>CM077161.1:106985497-108215130 GCA_039583875.1 Platanthera guangdongensis | reverse complement strand
GGATGGAGTTCGTCTTTTCATCTTCTGAAAACTTATAATTAGGTTTTCATCGAACTCCATCCCGCTCTTTCCAGTTCTCTTGAACTTGATCTTTTCTCTTTGCAGGACAACAATGGAGATTTCTGCGGCGACTCTCTCTAGGATGAAATTCATTCCTGGTTTTGATATTGATATAGAATCATTCTCTCATTCGGATAAAGTCTTTCAAGACATTCTAAAATTGTTCGAGAACCATAATCTTTGACAGTTTATGACTACAAGGATAAAGCTTCCAGTAGCAGAGATAAAGGAATGGATTCACACAACCAAGATTCAGGATACACCTGTTATTATTAGAGCAATCTCGGGTAATCAGGTTCCTTTATCTCCAGAAATTCTTACGGAAATTTTTGGCTTTGTTAATGGAGACAATGATATAGAGCTGTCTAGCTCTGAGTTTAATGATATGCTAGATAGGTTGGGTCACTCCCAGGGAAACCCTAACCACCTTTTAAAGAAAAAATTTTCAATAAAATACAAATTTTTGGTTGATATTATTGGGAATGTTATGTTAGGCAAGCACTTTGCTCATGATCACGTAATCAGGCACCAGTTTCATCTGATGTGTACCTTGGTTAATCAGAAAATGATTAATTGGGGATTAATTCTATTTTATTCCATTAAGAAGAAGATTACATGGACATCTGGAGGATATGGCAGACTTTTAGGAATTTTCCTACAAAAGAAATGTCCGGAGCTGTTGGTCTCCCAGACCATCTTTATTAATACTTCTAAGAGGCTTACATCTGCTCTCTTTGGTAAATGGGAGAGGGTAATCCCTAAGCCATCCATGTCTTCCTCTTCCAGGACTGCTTCTGAAGGCACCAAGGCTGTATCAGCCACTTCCCCAACCACAGCAGAAGCCCCTGCTCCTCACATTCCGTCTCCTCCTCCATCTCCACATCATTCTCCACTTCCATCATCAACTCCACTTGTTGATGTTTCTACTCTTCAAAATACCTTATCTGAAGAGATTCCCTCTACATTCTTCCATTCACATTCACCAATCCATCATTCACTTCCATCACCTCCACATTCTCCAGCTCCTCAATCAGCACTACCATCTCATCCTATTGGGAACATTCCTTCTACCTCTTTTCCCACATTCATTCTACTCTCTTCTCCATCTCCACCACATTCACCTCAAATTCACCCCATTCCCTTATTCAGGAAGGCACTATTCTTAATGTCACTCCCTCTGACATTCCAACATCTTCAATTAAACAAGCATTTACCCTCTGTATAGCCTGCTCCATGCCATCCTCTTCTACTATAACTTCACCTTCCACATCTGCTAATTCTAATGATTATATGTATGTTGATTTTTCTTCTATTTCTGCTAACATTCTTAAATTCATTACCCCCACACTCAAAAAGTTGATTGATGAGGCAGTGGCTCCTCTTATTGCTACCATCAATACTCTTTCTTCACAGCTTGCCTCCTTCTCCTCTGTCCCTTCATATACGGGCCTAGATTTAGGTCTCTCTGGATCTAGGCAGGGGGAGATTTCTAATGAAGAAGCTCCTCAAGCAGTAGTTTCAGTAGCAACAGTAGTTGATTTTCAATATTCAGAAATGTTTTCAGTTAAAGAAGCAGATTCAGTTATTCCAGAAGTTACTGTTGGGGATGTCTCTATTAATCCCATAGTAAACTTAAATTCTTTATTATCAATTTTTATTTCTTTGCATAACAATTGCCTTCCAGTTTTTGATAACTTTAATAAGGCTATAGTATGCTATACAGCTCCAGTAAGCTCAGCAGTTTTAGAGCAACTAAGGACCAGGTTTTCAGTTGGTTCCTCAATTCCTCAATCTTTTACTTCTGAAGATTCAATAAATGTCATAGTGCAAGGTTTTTCCCCTCCGACATATGTGATGGATGAAACTCCAATGCCAAATATGGATGACATTATGTTTGGTGATATGCCAGAAGAAGATAATGTACAAATAGCAGTTGTTACAGAGATTACAATTGTACAGCCAGAGGCTAAACCCAGTGATTATTCAGAATTGATTAAGCAGATAGATGATCTCTATGATTAGCCTGATAAAGAGTTTGATGATGATGAAGACTCAGATGAGTCAGATGCTTCCAGTTCCAAGAAAAGGAAGATTAAGAAGAAAGCTCCTGCTAAGGTTGCTCCTCAACCTTCTACCACAGCTGATATAACATATTACATTCTGCATGGTTTCCCTCTCACTCCATATCTTCCTCACTGGATGAGATTCTCTAAGAATGAGCAGAAAAGGAGAAAGAAGATGAAAAGATACAATTCTCCTCCAAGGCCCAAGAGAGGACCTCCTCCTCCAACAGCTGGCGCAGCAGGCAACATTTCTCAATCTGAAAGTTCTACCTCTCACTCTTATCATCATTCCAGACCATCTCAGAGCAGCTGCTAGCAACATACTGGTCACAGAAGACAACAACAACATCAAAGAAATCAAAGCAGCCAATAGCATACATCTGAAAGTAATCAGCGGGACAAATCAAGCCTAGAAAGGCCAGTATCTCCAGTCTATGATCCAGAGATGGATCCCAACTTCAGAATGACCAAATTTAAAGAACTCATTACTCTTTCTCATATCATGAAAGCCAAAGAAGAATGGAAGGATACATCACAAATCTCAATAATGTCTCACTATAGACAGAAAGAGATGGCCAGTGTTGGGTACATTGGGAACAATGTACCTGATCTGGAGAAGTCCCCATGACAACTCAATGATATAGCCAAAGGTGTATTTGATGTATGCTAAGTTTATATGTGTAGGTTCAAAGTTGAACAAAATATTCTAAGTCAAAGGGTCGATACAGTACTTCTGTGTCGACACAAGACAGATCAGCAGTCAACACAAAGAATAGAAGAAGTGTCGAGATAATACTTCTGTGTCGACACAAGACAGATCAGTAGTCAACACAAAGAACAGAAGATCTGTTGAGACAAAACTTCTATGTCAACACAAGACAGATTAGTATTCAAACTACAGAATATGAGTCAACACAGATAACAGATGTGTCGAGACAAAACTTCTGTGTCGACACAAGGCAGAACTAAGATATGTCGACACAGATAACAGAGGTGTCGAGACAAAACTTTTGTGTCGACACAAGGCAGAACTAAGATGTGTCGACACAAATAACAGATGTGTCGACACAACTAATCTATCTCAACGCTTTTTATTCTGAGATGATAACTGTTCCAAGTATGTAAGTGTTGGGTCTGTCAAAGATGTCTCAACATAGATTTCGAGACATCTTGTCTACATCAATGCTTATATGTCAGAATGTGCTGAGTCAACATTAATCAGGTCAAGAAAAGTCAGATCATTCTGGTCGATACAAGAAGGAATTGCTTCTATAAAGACAGTTCAAGGAAGGATTTGCTGACAGTTGCTGATGTCATCAATACCAGTCCAAGCCATATGAGATTTCTATAAATAGGAGGTGCTGCCTTCAGAAGAAATAGATACATAGTTGCCAATACACTGACCAATTCTATTCATCAGTCTCCAAGTGACGAATCAAGAAAAGAAAAGAGAAGAAGAAATTGATCTTCAAGAAAGTCTTCAGATCCCTTTTCTAAGGTTGATCTGGGGATTAAGTAGTCTATTCATCAGCATCTTCAACCTATTCAATCTAATATTCATCAAGAAGTTGCTGATTCAGAAGAAATTCAATTCAGCTTGCTGATCTATCAAGAAGAAATCAAACTACAGCTGAGTGAAAGAAATTGTACACACCAATCCAACAGATTATAGGTTTTCTGTTTTCTATAAACTATTTTATAAAATTTCATTGTAAGATCTCCTAGAGATTTGAGTGGGTAGGAGATCTTATTCTCTGAGCTTTTGTAAGCCTAATCTATAAAGGCTCAGGTAGGAGATTGTGGAGATCTCTGAGGTAGGAGATTGTGATATCTCTGAGGTAGGACTAGTGGGTCTGAGTGTAGGTTTCTTGGAGAGAAACTGAGCCTTGTAAGATCTTAGGATCTGAGTTGAGAAGGAGGAGCTATAACCTTATCTAGCACATTGCTAGTGAGGAAGAAGGGGGAAAGTGGATGTACCCTAGATAGGAGAACCACTATAAACTTATTGTGTCCCTTATGCTGTGTGCTGTGTTCTTTATTGCGTATGTTGTGATCAGTTTTGTTATTCTATTGTTTATGTTGGGTATAGCTTATATTCTGAAACGCATTAGGGCTCATAGCAAAAGTCAAAAGAACTTCAAAGAAGTTTAATAGGTCACCTATTCACCCCCCACCCCAGGTGACTTTCTACCCATAGGCTTGACTTTCAGCCAGGTATGTAAAGGAAAATCTATTTAATATTGAACAATATATGTCTTTGCATCCAGAGGCAGTTGTTCCTAGGGCTACTTCTATGAAGATTCTTTGTTCTGAAGACATGAAGATGCCACATAAAGAAGCAGAAGACCCTACCAAAAAATGATTTTCACTAAACCTGCTTGAGATTCTTCTTCTACAGCTTCACAGAAGTACTCATAACTTTTTTATTATGTTTTTTTAAACTTTATTATTATTATAATATACTCACAAGGCACGTTTGTTCATATCTGCTGAATGATTTATGATTTCATCAGATACTTTCTTGCTTTGTGATTTTCTTTGTTTTTATAGTGTCCTCACCCAAATAGGGGGAGATTGTAGGAACCCTACTTGTGATTTGGGCTAGGTTCACTATTAGGATTGTTTAGATGACCCAACATGTATAGTCTAGGGTAATAGGATGTTTCCAGGGTCTAGGTCAGTCACATAATGTTAGATTCATGGAACCCATCTTCAGAAGACTTCAGAGACAGAAGACTTTAGAGACAAAGCAGTTAAAAGTTTGTAGAAAATGTCGCTTGATGAAAGCTGAACTAAGTTTGACGATCATCGTTCTCAGATCAACAAACTCAGAGTTCCTTCTCTGTGTTAAGCTCGACGAAAGTCAAGCTGAGTTCGACGAACTGCTTTCTATACTTTGAAGTTCAGCTTGATGAAGGACTTTCTCAATTTGACGAACTTGGAGCTCAGATTGAAGAAGTAAATTATTCAGTTTAATGATCTTGGAGCTCAGGTCGACGAAAGATATTTATCAGCTCGACGAACTTGGAGCTCAGGTCGACGAAAATTTGTTGAGTTCGACTAACTCATTCCAGGTTCTGTTCGACTAATTCTCTATAGTTTTTCAGTTCAACTAATGGCAGATCGATTTCAAAATAATTCAATTATGAAATACTCTAATAATTAATGCATAATATTCCCAATGAATATGGTCATTACCTAGCAGCATTAATTATGGATTTCATAGAGTTATTATCATACCATATTACTGGGACAGTTATGGAAATACATTCAAGACAAATTTCAAGGAAAGATTTTAAATATTCAAAGGTTTTGAAATCTGCTAGGATATATATACTCCTTCTGAAAATTATAGTGTGGACAACAAGAAAAAAAGATATATAGAAAGCTAAGGAATATAGAACAGAGTTCCTCATCATCTGCTCCAAGCTTTTAAGAGACAACAAACCAAATCAGTCTGAAAGTTTTACTGAACAATAACATCATCTTTGTAGGCCTACACACTAAAGCAAAGCTTCCATCTCCTGATCATCTACACAACTCAGAGGGAGCTTTGACATCATCAAGAATCCTCTAGTCTCCTCAGAGATTTGAGACAGAAAAGACAAAATCATTTTCACTTTTCTTTCACAGTGTATAGGGTTTTAACTCCCTTCAAAAGTTAACCTTTTGGTTCACAAGTCACCTGATCAAAAGACTTGTGATTGGTTTTTGGGCACCTGATCAAAAGCTCAAAGGGTTGCTAGATCTCCCTTAGAAAAATAGATCTTCTGGTGACATGGCACTTGAGTAAAAACCCGTGGTGGCAGGGCACCTGAGCAAAAACCTGTAGTGGATTCCTACCAGGATGGTGGAAGAGTGGATGTACCCAGGTTTATTGGGGAACCACTATAATTTCCTTGTGTCATCTGTATAACCTAATTTAACTCCACTGCAAAAATAAATTAAAATTTTAAAATACTCTATTCACCCCCCTCTAGTGTAAAGGATATCTATGCCTTACTTTCACCTTTTCCCACTAATCTAGCTTTGTTCTTAACTATAACCCCATGCTCATCTAGTTAATTCCTATAAATCCACTTAGTGCCTATGACATTGTGATCACTAGGTCTAGGAACTATACTCCAGACTTTGCATATCTCAAATTGATTGAGCTCTTCTTGCATAGCTATAATCTAGTTGGGTTCTGAATTGGATACTTCAAACTTTTAGGTTCTACCTGAGAGAGAAAACTAGAGTATAGAACCTCATTGTGATGTCTACTTCTATTAGTTACTCCTCGTCTGACATCATCAATTATTTGATCAATTGGATGATCTCTAAGATGTCTAACTGCTACCGACAGGTACCTACCATCACCTAGTTCTGTAGGAGGATTAGGATGATTCTCTTCCTCCCCCTGGGCAGTTAATGTATGTTTTATAAGAATTTCTCCATTATTTCTAGTGTGTAACTCTAGATCAGGTTAATCACCTATATTTACTTTTTCATCCTAGAGTCAACATCACCTAGACTAGAGTTGTTAGATATCTCATTATATAAAACAAAAATTTATCAAAAACTATATTAATTGATTCTTCTACAACTTGATGTTTCAAGTTGTAGATCATGTATGCTTTGCTATATACACTATACCCTACAAAGATTCCTTCATAGGATTTCTCTGAGAACTTAGTTAGATAAGTTTTCCCATTGTATAATACATAACACTTACTACCAAAAATTTTGAAGTAGGACAGATTTGGTTTTTGGCCTTTCATTAGTTCATAGGGATTCTTGTTGTGATTCTTGTTGATCAATGCTCTATTCTGAACATAGTATATGTCTTGTGTTTACAGCCTCAGCCCAGAAATATTCTAGGAGAGATGTATCACTCAACATTGTTCTAGCTGCCTCAATGAGAGTTCTATTTTTCGTCTCAGTAACTCTATTTTGCTGTGATGTTCTTGGAGAGGAGAACTCATGAAAGATCCCTAGTTCCTTATAGAAATTTGTCATCTTATCGGATTGAAATTCTATCCATGGTCACTTCTAAGTTTGACCACGGAACATCATATCTCATTCTGAACTTGTTTTATAAAATCAGTAAGGATGTCTAGTGTTTCAGACTTTCTCCTTAAGAAGAATACCCAGGCAAACCTAGCGTGATCATCCACAATCACATAGGTATAGGACTTCCTACACAAACTAAGAACTTGCATAGTACCAAATAGATCCATATGAAGTAAGTACAGACACCTCTCAGTGTCTTTGGACTATATGCTCTTAAAGGAGACTTTTGTCTGTTTGTATTTTTGACATGCAGGGCATAAACCTTCTTTGGAGCATTTGAGCTTTGGACTGTTTCAAACTAAGCTAATAGAGAATAGTTTGCTCATTACTTTATAGTTTAAGTGAGTCAACCTCTTGTTCCATTGCACACACAAGGAGTCTTTATCACTAGCTACAAGGCATACAAGTGATTTCTCATTTACACTTAAGAAATTTAGAAAATAAATGTTCTCACTCCTAGTGCCTGACAAGATGATCTCTTGATCACTTGGATTCCTTATCAGACACTTGTCATTGTGGAAAATAATTTCATAACCTATATCACAAAGCTGACTTATGCTTATTAGATTATGGTTCAATCCTTCCATATAAGCCACTTTTGTGATGGTAACTTGGCCATTAGAAATATTACCATATCCCTTGGTGAGTCCTTTCTCTGACCCTCCAAAGATGACTTTTGGTTCATTCCTAATTGGAGTATAATCCCTTAACAAACACCTTGTTCTAGTCATGTGCCTGGAATAGCCACTATCCAATTACCATATCAGCCTTCATGTGGTACTTGGTTCCACCTGCAATCACAGAATTAATTCACCTTAAGCACACAAATAGTTTTGGGGCCTTGGTTCCTATTAGGCTTTACTGTGTGAAACACAGCATGATTTCTAAACAAACCTGGTTGAGTCTTATTTGTAGGTGTTGTTGGATTATACCAACAATCTAGGGAAAAATGCCCAACCTTCTCACAGCACAAACACTCAAATCGATTATATCTTTTCTTTGGTTGCACATTTGAAGTTGTTCTTTTGTGTAACTTGGATTTGACATTCAACTTCCAAGGTAGTGGTGCAAAGTTTACACCCTTACCTTTCAGGTTTTGGTGTGGTGCATGGAGACCAGCTCCAAGAATTCCTTGGCTTCTTGGATTAATCAACCTTTATGGTGGTTTTTGGCCTTTATTGCCTTTAGATGTTTTTCCCTCCCAGCAAGGTTCTTTATTGACATTGTTGGTAGTGCACTTAGGATTCATGTGTCCAGGAACACATGATTCAATACATCTGTTAGAGGTCAGATGCTTGGGAGGTGGCTTAACTGGATCCATTAGGGCTTTACCCTTAGGATCATACTTCTTAATAGCCTTTTTATTTTTTCCATAACCTACACCACTTCTAAATTGTGCAGAAAATGTATTTATGATAGGTAGCACTGACTTGGGTTTTGAGAACTGAGTCAGGAGCTGTCTTTCCTGGGTGAGCTTTGCTTCCAGGTCCTTAACAGTCTTGACCTGTTCTACTATTATTTCTGCCTGGCTATCTGTCTTGTTAGTTAGTTCTATAAGTTTCAGTTTTTGTAGGTCCAACGTTTTGTTGGCCCTTTCCAACTGAAAAGATAGTCCTCTCAATGATTCTAATTCACTAGACTGATTCTTAGTAAGCTCTTTGCTTGTAATCAAGGCCTTTAATAACTTCCCATATCTACTGATAATGGTGTTGAAATCAAGTTCAGTGTCTGAATCATGTTCTCTATTATTATAGGAGTAAGAACATGATTTATTTTCTGATACAGAAAAAGAAACTGATGCAAAAAAGGAGAGGTTGGTTTTACCTTAGCAGGACTTGAAAAATCATATCTTTCTTCTCCTGATTGAGTCTCATCAATAGCCATCAGGCCCAAGAGAGCCTCCTACTCTTCCTACACTAATGAAACAGGCTCACTATCAGACAATGTAGACGATTTCTTTGCCAAGAGGCTTTTGTCAACCTTCTTGTGTTGTTATGTCTTTAAGTTTTCTGATTTATTCTCCTTCCATTTTATTGGGCAATCATCTATAACATGCCCTTGCCTATTGCAACAATAACACACAATATTAGTCTTAATATAAATATTCTTGTACAACCTAGGGCTCGCGAGAGGTCTTTCCAGCAGTTGTGACCAGAGAAGCTGGCGAGAGGAACTAGGTTGGCGAGTGGGACCGGGTGGTACACTCGCAGGTAGCGAGACATGGGGTTCTTTGCTGTAGGTGAGACGTCCTTTGTGGGTGCAAGCTGGCCTTATAAGGCGAGATGGCCAGTAGGGAGAGAGGCCGACGAGATGAACAGGTGGGATCGTCTCGCCCGCCAGTCACTTTCCCCACTCGGCACATAGGAGGAAAGATGTTTTTACCTTTTTACCCCTAAAGGGGATTTAACTCTTCTGCCCCAGGTAATTTACACTTCTACCCCTGGTGGTCTGCATATAGCTCTTCAGGACAACGGAGTTTGGCTGTTGGCAGACCCGATCCAGGGTATTTTGGTAATTTCAGGTCAGCTCAGTATGGATATTTGTAGATCAAACTCAGAGGCCTAAAAATAGACCGACATGGTGCCTGTAACAGGTTGTTGAACCCTTTCGCATTCTTGCTCACAGGAACCTAGCTCAGCAATTGGCTAGGGAGGGGAAGGACTTCAGTTTCTTCCTGGTAAGAGGTAGTACCTCCAAGCTGAGACACCAAAGTCTGTTTCTAGGCCTGCGACTCTCGTCAGGTGGGTGGTTTAAGAAGAGTAGGTGTGGGTTGCAACCATATGTCCGAACTCTAGGCGGGATCAGAAAGATGGTTCCAACAGTTCTGTGAAGAACCATACCCGTCCCCAGAATTCTTCTTCCTGGGTTTCTTTGGATGATTGATTTTCTTAAGAGAAGAGTCTAAAGCTGGACCCTTCCAGTTGCACTGCCTTATTCTCCTCAACATCTTCTTGAACTGTCTAGAGAAAAGAGATAGTTCCTCCTCTATTAAGTCTCCTCCTAATGAGGATGATTTTGTATACTCAGAGGCTATGTCTTGTTTCTCTGAGAGTGTTGACTTTTCTCTGACCTTCCTAGAAGTCTCAGCCTTTAGGGCCAAGGACTTTTCTCTACTGTGTGCTCTAGCTGAATCTTCTTCAGATTTCCTGAGGTTCAGCTGTAACTCATGGGACAACAACTTGCCAAATAGAGCCATGGGGTCTATATTGGCTAAATTTATCATTTCTCTTATAGCACAGATCTTGATGTCCCATTACTTGTTCAGGGACCTCAAGAACTTGTCATTAAGTTCATAGTTAGTAAAGCACATGCAATAAGTCCTCAAGCTATTTACAATACTGAAGAACTTTTCAAAACATTTAGCCACTGAATCTTTCTTATCCTGTCTGAAGGTTTCATATTGTTGGTTTAGCAGAGATTTTCTATCATATCTGATCTCTTTAGTTACTTCCATATAGACTATCACTGACTCTCATATTTCTTTTGATGTTTTACAATGAATTAGATTTTGAAAAGTGGAATCATCTATTGCACTGATTATAATATTCTGAGCCCTCTTGTTCATAGAGTCCAGAATGATTTCATCCTTATCCATCTCCATGTAAGTTTTAGGTGTCTTGATGTTTGCATCAAGAACTAACACTTTCATGGGAATGAAAGGTCCTTCAATTAGTGTGATGTATACTCCTGGATCTACTGCCTCCATGAACAATCTGACTCTCTCCTTCTACATTCCAAAATTTTCTTTGGACCAGACAGGGAGCTTGATGGAATTATTTTCCCTCTGAACCATGATATGTCTTTCTCTGCAATCCTTTGGATTCTCATTAGGCTATTATGCCTTTTTCAGTGAACCTCCCTTTAATACCAATTATAAATGTTTATTTTAGGATTGAGAGTGACCTAGAGGGGGTGAATAGGTCCAATTTGAATCTTGGATACTTTTTTAATTCAGAGATATACATATTTATGTTAAATATCACAGTCAGATAAAGTAAGATAATATTAAAAGCAATTTAAAAACAATCACAACACAACAATCACAGCACAGTACACATAGTTTTATAGTAGTTCCCCAATTTATGGGTACATACACTTTCCCCCTTCGCTTATCTAGCAATGAACTAGATTCAGCCAAACTCCTTCCTTTACTCAGATCCTCAAATATTATAGCTCAGATCCCAGTTGGCCCTACAACTCAGACTTCACAAGTCTTACCACTCAGATCACCAAGATCCTATACCTCAAGTTCTTCCCAAGAACTCTACCTCAGAATGTATCCACACTCCTACTCCTCAGGCAAATCCTGCTCTATAACTCAAACAAATTCCCACTTCTCCAACCTCAGGCAATCCATACCCTACCTCAGCCTTTATAACACAGACTTACAACTCAGAGAAAATGATTCCTCTACACTCAGATCTACCGGTAGATCTTACAAAATTAATAAAAGTAAAAGAAATTGATTCAGAATTAGTCATCCAGTAAGAGAGAATTGGGTGATTGCTTCTTGATCGAATCCTGATCTATTAGCTTCCTTTGATCTTTTAGTGATAGATTTGATCCAACCCTTCTTAGCTTTTCAAAGCTTCTTGAAGTTGAAATTAGGGTAAATTTAGGCTGGAGAATGTTGAAGACGATTTTTATTCGGCTTCTCTCCGCCTTCTGAATTCTAGCAGATTGCTTCTTAGATCTGATCTTGCCAAATTTTTTCTCTCTATCTTTTCTGAAGAGTTGATCCCTTCATATAGGCTCTGTTAAAGGTAACCACCTGATCCAGTTAATAAATTACATCTGACAGTTGTCTGACCCTATGGCTTGATTTCTGTATATAGGAAACAATTCTGCTTGAAGTGTTGAAACTTGACTGTTGGATGTGTTGACATACTTCTGAATGTATCGACACAACCTTCACCTTGTCTCGACACAGCTGATGTAGAGTGTGTCGACACTAGTCCCGAGTGTCGACACTTCTCTTGCTTCCAGTCTTGACTCAGCTTGTGAAGTGTGTTGACACTAGTCCTGAGTGTCAACATAGTTGTCTTCAGTCTCAACACTGCTTGTATAGAGTGTGTCGACACTTGTCCTTAGTGTCGACACAGCTTCTCTTTGTCTCGACACAACTAGTGCAGTGTGTGTCGACACTAGTCCTGAGTGTCGACACAATTTCTTTCTTATATCATAGTGTCGACCCAAGTCCTGGGTGTCGACACAATATTTTCTTTGACTCAGCACTTCTTGTTTAAGTGTGGCGACACTAGACTTGAGTGTCGATACAACTTTCTCCTTGTCTCAGCATACACTTGATAAGGTGTAGACACTTGCCTAGTGTCTCGACACTTTTGTACTTAGCTTTCTTTGCCGGCATACATGAACTTAACATTCATCAAATACAACTATTTTTATATCATTAAGTTGAAAAGACTTATTCAAATCAAGTATATTGTGACCAATGTACCCAACACATCACTTGTGGAAAAAGAAATCAAAAGCAGAGTGACGAATCAAACAGGAGGTCCACATACCTCATGGGCGACGTCGGCACTGGCTGTCGAGCTGGACACATGGGCGTCATTCGCAGGATACCTCCTGACTATTTTTACTTTCTTCGGCCTAAAGAGGGAGTCAAGTGATCCATGAGCCAGCCACGAGGGGGCATCAAGGACCTGCTCCCACGTCCCATCCCTCGCGGTCACTATGCGTGCTCGCATCTCTTTGGGCATAGGCATCGTTCAGCTACAGTTCACAAAGAAGGTTAATGAAAGGTGGGATTTTTCCCGAATGCTCGGTGGCATATTTATAGCATCCTGGTGGTACCCACCAAAATATCCCTCGAGATTAACAAAGTACTCACCAAAAACATGGGGTTGGATGATTCTTTTTGAGCTTTGCCAAGCTCAAAAAGAGCCGGAATTGTGTACAACCTCATGTTCGTCGAGTGGATCCAACAGATTAGGAGAGCGAGCTAGGGCGATCATCCCACACTAGTACAAAATGCGGGCGAACCCAGATAGCCGGTTCGCTCTTGCCAAGGCTGAGCGAGCGAACCATGAGAGCCAACTCATCCCACTTGTGTCAGCCTAGGCGACCTCATCGCCGACCCGCCTACATGTAGGGAAGGCAAGCCATGGCAGCCCAGCTCGTGCTCGCCTAGAGTTAGAAGGCGTGCTGCGTGAGCCATGCCGCATCCACCATATAGAAGGGCGAGTTGATCCCCTGTTCTTCGGCAGTCTCCTAGTGCGACCTAGAGGCAAAATTACGTGGATGCCCTTGTAGGAGGTGCAAATAGCTTTCCAAAACAACAGAGTTACATTGTTGGAAGACCCAATTGGGCTGCACATAACTGTTCAAAACAGCGAAGGTTGGCAATTTAAAGGCCATTTTCAGAAATCTATAAATAGACCCATGGGGTACCTCAGAAGGCATGTTTATTTGTGCGCGGTCTTCTTGCGCTTTCTGAGATATCCTTAGCTCAGAATTTGGCTAGGAAGGGGAAGCATTCTAAGATCTTCCAGGTGTGTGGTGGGACCTCCACTCCGAGCCCTTGGGTCTGTCTCTTATTCTTTTTCCTTTATTGTTTAACTCATGAGAGGGAAGTGCGCGATCAACCCTTCCCCAAGGGTGAACTCCACATAGACCAAATTTCTGGTTTCAACAGGTATCATGGATGTTATGGCATTACTATAATAATCCATTTGGTTCTCAAAGTAGTCCATGCCTGCGTTCTGGGTACTAATGACTGTTTTGGCATTTTCATCAATATTATTAAGCACCTCCACGTTACTTTTCAGTCCGGCCATTGTATGAATAATTGCTTTGCCACCCTGCACAAACCATGAATCTAGCCTGTCATCTAGTTTATCAAAATACACCTTGATAGTTGTAAGGCCATTATACAAGTCTTTCTCTGTTTCTTTAACTTTATTCATCACATTCTTCAAAGATCGATCAAAATGTGCCTATTGCTTAGCCATCAGGACTTCTATAGTTTTCAAAATAGATACCTGGTAGAAGGTATATCTATAACTGTGAAGGATGGTAAGAGCTTTACCACCTGGGGGCTAGATATGTTTAACTCTAGAGGGGGGTGAATAGAGTATTTTTAAAACTTAATTGGTTTGTATAGCGAAACTAAAATAGTGATAAATATATCTTAAGAGGTAACAAAAAAGAAAAACTAACACAACACACAACAATAAGAAAACAGAAAGCAATCCAGAAAACACAAGAAATTTATAGTGGTTCCCCTAAACTTAGGTACATCCACTCTTCTACCACCCTACTAGGAATCCACTATAGGTTTTTGATCAGGTGCCTGCCACCAATAGGTTTTTGCTCAGGTGCCCTGTCACCAAAAGATCTATTTGAAGGGAGATCTCACAACCATTTAGGCTTTTGATCAGGTGCCCAAAAACTAAGCTAAGTATTTTGATAAGGAGACTTAAAAACCAGGTGGTTAACTTTTGAAGGGAGATAAAACCCTGTGTACAGTGGGTGAAAGAAAATTGATGTGGTCTTCTCTTTCTCAAACAGCTGAGAAGACTTTAGTGGCTTGCTTGATGACATCAAAGCTCCGAATGAGATGATGATTGTTCAGGAATGGTTGGAAGTTTGCATGGTGTAGGTCTTCAATGATGATCTCCAGAAGATTTCAGACTGGTTGTATTTTGTTGTCTCTTGAAAGCTCTGAAGAGTTGCAGATGATGAAGAATGTGAGTATGTAGGCTGAATTTCTTTCTTGTCTGTCTGCTGGAAAAAAACCTTCTTGAATATCTTTTTAAAATCCTTTATATCTCCTGCAGAAGTTCCATCTCAAAATTTCAATTCTTATCCATGATTAATTGTTGAAATCTTGGAACTTGGACAAACGGCTAAAAGGGCAATAAATCAATTCCTTAACTGTCCCAGTTATTAAGCCTAATATTAACTCTATGAAATCCAGTAATTAATGCAGCCAATGAATGGCTATATTCATAAGAATATATGCAATTAATTACTCAGAATAATATAGGCAATATATATAAGCCTTGGTTAATCCAGAAATTAACATCTGCGAAGTGAAAATAAGGAACTAACAGAAATCGTCGAGCTTAGAACAGATTTCGTCGACCTGAACTCCAAGTTCGTCGACTTGAGAAATCGTCTTCGTCGAGCTGAGATCTGAGAAAGTTGATTTGGAGAAATAAATTGTCAAAGCTGGGCTCTAAGTTTGTCGACTAGAGATTGAAGTTCGTCGAGCTGAGAACTTGAGAGAAGAGAGAAGATCGTCGAGCTGAGCTCTAAATTTGTCGAGCTCAACTCAGAGTAGGGACTCTGAGTCCGTCGAGCTGAGTTCGAAGAACTTTGAACTAATTCTCTAAACACTTAAAAATTGTCATTCTTCTAAGTCTGGAACTCTGATGTCTTCTGAGGGTTGGATCAAAGATTGACTAACCTAATCAGACTGACCTACACCTTAGAACTAACAACATGACCTTAGGCTATACATGAAGGGTCAACAACCTAATAGTGAACCTAGCCCAAATCCAAACTAGGGATCCAACAATCTCCCCCTATTTGGGTGAGGTCACTATGAAAACACATTAAAATAATAAAATACAATCACAAAGCATAAAAGTTATCTGGTAGAAATAAAAAGTCTAGCAGATATATACGCATTAAGTGCTTTGTGACAGATTAATCAAAACAAATAGCTCAGAGGAAAAATAGAAAACTAATTAGACTTCTTGGACTTGTCTTTCTTTGATGGCTCCCTAAAAATGATTTCCTTGTTGGGATTTGTTGCTTCTCTTTTGGACATAGTCAAGTCAGTTGCTCCAATCAAGTCAGTTGCTCCAATGATATTGCCAGAAGTTGCTCTTAGAACAACTGCCTCCGGATGTAAGCTTATGTAAGAATCAACATTGAAAAAGTGTTTGTCCTTGTCATACCTTTTTAATTCTTCTCTTTTATAAGAAGACATTGTAGTGTATTGAGAAGCATCCTTGCCTTCTTCTTTAGCTTTATTTATCTGAGAGAGTCCAACTAGCTCTTGGAATCTAGCCATTATAGAGATGTTTTCCTGTTCTGGATCAACAAAAGGAACTAGTGAAGAGTAAGGTCTTTCAGGAGATGCTTTAGTAGATTGATCATCTTCAGATACTTTCTGTTACTTGTTGTGCTTCTGGTATTGCTGTTGCTGCCTGCTGTTGCTTGAAGAGTGTTGCTGCTGTCTGTTGTTGGAGGATTTTGACTGATGAGAAGATGTGGCTTTTTGAACCTGAGAAATACCTCTAGAGTATCCTATTGCAGGAGGAGGAGGAGGACCTCTCCTGAATTTGGGAGGTGGAGAGTACCTCCTGCTATTCTTCCTGGATTTTTGCTCATTTTTAGAATACCTCATCCATTTTGGAGTTTCTAGAGTGAGTGTAATGTTGTGCAGGATGTAGTATGAAATATCAGTAGAGGGGTTTGTCTTAGGAACAACCTTTGGAGGAGAAGATTTTGCAGGAGCTTTTCTTTTCTTTGAGCTTTTATTATCTGAGTCATCTGACTCATTATCATCATCATCCTCTTGATAAGAATGTTCAGGATTGTCTTAAAGATCATCTAGCTGCTTTAGCAAATCAGTTGGGATTCCAGGAATTTGTGGTTGTGTTATGCTTGTAGGCTCTGCAGAGATATCTATAGCAGTCTGAATATTTCCTGCTTCTTCTTCCATGTCAGCAAACATAATGTCATCCAGATCTGGTATAGGAGACTCACACCAGCCAGAGGTTGTTGGATAGAATGCTTTGTGCACAGAAACTGGTTCAGCAACATCTTTAACAACAAATCTTGCCTTTAGTTGTTCTACAACTTCAAGACTTATAGGAGCAGAATAAACTACAATAGCTCTAGAATACTGTACATCAAAACTTGGTAGAAAATTTCTGTACACTCGATCAAAAGAATGTAGTAAATAATCTAAATTGACTGTGAGATTTAAAAAGAAATCACTAGCATTGGTTATTTCTGCTATTGTATCAGTTATATCTGTATCAGAATTAATTAAATCTGTTATGTCTGTTGGAGGGGATGCATCTGCTGAATCATTTAACATATCAGAATCTGCTGATGTTGTTGCTACTGTAGGAGGAGGAACTGGAACTTCTTCATAGAACATCTCCCCCTTGCTGGGTTCAATGGGTCCTGAAGCCAGTCCTCCAGAAGAAAGAATAGAAGAGAGAGCAGTAATTCTGGAAGAGAGATAGATCATGGAAGTAGAGAGAGGAGCAATAACATTTGCTATAAGTTACTCAAGAGTTAGTGAGATGAAAGCAAGAATATCTTTTGCTATATCAGAGAAGTTGAGGTAGAGGAGTTCAGGAGCAGAGGAGGTGTAAGGAGTGTGATGTCCATAATTTGAACACACAGAGAAAGCCTGAGAGAAGTCTGTATGGGTGTATTCTGCAAATATGGAAAGGAGAATGGATGGAATGTTAGTGGTAGAAGTAGAAACTGTGGTAGTGGGAGTGGAGGTGGGTTCCTGAACTAGAGAGTGATGTGGAATGGTGGAGGAGATAGTAGATTGAAAGATGGTTGTGAGGAGGTAGATGGTATTTCAAAAATATGAGTTTGAGGAGGAGATTGAGGAGGTTGAGAGGGAATTTCCTCATGAATGATGGTGGGAGAATGTGTAGGGTATGGTTGAGAAAGAGGTGAAAGAGGTTGTTGATGTTGTTATTGAAGAGGAGAAGGAATGCTGGTGGATGGAGGGATATCTTCTAGAGATGGAGGAGAGGCTGTAACTGCCCTTATGTTCTCAGAAGTCCTTGAGGAAGAGGAGGCCCTGGAGGTCTTTGGAATGATCCTCTCCCATCTGCCAAATAGGGCAGAGGTGATCCTCTTTGAGGCATTAATGAATATTGGCTGGGAAACCAATAATTCTGGTGCCTTTTCCTGGATAAAGAATCCTAGAATACTCCCAAAGCACACCTCTTTCTTTGTGTTTTTCTTTTTTTTATCAAGTCAAACAAAATCTTGCCCCAGTTTATTGATTTCTTATCAACCAGAGCACTCATCACTAGAAACTAGAGCCTGGTGATATAGTCATGGTTAGTATGCTTTCTCATCAACACCTTGCCTACAATGTCTATCAGAAACTTATATTGAACTGATAAGTTCTTTTTCAGAAGCTCATTTGGATTTCCTTCAGAATGACCCATTCTGCTCAATATATTCTCAAACTCATCATTATCTAATTCAATATCATCTTCTCTAGAAGCCAAGTCAAAAATTACAGTTAATACTATAGGAGTTTGAATGATCTGATTGCTACTAATGGTGCCAACCATAGTATCTGCATTTGGAGATGTTGAAGTGAAAACACATTCTATGATTTCATTTCCCGGAATCTTGATCCTTGTTGCCATAAATTTCTTCAGATTTTGTTCCTCACACAACTGTAGGATGTCGATGAAAATTTAATCAATGTGAGAGAAAGAGTCAAAATCAATGTCAAAACCAGTGTCGAACTTCATGCTTGAAAGAAAGAGCACCGGAATCACCATAGATTTTCTTGCAAAAACAAAAGCGAGAGCGAGATCAAGAGAACAGAAAGCACGGGATGGAGCACGACGAAAACCTAGTTATAAGATTTTCAGAAAATGAAGCGTCGGGCTCTGTCCTGCAAAAAATAAACAATCTTCGTTCTCAGGTCGATGAAAAATTCCATGAAGAAATAATATCGTCGATCTTAGTCAGAAGAGGGAAAACTTTTCGTCGTTCTCAGGTCGACGAAACGTTTTCTAAAGCAGAAATCGTCGATCTCCGCTCAATGAAATCTGTTTCACTAAGAAGTGTTTGTCGATCTCCATTCGACGAACTCTTCATGAAGAGTTCACAGATCGTCGATCTCCATTCGACGAACTGTGCCAAATCGTCGACCATAGACAAATATTAAGTTGAATCTGCCACATTTATCATACCTAGCTGATTTAAGAAGAACAAATGTTTCTTCTCATCCAATGGCTTGGTGAAGATGTCTGCTCTTTGTAAATTAGTAGAGATAAAGACAAGATTAATTTTCTTTTCGTCTACATAATCTCTAATGAAATGATGTCTAATTTCTATATGCTTGGTCCTACTATGATGCACTGGATTTTGTGCAATAGATATTGCACTTGTACTATCACAAAATATAGTTGAATTATTTAAGTTGATAGCATAATCCATCAATTGATTTTGTATCCACAAAATCTGTGAACAACAGCTGCCAGCTGCTATGTATTCAACTTCATCAGTTGATCTGGACACAGAGGTTTGCTTCTTACAAAACCAGGACACAAGCCTATCATCAAGAAACTGGCAAGTTCCTGATGTGCTCTTCCTGTCCACTCTACATCCAGCATAGTCAGCATCAGAAAATCCAGTAAAATCAAATTCTGACTCTGATGGATATAGAAGTCCTAGATTTAGACAATCCTTTATATATATCTCAAAATCCTTTTTAATAAAATATAGTGAGATTATTTAGGGTTCACTTGGAACCTAGCACAAATACATGTGGCAAAAATTATGTCAGGTCTACTTGCAAAGAGATATAGTAGAGACCCAATAATAGCCCTATAAGTTTTGATCAACAGTCTTGCCATGTTCATCAGAATCAATCACAGCATTAGCAACCATAGGTTTTTTATTGCTGAGGCATCACACATCCCAAACCTTTTAATAAGCTCCTTAGCATACTTGGATTGGGAGATGAAGATACCATCAAATGATTGTTTCACTTGGAGACCAAAGAAGTATGAAAGTTCACTCATGCTACTCATCTCAAATTTTTAATGCATTAGATCAGAAAATCTTTTGCATGGTTTGGGATTAGTAGAGCCAAAAATAATATCATCTACATATATTTTAACTAACAAAATTTTATTTTTACTATGCCTGACAAAAAGAGTCCTATCTACTATGCCCCTAGAAAAATTATGCTCTATAAGAAAGCTAGCTAAGGTTTCATACCACGCTCTTGGAGCTTGCTGTAAACCATAGAGAGCTTTATGCAATCTAAATACATAATAAGGATGAGTTGGAGAGATAAAACCTAGTGGTTGCTCCATATATACTTCTTCTTTTAAATCTCCATTGAAGAAAGCACTCTTTACATCCATTTGGTAGACTTTGAATCTTTTATAGGCTGCAAAGGCTAAGAAAATCCTTATAGCCTCAAGCCTTGCCACTGGAGCAAAGGTCTGATCATAGTCTATTCCTTCCTCTTGTGAATAGCCTTGAGCTACTAGCCTTGCTTTGTTCCTTATAATAGTTCCTTCAGCATCTAGTTTGTTTCTGAAGATCTATTTGGTTCCAATGACTGGACATTCTTTGGGTCTAGGAACCAAATCTCAAACTCTGTACCTCTCAAACTGATTGAGCTCCTCTTGCATTGTAATGATCCAGTGAGGATCTTGTTCTGCATCTTTGATGGAGCGGGGCTCATGTTGAGAAATGAAACAAGCATGCATCACATCATTATTGAGTTAATGCCTTGTTTGCACACCAACTGAAATGTCTCCAATCACTTGAGATATAGGGTGATCTCTTAGTATGACAAGATCAGTGAGATGAGTTTGTTGAGCAACAGCTTGTGGAATTAATTCCTCTTGTGGAATTATATCAGCTGTTGGAGGAAGTTCGGCCACTTCCATACTTTCTTCTTCACTTTATTATTCAACTTATGGAGAAGGATGTGATGGAACCTCTTGGGTGAGGTTTGGATCATTCAATCTCTCACACAAGTGAGGTACTTGCAAAATGTTATTGGTATAAACCTCTTTCTCCTTGTAAAACATATTAGTCTCATCAAATGTAACATGAACAGATTCCTCAATTTTTAAAGAAGATTTATTAAACACCCTATAAGCTTTGCTAACTTGGAAATATCTTAGAAAAATTCCCTCTGCAGCTTTTGCTTCAAATTTTCTAGTGTATTTCTTGTCATTATTGTGAATATAACATAAGCATCCAAATACTTTAAAATAAGTGATTTTAGGTTTCTTCCATTTAAGTAGCTCATAAGGAGCCTTATTCTTAAGCTTGTGTATCAGACTTCTGTTCAATACATAGTTTGTTGTGCTCACAGCCTCTGCCCAAACTCAGTACCATGATCACTTCTGATAAATGAAACTGGAGTAGAGTACTTAATCTGTATGTTCTTGAGAAAATCTGTAAGAACCTTGAAGTTATCTGACTTAGATCTCAGAAAGAATACCCAAGTGAATCTTGAGAAGTCATCTACAATCACTAAAGTATAAGATTTCCCTCCTAGACTTTATACAACAATAGGGCCAAAAAGGTTCATATGTAGCAAGTACAATACCCTAGGTGAGTCACTTTTATTTATAGATTTAAAGCTTTTTTTAGTTTTCTTGCCTAACTGACAAGCCCTGCAGAGGCCTTCCCTTATAAGATTTACATGACCTAATCTCTTATGCCAATGTTCATTTTGATTGCTAACCTGAGTAACTAAACAAAGTTATGGACTAGCTGATCAAAAATTTACTACATATATGTTTCCTTGTCTAAGTCCAGTTAAAACAGGTTTGTTTTCTTTACAAGAAATAATGCAGGAAGATGAGTTAAAAGATACCTGATAACCTTCATCACATAATTGACTTATGGATATTAGGTTATGCTTTAATCCACTTACATAAGCAACTTTCCTGGAGGTGACTGCTCCAACTTTAACATCTTCATAGCCTTTAGTTTGGCCACAGTTGGAGTCACCAAAGATCACCTTTGGACCTAGCTTGGACTTGTAGTTTGTTAGATTGTCCTTACAACCAATCATATGCTTTGAGCATCCACTGTCCAGATACCATTGGTGATTAAAGACTGGATAGTCATTCACCTACATAAAAAGGGATTAGGTGTTCTTGACCCAGGTAACCTTGGGTCCTTGTTTCTTTTGATTAGAGAAACTAGAAATAACAGAGAATTCTGGTTGATTTTTATATCGTAAGGGATGATATCTTATAGCAGGTATTTCCCATTGAGTAAAAGGATTTGTAAATTCTCTGAATTGATTGAAGTTTCTAATAGGGTTATAGTTTTTATAAAACCTGACTGGGTTCGACGAATTATTATAAGTTTGTCGATCTGCATTCGACAAATAGGGGTGAGTTCGTCGAACTCTACTCAGAGAATGAACATAGTCATTTTCTGTGCCCCAAGTTATTCGATTGCTACCACAGCAGAAGCCCCTGCTCCTCACATTCCGTCTCCTCCTCCATCTCCACATCATTCTCCACTTCCATCATCAACTCCACTTGTTGATGTTTCTACTCTTCAAAATACCTTATCTGAAGAGATTCCCTCTACATTCTTCCATTCACATTCACCAATCCATCATTCACTTCCATCACCTCCACATTCTCCAGCTCCTCAATCAGCACTACCATCTCATCCTATTGGGAACATTCCTTCTACCTCTTTTCCCACATTCATTCTACTCTCTTCTCCATCTCCACCACATTCACCTCAAATTCACCCCATTCCCTTATTCAGGAAGGCACTATTCTTAATGTCACTCCCTCTGACATTCCAACATCTTCAATTAAACAAGCATTTACCCTCTGTATAGCCTGCTCCATGCCATCCTCTTCTACTATAACTTCACCTTCCACATCTGCTAATTCTAATGATTATATGTATGTTGATTTTTCTTCTATTTCTGCTAACATTCTTAAATTCATTACCCCCACACTCAAAAAGTTGATTGATGAGGCAGTGGCTCCTCTTATTGCTACCATCAATACTCTTTCTTCACAGCTTGCCTCCTTCTCCTCTGTCCCTTCATATACGGGCCTAGATTTAGGTCTCTCTGGATCTAGGCAGGGGGAGATTTCTAATGAAGAAGCTCCTCAAGCAGTAGTTTCAGTAGCAACAGTAGTTGATTTTCAATATTCAGAAATGTTTTCAGTTAAAGAAGCAGATTCAGTTATTCCAGAAGTTACTGTTGGGGATGTCTCTATTAATCCCATAGTAAACTTAAATTCTTTATTATCAATTTTTATTTCTTTGCATAACAATTGCCTTCCAGTTTTTGATAACTTTAATAAGGCTATAGTATGCTATACAGCTCCAGTAAGCTCAGCAGTTTTAGAGCAACTAAGGACCAGGTTTTCAGTTGGTTCCTCAATTCCTCAATCTTTTACTTCTGAAGATTCAATAAATGTCATAGTGCAAGGTTTTTCCCCTCCGACATATGTGATGGATGAAACTCCAATGCCAAATATGGATGACATTATGTTTGGTGATATGCCAGAAGAAGATAATGTACAAATAGCAGTTGTTACAGAGATTACAATTGTACAGCCAGAGGCTAAACCCAGTGATTATTCAGAATTGATTAAGCAGATAGATGATCTCTATGATTAGCCTGATAAAGAGTTTGATGATGATGAAGACTCAGATGAGTCAGATGCTTCCAGTTCCAAGAAAAGGAAGATTAAGAAGAAAGCTCCTGCTAAGGTTGCTCCTCAACCTTCTACCACAGTTGATATAACATATTACATTCTGCATGGTTTCCCTCTCACTCCATATCTTCCTCACTGGATGAGATTCTCTAAGAATGAGCAGAAAAGGAGAAAGAAGATGAAAAGATACAATTCTCCTCCAAGGCCCAAGAGAGGACCTCCTCCTCCAACAGCTGGCGCAGCAGGCAACATTTCTCAATCTGAAAGTTCTACCTCTCACTCTTATCATCATTCCAGACCATCTCAGAGCAGCTGCTAGCAACATACTGGTCACAGAAGACAACAACAACATCAAAGAAATCAAAGCAGCCAATAGCATACATCTGAAAGTAATCAGCGGGACAAATCAAGCCTAGAAAGGCCAGTATCTCCAGTCTATGATCCAGAGATGGATCCCAACTTCAGAATGACCAAATTTAAAGAACTCATTACTCTTTCTCATATCATGAAAGCCAAAGAAGAATGGAAGGATACATCACAAATCTCAATAATGTCTCACTATAGACAGAAAGAGATGGCCAGTGTTGGGTACATTGGGAACAATGTACCTGATCTGGAGAAGTCCCCATGACAACTCAATGATATAGCCAAAGGTGTATTTGATGTATGCTAAGTTTATATGTGTAGGTTCAAAGTTGAACAAAATATTCTAAGTCAAAGGGTCGATACAGTACTTCTGTGTCGACACAAGACAGATCAGCAGTCAACACAAAGAATAGAAGAAGTGTCGAGATAATACTTCTGTGTCGACACAAGACAGATCAGTAGTCAACACAAAGAACAGAAGATCTGTTGAGACAAAACTTCTATGTCAACACAAGACAGATTAGTATTCAAACTACAGAATATGAGTCAACACAGATAACAGATGTGTCGAGACAAAACTTCTGTGTCGACACAAGGCAGAACTAAGATATGTCGACACAGATAACAGAGGTGTCGAGACAAAACTTTTGTGTCGACACAAGGCAGAACTAAGATGTGTCGACACAAATAACAGATGTGTCGACACAACTAATCTATCTCAACGCTTTTTATTCTGAGATGATAACTGTTCCAAGTATGTAAGTGTTGGGTCTGTCAAAGATGTCTCAACATAGATTTCGAGACATCTTGTCTACATCAATGCTTATATGTCAGAATGTGCTGAGTCAACATTAATCAGGTCAAGAAAAGTCAGATCATTCTGGTCGATACAAGAAGGAATTGCTTCTATAAAGACAGTTCAAGGAAGGATTTGCTGACAGTTGCTGATGTCATCAATACCAGTCCAAGCCATATGAGATTTCTATAAATAGGAGGTGCTGCCTTCAGAAGAAATAGATACATAGTTGCCAATACACTGACCAATTCTATTCATCAGTCTCCAAGTGACGAATCAAGAAAAGAAAAGAGAAGAAGAAATTGATCTTCAAGAAAGTCTTCAGATCCCTTTTCTAAGGTTGATCTGGGGATTAAGTAGTCTATTCATCAGCATCTTCAACCTATTCAATCTAATATTCATCAAGAAGTTGCTGATTCAGAAGAAATTCAATTCAGCTTGCTGATCTATCAAGAAGAAATCAAACTACAGCTGAGTGAAAGAAATTGTACACACCAATCCAACAGATTATAGGTTTTCTGTTTTCTATAAACTATTTTATAAAATTTCATTGTAAGATCTCCTAGAGATTTGAGTGGGTAGGAGATCTTATTCTCTGAGCTTTTGTAAGCCTAATCTATAAAGGCTCAGGTAGGAGATTGTGGAGATCTCTGAGGTAGGAGATTGTGATATCTCTGAGGTAGGACTAGTGGGTCTGAGTGTAGGTTTCTTGGAGAGAAACTGAGCCTTGTAAGATCTTAGGATCTGAGTTGAGAAGGAGGAGCTATAACCTTATCTAGCACATTGCTAGTGAGGAAGAAGGGGGAAAGTGGATGTACCCTAGATAGGAGAACCACTATAAACTTATTGTGTCCCTTATGCTGTGTGCTGTGTTCTTTATTGCGTATGTTGTGATCAGTTTTGTTATTCTATTGTTTATGTTGGGTATAGCTTATATTCTGAAACGCATTAGGGCTCATAGCAAAAGTCAAAAGAACTTCAAAGAAGTTTAATAGGTCACCTATTCACCCCCCACCCCAGGTGACTTTCTACCCATAGGCTTGACTTTCAGCCAGGTATGTAAAGGAAAATCTATTTAATATTGAACAATATATGTCTTTGCATCCAGAGGCAGTTGTTCCTAGGGCTACTTCTATGAAGATTCTTTGTTCTGAAGACATGAAGATGCCACATAAAGAAGCAGAAGACCCTACCAAAAAATGATTTTCACTAAACCTGCTTGAGATTCTTCTTCTACAGCTTCACAGAAGTACTCATAACTTTTTTATTATGTTTTTTTAAACTTTATTATTATTATAATATACTCACAAGGCACGTTTGTTCATATCTGCTGAATGATTTATGATTTCATCAGATACTTTCTTGCTTTGTGATTTTCTTTGTTTTTATAGTGTCCTCACCCAAATAGGGGGAGATTGTAGGAACCCTACTTGTGATTTGGGCTAGGTTCACTATTAGGATTGTTTAGATGACCCAACATGTATAGTCTAGGGTAATAGGATGTTTCCAGGGTCTAGGTCAGTCACATAATGTTAGATTCATGGAACCCATCTTCAGAAGACTTCAGAGACAGAAGACTTTAGAGACAAAGCAGTTAAAAGTTTGTAGAAAATGTCGCTTGATGAAAGCTGAACTAAGTTTGACGATCATCGTTCTCAGATCAACAAACTCAGAGTTCCTTCTCTGTGTTAAGCTCGACGAAAGTCAAGCTGAGTTCGACGAACTGCTTTCTATACTTTGAAGTTCAGCTTGATGAAGGACTTTCTCAATTTGACGAACTTGGAGCTCAGATTGAAGAAGTAAATTATTCAGTTTAATGATCTTGGAGCTCAGGTCGACGAAAGATATTTATCAGCTCGACGAACTTGGAGCTCAGGTCGACGAAAATTTGTTGAGTTCGACTAACTCATTCCAGGTTCTGTTCGACTAATTCTCTATAGTTTTTCAGTTCAACTAATGGCAGATCGATTTCAAAATAATTCAATTATGAAATACTCTAATAATTAATGCATAATATTCCCAATGAATATGGTCATTACCTAGCAGCATTAATTATGGATTTCATAGAGTTATTATCATACCATATTACTGGGACAGTTATGGAAATACATTCAAGACAAATTTCAAGGAAAGATTTTAAATATTCAAAGGTTTTGAAATCTGCTAGGATATATATACTCCTTCTGAAAATTATAGTGTGGACAACAAGAAAAAAAGATATATAGAAAGCTAAGGAATATAGAACAGAGTTCCTCATCATCTGCTCCAAGCTTTTAAGAGACAACAAACCAAATCAGTCTGAAAGTTTTACTGAACAATAACATCATCTTTGTAGGCCTACACACTAAAGCAAAGCTTCCATCTCCTGATCATCTACACAACTCAGAGGGAGCTTTGACATCATCAAGAATCCTCTAGTCTCCTCAGAGATTTGAGACAGAAAAGACAAAATCATTTTCACTTTTCTTTCACAGTGTATAGGGTTTTAACTCCCTTCAAAAGTTAACCTTTTGGTTCACAAGTCACCTGATCAAAAGACTTGTGATTGGTTTTTGGGCACCTGATCAAAAGCTCAAAGGGTTGCTAGATCTCCCTTAGAAAAATAGATCTTCTGGTGACATGGCACTTGAGTAAAAACCCGTGGTGGCAGGGCACCTGAGCAAAAACCTGTAGTGGATTCCTACCAGGATGGTGGAAGAGTGGATGTACCCAGGTTTATTGGGGAACCACTATAATTTCCTTGTGTCATCTGTATAACCTAATTTAACTCCACTGCAAAAATAAATTAAAATTTTAAAATACTCTATTCACCCCCCTCTAGTGTAAAGGATATCTATGCCTTACTTTCACCTTTTCCCACTAATCTAGCTTTGTTCTTAACTATAACCCCATGCTCATCTAGTTAATTCCTATAAATCCACTTAGTGCCTATGACATTGTGATCACTAGGTCTAGGAACTATACTCCAGACTTTGCATATCTCAAATTGATTGAGCTCTTCTTGCATAGCTATAATCTAGTTGGGTTCTGAATTGGATACTTCAAACTTTTAGGTTCTACCTGAGAGAGAAAACTAGAGTATAGAACCTCATTGTGATGTCTACTTCTATTAGTTACTCCTCGTCTGACATCATCAATTATTTGATCAATTGGATGATCTCTAAGATGTCTAACTGCTACCGACAGGTACCTACCATCACCTAGTTCTGTAGGAGGATTAGGATGATTCTCTTCCTCCCCCTGGGCAGTTAATGTATGTTTTATAAGAATTTCTCCATTATTTCTAGTGTGTAACTCTAGATCAGGTTAATCACCTATATTTACTTTTTCATCCTAGAGTCAACATCACCTAGACTAGAGTTGTTAGATATCTCATTATATAAAACAAAAATTTATCAAAAACTATATTAATTGATTCTTCTACAACTTGATGTTTCAAGTTGTAGATCATGTATGCTTTGCTATATACACTATACCCTACAAAGATTCCTTCATAGGATTTCTCTGAGAACTTAGTTAGATAAGTTTTCCCATTGTATAATACATAACACTTACTACCAAAAATTTTGAAGTAGGACAGATTTGGTTTTTGGCCTTTCATTAGTTCATAGGGATTCTTGTTGTGATTCTTGTTGATCAATGCTCTATTCTGAACATAGTATATGTCTTGTGTTTACAGCCTCAGCCCAGAAATATTCTAGGAGAGATGTATCACTCAACATTGTTCTAGCTGCCTCAATGAGAGTTCTATTTTTCGTCTCAGTAACTCTATTTTGCTGTGATGTTCTTGGAGAGGAGAACTCATGAAAGATCCCTAGTTCCTTATAGAAATTTGTCATCTTATCGGATTGAAATTCTATCCATGGTCACTTCTAAGTTTGACCACGGAACATCATATCTCATTCTGAACTTGTTTTATAAAATCAGTAAGGATGTCTAGTGTTTCAGACTTTCTCCTTAAGAAGAATACCCAGGCAAACCTAGCGTGATCATCCACAATCACATAGGTATAGGACTTCCTACACAAACTAAGAACTTGCATAGTACCAAATAGATCCATATGAAGTAAGTACAGACACCTCTCAGTGTCTTTGGACTATATGCTCTTAAAGGAGACTTTTGTCTGTTTGTATTTTTGACATGCAGGGCATAAACCTTCTTTGGAGCATTTGAGCTTTGGACTGTTTCAAACTAAGCTAATAGAGAATAGTTTGCTCATTACTTTATAGTTTAAGTGAGTCAACCTCTTGTTCCATTGCACACACAAGGAGTCTTTATCACTAGCTACAAGGCATACAAGTGATTTCTCATTTACACTTAAGAAATTTAGAAAATAAATGTTCTCACTCCTAGTGCCTGACAAGATGATCTCTTGATCACTTGGATTCCTTATCAGACACTTGTCATTGTGGAAAATAATTTCATAACCTATATCACAAAGCTGACTTATGCTTATTAGATTATGGTTCAATCCTTCCATATAAGCCACTTTTGTGATGGTAACTTGGCCATTAGAAATATTACCATATCCCTTGGTGAGTCCTTTCTCTGACCCTCCAAAGATGACTTTTGGTTCATTCCTAATTGGAGTATAATCCCTTAACAAACACCTTGTTCTAGTCATGTGCCTGGAATAGCCACTATCCAATTACCATATCAGCCTTCATGTGGTACTTGGTTCCACCTGCAATCACAGAATTAATTCACCTTAAGCACACAAATAGTTTTGGGGCCTTGGTTCCTATTAGGCTTTACTGTGTGAAACACAGCATGATTTCTAAACAAACCTGGTTGAGTCTTATTTGTAGGTGTTGTTGGATTATACCAACAATCTAGGGAAAAATGCCCAACCTTCTCACAGCACAAACACTCAAATCGATTATATCTTTTCTTTGGTTGCACATTTGAAGTTGTTCTTTTGTGTAACTTGGATTTGACATTCAACTTCCAAGGTAGTGGTGCAAAGTTTACACCCTTACCTTTCAGGTTTTGGTGTGGTGCATGGAGACCAGCTCCAAGAATTCCTTGGCTTCTTGGATTAATCAACCTTTATGGTGGTTTTTGGCCTTTATTGCCTTTAGATGTTTTTCCCTCCCAGCAAGGTTCTTTATTGACATTGTTGGTAGTGCACTTAGGATTCATGTGTCCAGGAACACATGATTCAATACATCTGTTAGAGGTCAGATGCTTGGGAGGTGGCTTAACTGGATCCATTAGGGCTTTACCCTTAGGATCATACTTCTTAATAGCCTTTTTATTTTTTCCATAACCTACACCACTTCTAAATTGTGCAGAAAATGTATTTATGATAGGTAGCACTGACTTGGGTTTTGAGAACTGAGTCAGGAGCTGTCTTTCCTGGGTGAGCTTTGCTTCCAGGTCCTTAACAGTCTTGACCTGTTCTACTATTATTTCTGCCTGGCTATCTGTCTTGTTAGTTAGTTCTATAAGTTTCAGTTTTTGTAGGTCCAACGTTTTGTTGGCCCTTTCCAACTGAAAAGATAGTCCTCTCAATGATTCTAATTCACTAGACTGATTCTTAGTAAGCTCTTTGCTTGTAATCAAGGCCTTTAATAACTTCCCATATCTACTGATAATGGTGTTGAAATCAAGTTCAGTGTCTGAATCATGTTCTCTATTATTATAGGAGTAAGAACATGATTTATTTTCTGATACAGAAAAAGAAACTGATGCAAAAAAGGAGAGGTTGGTTTTACCTTAGCAGGACTTGAAAAATCATATCTTTCTTCTCCTGATTGAGTCTCATCAATAGCCATCAGGCCCAAGAGAGCCTCCTACTCTTCCTACACTAATGAAACAGGCTCACTATCAGACAATGTAGACGATTTCTTTGCCAAGAGGCTTTTGTCAACCTTCTTGTGTTGTTATGTCTTTAAGTTTTCTGATTTATTCTCCTTCCATTTTATTGGGCAATCATCTATAACATGCCCTTGCCTATTGCAACAATAACACACAATATTAGTCTTAATATAAATATTCTTGTACAACCTAGGGCTCGCGAGAGGTCTTTCCAGCAGTTGTGACCAGAGAAGCTGGCGAGAGGAACTAGGTTGGCGAGTGGGACCGGGTGGTACACTCGCAGGTAGCGAGACATGGGGTTCTTTGCTGTAGGTGAGACGTCCTTTGTGGGTGCAAGCTGGCCTTATAAGGCGAGATGGCCAGTAGGGAGAGAGGCCGACGAGATGAACAGGTGGGATCGTCTCGCCCGCCAGTCACTTTCCCCACTCGGCACATAGGAGGAAAGATGTTTTTACCTTTTTACCCCTAAAGGGGATTTAACTCTTCTGCCCCAGGTAATTTACACTTCTACCCCTGGTGGTCTGCATATAGCTCTTCAGGACAACGGAGTTTGGCTGTTGGCAGACCCGATCCAGGGTATTTTGGTAATTTCAGGTCAGCTCAGTATGGATATTTGTAGATCAAACTCAGAGGCCTAAAAATAGACCGACATGGTGCCTGTAACAGGTTGTTGAACCCTTTCGCATTCTTGCTCACAGGAACCTAGCTCAGCAATTGGCTAGGGAGGGGAAGGACTTCAGTTTCTTCCTGGTAAGAGGTAGTACCTCCAAGCTGAGACACCAAAGTCTGTTTCTAGGCCTGCGACTCTCGTCAGGTGGGTGGTTTAAGAAGAGTAGGTGTGGGTTGCAACCATATGTCCGAACTCTAGGCGGGATCAGAAAGATGGTTCCAACAGTTCTGTGAAGAACCATACCCGTCCCCAGAATTCTTCTTCCTGGGTTTCTTTGGATGATTGATTTTCTTAAGAGAAGAGTCTAAAGCTGGACCCTTCCAGTTGCACTGCCTTATTCTCCTCAACATCTTCTTGAACTATCTAGAGAAAAGAGATAGTTCCTCCTCTATTAAGTCTCCTCCTAATGAGGATGATTTTGTATACTCAGAGGCTATGTCTTGTTTCTCTGAGAGTGTTGACTTTTCTCTGACCTTCCTAGAAGTCTCAGCCTTTAGGGCCAAGGACTTTTCTCTACTGTGTGCTCTAGCTGAATCTTCTTCAGATTTCCTGAGGTTCAGCTGTAACTCATGGGACAACAACTTGCCAAATAGAGCCATGGGGTCTATATTGGCTAAATTTATCATTTCTCTTATAGCACAGATCTTGATGTCCCATTACTTGTTCAGGGACCTCAAGAACTTGTCATTAAGTTCATAGTTAGTAAAGCACATGCAATAAGTCCTCAAGCTATTTACAATACTGAAGAACTTTTCAAAACATTTAGCCACTGAATCTTTCTTATCCTGTCTGAAGGTTTCATATTGTTGGTTTAGCAGAGATTTTCTATCATATCTGATCTCTTTAGTTACTTCCATATAGACTATCACTGACTCTCATATTTCTTTTGATGTTTTACAATGAATTAGATTTTGAAAAGTGGAATCATCTATTGCACTGATTATAATATTCTGAGCCCTCTTGTTCATAGAGTCCAGAATGATTTCATCCTTATCCATCTCCATGTAAGTTTTAGGTGTCTTGATGTTTGCATCAAGAACTAACACTTTCATGGGAATGAAAGGTCCTTCAATTAGTGTGATGTATACTCCTGGATCTACTGCCTCCATGAACAATCTGACTCTCTCCTTCTACATTCCAAAATTTTCTTTGGACCAGACAGGGAGCTTGATGGAATTATTTTCCCTCTGAACCATGATATGTCTTTCTCTGCAATCCTTTGGATTCTCATTAGGCTATTATGCCTTTTTCAGTGAACCTCCCTTTAATACCAATTATAAATGTTTATTTTAGGATTGAGAGTGACCTAGAGGGGGTGAATAGGTCCAATTTGAATCTTGGATACTTTTTTAATTCAGAGATATACATATTTATGTTAAATATCACAGTCAGATAAAGTAAGATAATATTAAAAGCAATTTAAAAACAATCACAACACAACAATCACAGCACAGTACACATAGTTTTATAGTAGTTCCCCAATTTATGGGTACATACACTTTCCCCCTTCGCTTATCTAGCAATGAACTAGATTCAGCCAAACTCCTTCCTTTACTCAGATCCTCAAATATTATAGCTCAGATCCCAGTTGGCCCTACAACTCAGACTTCACAAGTCTTACCACTCAGATCACCAAGATCCTATACCTCAAGTTCTTCCCAAGAACTCTACCTCAGAATGTATCCACACTCCTACTCCTCAGGCAAATCCTGCTCTATAACTCAAACAAATTCCCACTTCTCCAACCTCAGGCAATCCATACCCTACCTCAGCCTTTATAACACAGACTTACAACTCAGAGAAAATGATTCCTCTACACTCAGATCTACCGGTAGATCTTACAAAATTAATAAAAGTAAAAGAAATTGATTCAGAATTAGTCATCCAGTAAGAGAGAATTGGGTGATTGCTTCTTGATCGAATCCTGATCTATTAGCTTCCTTTGATCTTTTAGTGATAGATTTGATCCAACCCTTCTTAGCTTTTCAAAGCTTCTTGAAGTTGAAATTAGGGTAAATTTAGGCTGGAGAATGTTGAAGACGATTTTTATTCGGCTTCTCTCCGCCTTCTGAATTCTAGCAGATTGCTTCTTAGATCTGATCTTGCCAAATTTTTTCTCTCTATCTTTTCTGAAGAGTTGATCCCTTCATATAGGCTCTGTTAAAGGTAACCACCTGATCCAGTTAATAAATTACATCTGACAGTTGTCTGACCCTATGGCTTGATTTCTGTATATAGGAAACAATTCTGCTTGAAGTGTTGAAACTTGACTGTTGGATGTGTTGACATACTTCTGAATGTATCGACACAACCTTCACCTTGTCTCGACACAGCTGATGTAGAGTGTGTCGACACTAGTCCCGAGTGTCGACACTTCTCTTGCTTCCAGTCTTGACTCAGCTTGTGAAGTGTGTTGACACTAGTCCTGAGTGTCAACATAGTTGTCTTCAGTCTCAACACTGCTTGTATAGAGTGTGTCGACACTTGTCCTTAGTGTCGACACAGCTTCTCTTTGTCTCGACACAACTAGTGCAGTGTGTGTCGACACTAGTCCTGAGTGTCGACACAATTTCTTTCTTATATCATAGTGTCGACCCAAGTCCTGGGTGTCGACACAATATTTTCTTTGACTCAGCACTTCTTGTTTAAGTGTGGCGACACTAGACTTGAGTGTCGATACAACTTTCTCCTTGTCTCAGCATACACTTGATAAGGTGTAGACACTTGCCTAGTGTCTCGACACTTTTGTACTTAGCTTTCTTTGCCGGCATACATGAACTTAACATTCATCAAATACAACTATTTTTATATCATTAAGTTGAAAAGACTTATTCAAATCAAGTATATTGTGACCAATGTACCCAACACATCACTTGTGGAAAAAGAAATCAAAAGCAGAGTGACGAATCAAACAGGAGGTCCACATACCTCATGGGCGACGTCGGCACTGGCTGTCGAGCTGGACACATGGGCGTCATTCGCAGGATACCTCCTGACTATTTTTACTTTCTTCGGCCTAAAGAGGGAGTCAAGTGATCCATGAGCCAGCCACGAGGGGGCATCAAGGACCTGCTCCCACGTCCCATCCCTCGCGGTCACTATGCGTGCTCGCATCTCTTTGGGCATAGGCATCGTTCAGCTACAGTTCACAAAGAAGGTTAATGAAAGGTGGGATTTTTCCCGAATGCTCGGTGGCATATTTATAGCATCCTGGTGGTACCCACCAAAATATCCCTCGAGATTAACAAAGTACTCACCAAAAACATGGGGTTGGATGATTCTTTTTGAGCTTTGCCAAGCTCAAAAAGAGCCGGAATTGTGTACAACCTCATGTTCGTCGAGTGGATCCAACAGATTAGGAGAGCGAGCTAGGGCGATCATCCCACACTAGTACAAAATGCGGGCGAACCCAGATAGCCGGTTCGCTCTTGCCAAGGCTGAGCGAGCGAACCATGAGAGCCAACTCATCCCACTTGTGTCAGCCTAGGCGACCTCATCGCCGACCCGCCTACATGTAGGGAAGGCAAGCCATGGCAGCCCAGCTCGTGCTCGCCTAGAGTTAGAAGGCGTGCTGCGTGAGCCATGCCGCATCCACCATATAGAAGGGCGAGTTGATCCCCTGTTCTTCGGCAGTCTCCTAGTGCGACCTAGAGGCAAAATTACGTGGATGCCCTTGTAGGAGGTGCAAATAGCTTTCCAAAACAACAGAGTTACATTGTTGGAAGACCCAATTGGGCTGCACATAACTGTTCAAAACAGCGAAGGTTGGCAATTTAAAGGCCATTTTCAGAAATCTATAAATAGACCCATGGGGTACCTCAGAAGGCATGTTTATTTGTGCGCGGTCTTCTTGCGCTTTCTGAGATATCCTTAGCTCAGAATTTGGCTAGGAAGGGGAAGCATTCTAAGATCTTCCAGGTGTGTGGTGGGACCTCCACTCCGAGCCCTTGGGTCTGTCTCTTATTCTTTTTCCTTTATTGTTTAACTCATGAGAGGGAAGTGCGCGATCAACCCTTCCCCAAGGGTGAACTCCACATAGACCAAATTTCTGGTTTCAACAGGTATCATGGATGTTATGGCATTACTATAATAATCCATTTGGTTCTCAAAGTAGTCCATGCCTGCGTTCTGGGTACTAATGACTGTTTTGGCATTTTCATCAATATTATTAAGCACCTCCACGTTACTTTTCAGTCCGGCCATTGTATGAATAATTGCTTTGCCACCCTGCACAAACCATGAATCTAGCCTGTCATCTAGTTTATCAAAATACACCTTGATAGTTGTAAGGCCATTATACAAGTCTTTCTCTGTTTCTTTAACTTTATTCATCACATTCTTCAAAGATCGATCAAAATGTGCCTATTGCTTAGCCATCAGGACTTCTATAGTTTTCAAAATAGATACCTGGTAGAAGGTATATCTATAACTGTGAAGGATGGTAAGAGCTTTACCACCTGGGGGCTAGATATGTTTAACTCTAGAGGGGGGTGAATAGAGTATTTTTAAAACTTAATTGGTTTGTATAGCGAAACTAAAATAGTGATAAATATATCTTAAGAGGTAACAAAAAAGAAAAACTAACACAACACACAACAATAAGAAAACAGAAAGCAATCCAGAAAACACAAGAAATTTATAGTGGTTCCCCTAAACTTAGGTACATCCACTCTTCTACCACCCTACTAGGAATCCACTATAGGTTTTTGATCAGGTGCCTGCCACCAATAGGTTTTTGCTCAGGTGCCCTGTCACCAAAAGATCTATTTGAAGGGAGATCTCACAACCATTTAGGCTTTTGATCAGGTGCCCAAAAACTAAGCTAAGTATTTTGATAAGGAGACTTAAAAACCAGGTGGTTAACTTTTGAAGGGAGATAAAACCCTGTGTACAGTGGGTGAAAGAAAATTGATGTGGTCTTCTCTTTCTCAAACAGCTGAGAAGACTTTAGTGGCTTGCTTGATGACATCAAAGCTCCGAATGAGATGATGATTGTTCAGGAATGGTTGGAAGTTTGCATGGTGTAGGTCTTCAATGATGATCTCCAGAAGATTTCAGACTGGTTGTATTTTGTTGTCTCTTGAAAGCTCTGAAGAGTTGCAGATGATGAAGAATGTGAGTATGTAGGCTGAATTTCTTTCTTGTCTGTCTGCTGGAAAAAAACCTTCTTGAATATCTTTTTTAAAATCCTTTATATCTCCTGCAGAAGTTCCATCTCAAAATTTCAATTCTTATCCATGATTAATTGTTGAAATCTTGGAACTTGGACAAACGGCTAAAAGGGCAATAAATCAATTCCTTAACTGTCCCAGTTATTAAGCCTAATATTAACTCTATGAAATCCAGTAATTAATGCAGCCAATGAATGGCTATATTCATAAGAATATATGCAATTAATTACTCAGAATAATATAGGCAATATATATAAGCCTTGGTTAATCCAGAAATTAACATCTGCGAAGTGAAAATAAGGAACTAACAGAAATCGTCGAGCTTAGAACAGATTTCGTCGACCTGAACTCCAAGTTCGTCGACTTGAGAAATCGTCTTCGTCGAGCTGAGATCTGAGAAAGTTGATTTGGAGAAATAAATTGTCAAAGCTGGGCTCTAAGTTTGTCGACTAGAGATTGAAGTTCGTCGAGCTGAGAACTTGAGAGAAGAGAGAAGATCGTCGAGCTGAGCTCTAAATTTGTCGAGCTCAACTCAGAGTAGGGACTCTGAGTCCGTCGAGCTGAGTTCGAAGAACTTTGAACTAATTCTCTAAACACTTAAAAATTGTCATTCTTCTAAGTCTGGAACTCTGATGTCTTCTGAGGGTTGGATCAAAGATTGACTAACCTAATCAGACTGACCTACACCTTAGAACTAACAACATGACCTTAGGCTATACATGAAGGGTCAACAACCTAATAGTGAACCTAGCCCAAATCCAAACTAGGGATCCAACAATCTCCCCCTATTTGGGTGAGGTCACTATGAAAACACATTAAAATAATAAAATACAATCACAAAGCATAAAAGTTATCTGGTAGAAATAAAAAGTCTAGCAGATATATACGCATTAAGTGCTTTGTGACAGATTAATCAAAACAAATAGCTCAGAGGAAAAATAGAAAACTAATTAGACTTCTTGGACTTGTCTTTCTCTGATGGCTCCCTAAAAATGATTTCCTTGTTGGGATTTGTTGCTTCTCTTTTGGACATAGTCAAGTCAGTTGCTCCAATCAAGTCAGTTGCTCCAATGATATTGCCAGAAGTTGCTCTTAGAACAACTGCCTCCGGATGTAAGCTTATGTAAGAATCAACATTGAAAAAGTGTTTGTCCTTGTCATACCTTTTTAATTCTTCTCTTTTATAAGAAGACATTGTAGTGTATTGAGAAGCATCCTTGCCTTCTTCTTTAGCTTTATTTATCTGAGAGAGTCCAACTAGCTCTTGGAATCTAGCCATTATAGAGATGTTTTCCTGTTCTGGATCAACAAAAGGAACTAGTGAAGAGTAAGGTCTTTCAGGAGATGCTTTAGTAGATTGATCATCTTCAGATACTTTCTGTTACTTGTTGTGCTTCTGGTATTGCTGTTGCTGCCTGCTGTTGCTTGAAGAGTGTTGCTGCTGTCTGTTGTTGGAGGATTTTGACTGATGAGAAGATGTGGCTTTTTGAACCTGAGAAATACCTCTAGAGTATCCTATTGCAGGAGGAGGAGGAGGACCTCTCCTGAATTTGGGAGGTGGAGAGTACCTCCTGCTATTCTTCCTGGATTTTTGCTCATTTTTAGAATACCTCATCCATTTTGGAGTTTCTAGAGTGAGTGTAATGTTGTGCAGGATGTAGTATGAAATATCAGTAGAGGGGTTTGTCTTAGGAACAACCTTTGGAGGAGAAGATTTTGCAGGAGCTTTTCTTTTCTTTGAGCTTTTATTATCTGAGTCATCTGACTCATTATCATCATCATCCTCTTGATAAGAATGTTCAGGATTGTCTTAAAGATCATCTAGCTGCTTTAGCAAATCAGTTGGGATTCCAGGAATTTGTGGTTGTGTTATGCTTGTAGGCTCTGCAGAGATATCTATAGCAGTCTGAATATTTCCTGCTTCTTCTTCCATGTCAGCAAACATAATGTCATCCAGATCTGGTATAGGAGACTCACACCAGCCAGAGGTTGTTGGATAGAATGCTTTGTGCACAGAAACTGGTTCAGCAACATCTTTAACAACAAATCTTGCCTTTAGTTGTTCTACAACTTCAAGACTTATAGGAGCAGAATAAACTACAATAGCTCTAGAATACTGTACATCAAAACTTGGTAGAAAATTTCTGTACACTCGATCAAAAGAATGTAGTAAATAATCTAAATTGACTGTGAGATTTAAAAAGAAATCACTAGCATTGGTTATTTCTGCTATTGTATCAGTTATATCTGTATCAGAATTAATTAAATCTGTTATGTCTGTTGGAGGGGATGCATCTGCTGAATCATTTAACATATCAGAATCTGCTGATGTTGTTGCTACTGTAGGAGGAGGAACTGGAACTTCTTCATAGAACATCTCCCCCTTGCTGGGTTCAATGGGTCCTGAAGCCAGTCCTCCAGAAGAAAGAATAGAAGAGAGAGCAGTAATTCTGGAAGAGAGATAGATCATGGAAGTAGAGAGAGGAGCAATAACATTTGCTATAAGTTACTCAAGAGTTAGTGAGATGAAAGCAAGAATATCTTTTGCTATATCAGAGAAGTTGAGGTAGAGGAGTTCAGGAGCAGAGGAGGTGTAAGGAGTGTGATGTCCATAATTTGAACACACAGAGAAAGCCTGAGAGAAGTCTGTATGGGTGTATTCTGCAAATATGGAAAGGAGAATGGATGGAATGTTAGTGGTAGAAGTAGAAACTGTGGTAGTGGGAGTGGAGGTGGGTTCCTGAACTAGAGAGTGATGTGGAATGGTGGAGGAGATAGTAGATTGAAAGATGGTTGTGAGGAGGTAGATGGTATTTCAAAAATATGAGTTTGAGGAGGAGATTGAGGAGGTTGAGAGGGAATTTCCTCATGAATGATGGTGGGAGAATGTGTAGGGTATGGTTGAGAAAGAGGTGAAAGAGGTTGTTGATGTTGTTATTGAAGAGGAGAAGGAATGCTGGTGGATGGAGGGATATCTTCTAGAGATGGAGGAGAGGCTGTAACTGCCCTTATGTTCTCAGAAGTCCTTGAGGAAGAGGAGGCCCTGGAGGTCTTTGGAATGATCCTCTCCCATCTGCCAAATAGGGCAGAGGTGATCCTCTTTGAGGCATTAATGAATATTGGCTGGGAAACCAATAATTCTGGTGCCTTTTCCTGGATAAAGAATCCTAGAATACTCCCAAAGCACACCTCTTTCTTTGTGTTTTTCTTTTTTTTATCAAGTCAAACAAAATCTTGCCCCAGTTTATTGATTTCTTATCAACCAGAGCACTCATCACTAGAAACTAGAGCCTGGTGATATAGTCATGGTTAGTATGCTTTCTCATCAACACCTTGCCTACAATGTCTATCAGAAACTTATATTGAACTGATAAGTTCTTTTTCAGAAGCTCATTTGGATTTCCTTCAGAATGACCCATTCTGCTCAATATATTCTCAAACTCATCATTATCTAATTCAATATCATCTTCTCTAGAAGCCAAGTCAAAAATTACAGTTAATACTATAGGAGTTTGAATGATCTGATTGCTACTAATGGTGCCAACCATAGTATCTGCATTTGGAGATGTTGAAGTGAAAACACATTCTATGATTTCATTTCCCGGAATCTTGATCCTTGTTGCCATAAATTTCTTCAGATTTTGTTCCTCACACAACTGTAGGATGTCGATGAAAATTTAATCAATGTGAGAGAAAGAGTCAAAATCAATGTCAAAACCAGTGTCGAACTTCATGCTTGAAAGAAAGAGCACCGGAATCACCATAGATTTTCTTGCAAAAACAAAAGCGAGAGCGAGATCAAGAGAACAGAAAGCACGGGATGGAGCACGACGAAAACCTAGTTATAAGATTTTCAGAAAATGAAGCGTCGGGCTCTGTCCTGCAAAAAATAAACAATCTTCGTTCTCAGGTCGATGAAAAATTCCATGAAGAAATAATATCGTCGATCTTAGTCAGAAGAGGGAAAACTTTTCGTCGTTCTCAGGTCGACGAAACGTTTTCTAAAGCAGAAATCGTCGATCTCCGCTCAATGAAATCTGTTTCACTAAGAAGTGTTTGTCGATCTCCATTCGACGAACTCTTCATGAAGAGTTCACAGATCGTCGATCTCCATTCGACGAACTGTGCCAAATCGTCGACCATAGACAAATATTAAGTTGAATCTGCCACATTTATCATACCTAGCTGATTTAAGAAGAACAAATGTTTCTTCTCATCCAATGGCTTGGTGAAGATGTCTGCTCTTTGTAAATTAGTAGAGATAAAGACAAGATTAATTTTCTTTTCGTCTACATAATCTCTAATGAAATGATGTCTAATTTCTATATGCTTGGTCCTACTATGATGCACTGGATTTTGTGCAATAGATATTGCACTTGTACTATCACAAAATATAGTTGAATTATTTAAGTTGATAGCATAATCCATCAATTGATTTTGTATCCACAAAATCTGTGAACAACAGCTGCCAGCTGCTATGTATTCAACTTCATCAGTTGATCTGGACACAGAGGTTTGCTTCTTACAAAACCAGGACACAAGCCTATCATCAAGAAACTGGCAAGTTCCTGATGTGCTCTTCCTGTCCACTCTACATCCAGCATAGTCAGCATCAGAAAATCCAGTAAAATCAAATTCTGACTCTGATGGATATAGAAGTCCTAGATTTAGACAATCCTTTATATATATCTCAAAATCCTTTTTAATAAAATATAGTGAGATTATTTAGGGTTCACTTGGAACCTAGCACAAATACATGTGGCAAAAATTATGTCAGGTCTACTTGCAAAGAGATATAGTAGAGACCCAATAATAGCCCTATAAGTTTTGATCAACAGTCTTGCCATGTTCATCAGAATCAATCACAGCATTAGCAACCATAGGTTTTTTATTGCTGAGGCATCACACATCCCAAACCTTTTAATAAGCTCCTTAGCATACTTGGATTGGGAGATGAAGATACCATCAAATGATTGTTTCACTTGGAGACCAAAGAAGTATGAAAGTTCACTCATGCTACTCATCTCAAATTTTTAATGCATTAGATCAGAAAATCTTTTGCATGGTTTGGGATTAGTAGAGCCAAAAATAATATCATCTACATATATTTTAACTAACAAAATTTTATTTTTACTATGCCTGACAAAAAGAGTCCTATCTACTATGCCCCTAGAAAAATTATGCTCTATAAGAAAGCTAGCTAAGGTTTCATACCACGCTCTTGGAGCTTGCTGTAAACCATAGAGAGCTTTATGCAATCTAAATACATAATAAGGATGAGTTGGAGAGATAAAACCTAGTGGTTGCTCCATATATACTTCTTCTTTTAAATCTCCATTGAAGAAAGCACTCTTTACATCCATTTGGTAGACTTTGAATCTTTTATAGGCTGCAAAGGCTAAGAAAATCCTTATAGCCTCAAGCCTTGCCACTGGAGCAAAGGTCTGATCATAGTCTATTCCTTCCTCTTGTGAATAGCCTTGAGCTACTAGCCTTGCTTTGTTCCTTATAATAGTTCCTTCAGCATCTAGTTTGTTTCTGAAGATCTATTTGGTTCCAATGACTGGACATTCTTTGGGTCTAGGAACCAAATCTCAAACTCTGTACCTCTCAAACTGATTGAGCTCCTCTTGCATTGTAATGATCCAGTGAGGATCTTGTTCTGCATCTTTGATGGAGCGGGGCTCATGTTGAGAAATGAAACAAGCATGCATCACATCATTATTGAGTTAATGCCTTGTTTGCACACCAACTGAAATGTCTCCAATCACTTGAGATATAGGGTGATCTCTTAGTATGACAAGATCAGTGAGATGAGTTTGTTGAGCAACAGCTTGTGGAATTAATTCCTCTTGTGGAATTATATCAGCTGTTGGAGGAAGTTCGGCCACTTCCATACTTTCTTCTTCACTTTATTATTCAACTTATGGAGAAGGATGTGATGGAACCTCTTGGGTGAGGTTTGGATCATTCAATCTCTCACACAAGTGAGGTACTTGCAAAATGTTATTGGTATAAACCTCTTTCTCCTTGTAAAACATATTAGTCTCATCAAATGTAACATGAACAGATTCCTCAATTTTTAAAGAAGATTTATTAAACACCCTATAAGCTTTGCTAACTTGGAAATATCTTAGAAAAATTCCCTCTGCAGCTTTTGCTTCAAATTTTCTAGTGTATTTCTTGTCATTATTGTGAATATAACATAAGCATCCAAATACTTTAAAATAAGTGATTTTAGGTTTCTTCCATTTAAGTAGCTCATAAGGAGCCTTATTCTTAAGCTTGTGTATCAGACTTCTGTTCAATACATAGTTTGTTGTGCTCACAGCCTCTGCCCAAACTCAGTACCATGATCACTTCTGATAAATGAAACTGGAGTAGAGTACTTAATCTGTATGTTCTTGAGAAAATCTGTAAGAACCTTGAAGTTATCTGACTTAGATCTCAGAAAGAATACCCAAGTGAATCTTGAGAAGTCATCTACAATCACTAAAGTATAAGATTTCCCTCCTAGACTTTATACAACAATAGGGCCAAAAAGGTTCATATGTAGCAAGTACAATACCCTAGGTGAGTCACTTTTATTTATAGATTTAAAGCTTTTTTTAGTTTTCTTGCCTAACTGACAAGCCCTGCAGAGGCCTTCCCTTATAAGATTTACATGACCTAATCTCTTATGCCAATGTTCATTTTGATTGCTAACCTGAGTAACTAAACAAAGTTATGGACTAGCTGATCAAAAATTTACTACATATATGTTTCCTTGTCTAAGTCCAGTTAAAACAGGTTTGTTTTCTTTACAAGAAATAATGCAGGAAGATGAGTTAAAAGATACCTGATAACCTTCATCACATAATTGACTTATGGATATTAGGTTATGCTTTAATCCACTTACATAAGCAACTTTCCTGGAGGTGACTGCTCCAACTTTAACATCTTCATAGCCTTTAGTTTGGCCACAGTTGGAGTCACCAAAGATCACCTTTGGACCTAGCTTGGACTTGTAGTTTGTTAGATTGTCCTTACAACCAATCATATGCTTTGAGCATCCACTGTCCAGATACCATTGGTGATTAAAGACTGGATAGTCATTCACCTACATAAAAAGGGATTAGGTGTTCTTGACCCAGGTAACCTTGGGTCCTTGTTTCTTTTGATTAGAGAAACTAGAAATAACAGAGAATTCTGGTTGATTTTTATATCGTAAGGGATGATATCTTATAGCAGGTATTTCCCATTGAGTAAAAGGATTTGTAAATTCTCTGAATTGATTGAAGTTTCTAATAGGGTTATAGTTTTTATAAAACCTGACTGGGTTCGACGAATTATTATAAGTTTGTCGATCTGCATTCGACAAATAGGGGTGAGTTCGTCGAACTCTACTCAGAGAATGAACATAGTCATTTTCTGTGCCCCAAGTTATTCGATTGCTGCCCGACGAACAATATACAGTTCGTCGATCGCAGTAAGTTGAATTATTATAGTTATAATTTGCGTTCATAGATCGTCGATCTGGGTTCGACGAACTATACAAATTTCGTCGATCTGAGTTCGATGAAATCTGTTGAACATTATTTTTATTTAGATTCTTATTCTTTTTATTTGTAGATTTCAGAGAGATATTTTGTTGTGTAGTTTCTCCTACTTTTTCTTTGCCTTTTTCAGGGATAAAATTTATTGGTGTTGAAAGAATATTTTTCTTTAATATGGGGGGGTAAGCATGATGAAGCACCTAAGCCCAGCTTGTCATTTAATCTAGCATTGACTGTGCTTGTGATGTCCACCAGGCTTAAGGTTTCTCCCATTGAGAGATTCCTCAAGTTTCTTTGCCTCACATAATTCAGTTTTTAATGAAATGATTTGTTCATTAGCTAAGTCTAAATCTTTTTTCAGTTTGTTGTTTTATGCAAATAGGTTATCAAATTCAACATGTCTATCTCTAAGAACTTTTATTTACTTTTCTGACTTAATTAAATCATTTCATAAGGATTTAAATTCAGTTTTAAATTCTTGTGAATTGAAATTAAATGAAGAGATTACGAGATCTTCTTCAGATTCTGATTCCTATTCTGATTCTTCATCTTGTTCCTCAGCATCAGATTTTCTGCTGGAGGCATTAATAGCCATAGGGCAAACTTCCCTTGCCTTTGCCTCCTCTTCATATTCACTAGAGCTGGAAGATGAGGATTCTTCATCTGTGTCACTCCAGGTCTTAGCAATGAAACCTTTCTCCTTTCTCTTGTGCTTGTTGGAGGAGTGCTTGCTGTAGTGCTTGCTTGAATGCCTTTTATTTTCCTTTTCTTTTCTTCTATCTGTCCTCTGTGCCTCTGGGCAATCAGGAATGTGCCTAGGTTTTCTACATCCAAAGCACACAATCTCCATGGTATGAGTCTTGTCATATCTTGCTTGTCATCATTCTTGGATGACCTTCTTCTAAAGTCTTTCTTAGCCATTTTATAAAATCTTTTAGCCAATAAGCTCAGTAATTCTTCATTGGCTGGGAGAGCTTCTGATTCTTCTGTTGCTTTGAAAGCAATGATGTGCTCCTTCCTTGAAGATGTGGAAGCCTTCTGTTCTACATCCTCCCTTGTCTTGATCAACAACTCATAAGACTTGAGCTTGCCAATGAGAGATTTTGTTGAAATCTCATTTAGACTTTTGGCCTCCTAAATTGGCCATATCCTGGAATCCCAAGTGCTGAGGAAGCACATTAGAATTGTATCATTTATCTTAGTTAATGAGATGTCCTTGTCTAGGGTTCTCAGTTCATTTATGATGACACTGAGTCTGTTATACATATCAGCAACATTCTCTGATTCCTCTTTCTTGAAGTTTTCATACTGTGATATGAGGAGGGATCTCCTGTCTTTTCTTTCATCAGATGAACCAGCAACTATTTTGTTTAGTGAGTCCCAAATAGCCTTTGCAGAGGTGCACTTAGCCATCCTTTGAAAGATGTCATCTGACATTGTCTGTGCCAGAATATTCATTGCTTTAGCATCATCCATCTTGGATTTCTTTTGAGCATCAGTCCACTCAGATGGTGGAACTGTATGAGTACTGGTAGATGTAGTAGCAGCTGTAGGTTGAGGGGGACCTGTCAAAATAGAATTGAAAATATCCTCATCAATAGAATTCATGTAGAGCTTGATTCTTGCCTTCTAGAGTGCAAATTATTCAAATTGCATATAGGAGGTCTGGTGCTAGAATATTCCTTATTCTATGCAATGCTGTAAATAAGAAGCTAGAGAGAAAAAGATCTATCATGGATCTTGGTTCAGATGTAAGTCTATGAAACCAAAGCAACCTTAACCCTCTGATACCAATTAAAGGATAGTAAGAGCTTTATCACCTAAGTGGATAGATCTTTTAACTCTAGAGGGGGTGAATAGAGTATTTTAAAAAATTAATTGGTTTTTATAGCAGAATTAAAATAGTGATAAATATATCTTAAGAGAGAGCAGAAAAGAAAAACTAACTAACACAACACACAACACATGACAATAAGAAAATAGAAAGCAATCCAGACAACATAAGAAATTTATAGTGGTTCCCCTAAACTTGGGTACATCCACTCTTCTACCACCCTGGTAGGAATCCACTACAGGTTTTTGATCAGGTGCCCTGCCACCAATAGGTTTTTGCTCAGGTGCCCTATCACCACAAGATCTATTTGAAGGGAGGTCTCACAATCCTTTAGGCTTTTGATCAGGTGCCCAAAAACCAAGCTAAGTCTTTTGATAAGGAGACTTAAGAACCAGGTGGTTAACTTTTGAAGGGAGTTAAAACCTTGTGTACAGTGGGTGGAAGAAAATTGATGTGGTCTTCTCTTTCTCAAACAGCTGAGAAGACTTTAATGGATTGCTTGATTACATCAAAGCTCCCCCTGAGATGATGATTGTTCAGGAATGGTTGGAAGCTTTGCAGGGTGTAGGTCTTCAATGATGATCACCAGAAGCTTTAAGACTGGTTGTATTTTGTTGTCTCTTGAAAGCACTGAAGAGTTGCAGATGATGAAGACTGTGAGTATGCATACTGAATTTCTTTCTTGTCTGTCTGCCTGAAAAAAAAAACCTTCTTGAATATCTCTTTAAAATTCCTTTATATCTGCTGCAGAAGTTATATCTCAGAATTTGAATTCTTCTCCATAATTAATCAAACGGCTAGAAGGGCAATAAATCAATTCCTTAACTATCCCAGTTATTAAGCTGAATATTAACTCTGTGAAATCCAGTAATTAATGCTGCCAATGAACGACAATATTCAATGAACGACAATATTCATAAGAATATATGCAATTAATTACTCATAGCAATATAGACAATAATATAATAATAAGCCTTGGTCAATGCAGAAATTAACTGCAGAGAAGTGAAAATAAGGAACCGACAGAAATCGTCGAGCTCAGAATAGATTTTGTCGAGCGGAGAAATCGTCTTCGTCGAGCTAAGATCTGAGAAAGTTGATCTGGAGAAATAAATTGTCAAAGCTGGTCTCTAAGTTCGTCGACCAGAGATTGAAGTTCGTCGAGCTGAGAACTTGAGAGAAGAGAGAAGATCGTTGAGCTAAGCTCTAAGTTCGTTGAGCTCAACTCAAAGTAGGGACTCTGAGTTTGTCAAGCTGCGATCGACGATCGTCGAGCTGAGTTCGAAGAACTTTGTAGTGATTCTCTGAATACTTAAAAACTGCCATTTTTTAAGTTTGGAACTCTGATGTCTTCTGAGGGCTGGGTCAAAGATTGACTAACCTAATCAGACTGACCTACACCTTAGAACTAACAACATGACCCTAGGCTATGTATGAAGGGTCAACAACCTAATAGTGAACCTAGAACAAATCCAAATTAGAGATCCAACAAGCTGTAATATTTGTAGGGGTAGGGGGATCTTCACTTCACTTTTAGTCACTGGAAGACTCTTCCATATGAGTAACACGAGCATTAGAAAGTAGCTCAATAGCAGGGGCCTCTAGGATAGGAGGATACACCTCCGTATCTCCTTCCTCATTAGACAAATCAATAATATCTACCTCCTCCATTGGAGATCCACCAGGAGTTGCATCTATCCTCCTCTATAGCTTTTAGACAAACTAATTGAGTTGAGTCTACATCGAGACTAAAGGGTGAATCGGCTCCTCCTCAGTCATAACAAATTGAAGATCTGGGAGTCTTACAATCGAAATTTCTGCGGCAACAATCTTAGTGAAAGCATTCACATTATCAGCTGCTGCAAGATCGTCCTCATCAGTAATATCATAGTCAACAACATCGATCTTAGTATCATCAATTGGCTTACCTAGATCATAGTAGCATCATCCAAAACATCAGCAGCAGCAGGAACATCCTCTAGATCAGTAGCAAACAGAATATCATCAGCTACTATTTCATTCTCAGCCTCATCAGGCACTAACTCACCAATAGAAGCATGAGCAATCTCTGCATCCTCTGTAAGAAGATCAACTATCTTTGGAATTGTCATTGCAGTAACTGGAACTGTAAGTGGAATCTTTGCATCTGTAGTTGGTGTCTCTGGCTCAGAACTGACTAGATCATCTGTCTCTGCTATAGTAGGAACACTCAAAGGCACTGTCTTAGTGGCCACTTGTGTTTTAGCAAGCTAAACTTCAATTCCTGCTCTTAGACTATCAGGAATATCACTAGGGGTGGAAGTAGGAATCCTTTCCTCATGTACTTCCTCTTCCTTTACATCAGGCAGGTCTCTAGCTCACCCTAGCCTCAGGATTCTCCTATCCCACTGCGAGAAGATGGATGAATCGATTTTCTTCAGGTAGTGAATAGGGATGCCTTTGGACATGTTAAATGTATCTCTGTCCATCTAATTCAGATAAAAACTCAGAATTCGTCCAAAATTGGGAGCGTGGAGGCTATCTTTGATCCTAGCAAACAACAAAGCGCCCCAATCCATTTTCTTCCGACAGATAATTGCTACAAGAATCTTGAACATCTCTGATGATAGGTAGTCATGTGAACCAGTCTTGCATAGCAGTACTTTGCCAATGATGTCTGGCATCAGCTTTCCTTCCTTATTCATGCCTTTTCTTTTAACAACTTTGGTACTTCAGGGCATTCCACAGAAACAACATAGCTTTTGTAAAGTCCTCCTCTTCGAGGTGATCAGCTTAGTCACAAGCTGGAAGCTACAACAGGCTGGTGAGGAGAGAAGCCTTCAACTTAAATTTAACCTGACGAACTCTTCTCTTGATCACAATATCTTCACGTCGAAGCTTTGCATTCTGAAAGAATTCCAGGACATCTTTATCCAATATCATGCAGTGGGGTTCTAGGACAAAAGAGAGACTGACCGTTTCTAACAATAGCATAACATTTATGAACTTATCTGAAGCTGAAGCAAACCCAATTCGAACCAATTGTCCACCACCTAGCAAATCGCTTGTGCTTCGAGGAGCCATGAAGAGCAGAGAAGAAATCGATTTGTGGATTCTGCAGTCTTTGGACGAACTAGGCTACCGAAACTGCAATCAAACGGTGAATGGAAGAACTCTGGAAGACTTGAAAGTCTGATGTAACTGTATAATTTGATGGAATGGCTTGCGCAAAATGAAATGATGGGGAAGACGATGACAAACTGTTCGCGACAGACGAATCGTAGGGAATGAAATTACTGTTTGAGGAGTCAGGGTGCTTCTATCGATGAAATGAATATTGTTTTGCCCGTAGAACTATTATATATATATATATATTTAAAGTTTTAAAGAGGGAAACACGGGTACCTGAAAATCGCGTCTCTTTGGATCCAATATAAGAAAAGAAAACTTTTACCTAAGTCCAATTCGGCGAGTTTCGTCGGAAACAGAGCCAGATTCGTCTAGTGTCGTCGTGAGTATGAGACTTATTTCGACGAATCGTCGAGATCCGATGTGCGATATTCGATGAATTTTCCTTGGACAATTTTTCTGCTTAGTAAAGTCCTTCCCAAGTGAATTCATGTCTTCTTAGCCATCTTTACAAGTCTTTGTTTAGCATGCCCAGTTATGTTTTGAAAAATGAGAACTTGGCCTCGTCCAGTGGCCTCATGAATATATCCGCGACCTGCTTATCCATCAGGACATAGCTGAGAGATATGTCCATGTTCTCTACCTGCTCCCAAATGAAGTGATATCTTACTTTGATGTGCTTTGTCCGACTGTGAGAAACTGGATTATTTGCGATCTCCATGGCACTGGAAGAGTCATAAAATATTAGAATCTCCTTGAATTTTAGGTTGTAATCTTCGAGCTGATTCCTGATCCAAAGAAGATGTGTTGGGTATTGTATTCATAATAACCCTGATTTGAAAAAGGGCCCATTAAGCTAAGATGAATTGAGTCTATATTTGATGCTGTGTGTTTAGTATGTACTTGGAGAACTATATTGCTAAGTACAACCCAATGTCAGGTTATAGTGGGTCATGAAACAGAGGACTATACAATGCAATCTTTCATTGTGTCGGCTAATGTGTTGACACACATGTAATCTCTCTATTGGGGTGTACTTCTTTCTCAAGTACGTGAGAAGGATCAAAAAGAACAAGGAGTAGAAATTAGAAGAACATGAATTTTAACCAAGTAAACTTCGTCGAGTTCGTAAGACATTTGTCGAATTCGTCGAGTATACTCATTAATACTAGTCTAATTTTCCGTATATACTTACAAGCACTCGTGGAATTCATCATTGGTATTTAGTGTAAAATCTCTGACAGTTGGAAAATCGATCAAGTAAAAACCTTCGAGTATCATCTTGTATACTCGTCGAATTCTTCGAATGTATCTATCGATACTCATCGAATTCGTCAAATATACATGTCGATACACGCCGAATTCATCGATTCATTTCGACCTTACTTCTCTAGATTTTATAAGTTGGATTCGTCAAATATCACTTGGCTAGGCGTCAAATGCATCAAGTATTCTAATTGATACTCCTCGAATTCGTCGAGTATACTAACTGATATTCGTCGAATTCGTCGAGTGATTCATCTTCCTGGCGTCGAGTTCTAATTCCTACTGTATTGAATTTCTCCGAGTAAAATTCTTCGAAATTCATTGTTGTTTAGCGAGTATCCTCAATGATACTCGATGAATATTACTTAGGATTATTTTTCTTCCCGATTTCAATATTACGGTCCGTTCTTGCCGACAACCATGTACAGTAACCTGCGACTTTTCTGGCATGCAATAACTTTTCTAGTCATTGCAAATGAAGATCTCTATATATATTTAGGGTGATTTATTCTGAAACCATAATCGTTCTAATCATACTCATTCTAAGAATTTACCGATCAAGAAAATTTTGTCGGCTTCCATCTGTATCACGCGACTTTTCTTGGCCGACGCAAGTTTGCTACACGATTCCTATTCCTTCAAATCTAGTAGGTCTATGCTTTCAAATTAACGCATTCAAAGATTTCAAATTTTTCATGTTCTCCAAGATATTCAACTTCAACCTTTCCAAAGAACAACAGAGTGAAGACTTAGAACTAAATAGGATTACTTGTAATCACTTTATTGTAAATCATTTTTTATATTTGTAGGAGAGTTTCCCTCTGAGTTGTAGATCCGTCTGTGAATCGAGTTGTAGGGGAGGTTGTTCTCCGAGTGGTAGGAGTGTTCTCCGAGTGGTAGGAGTGTTGTCTCTAAGTTTTAGGAGTTGAGGCTCCGAGGTGTAAGATTTGTTGAAATCTGAGAAAGGTGAAGTAGCCGAATCTAGCCCTTCGTGGTAGATATGTAAGGAGGGACAGTGGACGTACCCAACTCGGGAAACCATTATAGATCTCTGTATTCGGTGTGCTTCAATTTTTTAAGTTGTTTTTATTCCACAAAAAGACACATACATCACTTATTCACCCCTCTAGGTGATTTAGGTTGACACTAGATACTTTCAATTAGTATCAAAGGGAGGTTGTTTAGTATAAGGTTAACATATTGAACAAGGTCTCTCATCAAGTTATCTAGAGATCCTACTCGGTTGCTATGGACAGAAGCAAGGATATTCTTCTATGAAGCTACGTGTATGCACAATGGAGAACTTTCCCACGTGGAAAAAATGAGTCAGGTTCTTCATAGAAGTAGTAGGTCCCAGAATATTTCAGATCATTGAAGAAGGACCCTATATTCCTACACAAGCCTCAGCTCTGAATCCCGAGGTCATGATTCCAAAGAAGATGATGGATCTGACTAAGGATGAAATTTCCTTGGTCACGCTGGATAAGAAGGCGAAGAATATTATAGCTAGCGCAGTGGACAATTCGATGCTCCAAAATTTATTCCACTGCAAATCAGCCAAGGAGATGGGGGATTATCTAGTTGTGCTCATGTAAGGAACTGAAGAAGTTCGCAATGATCACAGATCTTTGCTAAATCAAGAATACGAAGCTTTCAAGCAGTGTTAAAATGACACTATTGCTAACAATTTCGATAAATTCTTCACGATCGTCAACGGGCTCAGGAACTACGGCCGCACCTTCATTAATTTTAAACTAAACGACAAATTCCTTAGATCCTTGACAAAGGACTGGGTTACAAAAGTTGTAGACATTAGGGAGTTTAGAAAGCTGCCAAAGATTAACCCTCAAAATCTCTTTAGAAAGCTGCTCTCCTATAAACTTCCGATGAACACCAGAAAGAAGTAGGAGCAAAGCAGTAGGACTTCAAGTAGAGAGAATTCGGCTGACTTGAAAGCTGAAGGTTCAAGAAAGTCCAAAGTCATGTCACAGTAGGACACGAGCTCCAGATACCCCAGAAGACTTTGAGCCAAGCACGGTAGGCTCTGATCTATCTGATGGAGAGTTCTCACTCATCCCCAAGTAGTTCAAAAGATTTTTCAATAAGAGAAGGAAAATGAAAAATCAGCCCTCCTCCTCTGATTTCAGAAGATCACATCGGGAAGGTGATCGTTCCAAGAAGAGCTACAACCGAGAGGACATATATAAATCTAAAACGAATAAACATTCTTCCTTTGAAGTTGTTTTCTACTGTTGTAACAAGCCAAGACACATGATTGCGGAGTGTCCCTACAAGGAGGGTTCTAAGACGGAAGAGAAGAGATCCTTTAAGGGTAAAAGAAAGGAAGAGAAAAGCTTTGTCGCCAAAAATTCAAAGACTCTTAACGACAGTGACTCGAGTGAGTTAAGCTCAGAAAATAAGGAAGCCTACTTCGGGCTCATGGCTCAATCAGATTAGGAAATAGATGACTATAAATACCATGGGAAGGTAAACTCTCATACAATACTTTCTGAATCAGAAACTTCCACCAATGGTCATGAAGACTATTCTTTTGAGAAAGATGACTCTAACTTGATGGCTAAGCATCAAGAACTCTTGAAATATTTTGACAAATGTTGCAAGGTAGTTGAAAGTCTTTATTTCAAGGATAGTTAAATTACCTAAAGGGGGTGAATAGGTTTCTTAGTCCTTAGTGACTATTTTTAATCTCTTTTAGTTAGCTGCTTTATTGGTAGATTAAGTTTTGCTTTCAAGAAAAGCTACCTGCATAAAGAAAAGCAACATAATAGAGTACACACAGATTTATAGTGGTTTCCCAATCTTTGGGTAAATCCACTCTCCTCCCACCTTGCCAACTTCCTATTGGTCGAGGCACTTCTCCAAAATAATGCTCCAAAGAGGTTACACCTCAGATTCCTCAGAATCTCCCAGTCTCCTCCAAGACTTACAGGTCAGGCACTAGGCCCTACAAATTAGTGATCCAAGGATCACCTATCTCAGGCCCAAAGGCACTACAACTCAAGCTAGGAGGACATACCTACCTCAGATCCAAAAGTATCCTACAGCTCAAGCTAAAGAGCCCTATAACTCAGATCTACTTCTGGATCCAACCTCAGAGCAAGTTTGCTCCTACCTCTCAAATCCACAAAGGACCCTACAAGATGGAAGTGGGTTGTTGAGGTTATTGATTGGATATAAGGGGAATTCCTCTATGCTAATCTACCTTAACTGAGTTAGTCTCAGCCCAACTTTGGCACCATGAATGTTTTCCTAAGTCTACTTTTCTGGACTAAGAACACCTTAGCCCCAACTACTTCACAGCAGCAAGTATATCCACTTGAGCTGGAAGTGACTTGTAGAACACTATTCTGCCCCTTTCTGAACTAAACCAAAAGCTCAGCCCTCTCTTCTTCATAACAATAATGATGTATATGCTTTGGCTAATGTTGAAAGTAACTTGCAGATTAGCTTCTCTGCACCTTTCTAAAATGTGCCAACAGCTCAGCCCTATCTCCTTCTTCACAGCACCCCAAGAGAATGTTATTTAAGATTTGTTGGCTGGATCTGTGAAGCACCTACAACAAGGGTCGGCCCTAGCTGCTATCTATTTCTCAGTGAATCACCCTGAGCTTGCTAGCAGGTGCAAATGAGGATGGCACCAACAATCTTGCTGTTGAAGATGTTGATATCAACAGCTAACTTGATATGACTCTAGACTTGCTTGTCTTGGGCTCTCTATTCTTCACCCACACCCACAACAATGGCGATTAGAAAAAACTACTGTAACAGCTCCTCTTTTTGTAAAGAGCTTCTCCTTGTATTCAATGTAAACCAATGACTCTTTTAGCGGTGGGTCCCACTCCATTAATTGTGGCAGCATCCTTGCTTTAACACCTAACTATCATGCAGTTGGCCTACGGTGCCATTTGTCATGTACTGTGGCTTTGCCGCTCATAATTTGAATATGGTTGACTTTTTGACTTGCTGACATCAGCACCTGAAGACTTGGTCAAAATTCAAGCATCAACAGTATAGGCGTTGAGTGAATGAGCTTCACTCACCGTCAAAGTACTTAGACAGTTCTATCTATCTAGGCATTGACTGCGTTGAGTGAGTAAAGCTCACTCAATGCCTTTTGCCTTAACCCTTTCTGCAGCCTCTTCTACATGCATGGTGTTGAGAGCGTTGAGTAATCATACTTCACTCAACGCATTGTGCCTTAATCACATTCTGCATTTTAGGCATTGATAATGTTGAGTGAACATGCCTCACTCAATGCTTTCTGTCCTAGCCATTTCTGCTTCTTCAGCATCTTAAGCGTTGAGAGCGTTGAGTGAGAATGCCTCACTCAATGCTTTTTGCTTTAACTAATTCTGTTTCATGGCGTTGATAGCGTTGAGTGACCACGCCTCACTCAATCCTTTCTGTCTTAGCCATATTTTCTATTTTAGAAATCAGTTTGAGTTCGACGAACTCAGAACACAGTTAGACGAACTCTGAGCTCAGCTCGACGAATAAGTAAAAAGTCAGTTCGACTAACTCTGAACTCAGCTATTCAACAATTATGAAGCTAAGGCATTGAGTGAGTGAGCTACACTCAACGCATGTGGTCTAGTCCACTTTTCAGCTCATTTCTCTTTAGGCCATGACTGTATTTTCCTAACTCACAGCCTTTTTCTGTATGGCATTGAGTGTGCTGATTTCACGCAATGCTTGTGTACTTGGCCACATTCTAAGCTTTCCACTTCATGGCTTTGAATAAATAGGCTTCACTCAGCGCTATACGTCATCTGGCATTGAGTGAATGATCTTCACTCAACGCCTGTGGACTTAGACAGTTTTCTGTCTTTCCACCACTTAGGTAAGAACTTACCTAACTTAGCAACTTAGGCTATCTGTCCCATCATTGCTACTAGGACATCATGCAATCATTAAACTTAAACATAAGTTAGATCACCACATGTATATGCATTGTTTGTTAGGCCATCTTCAAATTCAGGACATTGGGATCAATGGACCCAACAGTAGACAAGAAACAATTAAAAGAGATTGTTTCTCTCAAGGAAGTGGTATCAATCCTAAGGGAGGAAATTACTAAATTGACCCATCTCAGAAGTGAAGTTCACTCCTTGAAAGTGGAATTGAAATGCTCCGTTGAACAATTAAGTCAGAAGGAAAAATACCTAGATGAGCTCGAAGAAAAGCTCTTGGTAGAAAGGAAACTTGTTGAAAGCTACTCGAAGCAAAGACCATTCTTCCCCTCATTGATGAGTTTTTTGCTCCTAAGAAAGGTAGTGGTCATCGCCATATAGTTGGAAAAGATAAGGCTGCTAAGAGAGCCAGTACCAAAGACAAAGGGAAGGCACCACAAGATCAACCCTCGTTCAAGAAGGTAATCTTTCTAACGAATAAGTTTGACCTTGAGTGTAACGCCCCTAGCCGATCCAACGTGACAGCGTCACGGCTCCGATCTAGGCGACGCTACCGGGCTGCAGCCCAAGCACCCCAACCCATCTCCAGCCCACTAGCGGGTTGTTTGTGGCCACAGCCTCCCTTTGATGAGCGAACTCGATAGTTAAGATGGGACGTACGGGGAATTCCCAGGAGGTCACCCATCCCAGTACTACTCTCGCCCAAGCACGCTTAACTATGGAGTTCCTTCACTTCTCATCACCAGTTGAGCTGCAGCTCAATTGGTGATGAGAAGTGAAGGAACTCCATAGTTAAGCGTGCTTGGGTGAGAGTTGTACTGGGATAGGTGACCTCCTGGGAAATCCCCATACGGCCCAGCTTAACTATCGAGTTAGCTCATCAAAGGGAGGCTGTGGCCACCAACAACCCGTCAGTGGGCTGGAGAGGGGTTGGGGTGCTTCGGCTGCAGCCCGGTAGTGTCGCCTAGATCGGAGTCATGACACTATCACGTTGGATCGGGTAGGGGCGTTATAATAAAAAGTGCACTTTTATTGTAACGTTCCCTGGGCCCTCCGTGGGCCTTAAGCCCACTAGGCCTCCGTTAGACCATTACTGGGCTGCAGCCCAAGCACCCCAACCCCTCTCCCTCCATTGAGTCGTTCATTGGTCACTTTGTTAGGCCTACTTATGTGGAGCCTATAAAGCATTATCAAGTATGGATCCATCCCTGAGATTTTGGTGCGAGTGTTTTTAAAGCACCTTATGAAGAAATTCCAATTAAAAACTATGGTCCCTATGTTTATGGACCAAATTTTAAGAAGGCGCTGAAAGCCAAAACTATTGTACCTAAGGCTAAGGTGACTGAGAAGCAATATACATGCTGCAATCTGGAGGCTTCCACCTCTAAGTCTGTAGCCCTTGATAGACCTCAAATTCAGAAGTTAAAGCAGGAGTACAAAAGAAGGTATAACAATTTTGATTGTTGGTGCTGCGACAAAATTGGCCATTTTGGTGTAGATTGTTGGTTTAACCATGCAAATTTTGAAACTCCACGAGTTAACAATGCAAGACTGACCACTCGCAATGTTAATATTGCCAGTGGTGTTAGAGTAACAAGGAACCATGGACGCAATTCTGTTTGGGTTCCTAAAGTAAAATAATTTATGGTTGCAGGTATATCCAAAGGTGAATAAGACTCCAATCTGCTATTTGGATAGTGGATGCTCTCGGCATATGACCAGGTCAAGTGGCCTAATGCGATAATTTACCCTAGCTGAAGACGGACAAAAATTTATATTTGGAGGGTCTGATATGTGAATAACTAAAGGCTATGGTATGATTCCCAACGGCATAGTCTCTTTCACAAACGTGACATATGTGGAAGGATTACAGCATAATTTGATAAGCATAAGTCAATTATGTGATAAAGTCTATATTGTTGAGTTCTACATGGGCAAGTGTCTCATAAAATCATCAATAAATTTGGAGATGATCTTAACAGGAACTCAAAGTACAAATAATTTTTGTTTAAATTTTCTATATTTAGACAATTCTACATCATTATGCTTTTTGGCAAAAGATAGTGTATCTCTCTATGACCAATGGCACAAGAGAATAGCACATATTAATTTCAATACTATAAATATGCTATTTTCTCACAACTTAGAGTACGATGCCCCAACATTAAGTGCATTAAAGAGAGTCCATGTCACTCATGCAGATGGGTAAGCAGACTAGGGCTACCTTTCAGGGCATCTTTGTAAAAGATTCTTTGAGAAGTTTATTCTTACTTTATATAGACTTATTCGGTACTATGTCAATTCACATTTTAGGAGGTAAAGTCTATACATTGGTAATTGTTGATGACTACTCTCATTTTACTTGAGTGTTCTTTCTAAAATACAAGTCAGACACCTTTGAAGCTTTAACTAATTTTGTCAGGCAAATTCAGAATGAATCAAACTGCTCAGTGGTCAAAATTAGAAGTGATCACGGAATAGAATTTGAGTCTGGCGCCATGACAAAATTTTGTGGAAGTCAAGGTATATTTCATGAGTTTTTCTCCCTACGTACTCCACAACAAAATGGAGTTGCTGAGACAAGGAATAGAACCCTCATTAAAACATGTACGACTATGTTGAATGATGCTTCACTACTAGAGTACTTCTAGGACGAAGCAGTCAACACAGTCTGTCACGTGCAAAACAGAGCACTAATCAACAAAAACCATCATATGACTCCCTTTGAAGTGTTGAAAGGCAGAAAAATGACTGTTGGGAACCATGTCCATAGTAAACCAGATTTGATGAAGTCACCCTGGAACTAAGATGAATTAGGTTGTATTTGAAGCTTTGTTTGAGTTATGTGTTTGCAGGACTCCAATGGGAAGTGTAGACCAATGTCAGTCTACAATGGGTCACCAAACACAGGACCACACAGTGTAATCCCTCATTGTGTGTTCCAAAGTGTTGACTCATGTGTAGTCTCTCTATAGGGATACACTTCATATTCAATCTATAGGACTGTGTAAAGACTTGGTGCTGATTCCCTTCTAGTAGAAGAAGAAAATTGCAGTCAGAAATTTTTCTAAGTATTTCTCTCGAGTAGGTCCTTAACTACTCGAGTAGATTGCTTGAGATATACTCGAGTAAAACTTCTGCATACTCGAGTAAGAAAATTTTTCCTCTCGTGAAGTTAAGTAAAACACTCGAGTAGTTCATTGACATACTCGAGTAGCTTACTTAACTACTCGAGTCGATCATTCTTCCTACTCGAGTTGCCCAAAATTCAGGTTCCAAACTTTTCTAAGTAAAACACTCGAGTAGTTCAAGTCATATACTCGAGTAGCTCATTCTCTCTCAAGTAGTTCATACTTGAGTAGTATACTCTTCCTGTTCCAGATTCTGTTTTCCCAGAATTTTTCTAAGTCATTTACTGGAGTAGGTACTTTATATACTCGAGTAAGTCTCGACACTGTGTCGAGTAACAATCTTCTTTGTGTCGAGTGTTTAAGATATACTCGAGTAAGTCTTTCATATACTCGAGATAATTTTCTTCCTCTCGAGTAGTTCAATCTAACTACTCGAGTAGTTATTTTTCCCGTGTGCAGAATATCTCTAAGTGTTTATCTCGAGTAGTTCCTCTAACCACTCGAGTAGTTCAATTCTGCCTACTCGAGTAGTATAACTTGTACTCGAGTAGCTCTACTCCCTCCCGAGAAACTTTTCCTTATACTCGAGTAGATCGTCTAAAGTACTCGAGTAGTTGACTATATGCACTCAAGTAGTTTTCTTCTACATACTCGAGTAGTCATGATTTATATACCCGAGTAAAATCTCTTTGGTTACTCGAGTAGTACTTGACCTACTCGAGTAGTTTTATACTTACTCGTGTATATGACCTCTTTTCCCCTGAAATTTCTTCTAAGTCCAGATTTCACAAAATTTCAAATTCCGTGACATGATTGGTCCACGTGTCCGTCATTAAAACCAATTATGACCGTTATTAGTACTCCTATAAAAGGTCTTGTCTAATCGACAAACCCTAATGAGAAAATAGATCTTTCAAGAAGAAAATTCCTCTGAGTTTTGCAGCCGTCGCTTTCCAAAATAATCTCTATTTCCTCTCTCTCTCTTCACGGAACGAAAGCCGCCGCCGCCTCTGTTCTTCTCCGGCAAGGGTTTCGATCTTCAGAGGAAATAGACAGAAAATGCTCTCTAGATCGAGATCGATTTTCACATACTCATCTTCTGTCCGATCGTGGAAGCAAGGAGTTCAGATCTACTGTTGTCGAGAATCATTCTTCAACTTTTCTGATAAAGCCGAACGCCAAGAAGAACATTCCAGTCCCTGTTTCATTTTCAGATCTGAACCAGAGAATATTACTGTTTGTATTTCTTCAATACTTGTACTTTATTTCTATAGGAGAAATTTTCTCCTAGTGTAGGAGTTTTTCACTCCGAGTTTATAGTAAGGTGTTTCTTCCGAGTTGTATATCCAGTTGGATTGGATTGAGATTGTAGGAACTTTGTTCCGAGGGTAGGATTTTTTTTCAATCCGAAATAGTGGAGTAGCCGAGTCTAGTTCATTGCTAGATCGGTGAGGGAAAGTGGATGTACCCAAGATCAGGGAACCACTATAAATCTTGTCTCATCTGTGATATTTTATTAGATAGATCTGTGCTGTGTTCTAAGATTTCTTATTCCACAAAAGACGCATAACTCACCTATTCACCCCCTCTAGGTGATTTAGGTTGACAACTATTATCTTTCAATTGTTATCAGAGGGAGGTTGATCAGCAAAAGGTTAACACCTTGATCAGGTCCTGCAAATAGTTTTCATTTGAGATCTATCTATCATGGACAAGGCAAAGGATTTTGCCAAGCTTCCCCTGTACAATAAGAACAACTTTCCCATGTGGAAAGAAAGGATCAAATTTTTTATGGAAGCTATGGATCCGAGGATCTTCATGATAGTTGAAGAAGATCCTTATGTCCCTATGACTATCTCCACTATAGACCCTACCAAGAAGGTTCCAGAGAAGCTGATGGATTTAGACAAGGACAAGATTGCACTTGTCTCACTGGACAAGAAAGCTAAAAACATTATAGCAAGTGCAGTTGATGACTCAATGCTGCAAAACTTAATCCACTGCCAATCTGCAAAGGAGATGTGGCAGTCCTTGGTTACCTTGATGGAAGGTACAGAAGAAGTGAGGGATGATCGGAGATCCCTCCTCAATCAGAAGTATGAAGCCTTCCGACAGGGAAGCAAAGAGAACATTACTGATACATTTGAGAATTTTTTCAAGATAGTGAATGGACTAAGAGTCTATGGCAGAGTATTCACTAATGGAGAACTGAATGACAAGTTCCTGAGATCCCTGACCAAAGAATGAGACAACAAGATTTGTGCCATCAGGGAGTTTGGGAAGCTGGCTAAGACAGACCCACAAAATCTCTTCGGGAAGCTTATGTCATATGAGCTTCAACTCAACACCAGGAAAGCTGAAGAAGATAAGTGCATGTCTGCTCTCAAAGAAAAGTCTGTTGCTCTAAAAGCAGACACCTCCAGAAGGACAAAGGCTGCCTCCCCTGCTCCAGCTCCAGAGATTAGTGAAGAAGAAACTTCAGAGCCAAGCACCTCAGGCTCTGAGCTATCAGAAGGAGAGTTCTCTCTGCTCTCACGTCAGTTCAAGAAATTCTTGAACAAGAAAAAGCAATGGAAAGGCAAGGATGCCTCCTATAGAAGATCACGACATGATGGTGATCGATAAAGAAAAGGCTCAAGCAGCCATGACAGGTACAATACTAAACAGAAAAAATATGCTTCGACTGACATCATTTGCTATTGTTGTAATAAGCCAGGTCAGGTCATCGCCGACTGCCCTCATAAGAAGAAGGGGGGTGGTAGAAGAGATGAGAAGAAATCCTCACACAATAAGAAGACGAAAGAGAAGAGCCTCAAATCCAAAAAGAGCAAGACTCTCAGCGACTCCGACTCATCTGAGTCAAGTGAAGAAGAAGAAGTGTATTTTGGGCTAATGGCTCAAATAGATGATGATCAAGAGCCCCAGTTCACTAGGAAGGTAAACTCTCATACCCCTCTTTCATATTCTGAAGTCTCTGAGCATGATTGTGAGGATAGATCCTCTGACGATGAGTCAGAGCTAATGGCCCAGTATAAGGAGTTAATCAAGGCTTACGACAAATGTCGTCGAGTTGTGAAGACTCGGGCTAAAGAGATCAAATCTCTAAAAGCCGAAGAGAGCATCTTGGGAGAGACAGTCGGAAAGACTGGCTCCCTCGAAGAAAACTTCAATAATGCTATTGAAGAATATAACAAGGCTCTTGAGCACCTTGACCTTAAGGGGAAGATCATCAAAGAATTGGAAGCCCAACTTGCGGCTGAAAAGAAACTTGTTGAGAGTTTCGCGAAGCCCAAAACATTTCTTCCATTCGTTGCTGAATTCTCAGCAAAGGCCAAGGGAGCTAGACTAGGCCATTAAGAAGCTCCTAGAAAATCCTCTAGGAGAAAAAAGAATCAACGGAAGAATAAGACCGCCAAAAAGGCCTTAGCCAAAGAGAAAGGGAAAGCCCCTCAAGATCAAACTACATTCAAGAAAGTCATCTTTCCATCAAGTGAGTTTGATTTTGACTCATCCTACGGGAACTTTGCCAGGCCTACCTATGTAGAGCCAAAGTCCCGCTATCAAGGATGGACTCGACCCAGAGACTTTGGAGAAAGTGTCTTTAAGGCTCCTTATGAAGAAGTTATTCTTCAGAGCTATGGCCCTTTCAATCATGGGCATAACTTCAAGAAGGCACCAAAGACAAAGCCTATTGTAGAGAAGCCCATAAAGGAGAAGAAGCCATGTGATTGCCATCATCATGAGTCATCTTCCTCCAAGAATGCTGCCCCTGCTAGACCACAATTCCAAAAGGTCAAGCAGGAGATCATGAAGCAAAGGTACAACAGATTTGACTGTTGGTGCTGTGGCAAGGTTGGTCACTTCGCTATGGATTGCTGGTTCAATTCCAGAAATGTTGCAACCCTCATGTCAGCAATATGCAAAAGACCGCTCATAATGCTAACACTCATAGGGGGAGCACTCTAATCCGAGACCAAGGACCCAAACGTGTTTGGGTTCCTAAGGAAAACTGATTGTGATTGCAAGAATGTCCAAAGGCCAACAAAACACCTATCTGGTACTTGGACAGCGGATGCTCTCGGCATATGACCGGGACTAGAAGCCTCATTCAGAACTTTACCCAAGTCGTGAATGGACCAAAGGTCATCATTGGAGGTTACGACCGTGGAATCACTAGAGGCTATGGTATGATTACTAATGGTAATGTATCCTTCTCGGATGTGTCCTATGTTGAATGATTGGAACACAATCTCATTAGCATAAGCCAACTCTGCGATAAAGGATACATATTTGAATTCCATGCTGATAAGTGCTTGATAAAATCCGTTGACAATATGGAAATGATTCTATCCGGCACTCGAAGCAGGAATATTTTCTATTTAAACTTCATTTGTATAGATTCCTCTACACTGATGTGTCTTTTAGCAAAAGATAGTGCGTCTCTTGGTGACCAATGCCACAAGAGACTAGCACATATTAATTTCAAAACTATTGATAAATTATTTTCAATGAACTTAGTACGTGATGCCACAAATATCAAATGCGTCAAAGATCGACCTTGTTATGCATGCGTAAAAGACATGCAAACAAGGGCTACCTTTAAAAGCATTATTGGCAAATACTCTAACAGATGTCTCCATCTATTGCAAATGGACTTGTTTGGTCCACTAAAAATTAGAAGTTTGGGAGGTAAGGATTATACGTTGGTAATTGTTGATTATTACTCGTGCTTTGCGTGGGTGTTCTTTTTTAAACACAAGTCAGATACCTTCGACATCTTTACTAATTTTGTCAGGCAAGTCCAGAATGAATACAACTGCTCCATAGTCAAAATCAGAAGTCACAACGGAACCGAGTTCAAATCTGGGGCCATGACAGAATTCTGTGAAATCTTAGGCATCTTTCATGAGTTTTCCTCTCCTCGTACTCCACAACAAAATGGAGTGGCTGAGAGAAGGAACAGAAAAAACATAGAGGCCTGCAGGACCATGTTGAGTGATGCTTCACTACCGGAGTACTTCTGGGCTGAAGCTGTCAACACTGCATGCCACGTGCAAAATCGAGCACTCATAAATAAAGACCACGATAAGACACCTTACAAACTTCTGAAAGGTAGGAAACCAACAGTCTCATACTTTAGAATCTTTGGCTGTAAATTCTTCGTACTCAACAATGGTAAGTATCATACCACCAAGTTCAGCGAAAAGAGTTTTGAAGGTATTTTTGTAGGTTATAGTAGCCATAGTAAGACATGTAGAATATTTAATAGAAAAACCCTGGTGGTAGAAGAATCGATACATGTTGTATTTGATGAGACGAGCTTATTGCAAAGCAATCCGTCTAGTGTGCTCATTGAAGATGCAGGTGAAAAGCTGAAAGAAACTAACTTGGATGAACCGTCTGAAGACAGAGGCGAAAAGCTCATCAAGATCACCACTCCAACTCCTATTGGGGAGGATGATGATCAAAATGAAGAAGTCATCCAAGATGAAGAAATCACTCCAGTGATTGAAGATAATCCTGATGCAAGAACTTCAGAGCTCAGACATCTAAAGGATCACCCCATGGACCAGATCATAGGAGATCCCTGGGACGATGTCAGAACTCGAAGAGGTACAACTAATGAGAATTTATATTTGAGTTTTCTCTCACAGGTTGAACCAAAGAAGTTTGAAGAAGCAAACTCAGACGCATCGTGGATAATGGCAATGGAAGAAGAGCTAAATCAGTTCAAGCACTGCAATGTGTGGAAGCATGTTCCAATACCCAAAGGAAAGAACATCATTGGGACAAAATGGGTCTAAAGGAACAAGATGGACGAAGACGGGACGATTCTAAAGAACAAGGCCAGACTGGTCGCTAAAGGCTATCGTCAAGAAGAAGGAATCGACTTCAACCAGACATATGCTCCAGTGGCAAGGCTGGAGACAATAAGGTTGTTCCTAGCATATGCTGCTTTCAAAGGCTTCACCGTCCATCAGATGGACGTGAAGTCTGCCTTCCTAAATGGTAACATAAAGGAGGAAGTGTATGTGGAACAACCTCTAGGTTTTGTTGATCCTAACTTTCCTGATTATGTCTATTTCATGCACAAGGCTCTATATGGTCTGAACCAAGCTCCTCGAGCTTGGTATGAGATGTTGTCTAGCTTTCTTCTTGAGAAAAAGTTCTCAAGGGGAAAGATAGATAAGACATTATTTCTTAGGGAAATTAAAGGCAAAATTTTGCTAGTGCAAATCTATGTCGACGACATTATCTTTGTCTCTACAGACAAAATCCTTTGCAAAAAGTTCTCAAAACCTATGAAAGGGAAGTTCGAAATGAGCAGTATGGGCAAGCTGAAGTATTTCTTAGGGCTTCAGGTGAAACAATCTGAAGATGGAATTTTCATCTCGCAGACCAAGTTCACCAAAGAGCTAATTAAGAAATTCAGAATGGAGAACGCAATCTCTATGAGGACTCCAATGGGCTCAACTATGTCTTTGGACAAGGATGAAAAATGGAAACCTTTTGATGAAACCAAGTACAGAAGCATAATTGGATCCTTGCTCTACCTTACTGCCAGTAGACCTGACATAATGTTCTCAACATGTGTCTGTGCTAGATTTCAGGGGAACTCTAAGGAATCTCACTATGCTGCTGCAAAGTGGATTTTGAGATACCTTAAAGGTACACCAAATCTTGCCCTATGGTACCCAAGAAGTAATGACAGCGAACTAATTGGTTTTTCAGATGCAGATTTTGCAGGTAGTAAAGACGACAGGAAAAGCACTTCAGGGACTTGCCAATTATTTGGAAGAAGGCTAATCTCCTGGAGTAGTAAGAAGCAGAACTGTGTCACAATCTCAATGGCCGAGTCAGAGTACATCTCTGCTGGTAGTTGCTGCGCACAGTTACTTTGGATAAGGAATCAATTTGAGGATTACAACATGAAGTTCAAGAATATCCCTATGTTTTGCAACTCTTCCAGCGCAATTGCAATAGCCAACAATCCATTCTCGCACAGCCGAACAAAGCATATCGAGCTAAGGTATCATTTCATCCGGGAGCATGTAGAGCATGGGTACATAGATCTCCAATATGTCTCCACAGACAGGCAAGTTGCAGACATCTTCACGAAGCCGCTGGATGAGACCAAGTTCTCGTTCTTCAAAACGGAACTTGGGATGCTCAACAAGGAAGATTAGAGCAGTTTGGATATCAAGGAAGCAAAATAAATTAAAAGGTTAGTCAAAATCTGGCTTTTCAAAGGTTTCTTCCTTCTCTGACTCAAGTAAAACCTGACCTACTCGAGTACTCAAAGTTCCTACTCGAGTACTCAACAGACCTACTCGAGTAGTCCTTTAACTTACTCGAGTAAGGCAATTAAGTACTCGTGTAGTACACTTCATCTACTCGACTGAGTCAAGTCTTCTACTCGAGTCATTGCAGATTCTATAGACCCACTCGAGTACCTTCTTTAGACCTACCCGAGTACCTTCTTTAGACCTACTCGAGTACCTTCTTTAGACCTACTCGAGTACCTTCTTTAGACATACTCGAGTAACCCCCTATGTACTCGAGTACCTCTTTTACCTCTCGTGTATCTACCTCTTGGCTTTCAAACTTTTCCCGTGCCGCCTTTACTTTAAATTATTTTCTTCTAGATGATTAGACTTAAACCTAGGGTTTTATAAATTCGAAATTCCATATTACTTCTACACGAAATCATTTCCAAGCACTCGAGTACCCGTCCGCCGCTTCATCTTCATTCGAGAAATTGCAGAGCCGCGACTGTTCCTCTTCCCCCGATAGATTTTATTCCCATTTTCTGGATCATGGCCACCGTCTCCAAGATTGGCGTAGGATCGGAACTTGTTACCGCCGGGATTGCCGAGCTTTCAAATGACTTTCACAACTTGCTCATTCTTCTAGATACCGCATGGCTCTCATTCATCCTGCAAGAATCCTGCCGGATTTTCTTCCCGGCAGTAGCTGAATTCTTCTCAAATCTGAAGGTGAAAAGGAATGGCTGATAATATGGTTTGCAGTCAATTTTATTAGGATATTTTTGGGTTTTTAGAGCAAATCATGTCTTGTAAAGTACTTGTTTTGATTCCCCTTTGTATATATTTTTGTCGCTAATGCATTTTTTCTGCTTTTTGCAGGTTTTCACGGCTTTCAGCCGAATTTTGCTGTGACACGCCCCAAGGTCACGCCCTACCAGGGCGTGTACCTAGGGCGTGTAACCCAGAGGAATGAAGCAATTGGTCTGAAACTGCATTACGTGGAAACTTAGTGTACACGCCCTCGGTCATGCCCGTGTCACACCAGACACGGGCGTGTATCAGAGACGTGTCCCCAGGTTCTGAGGAATCGCCGTAGCGCGCTCATTTTTCCCGCTCCACCGTCGCACCGAAAGTGTCACGCCCCAGGGTCACGCCTGACCCGGGCGTGACATATGGGCGTGTACTGCAGCAATTTCGCCCGTCACCTCCAGCATTCAATTTCAGCTCAACAAAGTCACGCCGCAAAGAACACGCCCCAGGGTCACGCCCTACCAGGGCGTGACTTGTGGGCGTGTACCACAACAACTCCGTCAGAATTCAATTCCAGCCCGAAAAAGTCGCGCCGAATGTGTCACGCCCCAGGGTCACGCCCGACCAGGGCGTGACAGGGGGGCGTGACCCGACCCGAAAAATTCTATAAATAGAGCCCAACTCCAGGGGTTCAGGGGCACCTTTTGCTTTGAGAGGGGAGGTTCTGTCCTTTGTATTTCTGAACTTTTTAAGCATGTCTTTCCATTTTTAGTTCTTAGCTGTAGCTTTATGCTTTCCCTGTAGTAGTTCCTAACTTCGTTCTGTAGTATAATGTTAATGATAGCGTAGTTTACCTTTCCATGCACTTGTAATCGCTGGTTTTCATGTTGTAAGATCCCTGTTTCTATTAATAAAAATTGTTGTTTTCTTTTACGTTTCTGCTCCATTTTCATTATTCTTCTTCTACTCATCCCCCCCCCCCTCTTCTCCTCACCATGATTAACTAATCCTCCATGTACTCGATCTTAATGATCCGAGGTTCGAGTGATTAGGTTATGATGCTTTGAATCTTACCTCTTCTTTTTAGGGTTTAGCCTTGAATTACTCTTAATTTATCACGGGTTGGAGGTATATCATCGATATATACTCTCCACCTTTGCTTTCATTCTGGGCTAGCCGAGAGGCCGAAAGTTTGAAATGAGCACTCAAGAGTAAAGGGAGTTGTTCGCACCCCTCGAGAGAGGCAGACGTTCAAATCTCCCGGATTGGAGTAAAATCCATTAGAGGGGTTCACCGCGTAAAGCGAGTTTTAGGCCTCCGATTTAGGCGAAAGTCGGTCGGACCTTCCTAAACTCAGTTAGGCACGGCCTTCGAGAGAAGCGTGTCAAAATTCATGGAACCTCCACGGTCAAGGACCTTTACCCTAATTAGCTTAGGTTTATTTATCGTATATTTCTAACCACTCTTGCCGAGGTGATTTCTGATCGAGTGCATTTTCCCCTTCATCGTTACTAAGCTTAAGTTAATCGCTCTTTTAGCTCTCTTTAACTTTTCATGCAAGTAGCTCTCTTTCATTGCAAGTAGTTCTCTTCCTTTAGCATGTTTAGCTTTCTTCTAAAAAAAACTTAATTTTTCCGTCGATAAAATAATAGATTTCGTGTGAGTAAGCTTACTCAACTGTTCCCGGATTTCAATACAACACTTGTGTCCCCTAGCTGCATTTCGATAGGTATACTTGCCTTGATGAATTGTTAGTTTGGTTATTTTCTCCTTGCAGATATCTAAGAGACAATCAAGTTTTCATCTCAGCAAATGAATTGTTAGCTTGATTCGCCGAGAACTTGGCCGCCGACAACCTTTCGCGCCTAGACAACCCATTTATAGAACAATTAGATGAAAATTCTTTTCATTACTATTTCCCTGATGAGAAGCTGTTCATAATTAACACATCTCCTTCTCCTTGGTTTGCCCGCATCGCCAACTATCTAGTGGCCCGTGTGCTCCCAAAAGAGTTTTCATCTCAGCAAAAGAAGAAATTCTTTTCTGAGTTGAAGAACTACTTTTGGGAGGACCCGCATCTTTTTAAAGTCTGTGCAGACCAAGTAATCAGGAGGTGTGTTTCCTTTGATGAAGGATTAGATATTATTAAACATTTGTATGAAGGACCGACAGGTGGGCACTATCAAGCTGCTCGCACTGCTCACAAAGTGTTAAGCGCAGGTTTTTACTGGCCTACCCTGTTTAAAGACGCGCATGCCTTTGTGAGTAGGTGTGATAGTTGCCAACGGTCGGGGAATATTTCGAATAAAAATGAAATGCCACAAAATTATTTCCTAGAGTGCGAAGTTTTCGACCTCTGGGGGATTGATTTTGTCGGCCCTTTTCCTTCTAGCTTCGGGAATAAGTACATTTTAGTTGCCGTTGATTATGTTTCGCGTTGGGCCGAAGCCCAAGCTCTTCCTACGAATGACGCCCGAGTCGTAGTTAATTTCCTAAAAAAATTATTTTCTCGATTTGGTACGCCGCGCGCTATCGTTAGTGATAGGGGTTCCCATTTCTGTAATGCACAATTTTCAAAAATTCTAACTAAATATGGCGTTACTCATAAGCTTTCCACTGCCTACCACCCCCAAACTAACGGACAAGTCAAAGTAGTGAATAGAGAAATAAAAAGAATTTTAGAAAAGACTGTTTCAACATCTAGAAAAGACTGGTCAGCCAAATTAGACGATGCTCTATGGGCCTACCGAACAGCGTACAAAACCGCCCTCGGATGTACGCCATATCGGTTGGTTTATGGAAAATCGTGTCATTTACCCGTAGAGTTAGAACACCGCGCCTTTTGGGCCTTACGATTTTTAAACTTCGATCCCCACTCTGTCGGCGATTTTTCGAAAATTTCAACTTAACGAACTCGACGAGTGGCGCTCTTACGCATATGAAAATAACAGACTTTATAAAGAGCGGACAAAACGTTTGCACGATCGACATCTTAGGCACCCAAAAATCTTTAAGCCGGGCGACCAAGTTCTTCTTTATAATTCTCGTTTACGTTTATTCCCGGGTAAATTAAAATCACGTTGGTCAGGGCCTTTTACTGTTTTAGAAGTCTTTTCTTATGGTACTGTTTTAATTTCCCAGCCTGATAAGGGTACTTTCAAAGTAAATGGTCAGCGTCTTAAACTGTATTTCTGTGATGATGTCAGTCTCAACCCTGTTAACTCTATCTTTCCGGTCCTGACATTTGATTAATCTAAACTTTATTTATCTCATAAACTTTGAACTTTATTCGAAATTTATTGTTAAAAAATATTTGGGACAATCTTATTTTGATACGTCGAGCTCAAACGACGCTTTAAACAAAGGGCGCTCTTGGGAGGCAACCCAAGTTATCTTTTTTTGTTTTCTTTATTTTTCACTTTTTGCCCCGAATGGCTCCGGCAAGCTGAAACTTCTGCGATCGCCTGCTCCAACAGTTCTGCTTCCATGACAAAGTCCGCCAGACGACGTTTCATGAAGATCCACAGCACAGGCATGGAGGAGCGACATCACTCAACTTGCCCTGCATAATAAAACCGGGGAAGTACCTGTTTTTTTTTCCATTCTGTCTTTCATTTCTGTCCTTTACTTTTCTCTCGTTCTCCAACCTCCTTCTCCATTGCGGACAATGTAGATTTTAAGCTTGGGGGAGGACTTCCTCCTTCTTTTTGTTTTGTAAATTTTATATAGCTGCATTTTGGTATTTCAATAGTACCCCATTTTTATGTTTTATTTTTCGCAAACTTCTTTATAAACAACGCAGTTAATTCTAATTTTTCTAATCATTTTTTTGATCATATTTCACAAGTAAAATGTTGGCCATGCTGTGTTCCTAATTCACGGTAGCATGTTAAGGTGAAATATTTCTCTAAAACGTGCATTTCTATTATGGTTTTCCATTCTTTATTTTCTTCACTTTCTCTAAAATTTATCATCTACTATTTTCTTTTTCGTCTTTAGATAATTTTTGTAAGAACAAATTTTGAATAAACGTAGTAGATATGAACGATCCAAGTCACATATTATTTTTATTTTCAAGAAAATTTCATCAATCTTCTTTTATTATCTCGAACTTGCTTTTTGAAATTTATCAACTCTATGTTTTAAATAATTTTTTAAAAAAAAGCGTGAAAATGATTTAGGCCATTTTGTTTTACGTTTGAGCTTTCCTGCCAACCTAAAATCTTTTACCACTAGTTAGCTGCTTTTGAGCCTTTTTTCCAAATTCATTTGATAACTCCACACAGCATTTCATTTTCACCAAAGCCCAAATTCCTGCCTATCTAATCACGCTAATTTTTTTTTGATAGGAAATTTGGTGTTATCTTTGGAGACAATCAAGTCTTTGGAGAAATTGTTGAAAAAAGTGTACTCAAAAGCAATGCACTGAAAAAAAAGAAAAAATGAATGAAAATAATAATAACAAAAAAAAGGATAAATAATTATAAAGAAAAACAAAAAAAAAATTTATTTATACATATTTTGTTTAAAATAAATTTATTTTTTTTTGAAACTCGTTGTTTTGGTTTAGTGTGATTTTTAAGCCTCCATGTTTATATTTGAATTCCACTCCTATTCATATTTCTAAACCAAAGGTTTCGGTCCTTTTAAGTTCTTTTGATTCACGCCTTTTTTTAAATTTTATTTAACAACTAAGAAAAGAAGAAGAGTAAATCAGTTTTAGTTTTGAATTTAAACTTAGATTTTTGTTATTTAATTGATATAATTATAATGCGTTGCTTGGATCTAGTAATAACTCAATACGTTCTTTTCATTTTCATTGCCTTGCTCAAATCTATTTAAAGAATTTCGTCAAAATTCTGGATGATTTATTTTTATTAAGTAAAGTTTATAAAAGTTAAACCATACCTAAATAATTTTTTTAGATTTACGTTTTACATTCTCCCTACCAAGAATTTCGCATAGTACTTGTGTGAGTATGATTAAAACTTTTTGAATTAGTCACTTTTTATGATTAGCTTGTCTTTATATCTTTGCTTGGGGACAAGCAAAACTTAAGCTTGGGGGAATTTGATAATACGGTTTGCAGTCAATTTTATTAGGATATTTTCGGGGTTTTAGAGCAAATCATGTCTTGTAAAGTACTTGTTTTGATTCCCCTTTGTATATATTTTTGTCGCTAATGCATTTTTTCTGCTTTTTACAGGTTTTCACGGCTTTCAGCCGAATTTTGCTGTGACACGCCCCAAGGTCACGCCCTACCAGGGCGTGTACCTAGGGCGTGTAACCCAGAGGAATGAAGCAATTGGTCCGAAACTGCATTCCGTGGAAACTTAGTGTACATGCCCTCGGTCACGCCCGTGTCACACCAGATACGGGTGTGTACCAGAGACGTGTCCCCAGGTTCCGAGGAATCGCTGCAGCGCGCTCGTTTTTCCCGCTCCACCGTCGCACCGAAAGTGTCATGCCCCAGGGTCACGCCTGACCCGGGCGTGACATACGGGTTTGTACTGCAGCAATTCCGCCCATCACCTCCAGCATTCAATTTCAGCTCAACAAAGTCACACCGCAAAGAACACGCCCCAGGGTCACGCCTGACCCGGGCGTGATATATGGGCGTGTACTGCAGCAATTCCGCCCGTCACCTCCAGCATTCAATTTCAGCTCAACAAAGTCACACCGCAAAGAACACGCCCCAGGGTCACGCCCTACAAGGGCGTGACTTGTGGGCGTGTACCGCAACAACTCCGTCAGAATTCAATTCCAGCCCGAAAAAGTCGCGCCGAATGTGTCACGCCCCAGGGTCATGCCCGACCAGGGCGTGACAGGGGGGCGTGACCCGACCCGAAAAAAATCTATAAATAGAGCCCAACTCCAGGGGTTCAGGGACACCTTTTGATTTGAGAGGGGAGGTTCTGTCCTTTGTATTTCTGAACTTTTTAAGCATGTCTTTCCATTTTTAGTTCTTAGTTGTAGCTTTGTGCTTTCCCAGTAGTAGTTCCTAACTTCATTCTGTAGTATAATGTTAATGATAGCGTAGTTTACCTTTCCATGCACTTGTAATTGCTGGTTTTCATGTTGTAAGATCCTTGTTTGTATTAATAAAAATTGTTGTTTTCTTTTACGTTTCTGCTCCATTTTCATTATTCTTCTTCTACTCATCCCCCCCCCTTCCTCCTCACCATGATTAACTAATCCTCCATGTACTCGATCTTAATGATCAGAGGTTCGAGTGATTAGGTAATGATGCTTTGAATCTTACCTCTTCTTTTTAGGGTTTAGACTTGAATTACTCTTGATTTATCACGGGTTGGAGGTATATCATCGATATATACTCTCCACCTTTGCTTTCATTCTGGGCTAGCCGAGAGGCCGAAAGTTTGAAATGAGCACTCAAGAGTAAAGGGAGTTGTTCGCATCCCTCGAGAGAGGCAGACGTTCAAATCTCCCGGATTAGAGTAAAATCCATTAGAGGGGTTCACCGCGTAAAGCGAGTTTTAGGCCTCCGATTTAGGCGAAAGTCGGTCGGACCTTCATAAACTCAGTTAGGCACGGCCTTCGAGAGAAGCGTGTCAATATTCATGGAACCTCCACGGTCAAGGACCTTTACCCTAATTAGCTTAGGTTTATTTATCGTATATTTCTAACCACTCTTGCCGAGGTGATTTCTGATCGAGTGCATTTTCCCCTTCATCGTTACTAAGCTTAAGTTAATCGCTCTTTGAGCTCTCTTTAACTTTTCATGCAAGTAGCTCTCTTTCATTGCAAGTAGTTCTCTTCCTTTAGCATGTTTAGCTTTCTTCTAAAAAAAACTTAATTTTTTCGTCGATAAAATAATAGATTTCGTGTGAGTAAGGTTACTCAACTGTTCCCGGATTTCAATACGACACTTGTGTCCCCTAGCTGCATTTCGATAGGTATACTTGCCTTGATGAATTGTTAGTTTGGTTATTTTCTCCTTGCAGATATCTAAGAGACAATCAATGGCAAAGTCCTGAAATCCAAGGTGTAAGGTTTGAAAATTAAACTCAACAAGACCTCTGTCTCTCAACTTCTCCGACTGTCGATAGTAGATGAAGAATATCACTTAGATGCTGAAGACTCTGACAGAACAGCCCTATTCTGTGGCATTTCAGCTGATGCTCAGTACTTCAAAAGGTCAGACATGAACGCAGAAGGAAAATTTCTGGTTGATGTTATTGGGAAGATTTTACTATGCAAGACCAACTCCATAAGAGACATTCCATCGTATTTCTTCGACATAATGCAAGCCATTGTCTGCTAGAAGAAATTCCAATTTGGTATGCTGATTCTGGATAAAATCAAGGACAGTTTAAAATCCCCCAACTATGCCAGAATAATCTCTCTGCTCCTCCATGAAATAAATCCTCAGGTATTCGACTTCTCCAAGCTGCAAAGATCTCTCTTCACCACATGAAGAAGGTCTCCATTTCTTCCATTCAGAGATGGGAACTCAAGCTGAAGAATCCTGCCCAAGCTGCAAAGATTTCTGAAGTTCCAGAGGTTCCAGCTCTAGAGGACAGGACTCCATCTCCCTCTCCTCATCATGTGGCCAGCTCCTCTGGTGCACTAAGTGAGGGGGAGCCTGCTCCTTCTAGCCAAGTCAGGCAGCCCTCTCCTCAGCCAGCAATTTCTTCCCTACCTCATACTCCACAAAGTCCAGCAACTCTCTCAGATGAGATACTTCCAGAATCTCTTCTCTCAACAGCTGCTGCCATAGATGTTATGATTGAAAAGCTCTCTGAAGAAGTGATACATATTCCTCCTCTATCTCCTCCAGCTCCATCCTCTGAATGTCACAAGGACCCCACTCCAGCACAGTCTCCTGAACATTCTCCAGACAGGACTCCAGCACAATCTCCTACTGCTCTCAAAGACCAGCAAGATATAATTCTTATTTCTAATGAGCCCTCTCCAGAGCTAGCAGAAGCTCCTCTCAGAAAACTAGATTTCTCTCTCCCTCAGGTTACAGAAGAAGTGGTTGCTCTCACTACTACCACCAAAGCTCATAGCTCTGTGATCATTGAATAAATATCCCCATGGGTAACTCCCACTCTTCCTTCTACTGCTCCTGCTGCTGCTGCCTCTCCCTCTCCAGATTTGCTGTCCCAACTCTCTTTCCTGCTGCAAGAACAAAGAAATTATTTTGATACTTCTCTAAAGATTGTAACTGATAAGGTAACTGCTCTCGAGACTGAGATGAGCAGAGGCTTTGCTGAAATTTAGCATAATACTAACAAGCTTAAATACTTATTTCAACTTGGTGGCAAAGCCCTAGACCACACTATCACTAGTGTTGGAGAGGTTATGGAACAAGGTGTCACCCTTGCAAATAATCAAATTGAACTGGACAAGAGAACTGAAGCCCACAAAGTGAAAATCTGTGAAGAAGTTGGACATTTCAAAGAAGACACAATAGAGAAGCTATCTGTTGAAATCAGAAAGGGGGAGGGATTGGTCAAAGAACTCAAAGAACAAGTATAAAAATCAGCTGCTCAGAAGTCAGATGTATGGGAAGCTCATGTAAAGATAATTCATGATAATGTGCTAGCCCAGATATAGAGTGTCAAATTTCATACCTATGACACTGCTGTCTGGATGCACAATCAGATTCTGCCAGACCTTGCTGTTGACCTCAACATCATTCCTCATCATTTAAACCCTCTAGCTACAAATGTCTTTACACCAGCTGTTCCTCTGCAACCTACTTTATCTCCCAGGCCTGGAGACACAGTTGCCCCTCTAGACACATATGCTTAAGACTGGGAAGAAGATCCTGTAGATATATTCCTCAAAGCTCCTCCAAAGGTCAAAACCTACAAGAAGAAAAGGAAGTATGGTGAAGGCCCCTTCGCTAGCAGGACTGCTCCTACTAAAGCCACTGAACATGCTGAAGTTTGGTCTCCAACCTCCAAGTCCCTGATTTTAGAGACTCTCAGATTAGTTATGGAATTCCATGAGAGCAGGAACATTCATTACAGCTCCTCTGAATGGGAACTTTATGAGAAGTCCATGATAAAAAGAAGAATCTATGATAGAGAATATGGGAGGAACAACCCTGCAGCCCCTCCTAGGCCTCCCAAGTACTATCCAAAACCCTACTGCTACCAGAGAAGACAACAAGAGAAACTGGACAGACAGAATCAAGGCTGATCTTCAACGATCTTTAAGAGGGTGGAATGATTGACTGTAGAAATGAAAATTTTGGATATTCGTATTTATATAATTCTAAGTTTTTGCTCTTATTATCCTTTATCATAGTCTATTCCTTGCTTGCATATTTTCTACTTAGCTTCTTTTTATGTCTATAATTCACCTTAGTGTAAAGGGTTCTGATTTCAACAAATAGGGGGAGATTGTTGGGAACCATGTCCATAGTAACCCAGATTTGATGAAGTCACCATGGAACTAAGATGAATTAGGTTGTATTTGATGCTTTATTTGAGTTATGTGTTTGCAGGACTCCAATGGGAAGTGTAGACCAATGTCAGTCTACAATGGGTCACCAAACACAGGACCACACAGTGTAATCCCTCATTGTGTGTTCCAAAGTGTTGACTCATGTGTAGTCTCTCTATTGGGATACACTTCATATTCAATCTATAGGACTGTGTAAAGACTTGGTGCTGATTCCCTTCTAGTAGAAGAAGAAAATTGCTGACAGAAATTTTTCTAAGTATTTCTCTCGAGTAGGTCCTTAACTACTCGAGCAGATTGCTTGAGATATACTTGAGTGAAACTTCTGCATACTCGAGTAAGAAAATTTTTCCTCTCGTGAAGTTAAGTAAAACACTCGAGTAGTTCATTGACATACTCAAGTAGCTTACTTAACTACTTGAGTAGATCATTCTTCCTACTCGAGTTGCCCAGAATTCAGGTTCCAAACTTTTCTAAGTAAAACACTCGAGTAGTCCAAGTCATATACTCGAGTAGCTCATTCTCTCTTTAGTAGTTCATACTCGAGTAGTATACTCTTCCTGTTCCAGATTCTGTTTTCCCAGAATTTTTCTAAGTCATTTACTCGAGTAGGTACTTTATATACTCGAGTAAGTCTCGACACTATGTCGAGTAACAATCTTCTCTGTGTCGAGTAGTTAAGATATACTCGAGTAAGTCTTTCATATACTCGAGATAACTTTCTTCCTCTCGAGTAGTTCAATCTAACTACTCGAGTAGTTATTTTTCCCGTGTGTAGAATATCTCTAAGTGTTTATCTCGAGTAGTTCCTCTAACCACTCGAGTAGTTCAATTCTCCCTGCTCGAGTAGTATAACTTGTACTCGAGTAGCTCTACTCCCTCTCGAGAAACTTTTCTTTATACTCAAGTTGATCGTCTAAAGTACTCGAGTAGTTGACTATATGCACTCAAGTAGTTTTCTTCTATATACTCGAGTAGTCATGATTTATATACTTGAGTAAAATCTCTTTGGTTACTCGAGTAGTCCTTGACCTACTCGAGTAGTTTTATACTTACTCGTGTATATGACCTCTTTTTCATTGAAATTTCTTCTAAGTCCAGATTTGATAGAATTTCAAATTCCATGACATGATGTGTCCACGTGTCCGTCATTAAAACCAATTATGACCGTTATTAGTACTCCTATAAAAGGTCTTGTCTAATCGATAAACCCTAATGAGAAAATAGATCTTTCAAGAAGAAAATTCCTCTGAGTTTTGCAACCGTCGCTTTCCAAAATAATCAATATTTCCTCTCTCTCTTCACGGAACGAAAGTCGCCGCCGCCTCTGTTCTTCTCCGGCAAGGGTTTCGATCTTCAGAGGAAATAGACAGAAAAAGCTCTCCAGATCGAGATTGATTTTCACATACTTATCTTCTGTCCGATCATGGAAGCAAGGAGTTCAGATCTACTATTGCCGAGAATCATTCTTCAACTTTTCTGATAAAGTCGAACACTAAGAAAAGATTCCAGTCCCTGTTTCATTTTCAGATCTGAACCAGACAATATTACTGTTTGTATATCTTCAATACGTGTACTTTATTTCTGTAGGAGAAATTGAAAGTCCACCTAGTGTCAACAAAGTTCACCTATGGGGGGGGGGGGGAATAGGTGACGAGCAACGCTTTTGCGGAATTTACGAATGTACCTGCACAATAAAAATAAAAAGCACAGCACACAGAATACACAGGCAATTTATAGTGGTTCCCCGACTTGGGTACATCCACTTTCCCCCTTCGACCTATCTCCCAACACGGGACGACTCGGTCTCTTCTCCAACAGGATTGAAATCCAATCCTTGCACTAACGGAAGGAACCCTTCCACACGTAGGAGTCAACACTCCCACAAATCGGGTTGTACCCAACCCTTGCAACACGGAACAATCATTCCTTTACAACAAAAGTAAAATAGAATGTACACGAGATACAAACTTCGTTTGGAGACTACGGTGTTCCTCTTCGTTCGACGATGTGTTCGTGAAGTCAACGAAGAGTCTACAACCTTTGTCTCTCTTGGAAAGGATCTCCCCGGAACCGGCGGTGACAAGACGAGCGGCGGCTTGCTTCGGGATCAGCGGCTATGATGATGAGCAGCTGCTGAACTTAGAGATCCAATCTTCGTAGCGAAGATAGCTTGGTCTTCCAACGGTCACATGAGGATCGGTCATCTCGATCGATTCGGACGGGGAAGTTTTTCCTGATCAACAAATCGAGAGACAAGAGATCTCTTGATAGACGCGTGAGACTCTAAGCTTGGCTAAGCTTCTGTCGCCGGAGATCGGGAAGAAGGGCGATCAGCAGCGGCGACTGACTAGCGCGAGCGGCGACGGATGCGGCGGAGCGATTTCGCGATTTTAGGGTTTGCTCTTGCTCGGCTTCTTTCTGTCTAGGTATTCCCTTCAAAATACCCGTATATATATACTGTAGACGCTTTCAAAAATGACCGTTGTGGGACCCACAAGCAGAATCCCTAAGTCCCGGTCCAGAACCTTAACAGCGGCAGAATCCGATTCAGGAAGTTCCAGAAAAATGCCCAAGTCAAAATCGGTGAGAATCGAAAGTGATTCTCGCCGAGTCGCCTAGAATCAAAGGTGATTCTCGACGATTCGGCGAGAATCAAAGATGATTCTCGTCGAATTTGCCTTGGTTACACGCACTGCTTTAGGCCAGGTCGAGACGGTGAGAATCAACCAGTGATTCTCGATGATTCGACGAGAATCACTAGTGATTCTCGCCGAATCGGCGAGAATCACTTGGTGATTCTCGTCGTTTCTTACTTAGAAGCAGAGGTGCTCGCTTAGAAGAGGCTGGAACGAGTTCGGCGAGAATCAACCACTGATTCTCGACGAATCGGCGAGAATCCCTTGTGATTCTCGACAAATCGGCGAGAATCCCTTGTGATTCTCGCCGAATCGGCGAGAATCACTTGGTGATTCTCGTCGATTTACACTTAGACGAATTTTCGTCTTTCCACCCAAGAGCTGCTCATCGACCCATCCGTGCTCCTTGTCTTCTCTTGCATAAACACGGCCATGTACTTGAAAGTAAGTGCACTCCAATAGAGAGAGTACACGTAGGCCAACACACTGATCTGCTCGATGAGGGATTACGTCGTGCAGACCCGTGTATATTGACCTACTGCACCCTGACATTGGTGTGCACTTAGCGTGGAAGAACTACAAGCACAACTTAAAAGATTTTATCAAATACATTGTCTATTGACCTTAGCTTGTCCGGGGGCTTCTTCAAATCAGGTACATTGTGGATACAATACCCAACAATCTCCCCCTATTTGAAGAAGCCTAAACCCTACAAGCTAAGGTGAATAGAGCAAATGGGAATGAAAACCATAAACTTAAAAGTGAGTTGAGTGGGTTATCCATTACCAATACTAATTTCTTGGAAGCAAGCTTGGAGCCACCTTAGCCTTAGCTGAGAGGGTAATCTCCCCCTTTTCGGCTTCTGCAAATCGGGGTCGGTAGCATTTGACCCCTTGCTCCCCCTTAGTTCTTGCGTCTGTGCTCACACTTGAGTTCCTTGCTACCCCTCAGATCGTGCACGAGCCTGGAGCTTCTGTAGTCTTCATTCCTCATAATTGAGCATCCCCAATTCAGTCTTGAAAAGATTGAACTTGGCCTCGTCTAAGGGCTTTGTGAATATATCAGCAATCTGCTTGTCCGTGGGGACATAACAGAGAGAGATGTCCTTGTTCTCCACGTGCTCCCGAATGAAGTGGTAGTGCACTTCAATATGCTTCATTCTGCTGTGTGATACAGGATTGTTGGCAATGGCAATTGCACTGGAGGAGTCGCAGTACATTGGAACTTCCTTGAACTGAAGGTCGTAGTCGGCTAACTGGTTTCTGATCCATAGTAGTTGTGCGCAACAGCTTCCTGTTGAAATGTACTCAGACTCGGCTGTGGAGGTATCTACATAATTCTGCTTCTTGCTGTTCCATGAGATAAGCCTTCTTCCGAGGAATTGACACGTCCCGGAAGTGCTTTTCCTGTCATCCCTACTCCCTGCAAAATCAGCATCAGAAAAACCTATTAGCTCGACATCATTGTTTCTCGGGTACCACAAGCCAAGATTGGGAGTACCTTTAAGGTATCTTAGAATTCGCTTCGCAGCGACATAGTGAGATTCCTTAGTGTTCACCTAATATCTGGCACATACACATGTGGAGAACATAATATCCGGTCTACTGGCAGTAAGGTAGAGCAGGGATCCAATGATGCTTCTGTATTTGGTTTCATTGAAAGGTTTACCTTTCTCATCCTTATCCAGAGACATAGTGGATCCCATTGGAGTCCTCATAGAGGTTGCATTCCCCATACCGAATTTCTTAAGGAGTTCATTTGTGAACTTCGTCTGAGAGATGAAGATTCCATCCACAGACTGTTTCACTTGAAGTCCCAAGAAATACTTGAGCTCTCCCATACTGCTCATTTCAAACTTTCCTTGCATAAGTTTAGAAAACTCTTTGCAAAGATTGTTGTCCGTTAAGCCGAATATTATGTCATCGACATTGATTTGCACCAGCAAAATCTTGCCTTTGACTTCCCTGAGAAACAATGTTTTCTCTATTTTACCTCTAGAGAACTTGTTCTCAAGAAGAAAACTAGATAAAGTCTCATACCAAGCTCGTGGAGCTTGTTTTAACCCATATAATGCTTTATTAAGAAAATAGACATGATTGGGAAAAGTAGGGTCGACAAAACCTGTGGGTTGAGCGACGTATACTTCCTCTTTCAGATCTCCGTTCAGGAATGCTGATTTCATGTCCATTTGATAAACTGTGAATCCTTTATGCGAAGCGTACGTCAGGAACAATCTGATTGCCTCGAGCCTTGCTACTGGTGCGAAGGTCTGGTCGAAGTCAATCCCCTCCTCCTGTCTGTAACCTTGAGCCACCAACCTTGCCTTATTCTTTATGATGACACCATGTTCATCCAGCTTGTTTCTTAAGATCCACTTGGTGCCAATCACATTCTGCTTGTATGGTCTGGGAACAAGCGTCCAAACGTTGCAACGTTCGAATTGATGGAGTTCATCTTGCATGGCCAGAATCCATGCTGCATCCTTCTTCGCCTCGTCGAACTTCTTGGGCTCAACCTGTGACAAGAAGCTAAGATGCAATACTTCGTTAATAGTACCTCTTCGAGTTCTGACATCGATGCGAGGATCCCCGATGATCTGATCTCTAGGATGATCCCTCACGTGCCGGAGCTCTACAAGTCTGGCGTCTGGTGCTTCGACTACTTCTTGGGCTTCTCCTTCTTCTAAGAGACTTGTTCCATTTTGATCTTCAACATTTTCACAAGACGTGGAAGTGGACACTTTGACGTACTTCGGAGTGTCATCTTTAGCGGTCTCATCTAGACTTAGTTGCTCAAGTCGTGCACCTGCATCTTCAAGAATACCAGTGGAAGAATTGCTGTTAAGCAAACTTACTTCATCAAACACAACATTTATTGATTCTTCTACCACTAGGGTTTTCTTATTGAAGACCCTATATGCCCGACTGTGGGAACTATAGCCCATGAATATGCCTTCGAAGCATTTTTCACCAAATTTAGTACGCGGGTACTTCCCATTATTCAGTACATAGCATCTGCAACCAAAAATCCTCAAGTAGGCCATGGTTGGTTTCCTGCCTTTCAGAAGCTCGTAAGGTGTCTTGCGGTGATGCTTGTTGATCAAAGCTCGGTTTTGTACATGACAAGCTGTATTGACAGCCTCTGCCCAGAAGTATTCCGGGAGAGAAGCGTCTTTCAACATTGTCGTGCAGGCTTCAATGAGAGTTTGATTTCTCCTCTCCGCAACTCCATTTTGCTGAGGAGCGCGCGGGGAAGGAAACTCATGAAAGATACCTTGTCCTTCACAAAATTCTATCATAGCACCATATTCGAATTCTGTTCCATGGTCACTTCTGATTTTGACCACTGAGCAGTTAAATTCGTTCTGAACATGCTTGAAAAAACTAGTGAAGATGTCAAACGTATCAGACTTTCGTTTCAAAAAGAACACCCATGTAAACCGAGAATGATCATCAACTATCACTAGCGTATAGGACTTGCCTCCCAAGCTATGAACTTGCATTGGACAAAACAAGTCCATATGTAAAAGGTAAAGACATCGGGAAGAGTCTTTGTCTGCAATGCTCTTAAAGGTAGCCCGAGTATGTTTGCCCATCTGGCATGCAGGACAGGGGCTATCTTTGATGCACTTGATACTGGGAGCGTCCCTTACTAAGTTCTTAAAAACAGCATACTAATTATCTTGAAATTAATATGTGCCAATCTCTTGTGTCATTGGTCACAAAGAGATGCACTGCCTGTTGCCACAAGGCATACGGGGGTAGATGAATCTAAACTGAGAAAATCTAAGCAGAAGATATTTCTGCTCCTAATGCCTGATAATACCGTCTCAGAAGAGGTACGTGAAATTATCAGACATTTATCCTTGCAAAACTTAACGTTATAACCTTTGTCACATAACTGACTTACACTGATCAGGTTATGGTTTAACCCTTCAACATAAGCCACGTCGGTGATAGAGATTATACCGTTGGAAATCATACCGTAACCTCTGGTGACTCCTCGATCTGACCCTCCAAAGATGACTTTGGGTCCATTCTCGACTGGAGTGTAATCACGCGGCAGGCTTCTTGTCCCAGTCATATGCCGGGAGCATCCACTGTCCAAATACCAGATCGGCGTTTTGGTGGCCTTTGGAAATCCCTGCAAAACAAAATTAATTTACCTTAGGAACCCAATCAAACTTGGGTCCTAGATTCCTGGTTAGCATACTCCCCCTCAGTTGGTTAACCCTATGAGTGGTTGGCCTCGCATTGCTAACATGAGGAGTCTCGTAATACCTTGGATTAAACCAACAATCCACGGCAAAGTGACCGACTTTGCCACAGCACCAACAGTCGAATCTATTGTACCTCTTCCTAGGCTCCTGCCTTACCCTGGGAACGGTGGGTACATCTGGGGCCTTGGATCTGGAGGTGGAGGCCTCATGATGACAGCAGTCACATGACTTCGTCACCTTCTGTGTAACAGGCTTGGCTCTTGGTGCCTGCTTTCCATTATGGCCGCTAGAGAACGGACCATAATTTCCCATGTGGATTTCCTCATAAGGTGCCTTGAAGGCACTCTCATCGAAGTTCCGGGGAAAGGTCCAACCGTCATATCGGCTCTTTGGCTTTGCAACCGAGGGCCGGAAATGATGGCCAAATGTTGACTCAAAGTCATGTTGGCTGCAAGGAAAGCCAGGCTTTCTGAACGCAACAGGACTAAGCGGAGCTTTTCCCTTTTCATCAGCAGAGGCCTTCTTGGCGGCCTTATTCTTCCTCTGGTTCCTATTTCTCCTGGAGGAGGAACCAAATACCCCTACATGCCCCAAGCCAGCTCCTTTGGCCTGAGCAGAGAAGGTATCAACAACTGGAAGAACTGTTTTTGGCATAGAGAAGCTCTTGACGATCTTCCTTTCTACCGCAAGTTGTTCTTCCAACTTGTCGACTTCCTCCTGCTTAAGATCAAGGAGCTTCAGAGACTCTGAATGCTTTGAGGTCAGGTCAAGGTACTCCTGTCGGAGAGAGATCAAACTGGTGACCTCTTCCCTTAGGGAAACACACTCACCCTTAAGGAATTTTACTTCCTTTTTCTCAGCCTTCAATCTCTTTCGGCACTCCTCGAAAGTGTTGAGCAGAAGCTCATACTTCTCGAGGAGCTCAGCTTCACGGGCCGAAAGGCTATCCTTAGGTTCATCATCCTGAGACTCAGGATCAGAGTCGGAGTCAGAGAGAGGGGTGTGAGCTTTTACCTTCCCAGTAAACGGGGGGAATTCTCCTTCTGAGTCAGAGCGACCCACCAGCCCGAAGTAGGCTTCCTCATCATCACTGGATTCTGAGGAATCTGACTCACTCAGTGTCTTTGGCCTTTTGGCGATGTAGCTCTGCTCCTTCTTCTTATCTCTAGAGGATTTGTGCTCCTCTTCTTTCCCTTTTTCTCTCTTGCCTTGATAGCAGTCGGCCACGACGTGTCCTGGCTTATTGCATCCAAAGCAAATAATGTCAGAGGAGCGATGTTTGTTCGGTCTAGATGCATACCTGTCAGAAGAATAATTTTTCTTCTGAAGCCTGGAGGAGGAGCCGTCTCTCTTTCTTTGATTCCTCATCTTGAGGAACTTCTTGAATTCTCGAGTGATGAGGGAGAAATCCTCCTCCGACAGCTCTGAGCTGGAGGAGCATGGATCGTAGTCCTCCTCCTCATCCTTTTTCCTGGTACGGTATGAAACCGCACCCTTGCCTTTTCTGGAGTGGCTGGCTTTTAGACCCACAGCCTTTTCTTTGGCTGCCGCCTTCTCAGCTTCTTCTTCTGCTTTTCTAGTGTTCAGCTGAAGCTCATAGGACATCAGCTTCCCAAACAGAATTTGTGGATCAGTTTTTGCTAGTCTGCCAAATTCTCTGATGGCGCAGATCTTTGTGTCCCATTCCTTAGTAAGGGACCTAAGGAATTTATCATTGAGTTCACCATTAGTGAACACTCTTTCGTAGCCCTTGAGGGCGTTGACAATCTTTAGGAAGTTCTCGTAGGTGACCCCGATCTCTTCCTTAGGCCCTTGTCTGAAGGCCTCATATTTCTGGTTCAGGAGGGATCTCCGATCATCCCTCACTTCATCCGTGCCCTCCATTAGGATGATCAGGCACTGCCAGATCTCCTGTGCTATCCTGCAGTTGCTGAAGTTTTGCATCATAGAGTCATCAACTGCGCTGACCAGAATGTTCTGTGCCTTCATGTCAAGTCCCACTAGCACAATCTCGTCCTTGTCCATTTCAGAAAGTGTCTTCGGCACTTTCTTGGTGGGGTCAATGGTGGAGGCCTTAGTGGGGACATAAGGTCCCTCCTGCACGATCAAGAAGAGTCGAGGGTCCACTGCTTCCATGTAGAACCGGATCCTTTCCTTCCAGATAGGAAAGTTGAGCCTGGTGCACACTGGGATCTTGCCGTAGAACTTGAGCCCGTCCATAGTAGATGTTTGCTTCCTTCTTGACACTAATGGCAGGATTCAACTCAAGGTGTTAACCTTTTTGATGAGGAACCTCGCTCTGATACCACTTGAAAGTATACCTAGTGTCAACAAAGTTCACCTATGGGGGGGAATAGGTGACGAGCAACGCTTTTGCGGAATTTACGAATGTACCTGCACAATAAAAATAAAAAGCACAGCACACAGAATACACAGGCAATTTATAGTGGTTCCCCGACTTGGGTACATCCAATTTCCCCCTTCGACCTATCTCCCAACACGGGACGACTCGGTCTCTTCTCCAACAGGATTGAAATCCAATCCCTGCACTAACGGAAGGAACCCTTCCACACGTAGGAGTCAACACTCCCACAAACCGGGTTGCACCCAACCCTTACAACACGAAACAATCGTTCCTTTACAATAAAAGTAAAATAGAATGTACACGAGATACAAACTTCGTTTGGAGACTACGGTGTTCCTCTTCGTTCGACGACGTGTTCGTGAAGTCAACGAAGAGTCTACAACCTTGGTCTCTCTTGGAAAGGATCTCCCCGGAACCGGCGGCGACAAGACGAGCGGCGGCTTGCTTCGGGATCGGCGGCTATGATGATGAGCGGCTGCTGAACTTAGAGATCCAATCTTCATAGCAAAGCTAGCTTGGTCTTCCAACGGTCACACGAGGATCGGTCGTCTCGATCGATTCGGACGGGGAAGTTTTTCCCGATCAACAAATCAAGAGACAAGAGATCTCTTGATAGACGCGTGAGACTCTAAGCTTGGCTAAGCTTCTGTCGCCGGAGATCGGGAAGAAGGGCGATCAGCAGCGGCGACTGACTAGCGCGAGCGACGACGGATGCGGCGGAGCGATTTCGCGATTTTAGGGTTTGCTCTTGCTCGGCTTCTTTCTGTCTAGGTATTCCGTTCAAAATACCCGTATATATATACTGTAGACGCTTTCAAAAATGATCGTTGTGAGACCCACAAGCAGAATCCCTAAGTCCCGGTCCAGAACCTTAACAGCGGCAGAATCCGGTTCAGGAAGTTCCAGAAAAACGCCCAAGTCAAAATCGGTGAGAATCGAAAGTGATTCTCGCCGAGTCGCCGAGAATCAAAGGTGATTCTCGACGATTCGGAGAGAATCAAGGATGATTCTCATCGAATTTGCCTTGGCTGCACACACTACTTTAGGCCAGGTCGAGACGGTGAGAATCAACCAGTGATTCTCGATGATTCGACGAGAATCACTAGTGATTCTCGCCGAATCAGCGAGAATGACTTGGTGATTCTCGTTGATTCTTACTTAGAAGCAGAGGTGCTCGCTTAGAAGAGGCTGGAACGAGTTCGGCGAGAATCAACCACTGATTCTCGACGAATCGGCGAGAATCCCTTGTGATTCTCGCCGAATTGGCGAGAATCACTTGGTGATTCTCGTCGATTTACACTTAGACGAATTTTCGTCTTTCCACCCAAGAGCTGCTGCTCGACCCATCCGTGCTCCTTGTCTTCTCTTGCATAAACACGGCCCTGTACTTGAAAGTAAGTGCACTCCAATAGAGAGAGTACACGTAGGCCAACACACTGATCTGCTCAACGAGGGATTACGTCGTGCAGACCCGTGTATATTGACCTACTACACCCTGACATTGGTGTGCACTTAGCGTGGAAGAACTGCAAGCACAACTTAAAAGATTTTATCAAATACATTGTCTATTGACCTTAGCTTGTCCAGGGGCTTCTTCAAATCAGGTACATTGTGGATACAATACCCAACAGAAATTTTCTCCGAGTGTAGGAGTTTTTCACTCCGAGTTTGTAGGAAGGTGTTTCTTCCGAGTTGTAGATCCAGTTGGATTGGATTGAGATTGTAGGAACTTTGTTCCGAGGGTAGGATTGTTTTTCAATCCGAGATAGTGGAGTAGCCGAGTCTAGTTCGTTGCTAGATCGGTGAGGGAAAGTGGTTGTACCCAAGATCGGGGAACCACTATAAATCTTATCTCGTCTGTGATATTTTAGTAGATAGATCTGTGCTGTGTTCTAAGATTTTTTATTCTGCAAAAGACGCACAACTCACCTATTCACCCCCCTCTAGGTGATTTAGGTTGACAACTATTATCTTTCGCCGACTATGTCCTATTTTAGGATCTTTGGCAGTAAATGTTTCATACTTAATAATGGGAAGTACTATCGCACAAAGTTTAGTAATAAATATTTTGAAGTTGTTTTGTAGGTTATAGTAGTCATAGTAGGGCATATAAGATTTTTAATAAGAAAATCTCGGTGGTAGAAGAGCCTATCAATGTTGTATTTGATGAGACAAATATGCTTCATAACAGCTCATCTAGTGTTGTTGGTGTAGATGCAGGTACCAGGTTCAAAGATCTAAGCTTGGAAGAAACTATCAAGGAAGATGCCCCAAGCTCAGTCAAAGTCGTCGATCCAAGTATGGTGAATGAAGAACAACCTCAACTTATAGGAGATGAAATGGATGTGGCAGAACCTTTTGGTGCGCGAGGAAGAAATCTAACGTTCAAACACCTAAGAGATCACCTGGTTGATCTAATTATTGGAGAGCCAGGCGACGGTGTCAGAACCAGAAAAGGTACTGCTAATTAAATTCTACATCTTAGTTTTTTGTCTCAGGTTGAGCCGAAGAGGTTTGAGGAAGCAAACAAGGATGCCTCTTGGATTATGGTCATTCAAGAGGAGCTCAATTAGTTTGAAAGGTGCGAATTCTAGGAGTTGGTGCCCAGGCCCAAGGGACAGAACGTGATCAGTATCAAGTGGGTATTCAAAAACAAGCTGGACGAAAATGAAGTAATCATAATGAACAAAGTAAGGCTTATAGCACAAGGATACAAAAATGAAGAAGGGATCGACTTTGATCAAACATTTGCTCCGGTGGTTTGACTCGAAGTGGTAAGGTTATTTCTGGCATATACTACTCACAAAGGCTTCAGAGTCTATCAAATGGACGTGAAGTCGGCATTTCTCACCAAAGATATGAAAGAGGAAGAATACGTAGCACAACCCCCAGGTTTTGTCAACTCTACTTTCATTGACTATGTTTATTTTCTCAATAAAGCTCTTTATGGTTTAAAATAAGCTCCCTGAACTTGGTATGAGACTCTATATAGCTTTCTTCTTGATAACAAGCTCACAAGAGGAAAGATGGATAAGATATTATGTTGGTTCCCTAGTTTAGATTTGGGCTAGTTTCACTAATTAGGTTGAGTTTGACCCACATTGTATAGCCAGGGTCAAGTCTATGAGTCTTAGAGTTTAGGCTAAGTCATTATGTTCAACCTTCATGGACCAGCCAGCAGAAGACCTCAGTTGACCCAGACTTAGAAGAATTCAGAGTTCAAATTATCAGTTCGAAATTCTTCGAACTCAGCTCGACGATCGTCGATCACAGATCGACAAACTCAGAGTTAATTCTCTCGGTTGAGCTCGATGATATTCGAGCTCAGGTCGACGATCTCTTCATTCAGACAGATTCTCTGCTCGATAAAATCTGGAGCTTAACTTCAACATATTCTTTCAAGTTTATTTTCGCTGAACTCAGCTTGACGAAGACAGATTCTTAGTTCGATGAACTTAGAGCGCAGAATTGGCTAGTTATTTCCAGAATGCAGTTTACTGAGCTCAGGTGGACGAACAAGAATTATCAGCTCGACAAACTTGGAACTCCAATCGACGAATTTTGTTCAGAGCTCGACGAATTCTGTCTCATGCCAGACTTAGAAGTTTTCCTTATTCTGTCCTTATTTCTTATATTATTTAACAGTAATTATTTGAGTAATTAATACTTATATTCCCCTGGATATAGCCGTTATTGGCAGCATTAATTATGGTCTTCATCAGGGTTAATTACTTGCTTATTTCAATGGGACAGTTGGGGAAACTCTTTAATGAATATTCCAGCCATTTCATTCTCCAGAATCAATAAGCAATTAATGCATGGAATTCAAATTTTCAAAGGAGAATTTTTCACAGTGGAATGTAAAAGAGATTTTCTCTTTTTCAGACAAGCAGTGGCAAAACAAGTAAGAGCATACAGAGAAACGATACAGATCTCTCTCCCTGTGCAGAAGAGATTTTGTTTTCCCCTTATACTTTATGAAGACTGAAGAACAACAATCAAACATCAAGAGTCTTCTTCAACTTCTACTCCAGGAATATTCAAGGACAACAACTCTGAATCAGTCAAAAACTTCTAGATCACTTCAAGTCAAGGCTGAATACCTACACCCTGAGCTAGGCTCCAAGCTTTCTGAACCATTCTTATTTTAGAAGGAGCTTTGACACTAGCAATCCACTAGTCTTCTCTGTTGAATAGAGAAAAGAGAAGACAACATCAACTCTATAAACCTCCTGTATAAAGGGTTTATTAACTCCATTCAAAAGTTTATTCTTGGTTTTTGAGCACCTGATCAAAAGCCTAAAGGGTTGTGAGATCTCCTTAGAAATAGATCTATTGGTGGCAGCCACCTGATCAAAAACCTGATAGTGGATTCCTACCAGGGTGGTAGAAGAGTGGATGTACCCAGTTTGGAGAACCACTAAAAAATTCTTGTGTTGTCTGTGTGTGATAATTTTCTATTTTGTTATTGTTATGCTGTTATAGAATTGCTTAGGTTGCATTTCCTATTATACTACTATATTACCACATATTTTACTTTGACATATTTAAAAATAGCTAGAAAACGTTTTAAGTTACTCTATTCACCCCCTAGAGTAATCAGTCTATCCCCTTATCTTTTTATTGGTATCAGTGATATACCATATCTTTTAATTGGTATCAAAGCAGTGTTCCTTTGGTTGTATAAGCTAATACTTAAACCAAAAGATCCTTGTTAAATCTGATTTTCTTCTCTCCTAGTTTTTCTATTTATTTCATATCATGACACAGAACAAAGATTATGCAAGCACCAGACCTCCAGTTTGAAACTTGAATAAGTTTTCTATCTGAAAGGTAAGAATTAGGCTTTATATAAACTCTATTGATGAAGACATATACAACTATATTTTGACAGGACCACCAGCTCTAGTGGCTACCACTACTACAACTTCTAGCACACATATTGTTCCACCACCTGAGTGGACAGATGCATAGAAGAAGGCCAAGATAGCAGATGCCAAGACCATGAACATCTTAGCACAGACTATGTCAGATGACATATTCCAGAAGGTGGTTGAGTGCACATCAGCAAAAACTATTTGGGATTCACTTAACTAGATGGTTGATGGATCAGCAGATGAGAGAAAATACAGGAGATCAAATCTCATCTCCCAGTATTAAAATTTCAAGAAAGAAGAATCTGAGTCTTGTGAGTGACATGTACAACAGACTAAGCTCAATCATCAATAAGCCGAAGAACTTGGACAAGGACATCACCCTCATAGAAGTCAATGACAAAATTATCATGTTCTTCCCTAGCTCATGGGATTCCAAAATATGGCCAATCAAGGAGGCCAGAAGTCTTAATGAGATTTCCACTGAATATCTTCTTAGAAAGCTCAAATCATATGAATAATTAATAAAGAGAAGAGAAGCTGCAGAGCAGAAGACTCCTTTAGCAACAAAAAGTAACAAAGCATAGCATTCAAGTCATCTGAACAATCAGAAGCTCAAACAGCTAGTGAAGAACTTCTGTGTCTCTTAGCCTAGATATTTTACAAAATGACAAAAAAGGATTTCAGAAGAAAGTCATCTAGGCAAGATGACAAGTCAAGGTATGACAAGACATCAACTAAAGAAGTTGTTTGCTTTGGTTGCAGGAAACCAGGACACTTTATATCAGAGTGTCCAGAGAACCAAAAGGAGAGAAGAAGAGAAAAATAAACTAGGAAACAACACTACAGCAAGCATAAAAGGAAGGAGAAAGGTTTCATTGCTGAGACCTGGAGTGACACAGATGAAAAAATCTCATCTTCCAGCTCTAGTGAAGATGAAGAGGAGGCAAAAGCAAGAGAAGTTTGCCTTATGGCTATCAATGTCTCCTGCAACAAATTTGATGATGAGGAACAAGCAGAAGAATCAAAAGATGAAACAGAATCTGAGGAAGATTAGGTAATCTCCTCATTTGATTTCAATTCAGAAGATCTTAAAATTGATTTTAAATCTTTGTGTAATGATTTAATCATGTCAGAAAAGGAAATCAAAATACTTAGAGATAGACAGGTTGAATTTGATAACCTATTTGCTGAAAATATCAAATTGAAAAATGATTTAGATTTAGCCAATGAACAAATCATTTCACTTAAAACTAAATTAAGTGAGGCAAAGCAGCTTGAGGAATCTCTCAATGGGAGAAGCTTTAAGATGATGGACAACACAAGCACAGTCAATGCCAGATTAAATGGCAAGCTGGGCTTAAGTGCTTCATCAAGCTTACCCCTTATAGTAAAGAAAAATATTCTAACAACTATAATAAAATTTGTTTTAGAAAAGGGAAAGGAAAAGATAGATAATAATAATGTTAAACAACCAGAATTAAAACAAAAGAATAAGAAAAAGAGAAAGAATAAGATAGATCTTAACCATAACAATGTTCAACAGATTTTGTCGAACTCAGATCGATGCAATGTGTACAGTTCGTCAAACTCAAGTCGACTAACTCTGAATGCAAATTTTCATTATAATTATTCATTGAACTACGATCGATGAAACTAGTATGGTTCGTCGACCCGAGATCGATGATATTGGGGCCCAGAGAATGAAAACTTTCATTCTCTGAGTGGAGTTCGACGAACTCATCCCCATTCATCGAACTCAGATCGACGAACTTACCAGAATTCATCGAACCCAGTTCATTTTAACAGAAACTTCAATTCATATAGAACACTTAATCAACCAAGACTATATGATAATCCATTCACCCGGTGGATAATTCCACCTATAAGATTTCACCCCCTAGGTTATAAAAATCAACCAGAATACTCATACATTTCCAGTTTTAATTATAAAAAGAAACAAGGACCCAAGGTAACCTGGTTCAAGAATAGCTAATCTGTTTTATTGCAGGTGAAAGACTATCCCACCACAGAACAACAGTGGTATCTGGATAGTGGCTGTTCAAAAGATATGATTGGAAACAAGGATAACTTATCAACTACAAGTCTAACCTAGGACCAAAAGTAATATTTGGTGATTCTAATTGTGGCCAGACTGAAGGATATGGAAAGGTCAAAATTGGGGCTGTCACCTTCAGGATTGTAGCTTATATAAGTGGACCGAAGCACAACCTTATATTCATAAGTCAGTTATGTGATGAAAGGTTTCAGGTATCATTTAACAAAACTTCCTATATTATTACTTCAGTAGATAACCAAGTAGTATTAACTGGTACTAGGGTAGGAAATATCTATGTAGTTAATTTTAAGTCAGATAAATCAAAAATATGCCTGTTTAACCAAACTAGTAATAATAATGATCTTTGGCATAGGAGATTACGACATGTAAATCTCAAAAACATTGCTAAACTCTCTAGGGACAATCTTGTTAGAGGATTGCCTTCTTACCCCTACAAGAAGGAAAGCTTTTGCAGGGCTTGTCAGTTAGGCAAGCAAACTAAAAATAGTTTAAAGTCACTTAATAAGAGTGATTCACCTACGATTCTATATTTTTTACACATGGATCTCTTTGGACCCATTGCTGTATAGAGCTTAAGAGGGAAGTCTTATACCTTAATAATTGTTGATGATTTCTCATGGTTCACTTGGGTGTTCTTCTTGAGAAATAAGTCAGATAACTTCAAGGTTCTTACAGATTTTCTTAAGAGCATAAAGATTGAGCACTCTACTCTAGTTGCATTGATCAGAAGTGATCATTGTACTGAGTATGAGCTTCTTCCCATTCAAAACTTTTGTGAGAAAGAAGGTATCAGGCACTGTTTCTCTGCTCCTAGAACTTCTCAACAAAATGGGGTAGCTGAAAGGAAAAACATAACACTGATTGAAGCTGCAGGCACATTACTTGCAGATGCTCACTTGCCCCTATCCTTTTGGGCAGAGGTTGTGAGCACAGCAAACTATGTACTGAATAGAAGTTTGATACACAAACTTAAGGGCAAGACCCCCTATAAACTACTCAAAGGGAAGAAACCTAAAGTAAATTACTTTAAAAGTTTTGGTTGCATCTGTTACAATAATAACAACAACAAGAAACACATTAGAAAGTTTGAAGCCAAGGCTGAAATAAGAATTTTTCTTGGATATTTCCAAGTAAGCAAGGCTTATAGGGTTTATAATAAATCATCTTTGAAAATGGAAGAATCTGTTCACATTTCTTTTGATGAAAGTAACATGTTTTACAAGGAGAAGATTCCTTCTACTAGTGAGACTTTGCAGGAACCACATCTGTGTGAGAAGTTGGATGAATTGACCCTCACCAATGAGGCTGTTACATAACCTTCTCCACATATTGCTGAAGATAGTGAAGATGAAGACATTGAACTTAGTGAATAGCCAACAACAGCTATAATTCCACAAGAGGAATTAATTCCCCAAGCTGTTGCTCAACCAACTTCTTCTACTGAATTAGTCATACTTAGAGATCATCATGTATCTCAAGTGATTGGAGACATATCAGTGGGTGTGCAGACAAGGCATTAACTCCACCAGGACATGATGCATGCCTGCTTCATATCTCAAACTGAGCTCCAATCCATTAAAGATGCTGAGCAAGATCCACACTGGATCATTGCAATGCAATAGGAGCTTAACCAATTTGAGAGATGTAGAGTTTAAGATTTAGTTCCAAGACCAAAAGACTATCCAGTCATTGGAACTAAATGGGTATTTAGAAACAAAGTTGATGCCCATGGTCTTATCACAAGGAAAAAGGTAAGATTAGTTGTTTAAGGATATAGACAAGAGGAAGACATAGATTATGACCAGACATTTGCACCTGTTTCATGGCTGGAAGCAATCAGAATCTTCCTTGCTTATACTGCCTACAAGAAGTTCACAGTATACCAAATGGATGTCAAGAGTGCATTCCTAAATGGTGAACTCATAGAAGAGGCCTATGTAGAACAACCACCAGGTTTTATTTCTCCTACTTATCCCTCATATGTTTTCAAATTGCATAAGCCTCTCTATGGTCTAAAGCAAGCTCTAAGAGCTTGGTATGAAACCTTAGCAAGCTTTCTCTTAGAGCATAATTTTTCTAGAGGCATAGTAGATAGGACTTTATTTATAAAGCATCATCATGATAAAATCTTGTTAGTACAAATATATGTAGATGACATTATATTTAGTTTTACTGATTCCAAACTATGCAAAAGGTTCTCCAACCTTATGCATTACAAGTTTGAAATGAGTAACATGGGTGAGCTCTTATATTTCCTTGGTCTCCAAGTGAAGCAGCCCCTTGATGGCATCTTGTTGTCCCAGTCCAAATATGCTAAGGAACTAATTAAAAGGTTTGGGATGGCTGATGCTTCAGCAAAAAACACCTATGGCTACAAATGCTATAATTGATTCTGATGAATATGGTAAACCTGTAGATCAAAAATTATATAGGGTCATTGTTGGGTCCCTGTTGTAACTTACAGCAAGTAGACCAGAAATTATGTTTGGTATATGTCTTTGTACTAGATTCCAGGTGAACCCTAAAGAATCTCACCTTATTTTCTTAAAAAAGGATTTTGAGATATATAAAGAGTTGCCCTAATTTAGGACTCCAGTATACAACTGAGTCAGAATTTGATTTAACTGGATACTCTGATGCTGACTTTGCTGGATGTAGAGTGGACAGAAACAATACATCAGGGACATGTCAGTTCCTTGGTGATAGGCTAGTGTCTTGGTTTTACAAGAAGCAAACATCTGTGTCTACTTCAACAGCAGAAGCTGAGTATATGGCAGCTGGCAGTTGTTGTTCACAGATACTGTGGATTCAGAATCAACTCCTAGATTTTGGTGTCAACTTAAATAATTCAACTCTACTTTGTGATAATACCAGTGCAATTTCTATTGCACAGAATCTAGTAAATCATAGTAGAACTAAGCATATAGATGTAAGACATCATTCCATTAGAGTGTGTTGACAAAAAAAAAATTAATCTCACCTTTATCTCTACTGATTTGTAAAAGGCAGATATCTTCACCAAACTCTTGGATGAGAAGAAACATCTGTTCTTTATGAATCAGCTAGGTATGATAAATGGAGATGCATTAATTTTACTTTTTTTCTGTGGTCGAAGAATTTGCCACAGTTCGTCGAACGGAGATCGACGAACTGAGAAAAGTTCTTGAGAAATTCATCGACCTGAGATCGACGAACTCTCTGTGTGTGAAGTTTTATTCATCAAATGGAGATCGATGATATTGCTTCAGAAAATGTTTTGTCGACCTGAGCACGATGAAATGTTTTCCCTTTTTCAGACTGAGATCGACAAACTCTTTTGTCAATAAAATATTTCGTCGAACTCAGATCGAAGAATTTTGTTTATTTCACAGGACGGAGTCTACCGCTTCATATTCTGAAAACCATATAACTAGGTTTTCTTCGAGCTCCGTCCCATGCTTTTTGTTCCCCTTGCACTTGATCTTTTTGTTTTCTTTTGCAGGTGATCAATGGCGATTCCGGCGAGCTCTCTGGCGGCGATGAAATTTGATATGGGATTCGACATAGACTTTGAATCGTTTCAACAATCTGATCAAGTTTTTCTTGATATACTGAAACTATTTGAAGAACAATAGTTATAGAACTTCATGACAACCAGAATCAAGATAGCTGCTACTGAAATAAGAGAATGGGTGTTCACCTCCTCCACTCCAGATACCGACACAATGATAGGCACTATATCTGGTAACCAGATTTCTCTTTCCCCCGCAATACTAATTGAAATTTTTGGTTTGATGAATGGTGAAGAAGAGTAAATGATTGATAGTTCTGAATTTGATAACATGCTGATTAAAATGGGTCATATTGGAGAGAACCCTAATAAATTACTAAAGAAAAATTTATCTTCTGAATACAAATTCTTATCTGATGTTGTGGGCAAGGTATTGCTAGAAAAGCATACCACTCATGACTACATTACCATGCAATAATTTCTGGTAATGTGTGCATAACTGAATAAGAAAGCAGTAAATTGGTCAAGGATTCTATTTGACTTGATAACGAAGAAGAATAGTAAGAAAGAAGTTTATTTTGGAAGAATTCTGGGCATCTTCCTACAGGAAAAAGGCAGCCGAATTCCTGGACTCCCAGACCATATTCATTAATGCTTCAAAAAGGCTAACATGTGCCTTGTTTGGAAGGTGGGAGAGGACAATCTCAAAGCCATCCAAGGCTTCAACCTCTTCTAGAAGTTCTGAGGGTACAAGAGCTGCAACAGCTGATCCCCCACCCCCAGAAATTGTCCCCTCCATCAGCATTCCAGCCACCCAGATACCTACACCTCCATCTCAATAATCTACACCTCCACAAATTCCTTCATCAACCCTCCAACAACCAATTCAATCCCCTGCACATCAACTAACTCCACCAATTCAATCTCCTATACATCAACCCACACCAGTTCAATATCCAAAACACATCACACCACCTCCATCTCCATTACCACCTCATCTAGATGATATTCCCCTCCATAACCTCTCATCCATTCCATCTTTTGATCTGTTCTCATCTCCCATCAATTCTCCATCACCTCATGATGAGCCAATGTCAGACACCACTACTTTCACTTCATCATCCATCATCCATCCTTCTGTATCAACTCAGACACCCTCTAAGTTTATGGAATGGATTCCCCTTCCCTTTCCTCTCTTCTGGAACTCCTCACTCCCCTAATTTCAAACCTTATAACAGAGGCCATTAAACCTCTTGCTGACGCTACTGCATCCTTATCTGCCATCATTTCTGTTGGCTCCACTGTCCCTTCTTCTTGGGACCTGGCTTCAGGACCCTCTAAAACCAGGCAGGGGGAGATATCTAGTGAAGAAGCTATAGTTTCCTCTCCTCTAGCAGTAGGAGCAACAGTTTTGCAGATAGATGAGCCTGCAGATGGAGATATAGATGTATATATGCTTACAGACGCTGAGACAGTAGCAGTTGATATGCTTTGTACAGTTGAGCAAGTTGACTTGCCAGAAGTTTTGAATTTTGGTGATTGCCCTATCAATCCCACAATAGATATTTACAATTTACTAAATTCTTTTTACACAGCTTATTTGAATTATCTTCCAGAAGTCTGCCCAAAGCACTTTATGGCTATAGTTTGCTATTCTTCTCCAATAAGCCCAGAAGTTGTTAATCAACTAAAGGCAAGTTTTGCAGCACCAATAATTATAGAAGAACATGTGACTGAGAATGTTCTTAAACTAGTCTCTACCCTAGAGCAAAAGGCTATCTCCCCTCCCAAAGCTCTTTCCCCTCATACCTATAAAATGGATGATAGTCCATTACTAGACCTGGATGAAATCATTCTTACAAACATAGCAGAAGAGAATCTAACAGTTTCTGAAAGTATTGTTGCACTAGAAGATTCAGAACCTCAAGTGCCTCCTCAAGCTGAAAAGTAAATCTTGAAGGAAGCCTAGAAGGTAATTGATGCTTTGTATGACAACCCTCTAGGATCTTCTGATGATGACAATGATGATGAAAACTCTGATGAATATGATGATCCAAAAGCTAATAAGAAGATTGATAAGAAAAGGAAACTCCTGCTAAGGCTGTTCTTAAACCCAATCCCAATGCAGACACTCCCTACTACATTCTATAGAATATTACTCCTTACCCAAGGATGCCTTCATGGATGTGGCTATCTAAGAATGAGCAAAAAGCAAGGAAAAAGAGCAGAAGGTACTCTCTCCTCCTTCTTCTCAAAGGAATTGGAGAAGTCCTCCTCCTCCTCCAGCAGTAGGTTCTTCAGGGAATGTATCTCAGAGATCTACCCCTCACATTCAAATATACCAAAGGTAAAAAGACAGATCTTCAAGATCTCATTTCCAAGGAAGCAGTCAGCAGAAACATTCTTAAAGCAGCAGCAGACAACAACATCAATATCAGAAGCAAGGCATATAAAAAAAGCATCTAAAGTTGATCAATCTGAGAAAGATAATAGTTTTGAAAGACCTAAATCTCCACCAGTTCCTTTTGTTGATCCTAAACAAGAAAATATTTCAAAGATGGCTAGATTTCTAGAACTAGTTAGTCTCTCTCTGAAAAACAAAGCTAAGGGTGAAGGCAAAGATCCCTCACAGTACTCTATAATGTCTTCCTATAGAAAAGAAGAACTCAAGAGGTATGCAAAAGCTAAAAAGTTTTTCAATGTAGATGACTATATGAATCTGCATCCAGAAGCAGTTGTTCCAAGAGCAACTTCTATCAACATAATTGGAGCATCAGACATGACTATGTCTAAAAGAGAAGTAGTTAAGCCAAATAGAGAATTCATATTCAGACAGCCCTCTAATAAATCTGAAAAAGCTGAGAAAGAAATGTCAAAGAAGAACAGATAACTGTTATGTTTAGTTTTTATTCTCTGAACTCTATCTGTTTATCATGAATAACTTATGTACATATCTGCTGGATATTTTATTTTCTGCCAGATATATTTTTATTCTGCTTTGTGATTATTTTTCTTTTATTTGTATTAATGACCTCACCCAAATAGGGGGAGATTATTGCATCCCTAGTTTGGATTTGGGCTAGGCTCACTAATTAGGTTGAGTCTGACCCACATTGTATAACCACAGTCAAGTCTATGAGTCCTAGAGTTTAGGCTAAGTCATTAGGTTCAACCTTCATGGACCAGCCAGCAGAAGACCTCAAAGACCCAGATTTAGAAGAATTCAGAGTTCAAATTATCAGTTCGAAATTCTTCGAACTCAGCTCGACGACCGTCGATCGCAGATCGAAGAAGTCAGAGTTAATTCTCTGAGTTGAGCTCGACGATATTCGAGCTCCGGTCAATGATCTCTTCATTCAGACAGATTCTTTGCTCAATGAGATCTGGAATTTAACTTCAACATATTCTTTCCAGTTTATTTTCGCTGAACTTAGCTCGACAAAGACAAATTCTTAGCTCGACGAACTTAGAGTGCAAAATTGGCTAGTTATTTTCAGAATGCAGTTCGCTGCGCCCAGGTCGACAAACAGGAATTATCAGCTCGACAAACTTGGAACTCCAATCGATGAATTATGTTCAGAGCTCGACGAATTCTTTCCCAAGCCAGACTTAGAAGTTTTCCTTATTCTGTCCTTATTTCTTATATTATTTAGCAGTAATTCTCTGAGTAATTAATGCTTATATTCCCCTGGATATATCCTTTATTGGCAGCATTAATTATGGTCTTCACCAGGGTTAATTACTTGATTATTTCAATAGGACAGTTGGGGAAACTCTTTAATGAATATTCCAGCCATTTCATTCTCCAGAATCAATCAGCAATTGATGCTTGGAATTCAAATTTTCAAAGGAGAATTTTTGACAACAGAATATAAAAGAGATTTTCTCTTTTTCAGACAAGTAGTGGCAACACAAGAAAGAGCATACAGAGAAACGATACATATCTCTCTCCCTGTGCAGAAATATTTTGTTTTCCCCTTGTACTTTTTGAAGACTGAAGAAGAACAACAATCAAACATCAAGAGTCTTCTTCAACTTCTACTCCAGGAATATTCAAGGACAACAACTCTGAATCAGTCAGAAATTCCTGGATCACTTCAAGTCAAGGCTGAAGACCTATACCCTGAGAAAGGCTCCAAGCTTTTTGAACCACTCTTATTTCAGGAGGAGCTTTGACACCAGCAATCCACTAGTCTTCTCTATTGAATAGAGGAAAGTGAATACAATATCAACTCTCTCAATCTCTTGTATAAAGGGTTTATTAACTCCCTTCAAAAGTTTATTCATGATTTTTGTGCACCTGATCAAAAGACTGAAGGGTTGTGAGATCTCCCTGGAAATAGATCTTGTGGTGGCAGTCACCTGATCAAAAACTTGATACTTGATTCCTACCAGGGTGGTATAAGAGTGGATGTACCCAGTTTGGGAACCACTATAAAATTCTTGTGTTGTGTGTGTGTGATCATTTTCTGTTTTGTTCTTGCTGTGCTGTGATATAATTGCTTAGGTTGCATTTCCTATTATACTACTTGTACAACCTTGGGCTTGCGAGAGGTGGTCCAGCGAGTGAGAAGGGGACTGGCGAGATGAGAGTATGCCCACCTGCAGGAGGCGAGATGGGGGATCCCCTTGATTGGGCGAGACCTCCTAGTATGCGAGATCATTCTAGGAGGCGAGAGAGCCCACAAGCCGAGGGGACGACGAGACGGACAGGGCGGTCATCTCGCCCGCCAGACTCCTCCCCACTCACCATAGTGGAGAGGTGATGTCTTTACCTTTTTTACCCTCAAGGGCGATTTTACCTTTGTGCCCCATGTAGTTTTCCATTTCTACACCTAAAGGTCTGCGTATAGCTCTCCAAAACAGCAGAGTTTGGCTGTTGGCAGACCCAGCCTAGGGTGTTTTGGTCTTTTCAGGTTAATTCAGACGTGATATTTGCAGATTAGATTCAGAGGCCTATAAATAGACCGATAAGGTGCCTGGGATGGTTGTTGAACCTTTCCAATGTTTTCCTCACAGGCACCTAGCTCAACATTGGCTAGGGAGGGGAAGATCTTTAGTTCTTCCGGGAAAGAGGTGGGACCTCCGAGCTGAGACCCCTCGGTCTGTTTTCAGGTCTCTGACTCTCGTCAGGAGGATAGCTCAGGAAGAGTACGTGCGGGCTGCATCCTGTTTCGAACTTTAGGAGGGACCAAAAAAGCTGGTTCCAACATTTTTGATGCGGTGAGCGTGGATCGCAGTCCTCAGAGAAGAACCTTGAGCAACCACATGGCGGGAGGTCATGGAGAAGGAGAGGGAGGGGGTCGGATAACCCGGGAGGATTTGTCGGAAGAGAAGAGTTTATGACTTCAATCAAGGGGATCATGGACTTGCTGCAAGGGATCTCGTGACAGGGAGATTGTTTAACCCCACTGCCTCAAGTACCGGCTCTTGCAACACAAGAAGAGCTCGTCTTGGCGCGAGTGGGAGAAGACGCCCGGAGGAGGAGACCGGGGAAGGAGGTGATGGCGGAAGGAAGCATGCGGCACATGGCAGGAAGGGAGCTGTTCCCAAGCCCGGCAAGTACTATCTCGCCAAGAGAGGTCATCGCGTGAGTGGGGGCGGTGAGACCGGCGGTGAGAGGGTCGCCTTTATGTGAGCTGATCCTGTCAGCTCCCATCCCAGAAAGGTTCCGGGAACTAGAGATGAACTATTATGTGGGGAAGGATGATCCCCTCCATCACTTGCAATGGTTCGAGGGCGCGGTTTCGATCAGGCCCATGACGGACACATTCAAATGTCGTCTTTTTGCCATCACTCTAAAGGACAAATCTAGAGACTGGTTTCATCAGCTCCCGACAGACTCGATATACTGCTTCGAGGACCTAAGCAGGAGTTTCCAGTTGCGGTTCTCCACTTCTAAGAAGAGAAAGAGGAACCCAGAGTCAATATTTTTGACTAGGCAGAAGGCAGATGAGTCACTGGCTCAGTATGTGGATAGGTTCCAAGAAAAGGTCTTGGATATACAAGGGTTGCCAGGGTTTGCCCTCCAGATGGCCATTACTGTGGGACTACGGGAAGGTTTCTTCAAAATGAGCCTCACCCATAAGGCGCCGCTGTCTTTTGAGGGCTTGATGGAGAAGGCGGCAAAGGAAATAGCAATGGAGGCGGCAAACCCCGCTTTCGCAAAAACATTGGCAAGGCTTACTGAGGTGGAGTTGAGGGAGTCAGGTGGGAGGCAGTAGGAGGCAAGGAGAAGAGAAGAGCCGAGGTCACCGACATATCAAGAGCTGGGATGGAGGCAACAAGGAGGCCCTGCCCCAGGACAAGGTAGAGGATTTCCCCACGGGGGGGGGGGGGGGGGGGGGGGAGGAACCAACAAGGAGGACCGGGAAGATTTCACCAGCAAGGGTTGGGGTATGGTCATAGACCACCCCTGCCCCCTCCACAGCAGGCTATGGCTCTCGGCCGAGTCAGAGGAATAGGTCGGGAGAGAGGAAGAGGAGCAGGAGCTGGGAGAAGAAGAAACCCTCAGGAAGGAAGGCAAGGGGGGGGGAGGTTGTGTTGCCATATTGTGACTTTCACGAGGAGGAAGGTCACGCAACGGCTACCTGCCCCGATTTCTTGGAAATGAGGAGAACTAGAGGAGCAGGAGAACAACAAAGACCGGTACGGATAGAGGAAGTGATAGGTACAGGAGAAGAGGATCGATGTGTAGATCGAACGGATGAAGGGGATCCCGAAGGAATTGGAGTAATCCATGGAAGGGTACTGATAGAGGCGGCCCGAAAGGCGAGCCTTCACACTATGTACCGCCAAAGAGTAGCCTCGACGTCACAATCCCCTCCCCTAGATGAAAAGATCTCCTTTTCGAGGAAGGACATGCCAGATCATGAAGACCCTTTCTATGACGCGCTGGTGACATGAACCGCCATCGAGAACTTTACGGTGTCACGGATACTAATAGACAATGGGAGTTCGGTGAACGTGATTTTCAAAAAGGCATTCAATGCGATGAGGGTGGAGGCCCGGAGGGTGCTGGTGGCGGATGGACCATTGTTTGGATTCTCAGGAGAAAGGAAAGAAGTCGAGGGGGAGTGGGACTCCAAGTAACCCTGGGGGGCTATCCCGAAACTGCCGCTTCGTCATAGTGGATGCCCCCAGTAGTTACAACGCTATCTTTGGGTGCCCCTTGATCAGTGCTTTCAGATGTGTTCCGTCATCGTTTCACCAGTGCTTGAAACTGAACTCAGGAGGTACCCAAATCAGGGTACGGTGGGATCCAAAGGCCGCAAGGGAATGCTACGTGACGGTAGTGAACACTGTCTCCTCGCAGGGAGACGCTGAGGAAATGGAAAAGAGGATGGAGCAGTTGCAACAGGAACTGGGGGGCGAAGTAGAAGAAAGAGAAGAGTAAGGTGCTGGAGGAGAAGGAGAAGTAGTGATGGTTGGAGGCATCGCGGGGGAGCCAGAAATGGCTGGAGAGGAGTACGGAGAGACGAGGATGGTAGAAGAAAGAGGAGAGGAAGGTGCTGGAGGAGAGGGAGAAGTAGCGATGGTTGGAGATATTGCAGGGAAGCTGGAAACTGCTGGAAAGGAGGGAGGAGAGATTGAGGCGGCAGAGGAAAGGGAAACAAAAGAGGATGAAGGGAAGAAAGAGAAGAGGAAGATGGAGGAAGCGGGAGGGTCGCCCAGGAAGGGGGCCCGGCCAGAAAAAAGAAGGGCCTCACGTAAGGAAGGAGAGGACGCAAGCAAGTGGGAGATGGGAAAGCTTGTGGAAGAAATGATGATGTCCATCGTGGAAGACGAAGCCATAGAGCAGGACACGCCGGAAGAGCAGGAAGGAGAGGAAGAGCCGTCAAGGCTGAAAGCGGCCGTGGAGGTACTCGAGGTAGAGATCCGTACCAGGGAAGGCAGAGAGGAGAAGATAAAGATCAGCGGCAAGCTCAGCCCGGAAGACCAAGAGAAGATCAAGGCCTGCGTGCAGAAAAATATTGACGTCTTCGCGTGGAGCGCCGCAGACATGCCTGGGGTCGATGCGGATGTCGCTTGTCACCGGCTCAATCTTGACCCCAACACTCGCCCCATACAGCAGAAGAAGAGGGCCATCACCTCCAAGATGGTCGGGCCTATAAGAGAGGAAGTAGAGAAATTGCTTAAGGAGGGGTTTGTATCCGCCTGTAAGTATCCGGGGTGGGTGAGTAATGTTGTAATGGTTAAAAAAGGGGAGGGTAGATGGAGGATGTTTGTGGAGTTTTCTCTTTTAAATAATTCTGGTACTACCTCGCTCGCTGAAAGACCCACTCCTTCGCTCGTAATGAGGCCCGCATGCTACATAGTCTGGAGCGTGTACTTCACGGCCTTGGTAGCATTCTTTTGCATCATCTCCTCCAGCTCATATTCGGTGTAATGCGCGAGCTGGCCACTGCTGCTGGAGGGCGGAGGAGGAGCTGCTGCGGCTTCCAGTTCCCGCACCCGCACTTGTAACGCCTCCTTCTCCTTCTTGAGAGCGGCAATTTGGAAACCTAGGCGCTTAGCCGTTGCCGCATCCTGTGAGAAGTGGAAAAAAGAGCTTGAGAAAAGCACAAGCGATCTTAAAGTAATTAGTGTGAGTCATGGGACTTACCACCCCCCAGGTATCCGGCGAGGATAACGTCGGCCACATCCGCCAATTTATTCTGGTACATCGCTTCCTCTTGGGCGAGATGGAGAGCCTCTTCTTTTTCATCGACAAGTTTTTGGAGCGAGGGAGTGTTCTGCTCCATCTACATGTACCGCCTGCCCACCATGTGGTCCAGCTCCAGGAAGCGGAGCTAGGCGCTCTCGTGTAAAAGAACTCGCCTATCCTCCTCATCATTGATCGCGACGTCTTCCCGCGCATAGAGACCGGACGAGAAGGCATAAGCCTCCATGATGATGGTTTCCTGCTCTAACCAACTCGGTAGTAGGGTGGAGATGGAGGCATGATTCACCTCCTTGTCACACTGAAGGAGGGGAACACCAAGCTCGTCTAAAGGCAGCTCACCGAAGCCGAAGTTATTGTGCCCTCTCTCCACTGGCTTAACAACAATCTCCTCTCCTTGCGACTTGGAAGTGTTGGCCGCCTCGCCAGGGGAGCTACCAGTCGAGGCATTCAGGGGGGGAGGATCTTCTGTTGGCTGGTCTATCGGAGCCTTGCCTTTCTTTTGGGTTGCGGGAGTCGTGCCGCCCTTGGCGTTCGGCTTCTTGGACGGTGGCGGCGGTACGGGTTGTTCGTAGCTGGCCCGCTTCTGGGTATCGGGGGCTGGGGTCTCGCGATGTGCGGCAGCTGCCACCTCGCCACGGGCGAGCTCGCCAGAAGTACCGCGCGCACTCCCATAAGGAGGTTGCAGGGGAATGTATTGCTTGCCTGTAGAGAGAGGGTTATAACAAAGAAACATAATGGGTTAAGTAAAAAGAAGTACGAGTGGCTTACCTCCTCCAGGCGCGACGGGGGAGAGGCTGTCTACATTCCTACGGAGGAACGCGAGTTCAAAGTTCTTCCCTTGGAATAACCGCACAGCTCAGCTTCATGGCCTCCAGGCTAGGGGTGGTAGCTCGCCTCGCTAAGATGGATCAGAGAGAACCGGACATTGCTGAAGTCTCCCTTGACAAATATGAATTTATTTAGCTAGTTATTGCTCTTATTTACTCTCTCCCGTACCTTGACGTGATTGCTGGAGAATTTGGCGGTTCCATCCTTATTCTCTCGGAAGGAGAACAGCTTGTGAAAGACCGCGAGGCTGAACTCGATCTGCTCTTCCCGCAGGAAGCAAGCGAACCCGACCACGACACTGACTGAATTTGGGGTCATCTGGACAAGGACGACCCCAAAGTACTTCTGGATTAGGAGGACCTTGGGCCATAGGGGAAGCCGGAGACCCGCATCAAAGTGCACTATGGGGATGGATAGCTCGCCTTCCGATAGATCATTGATTTTCTCCTCCTCCCCGAGTTGCCTCACCACAAAGCCTGCGGGGATGAAGTCGTTGATCGCGTCAAGAAATTCACTTTTGGTAATGGCGGCATAGGAGAAAGAGTGTTCGTAGAAGGTCCATGCGCACTTGCTTCGCCCATCAACGTCACCTCCACCATTGCCCATTTTGCACACAAATCGCTGAGCGGGACGCTGTAGTTCTCGCAAAGAATCGGTGGGACGGGAGTCACAGGAAGTAGAGAAGGAATGGAAGTCTTAAATGTGGTAGGTAGGGAAGGTGGCAGGGCCTATTTTTAGGAAGCGAAAGGGCGGGAAAACATCCCATCGGTGGGAAAAGTGCGTATAGCAATAACGTGCCATGACGCTCTGACCGGACCCGCCACGGGTTCCTACCAGCTCGCCACTACGCTACAAAAGTTATTCAGCAGTGAGTTGCGCTCACTTGCGTCCGTCCAAGAGGCAGGCGAGCCGCGACTTGCGCCCGCCTAAAGAGGCAGGCGAGTCACGCCGACTCGCGTTCGGCAGATGCCTAGCTCTCTCCCTCCAAGGCTAGGCATGTGAACCGGGCGAGCCGGTTCAACAGCCTCGCACCCGCTTGAAGACGGCATAAGCGAGCAAGAGCATCTCATCCGCACTCACCTAAAGAAAGTTAAGCGATGATAAGCTATGAAAGTAATGTACAACAAACATAAGCCCATCAGCGGGTGAGAGATCATAAATAAATTATAAATAAGAAGTTTGATGTCCCGAGAAAAGATGAATAAAAATTTCATGGCTCTATCACGCGATCTGACCAAAGATACAGGCAAGTGATTGGCGGTCGGTAGCGAGGAAGGGGTGGGTGTCTCAGTACTGGATCCACTTCCACCTACCTCGCCCCCACATCCCGGAACGAGGCTGCACGCAAGGGTATAAGTACTCGCGAACCGCCAATAATTCCCGCTGGTCCAGGCCGACCTGATCCGTGGCGTACCTTAGCCGCTCCTCCGCTTACGTGATGTGCACCACGGAGAAGTCGTCACATCCTCGTCAGTTGGGCGCCTCATGCCCTCCAGTACCACAAACCGCTCCTCTGCCCCGTCCTTATCCTCGTCCACCCTGTCACAAACCTCTTGTAACAGCGAAGCTTCTTTCTAAAGTAATTTTGTCGCAGACCACTTCATCCCCTAAGTGTCATGTGTGTTGTTGATGAGTCCAATATTTATATGGTTTTTCGGACTCATATGGGCTTGTTTTCTCATTCGTGCACCGCATTTCAACCGGAATTCAGTTATACTTGCATTGGCCAGTCTATGACCATTTTATGCACTGTTTTGGCCTAAGGGTGTGCAATTGTGCATTCTGTTGTTGGGGGTAGCACATGGTGCTCCCAGGGGCTCTTTCCAGTTGCTTTTATTGCATTTCTGCATTGTTGGATGGTCCTCTTTTGATTTATTTTTTTGAATGTAGGTGGTGCGTTTTCCCCAAGTCTGGAATCCAGGTTTGTGGAAAACGCACGGTCGTGCGTTTTCTTAGCACACGTTTCTTCTGGATTGTGCCTTTTGATTGTACAGGAAATTGTCGAGCGGAGCTTGACGATCTTCATGCACAGTTAACACACGGTTTCTTCGGAACCGTGCGCGAAGGAAACGCACAGTTTTCCTGCAGCTTTCTTGATTGTACCAATCTGTGGTTAATCGGGCGATTTGTTCACGCACGGGCGAAAGCGCCCGTGCGTGTGTAAAACGCACGGTTCCACCTGCTTGCCTCGAATTCTAGCTTTCTGTTGTTACCCGTGCGATTTCCTTCACGCACGGGCAGAAATGTCCGTGCGTGAGTAAAACACATGGATCAACACTTCTCCTTCCGTCGGCTTGTTCTGAAAGTTAATATCGCACGGTTTCGGCACGATCTTGTGCCAAATCGTGTGTGACCATTATTTCTGATTTTTCTATTTAAGACGCAAATTTCATGGTTCCAAAAAAGAAAAAGTCTGATCCAGCCCGCCATTTCCGCCCCTCTGAGAGGGAAAACTTCCCTCGAGCCGATAATTTCTCTCTCCTCCTTAGAGAGTTGATCCGGCCACCATTATCCATCCAAAAGCTTGCAATAGCTTCATCTCCGGCCACCATTTTCTTCTCCAAACTCCAAGCTCTGTTTCAAGCTCATAAGGTGTTGCATCTGTGGAGTTCTCTGGATAGATTTAGCCCAGCGAATATTCACGAAGAAGACGGGTTATTGGAAGGAGGTGATAGCCCTTCTGGACCTCGGACGTCATCCGTAGACTGAGATCAGACAAGGCACGACAACCCTGACTCCAGCCGCGAATCTCGGAAAGCGTGCATGTGTTTGGTTGTATTTTTTCCCCTCCTCTTGTAGTTACTTTGTTTTGAACTTGTTTTTATTTGATTGTTGTTTAAGAACACTGTTTAGTTGAAGTATTTCAGCATGTCTTTGTGTTGTTATATCTAAGATCATAGTTGTGTTGCTAAGCTTTAGTTTTTCATGTTCTTGTTGAGATAGTACCATTCTAGCGATTGCTAGAAGCGTGCGCGATGAAGAGGTGATTGTGACCCTCATTGGCACATCCATCTTTCATATTACTCTCTTGAGTAATCCACCAAAGAGACGTGGTGACGGCGACCCGCAAGAGGTTTATTAGTGTTAAACTTAGGAAACTCCAAACCAAACCCCCTTTGTTTACGTTAACACTTGCAATCAGTTTTTCAATATCGAAATCACACTCCCTACTTGCACTCCTCGAGAGATCGATAACCGGGAATTCAACTCCTCAACTTTATTACTTGAGTACGATCGGTACAATTGCTGACACATCAAGTTTTTGGCGCCGTTGCCGGGGACTGCAACCGTTGCGTGTATTTTTCTATTGAAAAAGTTTGAAAGTGTTTTTGTTATTTTTGAAAGGATTTTTTGTGTTTTATCACAAATCCCAACTCCAGTGATAGGGTTGAAGATCTTGTATGTGAGCTTGAAACCGCACGTGCGAGGCGAGCTCACCTGCATGCTGATGCTGCTGAAGAAAGGATGGAGGATCTTGGCCAAGGAGGAAATCGCCACGGTGAACGGGTTGTTGAGGGCCAAGAGGTGGCCCAACCATGCGTTAGAACAATTCATGATTTCACAACCCCTACTGTGGGAAGTGTTTACCCTGGCTTTGGACCGACCATTGTAAACAACCACTTCGAGATTAAACCCGCCATCCTGAATATGATCCGAAATAATACTCAGTTCTCTGGCTTGCTGAGTGAGGATCCGTAGCTTCATCTGCTCGGAGATTTTCGGCACATTCCGCTATGCCGGTATTTCTAATGACGTAGTAAAGCTGAGGTTGTTCTCGTTTTCACTGAGGGACAAGGCCAAAACTTGGCTCCATACTATTGTTCCTGGGAGCGCTACTACATGGGAGGCCCTATCCTCTATGTTCTTGGCTAAGTTCCACCTGATGGATAAGATTGTGAATGCCCATAGGGATATTGCAACCTTTCGGTAGCTGGACCAAGAAACGTTGTCTGAGGTGTGGGAGAGATTCGCTGACCTGCATCTTCGATGCCGCCAGCATGGCTGTGAGCTGTGGAATTTAGTTTAAATATTCTATTTTGCTATTGAGCCTAATTTCAGGGCTATGATCAACGCAGCAGCTGGAAGCACAATAATTAACCTATCTCCTGACGAGGCATTGAGACTACTTCGCGATATTGTCTCCTATAACACATACTGGACTGCTGGAAGAAATACCCATAGAGGGGCGAGGAATCTATTTGAAGTGAATACGTTGGTGCAACAAGAGGAGGCAAGCCATAATACTTTGGATGGAAGGAGGATGTTGACCAGATCAGCCCCTCCTCTAGCTCAGTTTATGGACATTTCATGTCAGGGTTGTGGTAACCCCAGCCATCATGCTTATAAGTGCACTGCTGGAGAGACCTTTGCTGAGCAGTCGGGTATAACTTCTAACGAGAGCGTAAATTTTATAAATAATCAAAACCGCACTGCTCCTTATAATAATGCGTATAACCCCAACATGAGAAATCATCCTAATTTCTCATGGAATCAAATGCTCCCGATCAAAGGTGCTAGGGAGGCTAGCATCAATTTGATGCTCAAGCCTCTAACAGCCAGCCACAACCACTGCATCCGGGTTATAATCAGAATGCGCAGGTGGCGCGTAAGAGTGTGTTGGAGGAAATGAAGGATAAATTTGTGGATATGGCCTAATCTAATATGGCCATTCAAAATGCTTCCATGAGGAACTTGAAAACACAACTCGGGCAATTAGCCCAGGTGTTCTCCGAGCGTACTCACGACACCCTCCTAAGTGATACAGAGAAAAATCCCCGTAAGCAAGGGAAGAGTGCTGGAGAGGCGGGGGAGTGCAATAAAAATGAAATGGTTGTTAAGTGTGAGATTAATAAGATGGAGACGGTAGCTTTATGTGATTCTGGGTCTTAGTGCAACATTCTTGATTTGTAATATGTTGAGAAATTTCATTTAAATGTTCAATCAAGTGTCCAGAAGTCACTAGTGCTTGCCGATGGGTCGGTAGTAAAGACTGACAGGGAAATTAAGGAGGTGGAAGTGAAACTGAATGGGGCTATTGTAGTCACTGACTTCTAGGTGTTAGGACCTGTGGGAAATACATCGAAACCCATCTTAGGGGTCCCATTCCTAAAAGCTAGTGAAGCTTCATTGTAATTTAATGCGAGCGGTGTCACCTTGGCTTCGAAGGTCGATTTGACTTTACCACCGTCACTTCCCCCTATAATTTCAAATGAACCTGGAGAACTTCTGAAATTGAATGTCTTGTTATCTAATGATTTATATATAGCTGATGAGATAGGTATTTTGCTGAATGAGCATGACAAGGCTGTGAAAGTGGAAGAAATGTTGATGTCAACTGAAGCAAAAACAAGTGCGGAGTTGCTGGGAGTGAAACAAGTCTCGGATAGTAAGGAACGTGAGCTAAGTACGGTTGTAGAGAGTGTGCAGAAGATAGACTTAAAAACTTCTATTGCTCCGAATAAATTTTGTGAGACTATTAAACAGGTGACTTGGGCTGATCTTTCACCCGCCGCGGGTGAGTAAAGGATGCCCCCAGATGAGAAAGATAGACATGCTGCTGAATTGGTTGGTGGGGTTATACCACCCTGGCGATCCCCATCAGTGGATCTGAAAAGAAAAGAACTGCTCATGCGCAAGGCGTAGAATTTTGCCCGCCGGCGTGAGAAGGAAGAGGTTAGGGGCAGGGGAGATTCGTCTTCCCTGGGCCCTAAAGCTTTCGCCTTGCCCTCATCTCGTATGACTGGGGGGATCTATCACAAGTCAGCGTTCAGTTGAGGAATGAAGGATATCTGGGGCCCATTTCCTGCTTTTTCTAGTTTTATTTATTGCTTAATGTTGTGTGTAACTTTAGACTTTTTGTTGCATTTTGAACTTATGCTCTGAACAATATTTATATAACTGCTAATGCAGGTATTTGGTCCACCTTAAGGACGGTAAAGAAAAGTGGCTTTTGGGAGACAACCTAATTTCCCAGCTTTTAATTTGTTTAATTATGTTGCTGTGATTATATGTTTATAGTATGCGTGGTTGGAGGTATTCTCTTATGTAGGTGGAGTTCGTTTGGGCTGTGGACTTTCTACTGAAATTAACTTCGAGCTTCTGGTATGATCAATTGCTGAGCATTGGGTAACTTCTTCCCCAACTTTTATTTCTCTATTTTTATTGCAAATCTTGAATAGGTTGTTTAGTTTAAGTCTGGTGGGGGAGAGTTTTGAGGGTTACTTGTGCACATGCACTACTATAGCTTTCATACCAAAAGCACATTTTTATTTTTTGTTTTCTTGATATCTTGCCTGCATCGTGCACCTACACCCACATGAGTGCGATCTTAACACGCGCTCGGCTCAAGTCAAATTTTTTCTTTTGTGTTAACTTCAAAATAGTGGTGCTGGCTTTGGATTTTAGGATAGAGTAGTTCGAAACTCATGCAGTGCTCCTAATAGAGTACTCATGGTGTGTAGAAATAATATAGATTTTATTTTTCTTTATGCTCATAGATTTATACTTTTCTGCATTTGTAAATATTGTTTGTACGACTCAAAAATGTTGAATTTTGAGTAATCGAACGGTGGTGTAGGAATGTGTGTAGCCATCACTAGCCTCGTATTACTCGAGTCGGGAGGAAGGATCATTTTTCTCGGTGGCTAAGAACTTTCCCCAAGATACTCTTGAAGCATTGGTGCATGGTTAGTCTAGCGTGAGTGTGATGTAGGCCGTCTTTTTGGCCTGGTTGTCCTTTGTACCGTTCCTAACATCCTATCCTCGCTAGCCCCGTTGTGTCTACCCTTCTTTTGATTCAGCTCCACCATTTTTTTCACCAAAGCCACATAGTCGATCCTAGTCGCACACCAAAGATGAGCTTTAGTGTTTTACATTTCCATTTTGGGGGGTTGATGTCGTGATATTCCTTATGAATATGTGGATGTGCTCCAAATTTTTATCTACTGAAGTTGATAAAATAAAAAGATGATGTAAAAAGAAAACATATGTATAAAAACTAATTGTGAAAAAGAAAAGTGAAAAGAAAGTGTATAATTGAAAATCCTATTTGAGATTTTATGGCGGTAGGCGGTGCACACACCAGTGTTATCAAGTTCAAGTCTGGTGGTGTGGTGCACCTACATGTATTGTTGGCGAGAGGATATCTTTTTGTTGAGCTCATTTGGGTTAGGTGCGTAGCCTTCTTTTTTATCTTTGTTTACCTCACCGAAACCCAACCCTATTTCTACCCTAAAGCCGTACAGATTCACGCTTGAATCAAACTAGCACCGTGGAGAGAGTGTGAAAGAGCAAGCATATGGTCCCCGACATGTTGGAGTTACCATGGTGATCTAGAAGTGGTCAAACATGTAATCTTACTACCAACGCGATATGAGCCTGCAGGGTCGCACATAAGAGATGTGGAGAAGTTAGATGATTGACTGTGTTGGTAAAGGTTACCAATCACCGACCTGAATGGGGTTATGGGCAAAGTGTTGCCTTAAAGGATCGTCGGGTTGGGCAAATGTTGCCTTGAAGGATTTGTAAGAATCGTCGACCGAGGGTCGACGAGTGTCGTCGACCGCGGGTCGACGAGTGTCGTCGACCGCGGGTCGACGAGTGTCGTCGACCGCGGGTCGACGAGTGTCGTCGACCGCGGGTCGACGAGTGTCGTCGACCGCGGGTCGACGAGTATCGTCAACCGATGTTTGACGTGAGTCGACGAGTATCGTCAACCCACATTCAGCGTGAATCGTCGAGTATCGTACTCTGATTCTCGCCGATTTTAGGTGATTCTCGCCGACTGATTCTCGCCGATCCTAGGTGATTCTCGCCGATTGATTCTCACCGAATCTGCTAGTCGCCGACTGATTCTCGTCGATTGATTCTCACCGAATCTGCTAGGTGATTCTCGCCGATTCTGGAACCCTAATTCTCGGGGTGGTCTGCGGATAGCGATATTCCTAAGTCTAGTTATGCCTTTGGTATAAATAGACACCTAGGGTTTTCGGGAATCCTGTCTAGCAGCTGATCGAATCGGATCCCGCCGACGGAAGTGTTCCGCCGTTCTCGTTCGTTCCGCCGATCCCGAATCCCGCCGACGGAAGGGTTCCGCCGCCGTGCTCGCTCCATCGACCTCCTCCTCTCCGACGATCTTCGCTGGTGTTGCTCTTCCTGACGCGGACCTAGTAGTCTGTGGAGAAGCAAGGTGCAGTCTTTCTCCTTCCCGATTATCCGTGCGATGGAAAAATCGGCGTTCTCCCGCTCGTGTGGATTTCTACAGAGATATGGATATCATTCCATGTAGAACTCGCCACCAGCAAGAATACGAAGCTTGGAGCATCTCCGTTGAGTTGTGACTCAACGCCACCGAGGTAATTTTTGCCTAGTTGTATGTTAACTTCTTGATTCAACTACCATGGCCCGATCCCATCTCTTTTGGGTTTTCTTGATGTTTTTATTCTTCCGCTGCGTGCACAAGTGTTGTGTCATCCTCATAGAGAAACCCAAGAGTGGTATCAGAGCCAGGTTTCGGCCATGATTGTTGTATTGGAAGTTTTGTTATTCCAGTGCGTGTAAACCTAGGGATTTAGAAGTATTCTAAATGTCTAGATTTAGTCTTGGTATCCCGCCAAAAACGCCTGGGATTGCGTGGAAATTTCTAATTGTTAGAAATTGTAGTCTCCTTAGCAGTAACCATCCCTCGAGATTGTTTTGGATTTTGAATCCAACATAGAGAGATGAGCTTGTCTACTGCTTTAAGTTGAGTTGTCTTTGCCTTTGTCCAATGCATGTAAATCTGAGGATTTGGAAGTTTGCGGATGTTCAGATTTAGCCCTTCCTTCTATCAAATGTTGATGGTGTCAGGTTGTGCACATAAGGGATGCATGTGGTTTTAGGAAAATTGTTTTTCTTTGGATGTGCATATTGATCAAATGTTGATCATGGTTAACTGTTAACCTATAATCAAAATCCCTTCATCAAATATTAAGTGTTCGGATGCCTTCCAATGGATGACACTCTTCCTGCCTCGATCGATGAAGTGTGGGCTTGCCAAATCAAGGTGCATTAATCTATCTTGGTAATGGTGCGAGCGGATAATTGTGATATCCCACTGTCGACATCGGGTCCAGCTTAACTAGTTGACCTCAAAGGTTGAGTGCCTAGAGGCATAGGCTTGGCATGCACCATATGATGGATGCGAGTAAGGAGTTATTCACCAACCATACAAGAATTGCATGAGGATGCAATTGGCAAGCGTTGCGTACCTAAATAACCGCATCGTGAGAGGAAAGCCAAAGCTGACTCATTGTGTTGGTGAAATACGGATCTTGTCCACTAAGAGAGTAGCTCGCATGAACTCTCCGAATTGTTAGTGAGGGCTATCATTTTGAATAAAATAGTGGGAGTGTTTTAATTGAAGTCCAAATTAAAATAAATTGTATTTGAAATTTTGGTACTGATTTTATTCTGCAAAAATTCTTGTAGAATTCCATGACAAGTGTTTCACACTCCATGTTGTCTCTGAGAGCCATCCTTGAGAAGGATAAGCTCATTAGGACTAATTACATGGACTGGTACAGGAACCTGAGAATTGTTCTCAGGCAAGAGCGAAAGCTCTATGTCTTGGAAGAAGAATCCCCCAAGGTGCCGACCGGGAACTCTTCCCGTGCTGAGAAGGATGCTTATAAGAAGTATACTGATGATGCTTTAGATGTCGAATGCCTTATGCTTTCCACTATGAACTCTGAGCTTCAGAAGCAACATGAGAATATGGGGTGCAAGGAGATTGACGAGCATCTCAAGAAAATGTTTCAAGGTCAGGCTCGTCAAGAGAGGTTCGACATCACAAAAGCGTTGTTTCAGTACTAGATGGGAGTTCGAGACTCAGTAGGGACTCACGTACTCAAGTTGATTGGGTATATAGAGAACCTTGAAAGGCTGGGTTTTCCTCTTGGTTAAGAGTTGGCCACAGATCTGATCCTGCAATCGTTGCCGGACAGTTATGAGCAGTTGGTCTCGAACTACAACATGAATGAAATAGACAAGACACTGCCCGAACTCCTAGGCATGTTGAGAACTGCCGAAATCAATATGAAGAAAGCCAAGCCTGCCAGCCCTATACTGATGGTGCATAAGGGCAAGGGCAAGGCCAAGGGCTCTAAGAAGACGAAGGTGGGACTTAAGTCATATCTTCAGCCCAAGTCTTCTGCACTGATGAAAAAGAAAAGCACGGTGAAGGAAGGGAAATGCCACCACTGTGGCAAGGCTGGTCATTGGAGGAGGAACTGTCCTTCGTACATTGAAGGTCTGCAGAAAATGAAGGGAGGTATGACTTCCGCTTCAAATGTTCACGTTATAGAGATAAACCTTTCTGCTCCTTCATCTTGGGTATTGGATACCAGATGTGGTTCTCACATTTGTACAAATGTGCAGGAACTGGGAAGGAGAAGATTGCTGAGTAAAGGGGAGGTGGACCTCCGCGTCGGCAATGGAGCAAGAGTTGTTGCTGTAGCCGTAGGGGTTTACCGTCTTTCTTTGCCCAGTGGGCTTGTAATAGAACTAGATAATTGTTATTTTGTTCCGGCCATAACTAGAAACATTATATCTATTTCATGTTTGGACATGATTGGATTTTCTTTTATAATTAAGAACAACTATTGTTCTATATTTAAGAATGATGTTTGTTATGCTGTAGCCCAATTGTTTAATGGTCTTTATGTTTTCAACTTGGACCATCTGATCTGTAATGTAGAAAATAATAAAAGACTAAGAACAAATGACTCGAACCCTGCTTTTCTCTGGCATTGTCGTTTGGGCCATATCAACGAGAAGCGCATATCCAAGCTCCATAGAGATGGACTTTTGGACTCATTTGATTATGAATCAGTTGAGCGATGCGAATCTTGTTTGTTAGGTAAGATGACTAAAGCTCCTTTCACTGGTTATACTGAGAGGGCTGAGGATCTCTTGGGTGTTGTACATAGTGATGTATGCGGACCCATGAGTTCCATGGCTAGAGGTGGGTATTTCTACTTTGTTACATTTACTGATGATTTCAGTAGACACGGATATGTGTATCTTATGAAGTGCAAATCCGAGACCTTTGAAAAGTTCAAAGTGTTCAAGAATTAAGTAGAAAACCAGTTGGGTAAAAGGGTTAAAGCACTCTGATCTGATCGAGGTGGCGAATACCTGAGTCATGAGTTCCGTGATTGTCTGAAAGAGTGTGGTATTGTATCACAGCTCACTCCACCTAGAACACCACAACATAATGGTGTGTCTGAGAGGAGAAATCGTACTCTGTTAGACATGGTACGTTCGATGATGAGTCATGCATACTTGCCTGTTTCCTTTTGGGGTTTTGCTTTAGAGACTGCTGCAATGATATTGAATCGCGCTCCAACGAAAACGGTTCTGAAGACACCATATGAGATATGGACTGGGAAGCGTCCTAGTATGTCGTTCATTAAAATTTGGGGCTGTGAGTCATACGTGAGACGTCAAATGCCTGACAAGCTGGAACCCAAGTCGGATAAATGTTATCTGGTGGGATATCCTAAGGAAACGAAAGGGTATTACTTTTACATACCGTCTGAGGGCAAAGTGTTTGTCGCAAGGACTGGTGCCTTCTTGGAGAAAGAGTTCTTATCAATAAAGACTGAAAAGGTAGAGCTTGAAGAAGTTCAAGAACCACATATAGTAAATGAATCAGAATTGGATTCTGAGACAGGACTACAAGATGTTGTAGCTAGAGAACCTGCTCAAGGAACACAAGTCCTACGTAGATCTGGTAGACCAAGGTTTGAGCCTAAGAGATATGGATTTCTCATGTCTCAAATAGGTAATGTGTTGCTTATGGATCATGATGATGAACCAACAACCTACCAAGAGGCTATGAATGGACCGAACTCCGACAAATGGCTTGAGGCTATGAAATCCAAAATGGACTCCATGTATGCCAACCAAGTTTGGAACTTGGTGGAACCACCTGAAGGTGTACGACCCATAGGGTTCAAGTTGGTCTTCAAGAAGAAGACCGACATGGATGGGAATGTACAGACATTCAAAGGGCGACTGGTGGCTAAGGGTTTCAAGCAAATTCATGGTATTGACTATGATGAGACCTTTTCCCCTGTTTCCATGGTAAAGTCCATAAGGATATTGCTTGCTGTTGCTGCGTATTATGACTACGAGATCTGGCAGATGGATGTCAAAACAGCTTTCCTTAATGGAAACCTCCTTGAGGAAGTGTATATGACACAACCCGAGGGTTTTGTATCCCCAGATGAAGCCACTAAAATATGCAAGCTGAATAAGTCCATCTATGGACTGAAATAGGCCTCTTGAAGTTGGAATCTTCGTTTTTATGAGAAAATCAAAGAGTTTGGTTTCATCAAGAATGAAGATGAACCTTGTGTTTACAAGCAAATCAGTGGGAGCATTGTTGTCTTCCTAATATTGTATGTAGATGACATACTGTTGATTGGGAATGACATTCCTACACTGAAAGTTGTTAAGAACAACCCAGGGAACTGCTTTTCAATGAAGGATTTGGGTGAAGCGACTTATATACTCGGTATTAGGATCTATAGAGATAGATCGAAGAAGTTGTTGGGTTTGACCCAGAGTATGTACATCGAAAAGGTGTTGAAACGGTTCAACATACTTGAGTCCAAGAAAGGATTTTTGCCCATGTCTCATAGTGTGAATCTCTATAAGGACCAGTGTCCAAAGTCTTGTGAAGATAAGGACCGCATGAAGTTGATTCCATATGCTTCGTCAATTGGATCAATCATGTACGCGATGTTATGTACTCGACCTGACGTCTCATTTGCTTTTAGCATGACTAGCAGGTATCAGTCAGACCCCGGTGAGTGTCACTGGATTGAAGTCAAGAATGTCCTGAAGTACTTGAGAAGGACTAAGGATGTGTTCTTGGTGTATGGTGGAGAGGAAGAGCTCGTTGTAAGTGGTTACACGGATGCTAGCTTCCAAACTGATAGAGACGACTCCAAGTCTCAGTCAGGTTTTGTGTTTTGCCTGAATGGAGGTGCTGTGAGCTGGAAGAGTTCCAAGCAAGAGACAGTTGCTGATTCTACAACAGAGGCCGAGTATATCGCCGTAGCTAATGCGGCGAAGGAGGCTGTATGGATTAGGAAATTCATCGGCGAGCTTGATGTAGTTCCTAGCATTGTTGGTACTGTAGTTCTCTACTGTGATAACAATGGTGCAATTGCATAATCTAAGGAACCTATATCCCATCAGTGCTCCAAGCACATACTTCGGCGGTTTCATCTTATTCGTGAGATTGTCGAACGAGGAGATGTGAACATTTGCAGAGTGCTGACTGAGGAGAATATTGCGGATCCACTGACAAAGCCTCTCGCGCAGAGAAAGCATGATGGCCATACTAGATCGATGGGTATACGATACCTAAATGATCAACTCTAGTGAGAATCTTGTGGATTGCATGTAAACATGTATTTTGTTGGCCATTTGTTCATATGATGAACAGTGTAGCTAGTTTTTCTCTTACAATTAATGGCAAGTTCTTTTATTATGAGTTTTTCTATATGATAGTTAAATGTTAACATAATAGATACCCTTAGAATGTTCGCTTCCATGGGACATCAAGTACGTGACTTGAATGTGAGAGCCTATGATCTATTTGAAGCTTCATTCTTAAAAGGTCCCTGGTCGAGTATCATCATAGAAGCTAAGGGTGATGATGGTACATGAAGGCTAGGACGTGCGTTGACTGATGTCCGGTTCTCACAGGTCATGATATTGTGATATCAAGTCATCACGTGGGTACTTGTTAGTGAACAAACTGTACTGGACAGACCCAACCTGAGACTACTATGTGGATTGTGATCCAATTGTGTCACGAGTAGGTCTCAATTGACAATGGTGTTGTGGTCCTTTGACCTGAAGTCACAGCATTCATCAAGTGATGAAGAGCATGCTTTGATGCCATCTAAAGTCTTCCTTGAGAAAGATTGATGATAAGCGTGGTTGTTGGGCATGTTACGAATCATTTGGGTGCTTGTGTGTGAGCAGATATGGGATTTGTCCTCCTGTATGACAGGAGTTGCATCCATGGGCCCCTTGATGGAACTGGACTGAGAAATGCATGGCCATGCTTGGTTGAGTCAATATGTGATATTGGACTCACCATTTTCTGGAAGTCCGTCCTGGATCAAGAAACTTGGATTGAGCTATTACGAGGGTGACACGGTCCATGCCTCTAGTTCTTTCCGGATGTAAGAGACAAATGGACAAAGACAACGCTGATACATTGGTCATAAAGGCTTATGAGTTATAAACTCTTATTGCTTGGGGATCAATGATGCAACACGATATGAGCCTGCAGGGTAGCACATAAGAGATGTGGAGAAGTTGGATGATTGACTGTGTTGGAAAAGGTTACCAATCACTGACCTGAATGGGGTTATGGGCAAAGTGTTGCCTTAAAGGATCGTCGGGTTGGGCAAATGTTTCCTTGAAGGATTGGTAAGAATAGTCGACCGAGGGTCGATGAGTGTCGTCGACCACGGGTCGACGAGTATCATCAACCCACGTTCGACGTGAGTCGATGAGTATCGTCAACCCACGTTCGGCGTGAATCGTCGAGTATTGTACTCTGATTCTCGCCGATCCTAGGTGATTCTTGCCGACTGATTCTCGCCGATCCTAGGTGATTCTCGCCGATTGATTCTCACCGAATCTGCTAGTCGCCGACTGATTCTCTCCGATCCTAGGAGATTCTCGCCGATTGATTCTCACCGAATCTGCTATGTGATTCTCGCCGATTCTGGAACCCTAATTATCTGGGTGGTCTGCGGATAGCGATATTCCTAAGTCTATTTATGCCTTTGGTATAAATAGACACCTAGGGTTTTCGGGAATCCTCTCTGGCAGCTGATCGAATCGTATCCCGCCGACGGAAGTGTTCCGCCGTTCTCGTTTGTTCCGCCGATCCCGAATCCCGCCGACGGAAGGGTTCCGCCGTCGTGCTCGCTCCGTCGACCTCCTCCTCTCCGGCGATCGTCGCTGGTGTTGCTCTTCCCGGCGCGGACCTAGCAGTCCGTGGAGAAGCAAGGTGCGGTCTTTCTCCTTCCCGATTATCCGTGCGACGGAAAAATCAGCGTTCTCCCGCTCGTGTGGATTTCTGCAGAGATGTGGATATCATTCCACGTAGAACTTGCCACCAGCAAGAATACGAAGCTTGGAGCATCTCCGTTGAGTTGTGACTCAACGCCACCGAGGTAATTTTTGCCTAGTTGTATGTTAACTTCTTGATTCAACTACCATGGCCCGATCCCATATCTTTTGGGTTTCCTTGATGTTTTTATTCTTCCGCTGCGTGCACAAGTGTTGTGCCATCCTCATAGAGAAACCGAACATGACATTGATGGATTTCTTTGGAGGTGATCACGAGCCCCGGTCTTTGGCAATGCTTAACTGAGTGGCCTGCCTACTTTCTTCCTACGTTTGACCGAACGATTCTCCAGAATTCCATTTTTAAGTAGTTACAATATTTATTTACGCCTGTCGAAATATATAAAATCTGTAGTATAATTAAAAATTTTACCTATTATATTTTCTATGCCCATGAATTATTTGATTTCTCATTTTACTTTATTTGGAAATTTCTAAGCTAGCTAGCTGTTTTCTAGTTCACGAGAAATGATTTTCTCGGGACTAGCAAATGTTTAAGTCTGGTGGTGTGATGAGTCCGATATTTATAGGGTTTTTCGAACTCATCTGGGCTTGTTTTCGCACTCGTGCACCGCATTTCAACCGGTATTCGGTTATATTTGCATTGGCCAGTCTATGACCATTTTGTGCACTGTTTTGCCCCAAGGGTGTGCAATTGCGCATTCTGTTGTCGGGTGTAAGCACATGGTGCTCCCCAGGGGCTCTTTCTAGTTGCTTTTGTTGCATTTCTGCATTGCTGGAGGGTCCTCTTTTAATTTATTTGTTTGAATGCAGGTGGTGTGTTTTCCAGCCCGTCATTTACGCCCCTTTGTGCTAGAAAACATCCCTTCTGTCGATATTTTTTTCTCTCCTCCTTGGAGAGTTGATCCAGCCACCATTCTCCCTCTAAAAGCTTGCAATAGCTTCATCTCTGACCACCATTTTCTTCTCTAAACTCAAAGCGCCATTTCAAGCTCATAAGGTGCTGCATCCGTGGAGTTCTCCGGATAGATTTAGCCCAGCAACTATTCACGAAGAAGACGGGTTATTGGAAGGAAGTGACAAACCTTCTGGACTCCAGACGTCATCTGTAGACCGAGCTCGGACAAGGCCCGACCACCGTTGACTCTGGCCGCGAATCTCAGAAAGCCTTCGTGCGTTTGGTTGTATTTCTCCCCCTCCTCTTATAGTGACTTTGTTCTGGACTTGTGGTTGTTTGATTGTTGCTTAGGAACACTGTTTAGTTTAAGTATTTCAGCATGTCTATGTGTTGTTATATCTTAGATCATGATTGTGTTGCTGAGCTTCAGTTTTTCATGTTCTTGTTGAGATAGTATCATTCTAGCGATTACTAGAAGCATGCACGACGAAGAGGTGATTGCGACCCACATTGGCTCATCCATCTTTCATATTACTCTCTTGAGTAATCCACCAAAGAGACGCGGTGCCGACGACCCTCAATAGGTTTATTAGTGTTAAACTTAGTAAAATCCAAACCAAAAACCCCCTTTGTTTACGTTAACGCTTGCAATCACTTTTTCAATAGAAAAATGACACTCTCTACTTTCCCTCCACGAGAGATTGATATCTGGGGATTCAACTACTCAACTTTATTACTTAACTACGATCGGCACACTTGCTGACGCATCAGTTGCCCAGGTATTCTGAGATGTGATCTGTAGAAGGGGGAGGTGAATACCCGTCGCTGATGTCGGCATCGGAGGCGGAGATCGCATGGAAGCCTACATAAGTAGGAGATATCAGAAAAAAGCAAGCGGTCATAAGCAAGAAAGTGTACAAAGTCACCGGGGATCGGCACATCCCCCGTGCCGGCAGACAGCCGGGAGGTACCCGGCCGGCCCTGGAAGAGCTCGCCTTCAAAAGCTGTAAAAGATTTCCCTAGCCCAGGGGGATTGGCAACGAGGAAATCGCAGGAGGGGCATGCCCCTGGGCCGAAGGGCTGGCGGCCGGCTCAGTTATCAGTTGGGTGGAATGCCCAGTTCTCTTCTAACGCCTCAATCTTCACGGGGTATCTTATAAATGTTTGTTTTAGGATTGAGACTGACCTAGAGGGGGCTGAATATGTCCAATTTGAATCTTGGCTACTTTTTTAATTCAGAGATATACTTCTTTATGTTAAATATCACAGTTAGATAAAACAAGATAATCTTAACAACAATTTAAAAACTATCACAACATAGCAATCAGAGCACAGTAAACACAGTTTTATAGTGGTTCCCCAATTTATGGATGCGTCCACTTTCCTCTTCGCCTATCTAGCAATAAACTAGATTCGGTCAAACCCCTTCTTCTTGCTTAACTCAGATCCTCAGATCTTATAGCTCAGAGCACAGCTGACCCCTACAACTCAGACTTTACAACTCTTACCACTCATATCACCAAGATCCTACACCTCAAGTTCTTCCCAAGAACTCTACCTCAGAATGTATCCACACTCCTACTCCTCAGGCAAATCCTGCCCTACAACTCAGAGAAATTCCCACTTCCCCTACCTCAGCCTTTATAACACAAACTTACAACTCAGAGAAAATGATTCCCCTACACTCAGATCTACAGGTAGATCTTACAAAATTAAAACAAAGTAAAAGAAATTGATTCAAAATTAGTCACCCAGCAAGAGATAAATGAGTTACTGCTTCTTGATCTGATCCTGATCTATTAGCTTCCTTTGATCTTGTAGTGATAGATTTGATCCAACCCTTCTTAGCTTTTCAAAGCTTCTTGAAATTGAAATTGGGGTAGATTAGGGCTAGAGAATGTTAAAGACGATTCTTGATCCGGCTTCTCTCCACCTTCTAAATTCTAGGAGATTGGTTCTTAGATCTGGTCTTGCCAAAAATTTTTCCCTCTATCTTTTCTGAAGAGTCAATCCCTTTATATATGTTTTGTTAAAGGTAACCGGTTGATTTGATTAATAATTAACATCTGACAGTTCTGATAATTGTCTGACCCTCTGGCTTGATTTCTGTACGTAGGAAATAATTTAGCTTGAAGTGTTGAAAGTTGACTGTTGGATGTGTCGACATACTTCTGAATGTGTCGACACAACCTTCACCTTATCTCGACACAGCTGATGTAGAATATCAACACTAGTCCTGAGTGTCGACACTACTCTTGCTTCCAGTCTTGACTCAACTTGTGAAGTTTGTCGACACTAGTATTGAGTGTCGACACAGTTGCTTTCTTGTATCATAGTGTCTACCCAAGTCCTGGGTGTCAACAAAACTTTCTCCTTGACTTAGCACTTTTTATTTAAGCGTGTGGACATTAGTCCTGAGTGTCAACACAACTTTCTCCTTATCTCAGCACATCCTTGATAAAGGTGTTGACACTTACCTAGTGTCTCGACACTTTTGTATTTATCTTTATTTGTCTGTACACATGAACTTAACATTCATAAAATACAATTATGTGTATATCATTGAGCTGAAAGGACTTCTTCAAATCTAGTACATTGTGACCAATGTACCCAACAATCTCCCCCTATTTGGAGAAGTCATAACCCCAATTCAATGATATACAACATGATACAAAAAAATATATTATGATAAAAACATTTAAAAGGACAGTGAAGTACACATATAGAAACACATATTTAACAACAATAATGATGAATAGAAAGTGTGGCAAATAATTGCAATCCTAATTAATAGCACATGAAGTGTTGAGTAAACCAAAATTTTCATTAATTGTTCATCACAAGGTTTACTTCTACAAGCTTTAGTTATTCAATAGTTAAAGATTAAGTTTTTATGAAATTTAAAACTAAGAACATTCTATGGCAGCTCTGGTTCTTTAATGACTATGCCTTTTCCAGATTGTATCTTTGCTTTCACCTCAGACACCTTGTCATCAACAACCTTTTTTCATTTGTTATCCTTAGCTTTAGGTTTTGTAATTGCTTCTTCTTTCAGTCTTTTGTCTTTCAAAATAATGGTATGGCTTTGAGAAATATTTACTGGTCTCAACTGACTTAGCAGGTAGCTTTCCTTCCTTCAGATCATGTCTGAACTTCTGGATAACTTCCCGCTGCTTTAAATATTTGGCACATTCCTGTTCTGAATACCATTTACCTCTGTTTGTCATATTTGCATTTACTGCCTTCCATGTAGTGATAATTATTGATCTGGAGGTTGGGCTCCACTGCCCAAAATCTTGTCTAGCCTCAGCTTGTTCTTTGAACCTTTTCTTTGAAAGTTGTGCCTCTTTTTCTTTGATCATAACATATTCAGACATCTCCACCTTTTCACGTATAACATTTTGATATGATGGTGGAGGACTGTACATGTGTTGGATAACTGCTTAAATAGTGTCAAATGTAGCTTGTGCTGCAGGATTGTATATGGTTTGCTCAGCTGCATAAGTACCAGTGCCATGAGGTGCTTCAAGGTGAGCCGGTTGACAATCAGACTCAGTAATCTTGTTGGAACACCTTATTACTGATTTGAGTCAGGATCACTATGTCTCTAGGAACCTTTGCTTGACCTTATGTATAGCTTAATAGGTCAATTAGAATTGAGTCTAAGGGTTAGAAGTCTAGGATTGGAAGCTGCCCTGAAGACCAAGTTTTTCTGCCTGGAGACCAAGTCTGATCGTCGAGCTCAGCACGACGATTCGTCGAACTCTGGTCGACGATCGTCTAGCTCAACTTCATTATATCGTCGAACTCCACTCGACGATCGCTGAGCTCAATTTCATAATATCGTCGAACTCCATTCGACGATCGGTGAGCTCAGGTCGACGATTTTGACTCTACACTGGATCTTTATCTCTGAGCTCAGTTCGACGATCTTTGAGCTCAGATCGACGATTATTTTGCTGCTTGAGTTTTCCAGTTCGCTGAGCTCAGCTCGACGATAGCAGAGCTCAGTTCGACGATTTCAGTTAACTTCCAGAATTCAAATTCAAATCAGACAGGAGTTATTATGCAATTAATTCAGAGATTTGCTAGCCGTTTTCATTTATTTCTGGACCAAGTTTCAAGGGATTTTTCAAGAAATAATTCTGTGGACTTTCCTCCAGAAGAGTTTTTGCAATTAAGGATGCAATCAATGCAGACCAACGACTATCTTTGACAGAGAATGATATTCTATTCTGGAACAGAGAATAAAAGATAGAATTTTTTTTGAATCCATAGAGATTAACAAGAAGAGAACACACAACACAGATTACAGAGACTCTTTAAAAAAATCTTCTGTCAAAAAGAATTCAGAAGAACACTCATCAAAGAGATCAAGCTTTCAAAAATCTTCAGATCTCTTCAGCTCTCAAAGTGTTCAAGGCCAACATCATTTCAAGACTCCAGACTCTCAACATTTCAGCTTGCTGAAATCATCTATTGCTGGAGCTCTACCTTTGAAGGCCTATCACCCTCAGCAAAGCTTTTCTTCCTGAAGATTCCAAGGATTCAGGGGGAGCTTTGACATCAATCCACTTAGTCTTCTCAGTTGTTTGAGAAAGAGAAGACTGCCATCACTCTCTCATCCCCACTCTATAAAGGGTTTCTCAAACTCCCTTCAAAAGTTTGAATCTGGTTTTTGAGCACCTTGTCAAAAGCTCATTGGTGGCAAGACACCTGATCAAAAAATCTGCTTTGGTTTTTGAGCACCTTATTAAAAGCTCATTGGTGCCCAGGACACCTGATCAACTCATCCTGCAGTGGATTCCTACCTAGGGTGGTAGAAGAGTGGATGTACCCAAGTTTGGGGAACCACTATATTTCCTTGTGTCCTCTGGTTCTGCTTGTTTACTTTTTGTTTCTGGCCTTGATTTTTCTGTGCTTAGTTTTTGCATAGCTTAGTTCTGTGATTAGATTTATATTTGCTTCCCTGCTCACACTTATTACAACAGTTGTTGTAAAAGTTTTTAAAAGTACTAAAACACCATATACTCTATTCACCCCCCTCTAAAGTATATCAGATCTAGTTGCCCTTTCAATTGGTATCAGAGGGAGGTTGGTTAAACATACCATATCTATTTGGTTGTACAGGCTAACACCTGAACCCCAAGATCCCAAACTAGATCTGTCTTTTATATTTTATTATTAGATTCTGTTTGCACAAATCATGGCCCAAAACAAAGATTATGCTAGCACCAGACCTCCAGTGTGTAATCTGTCCAAGTTTGCACTTTGGAAGGCAAGGATTAGACTTTACATGAACTCCATTGATGATGATATTTTTAATTCTGTTTTGATAGTGTATCCAAGACCCCTAGAGAGCACAAAAACAAATGAAGTTCCACCTCCATCAGGAACAGATGCTGACATCAAAAAATGGAAAGTAGCTGATGCCAAGGCTATGAACATTCTAGCCCAGACAATGTCAGATGACATATTTCAAAAGGTAGCTGAATGTAATTCAGCCAAGGAGATTTGGGACAAGCTCTCAGAAATAGTCTCAGGCTCAGCTGATGAGAGAAAGGACAGAAGATCCCATCTCATCTCCCAATATGAGAACTTCAAGAAGGGACAGACTGAGTCAGTGGGAGACATGTACAACAGACTGAGTCTAATTGTCAGTGAACTAAGGATATTGGACAAAGAGATTTCTCTGACAGAACTTAATGACAAGATCCTAATGTGCTTCCCCAGCACTTGGGACTCAAGAATCTGGCCAATTAAGGATGCCAGAAGCCTGAATGAGATCACCACTGAAGCTTTGTTGGGTAAGCTCAAATCTTATGAGCTACTCATCAAAAATAGAGAGGAAGAACAGAAGGCTGCTTCACCAGCCACAAGAAAGGAGAAGACCATAGCATTCAAGGCAACTGAAGATCTGCCTGAAGAAAAAGCTACAGGTAATGATGAACTTCTCAGCTTGTTGGCCAAAAGATTCTACAAGATGGCCAGAAAGGACTTCAGAAGAAGATCATACAAGGAGCAGGATAAGCCAAGGTATGACAAGTCCATTGGCAATAACAAAGACATTATTTGCTTTGGTTGCAGGAAACCAGGGCATATAGTTCCTGACTGTCCAGAGAACAAGAACAAGGACAGAAGGGACAGAAAAGAAAGAAGAAAGGAGAAGGACCACAAAAGGAATGGAAATGGCAAACCTTCTTCAAGCAGGAATAAGCATACAAGAAAAGGGTTTGTTGCTGAATCCTGGAGTGAGACTGAAGAGGAGTCAGAAGCCTCTTCCAGCTCCAGTGATGATGAGGATGATGCAGAAGAAAAGGAGTTCTGCATGATGGCAATCAATGCCTCACAGCACAATTCAGAGGAAGAAGAGTCAGAGTCAGACTCAGAGACTCAACCTGAAGAAGATCAGGTAATTAGTTCTTTTGATTTTAGTTCAGAAGATTTTAAATCTGAATTTAAAGCACTGTGTTTAGACCTGTTAAAGTCTGACAAAGAGATTATCTCTCTCAGAAATCAATTATCTGAACAAAATGTTTTAAAGTCAGAAAACCTCAAACTCTCTCAGGAGTTGGAGAACTATAGGGAACAGATAGCTACACTGAAAAGTGAGCTCTCTGAGGCCAAGAAGCTTGAAGAATCCCTTAATGGGAGAAGCATCAAGCTGATGGACATCACAAGCACAGTGAACTCTAGAATTAACAGTACACTGGGCTTGGGTGCCTCATCCAGCCAACCTATTGTTCTAACAACTCCCATCAAGTTCATTTCTAACAAGGGAAAGGGAGTTGTAGAGGTTGCCAGGAAAAATTCTGATCTGTCTCAGAAAACTAAGTCCCAGCAGAAATCGTCGAACGGAGATCGACGATTGCCGAATGAAGATCGACGATCGCCGAACTCAGCTTGACGATCTCAGGAAAAATCGTCGAACGTAGGTCGACGATCTCAGCCAAAGTCGTCGAACGCAGGTCGACGATCTCATATACCTGACCTCACCCATAGTCGACCGTCGAACGGAGCTCGATGATCTGACCCAAGATCGTCGAACTCAGCTCCAAGATCGTCGAACAGAGGTCAGAACTCTGGAAACTTTGTCAAAGGTAAATCAAAATTGAATCCTAAGGGTTCTTCATCCCAAACCTTTAGCCCTTATACTGAATGGATTATACCTCCAAGGAGATATCATCCTGAAGGATATAAGAGTCAACCTGGGATGTCTTTCATTTCAGAATTCAAAGGTTATCAACCTAGGCCCAAGGTAAACTGGGTCAAAAACAAATGAATTATTTTATGTGCAGGTGAAGACCTATCCAACACCTAACCAGCAATGGTATTTGTATAGTGGGTGCTCTAAGCACTTGACAGGGAATAAGGACAACCTCACTTCCTTTAGAGCCAAGCTTGGACCCAAAGTTATCTTTGGTGATTCCAACTTTGGACAAACTAAAGGATATGGTGCAGTCCAGATTGGTTCAGTAACCTTCAAGAAGGTAGCTTATGTGGAAGGACTGAAGCACAACCTAATTAGCATCAGTCAGCTATGTGATGAAGGCTACCAGGTGACCTTCAGCAAAACCCTATGCAAAATCAAGTCAGAGGACAACACAACTGTGTTGACAGGTAAAAGGAAAGGTAACATCTATCTAGTAGATTTTCTTTCAACTGATATAGATATTTGCCTGTTTAACTCAGTCTGTAGACCAAATGTGTTATGACATAAGAGATTAGGACACCTAAACATTAGAACTATTGCTAGGCTATACAAGGACAACCTTGTTAGAGGACTACCTTCTGGCCCCTACAAGAAGGAAGGACTCTGCAAGGCTTGTCAATTAGGCAAGCAAACTAAAAATAGTTTTAAGTCACTTAATAAGAGTGATTCACCTAGGATATTGTATCTGTTACACATGGATCTATTTGGACCCATCACAGTACAAAGCCTAGGAGGGAAATCCTACACTTTAGTAATTGTAGATGACTTCTCTAGATTCACTTGGGTGTTCTTTCTAAGGAAGAAGTCTGACAACTTTAAGTGTCTGACAGAGTTTCTCAAATGTATACAGATTGAGTTCAATACTCACATTGCCCTGATCAGAAGTGATCATGGGACAGAGTTTGATTCTCTTCTTATGCAAGAGTTCTGTCAGAGTGAAGGGATCAGGCATACTTTCTCAGCTCCTAGAACTCCTCAACAAAATGGGGTAGCTGAAAGGAAAAATAGAACCCTTATTGAATCTGCCACTACATTGTTGTCAGATGCTCTTCTACCTCTATCCTTTTGGGCAGAGGCAGTGAACACCTCCAACTATGTGCTGAACAGAAGTCTGATACATAAACTGAAGGGAAAGACTCCTTATGAATTACTCAAAGGGAAGAAACATAAAGTTGACTATTTCAGAATTTTTGGTTGTATTTGCTATATTCACAATAATGACAAGAAATACTTAGCAAAATTTCAAGCCAAAGCTGATGAGGGAGTGTTTCTGGGATACTCCATGATCAGCAAGGCCTATAGGGTCTATAATAAATCATCTTTGAAAATTGAGGAATCTGTTCATATTTCATTTGATGAAACTAACATGTCTTTCAAGGAGAAGATTTCTTCTACCATAGAACCTTTGCAGGAACACTCTCTAGTTGAAGATATGAACAAGCTACAGGTTGCTCAAGAGGATGAAAGCAGTGAAGATGAAGGGAATGCTCAACACATTGAAGCTCAACTTGAAGAGCCAGTTGTTGTACCACAAGAGGAAACAACAACACAGGTTGGTGAACAATCAACACCCCCTGTTGATTTTGTAACATCAAGAGACCATCCAATTTCCCAAATAATTGGAGAACTCTCAGCTGCTGTGCAAACCAGAAATCAGGTCAACCAAAACCTGCTACACACCTGCTTCCTTTCTCAAATTGAACCTCAGTCCATTCAAGATGCAGAGCAAGATCCACACTGGATCATTGCAATGCAAGAGGAGTTACATCAATTTGAGAGGAACAAAGTATGGGAACTAGTGCCAAAGCCTAAGGATCATTCCATTGTTGGAACAAAATGGGTATTCAGAAATAAACTGGATGATCAAGGAGTAATTCTAAGGAACAAGGCAAGGTTAGTTGCCCAGGGATATTCTCAAGAAGAAGGAATTGACTACCACCAAACCTTTGCACCTGTTGCAAGATTAGAAGCCATCAGGATATTTTTAGCTTATGCAGCTCACAAAGGCTTCAAGGTCTATCAGATGGATGTCAAGAGTGCTTTCTTAAATGGAGACATCAAAGAGGAAGTTTATGTCAGACAACCTCCAGGTTTTATCTCTCCAACTTATCCTGATTATGTTTTTAGACTGAATAAAGTATTATATGGTCTCAAGCAAGCTCCTAGAGCATGGTATGAGACCCTAGCATGCTTTCTCTTGGAAAATGGTTTTATAAGGGGTAGAGTAGACCAAACTCTTTTTATTAGAACCCATAAGTCCCATACCCTACTAGTACAAATTTATGTAGACGATATCATTTTTGGTTCTTCTGACTCAAAATTGTGCAGAAGGTTTTCTAACCTGATGCATTCTAAATTTGAGATGAGTAGCATGGGTGAGCTATCCTTCTTCCTAGGATTGCAAGTCAAACAACATGCTGATGGCATCTTTATTTCTCAAACCAAATATGCTAATGACCTGGTTAAGAAATTTGGTATGTCTGAGGCATCTTGTATGAAAACACCCATGCCTACCAATGCTGTATTGGATGCTGATGAACATGGGAAACCTGTTGATCAGACAACATATAGAGCAATGATTGGCTCTCTACTGTATCTTACAGCTAGCAGACCAGATATAATGTTTGCTACATGCATATGTGCTAGGTTCCAAGTAAGCCCTAGAGAGTCACACCTAACATTAGTAAAGAGGATTCTCAGGTATGTTAAAAGTTGTCCAAATCTAGGTCTCTAGTATCCAAAAGATTCAGCATTTGATTTAACTGGATTCTCAGATGCTGATTATGCTGGATGCAGAATTGACAGAAAAAGCACCAGTGGAACTTGTCAGTTCCTTGGTGACAGACTTGTCTCTTGGTTTTGTAAGAAACAAACATCTGTGTCAACTCCAACTGCTGAAGCTTAATATATGGCTGCAGGCAGTTGTTGTTCACAAATTTTGTGGATCCAAAACCAACTCCTAGACTATGGATACAACTTAGAGAAGTCAAAAATCTTTTGTGATAATACAAGTGCTATTTCCATAGCTCAAAATCCAGTCCTCCATAGTAGGACAAAACACATAGAGATTAGGCATCACTTCTTAAGGGACAATGTTGAAAAGAATAAAATTGAATTGCAATATATTCCAACTGATTTACAAAGGGGAGATATTTTCACCAAGCCTTTGGATGAAAAGAAACACATCTTCTTCCTAAATCAGTTAGAAATATTAGATGGAGGAAGCCTTAAATAATATCCAAGATTTTGAAAGCTAAAAATTGACCAAGACTAGGCAAAAATTCTTTTTTTTGTGTCTAGAATTTTCTGATCTCTGAACTGCGCTCGACGATTTCCCCAAAGATCGTCGAACGGAGTTCGACGATCTCCAGAATCGTCGAACTGAGTTCAGCGCCTCTCAGATAGTATGAACTATCTCTTCCGGTCAACGATCGTCGAACGGCGCTCGACGATTTTGTTCACTGAACGATCGTCGAACGGAGTTCGACGCCTTTCAAGATCGTCGAACGGAGATCCACGATGTTGGAGTCTCTTCAGATTTCTTTAGAAGCCTCGATCATCGAACTGAGTTCAACGATCTTTCCAATTCTGCGTCGAACCCTAATATAAAACTCATTTTTCGCCGTCGTTCTCTCTTGCGCTTTCAATTTCTCTGCAAGAATCTTCTTCTCTCCAAACAGCTCTACACTTGGTCGTTTTGTTTGTTGAATTTTTGCAGGTACAATGGCTGTGTCAGTTGCAGTTCTAGCCGCCATGAAGTTCGATGCTGGATTCGACATTGATCTGGAATCGTTCAACACTACTGATCAAATATTCCAAGACATTCTGAGTTTATTCAAGGATCAGAACTTGTCTGCCCTCATGACCACCAGGATAAAGCTGGCCTCAGATGAAATCAAGGAATGGGTTTATACTGCTCATAATCTGGACAACTCTACTATAGTTGGCTCCATTGCTGGAAACCAGGTACCTTTGACCCCCACAGTTTTAACAGAGGTTTTTGGATTGAGAAATGGAGAAGAAACTGCTGAGTTATCTGGGGAGGAGTTTTCTAACATACTTGCCAGGATGGGTCATCCAGAGGGAAACCCTAGCAAGCTATTCAAGAGGAATCTATCTGTTGAATACAGATTCCTGGCAGATGTTGTAGGAAAAGTGCTGCTGGCAAAGCACTCTGCTCATGACACTATCTCCAGACATCAGCCCTGTCTCATGGGAGCTCTGGTAGATAAGAAAAGTTTGAACTGGGGAGAGGTCTTCTTTGACCTAATCAAGAAGAAAATCAACAAAAGCTTTGTTAATTTTGGAAGGATTATTGGATTCTTCCTGCAGAACAAGTGCCCTGCCTTGCTGGTCTCCTCTGGAGTGCACATCAATGCCTCCAAGAGACTCACCTGTGCCCTCTTTGGCAAGTGGGACAGGCAAATAAGAAAGCCCAGCAGGCCCTCCTCTAGTGCTCCTTCAGGCACCAGGACTCAAAGAGTCACTCCCCTACAGGTCTCTGCTCCTGCAGAAGACCTGGCTGCTGCTGTTGCTGCTTCATCTCCTCCTCCAATTCCAACCCTACCTCTTCCATCCACCATTCCAGCTTCATTCCCTATTACCATATCCAGCCCATCTCCAACCTCAACTCCATCTCCAGACCCAATTCTACCTCCACCAGCAGACCACTTCCACCCATTGTTTTCATATCCTCCACCAGATATCACATCATCACCATCCATACCATATTTCACCCTTCTGGATGACTCCTACATGGATGATTCCCCCTCATCTCCTCCAGAATTACCCTCCTCCTCAACATCATTCCAAGATCTTCTCCACCATATCATTGACCAACCAACTTTCACCCCATCCATATCCATCCCCTTGTCCTCCATATCCACCATCCCCACTCCTGAGCCATCCATTCCCCTCTCCAGCCCTCCACTTCCAGCATCCTCAGCCATCCCTATTCCATCTACCTCTGCTCCTTCTATTGAGCATGTAGATCTCTCAGCCTTAGCTGACAAGTTGTATGAGCTACTTGCCCCCAGGCTCTCTCTTCTCATGGAGGCCTCCTTAGCTCCTCTACAACAGTCAGTGGCAGCTCTATCTGCCAGGCTTTCCTCCCTCCTTCCTCAGGCAGCACCTCCAGCAGTGTGCCTTGATACAGCTGTCTCTGCATCTAGGCAGGGGGAGATGCCCTATGAAGCAAGCTTTCATGCTGTTGTTGCTGCTGTTTTAGATCCTGCTACTGATGTTGCTGCTGCTGTTGTTTCTGTTTCTGCTACTTCTGTACCTATTGCTGTGTTTCCAGAATGTCAAGCTCCTACTGCAGTCTTGGCAATAGACCTAAGGTCTTTGCTTTCTGCCTTTGATACTGCCTACTTCAGCTATCTCCCAGAGCCTAATGCTGTCCAGCCCCTAGAAGATTTGTCCAAGGCACTGGTGCCTTTCTCTGGCTGTGACCCCAGCATTATATCCTCTTTTGTACTCTCAGTAATTGCTGTTGCTGTTGCTGTTGAAGAAAGGACTATTTTTGCTGCTGCTGAAAATATTCTTACTGCTGCTGAAATCCCAACTGCCTCTGATGAGCAGATATCCAAGGATTTTCTGATAATAGAGGCCACTATTTTTGAGCCTGCTGCCGATTCTGTTGATGTTACTGAAGTTGCTGTTGTTGTTTCTGCTTCTCCTCCTCTATCTACTGTTGTATCTGCTGCTGTCCCTGCTGCTACTGTTTCAGCTTCTGCCTCTTCTGCCTCTGCTCAGCTAAAGAAAGATCTTATGAAAAGAATAGATGCTTTATATGATAACCAGAGCTCTGAATCTGATGAATACAAAACAGACTCTGATGATTCATCTGCTACTATTGCCAGAAAAAGGAAAGCTAGGAGCAAGGCTATGAAAAGGGTTCCTCCTGCAAAAGTAAAGGATGATAATGATATTCCTTTTTATATTCTGCATAACTGCCAAATTACTGAGCATTGGATGCAGTATTCCAAAAATCAGCTGAAAGCCATGAAAAAGAAGAGGCAGTATGAAAAGGGCTCCTCCCAGTTCCAGCACCCTCATCCTCCTCCACCATCTCCTCCTGATGCAGGTGCAGGTGGCAGCTCTGCAAGTCAAGCCCCAGCTAGAAGCCAGGCTCCCTATCAACCCCATGCCAGATCATACCAAAGGGAAAGCCAATCTAGGGGTTCTTATTCTAGGAGAGGAGCATACAGGGGTAGTCAAAGAGATCTTCAAGTTTATTCTAAAGGGTATTCCAGGCAGCACCCATACTCCAGGGGAGGACATGCTTCATCTGATACTACTTCTGGTCCATTCCCCTACAAGCTAAAAGAGACAGTGTCTGCTAGGCCTCCTCAAGACAATTCTTCCAACAGGTATGAGCCACCTGTACCATTTGAGGACCCTGAAAAGAATCTAGCTGCTTGGACTGCCAGGATGAAAGAATTGGCTGCACTAGATCAGATCAAGAAAGCCAGAGAGCAAGGCTTAGATTCTTCAAATATTTCTACAATGTCAGAGCAGAGACAGAAGGAACTAGAGAAATATGCCTCCAGAAAATTCTTTGATGTAGACAGATATATGGAATTGCATCCTGCTGCTGTAGTTCCCAGGTCTTCAAAGCAAACCTATTTAAGTGTAGTAGATGACACCAGATCCAACAAAGAAGCCCTGAACCCTAACAGAGAAATCAAAATGGTGAAAGGCAAAGAGAAGAAATGACTTTGTAAGGTGACAATCTTTGGATTTTCTGACTGCTATCTGGATGCCATATATATATATATCTGTGATGTTTCTGCAATGTCTAGCTGCTGTTGTTTTTATGCTTTTCTGATTGTATGTTGTTATTTGATTTTCCAAAGTCTGTAAATAGTAATCCTAACCCAAATACGGGGAGATTGTTGGAACACCCTATTACTAATTTAGGTCAGGATCACTATGTCTCTAGGAACCTTTTCTTGACCTTATGTATAGCTTAATAGGTCAATTAGAATTGAGTCTAAGGGTTAGAAGTCTAGGATTGGAAGCTGCCCTGAAGACCAAGTTTTTCTGCCTAGAGACCAAGTCTGATCGTCGAGCTCAGCACGACGATTCGTCGAACTCTGGTCGACGATCATCTAGCTCAACTTCATTATATCGTCGAACTCCACTCGATGATCGTTGAGCTCAATTTCACAATATCGTCGAACTCCATTGGACGATCGGTGAGCTCAGGTCGACGATTTTGACTCTGCACTGGATCTTTATCTCTGAGCTCAGTTCGACGATCTTTGAGCTCAGATCGACGATTATTTTGCTGCTTGAGTTTTCCAGTTCGCTGAGCTCAGCTCGACGATAGCAGAGCTCAGTTTGACAATTTCAGTTAACTTCCAGAATTCAAATTCAAATCAGACAGGAGTTATTATGCAATTAATTCAGAGATTTGCTAGCCGTTTTCATTTATTTCTGAACCAAGTTTCAAGGCATTTTTCAAGGAATAATTCTGTGGACTTTCCTCCATAAGAGTTTTTGCAATTAAGGATGCAATCAATGCAGACCAACGGCTATCTTTGACAGAGAATGATATTCTATTCTGGAACAGAGAATAAAAGACAGAATTTTTTTTGAATCCATAGAGATTAACAAAAAGAGAACACACAACACAGATTACAGAGACTCTTTAAAAAAATCTTCTGTCAAAAAGAATTCAGAAGAACACTCATCAAAGAGATCAAGCTTTCAAAAATCTTCAGATCTCTTCAGCTCTCAAAGTGTTCAAGGCCAACATCATTTCAAGACTCCAGACTCTCAACATTTCAGCTTGCTGAAATCATCTATTGCTGGAGCTCTACCTTTGAAGGCCTATCACCCTCAGCAAAGCTTTTCTTCCTGAAGATTCTAAGGATTCAGGGGGAGCTTTGACATCAATCCACTTAGTCTTCTCAGTTGTTTGAGAAAGAGAAGACTGTCATCACTCTCTCATCCCCACTCTGTAAAGGGTTTCTCAAACTCCCTTCAAAAGTTTGAATCTGGTTTTTGAGCACCTTGTCAAAAGCTCATTGGTGGCAAGACACCTGATCAAAAAATCTGCTTTGGTTTTTGAGCACCTTATCAAAAGCTCATTGGTGCCCATGACACCTGATCAACTCATCCTGCAGTGGATTCCTACCTAGGGTGGTAGAAGAGTGGATGTACCCAAGTTTGGGGAACCACTATATTTCCTTGTGTCCTCTGGTTCTGCTTGTTTACTTTTTGTTTCTGGCCTTGATTTTTTTGTGCTTAGTTTTTGCATAACTTAGTTCTGTGATTAGATTTATATTTGCTTCCCTGCTCACACTTATTACAACAGTTGTTGTAAAAGTTTTTAAAAGTACTAAAACACAATATACTCTATTCACCCCCCTCTAGAGTATATCAGATCTAGTTGCCCTTTCAAATCTGATCTTCATCATACCATAGGGGAGGATAACATAAAGTGTCTATGATATTATTTAATATCAGGTAGTATGTTCAGAGCTGGCTCTTATCATTACCCTCTCACCCTTTATGACTTCTCTTTCAACATGATCTCTTAGATCATTCTTATGAAATCTGACCTGGCCATCTAAGTAATTGATGCCTAAAGTGACAGTATTCTTTTCTTTCAGTAAATTCTTGTCCAAATCTATGTCAGAATCTTTAATATCTTTAAACAAGGAGGCTGAAGGATTTGCCAGCTGAGTTTCCATGGCCTTTATAACATCAACTACTTTGTTGTCTAATTCAATAGACTACTCAGTCAGTTTAACCATTGTCTCTATATGCAGGGCAGTTATGTTTTCATCCGAAATTCTCTGATTTTGAAGGACATAACCTTGTTTGGCAACCATGTCATCTGTAGTTATTTTGGCTTCTTGTTGCTGTTTAGCAAGATACATTACAACATTAGCTCCTTTTTCAAAGAACGTAGTCATTTTTGTTTTCAAGAGATTAACATCAAATCTTATTGACTTAATATCCTGAGCCAGTTGAAACTACAGTTTTTTATTGCTTTCATCTACATATTTATCTAGATTCTGCCTTTGCTTATCCAACATTATCTAAATTTGGACTATCAGAGAGCTAGTATCTCCTGAAGTAGCAGTTGGTGTTCCAGATTGAAAATTCTATTTGTAGCTCTTGCTCCTCTTCTTCATTTCAGAAAACTTCCTTTTCTTCAGTTGAGATTCTTCTGCTTTTTCTGATTCAGAAGAACTTACCTCTTCAACTTGAGGTGTCTCTTTGGTTTTGTCAGTGTCTGGGGCCAAATCCCCCTCAGTTCTTGTACCTTTCTCATTTATATTGATATTATCTAAGTTATCATCTGCATGCAAAATTGCAACATCAGGAACTTCAATCTGGGGAATTTCATCTATCTCCCCTTGGATGTTAGTTTCTTTAAATAAACGAATTTCTTCTTTAGTCTCTATTGGGATTTCTTCCTCCATCACTTTCTCATATACTTCTTGCTCAGGTATCTTTGAGTTTTCCAGTTCTTGTACAACATCCATAATTATAATTGTAGTTGTATCCATTTGCAATTCATTGAGGTTCTCCCCCTCAATTTGTTCTTTTTTTGGAATATTCTCCCCCTGCACCTGATCACTAGTTCCAAGTGAGAGTCTTGGAGATCTTCTTTGTTCTTCCTCAGCATCCTTATCCGATCTAAGCTCTACTTGTTCTTCAGAATCACTTGAGGATTCTTCTTCTTATACCACTGCTTTCTTTCCTTTTACCTCCTTTGTCTTTTTGGGTTTTGGAGTGTCCTTAGACCTTTACTCCAGCTCCATTAACATTGGATTTGATCTTGCCTGACTTGGGGTTTAGTGAGGCATTAGAATAGAATTCTAATACTTCTCTCTTACATATCTTAGTTGGATCTAAAAGCAGATATTCAAGACCTACCACATTGACAAGGTCAATCACATTCCTTATTTCTTCTGGTACGGAGATGAAGGCGTTTCACACTAGTTCGTAACCCTCGTTGATGTTGTCGTCCATTTCGGGTGCCATTCTAGTTGAAAGAGTTAGAAATTGAAAGGTACTAAGGATTTCTAGGTCTCAACACACAGCGATCAATCTCTCAAGATTTCTGGTAAGCGTAGTTGACAATTCCTTACACCTCCTATTTATCGTAACCGTCTATTGAAGGCAAAAAGGTGTGCTACACTTAGTAATTTTCTTAGTATTGGGAAATATCTAGTGTCGACATGGAAAACCTACTCTGTCGAGATGTGTTGACTTAAGTCGACACAAGGATCAAGTCTCTCGACACAGACCTCAAGGTCTCGACAACCTTATGTCTCGACACTAAATTATAATGTCTCGACACACTATCGCTAGTCAGTGTTGACACACTGTTAGGTGTCTCGACACACAACTACTTATTGTGTCGACAAACATTCTGGTGTCTCAACACAATACTGCTTATAGTGTCGACACACACTCTGGTGTCTCGACATAATTCTTTGACTTAGACAAAATTTGTGTTCTGAATATAATTTCTTCACTTATTTCAAGTATTTCTTGGTTGTAATTCTTTGTTGACATGATTAGCCATCTTTTATATGTTGCAAACTTTTCTTGCTACTAATTGAAAAGATTTATTCAATGTTCATGATGTCGCGGCCACTCCACCACCACTTGATGATGATCCGGACTCTGAAATGCTACAACGTAAAGATTTCAGCCAACATGATGACTCCTTGACCGCTAACGGAAGACAACGTTACAACCTCCGTCCGCGGCACGCGAAGCCTACTTAAAGACTTATTTGAAGACCAATTCAATTCCTTTAAATGCTTTATTTAATTTAGAACTTGTAATATATTAATTTCATGCACTTTAATTTGGTGTGCGTATAAACAGTTTGGTGTGCTACTAACCATCCGAATTGATGAGGTTTCATCTCAATCTTGGATTGTTGGATCTATTTAGTAACTCCGATATATAGGTGGCTTATTAATTGAATTGGAATGAAAAAAGGAAACCCTAAAACCAGCCTTCTCTCATGAGGAGTTCGGCCATGGCTTGTGACTAGTCGCTGCCCATTATTGCCCTCTCCCCCACCTCGGCCTCCCCTCTCGTGGAGCCTCTGGCGTGGTTTCTTGGTGCGACTCCAAGGAATAAGGATGACAACCCCACGCGTTGCGACACTGGTGGATCCATTTAGTGCAAAGCCAGTGGAAATTATGGAGAGAGTGATTCTCCCACAAGTTATCAAGTGTGCTTTCTACCAACTGGTTGGGTAATCTCTTCCCCTCCTGTAGTGCTTCTTCTCTTTTGATTTGTGGACGTTGAACCATCGTGTTCTCCGTGATTTTAAATTTCAATCGCTCTCAAAACTTTGAATAAAATTATTATTGTCCATGTTTTCATTTTCTGGACCGGGTAGGTCCATTTTGCTTCAGCGGATCTTGGCCAATAGCCTTGGTATTGCCCTCAAAAAGGATTGGCAACCTTTGCGTTATCTTGGGGAACAAGTCGACTCATTTTTCATCGATGTTTTAGATTCGATCATTCTCTAATTGTGTTTATGCATTGTGCGCGAGACGGTTACGTATTGTGGGCGATAAATGTTTGTGTAGGTGCGGCGGATCAAGGGTGTGTTGAATGTGAACTAGAGCCTTCCCTCGTGAGGACCACCGTTAGCGACATATGCTACATCAATTTGGTATCAGAGGTAGGTTCTTTCAACTTCTATGTTGCAAACTTCCTCGCTCTCCTTCGTTGGCACGAATCAAAAAAAAAGTTTCCGGTCTACAAATAGCGGTCTAAAAACTTTATTTCTCTGCGAAAATATATAAAAAAAGATTTCAGGTTCCTCGTTCCTGTCACTTCAGGAAAATTTCAAAATATCTTGTTTTAACCTTAGCTCCAGCCCCAGAAAAATTCGCCTTTCAAAATTTTCGTAACCATGTATGCGGACTAGACTAGGAATGGAGTACACTACACCGTCATCGTCTAGAATGGCTGTGAATGAGCACAGGGATGCGAATACTGAGGCTATTGAGGGACTACAAACTGAGATGATGGAGGTTAGGACCATGATAGTGTAACGCCCCGAAACTCAAAAGATCGACCGGAGTCATTTTAGGCCAAGTTTGGAACTTGGCAGGGTCACACGGCCTGGGACAAGGGCATGTCCCAGGGGCGTGTCGTGCTCGGCTCGATGATCTGGCCGTGTGGTTGACAAATTATTGGTCGACGATCGTTGATCAGCAAACACATCCTGAGACACAGGCGTGTCCCAGACCGTGTCCTTCTCGGGTGGTTGACCGAGTTGAGTTGGGGGAGAAACACGGCCTGGAGCCCAGTCATGTTCTGGTATGACACGGGCTTGTCATTTGGGACACGGGCGTGTCCATTACCCATGTTCTTCACGGGTTGGTGTTGGGTCTGTGTCGATGGAGGAACACGACCCACTACACGGTCGTGTACTAGATGAAACGATCGTGTTAATCTGGACACAGCCGTGTCGAGAACCAGTGTCCTTTTCAAGACGTGTCGGTTTCAACGGCGAATGGGGAACACGGACCTGGACACAGGCGTGTCACAAGCCATGTTCGGCCCAAATTTTGCATTTCAAGCCCGAATCGTGGCCGTCTGTTTCCTTATTTTGGGATCTGACGGCTGGGGGTTGTTCCTGCTGAGATATAGCCGGGTTTAGGGCTTTGAAAACCCCATTTAACTTGGGTTATTCTCTTTTTAAAGTTTAGAAAGAGGGGAGAGCAAGGAAGTAGAAAGGAGGCTAGATCCGGTCACTAGTGGAGCTTCGGAGCTCCAAATCGCGAGCCGACTTCGGATCTACGAAGGCAAGGAGATTGTGATGCTTTTCATCTGCGTACATTTCCATGGCGAAAATGCTAGGGTAATGATTCTCATCCTAGGACATGTGAAGTCCTCTTTTCCTTTGCATAGGAAGCCCGCACTCTCGAGTTTGCGGTGAGTTTGAGGCGTTCCTTCGGGTAGACATGAATAGTCCCCGTTGTGTACATATAGAGTATGTAATCGAGAATGGACATAGGCATGATGTGTGAAGCCTACCCGGACAAGTTGGTCTGGATCGGCGATGTCGCATTGCATGAATGGCCGGAGAAGACTCCGCACAAATGTTTGTTTTTCGGGTTTTCTAGGCGGTAGATTGCAACAGGAAGCATTGGGGACTAACCTCGAGGTGCACCCGAAAAACTGGGCAGATGCGTGATTCTGTCGTCTTGGTGGCCTGGCAGCCAACTTGTACATAACTGGGTTATGTAATATTGTGTGTTCGATTCGCGGGCTTCAGGGAAGCTTGACCCGTACCGATAACTTTAAGTGTCAAGGCAAGGTGAGCAATGGGTTGAGTGGAACCATTCCTGCTCTATGCGGTTCAATGTTAGAGGCCTACCGATGACATAGAGGTCGGGTCTTAGGCTGTCGATGTTTTCAAGAGATGTGACTTCTTCCTGAAATACTCAAATGCTTACGAGATGTGCCATCCAAGTGGCAGTAGTGAGACCGCGATTTTGACTGGGTTCACCGAGAATGTGCCCTGAGAGCATGGGGTGTGTAGTCGTGCGTGCCTATACCTGTGATGTAGTGTTATTACTCTATAATGCTTGGTTATGACAATAAAGTGCAGGGAAGGATCATCGCCGCCCCGAGTTGGGGGGGGATCGTTATAATTTGGTCAGAATAGCTGACTATTGCCTTTGTTTGCCACCGTTGTAGTGGGTTGTTGCTTGCAGGTGCTGCAGGACCAAGCAGTAAATAGCGGGCAAAAGCCCATGTTACTGAGCCGGCCCTCGAAGGCCTAAATATTGATTGTTTACTTGCTTTATTCATGTGTGACCGACCTGCGTGCCGAGGTTTGCAAAACATGTAATTTGAGTAAACAAATGTAAGGCCTTACGGCCACTGTAGTTGTGTATTATACTTCATTCCTATTGGGTTTTGAAGTGGACATTCATGCTTATGGCTGGGTTCTAAATTTGTAACTTTTAATAATTGCTTCCTCTAAAATGACTCTATGTAGGACGGTGGTATCTGTTGGATGGTATCTCATTGAGTAACCACCCCGTTTGTCTATGGTATATGGCGTCCGGCCCTGGACGGACCTAATGCTATATGCTATGTGATGGATAGGGGTGTTACAATTTGGTATCATACTACTGGTTTCGGTCAGGCTTAACTGAATTCGTGGGTGAGTTCTTTTAAGGGGTGGTGAGCACATGTGTGTGCGTCATCGTTATATCATCAAAAGAACCCATGAATGTCCACTTAGGAATGAAAATACACCTGTTTGAGGAACCTGCATGTTCCTATAATTGCTTTTTGCAATTTTGTTTCGTCGCTTAACGGTGTTTTGTACAACTATAGGTGACCATAAGTGGTGCAGGGCCGTCAGAATGCCCAGTTTCTGAGGCTAGTAGTGCACCAAATGGTGCTCCTGCAACACCTCCCTCGGCTGAAACCATACGATTGGTTGCCGAAGCAGTGTTTTCCATGATCAATGCGCAACCTACAAGGCAAATGTAGCAGCCCGCTCCTATTATGGAGCAGGTACCGCTTCAAAGGGATGAACCGAGAAGAGTGGATCAGGTAGTGGTGGAACCTTTGTGTTACAGAGAAGAGACCGGGCGGTCTGGTGGTTTGACTATGGCGGGCTGCAGACCGGGCAGTCTGGCAGGTTCTCTCCTACGTCTTGTTGTTGTTGGTGCTCTGGCAGATTGTCATTCTTTCCCTGGCGACTTGGAGACCGGGCGACCTGGCATTCTAGTGTGGCGGCTTGGTATCTTTCTCTTATGGTTGCCGGGAGGTTTGCCCTTTCACCAAACCGCGCGGCTTGGCGACTTGTTTTTATGTTAAATGGCTTGTATATGAGATTTTTTAGTCCCACATTATTTATTTGTAATCTCTCTCATCTCCTCCATTCTATAAAAGGGAGGCTATACCATGTAATTGATACCTTTTTTGGAATACAAAAATTTCTTTTTGTCCATTTTTTCGGACTTCCTTTTTCTGTTCGCACATGGTATCATCGCCCGCAATCTTTGCCGCCTGATTCAGTGCTCTTCCCTGCCCACATGACCTGTTTCCTTCTTTCCCCTTATTTGCGCGGCGTCTCTTCCTTGTCGCTGCCCTCTGTTCGCACACTATGCTCTCCTCTCTTGTTAGCACAGCCTTCTTCTTCTCAGCGGCCTGTTTTCCTCAGCTTCTCGGTTTTCTGTCCGCGCGGCCTGCTCTCTTCCCGCGCGGCTTCTTACTTTTATATGTTGCGAGTTCTTCCTCTGTCCGCTGCGGTCTTCTGTTTCCGCCGGGCCTCTTTCTTCCCACGCGGCTTTTACCTCCTCCCTCTACCCGCGCGGCTTCTCCCATGGCTCTTTCTAGCTCTTCTACCCCCACCGCTACTCCTATCACCACTCTTCCTCATTTCGTTCCCTCCGGGAATCTTGGCACCGTATCCAAGCTGGTTGGTTCCAACTACCCGAATTGTAGCATCTCCTTCACCTTCCTCCTCCGGTCACAACACAAACACCACTACCTTACCGATGATCCTCCTACCACCTCTTCTGCTGACTTTGATGATCGGGATGCTTATGATGGGCTTGTCTGCACTTGGCTCGCAAACAGTCTTTCCAATGAATGTCTTCATGTTTTCCATCATGATAAGACGGTCAAGAAGGCCTGGCTACATCTTGCTGCTCTGTACTCCAAGGGGGCTCAGACGTCCCGCATTTATACCTTATATGCGGAACTCTTTTCCCGTATGTCCATGTCTCATGCTGCTGCTTATAAATAGGTTCAAGCACTTGGGGCTGAGATCCTTCAACATCGCCCCTTATCTGCGGATCTTGCCGAACATCACAAGAACTTTCAAGAACTGCTTGTTGTTTGCTACCTCCTCCGGCTTCCTGATTCCTACGACATGATTTGCCAACAAATTTGGGGTGAAGCGGACTCTCCCAGCTTGGATACAATGACCGCTCGCATTGCCGCGGTTACATCTCTTCTTCAGCGTCCGCTTCTCTCTTCTCCTCCTCCAGAACAATATGCTCACCAGACTCAACGTAGCGGCTCTGGTGGTCGCAACCATCATTCCAGTGGTCGGAGTTCTTCCCGCTACCTCTGTTCTCACTGTGGCCGCACCGGGCATCTTGTGGATCGGTGTTGGATGAAGCATCCCCATCTTCGCTCTTCTATTGATGCTTCCACCCCCTCTTCCAAGCCATCCGCTTCGGTGGTCACTTCCTTAGGTAGTGCTCACTTGGTTACTCAAGGTTAATGGCTCATAGACTCTGGCGCAACTAACCACATGACGGGCAATCCACACTGCTTTTCTCTCCTTGAAACGCATGAATGGTTGCCTTCGGTCCTTGTTGCGGATGGCTCTCCCTCCCCGGTTCATGGAACGGGAGTGGTTCATGTCACTCCATCTCTTTACTTAGCCGACACTCTCTATGTGCCCAAGTTTCCCTGCAATTTGTTATCATTTCAATCTTTATGCAAGCAGCTTAAATGCTCCGTCACATTCACTCCCACTTCTTGCTCTTTTCATGATCCGAGCTCCCAACGGACGATTGCTACTGGTACTGAGAGCGGCGGCCTCTACTTCCTCGACAACGTTTCTGCTCTCTCTGCCTTCTCCTACTCTTCTACTGATCTCCTAAAATGGCATATCCGCCTTGGGCATCCTCCCCCTCGACTTCTTCATCAGCTACTACTTCACCTCCCTCCGGACGGCTCTCCTCTCAACTGCGATGCCTGTCGGCTTGGCAAGCATCACTGTTCCTCCTTCCTGCCAAAGTAAGGTCGTGGTTCTACCCGACTATTTGATCTTGTTCACTCCGACATCTGGGGTCCTGCTCCTACCCTCACCGTTGGTCGGGGTAGCTCTTATTTTGTAACTTTTATTAATGATTTCTCTCGTTGTACTTGGGTGTATCTCTTACGAGAATGCTCTGAACTCTTTGATGTATGGCAATCCTTTTATAATTTAATCAAAAATCAGTTTGATGTTTCTATTAAAATACTACGCTCTGATAATGCCAAAGAATACATTAGTCACGCCTTTTCCTCATTTTGTATACAACATGGAATTCTTCAGCAAACAAGTTGTGTTTACAACTCCCAACAAAATGGGGTGGCGGAACGCAAAAACCGTCACCTCCTTGATGTTGCTCGCACCATCCTTACGCAAATGAATGTCCCCCGCTCCTATTGGGGTTATGATATTCTCATTTCTTATTATCTCATCAATCGCATTCCCTCCACTGTTCTCCGTGGTAAAACGCCCTTCTCCATTCTCTATCCTGGAAAGGATCCCTTTCCTCTTCCTCTCCGTATCTTTGGCTGCACGGTATTTGTGCATGCTCCCTCCGCCACCTGCGACAAATTCTCCCCTTGCTCCACCAAATGTGTCTTTCTGGGCTACTCTACCACTCAGAAAGGCTACTGTTGTTTTGATCCCATCCTTTGCAAACAATTCGTCTCCGCAGACGTTATCTTCTTCGAAAATGCTCCTTATTTCTCTACTGGCTCCTCACCTCTTTCTGTCGACTCTAGTCTTCCTCCTCCTCTTCCCTCCACCACATCCTACCCTACTGAGGTTTTCCTCCTCCTACTCCTCCTACATCTCCATCCTCTCCTCCTTCCCCTCCACCTCCATCATCTCCCTCCTCTCCGCTGCCGTCGCTCTCTCCTCTTGGGCTAGCTCTCTCCACCACGGTTACTCCGGATACTGAGGCACCTGCTGACCTGGACCTCCACATTACCCTTCGCAAAGGGGTTCGGGCTTGTACCCAGCATCTGCTTGTTGTAGTTGTTTCATATGATCGGCTGATGCCTGCTCGCAGGGACTTCGCCCAGGCTATCTCTTCCACTTCCACCCTCCGTTCCTATCAGGAGGCCCTTACCATTCCGCATTGGAAGGCTACCATGGATGACGAGATCGCTACTCTCACTGAACGAGGTACTTGGACCATTGTTCCTCCTCCTGTTAGCACTGATGTTGTTGGCTGTCGCTGGGTTTTTGGGGTGAAATTCCTCCCCGATGGCCATGTGGAACGTTACAAGGCTCGGCTTGTTGCCAAGGGCTTTACACAAACTTATGGTGTGGATTACTTTGACACCTTCTCTCCAGTTGCTCGTCTCAGCACTATTCGAGTCCTTCTCTTTATGGTTGTCAATAGAGATTGGCCCATTTCACAACTGGATGTGAAGAATGCCTTTCTTTATGGGGATCTTCAAGAATATGTCTACATGGAGCAACCTCCGGGGTATGTTGCTCCGGAGGAGACACAGGTTTGCTGGCTCAAGAAGGCTATCTATGGCCTAAAACAAAGTCCTCGTGCTTGGTTTGACAAATTCAGCGGGATTGTGGCGGCTGTTGGTTTTATGAGGAGTTCTGCTGATCACTCCCTATTTACTCGCAAAACTTCTCTGGGCCTAGTGGTGCTTGCAGTATATCTGGATGATATTCTTCTCAATGGAGATGATCAAGTCGGGATACTCTTGACCAAGAAGCATCTTCGGCAACACCTGGTTACTAATGATATGGGTTCTCCAAACTACTTTCTGGGGATAGAAATTTCCCGGAAGACGGCTTCTCTTGTCCTATCCCAATGGAAGTATGCTCTTGACTTGTTAAAAGAGGCAGGGTTGACCGGCGCTAAACCTGCCCGATGCCCCATGGTGACTGGAGAAGATAAAACATGGACATATGACTCTCCTCTTCTTTCTGATGTTACGAGGTACAGACGACTGGTAGGTAAACTCATATATCTCACGGTGACCAGACCAGACATTGCCTATGCTGTTTGCAAGGTTAGCCAATTCATGCAAGCTCCTAGGGAGTGTCATTTACTGTCGGCCCTAAAGATATTGGAGTATATTAAATCAGCTCTCAGGAAAGGGCTTCTCTTTTAGAAGAATGACCATCTAAGGGTTGAGGCGTACTCTGATTCCAGCTATGCCGATGACAAAGGAGATCGCAAATGTACTTCAGGTTTTTGCACCTTTGTGGGGGGAACCTTATGAGCTGGAAATGCAAGAAACAGTCGGTAGTCTCCCGATTCAGTGCAGAAGCAGAATACCGAAGTATGACATCCACCACGTGTGAGCGGAAGTGGTTACGGGCTCTTATGCTTGACTTAGGAGCGGTCTACGACCATCCTCTACCTATGTTTTGTGACAACAAAGCCGCCATATATATCTCTAAAAATTCGGTCTTCCATGAGAGAACCAAGCACATGGAAGTTGACAGCCATTTCATTCGAGAGGAAATTCTGAAGGAACAGATTTGTACTCCGTTTGTCACCTCCATTAAGATTTGTCTGATATTTTTACCAATCCAGTATCCGCCTCTTTTCATCACATTTGCGACAAAGCTGGGCATGATCGATGTATATGCTCCAGCTTGAGGGGGAGTGTTACAGAGTAGAGACCGGGCGGTCTGGCGGTTTGACTATGGCGGGCTGCAGACCGTGCGGTCTGGCGGGTTCTCTCCTGCATCTTGTTGTTGTTGGTGCTCTGGCGAATTGTCATTCTGTCCCTGGCGACTTGGAGACCGAGCGACCTGGCAGTCTAGTGTGGCGGCTTGGTATCTTTCTCTTATGGTTGCCGGGCGGTTTGCCCTTTCACCAAACTGCGCGGCTTGGCGACTTGTTTTTATGTTAAACTCCTTGTATATGTTATTTTTTAGTCCCACATTGTTTATTTGTAATCTCTCTCATCTCCTCCATTCTATAAAAGGGAGGCTATACCATGTAATTGATACCTTTTTTGGAATACAAAAATTTCTGTTTGTCCATTTTTCTGGACTTCTTTTTTCTGTTCGCACACTTTGGTGCCTAGGAGAACAACCAAGAGACAGCTCAAACATGTATTGGGCTTCAATCCTCCTGTGTTCTCGGGGTTGGGAACCCCATCCCAAGCTGAAGCTTGGCTCTCCCGAGTGAAGAGAGTCTTGACAGCGACAGAGACGGAGGAGTGGCATATGACCACTATAGCTACGTTCCTGTTGGATGGAGATGTTAGGCTGTGGTGGGTGGGTTTGAAGCTGCATCTCTTGAGAGGAAGGCAAATTACAGATGTCTCGATGGAAGAGTTCTCAAGACTATTCTTGACAAGGTACCTCCCTTCGGCGCAGAGGATAGCTTTGGAGAATGAGTTCCTGAAATTGGTGCAAGGAGAGAGTAGCATGGATGAGTATCTCCATGAGTTTACTCGATTGGGTCGGTATGCTAGCTCTATGTTCACGGATGAGGAGCGTAATACCAAGCGTTTCTACGAAGGTCTGAGAGATGACTTGAGGCTACTTCTCTCGGGGCCTATGACACAGAGCTTCTTGACCCTAGTTAACATGGCCCGATCTTTGGAGAAGGATATAAAGAACGTGCAAGCGAAGAAAAGCACTGGTGATAAGAGGTCGGAGTTCAAAGTGCCGAACTCCTCAAAGTCTGTGTTCCGGAAGTGGAACAAGAAAGCTAGGAATTCGGGTCCAGTCCCCTCTTCTGGTGCTTCTGGGGCGACTAAGGGTCGGACCCCAGGTGTATGTTACAACTGTGGGAAGTCGGGGCATTATGCCCGTGAGTGCCGGGCTGGTCGTCCAAAGTATGAGTTGAAGCCGGGAGCAACATATGAGGAGAAGGGCAAGGTGGTGGAGTCAACCGCATCCCATTATGCTCAACCGAGAGTTTACAATCTTGGCCAGCAGGAGGACATTAAGCAAGTGGATGTGGTGACAGGTATGATTTAAATTTATAGCAAGTTAATTTTTAATTACTTGTTATGCGCATGTTACCTTACCACTGCTTGTTTAGGATTTGTTTTGATTTGTGAGAATCTGGCGAGAGCACTCTTCGATACGGGAGCTTCGCACTCCTTTTTGCCCAAAGGATTCATATCGTGCATCGGAGTACCTTCTTCGATGGCGAAGGACAAACTGGATGTGCTGTTGTCGAATGGGTGTTCGATGTACGCGAATAGAATCTGTGGCATTAAGATTCGTATTGGGAGTCAAGATTTCGATTTGCAAGCGTCATTACTACCACTGGTGGAGTTCGACGTGATATTTGGCATGGACTGGCTCTCAGAGCAGAAAGTTTATATTGACTGTGGTCATAAGGAAGTCAGGTTGGGAACAGGTCGTGAGATGACTTTTACAGGCTTCAAAGGGTCGAGCAAGACTTTAATGTATGCTCTTTAGGTGGTGAAGGCGGTTTGTGCTAGCGCAGAGCTGTTTTTCACACTAGTGGAGGTTGCATAGCCTAAGACTACGTTGGATAGTATTTCAGTGGTATCTGAGTACCCTGATGCCTTCCCTAGCGATCTTCCTAGAACCCCGCCCCAACAGGAGATTGATTTCACGATTGAGCTAGTGCCATGTGCGAAACCTATGTCACGCTCTCCGTATCGGCTAGCACCTAAGGAGATGGCAGAGCTAAAGGTGCAAATTCAAGAGTTGTTGGAGCAAGGGTATGTCCATCCAAGTTCATCGCCTTGGAGTGCACCGGTCCTTTTTGTAAAGAAGAAGGACAGAAGCTTGAAACTTTGTATTGATTATTGGGAGTTAAACAAGCTAACAAAGAAGAACAAGTACCCGATCCCGAGGATTGATGATCTATTCGATCAGTTAGTCGGGTCGACGGTGCACTCAAAGCTGGATCTCAAGTCCGGGTATTATCAGCTGACGATAAGGGAGAGTGATATCCCCAAAATAGCTTTTAGTATGAGATACGGGCATTACGAGTTTACGGTCATGCCGTTCGGGCTGACGAATGCGCTGTCGGTGTTTATGGATTTGATGAACTGGACTTTCAGGGAGTACATAGACCACTTTGTGATCGTCTTCATCGACGACAAATTGGTGTACTCGCAAAGTGAGGAGGATCACTTTAAGCATCTACATTTGGTATTGGAGACGCTGAGGAGGAATCAATTGTATGTCAAGTTTCCAAATGCGAGTTTTGGTTGTCCTCAGTAGCATTCCTCGGTCACATAGTCAGTGGAGAGGGCATTGCGGTGGATCCAGCGAAGATTGTTGCGATGCAAGAGTGGCTTGTTCTTTCTACAGTAGCAGAAGTCCGGAGCTTTCTGGGGCTTGCCGGCTATTACATACGCTTCGTGGAGAACTTCTCACGGATAATGTTACCCCTCACGACTCTAACGAGGAAAGCGCAGAAGTTTGTTTGGACGCCAGAGTGCGCACGAGCTTTTGAGGAGTTGAAGTGTCGGTTGACTACGGCGCCTGTGCTGAGTTTGCCGAGTGGAACCGAAGGTTTTGAGATCTATAGCGATGCTTCGGGCAGTGGTTTGGGTTGTGTGCTACTACAGCACGGAAGTGTGATAGCGTATGGCTCAAGACAGCTGAAAGTGCACGAGAGAAATTATCTGGTCCATGAATTGTAGTTAGCGGCTATGATTTTTGACTTGAAGTTGTGGTGGCACTACTTGTATGGGGTGAAGGTCGATATCTATACTGACCACAAAAGCCTGAAATATTTGTTGGATCAAAAGGATCTAAACATGCGGCAGCGTAGATGGATGGAGTTCCTGGGGGACTACACATTCAAGATCCATTACGTGCCTGATAAAGGCAATGAGGTTGCGGACGCGTTGAGCCGCAGGGACCCAGCTCAAGCCAATTGGCTGTCGGTCCATGACGAGCGGTTGGTTTCGAGAGTTGGAGGCGATGGAGATCTCTTGCGTAGACAAGCAGTCGAGTGCTGACGCGATATTGAACTGGACGGAAGTTCAGTATGACCTGGCTGATCGAATTCGGCAAGCTTTGGATGTGGATAGCAGCATGAAGCAGCTCATGATAGAGGCTTTGGATGGGTCAAATTCCCAATATGAGGTTGTGGATGGATTGCTTTAGAAAGACGGTCGTCTGTGTGTCCCAAATGTGGGCACTTTGCCGGTGGAATTGTTTTACGAGGCCCATCATACCAAGTACTCAATTCACCCGGGGAGCATGAAGATGTACCGCGATGTGAAGAAATTGTTCTGGTGGCCAGGACTTAAGAAGGATATGGCACTATACGTGGCGAAGTGTCAAGCATGCGCCTTAGTGAAGCGGAGTGCCAAAAGCCGGGAGGATTCTTGAAGTCCTTGCCTATTCCGGAGTGGAAGTTCGATGACATTACGATGTATTTTGTGCACGGGTTGCCAAGGTCGTAGAAGGGGAACGGCGAAATTTAGGTGGTCATAGATCGTCTAACAAAAGTGTCACACTTCATTCCGCATAGGAAGGATGATCCCGTGGAGAAATTGGCAAAGTTATATGTGGATAACATAGTACGCCTTCACGGTGAGCCCTGTAGCATCATGAGTGACCGGGATGGGTAGTTCACGTCCAATGATTGGAGGTTGGTGCAGCAGATGTTGGGAACAAAACTGAGTTTCAGCACAAACTTTCATACGCAAACGGATGGGCAAACCAAGAGGGTCAATAGGACAATGGAAGACATGCTTCGCATGTGCGTTCTGGACTTCATAAAGCAGTGGGAAGATCACCTATACTTGGTGGAGTTCGCGTACAACAATAGCTACCAAGCAAGCATACAAATGGCGCCCTTCGAGGACCTTTATGGTAGAAGATGCCGCACACCATTGTCTTGGTTGGAAACGGGTGAGTCTAAGTTGTACAAGCGCCAAGAGGTAGAAGATGCTACGTCGTTGGTTCGAACGATTCGAGAGAAGTTGCTAATCGCTCAGGACCGCCAATATAAGTACTATAATGTAACATCTCATTTCCAACTAGACCCCTAAGTGTGGTTATTGGCCATGACTAGGTCATGACCAAACCCTAGGAAGCCCAAGAAGACCAAGGAAACCTAAGAATGTGGCTGAGACCACTATGGTGTGCAAATAGTAAATTCCTGAACCTTTGTTTAAGATAACCATGGGGCATCACCAAGACTTCAAGACCCCACCATGTTCTCAACAAACCATGGTAGGATCCATTAGATCAATAAGGACCCATGGATGGCAGTCAAAAGGGTTAAGTTGTCCCAAGTCAACCCTAACCCTAAATGGGTCAAACCAACCTACTTAGGGTCAATTGACCATCCCCAAGCCAAGTGGACCCCACCCAAGCCCACCTAACCCTAGAGTGAGGTCAATGGGTCACATAGTACCCATTGGGGTCCACCCAAGAGGCTAAGTTGACCAAAGTCAACTCTAACCCTAAATGGGTCAACCTAGCCTACATTGGGTCAAACTGGCCTACACAAGGGCCAATTGAAGTTCCCTTAGCCAAGTGGACCCCACACATACCTTCATAACCATAGTGAGAGGCCAACGGGCCACCAAGGACCCATTGGGGCTAACCAAAAAAGGCTAAGTTGACCAAAGTCAACTCTAGCCCTAAAGTAGTCAAGGTACCCGTACTTAAGGGTCAAGTGACCTCTAAAGGGCCAATACAACCCTACCTAGGCCTCAGAGGAGGCCAATGGGTCACCAAGGACCCATTTGGGCCAACCTCAAAGACCAAATTGACCTAAGTCAACCCTAGCCTAGGTTTGGGTCAAGCTAGCCCAAATGGGCTAACTCAAGCTCAAGCCCAACTCACTTGGGCTAACCATATTTTGGTGGATGAAATAAACATGTGGGCTGCCAATATGAGATTTACCAGCCAACTTAGTGACTAGGAGAGAGAGAGAGAGAATCTCAAAATTAAAGAATAATTTAGGAGAGAGAAAAAGGAATATTTAAGGGTATTTAGTGGAATAAGCCACTTGGACCCATGCCATCAGCCCCCACATGGGCTGGCCGACCCTTGGAAGTCATGAGAAGGAGTTGGACCCACCCATGCATGCATGGTGACAATAACAAAGAAATCCCTCCACCTTGCACTTAGGAATTATCACCCTCCCCTCCGTACTTCATCCTCTCACTCTCTCCCTCTCCCATTTCAGTTTCACCACTCTCAGAATGAGTAGAGCAGCAGCAGAGATAGAGAGAAACCAAGCTTGGCCGTGAAAACCAAGGGAGAAGCGCCGCCACCGCCGCCATGGTTCCCCGCCGCTCCTCACGTCGCAAGGCCGCCGAGAAGGTCCTCCCTCACCTCTCTCTTCATGCTTAGATCTTAGGAATACCTAGGTTAGGCTTCGGGATCGAATGAGCCCGAGCAAAACCTTACTTTTCAGCCATTAATGACTTATTTTGAAGCTCTCGGGTGAGGTCGCGCCGCCACCTCCGGCCTCCCTAGCCGCCGGAAAAGCTCGCCCCCACCACCGTGAGGGGAGAGGAGAAGTTGGCCGGTGGAGGCGCCGCCGGAGGCGGCCGGGAAAGTGCCCGTGAAGTTCGGGCAGAGAACCAGGCGTTTGGAGAAGAAAATACAGCTGCCGTCCATGTGCTTTAAGATTAGTGCCATGCATATATATAAATCCTGGTTTTATTTAAATACATGAATAGTGTATTTTATGTTCTTTTATATCTGTCTTTTACATGTCAAATTTTAGGGCCCTTACAGCCTTTTCCATAAACAGTTCTCAACATGAAATTTGTAGGTCTTTGCGTTACCTTTAATTTGACATATTACACATAATTTTTGGTTACGTGTACTGCCCTATAGATCCATTTTCCTAGGGCTGGTCCTAGAGTAGGGCAGAAACTAAAATGGGTGCCCTGCCCAAACCCTAAGTCCAAATGGGCTGCAATTTTGGGCATGTGGCCAAATTAGGTATATATAGGCCCTACCCAAAAATGGGAATTTTTGGGGAAAATAAGTATATAGTTTTAGCCCAAATATGATAAATTAAAGTTTGTTGATATTTAGAGCATATCAACTCCAAAATGCCCCAAATTTTGGTGGCCTGCCCTTAGTAGTATATTAGACCTATGGTAGAAATATTAGACAATTTAACTCTCTGCATGTTGAGATATCTTACATGCAACATCTAAAAATTAAATGGCCTTGGGCTGCAAATAGCAAAATGCAGAAATTTGAAAGTGATGCCCAAGCCCATCCAGAGACCCAAATGACCTGAGATTTTGGAGAGTAACTGGTTTAGGGCATATTGAGGTCCTGCCAAAAACTGGGGTTAATTGGAATTAAAATTAGGGTGGAATTACCAAATTACCCCTAGGTTTGTTTAGGTGATTCTTGGGTTAATTCAACTCCAAAATGCCCCAAATTTTGGTGGCCTGCCCTTAGGGGTATATTATACCTATGGTAGAAAAATTAGACAATTTAACCCTCTGCATGTTGAGATATCTCACATGCAAGATCTAAAAATTAAATGGTCTTGGGCTGCAAATAGCACAAATGCAGAAATTTGAAAGGGATGCCCAAGCCCATCCAGAGGCCCAAATGACTTGAGATTTTGGTATGTAACTGGTTTAGGGCCTATTTAGGCCCTGCCCAAAAATTGGGATTTATTGTAATTAAAATTATGGTGAAATTACCAAATTATCCCTAGGTTTGTTTAGGTGATTCTTGGGTTAATTCAACTCTAAAATGCCCCAAATTTTGGTGGCTTGTCCTTCAGGACATTATAAATATATGTTGTAAATTTCATCAAGTTTGGATCAATGTAGGGTGGGTAATCCCACATGCAAATGAGGAACATGCTTAGGCTTGGGGTGCCAATAGTAATTTTTGAAATTTTGAGTATTAGGCCCATTTGGATCATGTTAAATTCATGTAATTAATTTCAGTGGCCTATTAGGATGAGTTTTGCCCTCATTGAAATAATGGGATTTTTGGAATCAAAAAAATCCCATTATTTGGAATTATTGAATTAATATGACTTTTGAAGAATAAATGTTGAAATTAGGTTTGTCACTTAGTTATTTCCCCAAATTTTGTCAAGAATAATATCATGACATGTTTAACTCCTAAAAATTTTATGTCTCTGTTTGTGGAATATTGATAAGAGGAATGTGGAAATTACATTTTTGCCCTTATTTCATTTAATTTATAATTATTGCAAATACTCAGTAGAAAATTATGAAAAACTTATTGATGACATATCAGAGTATAAATAGCCTTGATTAATTAGTGAAATTATGTTTGTGGCACTCTTTTAACATTATGAGCTTGCTGGAAATTTCTTAGAATTTTTGGAAATGAATTCCTTATACCTCCTTTGAAAAATATCCAATATGTGAATTTTGAATTATTTAGGAGATAAATAGAAAAAAATTGAAGAGAAAATTATAAAACTTGGCTGACAGTATTATTTTACCATTCTACAACTTATGAAAAATTCCTTGGGTCAGTGGGATCATAATTTAAGATACTTCATGATCAACTTGACAATAATTGGCATTTGTAAGAAATTATTTAAATAGGAGATTAATTGAGAAAAATATAATATTTTGGAATTTAATCATTTATGTCATGATAGGACACCAGTAATAATCCTAGGTCATTAGGATGAAAACTCGAAGGACATCCTATCATGAACATCACTCAGTATAGGTCGGTCTGCAAATAGTAATTTGGGAAAAGTTGTATTAGGATAAGAGTTGGAATAGGGTGGAGTTAGTCGTGTTGAATTGTTTGAATAAAAGTGGATGAGTCACCTAGAAAGTTCTAAGGAGTGCGGGAATCGTGCGGATGTGTGTTAGAAGGTAAGCGAGTTCGACGAAAGATCGTCGTGCCCGCGAGAGTGAAAGGTCTAAACTACCTTAGGATTAGCCTATCGCAATATGAGAAGGTAATGGGTAAAGGAAATCAACCAATAATATTAATAAGTACCTTGCGAAAGGGAACGCTGGGCGTAATCCCAACACAGTTCCTAGTGCCCCTTGAGAGCCCTTCACAGGGAATACCGGGGGCAGTCCTGGGTTAACGTAAATCTTAAAGAACAAATCAAAAGAGTAATTTAGTAAATAGGGTTTCACACTGCACTCACTAGTTGGGCAAGTATTGGAAATGGTTAAGTCGTCCCGAGGTGTTCAAAGGGGCGCCATCCCGCGGTGTTCAAAGGGATGAGATTTGGAATAAGAGACGGACGTTTCGGTCCGGCGAGCTTTGGCTTGGTTGATACTTGTGACGGACGGGATGGTCCGGGGAGCTTTGGCTCGGTTGATACTTGCGACGGACGGGATGGTCCGGGGAGCTTTGGCTCGGTTGATACTTGCGACGGACGGGATGGTCCGGGGAGCTTTGGCTCGGTTCTGATACGATAAACTTGCATGTGCATAAATCTAGTGGCGGGGCATGCAGTACTGGCCGTTCGTCACACCGATGGCAGTACGGTGCACCAGGCGGTTGTGAGAGTTAGAGGGGACAGTGGTTTGTTTTACACTGCGGTCTGGAGGACGACCCCCGATAACGCACATCCGACCCAACAAGACTGACGGGTTGTCAGCAAAGTACGTACGCAAGACTCTAGAGTGCACCTTGGACGTGTACAGAGGCGTATGAGAGGGGTCTAAGGCTTGGTAGTGTGCATACCGGCCTAGAAGCGGAGACGCCCGCTCCGCTGCTGCCGTAGCCACAGCGGTGGTACCCGAGAGTGATGCTAGCTCTCAAAAAGTGGGAACTAAAGGTCTGTGTGCACAGAGTCGTGTGTGTGTGTTGCACTTGCATGTCCATCATACCCACTTGCATGTCATAGCATAATCGATTCTGTAACGCCCCGAAACTCAAAGGAGCAAAAGGGGAATAATTTGGGCCAGTTTGAGTTCTGGCTGCAGGCACACGGCCTGGGACACGGCCGTGTCCCAGGGCGTGTCAAGCCTGTGCCGACACTAAGGCGTGAAGTCGACACTTTGGTCTCGACATTGTGTCGAGACTGGGCACACGGCCTGCGACACGGGCGTGTCGCAGGGCGTGTCGACCCGTGTCGACACTTAGCCGTGAAGTCGACACAGTGACTTGAAGTTGTGTCGAGACACGGCACACGGCCTGCGACACGGGCGTGTCGCAGGGCGTGTCAACCCGTGTCGACACTCGTCCCGCGAAGTCGACACTTTGGTGTCGACAGTGTGTCGAGACATGGCACACGGCCTGCGACACGGGCGTGTCGCAGGGCGTGTCGACCCGTGTCGACACTTAGCCGCGAAGTGCCGAGACCTTGTACACGGCCTGGAGCCCAGGCGTGTCAAGGTGACACGGGCAAGGACACGGGCGTGTCCGAACCCGTGTCAGTGCTCGGGTTGGAAACGGGAGAAAATCATGGGGTACACGGCCAGATACACGGTCGTGTCAGTTGGAACACGGGCGTGTCAGATCGAACACGGGCGTGTTCGATGCCCGTGTGAGGTTCCAGGTGATTCGATTTTGACGGCGAATGAGGCACACGGCCCTGGACACGGGCGTGTGCCAGGCCGTGTTCGGCCCAGATTGGGCATTTCAGTCCCGAATCGAAGCCGTTCATTTCTTTGACTGAAGATCCATTGGCTGGGGGTTGTTCCTGAAGGGATATACCCGGGTTTTGACTTAGAAAACCCTCACATTTTCCACTTGTTATCTCTCCAAATCCTTGGAGAAAGAAAAGCTAAGGCAAGAAGAAGAGGAGCTAGATCCGCCATTGGAGGAGCTTCGGAGCTCCAAATCGCAAGCCGACTCCGGATCCACGGAGCCAACGCAAGTGCGGTGATTTCCATCCGATTACTTTTTGATGGCGCCAAAGAGGACCGCAAGGGTAACGATCCTCATCTTGAGCATGAGTCGCTCTTTCCTTTGCATAGGAAGCCCGCTCTCGCGAGTTTGCGAAGAGTTGGAGGCGTTCCTTCGGGTAGATATGTGAAGTCCCCGTTGTTTAGAGTCCGTATGCGAGAACGGACATAGGCATTTTGGTTGAAGCCTACCCGGACATGTAGTTCGGATCGGTGATGTTGCATTGCATAAGGCCGGAGAAGACTCCGTGCTATTTGGTGTTTTCGGGTTTTCTACACGGTAGATTGCAGCAGGGAGCCTTGGGGACTAACCCAAAGGTGCACCCGGAAAACTGGGCGGACACGAGGTCTTGCCAACTTGGTGGCTTGGAAGCCAACTTGAACATAACCGGGTTATGTGACTTGTGATGAAAATGGGACTCGGTAGAAGTTTGACCTGCGCATATGGTTTAAATTACCGTTGCGGGCGCATATGGTTTAAATTACCGTTGCGTTGTGAGCACGGGTTAGATGGAACCGTACCCACTCTATGTCGTTCGGATTAGAGCCGTTGGCATAGATGAGGGTCTTCGGCGGTCTATGGTTTTAATTACCGTGACCCATGCCGGGAAGACAAACTGCTCATTGTTTGGTCGTCCAAGAGAGGATGGCGGTGAGTCGGCAGACTTAGACTGCGTTCACCAAGAATGTGCCCTGAGTGCACGGGGTGTGTGGCCGTTGAGCCTCCGCCTGTGATGAAATGACTATATTTATATTGCTCGCTTAAGCTAATGAAATGCAGGGAAGGAGCATCGCCGCCCCGAGTTGGGGGCGGGATCGTTATAATTTGGTCAGCATTGCTGACCGTTGCTTTGTTTGCCACCGTGCGGTGGTTTGTTTGCTTGCAGGTGCAGCTGGACCAAGCGGTCAATAGCGGGCTAAAGCCCTTTTTGCGAAGCTGGCCCTCGAAGGCCCAAGTGCTATGTTTTCTAGTTTTATTCATGTATGGTCGGCCTGCGTGCCGAAGTTTGGAAAACATGTAAAAGACAAGTGAAACTTTTGTAAGGCCTTAAGGCCGACTTTTGAGTATTTTGTAATGACATTCCTGTTATCTTGTTAGTGGACATTCATGCTTGTGCTGGGTTCTTGTTTTGCAACTTTTATAAATTGCTTCCGCTAGAATGCTCTGTGTAGGACGTTGAGATTGGTTGGATGGTTTCCATAACTAACCACCCGGTCTGTCTGTGGTATATGGCGTCGGGCCCCGGCCGGACCTACTGCTATATGCTATGCGACGGATAGGGGGTGTTACAATTTGGTATCAGACTACTGGTTTTGGTCGGGCTTAAAGTGAATTCGTGGGCGAATTCTTTTTAAGGGGTGGTGAGCACATTGTGTGCGTCATCGTAATAACAGTAAAACGAACCCATGAATGTCCACTTAGGAATGCAAATACTCGTGTTTGAGGAACTTGCGTGTTCCTATAATTGCTGTTTGCAATTTATTTGGTCGCTTAACGGTGTTTTGTACCACTATAGGTGACCCGAAGTGGTGTTGGGCCGTCAGAACGCCGAGGTTCTGAGGCTAGTAGTGCACCAGAAGTTGCTCCCGCAACACCTTTGTCGGCAGAGAATATACGGTTGGTGGCTGAAGCGGTGTTAGCCGTGATCAATGCGCAGCCTGGAAGGCAGGCGCAGCAGCCCGCTCCTGTGTTGGAGCAAGTACCTCTTCAGGAGGCTGAGCCGAGAAGGATGGAGCAAGTGGTTGTAGAACCAATAGTGCCAAGGAGGGCGACTGAGAGGCAGTTGAAGCATGTCATGAGCTTTAACCCTCCGTTATTCTCGGGGTTGGGAACCCCATCGCAGGCTGAAGACTGGCTCTCTAGGGTGAAGAGAGTCATGACAGCGACGGAGACGGGGGAGTGGCAAATGACCACCATCGCTACGTTCCTTCTGGATGGGGAAGCGAGGATGTGGTGGGAAGGTTTGGAGCTGCATCATTTGAGAGGTAGACAACTGATAGACGTTCCGATGGAAGAGTTCTCGGAATTGTTCTTAGCAAGATACCTCCCTTCTACTCAGAGGATTTCAATGGAGAATGAGTTCCTGAAGTTGGTGCAGGGTGAGAGGAGCGTGGATGAATATCTCCACGAGTTTACGCGGTTGAGTCGTTATGCTAGCTCCACCATCATGGATGAGGAGCGCAAGACTAATCGTTTTTATGAAGGCTTAAGGGATGAGCTGAGGTTGTTACTGTCGGGGCCAATGACGCAGGGTTTCTTAACCTTGGTCAATACTGCCCGGTCCTTGGAGAAGGACATGAAGAGTGTGCAAGCGAAGAAAGGCTTGGGTGAGAAGAAATCTGGGTTCAAAGTGCCGACTACTTCAAAGTCTGGCTATCAAAGATTCTTTAAGAAGCATAGGACTTCGGGTCCAGCTCCTTCTGGTGCTTCTGGGGCGGCTACGAGTCGGACCCCGGGCGCGTGCTTTACTTGTGGCAAGACAGGGCATTTCGCCCGTGATTGTTGGAGCGGACATCCTAAGTCCGAGAGGAGGCCAGGAGCTACTTATGAAGAGAAGGGTAAGGCGGTGGAGTCGACCGCATCCCACTATGCTCCGACCCAACCAAGGGTCTATAATCTTGGCCAACAGGAGGCCATTAAACAAGCTGACGTGGTGACAGGTACGGTTTAATTTATAGCAAGTCAATTCCTTTATATGCTTGTTATGTATATGTTACCTTACCACTGCTTGTTTAGGATTTGTATTGATTTGTGAAAATCCGGCACGAGCACTTTTTGATACGGGAGCTTCACACTCCTTCTTGTCCGAAGGATTTATATCACGCATCGGAGTCCCTTCTTCGATGGCGAAGGACAAGTTGGATGTGTTGTTGCCCAATGGGTGTTCGATGCGAGCGGTTAGGATCTGCGAAGTTAAAGTTCGTATTGGAGAGCAGGAGTTTGACCTGCGGGCGTCCTTACTTCCGTTGGTGGAGTTCGACGTCATATTTGGAATGGACTGGCTCTCGGAGCAGCAGGCCCATATAGATTGCGGTAGCAAGGAAGTAAAGCTGGGAGCAAGTCGTGAGACGACTTTTACGGGCTTAAAGGGGTCGAGCAAGACGTTGATGTCTGCTCTTCAGGTGGTGAAGGCGGTTCGTGCCGGAGCAGAACTGTTCTTTACACTAGTGGAGGTTGCAAAGCCGAAGCCCGCGATGGATTGTATTTCAGTGGTATCGGAATACCCTGATGTGTTCCCCGCAGATCTTCCTGGAGCCCCGCCACAACGGGAGATAGATTTTACGATCGAGCTAGTGCCAGGTGCAAAGCCTGTGTCACGGTCTCCGTATCGGCTAGCGCCTAAGGAAATGGCGGAGCTGAAAGTACAGTTGCAAGAGTTGTTGGAGCAAGGGTATGTGCGCCCGAGTTCTTCGCCTTGGAGCGCACCGGTCCTCTTTGTTAAGAAGAAGGGCGGAAGCTTGAGGTTGTGTATTGATTATCGGGAGCTAAACAAGCTGACTGAGAAGAACAAGTACCCGATCCCCCGGATTGATGATCTCTTTGATCAGTTAGTCGGGTCGACGGTGTACTCGAAGTTAGATCTCAAGTCTGGGTACTACCAGCTGCGGATAAGGGAGAGTGATATCCCAAAGACAGCGTTTAGTACGAGATACGGGCATTATGAGTTTACGGTCATGCCGTTTGGGCTGACTAATGCGCCGTCAGTATTTATGGATTTGATGAACAGGACGTTCAGGGAGTACCTAGACCATTTCGTGATCGTCTTCATCGACGATATTTTGGTGTACTCGCAAAGTGAGGAGGATCACTTCAAGCATCTCCATTTGGTGTTGGAGACACTCAGGAGAAACCAGTTGTATGCCAAGTTCTCGAAGTGCGAGTTTTGGCTATCCTCAGTAGCGTTCCTCGGGCATATAGTGAGTGGAGAGGGTATTGCGGTGGATCCGGCGAAGATTGTTGCGATACGGGAGTGGCCTGAGCTTGCTACGGTAGCAGAAGTCCGGAGCTTTTTGGGGCTTGCCGGTTATTATAGGCGCTTCGTAGAGAACTTCTCGCGGATAGCGCTACCTCTCACTACTTTGACGAGGAAGGAGCATAAGTTCGTTTGGACGCCTGAGTGCGCGCGAGCTTTTGAGGAATTGAAGTGTCGTTTGACCACGGCGCCTGTGCTGAGTTCGCCGGTTGGAACCGAAGGCTATGAGATATATAGCGATGCTTCAGGCAGTGGTTTGGGTTGCGTGCTATTGCAGCACGGCAGCGTGATAGCTTATGGCTCGAGACAGCTAAAAGTGCACGAGAGGAATTATCCGGTCCACGACTTGGAGTTGGCGGCCGTGATTTTTGCCTTGAAGCTGTGGAGACACTATTTGTACGGTGTGAAGATTGATATCTACACCGATCACAAGAGCCTAAAGTATTTGATTGATCAGAAAGATCTGAATATGCGGCAGCGTAGGTGGATGGAGTTCCTGGGGGACTATACTTTCAAGATCCACTACGTGCCTGGCAAAGAGAATGCGGTTGCGGACGCGTTGAGTCGCCGAGCCCCAGCTCAAGCGAATTGGCTATCAGTGCATGATGAGCGGTTGGTGCAGGAGCTGGAGGCGTTGGAGATTGTTTGTGTGGATAGACAATCTAGTGCTGAAGCAGTGCTGAATTGGACTGAAGTCCAATATGATCTGGCTGATCGGATTCGGCAGGCTTTGGATATGGATGCTCATATGAAGCAGTTCATGATAGAGGCTCTGGATGGGTCAAATTCCCAATTCGTCGTGGAGGACGGATTGCTTTGGAGAGACGGTCGTTTGTGCGTCCCAAGTGTGGGCAATTTACGGGTGGAATTGTTGTACGAGGCGCATCATACCAAGTACTCGATTCACCCGGGGAGCACGAAGATGTACCGTGACGTAAAGAAACTGTTTTGGTGGCCGGGCTTGAAAAAGGATGCGGCGCTATATGTAGCGAAGTGCCAAACCTGCGCCTTGGTAAAGGCGGAGTGCCAAAAGCCGGGAGGATTTCTTAAGTCCTTGCCTATTCCGGAGTGGAAATTCGACGACATCTCTATGGACTTTGTGCACGGTTTGCCAAGGTCGCAAAAGGGGAACGACGCCATTTGGGTGGTTGTTGATCGATTAACAAAGGTGTCGCATTTTATTCCGCATAGGAAGGATGATCCGGTAGAGAAGCTGGCGAAGCTTTATGTGGATAACATAGTGCGGCTTCATGGTGTGCCCTGCAGCATCATGAGTGACCGAGATGGGCGGTTCACGTCCAATGATTGGAGGCTGGTGCAGCAAATGTTGGGAACAAAGCTGAAGTTTAGCACAGCCTTCCATCCACAAACGGATGGGCAGACCGAGAGGGTCAATAGAACGATGGAAGACATGCTTCGCATGTGTGTCTTGGACTTTGGAAAGCAATGGGAGGACCACCTTTATTTGGTGGAGTTCGCATACAACAACAGCTACCAAGCAAGTATTCAGATGGCGCCTTTCGAGGCCCTATATGGTAGAAGATGTCGCACGCCGTTGTCTTGGTTAGAAACGGGCGAGTCGAAGTTGTATAAGCGATCGGAAGTGGATGATGCTACTTCTTTGGTGAGAACCATTCGGGAGAGGTTGCTTATCGCTCAGGACCGGCAAGCAAAGTACTATAATGCCAAGCATAGGAACGTGGAGTTCGCTGTGGGTGATTATGTGTACCTAAAGATCAAGACGTTCAAGGGTGTCTCGCGGGTGCGACGGTTGAAAAAGCTAAGCCCGAGGTACCTTGGACCGTTTGAGGTTCTAGAGCGAGTTGGAGAAGCGGCCTATAGGTTGAGGCTTTCTGTGGAGCTAAGTGGTTTACACGATGTATTCCACATTTCGGTGCTTCGGAAGGCGGTGCAAGAGCCTACGCAAGTGATCGCGGTCGATCAAGTGCCGGTGGATAGTGGGCTAACGACAAAGGTCAAGCCCGTGCGGATTGAGGACTCGGAGGTCAAGCGGCTACGCAATAAAGAGATCAGGATGGTCAAAGTCCGGTGGGACAATTGCGGTCGTGAGGAGCTCTCTTGGGAGCGAGAGCAGACGATGCTTGACGAATATCCGGAGTTGTTCCGCTCAGGTACAAATTTTAGTTTTGGTACATGTTTTTCCCTTTATGTAATTTCGTGGGCGAAATTCTTTTAAGAGGGGTAGAGTTGTAACGCCCCGAAACTCAAAGGAGCAAAAGGGGAATAATTTGGGCTAGTTTGAGTTCTGGCTGCAGGCACACGGCCTGGGACACGGGCGTGTCCCAGGGCGTGTCAAGCCTGTGCCGACACTAAGGCGTGAAGTCGACACTTTGGTCTCGACATTGTGTCGAGACTGGGCACACGGCCTGCGACACGGGCGTGTCGCAGGGCGTGTCGACCCGTGTCGACACTTAGCCGTGAAGTCGACACAGTGACTTGAAGTTGTGTCGAGACACGGCACACGGCCTGCGACACGGGCGTGTCGCAGGGCGTGTCAACCCGTGTCGACACTCGTCCCGCGAAGTCGACACTTTGGTGTCGACAGTGTGTCGAGACATGGCACACGGCCTGCGACACGGGCGTGTCGCAGGGCGTGTCGACCCGTGTCGACACTTAGCCGCGAAGTGCCGAGACCTTGTACACGGCCTGGAGCCCAGGCGTGTCAAGGTGACACGGGCAAGGACACGGGCGTGTCCGAACCCGTGTCAGCGCTCGGGTTGGAAACGGGAGAAAATCATGGGGTACACGGCCAGATACACGGCCGTGTCAGTTGGAACACGGGCGTGTCAGATCGAACACGGGCGTGTTCGATGCCCGTGTGAGGTTCCAGGTGATTCGATTTTGACGGCGAATGAGGCACACGGCCCTGGACACGGGCGTGTGCCAGGCCGTGTTCGGCCCAGATTGGGCATTTCAGTCCCGAATCGAAGCCGTTCATTTCTTTGACTGAAGATCCATTGGCTGGGGGTTGTTCCTGAAGGGATATACCCGGGTTTTGACTTAGAAAACCCTCACTTTTTCCACTTGTTATCTCTCCAAATCCTTGGAGAAAGAAAAGCTAAGGCAAGAAGAAGAGGAGCTAGATCCGCCATTGGAGGAGCTTCGGAGCTCCAAATCGCAAGCCGACTCCGGATCCACGGAGCCAACGCAAGTGCGGTGATTTCCATCCGATTACTTTTCGATGGCGCCAAAGAGGACCGCAAGGGTAACGATCCTCATCTTGAGCATGAGTCGCTCTTTCCTTTGCATAGGAAGCCCGCTCTCGCGAGTTTGCGAAGAGTTGGAGGCGTTCCTTCGGGTAGATATGTGAAGTCCCCGTTGTTTAGAGTCCGTATGCGAGAACGGACATAGGCATTTTGGTTGAAGCCTACCCGGACATGTAGTTCGGATCGGTGATGTTGCATTGCATAAGGCCGGAGAAGACTCCGTGCTATTTGGTGTTTTCGGGTTTTCTACACGGTAGATTGCAGCAGGGAGCCTTGGGGACTAACCCAAAGGTGCACCCGGAAAACTGGGCGGACACGAGGTCTTGCCAACTTGGTGGCTTGGAAGCCAACTTGAACATAACCGGGTTATGTGACTTGTGATGAAAATGGGACTCGGTAGAAGTTTGACCTGCGCATATGGTTTAAATTACCGTTGCGGGCGCATATGGTTTAAATTACCGTTGCGTTGTGAGCACGGGTTAGATGGAACCGTACCCACTCTATGTCGTTCGGATTAGAGCCGTTGGCATAGATGAGGGTCTTCGGCGGTCTATGGTTTTAATTACCGTGACCCATGCCGGGAAGACAAACTGCTCATTGTTTGGTCGTCCAAGAGAGGATGGCGGTGAGTCGGCAGACTTAGACTGCGTTCACCAAGAATGTGCCCTGAGTGCACGGGGTGTGTGGCCGTTGAGCCTCCGCCTGTGATGAAATGACTATATTTATATTGCTCGCTTAAGCTAATGAAATGCAGGGAAGGAGCATCGCCGCCCCGAGTTGGGGGCGGGATCGTTATAATTTGGTCAGCATTGCTGACCGTTGCTTTGTTTGCCACCGTGCGGTGGTTTGTTTGCTTGCAGGTGCAGCTGGACCAAGCGGTCAATAGCGGGCTAAAGCCTTTTTTGCGAAGCTGGCCCTCGAAGGCCCAAGTGCTATGTTTTCTAGTTTTATTCATGTATGGCCGGCCTGCGTGCCGAAGTTTGGAAAACATGTAAAAGACAAGTGAAACTTTTGTAAGGCCTTAAGGCCGACTTTTGAGTATTTTGTAATGACATTCCTGTTATCTTGTTAGTGGACATTCATGCTTGTGCTGGGTTCTTGTTTTGCAACTTTTATAAATTGCTTCCGCTAGAATGCTCTGTGTAGGACGTTGAGATTGGTTGGATGGTTTCCATAACTAACCACCCGGTCTGTCTGTGGTATATGGCGTCGGGCCCCGGCCGGACCTACTGCTATATGCTATGCGACGGATAGGGGGTGTTACAGATTCATTTAACCCTGACACCTAAAGTATAAGTGGTATGGGACGCTTATACATTAGGCCCTGCAAAATGACCCCTTGGTCTATAAGCTTGTGTGGGCAAGTTTATAAATTAAGGTTATTTAAATACTTAAATGCTGCTTGTGATATCCGACACCCCAACGTATAAAGTGGTATGGGACATTTTATACGATGGGAGCCTTGTAGAAGATCCCTTGGCTTATGTGTATTCACATAAGTGAAGGTTATATTCCTTTCTTACTTTACTCATTATAACCTGATTATAAATTGCTAGCTAGGTCCCCCTGTCACCTGTTTTTGATTTCTCTCCTCTTTCACGTCCTTTCCTTTCTTCCTCCCCGCTCGGTGCCTAGGAGCATGGGGGAAGGGGTGGGGGACGATAGGGCTTAGTCTTTAGACTAATGGTTTTCGAACCACATCATATTAGGGGATCGTGGAGCCGAGTATGGAGGAGCAGCCCAGGAGACCGGTGCAGTTGGAGATAGGGCAGTCTAGCTCAGGAGTACAGCCAGCTGGGACCGTGAGTTTTGACTTCTAGTAGTTGTTTTGTTTTGCTTCCGCATGAGAGATCTGTAGTGAGGATATTGATGTACCGGGCTTCAGCCCTTCTTATTTCTGTACACTTTACTATTCTCTGGACACTCCCTTCGTGGAGATTTTTATATATATGTGATATGATGTGGACTTGTCTTCTCTTGTACTGCTACTTTTGCGTCAGCTGCGTTCGATTTGGCCGGCAGGATCGGCGTCTTGTAGTGTCGACCTTCCCGGGTGCGAAGGTGTCACCGCAAGGCGGCGGTTCTGGGCCTAAGACCCCGGTGTTTTAAAGGAAAAAAAAGAGGGGTCTTACAAGTGGTATCAGAGCAAACCTCGATCCAAAAGTAACAGTCCACAACCCCTGGGTCACCCCCGCGCGAGTTTAGTTTAGGGACAAACTAAACAGCGGAAGCAGTGGTATGCCCATGTGGGGATCACATATATAATTGTCCATTTTAGTTAAGGTTGAAAAAGTTCTGACGATAAATTTTGTGACGCAACCTCCAGTACTGCCTACACAGATTCCAGAAGTTGCACCACCGTCGCCGGTTCCCACTCAATTCCTACAGTCTGACGTGGGACAGACTCTGACGGCTATCCTGGAAGCCTTTAGGAACCAACAGGCCCCGGCTCCGCATCCTATTCCGGGAGCCAACTGCCTCAGCATCTTTCGAGGACTCTTTCCCCCGTCCTACTTGGGGACAGAGGGGGTAGTTCGGACAGAGGAATGGCTAGACATCATGGAGGAGATGCTGACAGGGATACAGAGCCTTTAGGAGGAGAGGGTGCCACTGGTTGTTTCCTGCTTGGAGTCCCATGCCAAGCGGTGGTGGAAGACAGTTCTGCAGACTACCTTTGCTGATAGGGAGGCTGCCGAGGTTACGTGGGAGGAGTTCAGGCTCATGCTGTTGGAGCACTTTGTTCCGCAGTCGGCCCGAGATGAGCTGGAGGACCGCTTCTTGCAGTTGAAGCAAGGTTCCAGGATGGTGGTGGAATACCATCGAGAATTCAACCATCTGGCCCGTTTTGCAGACTCCTACCGGCTAGATGAGGCAGCGTACACCAAGAGGTTCTACAAAGGTTTACGGAAAGACATGAGGGATGCACTTCTTTTCGTTTCGGACGGGCCTATCACTCGTATTCTGGAGATGGCAAAAAAAAAAGGTTAGAGGCAGATTGGCTCAACATTAGAGGCCGGAAACGGCCAACGGAGGATCAGAGCCGGGGAGCCCGAAACGATCAGCGGCGAGGTCGTGCGCCAGAGGTACAGAAGATGGAGGATCAGCCTCGACAGGAGGTGAGGCAGGAGCCGAGGGGGCAGGTGACGATGGCCCCTCAGCCTATTCAGATGAGAGATGTGCAGAGACCGGGAGGTGGGGCTTACACTCCGCCGGAATGTTACCACTACCACCATGTGGGGCACATCAAGAGAAACTGTCCCGTGAGAGGCATGCCTCCACCAGCACCGCAGATTGCCCCACCGACTCAGTATTTTGGAGGCCGAGGACGTGGCCAAGGACACAGATATCAGTTTAGAGATCGCAGGCCGGGAGGACAGCAGATTTATGCACTGGACCTGGCTCAACCCAGGAACCCGGAGCAAGTTATTACATGCATTGTCTTCATTTGCGGCAAGCCCGCACACACTCTCTTCGACACGGGTGCTTCGCACTCGTTTGTGTCGGAGACCTTTAGCCAAGGGTTAGGAGGCGTGGAGAGGATCACCGCCCAGATGTTACGGATACGGCTACCTGACGGGTCGGAGCTGTTCGCATCATCCCGTTGCAACCTGGAGGCATGGATAGGCAGAAAACCCTTCGAAGCTCCAGCGACAATTCTGTTGTTGCCTCCAAGCCCAGACAGATGGGCAAACAGAGCGCACAAACCGGACACTGGAGGACCTGCTGAGACTGTGTATTGTGGACCGTGGAGAGTCCTGGGGGAGGATGTTGCCCCTAGTGGAGTTTTCGTACAATAACAGTCATCAGTCTAGTATACAGATGGCTCCATATGAGACGTTGTATAGGCGGAAATGTAGGAATCCGTTGTCTTGGATACAAGACGAGGGTCCAAAGATTGTGGGCACGGACTTTATCGAGGATACTGAGGTGCAGGTACGACTGATACGGGATAGAATGCTGGAGGCGCAGAGCAGGCAGGCGAAGTATTATGACGCTCGACATCGTCTAGTGGAATTTCAGGCAAGGGATCGGGTGTTCTTGAAGATCCAGCCGATGCATGGGGTTTAACGAGTACGTGGTCGGCGGAAGAAGCTTAGCCCGAGGTACATGGGGTCGTTCAAGATCCTGGAGCGGATCGGTCCATTAGCTTACCGACTGGAGCTGTCACCGGAGCTGGCCGGCTTGCATGACGTCTTTCACATGTCTTCACTCAAGAGGGCTCTACTACGCCCGGAGTTGCAGATTACGGCCACTGATGGGCCGGTAGCTTCGGATCGATCTGTACACTTGGAGCTGATACGGATCGAAGACCAGGGGATACGAGTCTTGCGCCGCAAGAAGATCCCGCTAGTCAAGGTCCTGTGGAGGAACCACGGACGAGAGGAGCATACTTGGGAGCCACAGGACCTGATGCAGGAAAGGTATCCAGAGTTATTTAGTCAGGTATACCTCACAACCTCTCAACATGTTCATTTTACTTTCCTTTTTTTAAACTAGTAAGGCTGCCCTAGGAAGAGTAGGGGCTAATCTTTTGTTTATTGGGATCTTGACTTTGCCAATTGGGCGAATTGGTCGTATATTTAGGTTTTTCCCTTTGAACCCCGCTTAGCAACCATGGCGTCGAAATGTAATCTTCCACTTCTTATGGGATGTTACAAGTTTCTTTTCTTCGGTAGAAATCCTCGTAGGCCTAACCTCGATTTCGGGGACGAAATCTTTGTTTTGTTTATTGGGATTTGTAACATCCCATTTCCAACTAGACCCCTAAGTGTGGTTATTGGCCATGACTAGGTCATGACCAAACCCTAGGAAGCCCAAGAAGACCAAGGAAACCAAAGAATGTGGCTGAGACCACTATGGTGTGCAAATAGTAAATTCTTGAACCTTTGTTTAAGATAACCATGGGGCATCACCAAGACTTCAAGACCCCACCATGTTCTCAACAAACCATGGTAGGATCCATTAGATCAATAAGGACCCATGGATGGTAGTCAAAAAGGTTAAGTTGACCCAAGTCAACCCTAACCCTAAATGGGTCAAACCAACCTACTTAGGGTCAATTGACCATCCCCAAGCCAAGTGGACCCCACCCAAGCCCACCTAACCCTAGAGTGAGGTCAATGGGTCACCTAGGACCCATTGGGGTCCACCCAAGAGGCTAAGTTGACCAAAGTCAACTCTAACCCTAAATGGGTCAACCTAGCCTACATTGGGTCAAACTGGCCTACACAAGGGCCAATTGAAGTTCCCTTAGCCAAGTGGACCCCACACATACCTTCATAACCATAGTGAGAGGCCAACGGGCCACCAAGGACCCATTGGGGCTAACCAAAAAAGGCTAAGTTGACCAAAGTCAACTCTAGCCCTAAAGTAGTCAAGGTACCCTACTTAAGGGTCAAGTGACCTCTAAAGGGCCAATACAACCCTACCTAGGCCTCAGAGGAGGCCAATGGGTCACCAAGGACCCATTTGGGCCAACCTCAAAGACCAAATTGACCTAAGTCAACCCTAGCCTAGGTTTGGGTCAAGCTAGCCCAAATGGGCTAACTCAAGCTCAAGCCCAACTCACTTGGGCTAACCATATTTTGGTGGATGAAATAAACATGTGGGCTGCCAATATGAGATTTACCAGCCAACTTAGTGACTAGGAGAGAGAGAGAGAGAATCTCAAAATTAAAGAATAATTTAGGAGAGAGAAAAAGGAATATTTAAGGGTATTTAGTGGAATAAGCCACTTGGACCCATGCCATCAGCCCCCACATGGGCTGGCCGACCCTTGGAAGTCATGAGAAGGAGTTGGATGGAGTGGGACCCACCCATGCATGCATGGTGACAATAACAAAGAAATCCCTCCACCTTGCACTTAGGAATTATCACCCTCCCCTCCATACTTCATCCTCTCACTCTCTCCCTCTCCCATTTCAGTTTCACCACTCTCAGAATGAGTAGAGCAGCAGCAGAGATAGAGAGAAACCAAGCTTGGCCGTGAAAACCAAGGGAGAAGCACCGCCACCGCCGCCATGGTTCCCCGCCGCTCCTCACGTCGCAAGGCCGCCGAGAAGGTCCTCCCTCACCTCTCTCTTCATGCTTAGATCTTAGGAATACCTAGGTTAGGGTTCGGGATCGAATGAGCCCGAGCAAAACCTTACTTTTCAGTCATTAATGGCTTATTTTGAAGCTCTCGGGTGAGGTGGCGCCGCCACCTCCGGCCGCCCTAGCCGCCGGAAAAGCTCGCCCCCACCACCGTGAGGGGAGAGGAGAAGTTGGCCGGTGGAGGCGCCGCCGGAGGCGGCCGGGAAAGTGCCCATGAAGTTCGGGCAGAGAACCAGGCGTTTGGAGAAGAAAATACAGCTGCCGTCCATGTGCTTTAAGATTAGTGCCATGCATATATATAAATCCTGGTTTTATTTAAATACATGAATAGTGTATTTTATGTTCTTTTATATCTGTCTTTTACATGTCAAATGTTAGGGCCCTTACAGCCTTTTCCATAAACTGTTCTCAACATAAAATTTGTAGGTCTTTGCGTTACCTTTAATTTGACATATTACACATAAGTTTTGGTTACGTGTACTGCCCTATAGATCCATTTTCCTAGGGCTGGTCCTAGAGTAGGGCAGAAACTAAAATGGGTGCCCTGCCCAAACCCTAAGTCCAAATGGGCTGCAATTTTGGGCATGTGGCCAAATTAGATATATCTAGGCCCTACCCAAAAATGGGAATTTTTGGGGAAAATAAGTATATAGTTTTAGCCCAAATATGATAAATTAAATTTTGTTGATATTTAGAGCATATCAACTTCAAAATGCCCCAAATTTTGGTGGCCTGCCCTTAGTAGTATATTAGACCTATGGTAGAAATATTATACAATTTAACTCTCTGCATGTTGCGATATCGTACATGCAAGATCTAAAAATTAAATGGCCTTGGGCTGCAAATAGCAAAATGCAGAAATTTGAAAGTGATGCCCAAGCCCATCCAGAGACCCAAATGACCTGAGATTTTGGAGAGTAACTGGTTTAGGGCATATTGAGGTCCTGCCAAAAAATGAGGTTAATTGGAATTAAAATTAGGGTGGAATTACCAAATTACCCCTAGGTTTGTTTAGGTGATTCTTGGGTTAATTCAACTCCAAAATGCCCCAAATTTTGGTGGCCTGCCCTTAGGGGTATATTATACCTATGGTAGAAACATTAGACAATTTAACCCTCTGCATGTTGAGATATCTCACATGCAAGATCTAAAAATTAAATGGTCTTGGGCTGCAAATAGCACAAATGCAGAAATTTGAAAGGGATGCCCAAGCCCATCCAGAGGCCCAAATGACTTGAGATTTTGGTATGTAACTGGTTTAGGGCCTATTTAGGCCCTGCCCAAAAATTGGGATTTATTGTAATTAAAATTATGGTGAAATTACCAAATTATCCCTAGGTTTGTTTAGGTGATTCTTGGGTTAATTCAACTCTAAAATGCCCCAAATTTTGGTGGCTTGTCCTTCAGCACATTATAAATATATGTTGTAAATTTCATCAAGTTTGGATCAATGTAGGGTGGGTAATCCCACATGCAAATGAGGAACATGCTTAGGCTTGGGGTGCCAATAGTAATTTTTGAAATTTTGAGTATTAGGCCCATTTGGATCATGCTAAATTCATGTAATTAATTTCAGTGGCCTATTAGGATGAGTTTTGCCCTCATTGAAATAATGGGATTTTTGGAATCAAAAAAATCCCATTATTTGGAATTATTGAATTAATAGGACTTTTGAAGAATAAATGTTGAAATTAGGTTTGTCACTTAGTTATTTCCCCAAATTTTGTCAAGAATAATATCATGACATGTTTAACTCCTAAAAATTTTATGTCTCTGTTTGTGGAATATTGATAAGAGGAATGTGGAAATTACATTTTTGCCCTTATTTCATTTAATTTATAATTATTGCAAATACTCAGTAGAAAATTATGAAAAACTTATTGATGACATATCTGAGTATAAATAGCCTTGATTAATTTTCTCAGCATTTTTGGATGAACCACAAATTTTTAAATCTTCATAATGGCATTTTGGTAAATTATTTAGAAATAAAAGTTTATAGCCATTGTTACTTGAAAATTAGTGAAATTATGTTTGTGGCACTCTTTTAACATTATGAGCTTGCTGGAAATTTCTTAGAATTTTTGGAAATGAATTCCTTATACCTCCTTTGAAAAATATCCAATATGTGAATTTTGAATTATTTAGGAGATAAATAGAAAAAAATTGAAGAGAAAATTATAAAACTTGGCTGACAATATTATTTTACCATTCTACAACTTATGAAAAATTCCTTGGGTCAGTGGGATCATAATTTAAGATACTTCATGATCAACTTGACAATAATTGGCATTTGTAAGAAATTATTTAAATAGGAGATTAATTGAGAAAAATAGAATATTTTGGAATTTAATCATTTATGTCATGATAGGACACCAGTAATAATCCTAGGTCATTAGGATGAAAACTCGAAGGACATCCTATCATGAACATCACTCAGTATAGGTCGGTCTGCAAATAGTAATTTGGGAAAAGTTGTATTAGGATAAGAGTTGGAATAGGGTGGAGTTAGTCGTGTTGAATTGTTTGAATAAAAGTGGATGAGTCACCTAGAAAGTTCTAAGGAGTGCGGGAATCGTGCGGATGTGTGTTAGAAGGTAAGCGAGTTCGACGAAAGATCGTCGTGCCCGCGAGAGTGAAAGGTCTAAACTACCTTAGGATTAGCCTATCGCAATATGAGAAGGTAATGGGTAAAGGAAATCAACCAATAATATTAATAAGTACCTTGCGAAAGGGAACGCTGGGCGTAATCCCAACACAGTTCCTAGTGCCCCTTGAGAGCCCTTCACAGGGAATACCGGGGGCAGTCCTGGGTTAACGTAAATCTTAAAGAACAAATCAAAAGAGTAATTTAGTAAATAGGGTTTCACACTGCACTCACTAGTTGGGCAAGTATTGGAAATGGTTAAGTCGTCCCGAGGTGTTCAAAGGGGCGCCATCCCGCGGTGTTCAAAGGGATGAGATTTGGAATAAGAGACGGACGTTTCGGTCCGGTGAGCTTTGGCTCGGTTGATACTTGTGACGGACGGGATGGTCCGGGGAGCTTTGGCTCGGTTGATACTTGCGACGGACGGGATGGTCCGGGGAGCTTTGGCTCGGTTCTGATACGATAAACTTGCATGTGCATAAATCTAGTGGCGGGGCATGCAGTACTGGCCGTTCGTCACACCGATGGCAGTACGGTGCACCAGGCGGTTGTGAGAGTTAGAGGGGCCAGTGGTTTGTTTTACACTGCGGTCTGGAGGACGACCCCCGATAACGCACATCCTACCCAACAAGACTGACGGGTTGTCAGCAAAGTACGTACGCAAGACTCTAGAGTGCACCTTGGACGTGTACATATGCGTATGAGAGGGGTCTAAGGCTTGGTAGTGTGCATACCGGCCTAGAAGCGGAGACGCCCGCTCCGCTGCTGCCGTAGCCACAGCGGTGGTACCCGAGAGTGATGCTAGCTCTCAAAAAGCGGGAACTAAAGGTCTGTGTGCACAGAGTCGTGTGTGTGTGTTGCACTTGCATGTCCATCATACCCACTTGCATGTCATAGCATAATCGATTCATTTAACCCTGACACCTAAAGTATAAGTGGTATGTGTTGGGTACATTGGTCAAATGTACCTGATTTGAAGAAGCCTCACCAAACTCAATGATATACATCAGAATGTATTTGATGTTTGTTTGAGTTACTTGTGCAGGTTAGATATACACTGTACTGAAGCTGAAAATTTCTAAGTCCATGTGTCGACACCCAGAGGCAAAGTGTCGACACTTGAGAAAGCTTGTGTCGACACCCAGACAAGCAGTGTCGACACTTGGAGTCATTGTGTCGACACCTGGGAAGAAGTGTCGACACCAGTCAGAAAGTGTCGACACTTGGAGCTGTGTCGACACTCAGTGTAGAAGGATGCAGAAAAGCTGTGTCGACACTTAGCAGAAGTGTCGACACCTAGAAGAGCTGAGTCAACATCAGAAAGTGTCGACACTTGGAGTTGTGTCGACACTCAGCAAAATTCTGCAGAGACTAAGTACAAGTGTCGACACTCAACACAATGTGTCGACACTCAATCAGCAGAGTCAACATATGAAGAATGTGTCGACACTCAACACAATGTGTCGACACACACTCACAGGAGTCAACACTTGAAGCATGTGTCGACACTCAGCACAATGTGTCGACACACAAAACAAGAAGAGTCAACACTTGAAGAATGTGTCGACACTCAGCACAATGTGTCGACACATAACCAGAAGACTCAACACTTGAAGGAAGTGTCGACACAAGGAGCTGTGTCGATACTTAGCAAAGAACAGAAGAGTTGTAAAATATTCTAAGTACAAGTGTCGACACTAAAGGAATGTGTCGACACTCAGCTGAAGAAACAAGATTGAAGACTTGTGTCGACACCAAGAAGCAGTGTCGACACTTGACAGTTTCAACACATAAAGATGTGTCGACACAAAGGAGATGTGTCGACACTTAGAAGAATACAGATAAAGACTGAAGTACAAGTACTGGTGTCGACACTAAATTTCAGTGTCGACACATGCAGAAGAAACTGTGTCGAGACATACAAGGGAATGTATCGACACCTTGTAGACTTGTGTCGACACTTGCACAACATGTGTCGACACTTGGTCTATAAGTGTCGACACTTAAGAACAGAAAGTCTCGACACTAACTGACAGTTAGAGAATTACAAGAAGTGACTTGTTGACATGACAGCTGCCAATCCAGCCGGTCTACAGCAACTGTCAGTGAAGTCAAAAGACTGTTATAAACCGGATCAGCCGGTTACCATGAATGAAGCCTATAAATAGGCACCCACTGTTTACAGAAAAGGGGTTAAGGTTAAGAAGTTAAGAAGTTCACCATCATTACTTGTTGTGAGAATAATTGTAGTGGTTGATCAGACTAAATCAAGAAGTGATACACAGAGGATCAACACAAGAAGATCAGGCAGTCTAACTGCAGATCTAAGTAGTTGGAGAGAGAGAGCTCCAACCAAGGATTCAGTCTTTGGAACTAAGGCTGAGAAGAAGAATTCAGAGTCATCTGGATTTCAAGAAGCAGAGATCAAGGATCAACTGCAGAAGATTCAGACTAATTCAGTTCTACTCAAGAAGCTTTGAAGAAAGCTAAGTCAGTTTGGATCAAGCTGAGTTCTTCCAAGAACTCTTCAAGAAACTCTTAACTCCTCTCATCTTTTCTGGGTTGTAGAGTTAGCATTTGTATTTTCTATTATAAACTGTAAGATCCATTGGATCTGAGTGATTGTAAGCCTATTTTATAAAGGCTGAGGGTAGGGCTTGGTGCCTGAGTGTAGGAGTTGAAGAACTCTGAGTGTAGGCCTTTGATTGGCTGAGTGTAGGCCTGGGTGGCTGAGTGTAGGCCTTTTTGGCTGAGTGTAAGGCTTTGGGCCTGAGGTAGGAACCTTGTTGGGTTCTGAGCTAGAGGAGAAGTTTGGCCGAATCTAGTACACTGCTAGATAGGCGAAGGGGGAAAGTGGATGTACCCAAAGATTGGGGAACCACTATAAAATTAGTGTGTCTGCTGTGCTGTGCTGTGTTGTGGCTTTACTGTGTGATTTCTGTAATTGCTGTTAACTGCAATAATCTGTGAAATAATTGTTGTGCTGCCAAACAAAAGTTAAAAAGGTTTAGGTCACCTATTCACCCCCCCCCCCTCTAGGTGTTTAGGTACCATATCTTTCAAGTGGTATCAGAGGCAGGTTACTCAAAATCAGGACTAACTGTCTGAGGAGATTCAGTTTGGCAGATTCAGTATAAGTCAGGAAACAGGAAACAGTTTCAAGAAAATCAAGAACATGGGTTCTTCAGAGAATCATAAGGAGTTGGGTTCAATGAAACTACCTATATGCAGAAAAGAGATCTTTGGGATCTGGAAAGAGAGGGTTAGGCTTTTTATGGAGGCCTCTGACCCTAGGATATACATCACAGTCAAAGAAGGGCCATATGTGCCCATGAAGATTTCATTATTGGATGCAAATCAGAGGACTCCAAAGGATTTCTCTGAAATGACCAAGGATGAGATTGTCCTAGCAACTATGGACAAAAGGGCACAGAACATCATAGTTAGTGCAATTGATGATGCCACCTTCCAGAACCTTATTCACTGTAAAACTGCAAAAGAAATGTGGGACACCCTCATTGTCTATATGGAAGGTTCTGAAGAAGTAAGGCAAGATAGGAAGTCCTTGCTTAATCAAGAATATGAGAGCTTTAGGCAAGGAAGAGGAGATAGCATCACTGAATGCTATAAGAAATTTTACAGAATTGTAAATGAACTCATGTCATATGGAAGAGAGTTCACAAACTATGAGTTGAATGATAAATTCTTAAGGTCCCTAACCAAAGACTGGGACACCAAGATCTGTGCCATCAGAGAAATGGCAAAGTTGGGAGAAATTCCTCCTCCCACACTTTTTGGCAAGTTGTTATCTTATGAGATGCAATTGTCAGTGAGAAAAGAAGAAGAAAAGTCAACAAGGACTGAATACAGGGAAAAGACTGTTGCCTTTAAGTCAGATGTACCCAGAAAGAGCAGGACCAAGTCATCAACTCCTCCTCCAGAGGTAGTTGAATCAGAATCTGAAGAGTCTGAGAGTACAAAATCTACAAGCAGTGAAAGTGATGAAGACTTTGCTGCATTCACCAGACATTTTCAGAAGTTCCTTAAGAAGAAACAGTGGAGGTCTAGACCTTCATCTTCCAAAGGGAAAGAGGTTCAGTATCAGGAAAAGAAGCATTCAAAGAAGGACAAGAAAAGGACCAAGACTAGTAAGACAACTGGATCCAAGATAATTTGTTACTGCTGCAATAGACAGGGCCATGTTATTGCAGACTGTCCTGAAAGAAGGAAGGAATCCAGTGACAAAAAGAAAACTCACTTCAAAGGAAAGAAGGAAAAGTCCTTTGTTGCCAAGAATGAGAAGACTCTTTCAGACATGTCTTCTTCAGACACAGAGACAGATGTTGAAGCCTATATTGGGCTATTTGCTGAAGAAGAAGAAGAGTTTATGCAGATCATGGAATCTATCTATGAGCAAGAAGACTGTCAAAGCCAAGGACTGATGGCTTTGACTGAAAGTACCAAAAACCTGGAGCAGCCAGGACCCAGTCAGGTACAAGGTTTAACTCAAAGTTCTGATTCCAGTTCTAGTTCAGAGTCAGATTATTCTTCATCAAGTGATGAGAATATATCTGAGTCTGAGGGAGATATTCATCAACTCCTAGATGAATATCAAGTACTATTGCAAGCCTATAAGAAAAGCAAGACCCTAGCCAAAAATTTGGCCAAGGAAATTGCTGATCTCAAGGCAGCTGCAATAGATTATGAGAAAAATTATGATCAAAAACTGAATGAAGTGGCCAGGCTGAAACACATTACTGTGATTCAGATGGGTACCATTGCATTTAAGAATGATCAAATTAAGAAACTGGAGATTAATCTTCAGAAGGAGAAAGAGCTAGTAGCTAGGTTCTCAAAACCTAAATCAGTGCTACCCTTGATTGATGATTTTGTTCATCATAAAGGAAAGACTGGACTGGGATTTGTTAATCCAGCTAGGACTGTTCAGAATCAGTCCAAGTCCAAGGGCAAAGCCCCAACATTCACTAAGACTGCTATAGTTAAGACAGTCAAGCCTGTACCTAAGCAAAGGTACAACAAATTTGAATGTTGGTGCTGTGGCAAAATTGGCCACTTTGCTTTGGACTGTTGGCACAATGTGAGTGCCAAAGGTAGTAACAAGATACCTGATGGAAAGCCTGTAGGTAGCCTTGTTAAGTTGCAAGCTAACAGTTACCAAGGACCCAAGAAACCATTGGGTTCTAAGGTTCAGTAATTTGTTTTGCAGGAGAATCCAAGTGGCCATACCCCAACATGGTACTTGGATAGTGGATGTTCCAGACACATGACTGGAACTAGGGGACTACTGAAGGATTTCATTCCAATCAAGAATGGTCCAAAGGTGACCTTTGGTGGTTCAGAAAAAGGAATCATCAAAGGGTTTGGTAACATATCCTCAAACTTAGTTACCATTACTCAAGTGGCTTATGTTAAAGGGTTGAAACACAACCTTATAAGTATAAGTCAATTAAGTGATGTAGGGTATGACATCTCATTTGTTAAAAATGGTTGTCATATCAAGAGGTCAAGTGATCAAGAGATTATTTTGACTGGATATAGGAAGAGAAATGTCTATTGTTTAGACATTATGGTTGAGAACAATAGTTCTCCAGTTTGTCTTGTAGCAGATGAGACAGTCTCTCAATGTGTCAAATGGCACAAGAGGCTTGCTCATCTTAATTACAAGACTATTGGCAAACTCTTTATTAAAGAGTTAGTGAGGAATGGTCCTCAAGTTAAGTGTGTCAAAGATGGCATTTGTTCAGCTTGTCAAAAGGGCAAGCAGACTAAATCCACCTTTAGAAGCATTGACAACAAGGATGCTGTGAGGTGTTTATACCTCTTGCATATGGATCTATTTGGTCCAATGCCAGTTCACAGCTTAGGTAGGAAGGTCTACACCTTTGTAGTTGTTGATGACTACTCAAGGTTTTCCTGGGTGTTCTTCTTAAAACAGAAATCTGAAACACCTAGTGTCTTTCACAGTTTTGTTAAGCAAATTCAGAATGAATTGAACTGTACAGTGGTCAAAATTAGAAGTGACCATGGTACAAAGTTTCAATCTGAAAGCATGACAAAACTATGTAAAGACTATGGGATATTTCAAGAATTCTCTTCACCTAGAACACCTCAGCAAAATGGCATTGCTGAAAGGAAAAATAGAACCTTGATAGAGGCTGGTAGAACCCTATTAAGTGATTCATCACTGCCAGAATATTTCTGGGCTGAAGCAGTAAACACTGCATGCCATGTGATAAATAGGGCTACCATCACTAAAAGGTTAAACAAGACCCCCTATGAAGTAGTGAAAGGCAGGAAACCAAATCTATCCTATTTCAGGATTTTTGGTTGTAAATGCTTCATACTTAACAATGGGAAGTCCTACTTAACTAAGTTTGCTGCCAAATCCCAAGAGGGAGTGTTTGTTGGGTACAGCAGTAATAGTAAGTCTTATAGAGTCTACAACTTGACTACACAAGTTGTAGAGGAGTCTGTGCATGTAGTTTTTGATGAGACACTTCTTATTAACAATGAGTTGTCTAGTAGTGTGTGCAGCCCCACAGGTCTTTCTAAGAAGATGGACAAGCTAACCATAGAAGATGTACCTGCTGCAAGACAGCAAGTAGAGGAAGATGGCTTATGTCCAGGGGGAGAACTACATGTACCAGGAGCTGAAGAAGTTCAAGGAACTCAGCATGATGAAGATGCTGAAGAAGTATAACCAGAAGTAAGGATGCCTCCAGCCAACAGGCATCTAAGAGATCATCCAGTGGAGCTGATCATTGGAGATCCAAGACAAGGTGTTCAGACAAGGAGCAGAAATCAGAATGCAGCAGTATATTCAAGTTTTCTGTCTCAAATAGAACCAAAGAAATTTGAAGAAGCAATACAAGATCCACAGTGGACTGAACCTATGCAGGAAGAGCTAAACCAGTTCAAGAGGTGCAAGGTTTGGGACTTAGTTCCTAAGCCTAAAGATCACAATGTGATAGGAACAAAGTGGATCTACAGAAACAAGTTAGATGAACAAGGAGTCATCATTAAGAATAAGGCAAGATTGGTTGCAAAAGGATATAGGCAAGAAGAAGGTATTGATTTTGATCAAACCTTTGCTCCAGTAGCCAGACTGGAAGCCATCAGGATGTTCTTGGCCTATGCAACCTTCCAAGGATTCAAAGTATACCAAATGGATGTGAAGTCAGCATTCCTTAATGGTAATTTAAAAGAAGAAGTATATGTGGAGCAGCCTTCAGGTTTTGTTGATCCTACTCTTCCACATTATGTCTATAGACTTAGGAAAGCTTTGTATGGGTTAAAGCAAGCTCCTAGAGCTTGGTATGAAACCCTATCTAGTTTCCTCATTGAGAACAAGTTCACAAGGGGGAAAATAGATAAGACTCTATTCCTTAGGGAATCTAGAGGCAAAGTAATACTTGTCCAAATATATGTAGATGACATTATATTTGGGTCTACTGAAAGTAGCCTTTGCAAAAAGTTTGCAAAGCTTATGCAGAGTCAATTTGAAATGAGTAGTATGGGAGAACTGAAGTTTTTCTTGGGTCTCCAAGTTAAACAGACTGAAAATGGTCTATCCATATGTCAGTCTAAGTTCACCCTAGAACTCATAAGGAAATATGGTATGGATTCCTCCAGTACCATGAAGACTCCTATGGGGTCAAGTATGTCTCTAAGCAAGGATGATGCAGGGAAACCTGTAGATGAAACCTTGTATAGAGGGATAGTTGGCTCCCTACTATACTTGACTGCAAGTAGGCCTGACATTATGTATGCTACATGTGTTTGTGCCAGGTATCAAGCCTGCCCCAAAGAATCTCACTTGACTGCAGTCAAGAGAATCTTGAGATATCTAAAGGGCACACCTAATCTAGGCCTCTGGTACCCTAGGAATGGAGATTTTGATCTAACAGGCTATTCAGATGCAGACTTTGCAGGATGCAAGGAAGATAGAAAAAGCACAACTGGATCCTGTCAATTCCTAGGTGGAAGACTCATTTCATGGAGTAGTAAGAAGCAAACCAGTGTGGCCATCTCCACAGCTGAGTCAGAATATGTAGCTGCAGGAAGTTGCTGTGCTCAACTTCTATGGATTCAACATCAGCTAGAAGACTATGGATGTCAGGTAAGTAGAACTCCACTTTATTGTGATTCTACGAGTGCTATTTCCATAGCTAATAATCCTGTATCTCATAGTAGAACTAAACATATTGAGATAAAATATCACTTTCTTAGGGAGCATGTAGAAAGGAATGATATTGCACTTGAATATGTTAAAACAGATAATCAGATAGCTGATATGTTTACTAAGCCCTTAGAAGAAGCTAAGTTTAATAGGTTCAAAATTGAACTAGGTATGATAAACTTAGACTAAGTATACAGAACAAAAATTGGCTAAGTAAAAAGGTGTCGACACATAGACAAGTCTATCTCGACACAGAATAGTAAGTGTCGACACTTCAGGAAATTGGTGTCGACACATCTAGGAAGTTAGTGTCGACACTTCAGAATGTTAGTGTCGACACATGTCGAGTAGGTGTCGACACATCCAATAAGGTGTCGACACTTAAGTTTTACTCAGAATTTTTCTAAGTAAAGTCTCGACACATGTCGAGTATAGTGGTGTCGACACTTAACCAAGTGTCGACACATAAAATCTGTTGACTAAACTTGTGTCGACACATGTGTGTCGAGACATTATAAGTCAGTGTCGACACTTATTGACAGTGTCGACACATCATTAGAAATTCATCCCGCCTGTTCGTCTTCAAACAAGAAAGGTATAAATAGGGTTCAGTCTTTGTTTGTCGACACGCTTTCAAAGTTTCGAGACCTAAACTCTTGTGTCGACATTTCTCTCTTCTCAAGACTAAATCTTCAAACCCTAATGGCTCCCAAGCTGGAAGAGAACGTCAACGAGGGCTATGAGCTCGTGCGAGGCGCCTTCGACGACAGTGATCAGGAATTCAAATCAGTGATAACCCTAATTGCAAATTCAGGCTTGGAGTTCTTGGTTTTAGAACCAACGAAAATCTGGAAGAAGGAAGTCATTGAATTCCTTTCTGGCGCATCCATAGATGACTCAGGCTTCAGGATTAAGTCCAGGGTGCATGGCACCAAAGTCAAACTATCCCCCAAGTCTTTGAGAAAGGTACTTCAGCTACCTAAGATTCAAGAAGAAGAGGAAGTAACTGCTTCTAAGACCAGGGAAGCTCTTACTTGGTGTGGCCTGGATCCACAGAAGAAGGTGGGATCAGTCTTCAACAGGAAGGGGATGAACAATCAAGGCAAATTCCTGTCTGAAGTAGTAGGCAAGGTTCTTCTAAGCAAACCAGGAGGGCATGACAGGGTGTCAGCCTCTATGTTTAGTATCATGACCAGAATCATCTTCACTCTGAAGACAGATTGGTCAATGGTGGTTTATGAGAAAGTAAAAGAAAGCCTGAAGAAGCCCAATCTGGGCAGGATAATAAGTCTCTACCTGGCTGGATCCATTCCAGAGGTAATGAGCTCTGCAGCAGGAACAAAGATCAATCATATGAGGAGAATGGACTCCAGGATATTTTCTAGATGGGAAAGGGTGCTGGTGTCAAAGGAATTGACCACCCCTGAGAAACAAACTTCTAAGAAAGACTCTCCTCCCAGGAAGAAGAGGAAGACTGTTGCTGTGCCTCAAGAGACCTCCAGCAGCTCAGGCAGTGAAGAACATGTGGTCTTCACTCCTGACAGTCCAGTAGATGTGGCTGCAGAAAAGTCACCTGCTCCTCAGGAGGCAGCTGACATTCAGGGGGAGCTTCCAGGTGTAGCAGAACTATCTACACTGGAGAGTGAACAAGCCACCCTCCTCATTCAAGAGGTACTTGTTGATCTTCACACTTTGAATTTTTCTGTAACAAATTCTGATTTGTCTGATGATCCTCAGCAACATCAGCCAGAAAACCAAGAACCAGATGTTGTTCTTCCAGACACATCTGTTGTGATATCTGATACAGTGGTTGAAGAACCAAGGACATCTCCTGGACAGTCACCAGCAGAATATACAATGGAAGATCTCTTTTTGAACTTAGATCAAGAAGATTTTGATATGGAAAAGAATAATGCTGATACAGGAAAGGATGCTGCTGCTGAGGGGGAGAACATGGAAATTGAGGAAGAGCCTATAAGGCTAGATACTGAGAAGGCACAAGATGTGCATACTGAAAAACCATCCAGCCCTAAGGATAGGGTGGATATAGCAAGTACATCTGAATCTGAAGATGATGAAGCTGAGCAAGCTCAGAAAAAGAAGTTCTTTGTATTCAAGAGAAGGAGCCAGAGCTATAAGAAGGCTCTTCAAACTGTTGCTCAACACTCACTGGTCCAACAAGCTCCATCCACTGATTATAGTTCTCTATTGCTTGCCATGCAAATCAAGATGGATGAACAAAGGAAGGCTTTGGAAACTTATGTTGATGAAGGGCACAAAGCACCACAATCTGATCTGGGCCAGGAACTCAAGTCTATAAGGTTTGAAATGAACCTTAATAAAACAGAAATGACTGATTGTTTTACCAAGGGTGCTCATGCAGTGGTCTATCTAGCTAAACATCAAGAAACAATTAAAGAGAAAGTGGATGATATAGCAGTCAAGCAAGGCTATGTGCTAGAGAATCAGTTGAGAATGAATGATAATCTGACTGCATCTCACAATGCAATAGTCACTGAACTCAAGCAAAAGTCAGATGATCCTTCCACTTCCTCTGCTGCTGCCAAAGCTGATTTTGATAAGATCTTTCAAGCAGAGATTGCTGCTGTCAAGAATGCCATCACAGATTCCCAGAAGGTCATATCAGAACAACTTACAAAGCTTAGACCTTTCTTTAAAGAGGGCATAAGATATTTGGATAGCCAAATCAGATTTCAAAAAGATGATGTAAGAGATCATATGGCTCAAGAAGTCATAAAGGGGGAGAGAGTGTTAGTCAAGGCCAGTTCTGAGCATGCAAAATGGATTTCAAATTCAATCAGGGCTACACTTGGATATCCTCCCCTGTGTGATGACAATGAAGTGGCTGAATCTGGTATTCAAGGAACATATCTTGGAGGTGAGCAACAAGCAGTGGCTGATGTAATCTATCCACCTCCAGACTTTGAAATGATTCATGCTGATGTAAGCACTATGTATAGTCCAACTGCTGGCAAGCCAAATGTTATTCTGGAAAAGGTTGTTCAACCTATCACAGCTGCAATGCAAGAGGCTTTGGACAAAGAAGAAGAAACTAGGCTGTCAAAGAAGAAGTTTAGGGAAATTGCTGAGCAAAAGCCAGATTTTGAACAATGGAGCCCTACTTCTAGAAACATAATTCTCACAGCCTGGAAAGCTGCCAAGGATAATGCCCATGAGAGAAACAAATGGTTCTCAGAGGCTGAATGGAGAAAGCATGAGAGTAGGCAGGAAGCTATTGTCCAACATAGAAGAAAGGCTAAGTTAGGAAAGCTACCTCCAACAGCTGTGGAGCCTAGCAAGTACTTTCCTAAGCCCTATCAATATTTTGAAAGGCAAAAGATCAAGGCTGAGGAACAGAAGAAGAAAGATCTAAAAGGGAAGAAGACTGCTGAAGCTGAGCCTGCTGCTGCTGCTGCTGTGAAAGCACAAGTTAAAGCTGGAAAAGGGATTGTTATCAAAGAACCTGATCAGCACTAGATTAGGAATTAACTTGATGCTTGTTGTAATCTGTTAAGAGAAAAACATTGTAATACTTCATTGAAAATGTATAAGGAACATTATTGGAACAGTATATGATAAATATAGTATGAATGTTCTGAAATATGTGTGTTTCTTAATTGTTCTGCAATGTTTAATAAGTATACATGTGTGCTTTATTTCATGTTCAAGTTTACCCTGTTGACATTTATATGTTTTACATCATTTTGTAATTTTTTAATTATGAGTGATGTATATCATTGACTAAGGGTTATGACTTCTCCAAATAGGGGGAGATTGTTGGGTACATTGGTCAAATGTACCTGATTTGAAGAAGCCTCACCAAACTCAATGATATACATCAGAATGTATTTGATGTTTGTTTGAGTTACTTGTGCAGGTTAGATATACACTGTACTGAAGCTGAAAATTTCTAAGTCCATGTGTCGACACCCAGAGGCAAAGTGTCGACACTTGAGAAAGCTTGTGTCGACACCCAGACAAGCAGTGTCGACACTTGGAGTCATTGTGTCGACACCTGGGAAGAAGTGTCGACACCAATCAGAAAGTGTCGACACTTGGAGCTGTGTCGACACTCAGTGTAGAAGGATGCAGAAAAGCTGTGTCGACACTTAGCAGAAGTGTCTACACCTAGAAGAGCTGAGTCAACATCAGAAAGTGTCGACACTTGGAGTTGTGTCGACACTCAGCAAAATTCTGCAGAGACTAAGTACAAGTGTCGACACTCAACACAACGTGTCGACACTCAATCAGCAGAGTCAACATATGAAAAATGTGTCGACACTCAACACAATGTGTCGACACACACTCACAGGAGTCAACACTTGAAGCATGTGTCGACACTCAGCACAATGTGTCGACACACAAAACAAGAAGAGTCAACACTTGAAGAATGTGTCGACACTCAGCACAATGTGTCGACACAAAACCAGAAGACTCAACACTTGAAGGAAGTGTCGACACAAGGAGCTGTGTCGACACTTAGCAAAGAACAGAAGAGTTGTAAAATATTCTAAGTACAAGTGTCGACACTAAAGGAATGTGTCGACACTCAGCTGAAGAAACAAGATTGAAGACTTGTGTCGACACCAAGAAGCAGTGTCGACACTTGACAGTTTCAACACATAAAGATGTGTCGACACAAAGGAGATGTGTCGACACTTAGAAGAATACAGATAAAGACTGAAGTACAAGTACTGGTGTCGACACTAAATTTCAGTGTCGACACATGCAGAAGAAACTGTGTCGAGACATACAAGGGAATGTGTCGACACCTTGTAGACTTGTGTCGACACTTGCACAACATGTGTCGACACTTGGTCTATAAGTGTCGACACTTAAGAACAGAAAGTCTCGACACTAACTGACAGTTAGAGAATTACAAGAAGTGACTTGTTGACATGACAGCTGCCAATCCAGCCGGTCTACAGCAACTGTCAGTGAAGTCAAAAGACTGTTATAAACCGGATCAGCCGGTTACCATGAATGAAGCCTATAAATAGGCACCCACTGTTTACAGAAAAGGGGTTAAGGTTAAGAAGTTAAGAAGTTCACCATCATTACTTGTTGTGAGAATAATTGTAGTGGTTGATCAGACTAAATCAAGAAGTGATACACAGAGGATCAACACAAGAAGATCAGGCAGTCTAAATGCAGATCTAAGTAGTTGGAGAGAGAGAGCTCCAACCAAGGATTCAGTCTTTGGAACTAAGGCTGAGAAGAAGAATTCAGAGTCATCTGGATTTCAAGAAGCAGAGATCAAGGATCAACTGCAGAAGATTCAGACTAATTCAGTTCTACTCAAGAAGCTTTGAAGAAAGCTAAGTCAGTTTGGATCAAGCTGAGTTCTTCCAAGAACTCTTCAAGAAACTCTCAACTCCTCTCATCTTTTCTGGGTTGTAGAGTTAGCATTTGTATTTTCTATTATAAACTGTAAGATCCATTGGATCTGAGTGATTGTAAGCCTATTTTATAAAGGCTGAGGGTAGGGCTTGGTGCCTGAGTGTAGGAGTTGAAGAACTCTGAGTGTAGGCCTTTGATTGGCTGAGTGTAGGCCTGGGTGGCTGAGTGTAGGCCTTTTTGGCTGAGTGTAAGGCTTTGGGCCTGAGGTAGGAACCTTGTTGGGTTCTGAGCTAGAGGAGAAGTTTGGCCGAATCTAGTACACTGCTAGATAGGCGAAGGGGGAAAGTGGATGTACCCAAAGATTGGGGAACCACTATAAAATTAGTGTGTCTGCTGTGCTGTGCTGTGTTGTGGCTTTACTGTGTGATTTCTGTAATTGCTGTTAACTGCAATAATCTGTGAAATAATTGTTGTGCTGCCAAACAAAAGTTAAAAAGGTTTAGGTCACCTATTCACCCCCCCCCCCTCTAGGTGTTTAGGTACCATATCTTTCAGTATGGGACGCTTATACATTAGGCCCTGCAAAACGACCCCTTGGTCTATAAGCTTGTGTGGGCAAGTTTATAAATTAAGGTTATTTAAATACTTATATGCTGCTTGTGATATCCGACACCCCAACGTATAAAGTGGTATGGGACATTTTATACGATGGGAGCCTTGTAGAAGATCCCTTGGCTTATGTGTATTCACATAAGTGAAGGTTATATTCCTTTCTTACTTTACTCATTATAACCTGATTATAAATTGCTATCTAGGTCCCCCTGTCACCTGTTTTTGATTTCTCTCCTCTTTCACGTCCTTTCCTTTCTTCCTCCCCGCTCGGTGCCTAGGAGCATGGGGGAAGGGGTGGGGGACGATAGGGCTTAGTCTTTAGACTAATGGTTTTCGAACCACATCATATTAGGGGATCGTGGAGCCGAGTATGGAGGAGCAGCCCAGGAGACCGGTGCAGTTAGAGATAGGGCAGTCTAGCTCAGGAGTACAGCCAGCTGGGACCGTGAGTTTTGACTTCTAGTAGTTGTTTTGTTTTGCTTCCGCATGAGAGATCTGTAGTGAGGATATTGATGTACCGGGCTTCAGCCCTTCTTATTTCTGTACACTTTACTATTCTCTGGACACTCCCTTCGTGGAGATTTTTATATATATGTGATATGATGTGGACTTGTCTTCTCTTGTACTGCTACTTTTGCGTCAGCTGCGATCGATTTGGCCGGCAGGATCGGCGTCTTGTAGTGTCGACCTTCCCGGGTGCGAAGGTGTCACCGCAAGGCGGCGGTTCTGGGGCTAAGACCCCGGGGTTTTAAAGGAAAAAAAAGAGGGGTCTTACATATAATTCCAAGCATAGGAACGTGGAGTTCGCTGTTGGCGATTGGGTGTACTTGAAGATTAAACCGTTCAAGGGTGTCTCGCGGGTGCGGCAATTGAATAAGGTAAGCCCGAGGTACCTTGGACAGTTTGAGGTTCTAGAGGGGATTGGGGAAGCAGCTCATCGCTTGAGGCTATCAGTGGAACTTAGTGTTCTACACGATGTATTCCATATATTGGCGTTGCGGAAGGCGGTGTTACTGTTATATACTATGCGACGGATAGGGGTTGTTACAGATAGCCCAAATCCTACTGAACTAAGAACGACCGCCTCCACCCATTAATGTGAGATAGCCTAACTAGCACCAACCGGTAAACGATTTTGACTCTGATGGGAACTCTCTATGAATGTCTCGTCAAGATCATCACCCGAGCGTGACTTCGATATTACTAGGGTCATTAAGATCGATGCCCCCACCTACGATGACATGGGAGATCCCCAGATGTTCCTCACCTGGGTAGTAGACATGGAATGTTACTTCTAATGGCATACCCTCTCGGACCTTCAGAAGGTCCAAGTCACCAGGATGAAGTTAACTGGGCGTGCTAAGACATATTGGCTAAATGAGGAACGTAGGCTAGGGACCGAGAACGGAGTCCCACTAGTTGGATGGCCCGTAATGAAGAACCTATTGTCTGATCAGTATGTCCCCGCATACCACCATACACAGATGTTCGATGAGCTAGCCACCCTACAGCAAGGCTCAAAATCGGTAGGCAAAGACATGGGCGATTTAAAGGACCGCTCGGTGCATTGTGACCTTAGAGAAGCTCCCGAGGTTACTTTATCTAGGTTTCTAAAGGGGCTATCTTCAGATATCCAAAGGAAACTCGTACGTTATGGACATACAGATTTGAACATGACTTTCAATGAGCCCTTGCCATTGAATTACATCTTGCCTCTAAGGCACACTCCCATTATTCCCAAGCGAAGGGTAACTCCACACTGGGAGCGTCCACTTCCACATACTAGGATAAAGGGAAATTTCGGTCCAACGAGTCTAAATCGGTAGTTATCACAGCTAGGAATGCTAGGAATCCCACCAGTGAGCGTATCCCCATAAGGAAGGTTAGTAAGTCCACTCCCATGTGTTATGCTTGTGGCGTTCAGGGCCACTATGCCTTTGAATGCCAAACAAAGACTAAGGCCATAGCCCTATTGGATTCAACTATCGACCCCTCCGATCTAGTTTATAAGGTTGCTGAAGAGAGTGACCCAGATGGTGTCCTGAGTGACTTGGAGGACGATCATCCCCTTATGGTGATGTATTGTATCTTGACCACTCCTCATCCGTTAGATGATTGGAAGAGGACGAGTATATTTTCTCTGATTTTTAAGAGTGAAGAGAAGTTCTACAAATTGATCATTGATAGTGGTAGTTGTGTGAATGTCATATCCGATAAGGTCGTTAAAAGTATGAACTTGACCACGGAACCCCGCCCGACTCCCTATCACTTAGCTTGGATCAATAAGGTTACCATCCTGGTCACCAAGCGATGCCTAGTCCCCCACTCATTCAAATCTTATATTGATGAGGTGTGGTGTGATGTCCTTCCTATGGATGCTTGTCACGGGTTGTTGGGCCGACCTTGGCTTAATGACCGTGATGTGACACTTTTTAGCAGAGCCAACACGTATGAATTCAAGTTCAATGGCAAGACCATTACGTTGAGTCCGACTATCTCGAAGGAACCTGTAAGACCGGTTAAGGACACCACGATCCCAATTGAGAGGAAGGCCTTGAAACTAGTCTGGAGAAAGAATTTTATTAAGGACCCATTTCTTAATGGAGTGATGTATGCTCTAGTCCTTCTGAGTGCGAAGACGGATACTAGAGTATTGTATGACCTGCCCAGTGAGCTATGGGAATTGTTGGAAGAGTATAGGGATACGTACCCGGATGAGTTGCCATCGACGTTACCTCCACTTAGAGATATTTAGCATGCGATAGATCTCATCCTGGGGTCTTGCTTGCCCAACCAGCCACATTATCAACTCCATCCTGCTGCCCATAAGGAGTTGCAGGTTCAGATAGAGGACTTGTTGAAGAAGGGGTTGATTAGGATGAGTATGAGTCCATGTCCGGTACCAGCTCTGCTTGCCCCCAAGAAGGATGGTTCATGGAGAATGTGTGTTGATAGTTGGGCTATCAACAAGATTACCATCAAGTATAGGTTCCCTATCCCACATTTAGATGAACTCTTGGATGTTTTAGCTAGCGCCACTATATTTTCTAAGTTAGATCTTAGGAGCGGTTATCACCAAATTAGGATCCGTGAGGGAGATGAATGGATACTGCATTTAAATCTAAGGATGGGTTATATGAGTGGCTTGTGATTCCCTTTGGGTTATCCAATGCCACCAACACCTTCTCCCGGAAGATGACACATGTATTTCGGTCGTACTTGGGAAAGTTTGTGGTAGACTATTTCGATGACATCTTATTCTATATCACCTCCACTGCCGAGCATATCTCCCACCTGAGAGTGACTGTTTCCACCTTGAGGAAGGAAACCATATTCCTTAACATTAAGAAGTGTATTTTCTACATTCCAGAGGTAGAGTTTCTAGGTTATATAGTCTGGTCTGAGGGAATTCGAGTTGATCTTGGAAAGGTTCAGGTGATTAAGGACTGGCCCGAACCGACTAGCCTATGAGAGGTACGTAGTTTCCATGGTTTGGCTACTTTCTATCGCCGCTTCATACAAGACTCTAGTAGCATTATGACACCTATTAGTGACTGCATGAAGAAGGGTGAGTTCACTTCGACAAAGTACACCACCTTTTTCCTTCCAACGTATTAAGATGCTCATGACTGAGGCACCGGTGTTACATCTACCTGACTTCACCAAGGTATTTGAGCTTACTTGTGACACATCAGGGGTGGGAATAGGAGGTGTTCTAAGTCAAGAGGGTCACCCGGTCAGTTATTTTAGAGAGAAACTAGCGGGTGCTAAGTTGAATTATTCGAACTACCATAGAGAGTTTTATGCTGTTATTAGGTGTTTGCAACATTGGAGGCACTATCTCCTCTCCAAGGAGTTTGTGATCCTCTCCTATCATGATGCTTTATGTTTCATAAACGGTCAGCATAAAATCAGCGCGCGTCACGCTGAGTGGGTAGCTTTCTTACAAGGGTACACGTTTAGTCTTAAGCACCTTAAGGGGTCTAACAATCGAGTTGCCGATGCACTTAGCCGCCTTACCCTTCTGTTGTATACCATACAAGTCAATGTCGTAGGATTCGAATGAGTTAATGACGAATATGCCGCTTGCCCAGATTTCCACGAGATGTATTTCTCCGTCCAGGCTAGCTCTCCAACGACCATATCTGCATTTGTTCTTAGGGACGGTTATCTTTTTAGGCACAGGAAGTTGTATATTACTCGATCCTCCTTACGACACCACATTATCTAGGAATTACATAATGGAGGTCTGAGTGGACACTTTGGAATGGATAAGACCATTACACTCGTTGAGGAGAAATTTTACTGGCCTAAACTTAAGGCAATGGTTGGAGGGATAGTGAGTGGTTGTCGTACATGTCAAGTATCTAAAGGCACTAAAACCAATGTTGGGTTATACACCCCTTTACCAATTCCTTTTGTACCTTGGGAAGATGTGAGCTTGGATTTCATATTAGGCCTCCCCACAACACTTCGTCGACACGACTCCATTTTTGTAGTTGTGGATAGGTTTTATAAAATGGCATACTTTATCCTATGTAGTAGGACCAACGACGCATCTCACATAACTTAGTTACATTTTAGAGAGGTCGTTAGTCATTGCGGAGTGCCGAAGACAATTGTCTCGGATATGGACGTGAAATTCACTAGCTATTTTTAGAAAACTTTATGGATTTTAATGGGGACCGAATTATTATTTTTCGTTGCCTATCATCCGCAAACTGATGGTCAGACGAAAGTAGTCAATCGGAGTTTAGGGAATCTTCTAAGGTGTCTCGTGAGTGATCACAAGGGCACTTAGGATTTACTTCTCCCCCATCCATAATTGGCTTACAATAACTCTAAGAATAGGTCCACGGGTATGTCCCCTAATGAGATTGTTCATGAGTATAAGGCTCCTGTGCCACTTGACTTGGTTCCATTACCACCAACATATAAACAAGTCAATTTGCACAATCCTTCGCCCAACACATTCATGACTTACACGCACATATCTGAACAACCTTGGCCTCCAAATATTAATCCTATCAAACACATGCTAATCAACGTAGGAGAGTGTCAAACTTTAAAGTCGGCGATCAAGTCTTAGTTCACCTTGTTCCCGAGCGGCTGCCAACTAACACCGTTAGAAAGTTAGCTCCAAAGCACGCCGGCCCCTTCCGGATTATAAAGAAACTAGGTGATAATGCTTTTGTGTGAGATTTGCCTGATGATTGGGGTGTTTCACCCATTTTTAATATCTCGGATTTGATGATGTTTGTTTCACCTCCACAAGAGTTGTCTTCTTTGTCGTCTTATCCTTCCACGCAACATTCTTTCGGTTTGGGGAGTGGTAGTACGAATGATCTCTCTCCTATGGTCTCCACGGGTTTACATCGGATGGTAAGTTGTCTTCTTCTATTCCCACTGTTGACATGTTTCCAAGGTTTCCCAAAACCTTTCTTATACCATACAAGATACTTGATGCTGAGCTGCTCCCTACTATCGATGGCGCTACCCGCCTCTTTCTCATCCGTTGGTGTGACCGCCCTCCTTCCGATGACTCATGGGTACTCGAGATAGAGCTTCAACAATTGGATACCGCTCTTCTCCACCGCTATCTCCTGGACCATACCTCGGAGATACGTGACTTTGAGCAGGGGAGGATTGATGCCGCAGCCCCTCCACCACCACTTGATGATGATCTGAATGCCTAAATGCTAAACGTAAAGATTTCAGGCGACATGACGACTCCTTGACCGCTAACGGAAGGCAACATTACAACCTCCGTCCGCGGCGCGAGAAGCCTACTTAAAGACTTATTTGAAGACCATTTCAATTCCTTTAAATGCTTTATTTAATTTAAAACTTGTAATATTTTCATTTCATGCACTTTAATTTTGGTGTGCGTATAAATAGTTTGGTGTGCTACTAACCATCCGGATTGATGAGGTTTCATCTCAATCTTTGATGGTTGGATCTATTTTGTAACTCCTATATATAGGAGGCTTATTAAGTGAATTGGAATGAAAAAAAGGAAACCATAAAACCAGCCTTCTCTCATGAGGAGTTCGACCATGGTATTTGACTAGCTGTCGCCCAGTGTTGCCCTCTACCCCACCTCGGCTTCCCCTCTCGTGGAGCCTCCGACATCGTTTCTTGGTGCGACTCCAAGGAATAAGGATGGCAACCCGACTCGGTGCGACACCGATGGATCCATTCGGTGCGACACCGGTGGGAATCATGGAGAGAGTGATTCTCCCACAAGTTATCAAGTGTGCTTTCTACCAACGGGTTGGGTAATCTCTTCACCTCCTCTAGTGCTTCTTCTCTTTAGATTTGTGGAGGTTGAACCATCGTGGTCTCCATGATTTTAAATTTCAATCGCTCTCAAATCTCGGAATAAAATTGTTATTGTCCGTGTTTCCATTTTCCAGATCGGGTAGGTCGATTTTGCTTGAGTGGATCTTGGCCTATAGCCTTGGTCTTGCCCTCAAAAAGGATTGGCAACCTTTGCATTATCTTGGGGAACAAGTCGACTCATTTTTATTGCTGTTTTAGAGTCGATCATTCTCCAATTGTGTTTATGCATTGTGCGCGAGACATTTACGCATTGTAGGCAATAGATTCTTGTGTAGTTGCGACAGATCATGGGTGTGTTGAACGATGAACTAGAGCCTTCTCTCATGAGGACCGTCGTTAGCGACATACACTACATCAGTTCAACATGCTTAGTTCAAATTTAAAGAAATTGAACTTGCTTTCATCTAGGGGTTTTGTAAAGATGTCAGTAACTTGTCTATCTGTTGGAGTATACTCTAAGCAAATATTTTTGTTTTTCAAGATTCTCTCTAAGAAAGTGATATCTAATTTCTATATGTTTACTTTTACTGTGTGAAACAAGATTATTAGCAATAGAAATTGCACTAGTAGAAGAACAAAACATAACAGATTTACTTAGTTATGCACTGTAATCCGATAGTTGATGTTGAATCCACAGTAACTGTGCACAACAGCCTCCAACAGATATGTACGCACATTATGCTGTATAAATTGCAACACTTGTTTGCTTCTTACTACTCCAACTTATGAATCTTTTTCCTAGAAACTGGCAAGTTACAGAAATACCTTTTCTGTCTTCTTTACACCCTGCAAAATCTGTACCTGTGTAGCTCGTGAGTTCAAAATCACTATCCATAGGATACCAAATCCCAAGATTATGTGTGCCCTTAATATATCTCAGTATTCTTTTCACAGCAGAGTAAGGAGACTCTTTGGGACATGCTTGGTACCTTGCATAGACACATGTTGAGAACATAATATCTATCATACTAGCAGTCAAATACAGTAATGATCCAATGATGCCTCTATACATGGTTTCATCAACTAGTTTCCCAGATTCATCCTTGTGTAGTGACACTGTAAAACCCATTGGAGTTCTCATGGAAGAAGAATTCTCCATACCATATATCTTAATCAACTATTTAGTGAACTTAGATTGAGAGATGAATATCGCATCCTCAGATTGTCTAACTTGAAATCCCAAGAAGAACTTTAGCTCACTCATGCTGCTCATTTCAAACTTGCCTTGCATAAGCCTGACAAATTTTCTACACAGCTTCTCATTAGTAGATCCAAAAATTACGTCATCTACATAAATCTGGACTAGGATGCTTGAACCTTTGTTGTCCCTAAGGAATAGTATCTTGTCTATCTTTCCTCTAGAGAACTTGTTCTCTATAAGAAAGGTAGACATGGTCTCATACCATATTCTAGGTGCCTGTTTTAATCCATACAAAGCCTTGTGCAATCTTAATACATAAGTACTGGGTTTAGGGTTAACAAAACCTAGTGGCTGCTCAACATACACTTTTACTTTCAATGTACCATTGAGGAATGTTGACTTTACATCCATCTGGTAGACCTTATATCCTTTGTATGTTGCATGAGCTAAAACAACTTTATGGCTTCTAGCCTAGCTATAGGTGCAAAGGTTTGGTCAAAGTCTATCCCTCCTCTTATCTATATCTTTTTGTTGGAACCCTACTAGTCATTTGGGCTAGGTTCACTATTAGGATTGTTTAGATGACCCAACATGTATAGTCTAGGGTCATAGGATGTTTCCAGGGTCTAGGTCAGTCACATGATGTTAGATTTGTTGAACCCACCTTCAGAAGACTTTAGAGACAGAAGACTTCAGAGATAAAGTTGTTGGGTATTTCATCCACATGAACCCAGATTTGATGAAGTCACCCTGGAACTAAGATGAATTAAGTTGTATTTGATGCTTGGTTTGAGCTATATGTTTGCAGGAGTTTCACTGGGAAGTGTAGACCAATGTCAGCCCACAGTGGGTCACCATACACAGGAACTGTGCATTATAATCCCTCATTGCATATTCTAAGGTGTTGACTCATGTGTGGCCTCTCTATTGGGATACACTTCATATTCAAGCTATTGGACTATGGGAAAGGCATTGGAAGTTGGATACTCTAGAAAAATCAGTTTTTCCAACCTCAGAAAAATTCTAAGTGTTTTACTCGAGTAGTGCTTTCACCTACTCGAGTAGTCTGGGTATAAGTTACTCGAGTAAAGGAATTCTGTACTCGAGTAGACATAGTCATATACTCGAGTAGTTAAGTCACCTACTCGAGTAGACCAAGTCATATACTCGAGTAACTATACTCACCTACTCGAGTAGATAGAAATATACTCGAGTAGTTCATTTTACCTACTCGAGTAGTTCATGCGTCACCCGTGTACCTCGCTATTTCCTTATTCCAGAATTTTTCTAAGACTTTTACTCGAGTAGAATTTTCACCTACTCGAGTAGGTTACTTGCTCTCGAGTAGTTTATTTCATCTACTCGAGTAGTTGCCAGCAGACCTCCTCAGAATATTTCTAAGTATTCCACTCGAGTAGTACTTCTTGTACTCGAGTAGGTTATGTAATATACTCGAGTAGCTCTTCATGTACTCGAGTAGATCTTCTATATACTCGAGTAGGTCTCTTAGTATACTCGAGTAGTTCTGTCTATATACTCGAGTAGTTGATCTCTATATACTCGAGTAGTCTATTTATACTTACCCGAGTATGTTTCCCATCATATACTCGAGTAGCTATTCAACTACTCGAGTAGTTATTGACTTACTCGTGTAGTTGGCCAAATATTTCCGAAAATTTTCTAAGTCATTTTTCTGACAGGATTTTTCAAATCATGCGACATGATTGGTCCACGTGTACATCATTATGACTGATTATGACCTTTAGTCTCTCCTATATAAGGTCTTTTCAGAAAATGACAAACCCTAAGTTTTCTCAAAGCTTTCTTGTAATCTCTTTTTCGAGAAATATTCTTCAGCCGCCTCTCTCTGACTTTCGCGAAACGGAAGCCGCCGCCGCTGCCTTCTTCTCCGGCAAAAGCTTCTACTTTCAGAGGATCATTTTGAAGAAAATTTACAGATCGAGATTGACTTCACTGATCATATTTTCTCTCGATTTCTGTAAAAGGAAGTAGATCCAGATCGAGGCCGAGACCTTCTTCACCGATTTCTGAAAAGGCTACAAAGTTGAAAAGAAGAAGATCTTGGCCATTTCCTTCAGATCTAAGAGATTTACTGTTTGTTTTCTTGTAAACTCTTTATTAATGTTGTAGGAGAAATCTTCTCCGAGTTTAGGAGTTTTTCACTCCGAGTTTGTAGGAAGTGCTATCTTCCGAGGTGTAGATACGTTTTGTTTGGATCGAGTTTGTAGGAACTTTGTTCCGAGGGTAGGATCGATTTGTGATCCGAGATAGTGGAGTAGCCGAGTCTAGTTGATTGCTAGATCGGTGAGGGAAAGTGGATGTACCCAAGGTTGGGGAACCACTATACATCTTGTGTCGTCTATGATATTGGTAGATATTTCTGTGCAGTGCTCTAATTAATTTTTATTCCGCAAAAGACGGACAAACCACCTATTCACCCACCTCTAGGTGATTTAGGTCGACAACAGTTTTCTTTCAATTGGTATCAGAGGGAGGTTGATCGTTAAAAGGTTAACACCTTGATCAGATCCAGATCTGTAGTCTGAAAAACTCTACCATAAAATGGACAAGGGCAAAGATTTCGCCAAGCTTCCTCTGTGCAACAAAAACAACTTTCCCATGCGGAAAGAAAGGATAAAATTTTTCATGGAAGCTGTGGATACAAGGATCTTCATGATCGTTGAAGAAGGTCCTTACGTTCCCATGAATATGTCCACTATCAACCCTACCAAGAGAGTTCCGAAAAAGCTAATGGATCTTGACAAAGACGAGATTGCACTTGACTCTCTCGACAAGAAAGCTAAGAACATCATAGCAAGTGCAGTCGATGACTCGATGTTGTAGAATTTGATTCACTATTAATCAGCTAAGGAGATGTGGCACTCCTTAGCCACTTTGATGGAAGGGACTGAAGAAGTAAGAGATGATCGGAGATCCCTTCTCAATCAAAAATATGAAGCGTTCCGACAAGGGAACAAGGAAACAATTGCCGACACATTTGAGAACTTCTTCAAGATTGTAAATGGCCTAAGGGTGTATGGCCGTGTCTTCACAAACGAAGAGCTGAACGACAAATTCTTGAGATCCCTAACCAAGGAATGGGATAACAAGGTATGTGCCATCAGGGAGTTCGGGAAGCTAGCTGAAACGGACCCGCAAAATCTCTTTGGAAAGCTTATGTCCTATGAACTCCAAATCAACACAAGAAACGTTGAAGAAGAGAAGGGCAGGTTTGCTCTAAAGGAGAAATCTGTCGCTCTGAAGGCAGACACCTCTAGAAATACTAAGGTTGCCTCCCTCGCTCCAGCTCCAGAAGTTGATGAAGAAGAAGAAACATCAGAGCCCAGCACATCAGGCTCTGAACTATCTGAAGGAGAGTTCTCCTTGCTCTCAAGGCAATTCAAGAAGTTTCTTAATAAAAAGAAACAATGGAAAGGTAAGGATGCCTCACACAGAAGATCGCGGCGTGATGACGATCGACAAAGAAAAGGCTTAAGCAGCCACGACAGGTATAACACTAAACAGAACAAATACGTTTCAACTGACATCATTTGCTACTGTTGCAATAAGCCAGGTCACGTCATTGCTGACTGCCCTCACAAGAAGAAGGAGGGTGGCAGAAGGGAAGACAAGAAATCCTCACACAACAGGAAGAGGAAAGAGAAGAGCCTCATAGACAAAAGGAGCAAGACTCCTAGCGACTCCGACTCCTTAGAGTCAAGCGAAGAAGAAGAAGCTTAATTTGGGCTAATGGCTCAAACAGATGATGAACAAGAGCCCCAGTTCACTGGGAAGGTAAACTCTCACACCCCTCTCTCAGAGTCTGAAGTCTCTGAACATGATTGTGAGAGTAGCTCCTCTGACGATGAGTCAGAATTGATGGCCCAGTATAAGGAGCTAATCATGGCTTACGACAAATGTCGTCGAGTCGTGAAGACTCAGGCTAAAGAGATCAAATCTCTAAAAGCCGAAGAGAGCAACTTGAGAGAGAAAGTCGCAAAGACTGACACCCTCGAAAAAAACTTCAATAATGCTATTGAATAATACAACAAGGCTCTCGAGCACCTTGACCTGAAGGAGAAGATCATCAAAGATTTGGAAGCCGAACTTGCGGCTGAAAGGAAACTTGTTGAGAATTTCTCTAAGCCCAAGACGGTTCTTCCATTCGTTGCCGAATTCTCAGCAAAGGCCAAGGGAGCTGGACTAGGCCATGAAAAATCTCCTAGTAAATCATCTAGGAGAAACAAGAATCAACGGAAAAATAAGGCCGCCAAAAAGGCCTCAGCCGAAGAAAAGGGAAAAGCCCCCCAAAATCAAACCACATTCAGAAAGGTCATCTTTCCAACAAATGAGTTTGATTTTGACTCATCATACGGGCACTTTGCTAGGCCTACTCATGTAGAGCCAAAGTCCCGCTATCAAGGATGGGCTCGACCCCGAAAATTTGGCGAAAGTGTCTTTAAAGCACCCTATGAAGAAGTTGTTCTTCAGAGCTATGGCCCTTTCAATCATGGGCATAACTTCAAGAACGCACCAAAGACAAAGCCTACTGTAGAAAAGCCTATAAAGGAGAAGAAGCCATGTGATTGCCATCACCATGAGGCATCTTCCTCCAAGAATGCTACCCCTGCTAGACCAAAGTTCCAAAAGGTCAAGCAGGAGATATTGAGGCAAAGGTACAACATATTTGACTGTTGGTGCTGTGGCAAGGTTGGTCACTTCGCCATAGATTGATGGTTCAATTCCATAAACGCTGCAACCCCTCATGTCAGCAATATGAGAAAGACCGCTCATAATGCCAACACTCGCAGGGGGAGCACTCTAACCCGAGACCAAGGACCCAAACGTGTATGGGTTCCTAAGGCGAATTGATTGTGATTGCAGGGATGTCCAAAGGCCAACAAAATGCCTATCTGGTACTTGGACAGCGGATGCTCTCGGCATATGACCGGGACGAGAAGCCTCATTCAGAACTTTACTCTAGTCGTGAACGGACCAAAGGTCATCTTTGGAGGTTCAGACCGTGGAATTACTAGAGGCTATGGTATGATTACTAACGGCAATGTATCCTTCTCGGATGTGGCCTATGTTGAAGGATTGGAACACAATCTCATTAGCATAAGCCAACTCTGCGACAAAGGATACATAGTTGAGTTCCATGCTGATAAGTGCTTGATAAAATCCGTTGACAACATGGAAACGATTCTATCCGGCACTCGAAGCAGGAATATGTTCTGTTTGAATTTCATCTGTATAGATTCCTCCACACCAGTGTATCTTTTGGCAAAAGATAGTGCGTCTCTTGGTGACCAATGGCACAAGAGACTAGCACATATTAATTTCAAAATAATTAATAAATTATTTTCAATGAACTTCGTACGTGATGCCCCAAATGTCAAATGCGTCAAAGACAGACCTTGTCATGCATGCGTAAAAGGCAAGAAAACAAGGGCTACCTTTAAAAGCACTGTTGGCAAAGACTCTAACAGATGTCTCCATCTATTGCACATGGACTTGTTTGGTCCACAACAGATTAGAAGTTTGGGAGGCAAGAAATATACATTGGTAATTGTTGATGACTATTCGCGCTTTGCGTGGGTGTTCTTTCTTAAACACAAGTCAGATACCTTTGATATCTTTACCAATTTTGTCAGGCAAGTCTAGAATGAATACAACGGCTCCATAGTGAAAATCAGAAGTGACAATGGAACAGAGTTCAAATCTGGGGCCATGACAGAATTCTGTGAAAGCTTAGGTATCTTTTATGAGTTTTCCTCTCCTCGTACTCCACAACAAAATGGAGTGGTTGAGAGAAGGAACCAAACACTCATAGAGGCCTGCAGGACCATGTTGAGTGATGCTTCACTACCGGAGTACTTCTGGACTGAGGCCGTCAACACTGCATGCCACGTGCAAAATCGAGCACTCATAAACAAAGACCACAATAAGACTCCTTACGAACTTCTGAAAGGCAGAAAACCAACAGTCTCTTACTTTAGAATCTTTGGCTGCAAATGCTTCGTACTTAACAATGGCAAGTATCATACCACCAAGTTCAGCGAAAAGAGCTTTGAAGGTACTTTTTTAGGATATAGTAGCCATAGTAAGGCATATAGGATTTTTAATAGAAAAACCCTGGTGGTGGAAGAATCGATACATGTTGTATTTGATGAGATGAGCTTGCTACAAAGCAATCCGTCTAGTGTACTCATTGAAGATGCAGCTGAAAAGCTGAAAGAAACTAGCTTGGATGATCTGTCCGAAGAAGAAGGCGAGAAGTTCATTAAGATCACCACTCCCACTCCTATTGGAGAGGCTGATGATCAAAATGGAGAAGTCATCCAGGATGAAGAAATCACTCCGGTGCTTGAAGATAATCCATATGCAAGGACTCTAGAGCTCAGACATCTGAAGGATCACCCCATGGACCAGATCATAGGAGATCCTCAGGATGGTGTCAGAACTCAGAGAGGTTCAACTAATGAGAATCTTCATTTGTGTTTTCTCTCACAGGTTGAACCAAAGAAATTTGAGGAAGCAAACTCAGACGCATCGTGGATAATGACAATGGAAGAAGAGTTAAATCAGTTCAAGCGGTGCAATGTGTGGATGCTGGTTCCAAGACCCAAGGGAAAGAACATCATTGGAACAAAATGGGTCTTCAGGAACAAGATGGATGAAGAAGGGACTATCATAAAGAATAAGGCCAGACTCGTCGCTAAAGGCTATCGTCAAGAAGAAGGAATTGACTTCGACCAGACATATGCTCCAGTGGCCAGACTGGAGGCAATAAGGTTGTTCTTAGCATATGCTGCCTTCAAAGGCTTCACTGTCTATCAGATGGATGTGAAGTCGGCCTTCCTGAATGGTAACTTAAAGGAGGAAGTGTATGTGGAACAACCTCCAGGTTTCGTTGATCCTAACTTTCCCGATCATGTCTACTTTCTGCACAAGGCCCTATATGGTCTGAAACAAGCTGCTCGAGCTTGGTATGAAACGCTGTCTACCTTTCTACTTGAGAACAAGTTCACAAGGGGATAGATAGACATGACATTATTTCTTAGGGAAATAAAAGGCAAGATTTTGCTAGTGCAAATCTATGTCGATGACATTATCTTTGGCTCTACAGATAACAACCTCTGCAAAAAGTTCTCAAAACTTATGCAAGGGAAGTTTGAAATGAGCAGTATGGGCGAGCTGAAGTATTTCTTAGGGCTTCAAGTGAAACAATCTGAAGATGGAATTTTCATCTCACAGACCAAATTCACCAACGAGCTAATTAAGAAATTCGGAATGGAGAATGCAACCTCTATGAGGACTCCAATGGGCTCAACTATATCTCTGGACAAGGATGAGAAAGGGAAACCTTTTGATGAAACCAAGTACAGAAGCATAATTGCATCCTTGCTCTACCTTACTGCCAGTAGGCCTGGCATAATGTTCTCAACATGCGTCTGTGCTAGATTTCAGGTGAACTCTAAGGAATCTCATTACGCTGCTGCAAAGCGGATCCTGAGATACCTTAAAGGCACACCAAATCTTGGCTTATGGTACCCAAGAAGTAATGACATCAAACTAATTGGATTTTCAGATGCAGATTTTGTAGGTAGCAAAGACGACCGGAAAAGCACCTCAGGGACTTGCCAATTCTTCGGAAGAAGGCTAATTTCCTGGAGTAGCAAGAAGCAGAACTGTGTCGCAATCTCAACGGCCGAGTCAGAGTATATATCTGCAGGCAGTTGTTGCGCACAGTTGCTATGGATAAAGAATCAGTTTGAGCACTACAACCTGCAGTTCAAGGATATTCCTTTGTACTGTGACTCCTCGAGCACAATTGCAATAGCCAACAATCCAGTCTCTCACAGCCGGACAAAGCACATTGAGCTAAGGTACCACTTCATCCGGGAACATGTGGAGCATGGAGACATAGATCTCCAATATGTGCCTACAGACAGGCAAGTTGTAGATATCTTCACCAAGCCGCTGGACGAGACCAAGTTCTCATTCTTCAAGTCAGAGCTTGGGATGCTCAACAAAGAGGACTAAAGAAGGCTGAATGACTAAGAAGCAAGTAATTGCAAAGGGTTAGTCAAAAATCCATTCTTTCTCAACTTTATCAAAATTCCACTCGAGAAGCATGAGACATACTCGAGTATCTAAAGATCTACTCGAGTATATGAATAAACCTACTCGAGTATGTGTACTGACCTACTCGAGTATCTAAAGACCTACTCGAGTAAGCTTCTCACCTACTCGAGTAAGTCAATACCTACTCGAGTAAGTTTCTGACCTACTCGAGTAAGTCAATACCTACTCGAGTAAGTCTCTCACCTACTCGAGTAAGTCCTTTTCTACTCGAGTAGCTTTTCTTACATACTCGGGTAGCTCCAGTTAACCTACTCGAGTAGCTCCTTTATCTACTCGAGTAGCCTCTCTCTCTCTCGTGTCCTGATTTCCAGTTTTTCAAAATTTATTCTATTCGCCACCCAAGGCTATATGCCACCTCTTTCTTTAAATTAATTAGCGGAAATTTAAGAATTATATATATATACGAAATTCCGAAACATCAAACCTACTCGACATCATTTCTATATCTCAAGTACCCTGTCTCTTCGCCTACCCTGCCGACTCGCCTCCGCCGAAGTTGCAGAGCTTTCTCCCTCAACTCCTCCAGTCAATAGCATCCATGTCGACTTCTCACAAAATCAGTGTCAGCTCCGAACTCGTCACCGACGGTATTGCAGAGCTCTCCGACGATTTCCACAACCTCCTCATTCTTCTCGACACCACCGGCCTCTCCTTTATACTCCAAGAACCCTGTCACGTTCTCTTCCCCGACGTTGCAGAATTCTTCTCAAATCTCAAGGTTCGACGGAATGGCAAAGTCCTAAAATCTACCGTAAAGGGTTTGAAACTAAAGTTCACCAAGACCTCTGTCTCTCAACTTCTCCGTTTACCGATTGTTGATGAAGAGGATCACCTTGTTGCTGAGGATTCTGACAGGACAGCCCTTTTCTGTGGCTTTCCCACTGATGCTCAATACTTCAAAAGGTCAGATATGAATGCAGAAGGCAAATTCTTGGTTGATGTTATTGGAAAAATTCTTCTCTGCAAGACACACTCCATCCGAGACATTCCCTCATACTTCTTTGATATAATGCAAGTCATTGTATGCCGCAAGAAGTACCAATTTGGTATGTTGATTCTGGACAAGATAAAGGATAGCATGAAATCCCCCAACTACGCAAGAATTACATCTCTGCTCCTTCATGAAACAAATCCTGAAGTATTCAACTTCTCAAAAGGGACTCCACTTCACCACATGAAGAAGGTCTCCATTTCTTTAATTCAGAGATGGGATCTCAAGCTCCAGAACTGTGCCCAAGCTGCAAAGGTCACAGAAATCCCAGTAGTTCCTGCTGTAGAGGACAGGACTCCATCTCCCTCTCCTCATCATGTGGCCAGCTCCTCTGGTGCACCAAGTGAGGGGGAACCTGCTCCATCTAGCCCAGTCAGGCCACCCTCTCCTCAGCCAGAGATTCCATCCCTACCTCGTACTCCAAAGAGTCAAGCCACTTCCTCAGAGCAAATACCTCATGACACTCTTTTGTCCACAGCTGCTGCCATAGATGCCATGATTGCAGAGCTCACTGAAGATGTGCTTCCCCCTCCTTCTCTATCTCCTCCAGGTCCAACCATTGAACATCACAAAGACTTGTCTCCAGCACAGTCTCCTGCCCATTCTCCAGCCAGAACTCCAACTCCTTCTCCTCCTCCTCCTCCAGCAAATAAGCCAGACACCATTTTCATTTCTGATGAGCCTTCTCCTGAGCCAGCTGAGGCTCCTCTCAGAAACCTTGATTTCTCCATTCCACATGCTACAGAAGAATTGGATGCTGTCATTCATACCACCAGAGCTCCCAGCTCAGTGCTTATTGAAGAAATAGCTCCTTGGGTACCTCCTCCTATCCCTAATGTTGCTCCCTCTGCTGCTGCTACAGTTTCCTCCTCCTTAGATCTGCTGTAAAGTATTGTCATTCTTCTTCAAGAACAAAGACATCACTTTGACACCTCTCTAAAGGTGGTCACTGATAAGGTCAATGCTCTTGAGATTGAGATGAGCAGAGGTTTTGCTGAAATTCAGCATAACACTAACAAGCTAAAGTACCTGTTCCAACTTGGTGGTAAAGCTCTTGACCATACTATCACTAGTATTGGCAATGTCATGGAACAAGGTGTAACCTTGGCAAACAATCAAATTGAGCTAGATAAGAGGACTGAAGCCAACAAGATGAAGATATGTGAAGAGGTTGGCATCTTCAAAGATGACACCATAGGGACAGTATCTGTTGAAGTCAGAAAGGGGGAGGGTTTGATAAAAGAACTTAAAGAACAGGTAGAAAAATCTACTGCTCAAAAGACAGTTGAATGGGAAGCTCATATAAAGACCATTCATGATGATGTGCTTGCCCAGATACAGAGTGTCAAATTTCACACCTATGACACTGCTGTCTCGATGCACAACCAGATCTTGCAAGATCTTGCAGTTGACCCAAACATCATTCCCCATCATCTCAACCCACTGGCCACAGATGTCACTGCCCCAGCTGTTCCTCAACAACCTACCTTCCCTCCCAGGCCTAGAGACTCAGTTGCTCCACCAGATACTTATGTCCCAAAGCTGGGAAGACGATCCTGCTGATATATTCCTTCAAGCTCCTCTAGAGATCAGAACCAAGAAGAAAAGGAAATTGGTGAAGGCCCCTCTGCCAGCAGATCTGCTCCTTCCAAAGCACCTGAACATGCTGAAGCCTGGTCTCCAACTTCAAAGTCTCTCATCTTGGACACACTCAGGTTGGTCATAGATCACAGTGAGAATAGAAGCCTTCACTACAATTCCCAGGAATGGGAGTTATATGAGAAGTCCATACTAAAAAGAAGTATCCATGACAGAGAGTTTGGGAGAAATAACCCTGCTGCTCCTCCAAGGCCTCCTAAGTACTTCCCAAAGCCATTCAGCTACCTAAGGAGACAACAAGAGAAGATGGATAAGCAATCCCAAGCCCAAACCTAAAAGATGATGAGAAATTGAAATGATAATATTAGACTTGATGTTTTTGGAAATTTATATATATATACAATTCTTCATTCTGTCTAATTATCTTTTTCATTATCCTTTGCTTACCTGCTTATATTTTTCTACTTAGTTTCTTTTATATCCATAATTCACCTTAGTGTAAAGGGTTCTGACTTCAACAAATAGGGGAGATTGTTGAGTATTTCATCCACATGAACCCAGATTTGATGAAGTCACCTTGGAACTAAGATGAATTAAGTTGTATTTGATGCTTGGTTTGAGCTATATGTTTGCAGGAGTTTCACTGGGAAGTGTAGACCAATATTAGCCCACAGTGGGTCACCAAACACAGGAACTATGCATTGTAATCCCTCATTGTATATTCCAAGGTGTTGACTCATGTGTGGTCTCTCTATTGGGATACACTTCATATTCAAGCTATTGGACTATGGGAAAGGCATTAGAAGTTGGCTACTCAAGAAGAATCAGTTTTTCCAACCTCAGAATAATTTTAAGTGTTTTAGTCGAGTAGTGCTTTCACCTACTCGAGTAGTCTGGGTATAAGTTACTCGAGTTAAGGAATCCTGTACTCGAGTAGACATAGTCATATACTCGAGTAGCTAAGTCACCTACGCGAGTAGACCAAGTCATATACTCGAGTAAATATACTCACCTACTCGAGTAGATAGAAATATACTCGAGTAGTTCATTTTACCTACTCGAGTAGTTCATGCGTCACCCGTGTACCTCGCTATTTCCTTATTCCAGAATTTTTCTAAGTCTTTTACTCGAGTAGAATTTTCACCTACTCGAGTAGGTTACTTCCTCTCGAGTAGTTTAGTTCATCTACTCGAGTAGTTGCCAGCAGAGCTCCTCAGAATTTTTCTAAGTATTCCACTCGAGTAGTACTTCTTGTACTCGAGTAGGTTATGTAATATACTCGAGTAGCTCTTCATGTACTCGAGTAGATCTTCTATATACTCGAGTATGTCTCTTAGTATACTCGAGTAGTTCTGTCTATATACTCGAGTAGTTGATCTCTATATACTCGAGTAGTCTGTTTATACTTACCCGAGTATGTTTCCCATCATATACTCGAGTAGCTATTCAACTACTCGAGTAGTTATTGACTTACTCGTGTAGTTGGCCAAATATTTCCGAAAATTTTCTAAGTCATTTTTCTGACGGGATTTTTCAAATCACGCGACATGATTGGTCCACGTGTACATCATTATGACCGATTATGACCGTTAGTCTCTCCTATATAAGGTCTTTTCAGAAAATGACAAACCCTAAGTTTTCTCAAAGCTTTCTTGTAATCTCTTTTTCGAGAAATATTCTTCAGCCGCCTCTCTCTGACTTTCGTGAAACGGAAGCCGCCGCCGCTTCCTTCTTCTCCAGCAAAAGCTTCTACTTTTAGAGGATCATTTTGAAGAAAAGTTACAGATCGAGATCGACTTCACTGATCATATTTTCTCTCAATTTCTGTAAAAGGAAGTAGATCCAGATCGAGGCTGAGACCTTCACCGATTTCTGAAAAGGCTACAAAGTTGAAAAGAAGAAGATCCTGGTCATTTCCTTCAGATCTGAGTGATTTACTGTTTGTTTTCTTGTAAACTCTTTATTAATCTTGTAGGAGAAATCTTCTCCGAGTGTAGGAGTTTTTCACTCCGAGTTTGTAGGAAGTGCTATCTTCCGAGGTGTAGATCCGTTTTGTTTGGATAGAGTTTGTATGAACTTTGTTCCGAGGGTAGGATCGATTTGTGATCCGAGATAGTGGAGTAGCCGAGTCTAGTTGATTGCTAGATCGGTGAGGGAAAGTGGATGTACCCAAGGTTGGGGATCCACTATACATCTTGTGTCGTCTGTGATATTGGTAGATATTTCTGTGCAGTGCTCTAATTAATTTTTATTCCGCAAAAGACGCGCAAACCACCTATTCAACCCCCTCTATGTGATTTAGGTCGACAACAGTTTTCTTTCAAAAGCAGTTAAAAGTTTGCACAAAAAGTCGTTCGACAAAAGCTGAACTAAGTTCGACGATCATCGATCTCAGATCGACGAACTCAGAGTTCCTTCTCTGAGTTGAGCTCGACGAAAGTCAAGCTGAGTTCGATGAACTGATTTCTATGCTTTAAAGTTTAGCTCGACGAATGACTTACTCAGTTCGATGAACTTGGAGCTCATATTGAAGAAGTAAATTATTCAATGCAACAATCTTAGAGCTCATCTCGACGAAAGATACTTATCATTTCGACGAACTTGGAGCTCAGATTGACGAAAATTTGCTGAGTTCGACTAACTCCTTCTAGGTTCTGTTCAACTAATTCTCTGCAGTTTTTCAGTTCAACTAATGGCAGATCGATTTCAAATTAATTCAATTAAGAAATACTCTGATAATTAATGCATAATATTCCCCATGAATATGGTTGTTACCAGACAGCATTAATTATGGATTTCATAGAGTTATTGCCATACCATTTTATTGGGACAGTTATGAAAATACATTCAAGACAAATTGAGCCATTCCAATTCCCAGAGATCAGGCATACAAATTTCAAGGAAAGATTTTAAATATTCAAAGGTTTTGAAATCTGCTAGGATATATATACTCCTTCTGAAAATTGCAGTGTGGAGAAGAAGAAAAAAAGATATACAGAAAGCTAAGGAATATAGAACAGAGTTCCTCCTCATCTGCTGCAATCTTTCAAAAGACAACAAATCAAATCAGTCTGAAAGTTTTACTGAACAGTGTGGAAACCACCCATCACCACACCTCTTCCCCAAACCCCGAGGTGATGGTAAGGGGGGACGGGGGTACATAAATACCAAGGACCACCCGATGTAGGCAATGTGGGACTAATCCATCCACAGGATGGCGGGGATATTCCGCCACACGGGGGCCCACCGGGGTCAACACCCAGACCTAGAACGCGATGGGGAAGCCCAAATATGCAGTCCCACACACACCCAATCCCGTTGGACCTTGGTTCTTAACACACCCCCGCAACGGGATGGCTCTAATACCATGTGGAAACCACCCGTCACCACACATCTTCCCAAAACCCCGAGGTGATGGTAAGGGGGGACGGGGGTACATAAACACCAAGGACCACTCGCTGTAGGCAATGTGGGACTAATCCATCCACAGGATGGCGGGGATATTCCGCCACACGGGGGGGGGGGGGGGGGGGGGGCACCGGGGTCAACACCCAGACCTGGAACGCGATGGGGAAGTCCAAATATGCAGTCCCACACACACCCAATCCCGCTGGACCTTAGTTCTCAACAAACATCAACCTCATCTTTGAAGACCTACACCCTGAAGCAAAGTTTCCATCTCCTGATCATCTACACAACTCTGGGGGAGCTTTGACATCATCAACAATCCACTAGTCTTCTCAGAGATTTGAGACAAAGAAGATAAAATCATTTTCATTTTTCTTTCACTATGTATAGGGTTTTTAACTCCCTTCAAAAGTTAACCTTTTGGTTCACAAGTCCCATGATCAAAAGACTTGGGATTGGTTTTTGGGCACCTGATCAAAAGCTCAAAGGGTTGCTAGATCTCCCTTATAAAAATAGATCTTCTGGTGATAGGGCACCTGAGTAAAAACCTGTGGTGGCAGGGCACTTGAGCAAAAACCTATAGGGGATTCCTACCAGGGTTGTGGAAGAGTGGATGTACCCAGGTTTATTGGGGAACCACTATAATTTCCTTATGTCATCTGGATTGCCTTTACTTATTTTATTTGTGTGCTGTGATTTTCATTTTCCTTATATATTTATTTATCACCTACTTTAACTCTATTGCAAACAAAAATTAAAATTTTAAAATATACTATTCACCCCCAACCCCTCTATTGTAAAGGAGATCTATCCCTTACTTTCAATTGGTATCAGAGGGACAAGTTACTTGGTTGTACAGGCTAACACCTGGAACATAATATCTGATAGATTTTCTCTTTACCTTGTAGTTTATCATGACACAAAATAAAGAGTATTAAAGCACCATACCTCCAGTGTGCAATCTGAATAAGTTTGCACTTTGGAAGGCAAGGATAAGACTTTACATGAATTCTATTAATGAAGACATATATAATTCCATTTTGACGGGACCACCACTTCCAATGGAAACAACAAGTACAAGTGCACTTGAGTGGACTAAAGCTCATAAGAAGGTAAAGATTGCTGATGCCAAAGCAATGAACATTTTGGCCCAGACTATGTCAGATGACATATTCCAGAAAGTTGCTGAATGATCTTCAGTAAAAGGAAATTTGGGATTCTCTCAATGTTATGGTAGCAAGATCTGTAGATGAAAGAAAAATAGGAGATCACATCTGATCTCTCAGTATGAGAACTTCAAGAAGGAAGAAGCAGAATCTATTGCTGATATGTACAATAGACTCAGCCTCATAATCAATAAGCTGAAATCATTAGACAAGAATATCACATTGACAGTGATAAATGACAAGATCCTTATGTGCTTCCCTAGCACATGGGATTCAAGGATCTAGCAAATCAATGAAGCTAGAAGCCTCAATGAAATATCTACAGAGACCTTGTTGGGCAAGATCAAATCTTATGAGCAGCTCATCAAGAAAAGAGAAGCTGAACACAGAACCTTTTCTTTAGTGAGGAAAGAGTAAATCATTGCTTTCAAAGCAAGTGAAGAAGCAGAATCCATTCCAGACAATGAAGATCTATTGAGTCTCTTGGCTAAGAGATTTTACAAGATGGCAAGGAAGGACTTCAGGAGAAGATCAGCCAAAAATGATGATAAGCCAAGGTATGACAAGACTCTTACTCAAGAGATTGTCTGTTATGGGTACAGGAAACCTGGACATATACTTATAGAATGTCTAGAGAACCAAAAGAAAGAGAAGAAGAAGGATAAGCACTCTAAGAAGTATACTCACAATCCCTCCTCCAGCAAACACAAGAAGGAGAGGGGCTTTGTTGCTGAAACATGGAGTGAATCTGAGGATGAATCTTCATCCAGCTCCAGTGAGGATGAAGAAGAAGCTAAGGCCAGAGAGGTCTTCTTGATGGCAATCAATGCATCATACAGCCACTCTGAAGCTGATATCTAAGAAGCTGAATCTAAATCAGAAGAAGATCATGTAATTTCTTATTTTTATTTTACTTCAAAACAATTCAAAATTGAATTTAAACTATTATGCACTGATTTAATCAAATCTGAAATGGAAATCAAACTTCTCAGAGAAAAATAATTGAATATGATAATTTATTTTCTGAAAATATTAAACTTAAAGATAATTTAGACAATGCTTCAGAACAAATAATATCCTTTAAAACTAAATTATCTGAGTCTAAGGAGTTTCAAGAATCCCTTAATGGGAGAAGTATCAAACTGATGAATATCACAAGTACAGTAAATGCCAGACTAAATGGCAAACTGGGCTTGGGACCTTCATCTAGTCAGCCTTTTTATTACAGAAAAATATTATCTACTCCTATAAAGTTTGTTTCTGAAAAGGGAAAAGAAAAATTAGAAAATGTAAATAAACTGAAGTTCTTCACAAGACTAATCAAAATAAAAATAAAAATTTTCATAAAAAATCATGTTCAACATAATTCGTCGTACCGATCCCGACAAAATAACTTTTATAAGTCGAACTCAGATCGACGAACTATGAACCCAGAATTTCAGTATAATCATTCTACTAACTGCGCTCGATGATCTCAATATAGTTTGTTGAATTGTGATCGATGAACGTAGGTCACAGAGAATGAATATTTTCATTCTGTGAATAGAGTTTGACGAACTCATCCCTATTCTTCAAACACAGATCGACGAACTTATTCTAATTCGTCAAACCCAAAATTTTTAAGCAGAAACTTTAATTCTTTTAAAACTTTTAATAAAGCTAAAAATTTTATTAATCCTTTTACCTAGTGGATCATTCCTCCTCGGAGATTTCATCCACTAAGTTATAAAGATCAGCCTGAATTCTCCTAATTTCTAGTTACCTGGGTCAAGAACACCTAACCTATTTTTATGCAGGTGAAGAACTATCCTACCATAGAGGAACAATGCTATCTTGATAATTGCTGCTCTAAACATATGACTGGAATAAAGCAAATCTAACATACTTCAAGTCAAAGCTTGGACCAAATGTATTATTTGGAGACTCCAACTATGGGCAAACAGAATGCTATGGAAATGTCAGAGTTGGAATAGTTACCTTCAGGATGGTAGCTTATGTAAGTGGTCTCAAGCATAACCTAATATTCATAAGTCAATTATATGATGAAGGTTATCAGGTATCATTCAATCAATCTTCTTGCATTATTACTTCTAGTGACAACAAACCTGTTTAACTGGAATTAGAGAAGGCAACATATATGTAGTAAACTTTAAATCTGTTATTTCAGAAATTTGTTTATCTAATCAAATTAGCTCAACCAATGAACTATGACATAAGTGATTAGATCATGTAAACCTTAGGAATATTGCAAAATTATCTAGGTACAACCTTGTTAGGGGACTACCTTCTAGTTCTTATAAGAAGGAAGGACTCTGCAGGGCCTGTCAATTAAGCAAACAAACTAAAAATAGTTTTAAATCCATATCTAAAAGTGATTCACCCATAATTTTGTACTTGTTACATATGGACCTTTTTGGACCTATTGCAGTCAAAGTTTGGGAGGGAAATACTACAATTTAGTTATTGTAGATGACTTATTTCTTTCTGAGAAATAAGTCAGATAACTACAAAGTTCTTAGAGACTTTATTAAGAGCATCAAGATTGAGTACTCTACTCAGGTTACATTGATCAGAAGTGATCATGGAACCGAGTTTGAATCTCTTCTGATGAAAGAATTCTGCGAGAAGGAAGGTATCAGACATTGTTTTTCAGCTCCTAGAACTCTAACAAAATGTGGTAGCTGAAAGAAAAAATAGAACCCTAAATGAATCTGCTGGGACATTACTTACAGATGCTTACTTGCCCCTATCCTTTTGGGGAGAGGCAGTAAGCACAACAAATTATATTCTGAATAGAAGTCTAATTCATAGGCTAAAGGGTAAGACCCCCTATGAATTACTTAAAGCGAAGAAATCTAAAGTAGATTATTTTAAAGTCTTTGGATGCAAGTATTATATTCATAATAATAATTAGAAACACTGAAGGAAATTTGAAGCCAAAGCTGCAGAGGAAATTTTCCTTGCATATTCCCAAGTAGCAAGGCTTATAGAGTCTTTAACAAATCAACCCTTAAAATAGAAGAATATGTTCATATATCTTTTAATGAGACTAAAATGGTTTACAAGGAGAAAGAAATTTCTACCATAGACTCATTGTAAGTGCCCTATCTGTGTGAGAAGTTGGCTGATTTAAACCTTAAGCAAGAGGTTACTTTGCATCCCTCTCCACAGATTACTGAAGAAAGTGAAGATCATATTGAAATTATTGAACCAACAATAACAATGTAATTCCACAAGAGGAATTAACTCCACTAGCTATTGATGTACCAACTCCACTAGTTATTGATGTACCAACTCTGCCTGCTGATCTTGTCACACTTAGAGATCACCCTATGTCATAAGTGATTGGAGACATATCAGTTGGTGTACAGACAAGGCATCAACTCAACCAAGATCAGATGCATGCTTGCTTGATTTCTCAAATTGAGCCTCAATCCATTTACGATGCAGAGCAAGATCCCCACTGGATTATTACAATGTAAGAGAAGCTCAATCAATTTGAGAGGTGTAGATTTTTGGATTTAGTTCCAAGACCAAAAGACTACTCAGTCATTGAAACTAAATGGGTCTACAAAAACAAGTTGGATGCACAAGGAGTAATAGTAAGAAACAAAGCTAGGCTGGTAGCCCAATGATATTCATAGGAAAAAGCATTGATTATTATCAAACCTTTGCTCTTGTTGCAAGACTTGAAGCTATCAGGATCTTTCTTGCTTATGCTGCATTCCAGAACTTCAAAGTATATCAGATGGATGTTAAAAGTGTCTTTCTAAATGGAGAACTTAAGGAGGAAGTATATGTTGAACAACCTTCAGGTTTTATTTCTTCAACTCATCCCTCTTATGTTTTTAAGTTGCATAAAGCCCTTTATGGTCTAAAGCAAGCTCCAAGAGCTTGGTATGAGACCTTGGCTAGTCTTCTTTTAGAATATAAGTTCATTAGAGGCATTGTAGATAGGACTTTATTTATTAGACATCATAAATCTAAATTTTTTCCAGTACAAATATATGTAGATGATATAATCTTTAGCTCTACTGATTCCAAACTGTGCAAAATGTTTTCTGACCTAATGCATTAAAAATGAGAAATGAGTAGCATGAGTGAACTATCTTATTTCCTTGGTCTTCAAGTGAAGCAAACCACTGTTGGTATCTTTATATCCCAGTCTAAATATGCTAAAGAGCTACTTAAAAGATTTGGGATGTCAGATACCTCTGCTATGAAAACACCCATGTCCTCCAATGTTGTAGTTGATTCTGATGAACAGGGCAACCCAGTTGATCATAAAACATATAGGGCTATTATTGGGTCCTTATTGTATCTTATAGCTAGTAGGACTGATATTATATTTGCTACTTATATTTGTGCTAGATTTCAAGTAAGTCCTAAAGAATCTCACTCTATTTTATTAAAAAGTATTTTAAGATATATAAAGGGTTGTACTAATCTAGGACTCTAGTATCCTACTGAGTCAGAATTTGAATTAACTAGATTCTCAGATGCTGACTTTGTTGGATGTAGAGTTGACAAAAAAGCACATCAGGAACATGTCAATTCCTTGGTGATAGGCTTGTGTCCTGGTTTTGCAATAATCAAACATTTGTGTGAACTTCAACTACTGAAGCTAAATACATAGCAGCAGGTAGTTGATGTTCACAGATTTAGTGGATTCAAAACCAACTTCTGGATTATGGTTTCAACTTAAATAAATCAACCATATTTTGTGATAATACCAGTGCAATTTCAATTGCACAAAATCTAGTGCATCATAGTAGGAACAAGCATATAGAGATAAGACATCATTTCATTAGAGACAATGTGGACGAAATAAAATTAATCTTGTCTTTACCTCTACTGATTTACAAAGGACAGATATTTCACCAAACCCTTTGATGAAAAGAAACATCTATTCTTCCTAAATCAGCTAGGTATGATTAATGGAGAAGCTTTAATTTGATTTTTTTTCTGTGGTCGTCTAATTGTCCATTTTTCGTCGAACAGAGATCGACAAACTGTGAACTCTTCATGGAAGTGTTTGTCAGATGGAGATCGACGAACCTTCCTTTGTGAAACTTTTCATCGAATGGAGATTGATGAAGTTTGTTTCAGAAAAATTTTCGTTGAACGGAGAATGACAAAATGTTTTCTTCTCTTCAAACTTAGATCAATGCTTTTATTTCTTTCTGAGATTTTTCGTCAAACTGAGTTTGAAGTTTTTTTTTCATTGGATGGAGTTCGTCTTTTCATCTTCTGAAAACTTATAATTAGGTTTTCATCGAACTCCATCCCGCACTTTCTAGTTCTCTTGAACTTGATCTTTTCTCTTTGCAGGACAACAATGGAGATTTCTGCGGCGACTCTCTCTAGGATGAAATTCATTGCTAGTTTTGATATTGATATAGAATCATTCTCTCATTCGGATAAAGTCTTTCAAGACATTCTGAAATTGTTCGAGAACCATAATCTTTGACAGTTTATGACTACAAGGATAAAGCTTCCAGTAGCAGAGATAAAGGAATGGATTCACACAACCAAGATTCAGGAAACACCTGTTATTATTAGAACAATCTTGGGTAATCAGGTTCCTTTATCTCCAAAAATTCTTACTGAAATTTTTGGCTTTGTTAATGGAGACAATGATATAGAGCTGTCTAGCTCTGAGTTTAATGATATGCTAGATAGGTTGGGTCACTCCCAGGAAAACCCTAACTACCTTTTAAAGAAAACATTTTCAATAAAATACAAAGTTTTGGTTGATATTATTGGGAATGTTATATTGGGCAAGCACTTTGCTCATGATCACATAATCAGGCACCAGTTTCATCTGATGTGTACCTTGGTTAATCAGAAAATGATTAATTGGGGATTAATTCTATTTTATTCCATTAAGAAGAAGATTACATGGACATCTGGAGGATATGTCAGAATTTTAGGAATTTTCCTACAAAAGAAATGTCCAGAGCTGTTGGTCTCCCAGACCATCTTTATTAATGCTTCTAAGAGGCTTACATCTGCTCTATTTGGTAAATGGGAGAGGGTAATCCCTAAGCCATCCATGTATTCCTCTTCCAGGACTGCTTCTGAAGGCACCAAGGCTGTATCACCCACTTCCCCAACCACAGTAGAAGCTCCTGCTCCTCACATTCCATCTCCTCCTCCATCTCCACATCATTCTCCACTTCCATCATCAACTCCACTTGTTGATGTTTCTACTCTTCAAAATACCTTATCTGAAGAGATTCCCTCTACATTCTTCCATTCATATTCATCAATCCATCATTCACTTCCATCACCTCCACATTCTCCAGCTCCTCAATCACCACTACCATCTCATCCTATTGGGAACATTCCTTCTACCTCTTTTCCCACATTCAATCTATTCTCTTCTCCATCTCCACCACATTCACCTCAAATTCACCCCATTCCCTTATTCAGGAAGGTACTATTCTTAATGTCACTCCCTCTAACATTCCAACATCTTCAATTAAACAAGCATTTACCCTCTGTACAACCTGCTCCATGCCATCCTCTTCTACTATTAATTCGCCTTCCACATCTGCTAATTCTAATGATTATATGTATGTTGATTTTTCATCTATTTCTGCTACCATTCTTGAATTCATTACCCCCACACTAAAAAAGCTAATTGATGAGGCAGTGGCTCCTCTTATTGCTACCATCAATACTCTTTCTTCACAACTTGCCTCCTTCTCCTCTGTCCCTTCATCTACGGGCCTAGATTCAGGTGTCTCTGGATCTAGGCAGGGGAAGATGTCTAATGAAGAAGCTCCTCAAGCAGTAGTTTCAGTAGCAACAGTAGTTGATTTTCAATATTCAGAAATGTTTTCAGTTAAAGAAGCAGATTCAGTTATTCCAGAAGTTACTGTTGGGGATGTCTCTATTAATCCCATAGTAAACTTAAATTCTTTATTATCAATTTTTGTTTCTTTGCATAACAATTGCCTTCCAGTTTTTGATAACTCTAATAAGGCTATAGTATGCTATACAGCTCCAGTAAGCTCAGCAGTTTTAGAGCAACTAAGGACCAGGTTTCAGTTGGTTCCTCAATTCCTCAATCTTTTACTTCTGAAGATTCAATAAATGTCATAGTGCAAGGTTTTTCCCCTCCGACTTATGTGATGGATGAAACTAAAATGCTAAATATGGATGACATTATGTTTGGTGATATGCCAGAAGAAGACAATGTACATATAGTAGTTGTTACAGAGATTACAATTGTACAGCCAGAGGCTAAACCCAGTGATTATTCAGAATTGATTAAGCAGATAGATGATCTCTATGATCAGCCTGCTAAAGCGTTTAATGATGATGAAGACTCAGATGAGTCAGATGCTTCCAGTTCCAAGAAAAGGAAGCTTAAGAAGAAAGCTCCTGCTAAGGTTGCTCCTCAACCTTCTACCACAGCTGATATACCATATTACATTTTGCATGGTTTCCCTCTCACTCCATATCTTCCTCACTGGATGAGATTCTCTAAGAATGAGCAGAAAAGGAGAAAGAAGATGAAAAGATACAATTCTCCTCCAAGGCCCAAGAGAGGACCTCCTCCTCCAGCAGCTGGCGCAGCTGGCAACATTTCTCAATCTGAAAGTTCTACCTCTCACCCTTATCATCATTCCAGACCATCTCAGAGCAGCTGCTAGCAACATACTTGTCAAAGAAGATAACAACAACATCAAAGAAATCAAAGTAGCCAATAGCATACATCTGAAAGTAATCAACAGGATAAATCAAGCCCGGAAAGGCTAGTATCTCCAGTCTATGATACAGAGATGGATCCCAATTTCAGAATGGCCAAATTTAAAGAACTCATTACTCTTTCTCATATCATGAAAGCTAAAGAAGAATGGAAGGATACATCCCAAATCTCAACAATGTCTCACTATAGACAGAAAGAGATGGCCAGTGTTGGGTACATTGGGAATAGTGTACCTGATCTGGAGAAGTCCCCATGACAACTCAATGATATAGCCAAAGGTGTATTTGATGTATGCTAAGTTTATATGTGTAGGTTCAAAGTTGAACAAAATATTCTAAGTTAAAGGGTCGATACAGTACTTCTGTGTCGACACAAGACAGATCAGTAGTCAACACAAAGAACAAAAGAAGTGTCGAGACAATACTTCTGTGTCGACACAAGACAGATCAGTAGTCAACATAAAGAACAGAAGTTCTGTTGAGACAAAACTTCTATGTCGACAGAAGACAGATTAGTATTCAAACTACAGAAGATGAGTCAACACAGATAACAGATGTGTCGAGACAAAACTTCTGTGTCGACACAAGGCAGAACTAAGATGTGTCGACACAAATAACAGAGGTGTCGAGACAAAACTTCTGTGTCGACACAAGATAGAACTAAGATGTGTCGACACAAATAACAGATGTGTCGACACAACTAATCTATCTCAACGCTTTTTATTCTGAGATGATAATTGTTCCAAGTATGTAAGTGTTGGGTCTGTCAAAGATGTCTCAACATAGATTTCGAGACATCTTGTCTACATCAATGCTTATATGTCAAAATGTGCTGAGTCAACATTAATCAGGTCAAGAAAAGTCAGATCATTCTGGTCGATACAAGAAGGAATTGCTTCTATAAAGACAGTTCAAGGAAGGATTTGCTGACAGTTGCTGATGTCATTAATACCATTCCAAGCCATATGAGATTTCTATAAATAGGAGGTGTTGCCTTCAGAAGAAATAGATACATAGTTACCAATACACTGACCAATTCTATTCATCAGTCTCCAAGAGATGAATCAAGAAAAGAAAAGAGAAGAAGAAATTGATCTTCAAGAAAGTCTTCAGATCCCTTTTCTAAGGTTGATCTGGGGATTAAGTAATCTATTCATCAGCATCTTCAACCTATTCAATCTAATATTCATCAAGAAGTTGCTGATTCAGAAGAAATTCAATTCAGCTTGCTGATCTATCAAGAAGAAATCAAACTATAGCTAAGTGAAAGAAATTGTACACACCAATCCAACAGATTATAGGTTTTCTGTTTTCTATAAACTATTTTATCAAATTTCATTGTAAGATCTCCTAGAGATTTGAGTGGGTAGGAGATCTTATTCTCTGAGTTTTTGTAAGCCTAATCTATAAAGGCTGAGGTAGGAGATTGTGGAGATCTCTGAGGTAGGAGATTGTGATATCTCTGAGGTAGGACTAGTGGGTTTGAGTGCAGGTTTCTTGGAGAGAAACTGAGCCTTGTAAGATCTGAGGATCTGAGTTGAGAAGGAGGAGCTATAACCTTTTCTAGCACATTGCTAGTGAGGAAGAAGGGGGAAAGTGGATGTACCCTAGATAGGAGAACCACTATAAACTTGTTGTGTCCCTTATGCTGTGTGCTGTGTTATTTATTGTGTATGTTGTGAGCAATTTTGTTATTCTATTGTTTATGCTGGGTACAACTTATATTCTGAAACGCATTAGGGCTCATAGCAAAAGTCAAAAGAACTTCAAAGAAGTTTAATAGGTCACCTATTCACCCCCCACCCCAGGTGACTTTCTACCCATAGGCTTGACTTTCAGCCAGGTATGTAAAGGAAAATCTATTTAATGTTGACCAATATATGTCTTTGCATCCAGAGGTAGTTGTTCCTAGGGCTACTTCTATGAAGATTCTTTGTTCTGAAGACATGAAGATGCCACATAAAGAAGCAGAAGACCCTACCAAAAAAATGATTTTCACTAAACCTGCTTGAGATTCTTCTTCTACAGCTTCACAGAAGTACTCATAACTTTTTTATTATGTTTTTTTAAACTTTATTATTATTATAATATACTCACAAGGCACGTTTGTTCATATCTGCTGAATGATTTATGATTTTGTCAGATACTTTCTTGCTTTGCGATTTTATTTGTTTTTATAGTGTCCTCACCCAAATAGGGGGGATTGTTGGAACCCTACTTGTGATTTGGGCTAGGTTCACTATTAGGATTGTTTAGATGACCCAACATGTATAGTCTAGGGTAATAGGATGTTTCCAGGGTCTAGGTCAGTCACATAATGTTAGATTCGTGGAACCCACCTTCAGAAGACTTTAGAGACAGAAGACTTTAGAGACAAAGCAGTTAAAAGTTTGTAGAAATTGTCGCTTGATGAAAGCTGAACTAAGTTTGACGATCATCGATCTCAGATCAACAAACTCAGAGTTCCTTCTCTGTGTTAGCTCGACGAAAGTCAAGCTAAGATCGACGAACTGCTTTCTATACTTTAAAGTTCAGCTCGACAAAGGACTTTCTCAGTTTGACGAACTTGGAGCTCAGATTGAAGAAGTAAATTATTCAGTTCAACGATCTTGGAGCTCAGGTCGACGAAAGATTTGTATCAGCTCGACGAACTTGGAGCTCAGGTCGACAAAAATTTGTTGAGTACGACTAACTCATTCCAGGTTCTGTTCGACTAATTCTCTATAGTTTTTCAGTTCAACTAATGGTAGATCGATTTCAAAATAATTCAATTAAGAAATACTCTGATAATTAATGCATAATATTCCCAATGAATATGGTCGTTACCTAGCAGCATTAATTATGGATTTCATAGAGTTATTGTCATACCATATTACTGGGACAGTTATGGAAATGCATTCAAGACAAATTTCAAGGAAAGATTTTAAATATTCAAAGGTTCTGAAATCTGCTAGGATATATATACTCCTTCTGAAAATTATAGTGTGGACAACAAGAAAAAAAGGTATACAGAAAGCTAAGGAATATAGAACAGAGTTCCTCATCATCTGCTCCAAGCTTTTAAGAGACAACAAACCAAATCAGTCTGAAAGTTTTACTGAAAAACAACATCATCTTTGTAGGCCTACACCCTAAAACAAAGCTTCCATCTCCTGATCATCTACAGAACTCAGAGGGAGCTTTGACATCATCAAGAATCCACTAGTCTTCTCAAAGATTTGAGACAGAAAAGACAAAATCATTTTCACTTTTCTTTCACAGTGTATAGGGTTTTAACTCCCTTCAAAAATTAACCTTTTGGTTCACAAGTCACCTGATCAAAAGACTTGGGATTGGTTTTTGGGCACCTGATCAAAAGCTCAAAGGGTTGCTAGATCTCCCTTAGAAAAATAGATCTTCTGGTGATATGGCACCTGAGTAAAAACCCGTGGTGGCAGGGCACCTGAGCAAAAACCTGTAGTGGATTCCTACCAGGATGGTGGAAGAGTGGATGTACCCAGGTTTACTGGGGAACCACTATAATTTCCTTGTGTCATCTGTATAACCTACTTTAACTCCACTGCAAAAACAAATTAAAATTTTAAAATACTCTATTCACCCCCCTCTAGTGTAAAGGAGATTTATGCCTTACTTTCACCTTTTGCCACTAATCTAGCTTTGTTCTTAACTATAACCCCATGCTCATCTAGTTTATTCCTATAAATCAACTTAGTGCCTATGACAATGTGATCACTAGGTCTAGGAACTATACTCCAGACTTTGCATATCTCAAATTGATTGAGCTCTTCTTGCATAGTTATAATCCAGTTGGGTTCTGAATTGGATACTTCAGACTTTTTAGGTTCTACCTGAGAGAGAAAACTAGAGTATAGAACCTCATTGTGATGTCTACTTCTATTAGTTACTCCTATTCTGGCATCATCAATTATTTGATCAATGGGATGATCTCCAACATGTCTAACTGCTACCGGTAGGTGCCTACCATCACCTAGTTCTGTAGGAGGATTAGGATGATTCTCTTCCTCCCCCTGGGCAGTTAATATATCTTTTATAAGAATTTCTCCATTATTTCTATTGTGTAACTCTAGATCAGGTTAATCACCTATATTTACTTTTTCATCCTAGAGTCAACATCACCTAGACTAGAGTTGTTAGATATCTCATTATATAAAACAGAAATTTATCAAAAACTACATTAATTGATTCTTCTACAACTTGATGTTTCAAGTTGTAGATCATGTATGCTTTGCTATATACACTATACCCTACAAAGATTCCTTCATAGGATTTCTCTGAGAACTTAGTTAGATAAGTTTTCCCATTGTATAATACATAACACTTACTACCAAAAATTTTGAAGTAGGACCGATTTGGTTTTTGGCCTTTCATTAGTTCATAGGGATTCTTGTTGTGATTCTTGTTGATCAATGCTCTATTCTGAACATAGTATATATGTTGTGTTTACAGCCTCAGCCCAGAAATATTCTGGGAGAGATGTATCACTCAACATTTTTCTAGCTGCCTCAATGAGAGTTCTATTTTTCGTCTCAGTAACTCTATTTTGCTGTGATGTTCTTGGAGAGGAGAACTAATGAAAGATCACTAGTTCCTTATAGAAATTTGTCATCTTATCGGATTGAAATTCTATCCATGGCCACTTCTAAGTTTGACCACGGAACATCATATCTCATTCTGAACTTGTTTTATAAAATCAGCAAGGATGTCTAATGTTTCAGACTTTCTCCTTAAGAAGAATACCCAAGCAAACCTATTGTGATCATCCACAATCACATATGTATAGGACTTCCTACACAAACTAAGAACTTTCATAGTACCAAATAGATCCATATGAAGTAAGTACAGACACCTCTCAGTGTCTTTGGACTATATGCTCTTAAAGGAGACTTTTGTCTGTTTGTATTTTCGACATGCAGGGCATAAACCTTCTTTGGTAAAATTTGAGCTTTGGACTGTTTCAAACTAAGCCCATAGAGAATAGTTTGCTCATTACTTTATAGTTTAAGTGAGTCAACCTCTTGTTCCATTGCACACACAAGGAGTCTTTATCACTAGCTACAAGGCATACAGGTGATTTCTCATTTACACTTAAGAAATTTAGAAAATAAATGTTCTCACTCCTAGTGCCTGACAAGATGATCTCTTGATCACTTGGATTCCTTATCAGACACTTGTCATTGTGGAAAATAATTTCATAACCTATATCACAAAGCTGACTTATGCTTATTAGATTATGGTTCAATCCTTCCATATAAGCCACTTTTGTGATGGTAACTTGGCCATTAGAAATATTACCATATCCCTTGGTGAGTACTTTCTCTGACCCTCCAAAGATGACTTTTGGTTCATTCCTAATTGGAGTATAATCCCTTAACAAACACCTTGTTCTAGTCATGTGCCTGGAATAGCCGCTATCCAGGCTGATATGGTACTTGAATAGTGGTTATTCCTCGCGTTCAAGGAATAGCCACTATCCAAGTACCATATCAGCCTTCATGTAGTACTTAGTTCCACCTGCAAACACAGAATTAATTCACCTTAAGCACACAAATAGTTTTGGGGCCTTGGTTCCTATTAGGCTTTACTGTGTGAAACACAACAGGATTTCTAAACAAACCTGGTTAAGTCTTATATATAGGTGTTGTTGGATTATACCAACAATCTAGGGCAAAATGCCCAACCTTCTCACAGCACAAACAATCAAATCGATTATATCTTTTCTTTGGTTGCACATTTGAAGTTGTTCTTTTGTGTAACTTGGATTTGACATTCAACTTCCAAGGTAGTGGTGCAAAGTTTACACCCTTACCTTTCATGTTTTGGTGTGGTGCATGGAGACCAGCTTTAAGAATTCCTTTGCTTCTTGGATTTATCAACCTTTATGGTGGTTTTTGGCCTTTATTGCCTTTAGATGTTTTTCCCTCCCAGCAAGGCTCTTTATTGACATTGTTGGTAGTGCACTTAGGATTCATGTGTCCAGGAACACATGATTCATTACATCTGTTAGAGGTCAAATGCTTGGGAGGTGGCTTAACTGGATCCATTGGGGCTTTACCCTTAGGATCATACTTCTTTATAGCCTTTTTATTTTTTCCATAACCTACACCACTTCTAAATTGTGCAGAAAATGTATTTATGATAGGTAGCACTGACTTGGGTTTTGAGAACTGAGTCAGGAGCTGTCTTTCCTGGGTGAGCTTTGCTTCCAGGTCCTTAACAGTCTTGACCTGTTCTACTATTATTTCTGCCTGGCTATCTGTCTTGTTAGTTAGTTCTATAAGTTTCAGTTTTTGTAGGTCCAACTTTTTGTTGGCCCTTTCCAACTGAAAAGATAGTCCTCTCAATGATTCTAATTCACTGGACCGATTCTTAGTAAGCTCTTTGCTTGTAATCAAGGCCTTTAATAACTTCCCATATCTACTGATAATGGTGTTGAAATCAAGTTCAGTGTCTGAATCATGTTCTCTATTATTATAGGAGTAAGAACATGATTTATTTTCTGATGCAGAAAAAGAAACTGATGCAAAAAAGGAGAGGTTGGTTTTACCTTAGCAGGACTTGAAAAATCATATCTTTCTTCTCCTGATTGAGTCTCATCAATAGCCATCAGGCCCAAGAGAGCCTCCTCCTCTTCCTACACTGATGAAACAGGCTCACTATCAGACAGTGTAGACTATTTCTTTGCCAAGAGGCTTTTGTCAACCTTCTTATGTTGTTATGTCTTTAAGTTTTCTGATTTATTCTCCTTCCTTTTTATTGGGCAATAATCTATGACATGCCCTTGCCTATTGCAATAATAACACACAATTTTAGTCTTAATATAATTATTCTTGTACAACCTAGGGCTCGCGAGAGGTCTTTCCAGCAGTTGTGACCAGAGAAGTTGGCGAGAGGAACTAGGTTGGCGAGTGGGACCGGGTGGTACACTCGCAGGTAGCGAGACGTGGGGTTCTTTGCTGTAGGTGAGACGTCCTTTGTGGGTGCAAGCTGGCCTTATAAGGCGAGATGGCCAGTAGGGAGAGAGGCCGGCGAGATGAACAGGTGGGATCGTCTCTCCCACCAGTCACTTTCCCCACTCGCCGCATAGGAGGAAAGATGTTTTTACCTTTTTACCCCTAAAGGGGATTTAACTCTTCTGCCCCAGGTAATTTACACTTCTACCCCTGGTGGTCTGCATATAGCTCTTCAGGATAGCGGAGTTTGGCTGTTGGCAGACCCGATCCAGGGTATTTTGGTAATTTCAGGTCAGCTCAGTATGGATATTTGCAGATCAAACTCAGAGGCCTATAAATAGACCGACATGGTGCCTGTAACAGGTTGTTGAACCCTTTCGCATTCTTCCTCACAGGAACCTTGCTCAGCAATTGGCTAGGGAGGGGAAGGACTTCAGTTTCTTCCGGGTAAGAGGTAGTACCTCCAAGCTGAGACCCCACAGTCTGTTTCTAGGCCTGTGACTCTCGTCAGGTGGGTGGTTTAAGAAGAGTAGGTGTGGGTTGCAACCATATGTCCGAACTCTAGGCGGGATCAGAAAGCTGGTTCCAACAGTTCTGTGAAGAACCATACCCGTCCCCAGAATTCTTCTTCCTGGGTTTCTTTGGATGATTGATTTTCTTAAGAGAAGAGTCTAAAGCTGGACCCTTCCAGTTGCACTGCCTTATTCTCCTCAACATCTTCTTGAACTGTCTAGAGAAAAGAGATAGTTCCTCCTCTATTAAGTCTCCTCCTAATGAGGATGATTTTGTATACTCAGAGGCTATGTCTTGTTTCTCTGAGAGTGTTGACTTTTCTCTGACCTTCCTAGAAGTCTCAGCCTTTAGGGCCAAGGACTTTTCTCTACTGTGTGCTCTAGCTGAATCTTCTTTAGATTTCCTGAGGTTGAGCTGTAACTCATGGGACAGCAGCTTGCCAAATAGAGCCTTGGGGTCTATATTGGCTAAATTTCTCATTTCTCTTATAGCACAGATCATGATGTCCCATTACGTGTTCAGGGACCTCAAGAACTTGTCATTAAGTTCATAGTTAGTAAAGCACATGCAATAAGTCCTCAAGCTATTTACAATACTGAAGAACTTTTCAAAACATTCAGCCACTGAATCTTTCTTATCTTGTCTGAAGGTTTCATATTGTTGGTTTAGCAGAGATTTTCTATCATCTCTAATCTCTTTAGTTACTTCCATATAGACTATCAGTGACTCTCATATTTCTTTTGATGTTTTACAATGAATCAGATTTTGAAAAGTGGAATCATCTATTGCACTAATTATAATATTCTGAGCCCTCTTGTTCATAGAGTCCAGAATGATTTCATCCTTATCCATCTCCATGTAAGTCTTGGGTGTCTTGATGTTTGCATCAAGAACTAACACTTTCAAGGGAATGAAAGGTCCTTCAATCAGTGTGATGTATACTCTTGGATCAACTGCCTCCATGAACAATCTGACTCTCTCCTTCTACATTCCAAAATTTTCTTTGGACCAGACAGGGAGCTTGATGGAATTATTTTCCCTCTGAACCATGATATGTCTTTCTCTGCAATCCTTTGGATTCTCATTAGGCTATTATGCCTTTTTTTAGTGAACCTCCCTCTAATCACAATTATAAATGTTTGTTTTAGGATTGAGAGTGACCTAGAGGGGGTGGATAGGTCCAATTTGAATCTTGGATACTTTTTTAATTCAGAGATATACTTCTTTTTATTAAATATCACAGTCAGATAAAATAAGATAATATTAAAAGCAATTTAAAAACCATCACAGCACAGCAATCACAGCACAGTACATATAGTTTTATAGTAGTTCCCCAATTTATGGGTACATATACTTTCCCCCTTCGCCTATCTAGCTATGAACTAGATTCAGCCAAACTCCTTCTTCCTTTACTCAGATCCTCAAATCTTACAGCTCAGATCCCATTTGACCCTACAACTCAGACTTTACAAGTCTTACCACTCAGATCACCAAGATCCAACACGTCAAGTTCTTCCCAAGAACTCTACCTCAGAATGTATCCACACTCCTACTCCTCAGGCAAATCCTGCTCTATAACTCAAACAAATTCCCACTTCTCCAACCTCAGGCAATCCCTACCCTACCTCAGCCTTTATAACACAGACTTACAACTCAGAGAAAATGATTCCCCTACACTCTGATCTACGGGTAGATCTTACAAAATTAATAAAAGTAAAAGATATTGATTCAGAATTAGTCATCCAGTAAGAGATAATTGGGTGATTGCTTCTTGATCGAATCCTGATCTATTAGCTTCCTTTGATCTTTTAGTGATAGATTTGATCCAACCCTTCTTAGCTTTTCAAAGCTTCTTGAAGTTAAAATTTGGGTAGATTTAGGCTGGAGAATGTTGAAGACAATTCTTTATTCGGCTTCTCTCCACCTTCTGAATTCTAGCAGATTGCCTCTTAAATCTAATCTTGCCAAATTTTCTCTCTCTATCTTTTCTAAAGAGTTGATCCCTTTATATAGGCTCTGTTAAAGGTAACCGCCTGATCCAGTTAATAAATGACATGTGACAGTTTTGACAGTTGTCTGACCCTCTGGCTTGATTTCTGTACTTAGAAAACAATTCTGCTTGAAGTGTTAAAACTTGACTGTTGGATGTCTTGACATACTTCTGAATGTATCGACACAACCTTCACCTTGTCTCGACACAGCTGATGTAGAATGTGTCGACACTAGTCCCGAGTGTCGACACTTCTCTTGCTTCTAGTCTTGACTCAGCTTGTGAAGTGTGTCGACACTAGTCCTGAGTGTCGACATAGTTGTCTTCAGTCTCAACACTGCTTGTATAGAGTGTGTCGACACTTGTCCTTAGTGTCGACATAACTTCTCTTTGCCTCGACACAACTAGTGTAGTGTGTGTCGACACTAGTCCTGAGTGTCGACACAATTTCTTTCTTATACCATAGTGTCGACCAAAGTCTTGGGTGTCGACACAACATTTTATTTGACTCAGCACTTCTTGTTTAAGTGTGGCGACACTAGACTTGAGTGTCGACACAACTTTTTCCTTGTCTCAGCATATCCTTGATAAAGGTGTCGACACTTGCCTAGTGTCTCAACACTTTTGTACTTAGCTTTATTTGCCGGTATACATGAACTTAACATTCATCAAATACAACTATGTGTATATCATTAAGTTGAAAAGTCTTATTCAAATCAAGTAAATTGTGACCAATGTACCCAACACATCTCTTGTGAAAAAGAAATCAAAAGCAGAGTGACGAATCAAACAGGAGGTCCACATACCTCATGGGTGACGTCGGTACTGGCCGTCGAGCTAGACACATGGGCGTCATTCGCAGGATACCTCCTGGCTATTTTTACTTTCTTCGGCCTAAAGAGGGAGTCAAGTGATCCATGAGCTAGCCACGAGGGTGCATCAAGGACCTGCTCCCACGTCCCCTCCCTCGCGGTCACTATGTGTGCTCGCATCTCTTTGGGCATAGGCATCGTTCAGCTATAGTTCACAAAGAAGGTTAATGAAAGGCGGGATTTTTCCCGAAGGCTCGGTGGCATATTTATAGCATCCTGGTGGTACCCACCAAAATATCCCTCGAGCTTAACAAAGCACTCACCGAATACATGGGGTTGGATGATTCTTTTTGAGCTTTGCCAAGCTCAAAAAGAGCCGGGATTGTGTACAACCTCATGTTCTTCGAGTGGGTCCACCAGATTAGGCGAGCGAGCTAGGGCGATCATCCCACACTAGTACAAAATGCGGGAGAACACATATAGTCGGTTCGCTCTTGCCAAGGCTGAGCGAGCGAACCATGAGAGCCAAATCATCCCACTCGTGTCAGCCTAGGCGACCTCGTCGCCGACCCGTCTACATGTAGCGAAGGCAAGCCATGGCAGCCCGGCTCGTGCTCGCCTAGAGTTAGAAGGCGAGCTGCGTGAGCCATGCCGCATCCGCCCTATAGAAGGGAGAGTTGATCCCCTGTTCCTCGGCAATATCCTAGTGCGACCTAGAGGCAAAATTACGTGGATGCCCTTGTAGGAGGTGCAAATAGCTTTCCAAAACAACAAAGTTACATTGTTGGAAGACCCAATTGGGCTGCACATAACTGTTCAAAACAGCGAAGGTTGGCAATTTGAAGGCCATTTTCAGAAATCTATAAATAGACCCATGGGGTACCTTAGAAGGCATGTTCATTTGTGCGCGGTCTTCTTGCGCTTTCTGAGATATCCTTAGCTCGGAATTTGGCTAGGAAGGGGAAGCATTCTAAGATCTTCCAGGTGTGTGGTGGGATCTCCACGTTGAGCCCTTGGGTCTGTCTCTTATTCGTTTTCCTTTGTTGTTTAACTCATGGGAGGGAAGTGCGAGATCAACCCTTCCCCAAGGGTGAACTCCACAAAGACCAAATATCCGGCTTCAACAAGTATCATGGATGTTATGGCATTGCTATAATAATCCATTTGGTTCTCAAAGTAGTCCATGCCTGCGTTCTGGGTACTAATGACTGTTTTGGCATTTTCATCAATATTCTTAAGCACCTCCATGTTACTTTTTAGTCCGGCCATTGTATGAATAATTGCTTTGCCACCCTGCACAAACCATGAATCTAGCCTATCATCTAGTTTATCAAAATACACCTTGATAGTTGTAAGGCCATTATACAAGTCTTTCTCTGTTTCTTTGATTTTATTCATCACTTTCTTCAAAGATCGATCAAAATGTGCCTATTTCTTAGCCATCAGGACTTCTATAGTTTTCAAAATTGATACCTGGTAGAAGGTATATCTGTAACTGTGAAGGATGGTAAGAGCTTTACCACCTGGGGGATAGATATGTTTAACTCTAGAGGGGGTGAATAGAGTATTTTAAAAACTTAATTGGTTTGTATAGCGAAATTAAAATAGTGATAAATATATCTTAAGAGGTAACAAAAAAGAAAAACTAACACAGCACACAACAATAAGAAAACAGAAAGCAATCCAGAAAACACAAGAAATTTATAGTGTTTCCCATAAACTTGGGTACATCCACTCTTCTACCACTATGCTAGGAATCCACTATAGGTTTTTGATCAGGTGTCTGCCACCAATAGGTTTTTGCTCAGGTGCCCTGTCACCACAAGATCTATTTGAAGGGAGATCTCACAACCCTTTAGGCTTTTGATCAGGTGCCCAAAAACTAAGCTAAGTCTTTTGATAAGGAGAATTAAAAACCAGGTGGTTAACTTTTGAAGGGAGATAAAACCCTGTGTATAGTGGGTGGAATAAAATTGATGTGGTCTTCTCTTTCTCAAACAGCTGAGAAGACTTTAGTGGCTTGCTTGATGACATCAAAGCTCCGAATGAGATGATGATTGTTCATGAATGGTTGGAAGTTTGCATGGTGTAGGTCTTCAATGATGATCTCCAGAAGCTTTCAGACTGGTTATATTTTATTTTCTCTTGAAAGCTCTGAAGTGTTGCAGATGATGAAGAATGTGAGTATGTAGACTGAATTTCTTTCTTGTATGTCTGCTGGAAAAAAACCTTCTTGAATATCTTTTTAAAATTCCTATATATCTCCTGCAGAAGTTCCATCTCAAAATTTCAATTCTTATCCATGATTAATTGCTGAAATCTTGGAACTTGGACAAACGGCTAAAAGGGCAATAAATCAATTCCTTAACTGTCCCAGTTATTAAGCCTAATATTAACTCTATGAAATCCAGTAATTAATGCTGCCAATGAATGGCTATATTCATAAGAATATATGCAATTAATTACTCAGAACAATATAGGCAATATATATAAGCCTTGGTTAATCCAGAAATTAACAGCTGCGAAGTGAAAATAAGAAACTAACAGAAATCATCGAGCTCAGAACAGATTTCGTCGACCTGAACTCCAAGTTCGTCGACCTGAGAAATCATCTTCGTCGAGCTGAGATCTGAGAAAGTTGATCTGGAAAAATAAATTGTCAAAGCTGGGCTCTAAGTTCGTCGACCAGAGATTGAAGTTCGTCGAGCTAAGGACTTGAGAGAAGAGAGAAGATCGTCGAGCTGAGCTCTAAATTTGTCGAGCTCAACTCAGAGTAGGGACTCTGAGTCCGTCGAGCTGCGATCAACGATCGTCGAGCTGAGTTCGAAGAACTTTGAACTGATTCTCTAAACACTTAAAATTTGTCATTCTTCTAAGTCTGGAACTCTGATGTCTTCTGAGGGTTGGATCAAAGATTGACTAACCTAATCAGACTGACCTACACCTTAGAACTAACAACATGACCTTAGGCTATACATGAAGGGTCAACAACCTAATAGTGAACCTAGCCCAAATCCAAACTAGGGATCCAACAATCTCCCCCTATTTGGGTGAGGTCACTATGAAAACACATTAAAATAATAAAATACAATCACAAAGCATAAAAGTTATCTGGTAGAAATAAAAAGTCTAGCGGATATATAAGCATTAAGTGCTTTGTGACAGATTAATCAAAACAAATAGCTTATAGGAAAAACAGAAAACTAATTAGACTTCTTGGACTTGTCTTTCTCTGATGGCTCCCTAAAAATGATTTCCTTGTTGGGATTTGCTGCTTCTCTTTTGGACATAGTCAAGTCAGTTGCTCCAATCAAGTCAGTTGCTCCAATGATATTGCCAGAAGTTGCTCTTAGAACAACTGTCTCCGGATGTAAGCTTATGTAAGCATAAACATTGAAAAAGTGTTTGTCCTTGTCATACCTTTTTAATTCCTCTCTTTTATAAGAAGACATTGTAGTGTATTGAGAAGCATCTTTGCCTTCTTCTTTAGCTTTATTTATCTGAGAGAGTCCAACTAGCTCTTGGAATCTAGCCATTCTAGAGATGTTTTCCTGTTCTGGATCAACAAAAGGAACTGGTGAAGAGTAAGGTCATTCAGGAGATGCTTTAGTAGATTGATCATCTTCAGATACTTTTTGTTGCTTGCTGTGCTTCCGGTATTGCTGTTGCTGCCTGCTGTTGCTTGAAGAGTGTTGCTGCTGTCTGCTGTTGGAGGATTTTGACTGATGAGAAGATGTGGCTTTTTGAACCTGAGAAATACCTCTAGAGTATCCTGTTGCAGGAGGAGGAGGAGGACCTCTTCTGAATTTGGGAGGTGGAGAGTACCTCCTGCTATTCTTCCTGGAGTTTTGCTCATTTTTAGAATACCTCATCCATTTTGGAGTTTCTAGAGTGAGTGTAATGTTGTGCAGGATGTAGTATGGAATAGCAGTAGAGGGGTTTGTCTTAGGAACAACCTTTGGAGGAGCAGATTTTGCAAGAGCTTTTCTTTTCTTTGAGCTTTTATTATCTGAGTCATCTGACTCATTATCATCATCATCCTCTTGATAAGAATGTTCAGGATTGTCTTAAAGATCATCTAGCTGCTTTAGCAAATCAGTTAGGATTCCAGGAATTCGTGGTTGTGTTATGCTTGTAGGCTCTGCAAAGATATCTATAGCAGTCTGAATATTTCCTGCTTCTTCTTCCATGTCAGCAAACATAATGTCATCCAGATCTGGCATAGGAGACTCACACCAGCCAAAGGTTGTTGGAGAGAATGCTTTGTGCACAGAAACTGGTTCAGCAACATCTTTAACAATAAAACTTGCCTTTAGTTGTTCTACAACTTCAGGACTTATAGGAGCAGAATAAACTACAATAGCTCTAGAATACTGTACATCAAAACTTGGTAGAAAATTGCTGTACACTCGATCAAAAGAATGTAGTAAATAATCTAAATTGACTGTGAGATTTAAAAAGAAATCACTAGCAGTGGTTATTTCTGCTATTGTATCAGCCATATCTGTATCAGAATCAATTAAATCTGTTATGTCTGTTGGAGGGGATGCATCTGCTGAATCATTTAACATATCAGAATCTGCTGTTATTGTTGCTACTGTAGGAGGAGGAACTGCAACTTCTTCATAGAACATCTCCCCCTAGCTGGGTTCAATGGGTCCTGAAGTCAGTCCTCCAGAAGAAAGAACAGAAGAGAGAGCAGTAATTCTGTAAGAGAGATAGATCATGGAAGCAGAGAGAGGAGCAATAACATTTGCTATAAGTTGCTCAAGAGTCGGTGAGATGAAAGCAAGAATATCTTTTGCTATATCAGAGAAGTTGAGGTAGAGGAGTTCAGGAATAGAGGAGGTGTAAGGAGTGTGATGTCCATAATTTGAACGCACAGAGAAAGCCTGAGAGAAGTCTGTATGGGTGTATTCTGGAAATATGGAAAGGAGAATGGATGGAATGTCAGTGGTAGAAGTAGAAACTGTGGTAATGGGAGTGGAGGTGGGTTCCTGAACTAGAGAGTGATGTGGAATGGTGGAGGAGATAGTAGATTGAAAGATGGTTGTGAGGAGGTAGATGGTATTTCAAAAACATGAGTTTGAGGAGGAGATTGAGGAGGTGGAGAGGGAATTTCCTCATGAATGATGGTGGGAGAATGTGTAGGGGATGGTTGAGAAAGAGGTGAAAGAGGTTGTTGATGTTGTTATTGAGGAGGAGAAGGAATGCTGGTGGTTGGAGGGATATCTTCTAGAGATGGAGGATAGGCTGTAACTGCCCTTATGTTCTCAGAAGTCCTTGAGGAAGAGAAGGCCCTGGAGGTCTTTGGAATGATCCTCTCCCATCTGCCAAATAGGGCAGAGGTGATCCTCTTTGAGGCATTAATGAATATTGGCTGGGAAACCAATAATTTTGGTGCCTTTTCCTGGAGAAAGAATCCTAGAATCCTCCCAAAGCACACCTCTTTCTTTGTGTTTTTCTTTTTTATCAAGTCAAACAAAATCTTGCCCCAGTTTATTGATTTCTTATCAACCAGAGCACTTATCACTAGAAACAGGAGCCTGGTGATATAGTCATGGGTAGTATGCTTTCTCATCAACACCTTGCCTACAATGTCTGTCAGAAACTTATATTGAACTGATAAGTACTTTTTCAGAAGCTTATTTGGATTTCCTTCAGAATGACCCATTCTGCTCAATATATTCTCAAACTCATCATTATCTAATTCAATATCATCTTCTCCAGAAGCCAAGTCAAAAATCTCAGTTAATACTATAGGAGTTTGAATGATCTGATTGTTACTGATGGTGCCAACCATAGTATCTGCATTTGGAGATGTTGAATTGAAAACACATTCTATGATTTCATTTCTCGGAATCTTGATCCTTGTTGCCATAAATTTCTTCAGATTTTATTCCTCACACAACTGTAGGATGTCGATGAAAATTTAATCAGTGTGAGAGAACGAGTCAAAATCAATGTCAAAACCAGTGTCGAACTTCATGCTTGAAAGAAAGAGCACCGGAATCACCATAGGTTTTCCTGCAAAAACAAAAGCGAGAGCGAGAGCAAGAGAACAAAAAGCGCGGGATGGAGCACGACGAAAACCTAGTTATAAGATTTTCAGAATATGAAGCGTCGGGCTCTGTCCTGCAAAAAATAAACAATCTTCATTCTCAGGTCGATGAAAAATTCCATGAAGAAATAATATCGTCGATCTCAGTCAGAAGAGGGAAAAATTTTTGTCGTTCTCAGGTCGACGAAAATTTTTCTAAAGCAGAAATCGTTGATCTCCGCTCAATGAAATCTGTTTCACTAAGAAGTGTTTGTCGATCTCCGTTCGACGAACTCTTCATGAAGAGTTCATAGATCGTCGATCTCCATTCGACGAACTGTGCCAAATCGTCGACCAAAGACAAATATTAAGTTGAGTCTGCCACATTTATCATACTTAGCTGATTTAAGAAGAACAAATGTTTCTTCTCATCCAATGACTTGGTGAAGATGTCTGCTCTTTGTAAATTAGTAGAGATAAAGACAATATTAATTTTCTTTTCGTCTACATAATCTCTAATGAAATGATGTCTAATTTCTATATGCTTGGTCCTACTATGATGCACTGGATTTTGTGCAATAGATATTGCACTTGTACTATCACAAAATATAGTTGAATTATTTAAGTTAATACCATAATCCATCAATTGATTTTATATCCACAAAATCTGTGAACAACAGCTGCCAGCTGCTGTGTATTCAACTTCATAAGTTGATCTGGACATAGATGTTTGCTTCTTACAAAACCAGGACACAAGCCTATCATCAAGAAACTGGCAAGTTCCTGATGTGCTCTTCCTGTCCACTCTACATCCAGCATAGTCAGCATCAGAAAATCCAGTAAAATCAAATTCTGACTCTGATGGATATAGAAGTCCTAGATTTGGACAACCCTTTATATATATCTCAAAATCCTTTTTAATAAAATATAGTGAGATTATTTAGGGTTCACTTGGAACCTAGCACAAATACATGTGGCAAACATTATGTCAGGTCTACTTGTAAAGAGATATAGTAGAGACCCAATAATAGCCCTATAAGTTTTTTGATCAACATGCTTGCCATGTTCATCAGAATCAATCACAGCATTAGCAGTCATAGGTTTTTTCATTGCTGAGGCATCACACATCCCAAACCTTTTAATAAGCTCCTTAGCATACATGGATTGGGAGATGAAGATACCATTAAATGATTGTTTCACTTGGAGACCAAAGAAGTATGAAAGTTCACTCATGCTACTCATCTCAAACTTTGAATGCATTAGATCAGAAAATCTTTTGCATAGTTTGGGATCAGTAGAGCCAAAAATAATATCATCTACATATATTTGAACTAACAAAATTTTATTTTTACTATGCCTGACAAAAAGAGTCCTATCTACTATGCCCCTAGAAAAATTATGCTCTATAAGAAAGCTAGCTAAGGTTTCATACCAAGCTCTTGGAGCTTGCTTTAAACCATAGAGAGCTTTATGCAATCTAAATACATAATAAGGATGAGTTGGAGAGATAAAACCTAGTGGTTGCTCCACATATACTTCTTCTTTTAAATCTCCATTGAAGAAAGCACTCTTTACATCCATTTGGTAGACTTTGAATCTTTTATAGGCTACAAAGGCTAATAAAATCCTTATAGCCTCAAGTCTTGCCACTGGAGCAAAGGTTTGATCATAGTCTATTCCTTCCTCCTGTGAATAGCCTTGATCTACTAGCCTTGCTTTGTTCCTTATAATAGTTCCTTCAGCATCTAGTTTGTTTCTGAAGACCTATTTGGTTCCAATGACTGGACAGTCTTCGGGTCTAGGAACCAAATCCCAAACTCTGTACCTCTCAAACTAATTGAGCTCCTCTTGCATTGTAATGATCCAGTGAGGATCTTGTTCTGCATCTTTGATGGAACGGGGCTCATGTTGAGAAATGAAACAAGCATGCATCACATCATTATTGAGTTAATGCCTTGTTTGCACACCAACTGAAATGTCTCCAAACACTTGAGATATAGGGTGATCTCTTAGTGTGACAAGATCAGTGAGATGAGTTTGTTGAGCAATAGCTTGTGGAATTAATTCCTATTGTGGAATTATATCAGCTGTTGGAGGAAGTTTGGCCACTTCCATACTTTCTTCTTCACTTTATTATTCAACTTATGGAGAAGGATGTGATGGAACCTCTTGGGTGAGGTTTGGATCATCCAATCTCTCACACAAGTGAGGTACCTGCAAAACATTATTGGTAGAAACTTCTTTCTCCTTATAAAACATGTTAGTCTCATCAAATGAAACATGAACAAATTCCTCAATTTTTAAAGAAGATTTATTAAACACCATATAAGCTTTGCTGACTTGGAAATATCTTAGAAAAATTCCCTCTGCAGCTTTTGCTTCAAATTTTCTAGTGTATTTCTTGTCATTATTGTGAATATAACATAAGCGTCCAAATACTTTAAAATAAGTGATTTTAGGTTTCTTCCCTTTAAGTAGCTCATAAGTAGTCTTATTCTTAAGCTTGTGTATCAGACTTCTGTTCAGTATATAGTTTGTTGTGCTCACAGCCTCTGCCCAAAAAGATAGGGGCATGTAAGCATCTGCAAGTAATGTGCCTGCAGATTCAATTAGGATCCTATTTTTCCTTTCAGCAATCTCATTTTGTTAAGGAGTTCTAGGAGCTGAGAAGTAGTGTCTGATACCTTCCTTCTCACAGAACTCTTGTATAAGAAGAGACTCAAACTCAGTACTATGATCACTTCTGATCAATGAAACTGGAGTAGAGTACTTAATCTGTATGTTCTTGAGAAAATCTGTAAGAACCTGAAGTTATCTGACATAGATCTCAGAAAGAATACCCAAGTGAATCTTGAGAAGTCATCTACAATCACTAAAGTATAAGATTTGCCTCCTAGACTTTGTACAACAATAGGGCCAAAAAGGTTCATATGTAGCAAGTACAATACCCTAGGTGAGTCACTTTTATTTATAGATTTAAAGCATTTTTTAGTTTTCTTGCCTAACTTACAAGCGCTGCAGAGGCCTTCCCTTTTGTAGGGGCCGGAAGGCAATCCTCTAACAAGGTTGTCCCTAGATAATTTAGCAATACTTTTAAGATTTGCATGACCTAATCTCTTATGCCAAAGTTCATTTTGATTTCTAACCTGAGTAATTAAACAAAGTTATGGACTAGCTGATCGAAAATTTACTACATATATGTTTCCTTGTCTAAGTCCAGTTAAAACATGTTTGTTTTCTTTACAAGAAATAATGCAGGAAGATGAGATAAAAGATACCTGATAACCTTCATCATATAATTGACTTATGGATATTAGGTTATGCATTAATCCACTTACATAAGCAACTTTCCTGGAGGTGACTGCTCCAACTTTAACATCTTCATAGTCTTTAGTTTGGCCACAGTTGGAGTCACCAAAGATCACCTTTGGACCTAGCTTGGACTTGTAGTTTGTTAGATTGTCCTTACAACCAGTCATATACTTTGAGCATCCACTGTCCAAATACCATTGGTGATTAAAGACTGGACAGTCCTTCACCTACATAAAAAGGGATTAGGTGTTCTTGACCCAGGTAACCTTGGGTCCTTGTTTCTTTTGATTAGAGAAACTAGAAATAACAGAGAATTCTGGTTGATTTTTATATCGTAAGGGATGATATCTTCTAGGTGGTATTTCCCATTGAGTAAAAGGATTTGTAAATTCTCTGAATTGATGAAGTTTCTAACAGGGTTATAGTTTTTATAAAACCTGACTGGGTTCGACGAATTATTATAAGTTTGTCGATCTGCGTTCGACAAATAGGGGTGAGTTCGTCGAACTCTACTCAGAGAATGAACATAGTCATTTTTTGTGCCCCAAGTTCTTTGATCGCTGCCCGACGAACCATATACAGTTCGTCGATCGCAGTAAGATGAATTATTATAGTTATAATTTGCGTTCATAGATCGTCGATCTGGGTTCGATGAACTATACAAATTTCATTGATCTGAGTTCGATGAAATCTTTTGAACATTATTTTTATTTAGATTCTTATTCTTTTTATTTGTAGATTTCTGAGAGATATTTTGTTGTGTAGCTTCTCATACTTTTTCTTTGCCTTTTTCAGGGATAAAATTTATTGGTGTTGAAAGAATATTTTTCTTTAATATGGGGGGTAAGCTTGATGAAGCACCTAAGCCCAGCTTGCCATTTAATCTAGCATTGACTGTGCTTGTGATGTCCACCAGGCTTAAGGTTTCTCCCATTGAGAGATTCCTCAAGTATCTTTGCCTCACATAATTCAGTTTTTAATGAAATGATTTGTTCATTAGCTAAGTCTAAATCTTTTTTCAGTTTGTTGTTTTATGCAAAAAGGTTATCAAATTCAACCTGTCTATCTCAATGAACTTTTATTTGCTTTTCTGACTTAATTAAATCATTGCATGAGGATTTAAATTCAGTTTTAAATTCTTCTGAATTGAAATCAAATGAAGAGATTACGAGATCTTCTTTAGATTCTGATTCCTATTCTGATTCTTCATCTTGTTCCTCAGCATCAGATTTTTTGCTGGAGGCATTAATAGCCATAGGGCAAAATTCCCTTGCCTTTGCCTCCTCTTCATCTTCACTAGAGCTGGAAGATGAGGATTCTTCATCTGTGTCACTCCAGGTCTCAGCAATGAAACCTTTCTCCTTTCTCTTGTGCTTGTTGGAGGAGTGCTTGCTGTAGTGCTTGCTTGAATGCCTTTTATTTTCCTTTTCTTTTCTTCTATCTGTCCTCTGTGCCTCTGGGCAATCAGGAATGTGCCTAGGTTTTCTGCATCCAAAGCACACAATCTCCATGGTATGAGTCTTGTGATATCTTGCATGTCATCATTCTTGGATGACCTTCTTCTAAAGTCTATCTTGGCCATTTTATAAAATCTTTTAGCCAATAAGCTCAGTAATTCTTCATTGGCTGGAAGAGCTTCTGATTCTTCTATTGCTTTGAAAGCAATGATGTGCTCCTTCCTTGAAGATGTGGAAGACTTCTGTTCTACAACCTCCCTTGTCTTGATCAACAACTCATAAGACTTGAGCTTGCCAATGAGAGATTCTGTTGAAATATCATTTAGACTTCTGGCCTCCTAAATTGGTCATATCCTGGAATCCCAAGTGTTGGGGAAGCACATTAGAATTTTATCATTTATCTTAGTTAATGAGATGTCCTTGTCCAGGGTTCTCAGTTCATTTATGATGACACTGAGTCTGTTATACATATCAGCAACATTCTCTGATTCCTCCTTCTTGAAGTTTTCATACTGTGATATGAGGAGGGATCTCCTGTATTTTCTTTCATCAGATAAACCAGCAACTATTTTGTTCAGTGAGTCCCAAATAGCCTTTGCAGGGGTGCACTTAGCCATCGTTTGAAAGATGTCATCTGACATTGTCTGTGCCAGAATATTCATTGCTTTAGCATCAGCCATCTTGGCTTTCTTTTGAGCATCAGTTCACTCAGATGATGGAACTGTATGAGTACTAGTAGATGCAGTAGCAGCTGTAGGTTGAGGAGGACCTGTCAAAATAGAATTGAAAATATCCTCATCAATAGAATTCATGTAGAGCTTGATTCTTGCCTTCCAGAGTGCAAATTTATTCAAATTGCATATAGGAGGTCTGGTGCTAGAATATTCCTTATTCTGTGCCATGCTGTAAACAAGAAGCTAGAGAGAAAAAGATCTATCATTGATCTTGGTTCAGATGTAAGTCTATGAAACCAAAGCAACCTTAACCCTCTGATACCAATTGAAGGATAGTAAGAGCTTTACCACCTAAGTGGATAGATCTTTTAACTCTAGAGGGGGTGAATAGAGTATTTTAAAAAACTTAATTGGTTTTTATAACAAAATTAAAATAGTGATAAATATATCTTAAGAGAGAGCAGAAAAAAAAACTAACTAACACAGCACACAACACATGACAATAAGAAAATAGAAAGCAATCCAGACGACACAAGAAATTTATAGTGGTTCCCCTAAACTTGGGTACATCCACTGTTCTACCACCCTAGTAGGAATGCACTACAGGTTTTTGATCAGGTGCCCTGCCACCAACAGGTTTTTGCTCAGGTGCCTTGTCACCACAAGATCTATTTGACGGGAGATCTCACAATCCTTTAGGCTTTTGATCAGGTGCCCAAAAACCAAGCTAAGTCTTTTGATAAGGAGACTTAAGAACCAGGTGGTTAACTTTTGAAGGGAGTTAAAACCTTGTGTACAGTGGGTGGAAGAAAATCGATGTGGTCTTCTCTTTCTCAAATAGCTGAGAAGACTTTAGTGGATTGCATGATGATGTCAAAGCTCCCCCTGAGATGATGATTGTTCAGGAATGGTTGGAAGATTTGCAGGGTGTAGGTCTTCAATGATGATCACCAGAAGCTTTAAGACTGGTTGTATTTTGTTGTCTCTTGAAAGCACTGAAGAGTTGCAGATGATGAAGACTGTGAGTATGCATACTGAATTTCTTTCTTGTCAGTCTGCCTGAAAAAAACCTTCTTGAATATCTTTTTAAAATTCCTTTATATCTGTTGTAGAAGTTCTATCTCAGAAATTGAATTCTTCTCCATGATTAATTGTTGAAATCTTGGAACTTGGACAAACGGCTAGATTGGCAATAAATCAATTCCTTAACTATCCCAGTTATTAAGCTGAATATTAACTCTGTGAAATCCAGTAATTAATGTTGCCAATGAACGACAATATTCATAAGAATATATGCAATTAATTACTCAGAGCAATATAGATAATAATATAATAATAAGCCTTCGTCAATGCAAAAATTAGCTGTAGAGAAGTGAAAATAAGGAACCCACAGAAATCGTCGAGCTCAGAATAGATTTCGTCGAGCTGAGAAATCGTCTTCGTCGAGCTAAGATCTGAGAAAGTTGATCTGGAGAAATAAATTGTCAAAGCTGGGCTCTAAGTTCGTCGACCAGAGATTGAAGTTCGTCGAGCTGAGAACTTGAGAGAAGAGAGACGATCGTTGAGCTAAGCTCTAAGTTCGTCAAGCTCAACTCAAAGTAGGGACTCTGAGTTTGTCAAGCTGCGATCGATGATCATCGATCTGAGTTCGAAGAACTTTGTAGTGATTCTCTGAATACTTAAAAACTGCCATTTTTTAAGTTTGGAAATTTGATGTCTTCTGAGGGCTGGATCAAAGATTGACTAACCTAATCAGACTGACCTACACCTTAGAACTAACAACATGACCCTAGGCTATGTATGAAGGGTCAACAACCTAATAGTGAACCTAGAACAAATCCAAATTAGAGATCCAACAAGCTGCAATATTTGTAGGGGTAGGGGGATCTTCACTTCACTTTTAGTCACTGGAAGACTCTTCCATATGAGTAACACGAGCATTAGAAAGTAGCTTAACAGCAGGGGCCTCTAGGATAGGAGGATACACCTCCGTATCTCCTTCCTCATTAGACAAATCAATAATATCTACCTCCTCCATTGGAGGTCCACCAGGAGTTGCATCTATCCTCCTCTATAGCTTTCAGACAAACTAATCGAGTTGACTCTGCATCGAGACTAAAGGGTGAATTGGCTCCTCCTCAGTCACAACAAATTGAAGCTCTGGGAGTCTTACAATCGAAATTTCTGCGGCAACAATCTTAGTGGAATCATTCACATTATCAGCTGCTGCAAGATCTACCTCATCAGTAATATCATATTCAACAACATCGAGCTTAGTATCATCAACTGGCTTACCCAGATCATAGTAGCATCATCCAAAACATCAGCAACAGTAGGAACATCCTCTAGATCAGTAGCAAACAGAATATCATCAGCTACTATCTCATTCTCAGCCTCATCAGGCACTAACTCACCAATAGCAGCATGAGCAATCTCTGCAACCTCTGTAAGAAGATCAACTATCTTTGGAACTGTCACTGCAGTAACTAGAACTGTAAGTGGAATCTTTGCATCTATAGCTGGTGTCTCTGGCTCAGAACTGACTAGATCATCTATCTCTGCTATAGTAGGAACACTCAAAGGCACTGTCTCAGTGGCCACTTGTGTTTTAGCAAGCTAAACTTCAATTCCTGCTCTTAGACTATCAGGAATATCACTAGGGGTGGAAGTAGGAATCCTTTCCTCATGTACTTCCTCTTCCTTTACCTCAGGCAGGTCTCTAGCTCCCCCTTGCCTCAAGATTCTCCTATCCCACCGCGAGAAGATGAATGAATCGATTTTCTTCAGGTAGTGAATAGGGATGCCTTTGGACATGTTAAATGTATCTTTGTCCATCTAATTCAGATAAAAACTCAGAATTCGTCCAAAATTGGGAGTGTGGAGGCTATCTTTGATCATAGCAAACAACAAAGCACCCCAATCCATTTTCTTCCGACAGATAATTTCTATAAGAATCTTGAACATCTCTGATGATAGGTAGTCATGTGAACCAGTCTTGCATAGCAGTACTTTGCCAATGATGTCTGACATCAGCTTTCCTTCCTTATTCATGCCTTTTCTTTTAACAACTTTGGTACTTCGGGGCATTCCACAGAACAACTTAGCTTTTGTAAAGTCCTCCTCTTCGAGGTGATCGGCTTAGTGATGATTCCATGTTATATACCTATTTTCAGACTCATCTGGGCTAGTTTGCACGAGTTTGCACTTCACTTTTAGTTCTTTATCGTTCCTATTTCATCTAATCTTTATTTCCATAGGAAGTGCACATTTAAGCACATGGTTGTGTATTTTGTTGTTTTTATTTTTTGTACTCCTTTTTGTGATTGCCTGGAATGTCTGCACATATCAGTGATTGGTTTTTCTTTAAGTACAGGGGTCGTGTGTGTGTTCCGGGATGGTTGTGAAATAGGAATACTGCGTATGATCATGGGATCTAATGCGCACGACCACCGGTCGTGCGCCCCTGATCGTGCGCACTACTCTACGTTTTCCAGAATCAGCCTGGGGTAAGCGCACGGCCACTGGACATATTGCGCACGACCACCGGTCGTGCACCACTGATCGTGTGCATTGATTCCTCATTTCTGGAGTCCTGTCCGGGTAATCGCACGATCATTGGACTTAGTGCGCACGACCACTAGTTGTGCGCCACTACTCGTGCGCATTATCCCAGTTCTTCTTCCTGATACTCCATGCCAGTGCGCACGAGCACATGACATAGTGCGCACGACCACTGGTCGTACGCCTGTGATCATGCGCATTGTTCATTTCTGCTTTTGTATAAATAGTGCAGGTCTTGCCCTAATCCAGAGGATCCGGAGATCGCCCATTTCCTCCGCCGTTTTCATCCCTGAGGAGGGATTCCGTCATCCTCCTTCATCTTCCACCCTAGGGAGGTGCTCTGGGCAAGCTTTCACCGCCAAATCCAAGTCGGAGCTTCCTCTCGGCCTCCTCCATCATCTCTTGGGTTCATTTCAAGCTTCAACGCCATAGCCATCAGGCAAAGGGAAGCTTTCAACTTTCGTCTGCTGTCGTGAGACGAAGAAGACGGGCCATTGGAAGGTGGTGACAACCCTTCTCTATCCCGGATGCAGTTGAGGACCGAGCTTGGACGCGGATTGACAACCCGACCATTCCAACTGTGAATCCTCAGCAAGAATTCGGATTCGGTCGATCTCTTGACTTGTTATTCCTTTATTGTTGTTTATGTGTTGTTGTTAACCTTATTTATAGATGATGTATGCTTATTTGTAAAACATTCTTACAATTATGTCTATGTGATTGTTTGTGTTCGTTATTTACTTGAGGTGCGCCATATTCCATCCACCACCATCCACCCTTGCCGCACTAGCAATTGCTAGTGGCGTGTGTAGCGAAGAGGTGCTCACGACCCTCATTCCGCCGTTCTAACCACCTCATCTGCTAGCCTTATCATCCATCCGCCTAGTGATTCAGTGCATAGTTGCCCGACTAGTCTTCCATCCCGCCTGGCAAAGCATCGAATAGCGGCGTTGCATAGGAATAGTTGTTAGCCTTTTATTTTCTGTTTTCGCAACATCAAAACCTCCCCTTAGTTAGCTCCGACCTGAGGACTTCAATCTCAAGTCCTCCTCGAAATTAACTCCACCTTACTGTGTTCCTTGTGAGATCGATACTTGGGAAAACCCCCATTTTATATTACTTGTGCGACCGGTTCACTGTCGTGATCTATAGCATCAAGTTTTTGGCGCCGTTGCCAGGGAACACAGTCGTGTGAGTTTTTGGAGAGGGAGACGTGAGCTTGCTTTCCTTTTCATTTGTAAATCGCTTTTGTTTTGTTCTTTTCTATTTTGCCTTCCTTTTTCTTGTTTGTTTAGTCAATTGTAGTAATATATTGTTGGATTTAGTAATTTGCACAATTTATTTTGAATCTGCTATTTCGACAACATGTGGGGATATTCATATGCCCAATGTCGTTGGTGTGGGAAGCCTTCCCACGATAGTCATGAATGCCCTATGAGAGATATTGAGCATAAGCCTCAACGCACAATGCATGAGATTTTCTATTCGTACAGCCTTTCAAACACTGTGCCCCGTACACCGTTCTCCTATTCCTCTCCGGCCCCACAAGGACCACATCGTAATGGTAGAAAGTGTTTGTATTGTCGTAGAACAGATCATGTCCTGAAGGATTGTGCCGAGTACCTCCGTGTTATGGAAGAGGATGATGAGCTGGATATCCGGATCATCCCGACTCCTACCCTTGGTGGCACACCTTCATCATCTGGTTATGTATCCCTGTCACCTTCATTTGTTGAAGGGAATGATGTGGACACAACCGCCAGATGTGTTGTTGATCTAGGCTTCGACATGGTTGAGCCCATCTCTCCTGTGCATACATCTCCAAGCGTGGAGCCGATTCTTTGTGAGGAACCTGCACTTGACTTTTATCCAAGCAAAGTTCCTCCCCCTTTTGTGCATTCTACTTCAGTCGCCTCTGGCGACATTTTCGACGATACAAAACAAGTTGAGGCTTGTGATACACGGGTTGTTTCCACTCTCATGGAGGAGGACAACCTTCTTGGTGTCGAGGATTCTCCCTTGATACCAAAGGAGGAAGTCCAAGTCTTGGTGGAGGCCTCTATGGATCCAGCCGAGCCTTGTAGCATTGTCGAGATTACTGACGATATTTTTCTACCTCAGCGTTTGGGGAGTGAAACCAGGATCACTCCCCCGATTATTTTTTTATGTTCTTCATCTCTTTTATTTCTTGACCCACCTTCCTTTTTTGAGCCTGTGCAGGTTGAATCTCCACAGGTAAGTTGGGTTGACGTTGAGCCTTGCGCTCAGGCTGTCGATGAGTGCATCCTCTTGTGTGAGTAGGTTCCTACCTCCTTCACAGTGGAAGCCCCTGCCGTCACCTTCGCCCCCAGCAAACTTATGGTGGAAGAAACCTTGCTAGGCAAGGATGTGTTTTATGGTGAGAAGAGTGAGGACCAGCGCTCCTTCTCTTCTTACTTCCTATTTCCTCTACCTGTGTTGGGCAGGTATTATTATTTAGGTAGAGGGGTAACTGCTCTATCACCGTATCGGTACCCGTTACCGAAACGGATATTAGGTCAGTTATTTGTGCACTTTTTATTTCATAGGCACATTAGCTAGAACTGTTTAGAATTTAATAAGTCGTGCTGGGATGACAGTAACCCCAGTACTTATCTTTTATTTTCTCCATTTTATTTTTCTTGTCTATTTTAATTTTAGCATTTCTTTTTGTATATTTTGTTTTGTTTTTGCGGAGCTCACCCCTGCAGGTATTCTTGACAACATCGCATTGGCGGGGTTGTGATTCTTCGTATGGCGGGCCTGCTTCTGTTTCCACGCGTCTTCTGGTATGCTCACTAGCTGAGCATGGGGTAAACTCTTCCCTTAGCTCTTTATGATTTTAATTTCTCTATCTTATGATTTGTTGCTTAGTTTAAGTCTAGGGGAGAGTCAGTGTTGTTACCTATTGCACGTACACATCTCATGTGCATACTAGAAGCCTTTATTGTTTTATTTTGATTAGTTCATTGCACTGCACACCACTGCACCCACATGAGCGCGTACTTAGCTGTTTGTGTGCTGCGAGTTAAACTCATTTCTTCATTAGATTTGGGAAAATTATGGTGCTGGCTTAGGATTGTGAGACGGAGTAAAATGTTGGCCTTGTTGTGTTTCTAGTCAACTTCTCTCGTCTCGTGTAGAAATTCGAGTAGATTTAATTTTTCTGTATGTTTTTAGTTTTATATTTTTCTAATTGCGTAAATACTTTTTATTCTACTCAAAAGTTAGTGAATGTGGTGTGAATCCGACGGTAGCTTAGGGATGTGTGTAGACGGCCGTTAGTTTGTATTGCTCGAGTCAAGAGAATGGATAGTCTTTCTCGTTGGCTAAGAACTTGCCCCCAAGCTATTCTTGAAGCATTGGTATAGGTTAGTCATGCATGAGCGTGATGTAGGCCATCATTTTAGCCCGGTTGAGCTTTGTACCGTTCCTGACGTCTTATCCTCGCTAGCCCCGTTGTTCCTACCCCTCCTTTTGATTCAGCTCCACCATGATTTCACCAAAGCCTCATAGCCAATCCTAGTCGCACACCCAAGTTGAGCTTTAGTGTTTACATTTTAATGTTGGGATGTGATGTGGTGATTTTACTTATGATTATGTGGATGTGCTCCAATGTTATATTTGCTGAATTGTGAAAATAAAATGAAGAAAAAGAAAAAGAAAAATATTTGTAAAGAAAAAGAAAAAAAAAGTGAAAAGAAAAAGTTTAAATTGAAAATCATTTTGGAAATGTGATTATATTTGGAGTAGGCGGTGCACACACCCATATGTTAAAAGTTATGTTTGGGGTGTGGTGTACCCGCGTGTATTTTGCTTAGTAGAGGGATTCATTTTTATACTAGCTCATTTGGGTTAGGTGCAAAGCCTTCCTGTATATCTTTGTTTACCTCACCGAAACCCAAACCCCATCTCTTCACCTAAAGTCCTACTGATTCGTGTGTGAACCAAACCAGTGCCGTGGAGAGAATGCGAAAAGGCAAGCATATGGTCACCGACATTGGTGGATTCCTTTGGAGGTTATCCGGAGCCCTGAGCTTTGGTAATGCTCGCCTAGCGATTAGTCTACTTTCTCCCTACACATGACCGGATGATTCACCGTGATTCTATTTTTGAGTAATAATAAAATGTTGATACGCATTGTGAAAAGTATAAACTAATTTGTATACTTAGAAATTTCTTCTATTATATTTTTACGCGCATGAGCATGCAACTTCGCATGGTACTTCGTATCGCAATTTCTTTGTTAACTAGTATTTTTTTCCTATCTGCTTAGATTTTGTATGCTCGGGACGCGCAAACAGTTAAGTCTGGGGGTGTGATGAGTCCATGTTATATACCTATTTTCGGACTCATCTGGGCTAGTTTGCACGTGTTTGCACTTCACGTTTAGTTCTTTATCGTTCCTATTTCATCTAATCTTTATTTCTATAGGAAGTGCACATTTAAGCCCATGGTTGTGTATTTTGTTGTTTTTATTGTTTGTACTCCTTTTTGTGATTGCTTGGAATGTCTGCACATATCAGTGATTGGTTTTTCTTTCAGTACAGGGGTCGTGTGCGTGTTACGGGATAGTTGTGAAACAGGAATACTGCGCACGATCATGGGATCTATTGCGCACGACCACCGGTCGTGCGCCCCTGATCATGCGCATTACTCTATGTTTTCTAGAATCAGCCTGGGGTAAGCGCACGACCACTGGACATATTGCGCACGACCACTGGTCGTGCGCCATTGATCGTGTGCATTGATTCCTTATTTCTGGAGTCCTGTCTGGGTAATCGCACGATCATTAGACTTAGTGTGCACGACCACTGGTCGTGCGCCACTACTCGTGCGCATTATCCCAGTTCTTCTTCCTGATATTCCATGCCAGTGCGCACGAGCACAGGACATAGTGCACACGACCACTGGTCGTGCGCCTGTGATCGTGCACATTGTTTATTTCTGCTTTTGTATAAATAGTGCAGGTCTCGCCCTAATCCAGAGGATCCAGAGATTGCCCATTTCCTCCGCCGTTTTCATCTCTGAGGAGGGATTCTGCCGTCCTCCTTCATCTTCCACCCTAGGGAGGTGCTCCTGGCAAGCTTTCACCGCCAAATCCAAGCTGGAGCTTCCTCTCGGCCTCCTTCATCATCTCTTGGGTTCATTTCAAGCTTCAACGCCATAGCCATCAAGCAAAGGGAAGCTTTCAACTTTCGTCTGTTGTCGTGAGACGAAGAAGACGGGCCATTGGAAGGTGGTGACAGCCCTTCTCTATCCCGGACGCAGTTGAGGACCGAGCTTGGACGCGATTGACAACCCGACGATTCCAACAGTGAATCCTCAGCAAGACTTCGGATTCGGTCGATCTCTTGACTTGTTCTTCCTTTATTGTTGTTTATGTGTTGTTGTAAACCTTATTTATAGATGATGTATGCTTATTTGTAAAACGTTCTTACAATTATGTCTATGTGATTGTTTGTGTTCGTTATTTACTTGAGGTGCGCCATATTCCATCCACCACCATCCACCCTTGCCGCACTAGCGATTGCTAGTGGCGTGCGTAGCGAAGAGGTGCTCACGACCCTCATTCCGCCGTTCTAACCACCTCATCCGCTAGCCTTCTCGTCCATCCGCCTAGTGATTCGGTGCATAACGTCCCGACTAGTCTTCCATCCCGCCTGGCGAAGCATCGCATAGCGGCGTTGCATAGGAGTAGTTGTTAGCCTTTTATTTTCTGTTTCCGCACCATCAAAACCTCCCCTTAGTTAGCTCTGACCTGAGGACTTCAATCTCAAGTCCTCCTCGAAATTAACTCCACCTTACTGTGTTCCTTGTGAGATCGATACTTGGGAAAACCCCCAGTTTATATTACTTGTGCGACCGGTTCACTGCCGTGATCTATAGCATCTCTTAGTCACAAGCTGGAAACCGCAACAGGCTGGTGAGGAGAGAAGCCTTCAACTTAACTTTAACCTGACTAACTATGCTCTTGATCACAGTATCTTCACGTCGAAGCTTTACATTCTGAAAGAATTCCAGGACATCTTTATCCAATATCATGCAGTGGGGTTCTAGGACAAAAGTGAGACTGACAGTTTCTAACAATAGCATAACATTTATGAACTTATCTGAAGCTGAAGCAAACCCAATTCGAACCAATTATCCACCACCTAGCAAATCGCTTGTGCTTCGAGGAGCCATGAAGAGCAGAGAAGAAATCGATTTGTGGATTCTGCTGTCTTTGGACGAACTAGGCTACCGAAACTGCAATCAAACGGTGAATGGAAGAACTCTGGTAGACTTGAAAGTCTGCTGTAACTATATAACTTGATGGAATGGCTTGCGCAAAATGAAATGATGGGGAAGACGATGACAAACTGTTCACGACAGACGAATCGTAGGGAATGAAATTACTGTTTGAGGAGTCAGGGTGCTTCTATCGATGAAATGAATATTGTTTTGCCCGTAGAACTATTATATATATATATATATATATATATATATATATATATATATTTAAAGTTTTAAAGAGGGAAACACGGGTACCTGAAAATTACGTCTCTTTGGATCCAATATAAGAAAAGAAAACTTTTACCTAAGTCCAATTCGGCGAGTTTCGTCGGAAACAGAGCCAGATTCGTCTAGTATCGTCGTGAGTATGAAACTTATTTCGACGAATCGTCGAGATCCGATGTGTGATATTCGATGAATTTTCCTTGGACAATTTTTCTGCTTAGTAAAGTCCTTCCCAAGTGAATTCATGTCTTCTTAGCCATCTTCACAAGTCTTTGTTTAGCATGCCCAGTTATGTTTTGAAAAATGAGAACTTGGCCTCGTCCAGTGGCTTCATGAATATATCCGCGACCTGCTTATCCGTCAGGACATAGCTGAGAGATATGTCCGTGTTCTCTACATGCTCCCAGATGAAGTGATATCTTACTTTGATGTGCTTTGTCTGACTGTGAGAAACTGGATTATTTGCGATCTCCATGGCACTGGAAGAGTCGTAAAATATTAGAATCTCCTTGAATTTTAGGCTGTAATCTTCGAGCTGATTCCTAATCCAAAGAAGCTGTGTTGGGTATTGTATTTATAATAACCCTGATTTGAAAAAGGGCCCATTAAGCTAAGATGAATTGAGTCTATATTTGATGTTGTATGTTTAGTATGTACTTGCAAAACTATATTGCTAAGTACAACCCAATGTCAGGTTATAGTGGGTCATGAAACACAGGATTATACAATGTAATATTTCATTGTGTCGGCTAATGTGTTGACGAACATATAATCTCTCTATTGGGGTGTACTTCTTTCTCAAGTATGTGAGAAGGATCAAGAAAGAACAAGGAGTAGAAATTAGAAGAACATGAATTTTACCCAAGTAAAATTCGTCGAGTTCGTAAGACATTTGTCGAATTCGTCGAGTATACTCATTAATACTAGTCTAATTTTTCGTATATACTTACAAGCACTCGTGGAATTCATCATTGGTATTTAGGGTAAAATCTTTGACAGTTGGAAAATAGATCAAGTAAAAACCTTCGAGTATCATCTTGTATACTCGTCGAATTCGTCGAATGTATCTATCAATACTCATCGAATTCGTCAAATATACATGTCGATACACGCCGAATTCATCGATTCATTTCAACCTTACTTCTCTAGATTTTATAAGTTGGATTCGTCAAATATCACTTGGCTAGGCGTCAAATGCATCAAGTATTCTAATTGATACTCATCGAATTCGTCGAGTATACTAACTGATATTCGTCGAATTCGTCGAAAGATTCATCTGCCTGGCGTCGAGTTCTAATTCCTACTGGATTGAATTTCTCCGAGTAAAATTCTTCGAAATTCATTGTTGTTTAGCGAGTATCCTCAATGATACTCTACGAATATTACTTAGGATTATTTTTCTTCCCGATTTCAATTTTACGGTCCGTTCTTGCCGACAACCATGTACAGTAACCTGCGACTTTTCTGGCATGCAATAACTTTTCTAGTCATTGCAAATGAAGATCTATATATATATTTAGGGTGATTTATTCTGAAACCATAATCGTTCTAATCGTACTCATTCTAAGAATTTACCGATCAAGAAACTTTTTTCGGCTTCCATCCGTATCACGCGACTTTTCTTGGCCGACGCAAGTTTGCTGCACGATTCCTATTCCTTCAAATCTAGTAGGTCTATGCTTTCAAATCAATGCCTTCAAAGATTTCAAATTTTTCATGTTCTCCAAGATATTCAACTTCAACCTTTTCAAAGAACAACAGAGTGAAGACTTAGAACTAAATAGGATTACTTGTAATCACTTTATTGTAAATCATTTTTTATATTTGTAGGAGATTTTCCCTCTGAGTTGTAGATCCGTCTGTGAATCGAGTTGTAGGGGAGGTTGTTCTCCGAGTGGTAGGAGTGTTCTCCGAGTGGTAGGAGTGTTGTCTCTAAGTTTTAGGAGTTGAGGCTCTGAGGTGTAAGATTTGTTGAAATCTGAGAAAGGTGAAGTAGCCGAATCTATCCCTTCGTGCTAGATATGTGAGGAGGGATAGTGGACGTACCCAACTCAGGGAACCATTATAGATCTCTGTATTCTATGTGCTTCAATTTTTTAAGTTGTTTTTATTCCACAAAAAGACATAGACATCACTTATTCACCCCTCTAGGTGATTTAGGTTGACACTAGATACTTTCAATTGGTATCAGAGGGAGGTTGTTCAGTATAAGGTTAACATATTGAACAAGGTCTCTCATCAAGTTATCTAGAGATCCTGCTCGGTTGCTATGGACAGAAGCAAGGATATTCTTCTATGAAGCTACGTGTATGCATAATGGAGAACTTTCCCACGTGGAAAAAATGAGTCAGGTTCTTCATAGAAGTAGCAGATCCCAGAATATTTCAGATCATTGAATAAGGACCCTATATTCCTACACAAGCCTCAGCTCTGAATCCCGAGGTCATGATTCCAAAGAAGATGATGGATCTGACTAAGGATGAAATTTCCTTGGTCACGCTGGATAAGAAGGCGAAGAATATTATAGCTAGCGTAGTGGACAATTCGATGCTCCAAAATTTATTCCACTGCAAATCAGCCAAGGAGATGGGGGATTGTCTAGTTGTGCTCATGTAAGGAACTGAAGAAGTTCGCAATGATCACAGATATTTGCTAAATTAAGAATACGAAGCTTTCCAGCAGGGTTAAAATGACACTATTGCTAATAGTTTCGATAAATTCTTCAAGATCGTCAACGGGCTCAGGAACTACGGCCGCATCTTCATTAATTTTAAACTAAACGACAAATTCCTCAGATCCTTGACAAAGGACTGGGTTACAAAAGTTGTAGCCATTAGGGAGTTTAGAAAGCTGCCAAAGATTAACCCTCAAAATCTCTTTAGAAAGCTGCTCTCCTATAAACTTCAGATGAACACCAGAAAGAAGTAGGAGCAAATGAAAGAAATTTTACCTAATCACCTAGAGGGGGGGGGTGTGAATCGGTGAATTAATCTTTTTAAACTTTTAGGCAGATTATATCACAGATTTATAACTATTTCTTCACAGCAATCAATCAGCAATCACAGTATAAACATGCACATAGTGAACACACAGATTTATAGTTGTTCCCCAAGGTTTGGGTACATCCACTTTCCCCCTTCGCCTATCTAGTAGTGTACTAGATTTGGCCAAACTCCTCCACTATCTCAGATCCTCAGATCTTACACTCAGAACCCCAAACAGGTTCCTACAGCTCAGGCCCAAGGCCCTACAACTCAGACTTCTCCAAAGACCTACACTCAGCCACAAGGTCTACACTCAGCCACAATATGCCTACACTCAGAGAAATAGATCTCCTACACTCAGGCACACAAACCCTACCACTCAGCCTTTATAATTACAGGCTTACAACTCAGATCCCTAAGGATCCTACAAGAAATTTAGAATACAAAGAATATACCTACAACTCAGAGAAAAGAGAGAAGAGTTGATAGATTCTTGATGAGTTCTTGGAAGAACTCTGCTGAGATCAACCTCACTTGGCTTTCTTCAAAGCTTCTTGAATGTAGAACACAATAGGATTGATTCTATGCATCTGATCTTCAATCACTGCAACTTAAGATTCAGAACTAGGTCTGAACCCTTCTTTACAGCCTGGTTCCAACGGCTGTCTTCTTGGAAGGAGCTCTCTCTCCAACTTCTTAGATCTTCACTTGATTCTTCAATGAATAGCTAGATATTCTTCTTTGATTGTTGATCTCTTGTTGTAAATCTCAATCATTTCTTTCTGTTGTCAGAATAGACCTATATATAGGCCTTCTTCATGGTGACCGGCTGATCCGGTTCCTAACAGCTTTCTGAAAACTCTGACATTTGCAGTAGACCGGCTGGAATGGCAGCTGTCAAGTCATCCAGTCAGTTCTTGAAATATCTGTAACTGTCTAAAAGTGTCGAGACAGTCTGTCTTTAAGTGTCGACACTTATAGACTAAGTGTCGACACAAGTAGACTAAGTGTCGACACTAGCCTTCAAGGTGTCGACACAACTCCTTGTGTTGTAGAATTCACTTCTCGACACAGCTTCTTCAATATGGGTCGACACTGATATTGTGTGTTGACACAACTCCTTGTTCTTCAGTACTTAGTTGAATTCTTGTAAGTGTCAACACAACTCCTTTGTGTCGACACATCTTCTTGTGTTGAACTTGTTCAGTGTCGACACTTTTTCTTGGTGTCGACACATGCCTTTTGTGTTGATACTTTCTGAGTGTCGACATAGCTCCTTGTGTCGACACATTCTTCTTCTGTTGAGACTTTGGCTGAGTGTCGACACATCTCCTTTGTGTCGACACTTGTACTTAGAATTTCTTGAACTTTGCTGAGTGTCGACACAGCCTCCAAGTGTCGACACTTTCTTCATGTATTGAGTCTTCTGCTGAGTGTCGACACATTCTTTATTATGTCGACACTTGTTCTTAGACTCTGCTGAAATTTGCTGAGTGTCGACACAGCCTCCAAGTGTCGACCCTTTCTGATGTAGACACAGTTCCTCTGGGTGTCGACACTGCCGCTAAGTGTCGACACAGCTTCTCTGGACTTCTCTTCACTGAGTGTCAACACAAACTGTATGTGTCGACACTTTCTGTCTGGTGTCGACTCTGCATCCCTGGTGTCGAGACAATTACTCCAAGTGTCGACACTGCTTGTCTGTGTGTCGACACAAGTCTTCTTAAGTGTCGACACTTTACTTCTGGGTGTCGACACATGGACTTAGAAACTTTTCAGCTTTCCCTGTAAATACTTAACCTGCACAAGGCAACTCAAAATACATCAAATACATTTTGATGTATATCATTGAGTAGGGTGAGGCTTCTTCAAATCAGGTACATTTAAACCAATGTACCCAACAATCTCCCCCTATTTGGAGAAGTCATAACCCTTAGTCAATGATATACACCATACATAACAAAATTACAGTATGATGAAAAACAAGATTATGCAATCAGGGAAAGTACATAAACATGTATTAAGCAAAACATGTACACACATATATCTCAGAACAATTATGTAATATATTTTTCACACATCACATTGTTCTAACAACTTTGTCATATTCATTATACAAAAGTTTACAGAGTGTTTAAAATCAAAAGATTACGACTGTAAACTAAAGATAAATTCTATTCTATTCCTGCTCAGCCTCCTTGATAACTATGCCCTTCCCAGACTGTATCTTTGCTTGCACAGGGGCTTCAGCATCTTCAGCAATAGCAGGCTTCTTGCCTTTAAGATCCTTCCTCTTTAATTCTTCAGCTTTGATCTTTTGTCTCTCAAAGTAATGATAAGGCTTGGGAAAGTACTTGCTAGGCTCATGGGCAGTAGGAGGTAGTTTTCCCATCTTTGCCTTTCTTCTGTATTGCACAATGGCTTCTTGCCTGTTCTCATGCTTCCTCCACTCAAGTTCAGAATACCACTTGTTTCTATCTTGAATATTATCCTTGGCAGCCTTCCATGCAGTCGTAATGATATTCCTTGAAGTGGGGCTCCACTGTTCAAAATCAGGCCTTTGTTCAGCTTGCTCTCTTAATCTCTTTGTAGACAATAGAGTCTCTTATTCTTTGAGCAGCAAAGCTTCTTGTCCTTTTAGTATAGCCTCAGATACTGGCTGAACCACTTTTTCTAGGATAACCTTCTGATTTCCCTCAGGTGGGCTATGCATTGTTTGTATATCAGCTTGTATCATATCAAAGTCTGGTGGAGGATAGATCACTTGAGCTACTTCAGCTTGCTCACCTCCAAGATAGGCAGGATTAATCCCAGACTCTGCAACATTATCATCATCACATAAAGGAGGATAACCAAGAGTGGCTCTGATGGAATTGGAAATCCATTTTGCATGATCAGAGCCTGCTTTGACTAACACCCTCTCCCCCTTTATGACTTCTCTTTCTACGTGATCTCTTAGATCATCTTTCTGGAATCTTATTTGGGCATTCGGATAATTGTCTCCATCTTTGTAGAAAGGTTTTAACCTTTGGAGCTTTTCAGTTATTAACTTCTGAGAGTTTACAATAGTAGAAGTAACAGCAGTGTGGCCCTCTTGTAATGCTTTATCAAATTCTGCCTTAGCTGTAGCATTAGCTGTTGTCTGCCCAGTAGCTATATTCTTTATTTCTGTGACAATTGCATTGTGTGAAGCAGTTAAATTATCATTCATTCTTATTTGATTCTCCAGAACATAGCCTTGCTTCAGTGCAATGTCATCCACTTGAGCTTTGATTTTCTCTTGATGTGTAGCCAAGTAAACCACTGCATTCCCTCCCTAGTGGAAGCAGTCAGTCATCTCCTTTTTATTCAGATTCATTTCAAATCTTATAGACTTAATGTCTTGGGCCAGATCAAATTGTAGAGACTTGTGCCCCTCATCCATATATGTTTCTATTGCTTTCCTTTGCTCATCAAGCTTTATCTGTAATGCAACCATCAAAGAACTGAAATCTGTTGATGGTGCAGGCTGTGGGGTAGGCTGTTGTGCAATGGTTTGTAAAGCCTTCTTATAATTTTGGCTCCTCCTCTTGAAGACTTGAAACTTTCTCTTTTTAGCTCTGGCAGCCTCCTCATCTTCAGAAGCAGATGTGCTTGTAATATCCACCCTGTCCTTAGGGCTTGGAGGTAACTCCTTCTGCACTTCAAGTTCCTTCCTTGCAGTTTCCTCAACAATAACTACTTGCTCCCCCTCAACATGAGCAATCTCCCCCTCAGCAACAGCACTTTCCTTCTCAAAGTCTGTTTGGAGTAGATTAGTGAATAGTTCTTCCAAAGTAAATTCTTGTGGAGGATGGGGTGGAGAAACTCTTATCTCATCAGCTACTTGATCAGATATCACTTGATCTACAATAGATGTGTCCTCCATGACAACATCTGGGGGTTGACTATCAATCTGAGGTTGCTGATTAACATCAGATAATTTCTCAGTTATAACTTCACTCTCAATAAGGAAATCTAATTGATTGATTTCTGTGATTACCTTAAGAATGGTATGAGTTGCTCTTTCACTTTCTAAGGGAGTAGGTTCATCCACCAGTAGAGGCTCCCCCTGGATTGGATCCTGGTGAAGTCGACTTGCTGGTGGTAGCTCCCCCTACCTCTCTACAACTTCTTGTCTAGCTGGGGACTGGCCAGCATTTCCAGTGTCTTGTTCATCATCTGGAGTAAAGACAACTTGCTCTTCAGAGCTACTAGATGATTCTTGAGCCACATGGGCTGACTTCTTCTTCTTCTTTAGTGGGGTTATCTTCTCAGGAGTAGGCAATTCCTTGGTCAAAACCCTATCCCATCTAGAGAAGATCCTCATATCCATCTTCCTCATGTGGTTGATTTTAGATCCAGCAGCTTGGCTCATTACTTCTGGTATACTACCAGCCAAGTAAAGACTTAGTATCCTACCCAAATTGGGTTTCTTCAGACTCTCCTTAATCTTCACAAATACTACTCCAGACCAATCAGTGTGTAGTTTGAAAATTATCCTTGTCATGAGACTGAACATATAAGCTGATACTCTGTCATGCCCTCCAGGCTTACTCAAGATCACCTTGCCAACAATTTCAGAGAGAAATTTGTCTTGGCTGTTCATCCACTTCCTATTGAATACTGATCCAATTTTCATATTGGAATCCAAACTACACCAAGTTAATGCTTCCCTAGTTTTAGAAGCAGAAACATTCTCTTCTTCCTTAGTCCTTGGTAACTGAAGTATCTTTCTCAGACTTTTAGGTGAGACCTTCACCTTTTTTCCATGAACCCTTGACTTTATCTTGAGTCCAGATTCGTCTAGGGTTGCTCCATTCAGAAATTCTATAACTTCTTTCTTCCATATCTTGGTCGGCTCTGAAACAAGAAAATCTAACCCTGAGTTTGCAACTAGGGTTAGCACATCCTTGATCTCTGATTCTGCGTCATCAAACGCATGCCGCACCAGTTCATATCCTTCATTCACATTCTCTTCGAGCTTGGGCGCCATTAGGGTTTGAAGAATTTGAATTGAGAGAAGAGAGGTGTCGACACACAAGTTTGGTCTCGAAACTTTGGTGAGCATGTCGACAGACAATGGCAAAATACTATTTATACTTTTCTAGGATTGAAGAAGAAAGGGAGCGTCAAGAAACTTAAATTGTGTCGACACTGTTGAAATGTGTCAACACAGACTTATAATATCTCGACACCTATGTGTCGACACAAGTATAGTCGATAGAATATATATGTCGACACTTGTTTATGTGTCGACACCGCTTAGCTCGACACTTGGTCGAGACTTTACTTGTTTAATTCTGTGTAAATACTAAGTGTCGACACCACCTTGGATGTGTCGACACCTACCTTGTATGTGTCGACACTAATTTTCTGAAGTGTCGACACCAACTTCTTAGATGTGTCGACACCTTTTCTCTGAAGTGTCGACACCAATTTTCTGTCTCGACACAGACAACTCTGTGTGTCGACACTATTTTACTTAGCCATTTCTGTAAACTTATTCTAAGTTTATCATACTTAATTCAATTTTAAACCTATTGAATTTGGTTTCTTCTAAAGGCTTAGTATACATGTCAGCTAGTTGATTATCTGTATTTACATATTCTAGTGAAATATCTTCTTTTTCTACATGTTCCCTTAGAAAATGATATTTTATTTCAATGTGTTTAGTTCTACTATGGGAAACAGGATTGTTTGCAATATATATAGCACTAGTAGAATCACAAAACAGTGGTGTTCTACTTACTTGAATACCATAATCCTCAAGCTGATGTTGTATCCATAGAAGTTGAGCACAATAACTTCCTGCAGCCACATACTCTGATTCTGCTGTGGAGATAGCCACACTTATTTGTTTCTTGCTACTCCATGATATCAGTCTTCCACCTAGGAATTGACAGGTACCAGTTGTACTTTTCCTATCTTCCTTGCAGCCTGCAAAATCTGCATCTGAATAACCTGTCAGTTCAAAATCTCCATTCCTAGGGTACCAAAGGCCTAGATAAGTAGTGCCCTTAAGATATCTCAGTATTCTTTTGACTGCTGTCAAATGAGACTCTTTAGGTCATGCTTGGTACCTAGCACAGACACATGTAACATACATGATATCTGGTCTACTTGCAGTCAAATATAGAAGGGAGCCAACTATCCCTCTATAAAAAGTCTCATCTACAGGTTTCCCTGCATCATCTTTGCTAAGAGACATACTTGACCCCATAGGAGTTTTCATGGTACTGGATGAATCCATACCATACTTCCTTATCAGTTCTAGGGTGAACTTAGACTGGCATATGGATAAACCATTCTCAGTCTGTCTAACTTGGAGACCCAAGAAGAACTTAAGTTCCCCCATACTGCTCATCTCAAATTGTCCTTGCATTAGTTTTGCAAACTTTTGTCAAAGACTACTTTCAGTAGACTCAAATATGATGTCATCTACATATATTTGGACTAGTATTATCTTGCCTCTAGATTCCCTAAGGAATAGAGTCTTGTTTTTTCCCCCTTGTGAATTTATTCTCAATGAGGAAACTAGACAGGGTTTCATACCAAGCCCTAGGGGCTTGTTTTAACCCATACAAAGCCTTTCTAAGTCTATAGACATAATTAGGTTGAGTTGAATCAACAAAACCTGATGGTTGTTCCACATAGACCTCTTCTTTCAGATTACCATTCAGAAAGGCTGACTTAACATCCATTTGGTATACTTTAAATCCTTGATAGGTTGTATAGGCCAGGAACATCCTTATGGCCTCTAGTCTGGCTACTGGAGCAAAGGTTTGATCAAAGTCAATACCTTCTTCCTGCTTATATCCCTTAGCAACCAGTCTTGCTTTGTTCTTAATAATCACTCCATGTTCATCCATTTTGTTCCTAAAGATCCACTTGATTCCAATTATGTTGTGGTCTTTTGGTTTAGGAACAAGCTCCCAGACTTTACATCTCTTGAACTGATTCAGCTCCTCTTGCATTGCCTCAATCCAATGAGGGTCTAGGATGGCTTCTTCAAATTTCTTTGGCTCAACTTGGGATAGAAAACTGGAGTAGAGTACTGCACTCAGATTTCTGCTCCTTGTTTGTACCCCTTGTCTTAGATCACCAATGATTTGATCTGCTGGATGATCTCTTAGATGTCTATTAGCTGGAGGCAGGCTGACTTCAGGTTGAACTCCTTCAGCTTCTTCAACTTGCTGCACTCCTTGGTCTTCTTCTACATCAGGTGCATGTAGTACTCCCCCTAGACAACAGCCACTATCATCTACATGCTGACTTGCAGTAGATCCTTCTTCAATAGTTAGCTTGTCCATCTTCTTAGTCACATCTGTGGAGCTGCAAATACTTCTAGACAACTCATGGTTAATAAGTCTAGCTTCATCAAATACTACATGTACTGACCCTTCTACAACTTGAGTAGACAAGTTGTAGACTCTATAAGCCTTACTACTGTTGCTGTACCGAATAAAGATCCCCTCTTGGGATTTGGCAGTAAACTTGGTTAAGTAAGACTTTCCATTGTTAAGTATAAAGCATTTACGACCAAAGATCCTGAAATAGGATAGATTTGGTTTTCTGCCTTTCACAATCTCATAGGGGGTCTTATTGTGGCTTTTAGTAATGGTAGCCCTATTAATTACATGGCATGCAGTATTAACTGCCTCAGCCCAGAAATATTCTGGGAGAGATGTGTCACTTAATAGGGTTCTACTAGCCTCAATCAAGGTTCTATTTTTCCTCTCAACAATGCCATTTTGCTGAGGTGTTCTTGGTGAAGAATATTCCTGAAATATCCCAAATTCTTCACATAGTTTTGTAATACTATCAGACTGGAATTCAGTACCATGGTCACTTCTTATCTTGACCACTGTACTGTCTAACTCATTCTGTATTTGTTTGACAAAACTATAGAAGATACTAGGTGTTTCAGATTTCTGTCTAAGGAAGACACCCAGGAAAACCTTGAGTAGTCATCTACAACCATAAATATGTAGACCTTCCTACCTAGGCTGTGAACTAGCATAGGACCAAAGAGATCCATATGCAAAAGGTATAAACACCTCACAGCATCTTTGTTCTCAATGCTATTAAAGGTGGATCTAGTCTGCTTGCCCTTTTGACAAGCTGAACATATTCCATATTTAATACACTTAACCTGAGGACCATTCCTCACTAACTCTTTACTATAGAGTTGTCCAGTTGTCTTGTAGTTGAGATGGGCTAGCCTCTTGTGCCATTTGACATAATGAGAGACTTTCTCATCAGCTACAAGATACACTGGAGAAACATTGTTCGCACTCATAATGTCCAGGCAATAGACATTTCTCTTTCTGTAACCTGTCAAAATGATCTCTTGATCATTTGACATCCTGATATGACAACCATCTTTGACAAATGAGATGTCATATCCTAAATCACTCAGTTGACTTATACTAATAAGGTTATGTTTCAAACCTTTAACATAAGCCACTTGAGTAAGAGTTATATGGGTGCTAGAAATGTTACCAAAACCCTTGATGATTCCTTTTTCAAAACCACCAAAGGTGACTTTAGGACCATCCTTGATTAGTGTGAAGTCCTTTAGCAATCCCCTAGTTCCAGTCATGTGCCTGGAACATCCACTGTCCAAGTACCATATTAGGGCATGGCCACTTGGACTCACCTGTAAAACAGATTAGTTGACCTTAGAACCCAAAGAATTCTTGGGTCCTTGGTGCTGGTTAGTTTGTATCTTAACAAAGCTACCTGCAGATCTTCCAACAGGCAGTTTGCTACTCATCTTGGCACTAGAATTTTTCCAACAGTCTATGGCAAAGTAGCCTACCTTGCCACAGTACCAGCACTCAAACATGTTGTACCTTTGCTTAGGTACATCCCTAGCTGTTTTATCTACAGCTGGCTTGTTGAGAGCTGGGGCTTTGCCCTTAGACTTGGACTGAATAGTCCTAGTAGGTTTAGTAAACCATAATCCAGTTTTACCTTTTTGATGAACAAATTCATCTATCAAAGGTAGAACAGACTTTGGTTTAGAAAAGCTTGCAACAATGTCTCTCTCCTTCTGAAGACTAATCTCCAGACTTTTGATTTGATCATTCTTGAATGTTATAGTCCCCATCTGAATAACTGTTATGTTCTTCAGTCTGTCTATTTCATTTAACTTTTGATCAATCAGCTTCTCAAAATCAGTTGCAGCCTCTTTGAGACCAGCAATTTCCTTAGCTGACTCTTGGCCAAAGATTTGCTTTTCTTAAAAGCTTGCAACAGAACTCTATATTCATCAATCAATTGATGAATATCCCCTTCAGATTCAGACCCACTGGCATCACTTGATGCTGATGTAACTGAATCTGAACTAGCACTAGAAATTGAACTTAAAGAACAATTTTGTACCTTACTAGGTCCAGGCTGATCCTGGATTTTGTCCCATTATGTTAAGGCCATCAGTCCTTGGCACTGATTGTCCTCTTGCTCATATATAGAGTTCATTAACTGGATGAACTCCTCTTCTTCTTCTTCAGCAAACAGTCCAATGTAAGCTTCTGCTTCTGAATCAGTTTCTGAAGATGATATGTCTGACAGGCTTTTGTCCTTCTTGGCAACAAAAGACCTTTCCTTCTTGCCCTTGAATTGAGTCTTCTTCTTATCATTAGACTCTTTCCTTTTCTCTGCACAGTCAGCAATAACATGTCCTTGTCTGTTACAGTAATAGCATATAATTTTTGATAAAGTTGCTTTGCTTGACTTGGGTTTTCTCCTGTCTTTCTTTGATGACTTCTTGTTCTGATAAAAGTCATCTTTTCTCTGTGAAGTAGATGGCTTTGACCTCCACTGTTTCTTCTTTAGAAACTTCTAAAAGTGTTTTGTGAAAGCTGCAAAGTCCTCATCACTCTCACTGCTTTCAGACTTTCTTCTTTCTGAATCATCTGACTCAGTCTCAGCAACCTTTGGAGGTGGAGATGGAGACTTACTTCTATATTTTCTGGTGGCTTCTGTTTTGAATGCCACTGTTCTTTCTTTATTATCAATTCTGGTAGTCTTCTCCTCTACTTTCCTTACCATCAACTGCATTTCATAGGATAGCAGTTTTCCAAACAAAGTTGGAGGAGGAATATCTGCTAACTTGGCCATTTCCCTGATGGCACAGATCTTGGTGTCCCAGTCCTTTGTTAGGGACCTCAAGAACTTATCATTCAGCTCATAATTGCTGAATTCTCTTCCATAGGACATTAGCTTATTGACAATCCTATAGAATTTCTTATAGCATTCTGTTATGCTATCAGACCTACCTTGCCTGAAACTTTCATATTCTTGGTTTAACAAAAACTTTCTGTCCTGTCTCACTTCTTCTGAACCCTCCATGTACACTATAAGAGTATCCCACATCTCCTTTGATGTCTTACTGAAAGTCCACCTAGTGTCAACTACCTTCACCTATGGGGGGGGGGGGATAGGTGACGTGCAGCGTTTTTGTTGAATTAAAATTGTACCTGCACACGAAAATAAAAGAGCACAGCAAACAGAGTACATAAGCTAGTTATAGTGGTTCCCCGATTTGGGTACATCCACTTTCCCCCTTCGACCTATCTCCCAACAAGGGACGACTCGGTCTCTTCACCAATAGGATTGAAATCCAATCCTTGCACTATCAGAAGGATCCCTTCCACACGTAGGAGTCAACACTCCCACAACACGGGTTGCACCCAACCCTTACAACTAGGAACCAACATTCCTTTACAACAAAAATGAAACTAGAATGTACAAGAAATACAAACAACTTTTGGAGACTAAGGTGTCCCTCTTCGTTCGATGACGTGCTCTTGAAGTCAGCGAAGAGTCCACAACCCTAGATCTCACTTGGAGTGAATCTCCCCGGAACCGGTGGCGGCAAGAAGGGCGGCGGCTAGATTCTCGGGATCGACGGCGACACGGAGTGCGGCTGCTGTACTTAGGAGATTCAAACTTCGTAGCAAAGCAAGCAAGGTCTTCTAACGGTCGTACTAGGATCGATCGTCCTGATCGATTCGAACGGGAAAAATTTTCCCGATCAACAAATCAAGAGACAAAGGATCTCTGGTTAGACGCGTGAGACGCTAAGCTTGGCTAAGCTTCTATCGCCGGGAGATCTGGAAGAAACCACGATCAAACAGCCGGGGATCGACTAGCATGAGCGGCGACGGCGGCGGAGCAGGTACCACGATCTAGGTCACGTCGTCGGCTCGGCTTCGTATGTTTTTCTGTCCCATTCTACTCTTCAAAATATGCGAGTATTTATACAGTAGTGTACCTATTTATGACCGTTGTGGGTCCCACCAGAAGAAACCCTATAATCGGTTCAAAATAGAGCCTTAACATTTAATCCGGTCCAGTGGGATCCAGAAATTTGCCCAAGTCAAATTCGGTGAGAATCGAAGGTGATTCTCGACGAGTCGGCGAGAATTAGCCGGTGATTCTCGACGATTCGGCGAGAATCACTAGTGATTCTCTCCGAATCACTTTGATGATTCTCGACGATTATGACTTAGCGCCAGATTTGCACGCCTTGATGTAGCCGGAAAGAGATGGCGAGAATCAGCCAGTGATTCTCGCTGAATCGGCGAGAATCACTTGGTGATTCTCGTCGATTCATACTTAGATGATTTTTCGTCTTTCCTCCTCTGAGCTGCTCTTTGACTCATCCTTGCTCCTTGTCTGCTCTTGCAATATCACAACCCCGTACTTGAAAATAAGTACACTCCAATAGAGAGAGTACACGTAGGCCAACACACTGATCTGCTCAACGAGGGATTACGTCGTGCAGACCCGTGTATATTGACCTACTGCACCCTGACATTGGAGTGCACTTAGTGTGGAATAACTGCAAGCACAACTTAAAAGGTTTCATCAAATACATTGTCTATTTACCTTAGCTTGTTCAGGGGCTTCTTCAAATCAGGTACGTTGTGGATACACTACCCAACAATCTCCCCCTATTTGAAGAAGCCTAAACCCTACAAGCTAAGGTGAATAGAGCGTATGGGAATGAAAATCATAAACTTGAAATTGAGTTGAGAGAGATATTCATTACCAATACCAATTTCTTGAGAGCAAACTTGGAGCCACCTTAGCCTTAACCGAGAGGGTAATCTCCCCTTTTGGGCTTCTGCAAATCTATGTCTGTTGCATTTGACCCCTTGCTACCCCTCAGTTCTTGCACCTGTGCCCACACTTGAGTTCATGACAGAGGCTCCCCCTAGATGCATAAGCCTGAAGCGGCTATAGTCTTCATTCCTCATAGTTTAGCATTCCCAATTCAGTTTTGAAAAGACTGAACTTGGCTTCGTCTAAGGGCTTTGTGAAAATATCGGCAATCTGCTTGTCCGTGGGGACATACCAGAGAGAGATGTCCTTGTTCTCCACGTGCTCCCGAATGAAGAGGTAGCGCACTTCAATGTGCTTCGTTCTGCTGTGCGATACCGGATTGTTGGCAATTGCAATTGCACTGGAGGAGTCGCAGTACATTGGTACTTCCTTGAACTGAAGGTCGTAGTCGGCTAACTAGTTTCTGATCCATAGGAGTTGTGCGCAATAGCTGCCTGCCGAGATGTACTCATACTCTGCTGTGGAGGTTGCTACACAATTCTGCTTCTTGCTGTTCCATGAGATAAGCCTTCTGCCGAGGAATTGACACGTCCCGGAAGTTCTTTTCCTGTCATCCCTACTCCCTGCAAAATCAGAATCTGAAAAACCTATTAGCTCGACATCATTGTTTCTCAGGTACCACAAGCCAAGATTCGGAGTACCTTTAAGGTATCTGAGAATTCGCTTTGCAGAGACATAGTGAGATTCCTTAGTGTTCACCTGATATCTGGCACAGACGCATGTGGAGAACATGATATCCGGTCTACTAGTCGTAAGGTAGAGCAGGGATCCAATGATGCTTCTATATTTGGTTTCATCGAAAGATTTACCTTTCTCATCCCTATCCAGAGACATAGTGGATCCCATTGGAGTCCTCATAGAGGTTGCATTCTCCATACCGAATTTCTTAAGGAGTTCATTTGTGAACTTCGTCTGAGAGATGAATATGCCATCCTCAGACTGTTTCACTTGAAGTCCCAAGAAATACTTTAGCTCTCCCATACTGCTCATTTCAAACTTTCCTTGCATAAGTTTAGAAAACTTTTTGCAAAGATTGTTGTCCGTTGAGCTGAATATGATGTCATCTACATAGATTTGCACCCGCAAAATCTTGCCTTTGACTTCCCTGAGAAACAATGTCTTATCTATTTTACCTCTAGAGAACTTGTTCTCAAGAAGAAAACTAGATAAGGTCTCATACCAAGCTCGTGGATCTTGTTTTAAACCGTAAAGAGCTTTATTAAGAAAATATACATGATGGGGATAAGTAGGATTGATAAAACCTGGGGGTTGAGAGACGTATACTTCCTCTTTCAGGTCTCCGTTCAGGAATGCTGATTTCACATCCATTTGATAGACTGTGAATCCTTTGTGCGAAGCATACGCCAGGAATAATCTGATTGCCTCGAGCCTTGCCACTGGTGCAAAGGTCTGGTCGAAGTCAATCCCCTCCTCCTGTCTGTAACCTTGAGCCACCAGCCTTGCCTTGTTCTTTATGATGACACCATGTTCATCCAGTTTGTTTCTGAAGATCCACTTGGTGCCAATCACATTCTGCTTTCGTTGTCTGGGAACCAACGTCCAAACATTGCATCGTTTGAATTGATGCAGTTCCTCTTGCATGGCCAAAATCCATGCCGCATCTTTGTTCGCCTCGTCGAACTTCTTTGGCTCAACCTGTGACAGGAAGCTAAGATGCAGAATCTTGTTAATAGTACCTCTTCGAGTTCTGACCCCAGCACGAGGATCTCCAATGATATGCTCTCTAGGGTGATCCCGCACGTGTTGGAGCTCTAGAAGTCCTGCATCTGGAGCTTCGACTACTTCTTGGACTTCATCTTATTCTAAGAGATTTTCTCCATTTTGATCTTCAACATTCCCAGTGGACGTTGAGGTGGAAACTTTGATGTACTTGGGAGTTCCATCTTTGGCGGTCTCATCAATACTCAGCTGTTCAAGTCGTGCACCTGCATCTTCAAGAATACCACTGGAAGAATTGCTGTTAAGCAATCTTCCTTCATCAAATACAATATTAATGGATTCTTCTACCATTAGGGTTTTCTTATTGAAGACCATATATGCCCGACTGTGGGAACTATAGCCCATGAATATGCCTTCGAAGCATTTTTCACCAAATTTAGTACGTGGGTACTTCCCATTATTCAGTACATAATATCTGCAACCAAAGATCCTTAAATAGGACATGGTTGGTTTCCTGCCTTTCAGTAGTTCGTAGGGCATCTTACGATGACTTTTGTTGATCAAAGCTCGGTTTTGTACGTGACAAGCCGTATTTACAGCCTCTGCCCAGAAGTATTCTGGGAGAGAAGCGTCTTCAGCATTGTCGTGCAAGCTTCAATGAGAGTTCTATTTCTCCTCTCCGCGACTCCATTTTGCTGAGGAGTGCGCGGGGAGGAAAACTCATGAAAGATACCTTGTTCTTCACAAAACTCTGTCATAGCACCAGATTCGAATTCTGTTCCATGGTCACTTCTGATTTTGACCACTGAGCAGTTAAATTCGTTCTGAACCTACTTGACAAAACTAGTGAAGATGTCAAACGTATCTGACTTTCGTTTTTAGAAGAATACCCATGTAAACCGAGAATGATCATCAACTATCACTAGCGTATATGACTTGACTCCCAAGCTATAAACTTGCATTGGACCAAGCAGGTCCATATGTATAAGATAAAGACACCGGGAAGAGTCTTTGTCTGCAATGCTCTTAAAGTTAGCCCGAGTCTGTTTGCCCATCTGGCATGTAGGACAAGGGCTATCCTTGATGCACTTGATAACGGGAGCATCTCTTACTAAGTTTTTAGAAAACAGCATACTAATTGTTTTGAAATTAATATGTGTCAATCTCTTGTGCCATTGTTCACAAAGAGATGCAGTGCCTGTTGCCACTAGGCATACGGGGGTAGATGAATCTAAAATAAGAAAATTTAAGTAGAAGATATTTCTGCTCCTAATGCCTGTTAATACCGTCTCAGAGGAGGCACATGATATTATCAGGCATTTATCCTTGCAGAACTTAATGTCATAACCTTTATCACATAACTGACTTACACTGATCAGGTTATGGTTTAACCCTTCAACATAAGCCACGTCGGTGATAGAGATTATACCATTGGATATCATACTGTAACATCTGGTGACTCCTCGATCTGAACCCCCAAAGATGACTTTGGGTCCATTCTTGACTGGAGTGTAATCACGCAGCAGGCTTCTTGTCCCAGTCATATGCCGGGAGCATCCACTGTCCAAGTACCATATTGGCGTTTTGGTGGCCTTTGGACATTCCTGCAAAACAAAATTAATTTCCCTTAGGAACCCAATCGAACTTGGGTCCTAAAGTCTTGGTTAGCATACTCCCCCTCGGGTGATTAACCCTACGAGTGGTCGGCCTCGCATTGCTAATATAGGGAGTCTCGTTATACCTCGGATTAAACCAACAATCCACGGTAAAGTGACCGACTTTGCCACAACACCAACAGTCAAATCTATTGTACCTTGTCCTAGGCTCCTGCTTTACCCTGGGAATGGTGGGTACAGTCGGGGCCTTGGATCTGGAGGTGGAGGCCTCATAGTGATTGCAGTCACATGACTTCTTCACTTTCTGTTCCTTTAGTATAACAGGCTTGGATCTTGGTGCCTCCTTTCCATTATGGCCGCTTGAGAATTGACCATAATTTCCCATGTGGATTTCCTCATAAGGTGCCTTGAATACACTCTCACTGAAGTTGTGGGGAAAAGTCCAACCATCATATCAGCTCTTTGGCTTTGTAACCGAGGGCCGGAAATGATGACCAAAGGTTGATTCAAAGTCATGTTGGTTGCAAGGAAAGCTAGGCTTTCTGAACACAACAGGACTGATTGGGGCCTTTCCCTTTTCATCAGCAGAGGCCTTCTTGGCCCCCTTATTCTTCCTCTGATTCTTGTTTCTCCTGGATGAGGAACCAGATACCCCTACATGCCCCAAGCCAGCTCCTTTGGCCTGAGCAGAGAAGGTATCAACAACTGCAAGAACTGTTTTTGGCATAGAGAAGCTCTTGACGATCTTCCTTTCTCCAGCAAGTTGTTCTTCCAACTTGTCGACTTCCTCCTGCTTAAGATCAAGGAGCTTAAGAGACTCTGAATGCTTTGAAGTCAGGTCTAGCTGCTCCTCTCGGAGAGAGATCAAACTGGTAATCTCTTCCCTTATGGAAACACACTCACCCTTAAGGAATTTCACTTCCTTTTTCTCAACCTTCAATCTCTTACGGCACTCCTCGAAAGTGTTGAGCAGAAGCTCATACTTCTCGAGGAGCTCCGCTTCACGGGCCGAAAGGCTATCCTCAGGGTCATCATCCTGAGACTCAGGATCAGATTCAGAGTCGGAGAGAGGGGTGTGAGCTTTTACCTTCCCAGTAAATGGGGGGCATTCTCCTTCTAAGTCGGAGCGACCTACCAGCCCGAAGTAGGCTTCCTCATCATCACTGGAGTCTGAGGAATCAGACTCACTCAGTGTCTTTGGACTTTTAGCGATGTAGCTCCGCACTTTCTTCTTATCTCTAGAGGATTTGTGCTCCTCTCCTTTCCCTTTTTCTCTCTTGCCTTGGTAGCAGTCGACCACGACATGTCCTGGCTTATTGCATCCAAAACAAATAATGTCAGAGGAGCGATGTTTGTTCGGTTTAGAAGTATACCTGTCAGAAGAATAATTTTTCTTCTGAAGCCTGGAGGAGGAGTCGTCTCTCTTTCTTTGATTCCTCATCTTGAGGAACTTCTTGAATTCTCGGGTGATGAGGGAGAAATCTTCCTCAGACAACTCTGAGCTGGAGGAGCATAGCTCGGAGTCTTCATCCTCATCCTTTTTCCTGGCACGGTATGAAACCGCACCCTTGCCCTTCCTGGAGTGAATGGATTTTAGGGCCACAGTCTTTTCCTTGGATGCAGCCTTTTCTGCTTCTTCTTTTGCTTTCCTGGTGTTCAGTTGAAGCTCATAGGACATCAGCTTCCCAAACAGAATTTGCGGGTCTATTTCAGCAAGTCTGCCAAACTCTCGGATGGCGTAGATTTTTGTGTCCCATTCCTTAGTAAGGGATCTAAGGAATTTATCATTAAGTTCACCATCAGTGAACACTCTTCCATATCCTTTGAGCGCATTGACAATCTTGAGGAAGTTCTCGAAGGTGACTCCGATCTCTTCCTTAGGCCCTTGTCTGAAGGCCTCATATTTCTGGTTCAGGAGGGATCTCCGATCATCCCTCACTTCATCAGTGCCCTCCATTAGGATAATCAGGCAGTGCCAGATCTCCTTTGCTGTCCTGCAGTTGCTGAAGTTATGCATCATTGAGTCATCGACTGCGCTGACCAGAATGTTCTGAGCCTTCTTATCAAGTCCCACCAGCACCATCTCGTCCTTGTCCATTTCAGAAATTTTCTCTGGTACTTTCTTGGTAGGATCAATGTTGGAGACCTTAGTGGGGACATAAGGTGCCTCTTCCACAATCATGAAGAGTCGACGATCAACTGCTTCCATGTAGAACCTGATCCTTTCCTTCCAAATAGGAAAGCTGAGCCTGGTGCACACTGGAATCTTGCCTGTGTACTTGAGCCCGTCCATGGTAGATGTTTTCCCTCTTCTTGACACTAGAGGCAGGATTCAACTCAAGGTGTGAACCTTTTTGATGAGTAACCTCGCTCTAATACCACTTGAAAGTCCACCTAGTGTCAACTACCTTCACCTATGGGGGGGGATAGGTGACGTGCAGCGTTTTTGCGGAATTAAAATTGTACCTGCACACGAAAATAAAACAACACAGCAAATAGAGTACACAAGCAAGTTATAGTGGTTCCCCAATTTGGGTACATCCACTTTCCCCCTTCGACCTATCTCCCAACAAGGGATTACTCGGTCTCTTCACCAACAGGATTGAAATCCAATCCTTGCACTATCGGAAGGATCCCTTCCACACGTAGGAGTCAACACTCCCACAACACGGGTTGCACCCAACCCTTACAACTAGGAACCAACGTTCCTTTACAACAAAGATGAAACTAGAATGTACAAGAAATACAAACAACTTTTGGAGACTAAGGTGTCCCTCTTTGTTCGATGACGTGCTCTTGAAGTCAACGAAGAGTCCACAACCCTAGATCTCACTTGGAGTGAATCTCCCCGGAACCGGCGGCGGCAAGAAGGGCGGCGACTAGATTCTCGGGATCGAAGGCGACACGGAGTGCAGCTGCTATACTTATGAGATTCAAACTTCGTAGCAAAGCAAGCAAGGTCTTCTAACGGTCGTACTAGGATCGATTGTCTCGATCGATTCGGACGGGAAAAATTTTCCCGATCAACAAATCAAGAGACAAAGGATCTCTGGTTAGACGCGTGAGACGCTAAGCTTGGCTAAGCTTCTGTCGCCGGGAGATCTGGAAGAAACCACGATCAAACAACCGGCGATCGACTAGCACGTTCGGCGACGGCGGCGGAGAAGGTATCGTGATCTAGGTCACATTGGCGGCTCGGCTTCGTATGTTTTTCTGTCCCATTCTACTGTTCAAAATACGCGAGTATTTATACAATAGTGTACCTCTTTATGACCGTTGTGGGTCCCACCAGAAGAAACCCTAATATCGGTTCAAAATAGATCCTTAACATTTGATCCGGTCTAGTGGGATCTAGAAATTTGCCCAAGTCAAATTCGGTGAGAATCGAAGGTGATTCTCGACGAGTCGGCGAGAATCAGCCGGTGATTCTCGACGATTCGGCGAGAATCACTAGTGATTCTCGCCGAATCACTTTGATGATTCTCGACGATTATGACTTAGCTCCAGATTTGCACGCCTTGATGTAGCCAGAAAGAGATGGCGAGAATCAGCTAGTGATTCTCGACGATTCGGCGATCGCTGAATCGGCGAGAATCACGTGGTGATTCTCGTCGATTCATACTTAGATGATTTTTTGTCTTTCCTCCTCTGAGCTGCTCTTTGACTCATCCTTGATCCTTGTCTGCTCTTGCAATATCACAGCCCTGTACTTGAAAATAAGTACACTCTAATAGAGAGAGTACACGTAGGCCAACACACTGATCTGCTCAACGAGGGATTACGTCATGCATGTAACGTCCCGAATCGCTCTAGGCCCCTAGTGTGTGAGTTTTTGAGTCAGGAGGGTTGACTCGAGTCCTGAGAAGTGCAGGGAATTGGGCTGCACTTGTGGAGAAGTGGAGAAATCAGTACAGCAAGACACAGGTAGTGACACGGGTAGCGACACGGGCGTATCCCTACCCGTGTGCGGCGAGTTGAGCTCGACGAGACTGTCGAGCTGTGTCGACACCAGGTGACACGGGTAGTGACACGGGCGTGTCCCTACCCGTGTGTGTCGAGTTCCACTCGACAAGCTGTGTCGAGACTGGCGTGATGTGTCGACACCAAGTGACACGGGTAGTGACACGGGCGTGTCCCTACCCGTGTGTAACGCCCCCTATCCGTCGCATAGCATATAGCAGTAGGTCCGGCCGGGGCCCGACGCCATATACTACAGACAGACCGGGTGGTTACTTATGGAAACCATCCAACCAATCTCAACATCCTACACAGAGCCTTCTAGCGGAAGTAGTTTAAAAGAGTTGTAAAACAAGAACCCAGCATAGGAGCATGAATGTCCACTAATACGCAAATAGGAATGTTATTACAAAAATACTCAAAACAAGCCTTTAGGCCTTACAAAATGTTTCACTTGTCTGTTACATGATTTACAAACCACGGCACGCAGGCCGGTCATACATGAATAAAGCAATAAACATTTCCATTCGGGCCTTCGAGGGCCGGCTTCGCAAAAAGGGCTTTAGCCCGCTATTGACCGCTTGATCCAGCTGCACCTGCAAACAACAAACCACCGCACGGTGGCAAAACAAGGCAACGGTCAGCAATGCTGACCAAATTATAACGATCTCGCCCCCAACTCGGGGCGGCGATGCTCCTTTCCTGCATTTCATTAGCATAAGCGAGCAATGTATATAACCATAGCCATTTCATCACAGACGTTGGCTCACACGGCCACACGCCCCGTGCACTCAGGGCATATTCTCGGTGAACCGGTCTATGTCGCGTCAATTTAAGCCACCAACATTCCGGACTCACCACCGCCACTAAGATGGCCAAACCCATGAGCAATTTGTCTTCCTGGCATGGGTCACGCCAATTAAAGCCATAGACCGCCGAAGACTCACATCTATGCCAACGGCGAGTGCCATGTAACTTTAGGTCTCTCTAACCCGAACGACATAGAGCGGGTACGGCTCCATCTAACCCGTGCTCACATCGCAACGGCAATTTAAGCCATTTGCGCGGGTCAAACTTCCACTGAGTCCCATTCTAACACAAGTCACATAACCCCGTTATGTTCAAGATGGCTCTCAGTCCACCAAGTTGGCAAGATCTCGTATCCGCCCAGTTTTCCGGGTGCACCTTTGGGTTAGTCCCCAAGGCTCCCTGCTGCAATCTACCGCGTAGAAAACCCGAAAAAAACCAATAGCACGGAGTCTTCTCCGGCCTTATACAATGCAACATCACCAATCCAGACCAACATGTCCGGGTAGGCTTCACACATCATGCCTATGTCCGTTCTCGCATAGGAACTCTAAACAACGGGGACTTCACATATCTACCCGAAGGAACGCCTCCAACTCTCCGCAAACTCGCGAGAGCGGGCTTCCTATGCAAAGAAAGAGAGCGACTCATGCTCAAGATGAGGATCGTTACCCTTGAGTTCCTCTTTGGTGCCATTGAAAAGTATCCGGATGAAAATCACCGCACTTGCGTTGCCTCCGTAGATCCGGAGTCGGCTTGCGATTCGGAGCTCTAAAGCTCCTCCAATGGCGGGATCTAGTTCTTCTTCCTCCAATGGCTCTCCTCTTTCTCCAAGGACTTGGAGAGATGATAAGGTATGAAAAGTGAGGTTTTCTAAGTCAACTCACGGGTATATCCCTTCAGGAACACTTCCCAGCCGTTGGATCTCAACCTAAGAAAACGAACGGCTTTGATTCGGGGCTGAAATGCCCAATCTGGACCGAACACGGCCTGACACACGCCCGTGTCCAGGGCCGTGTGCCTCATTCGCCGTCAAAATCGAATCACCTGGAACCTCACACGGGTATCGAACACGCCCGTGTTCGTGCTGACACGCCCGTGTTCCACCTGACACGGCCGTGTAGCCGGCCGTGTACCCCATGATTTTTCCCCGTTTTCAACCCGAGCACTGCACGGGTTCTAGGACACGCCCGTGTCCTTGCCTGTGTCACCTTGACACGCCTGGGCTCCAGGCCGTGTACACGGTCTCGACACTTCGCGGCTAAGTGTCGACACGGGTCGACACGCCCTGCGACACGCCCGTGTCGCAGGCCGTGTGCCATGTCTCGACACATTGTCGACACCAAAGTGTCGACTTCACGGGACGAGTGTCAACACGGGCTGACACGCCCTGCGACACGCCCGTGTCGCAGGCCGTGTGCCATGTCTCGACACAACGTCAAAGCACTATGTCGACTTCACGGCTAAGTGTCGACACGGGTCGACACGCCCCGCGACATGCCCGTGTCGCAGGCCGTGTGCCCAGTCTCGACACAATGTCGAGACCAAAGTGTCGACTTCGCGCCTTAGTGTCAACACAGGTTTGACACGCCTTGGGACACACCCGTGTCCCAGGCCGTGTGCCTGCAGCCAGAACTCAAACTGGCACAAAACATCCCCCTTAGCTCCTTTGAGTTTCGGGGCGTTACAACTCTACCCCGCTTAAAAGAATTTCGCCCACGAAATTACATAAAGGGAAAAACATGTACAAAAACAAAATTTGTACCTGAGCGGAACAACTCCGGATAGTCGTCAAGCATCGTCTGCTCTCGCTCCCAAGAGAGCTCCTCACGACCGCAATTGTCCCACCGGACCTTGACCATCCTGATCTCTTTATTGCGTAGTCGCTTGACCTCCGAGTCCTCAATCCGTACGGGCTTGACCTTTGTCGTTAGCCTACTATCCACCGGCACTTGATCAACCGCGATCACTTGCGTAGGCTCTAGCACCGCCTTCCGAAGCACCGAAATATGGAATACATCATGTAAACCACTTAGCTCCACTGAAAGCTTCAGCCGATAGGCCGCTTCTCCTACTCGCTCCAGAACCTCAAGCGGTCCAAGGTACCTCGGGCTTAGCTTTTTCAATCGCCGCACCCACGAGACACCCTTGAACGGCTTGATCTTCAAGTATACATAATCGCCCACAGCGAACTCCACGTTCCTGTGCTTGGCATTATAGTACTTTGCTTGCCGGTCCTGAGCGGTAAGCAACCTCTCCCGAATGGTTCTCACCAAAGAAGTAGCATCCTCCACTTCTGATCGCTTATACAACTTTGACTCGCCCGTTTCTAACCAAGACAACGGCGTGCGACATCTTCTAAAATATAGGGCCTCGAAGGGCGCCATCTAAATACTCGCTTGGTAGCTGTTGTTGTATGCGAACTCCACCAAATAAAGGTGGTCTTCCCATTGCTTTCCAAAATCCAAGACACACATGTGAAGCATGTCTTCCATCGTTCTATTGACCCTCTCGGTCTGCCCATCCGTTTGCGGATGGAAGGCTGTGCTAAACTTCAGCTTTGTTCCCAACATTTGCTGCACCAGCCTCCAATCATTGGACGTGAACCACCCATCTCGATCACTCACGATGCTGCGGGGCACACCATGAAGTCGCACTATGTTATCCACATAAAGCTTTGCCAACTTCTCCACCGGATCATCCTTCCTATGCGGAATAAAATGCGACACCTTCGTTAATCAATCAACAACCACCCAAATGGCGTCGTTCCCCTTTTGCGACCTTGGCAAACCATGCACAAAGTCCATAGAGATGTCGTCAAATTTCCACTCCGGAATAGGCAAGGACTTAAGAAATTCTCCCGGCTTTTGGCACTCCGCCTTTACAAAGGCGCAAGTTTGGCACTTCGCTACGTATAGCGCCACATCCTTCTTCAAACCCGGCCACCAAAACAGTTTCTTTATATCGCGGTACATCTTCGTGCTCCCCAGGTGAATCGAGTACTTGGTATGGTGTGCCTCGTACAACAACTCCACCCGTAAATTGCCAACACTTGGGACGCACAAACGACCGTCTTTCCACAGCAATCCGTCCTCCATGACGAATTGGGAATTTGACCCATCCAGAGCCTCTATCATGAACTGCTTCATATGAGCATCCATATCCAAAGCCTGCCGAATCCGATCAGCCAGGTCATATTGGACTTCAGTCCAATTCAGCACTGCTTCAGCACTAGATTGTCTATCCACACAAACAATCTCCAATGCCTCCAACTCCTGCACGAACCGCTCATCATGCACTGATAGCCAATTTGCTTGAGCTGGGGCTCGGCGACTCAACGCGTCCGCAACCGCATTCCCTTTGCCAGGCACGTAGTGGATCTTGAATGTATAGTCCCCCAGGAACTCCATCCATCTACGCTGCCGCATATTCAGATCCTTCTAATCAATTAGATACTTTAGGCTCTTGTGATCGGTGTAGATATCAATCTTCACACCGTACAAATAGTGTCTCCACAGGTTCAAGGCAAAAATCACGGCCGCCAACTCCAAGTCATGGACCGGATAATTTCTCTCGTGCACTTTTAGCTGTCTCGAGCCATAAGCTATCACGCTTCCGTGCTGTAGTAGCACACAACCTAAACCGCTGCCCGAAGCATCGCTATATATCTCATAGCCTTCGGTTCCACATGGCGAACTCAGCACAGGCGCCGTGGTCAACTGACACTTCAATTCCTCAAAAGCTCGCGCGCACTCCGGCGTCCAAACGAACTTATGCTCCTTCCTCGTCAAAGTAGTGAGAGGTAACGCTAACCGCGAGAAGTTCTCTACGAAGCGCCTATAATAGCCGGCAAGCCCCAAAAAGCTCTGCACTTCTGCTACCGTAGCAAGCTCAGGCCACTCCCGTATCGCAACAATCTTCGCCAGATGCACAGCAATACCCTCTCCACTCACTATATGCCCGAGGAACGCCACTGAGGATAGACAAAACTCGCACTTCGAGAACTTGGCATACAACTGATTTCTCCTGAGTGTCTCCAACACCAAATGGAGATGCTTGAAGTGATCCTCCTTACTTTGCGAGTACACCAAAATATCGTCGATGAAGACGATCACGAAATGGTCCAAGTACTCCCTGAACGTCCTGTTCATCAAATCCATGAACACTGACGGCGCATTAGTCAGCCCAAACGGCATGACCGTAAACTCATAATGCCCGTATCTCGTACTAAATGCTGTCTTCGGGATATCACTCTCCCTTATTCGCAGCTGATAGTACCCAGCCTTGAGATCCAACTTCGAGTACACCGTCGACCCGACTAACTGATCAAAGAGATCATCAATCCGGGGGATCGGGTACTTGTTCTTCTCAGTCAGCTTGTTTAGCTCCCGATAATCAATACATAGCCTCAAGCTTCCATCCTTCTTCTTAACAAAGAGGACCGATGCGCTCCAAGGCGAAGAACTCGGGCGCACATACCCTTGCTCCAACAACTCTTGCAGTTGAACTTTCAGTTCCGCCATTTCCTTAGGCGCTAGCCGATATGGATATTGTGACACAGGCTTTGCACCTGGCACTAGCTCGATCGTAAAATCTATCTCCCGTTGAGGCGGGGCTCCAGGAAGATATGCGGGGAACACATCAGGGTATTCCGATACCACTGAAATACAATCCAAAGCGGGCTTCGGCTTTGCAACCTCCACTAGTGTAAAGAACAGTTCTGCTCCGGCACGAACCGCCTTCACCACCTGAAGAGCAGACATCAACGTCTTGCTCGACCCCTTTAAGCCCGTAAAAGTCGTCTCACGACTTGCTCCCAGATTGACTTCCTTGCTACCGCAATCTATATGGGCCTGCTGCTCCGAGAGCCAGTCCATGCCAAATATGACGTCGAACTCCACCAACGGAAGTAAGGACGCCCGTAGGTCAAACTCCTGCTCTCCAATACGAATCTTAACATCGCAGATCCTATCCGCTCACATCGAACACCCATTTGGCAACAGCACATCCAACTTATCCCTCGCCATCGAAGAAGGGACTCCGATGCGTAATATAAATCCTTCAGACAAGAAGGTGTGTGAAGCTCCCGTATCAAAGAGTGCTCGTGCCGGATTTTCACAAATCAATACAAATCCTAAACAAGTAGTGGTAAGGTAACATGTGCATAACAAGCATATAAAGAAATTGACTTGCTATAAATTAAACCGTACCTGTCACCACATCAGCTTGTTTAATGGCCTCCTGTTGGCCAAGATTGTAGACCCTTGGTTGGGCCAGAGCATAGTGGGATGCGGTCGATTCCACTGCCTTTCCCTTCTCTTCATAAGTAGCTCCCGGCCTCCTCTCGGACTTAGGACGTCCGCTCCAACAATCACGGGCGAAATGCCCCGTCTTTCCACATGTAAAACACGCACCCGGGGTCCGACCCGTAGTCGCCCCAGAAGCACCAGAAGGAGCTGGACCCGAAGTCCTATGCTTCTTGAAAGACCTCCGATAGCCGGACTTTGAAGCAGTCGGCACTCTGAACTCAGATTTCTTTTCACCCAAGCTTTTCTTCGCTTGCACGCTCTTCATGTCCTTCTCCAAGGACCGGGCAGTATTGACCAAGGTTAAGAAACCCTGCGTCATTGGCCCTGAAAGTAATAATCTCAACTCATCCCTCAGACCTTCGTAGAAGCGATTAGTCTTGCGCTCCTCATCCATGATGGTGGAGCTAGCATAACGACTCAAACGCGTAAACTCGTGGAGATATTCATCCACACTCCTCTCACCTTGTACCAACTTCAGGAACTCATTCTCCAACGCTATCTTCTGCGTCGAAGGGAGGTATCTAGCCAAAAATAATCTCGAGAACTCCTCCATCGAGACATCACAAAGTTGCCTACCTCTCAGTAAGTGCAGCTCCAATCCTTCCCACCACATCCTCGCTTCCCTGTCCAGAAGGAACGTAGCGATGGTGGTCATTTGTCACTCCTCCGTCTCCATCGCTGTCATGACTCTCTTCACCCTGGAGAGCCAGTCTTCAGCCTGAGATGGGGTTCCCAACCCCGAGAATAACGGAGGGTTAAAGCTCATTACAAGCTTCAACTGCCTCTCAGTTGCCCTCCTTGGCACTATTGGTTCCACAACCACTTGCTCCACTCTCCTCGGCTCAGCCTCTTGAAGAGGTACTTGCTCCATCACAGGAGCGGGCTGCTGCGCTTGCCTTCCAGGTTGCGCATTGATTACGGCCAACACCGCTTCAGCAACCAATCGTATATTTTCCGCCGACAGAGGTGTTGCAGGAGAAACATACGGTGCACTACTAGCCTCAGAAACTTGGCGTTCTGACAGCCCAACACCACTTTTGGTCACCTATAGTAGTACAAAACACCGTTAAGCGACCAAATAAATTGCAAACAGCAATTATAGGAACACGCAGGTTCCGCAAACACGAGTATTTTCATTCCTAAGTGGACATTCATGGGTTCTTTTTACCATTATAACGATGACACACACAATGTGCTCACCACCCCTTAAAAAGAATTCAGCCACGAATTCAGTTTAAGCCCGACCAAAACCAGTAGTCTGATACCAAATTATAACGCCCCCTATCCGTCGCATAGCATATAGCAGTAGGTCCGGCCGGGGCCCGACGCCATATGCTACAGACAGACCGGGTGGTTACTTATGGAAACCATCCAACCAATCTCAACGTCCTACACAGAGCATTCTAGCGGAAGTAGTTTAAAAGAGTTGTAAAACAAGAACCCAGCATAGGAGCATGAATGTCCACTAATACGCAAATAGGAATGTTATTACAAAAATACTCAAAACAAGCCTTAAGGCCTTACAAAATGTTTCACTTGTCTGTTACATGATTTACAAACCACGGCACGCAGGCCGGTCATACATGAATAAAGCAATAAACATTTCCATTCGGGCCTTCGAGGGTCGGCTTCGCAAAAAGGGCTTTAGCCCGCTATTGACCGCTTGGTCCAGCTGCACCTGGAAACAACAAACCACCGCACGGTGGCAAAACAAGGCAACGGTCAGCAATGCTGACCAAATTATAACGATCCCGCCCCCAACTCGGGGCGGCGATGCTCCTTCCCTGCATTTCATTAGCATAAGCGAGCAATGTATATAACCATAGCCATTTCATCACAGACGTTGGCTCACACGGCCACACGCCCCGTGCACTCAGGGCACATTCTCGGTGAACCTGTCTATGTCGCGTCAATTTAAGCCACCAACATTCCGGACTCACCACCGCCACTAAGACGGCCAAACACATGAGCAATTTGTCTTCCTGGCATGGGTCACGTCAATTAAAGCCATAGACCGCCGAAGACTCACATCTATGCCAACGGCGAGTGCCATGTAACTTTAGGTCTCTCTAACCCGAACGACATAGAGCGGGTACGGCTCCATCTAACCCGTGCTCACATCGCAACGGCAATTTAAGCTATTTCCGCGGGTCAAACTTCCACCGAGTCCCATTCTAACACAAGTCACATAACCCCGTTATGTTCAAGATGGCTCTCAGGCCACCAAGTTGGCAAGATCTCGTATCCGCCCAGTTTTCCGGGTGCACCTTTGGGTTAGTCCCCAAGGCTCCCTGCTGTAATCTACCGCATAGAAAACCCGAAAAGAACCAATAGCACGGAGTCTTCTCCGGCCTTATGCAATGCAACATCACCGATCCAGACCAACATGTCCGGGTAGGCTTCACACATCATGCCTATGTCCGTTCTCGCATACGGACTCTAAACAACAGGGACTTCACATATCTACCCGAAGGAACGCCTTCAACTCTCCGCAAACTTGCGAGAGCGGGCTTCCTATGCAAAGAAAGAGAGCGACTCATGCTCAAGATGAGGATCGTTACCCGTGAGTTCCTCTTTGGCGCCATTGAAAAGTATCCGGATGAAAATCACCGCACTTGCGTTGCCTCCGTGGATCCGGAGTCGGCTTGCGATTCGGAGCTCCGAAGCTCCTCCAATGGCGGGATCTAGTTCTTCTTCCTCCAATGGCTCTCCTCTTTCTCCAAGGACTTGGAGAGATGATAAGGTATAAAAAGTGAGGTTTTCTAAGTCAACTCACGGGTATATCCCTTCAGGAACAACCCCCAGCCGTTGGATCTCAACCTAAGAAAACGAACGGCTTTGATTCGGGGCTGAAATGCCCAATCCGAACCGAACACGGCCTGGCACATGCCCGTGTCCAGGGCCGTGTGCCTCATTCGCCGTCAAAATCGAATCACCTGGAACCTCACACGGGTATCGAACACGCCCGTGTTCGAGCTGACACGCCTGTGTTCCACCTGACACGGCCGTGTAGCCGGCCGTGTACCCCATGATTTTTCCCCGTTTTCAACCCGAGCACTGCACGGGTTCTAGGACACGCCCGTGTCCTTGCCCGTGTAACCTTGACACGCCTGGGCTCCAGGCCGTGTACACGGTCTCGACACTTCGCGGCTAAGTGTCGACACGGGTCGACACGCCCTGCGACACGCCCGTGTCGCAGGCCGTGTGCCATGTCTCGACACATTGTCGACACCAAAGTGTCGACTTCGCGGGACGAGTGTCGACACGGGCTGACATGCCCTGCGACACGCCCGTGTCGCAGGCCGTGTGCCATGTCTCGACACAACGTCAAAGCACTATGTCAACTTCACGGCTAAGTGTCGACACGGGTCGACACGCCCTGCGACACGCCCGTGTCGCAGGCCGTGTGCCTAATCTCGACACAATGTTGAGACCAAAGTGTCGACTTCGCGCCTTAGTGTCGACACAGGCTTGACACGCCTTGGGACACGCCCGTGTCCCAGGCCGTGTGCCTGCAGCCAGAACTCAAACTGGCACAAAACATCCCCCTTAGCTCCTTTGAGTTTCGGGGCGTTACACCGTGTGCGTCGAGTTGAGCTCGACGAGGCGTGTCGAGATCGTCGAGATGTGTCGACACCAAGTGACACGGGTAGTGACACGGGCGTGTCCCTACCCGTGTGCGTCGAGTTGAGCTCGACGAGAAGTGTCGAGATGCAACCCGAGAAGTACACGGCTAATGACACGGCCATGCACACAGCCATGTCATGTGGACACGGGTCGGGACACGGGCGTGTCCCTGCCCGTGTCAAACATTGAACCGACATGGAAACTGCCATTGCCGTTTCACGGAAGCAGGACATGGGTACGGACACGGCCGTGTCCCTACCCGTGTCACATTTTGTATATAAGGGGGAGAGAAAACCCTAGCCGTTTTCATTCTCATTCTTCCCCTATTTTCTGTGAGATCTCCTATGAGAGGGAAAACTGCAGGAGCAAGTTCTACCGAAGGAGATCCGCCATCGCCGTGAAAGAGAAGATGCCGCCAAGGAGAACTACGAGATCCATGGCCAGAAATGGTGGTACCGCTGGAGACAATGTGAGTTTCCTACCCTCTCCCTTGGTGATAGATCTTTAGATATTATCCTAGGCGAGACATCGACTCAAGAGAGTATTGATGGAGAGGAGAAGTTTTTCTAGGTTTGGCCATGCTAGGACTTGTGTTCTAGACTTTAGATCTCTTCAATCACTCTCTTCTTCTATGCGATGATGGAGGATGGTTTCGTGAAGAATAATGGCCTCTTGAGGTTGAATAAGGGTGGAGGAAATTCTGGAATGACTTTGGAAGATCGCCTTGAGAAGGAAGATGAACCGATGTCGTTCATTCTGCCTTAAGATGCGTGCAGAATTTGTATTCTGCGCGCAGCGAACTTCGTGACCATTTTTAAGTGTGTTATGTTAGATCTGGGCTTTTGACTAAACACGAACGTTGAAGCCCTTGAAAATACCTTTCCAACGGGTGGTTGCACGACTTCTGGCAAAGTCTGTAGCCACGGGAAAGTCCAAACGAAAATGGTGTTTAATATATCCTGCATGCAGAAACTGTGTTCTGTACGCAGCTGACTTCAAGTCCGATTTCAAATAGGATAATATCAAATCTGGGTTGAGCTCTGAATATTAACGATGTAGTCCATGAAAATACCTTTCCATCGAGGGGTTACACGACTTCACCGGATTCCTGTAGCCTCGGGAATCTCCGGTCGAAGTTGCTGTCCAGACTCAACCCGCGCCTAACTCTGGGCTTAACGAAAAATGTATTTGATTCAGTGGAAATTTATAATGCATGACATTTGCCTTGCATGAACCCTTATGATCAATCTTATGTTACATTGTCATTATTTGGGAAGTCATAAAGATGAATAGATCATTGCCATGAATATGTTTGATTAATGAAATGAGTCTAGTGGACCAATACTTAGAGCGTCGTCTCCCTACGGGTACTATTGTGAAAGGATATAAGTGCGGGGTTGACCGCCACTTGTTTTGGTTGTGGATGGATGGTTGGGCTGTGTCCTCGTGTTTATTTCCAAGGCCCCATCCATGTTATGTTGATATGGTATTTGCACGTGGTGTGAGTCGACACGCGGTGTCGTAATCCCGGGTTAAGGATAGTGTGGCAGGTCTACGGGCTCGCCAGTCGTCACACCGACGGGAGTTGACAGTTAGACTTGGTCGGTTTGGGCTGTGACCTCGGTGTTCACATCCCGAGGCCCCTCCGACCATGTGGATGGTTGGGCTGTGTCCTCGTGCTTTCTTCCGAGGCCCCTTCCGGGTCACGCAAGGCCAGTTCGGGCTGTGTTCTTGGTGCACATCTACCCAAGACCCCGGAGGCCTAGGTGAAGTAGTGTGATACCCGCCTAGTAGTAGAAGTGCCCGTTCTACTGTCAACGCGTGGCCACGGCGGCTGATGCCTGAGAGGTTAGCTACCTGCTCGAAAAGTGGGAACTACAGTCTATGTCGACATAGCAATTGCATGGGTGTGCATGGGTGTGCATGGGTGAGTCATTGCATAGCATTCATAGCATTTCATATCATTGCACAACAAGATCCTCATCGTATAAGTTTGTATGGGCACTATTATACGATGAGTTACCTTTATGTAACCCGATCCTTAACATATAAGTTTGTATGGACATTCTTATAAGTTAAGTTACTTCCTGCTCTTACTTATACTTGCTAGTTTAGTTGTAGCTCTTATATAAATGCTGATAATGATACTGTTTCTCTTACCCTATTGCCACCTGTTTGTACCTGTTATACACTTATATATATTGTACCTTGTTTCTCTTACTCCGCCCGGTGCCGAGGAGTCGCCGGGGGAGCGAATGTGAAACCACTTAGTCGTTTCGACTAACGGTTGCTACGTCTTCCTTTTTAGGAGGTCACGCCGCAGGTAGAGCAGCCGCAGACTACGCCGCAGGACAGCCAGGCCAGGATGACAGGGCCTGAAGTGACGGTGCCATCGGTTCCGTCGGTTACCGATGTTAGTTCGATTACTCTGATGCAGCCCGTTTGGGCAATGTTTAGCTGTACTCTGATATATTGTAGAAGCATGTTTTAGCTTCTCTATTTATTGATGTATTTAGACAATTATTACTTAGTGTGGATTTTGACTTCTCTTGCATATTTATTTGGTTGGGTTGGCATTATTTATTGATATTGTTGTAGCCGGCGGAATAGGCGTCTTGTGGTACAGGTTAGCCCGTGTGCTATGCTACCGCAAGGCGGCTGTTTCGGGCATAAGACTCCCTTTTCGTGCCGTGTTTTGGGATCCGGGTAGGGGGAGTTTTACAAATGGTATCAGTTTGCCACGATGCTCAACTAAGGAAGTCATTCAACAATGGTGCCACCCCCGTTTGGTTAGTCGGTTTGTGGACAAACTGACTTAGCGGAAGCAGTGGTGTGCCCATATGTAATTCACATTAAGTTTGTACAACTCTGACCTTGAGTTTAGCCAACCTGACTATAAATTTGTCATGTACGTGTAGGTTCCACTGCATGTTGAACCATTGGGGGGTACTCCTACCCCTCCCATACCCACTCAGTTCCAACAGTCTGAGTTGGGGAAAACACTCACCGCCATTCTTGATGCTTTTAAGGCACAGCAGGTTCCGGTGCAACAACAGGCCCCGAACTCCAACTGGCTGAGCACCTTCCGGGCTCTCTCCCCTCCCGTCTACCTTGGGGCGGAGTCGACTGTACGTACAGAGGAATGGTTAGAGACGATAAAGGAGTTGTTGGCTAGTATCCGTTACCCGGCCAACATGGCAGTGACATTGACAGTGTCCGTCTTGGACTTCCATGCGAAGAGGTGGTGGAAGTCCCTCATGGGATCTACCTTCCAAGGCCGGATCTACACAGAGATAAGTTGGAGTGAATTCTCGGAGGTTTTCTTGGAGCACTTTATCCCTACGTCGGCCCGAGATGAGCTTGAGCAGAGGTTCATTCTATTAAAGAAGGGATCAAAGACGGTTACGGAATACCAGCGGAAATTCCAGCATCTCGCAAGGTTTGCGGATTCTTATGAGTTGGATGAGAAAGGCTATGCCAAGCGCTTCTACAAGGGGCTGCGAGATCCCCTAAGGCAGTCCCTTTTGTTTATAGCGGATGGTAGCTTGGCGGAGATCATTGATATGGCAAAAAGATTGGGGGCGGACCACATGGGATGTAGTAAGAGGCCTGCGGAGGACGTGATGGAAGCCGGCCCATGGAATAGAAGGAGGCAAGACTTCAGAGGAGGAAGGGGACACCAAAGAGGTGGAGGGAGTGTCCACCGAAACTATAGGGTGGAGCATCCAGTTCCGCAGCCGCCTGCGTTGCCTCCACCCCCACAGTCTCAGCGATTTCAACAACCTGAGGGGCGCCGTGGTCTGGTGTGCTTCGAATGCAACCAGCCGGGCCACATCCGACGTTTCTGCCCTCAGTTATTTGGGAACGTCCCTCCTGCTCTCCCTCCCTCTCTCCCTCCAGCAGCTCCTCGAGGGCGGGGATATATGCGTGGTCGAGGACGAGGACCGCCAAGAGGTAACCCCGGCCCTGCTAGGGATCAGGTGTACGCGCTTGACATGGCACAGGAACGGAACCCCCAAGAGGTGATTGCAGGTATGATTTAATTAATTTACATATTTGCATGGTTTAACATGAATTGATTAGAACTTATTAGACACTAGCAATAAATTTTGGTTGTTGGCACTTAGGCACCGTGATTATTGGAGGGAAGACGGCCTATGCGCTGTTCGATATCGGTGCCTCACACTCTTTTTTGTCCGAGGATTTCATAAAAGGCGTGGGGGATGTACAGTACTTCACGGGAATATCCCGACGTGTACGCCTTCCGGATGGCTCGGAGATGATCGCGACCGCCAAGTGCGAGTTGGAGTTATTTATTAATGGGAAGGCCTTTGATACACCGGCCACGGTTCTGAGAATGCCGGAGTTCGACATCATTTTGGGCATGGCATGGCTGAACTGGCACTTCGCGAGGATCGATTGCGCGGAGAAGCGGATCTATTTGAGAAATGGAGACTCTGAAGTCATCTTCCAAGGTATTGGCTTCGTGCCACGTATGATATTATCTTCTGTTCAGGTTGTAAATGCTCATATGAAGGGGGATGAGGTCTACATGTTCTGGTTCGAGTTGAAGGAAGCAGCGTTGGAATTAAAGGATGTACGGGTAGTGCGGGATTTTCCCGAGGTATTTCTTGAGAAGCTGCCAGGATTGCCCCCGCATAGAGAGGTTGATTTTCAGATTAATCTAGTACCAGGTGCCAAGCCTGTATCTAAGGCTCCGTACAGAATGGCCCCGAAAGAACTTGCAGAATTTCGAGTTCAACTACAGGAACTAGTGGATTCAGGGTTCGTTCGCCCCAGTTCATCACCATGGGGAGCCCCTATGTTGTTCGTGAAGAAGAAGGATGGAACCCTGCGATTGTGCATAGATTATCGGGAACTCAAACGATTGACGGTGCGGAACACTTATCCGCTACCTCGGATCGACGAGTTGTTCGATCAATTAGTGGGAGCACATTGGTTCTCTAAACTAGACTTGCGCTCTGGATACTATCAGTTGAGGATACAAGATGGGGATATTCAGAAAACAGCCTTTAGTTCGAGATATGGTTTGTATGAGTTCACAGTAATGCCGTTTGGGCTCACAAATGCACCTTCGACCTTCATGAGCCTGATGAACAAGGTGTTTGAACCATACTTGGACATCTTCGTCATTGTTTTCATCGACGACATCTTGGTCTACTCAAAGACGGAGGAGGAGCATGTCGAGCACCTGACCTTGGTTTTGAAGAAATTGAAGGAGCACGCTTTGTATGCCAAGTTTAGCAAGTGTGAATTCTGGCTTAAGGAGGTTGCCTTCTTGGGGCATGTGATTAGTGGAGCTGGGTTAGCAGTGGATCCAGCAAAGGTGCGGGCCGTGAAGGAGTGGTCGCCCTTGAAGTAGGCGGCCGATGTATGAAGCTTTCTTGGACTTGCTGGCTACTACCGCAAGTTCGTGAAAGGATTTTCCAAGATTTCCCTTCCTCTTACCTCCTTGACGAAGAAGGGTGTGCCATTTGAGTGGACACCTCAATGTGAAGCAACATTTCAAGAGTTGAAGGATAGGCTTACCTCCGCCCCCATCCTTCCACTTCCGTCGGGGAAGGAAGGATTTCAGGTTTACACGGACGCATCATATCAAGGGATGGGTGAGGTGCTGATGCAGCACGGGCACGTGATCGCTTATGCTTCAAGGCAGTTAAAGAAACATGAAATCAATTACCCGGTTCATGATTTGGAGCTGGGAGCAGTGGTGTTCGCTTTGAAGGTCTGGAGGCATTACCTATATGGCGTACACTGCGAGATCTTTTCCGATCACAAGAACTTGAAGTATGTCCACACTCAGAAGGAGTTGAACATGAGACAACGACGGTGGTTGGAATTTCTATGTGACTATGAGTTCACCATGAACTACCACCCCGGGAAAGCGAACTCCGTAGCCGATGCCTTGAGTAGGAAAGCGCCAGGCTCTAGCCCAGAGTCTCGGTTGATGAGTATGGAGTTGGCTCGGATGGTCGAAGAGATGGAAATTACTCTAGTATTCAAGGCTCCTTCGGCAGAGTATGCGGAGTATTTGGCCAACATAAGCATAGTTTGTGATATCCGAGACTGGATTCGGGTGGAGCAAGGAATGGATGCGGCCTTGGCCCCGACAATCAAGGCAATTGAAGACGGGACCACTGATGAGTACACACTAAAAGACGGCCTCGTTTATCTTCGAGGCCGACTTTATATTCCCAAGGGCGGCAAAATTCGGGAGGATATATTGAGAGAGGCGCATTCCTCTCAATATTCAGTGCACCCGGGTATTGCTAAGATGTACGCCGGACTGCGGAAGACCATGTGTTGGCCGGGAATGAAGAAGGATGTTCGCTACTACGTTTCACATTGCGAAGCTTGCCAAAGGGTGAAGGCTGAATGCAGGAGTCCCGGTGGTTTGTTGCAGTCTTTGCCAATTCCCGAATGGAAGTTTGAGGATATCTCCATGGACTTTGTCCATGGGCTACCTCGCTCACGCTCCGGGAATGATTCAGTGTGGGTTATTGTGGATCGACTGACAAAGGTGGCCAGGTTCATTCCAATGAAGAAGGAAGCACACGTGGATGTTTTGGTACGCCTTTTTGTGGAGCAATTTGTACGGTATCATGGCGTGCCCAAGAAAATTATTTCGGATCGGGATGGTCGGTTTACATCCAATGAGTGGAAGGCGGTACAGGCGTATTTGGGCTCACGCCTAACCTTTAGTACTGCATTCCATCCTCAGACTGACGGGCAGTCAGAGCGGACCATCAGAACGCTGGAGGATTTATTGAGGTTATGTGTGTTGGACAGAGGAGAGCCGTGGGAAAGACTCTTGCCCCTGGTGGAATTCTCCTACAACAATAGTCATCAAGCGAGCATCAGTATGGCGCCCCATGAAGCCCTTTACGGAAGAAGGTGTAGGACCCCTTGTCTTGGGTGCAGGATGAAGATCCGAAGGCATTGGGAAATGAATATATAGATGATACTGATGTGGCTGTCAGATTGATAAGAGACCGCACGTTGGAGGCTCAAAGTCGACAGGCAAAATATTACAATAAAAAGCACCGGATGGTGGAGTTCCAAGTGGGCGAAAAAGTGTTCCTTAAGATTCGGCTGATGCATGGAGTATCGCGGGTGCGGGGAGTGAAAAAGCTCAGCCCAAGGTATGTTGGGCCTTATACTATATTGGAAAGGATTGGCCCGTTGGCCTATCGGTTGGAGTTACCACCGGAACTGGAAAATCTTCACGACGTGTTCCATGTATCGTCGCTTCGAAAAGAACTATTGCGGCCCGACCAATTTATTCCCACTACTGATGGTGCAGTGGCGTCAGATAGATCTGTGCGACTAGAGCCGGTACGGATTGTTGACAGCGAGACAAGAACATTACGCCGCAAAAGTGTCCCCTTAGTGAAGGTGCTATGGTTGAATCATAGGAAGGAGGAGTACACATGGGAGCCAATGGATTTGATGCAACAACGCTACCCGAAGTTGTTTGCCCGAGGTAATCTTATTTAAAAACATATGTTAAATTTCCTGTTAAGCTTTCCTCCACACAGCCTAAGCCTGATTTCGGGGACGAAATCTTTTATTTTGTTTATAGGATTTGTAACGTCCCGAATCGCTCTAGGCCCCTAGTGTGTGAGTTTTTGAGTCAGCAGGGTTGACTCGAGTCCTAAGAAGTGCAGGGAATTGGGCTGCACTTGTGGAGAAGTGGAGAAATTAGTGCAGCAAGACACGGGTAGTGACACGGGTAGCGACACGGGCGTGTCCCTACCCGTGTGCATCGAGTTGAGCTCGACGAGCCGTGTCGAGACTGTCGAGCTGTGTCGACACCAGGTGACACGGGTAGTGACACGGGCGTGTCCCTACCCGTGTGTGTCGAGTTCCACTCGACAAGCTGTGTCGAGACTGGCGTGATGTGTCGACACCAAGTTACACGGGTAGTGACACGGGCGTGTCCCTACCTGTGTGCGTCGAGTTGTGCTCGACGAGGCGTGTCGAGATCGTCGAGATGTGTCGACACCAAGTGACACGGGTAGTGACACGGGCGTGTCCCTACCCGTGTGCGTCGAGTTGAGCTCGACGAGAAGTGTCGAGATGCAACCCGAGAAGTACAGGGCTAATGACACGGCCATGCACACGGCCGTGTCATGTGGACACGGGTCGGGACACGGGCGTATCCTTGCCCGTGTCAAACATTGAACCGACATGGAAACCGCCATGGCAGTTTCACGGAAGCAGGACACGGGTACGGACATGTCCGTGTCCCTACCCTTGTCACATTTTGTATATAAGGGGAAGAGAAAACCCTAGCCATTTTCATTCTCATTCTTCCCCTATTTTCTGTGAGATCTCCTGTGAGAGGGAAAACTGCAGGAGCAAGTTCTACCGAAGGAGATCCGCCATCGCCGTGAAAGAGAAGATGCCGTCAAGGAGAACTACGAGATCCATGGCCAGAAATGGTGGTACCGCTGGAGCCAATGTGAGTTTCCTACCCTCTCCCTTGGTGCTAGATATTTAGATATTATCCTAGGCGAGACATCGACTAAAAAGAGTCTTGATGGAGAGGAGAAGTTTTTCTAGATTTGGCCATGCTAGGACTTGTGTTCTCGACTTTAGATCTCTTCAACCACTCTCTTCTTCTATGCGATGATGGAGGATGGTTTCGTGAAGAATAATGGCCTCTTGAGGTTGAATAAGGGTGGAGGAAATTCTGGAATGACTTTGGAAGATCGCCTTGAGAAGGAAGATGAACCGATGCCGTTCATTCCGCCTTAAGATGCGTGCAGAATTTGTATTCTGCGCGCAGCGAACTTCGTGACCATTGTTAAGTGTGTTATGGCTAGATCTGGGTTTTTGACTAAACACAAAAGTTGAATCCCTTGAAAATACCTTTCCAACGGTTGGTTGCACGACTTCTGACGAAGTCTGTAGCCACGGGAAAGTCCAAACGAAAATGGTGTTTAATATATCCTGCATGCAGAAACTGTGTTCTGTATGCAGCGGACGTCAAGTCCGATTTCTAATAGGATAATGTCAAATCTGGGTTGAGCTCTGAATATGAAAGATGTAGTCCATGAAAATACCTTTCCATCGAGGGGTTACACGACTTCACCGGATTCCTGTAGCCTCGGGAATCTCCAGTCGAAGTTGCTGTCCAGACTCAACCTGCGCCTAACTCTGGGCTTAACGAAAAATGGATTTGATTCGGTGGAAATTTATAATACATGACATTTGCCTTGGATGAACCCTTATGATCAATCTTATGTTACATTGTCATTATTTGGGAAGTCATAAAGATGAATAGATCATGGACATGAATATGTTTGATTAATGAAATGAGTCTAGTGGACCAATACTTAGAGCGTCGTCTCCCTACGGGTAGTATTGTGAAGGGATATAAGTGCGGGGTTGACCGCCACTTGTTTTGGTTGTGGATGGATGGTTGGGCTGTGTCCTCGTGTTTATTTCCGAGGCCCCGTCCATGTTATGTTGATATGGTATTTGCACGTGGTGTGAGTCGACACGCGGTGTCGTAATCCCGGGTTAAGGATAGTGTGGCAGGTCTACGGGCTCGCCAGTCGTCACACCGACGGGAGTTGACAGTTAGACTTGGTCGGTTTGGGCTGTGACCTCGGTGTTCACATCCCGAGGCCCCTCCGACCATGTGGACGATTGGGCTGTGTCCTCGTGCTTTCTTCCGAGGCCCCTTCCGGGTCACGCAAGGCCAGTTCGGGCTGTGTTCTTGGTGCACATCTACCCAAGACCCTGCTGGGCCACAGTACGCATGAGCTCCGCTGTTGTGTTCTTAGCGTTGAGGCGTACGGAGGCCTAGATGCAGTAGTGTGATACCCGCCTAGTAGTAGAAGTGCTCGTTCTACTGTCACCGCCTGGCCACGGAGGCTGAGGCCTGAGAGGTTAGCTACCTGCTCGAAAAGTGGGAACTACAGTCTGTGTCGACATAGCAATTGCATGAGTGTGCATGGGTGAGTCATTGCATAGCATTCATAGCATTTCATATCATTGCACAACAAGATACTCATCGTATAAGTTTGTATGGGCACTCTTATACGATGAGTTACCTTTATGTAACCCGATCCTTAACTTATAAGTTTGTATGGGCATTCTTATAAGTTAAGTTACTTCCTGCTCTTACTTATACTTGCTAGTTTAGTTGTAGCTCTTATATAAATGCTGATAATTATACTGTTTCTCTTACCCTATTGCCACCTATTTGTACCTGTTATACACTTATATATATTGTACCCATGTTTCTCTTACTCCGCCCGGTGCCGAGGAGTCGCCGGGGGAGCGGATGTGAAACCACTTAGTCGTTTCGACTAACGGTTGCTACGTCTTCCTTTTTAGGAGGTCACGCCGCAGGTAGAGCAGCCGCAGACTACGCCGCAGGACAGCCAAGCCAGGATGACAGGGCCTGAAGTGACGGTGCCATCGGTTCCGTCGGTTACCGATGTTAGTTCGATTACTCTGATGCAGCCCGTTTGGGCAATGTTTAGCTGTACTCTGATATATTGTAGAAGCATGTTTTAGCTTCTCTATTTATTGATGTATTTGGACAATTATTACTTAGTGTGGATTTTGACTTCTCTTGCATATTTATTTGGTTGGGTTGGCATTATTTATTGATATTGTTGTAGCCGGCGGAATAGGCGTCTTGTGGTACAGGTTAGCCCATGTGCTATGCTACCGCAAGGCGGCTGTTTCGGGCATAAGACTCCCTCTTCGTGCCGTGTTTTGGGATCCGGGTAGGGGGAGTTTTACAGTGCAGACCCGTGTATATTGACCTACTGCACCCTGACATTGGAGTGCACTTAGCGTGGAATAACTGCAAGCACAACTTAAAAGGTTTCATCAAATACATTGTCTATTTACCTTAGCTTGTTCAGCGGCTTCTTCAATTCAGGTACGTTGTGGATACACTACCCAACACTTACAGTGTATCAAGTTCTGAAATGTAGCATCATCTATGGCACTCACAATGATACTCTGAGCCCTCTTGTCCATGGTGGCCAGAATAATCTCATCTTTTGTCATTTCAGAAAGTCTTTAGGTGTTCTCTGATTTGCATCCAGGACTGAAACCTTCTTAGGCACATATGACCCTTCTTTAACTGTGATATATATTCTAGGGTCTGAGGCTTCCATAAGCAGTCTCACCCTTTCTTTCCAGATGCCAAAAATCTCTTTTCTGCAAATGGGCAACTTCATGGATCCAAGTTCCTTATGATTCTCTGTTGAACCCATTTTCTTGATTTTCTTGATTATGCTGAATATGTCCTTGATTTCACTGAATCTGCCAACAAGATCTACTCAGACAGTTAAGTCCTTTTTGAGCAACCTCCCTCTGATACCACTTGAAAGAAATTGTGCCTAAACACCTAGAGGGTGGGTGAATAGGTGACTTAATCTTTTTAAACGTTTAGGCAGATTATATCACATATTTATAACTATTTCTTCACAGCAATCAATCAGCAATCACAGTATAAACATGCACAAAGTGAACACACAGATTTATAGTGGTTCCCCAAGGTTTGGGTACATCCACTTTCCCCCTTCGCCTATCTAGTAGTGTACTAGATTCGGCCAAACTCCTCCACTATCTCAGATCCTCAGATCTTACACTCAGAACCCCAAACAGTTTCCTACAGCTCAGGCCCAAGGCCCTACAACTCAGTCTTCTCCAAAGACCTACACTCAGCCACAAGGCCTACACTCAGCCACAACAGGCCTACACTCAGAGAAATATATCTCCTACACTCAGGCACACGGGCCCTACCACTCAGCCTTTATAATTACAGGCTTACAACTCAGATCCCTAAGGATCCTACAAGAAATTTAGAATACAAAGAATATACCTACAACTCAGAGAAAAGAGAGAAGAGTTGATAGATTCTTGATGAGTTCTTGGAAGAACTCTGCTGAGATCAACCTCACTTGGCTTTCTTCAAATCTTCTTGAATGTAGAACACAATAGGATTGATTCTCTGCAGCTGATCTTCAATCACTGCAACTTAAGATTCAGAACTAGGTCTGAACCCTTCTTTACAGCCTGGTTCCAACGGCTGTCTTCTTGGAAGGAGCTCTCTCTCTCTCCAACTTCTTAGATCTTCACTTGATTCTTCAATGAATAGCTAGATCTTCTTCTATGATTGTTGATCTCTTGTTGTAAATCTCAATCATTTCTTTCTGTTGACAGAATAGACCTATATATAGGCCTTCTTCATGGTGACCGACTGATCCGGTTCCTAACAGCTTTCTGACAACTCTGACATTTGCAGTAGACCGGCTGGAATGGCAGCTGTCAAGTCATCCAGTCAATTCTTGAAATATCTTTAACTGTCTGAAAGTGTCGAGACAGTCTGTCTTTAAGTGTCGACACTTATAGACTAAGTGTCGACACAAGTAGACTAAGTGTCGACACTAGCCTTCAAGGTGTCGACACAACTCCTTTGTTGTAGAATTCACTTCTTGACACAGCTTCTTCAATATGTGTCGACACTGATATTGTGTGTCGACGCAACTCCTTATTCTTCAGTACTTAGTTGAATTCTTGTAAGTGTCGACACAACTCCTTTGTGTCGACACATCTTCTTGTATTGAACTTGTTTAGTGTCGACACTTCTTCTTGGTGTCGATACATGCATTCTGTGTTGATACTTTCTGAGTGTCGACACAGCTCCTTGTGTTGAAACATTCTTCTTTTGTTGAGACTTTGGCTGAGTGTCGACACATCTCCTTTGTGTCAACACTTGTACTTAGAATTTCTTGAACTTTGCTGAGTGTCGACACAGCCTCCAAGTGTCGACACTTTCTTCATGTATTGAGTCTTCTGCTGAGTGTCGACATATTCTTTATTATGTCGACACTTGTACTTAGACTCTGCTGAAATTTGCTGAGTGTCAACACAGCCTCCAAGTGTCGACACTTTTTGATGTAGACACAGTTCCTCTGGGTGTCGACACTGCCGCTAAGTGTCGATACAGCTTCTCTGGACTTCTCTTCACTGAGTGTCGACACAAACTGTATGTGTCAACACGTTCTGTCTGGTGTCGACTTTGCATCCCTGGTGTCGACACAATTACTCCAAGTGTCGACACTGCTTGTCTGGGTGTCAACACAAATCTTCTTAAGTGTCAACACTTTCCTTCTAGGTGTCGACACATGGACTTAGAAACTTTTCAGTTTTCCCTGTAAATACTTAACATGCACAAGTCAACTCAAAATACATTAAATACATTTTGATGTATATCATTGAGTAGGGTGAGGCTTCTTCAAATCAGGTACATTTAAACCAATGTACCCAACAGCAAAGCAGCAGGACTTCAAGTAGAGAGAAGTCGGCTGACTTGAAAGCTGAAGGTTCGAGAAAGTCCAAAGTCATGTCACCAGTAGGACACGAGCTCCAGATAATCCAGAAGACTTTGAGCCAAGAACGGTAGGCTCTGATCTATCTGATGGAGAGTTGTCACTCATCCCCAAGTAGTTCAAAAGATTTTTCAATAAGAGGAGGAAAATGAAAAATCAGCGTGCTTGGGCGAGAGTAGTACTGGGATGGGTGACCTCCTAGGAAGTCCCCGTACGGCCCAGCTTAACTATCGAGTTCGCTCATCAAAGGGATGTTGTGGCCACCAACAACCCGCCAGTGGGCTGGAGAGGGGTTGGGGTGCTTGGGCCGCAGCCCGGTAGCGTCGCCTAAATCGGAGTCATGACGCTGTCACATTAGATCGGCTAGGGGCGTTATAAAAAAAAGTGCACCTTTATTGTAACGTTCCCTGGGCCGTCCGTGGGCCTTAAGCCCACTAGGCCTCCGTTAGACCATTACTGGGCTGCAGCCCAAGCACCCCAACCCCTCTCCCTCCATTGAGCCGTTCATTGGTCACTTTGTTAGGCCTACTTATGTGGAGCCTATAAAGCATTATCAAGGATGGATCCATCCCTGAGATTTTGGTGCGAGTGTTTTTAAAGCACCTTATGAAGAAATTCCAATTAAAAACTATGGTCCCTATGTTTATGGACCAAATTTTAAGAAGGCGCCGAAAGCCAAAACTATTGTACCTAAGGCTAAGGTGACTGAGAAGCCATATACATGCTGCAATCAGGAGGCTTCCACCTCTAAGTCTGTAGCCCTTGATAGACCTCAAATTCAAAAGGTAAAGCAGGAGTACAAAATAAGGTATAACAATTTTGATTGTTGGTGCTGCGACAAAATTGGCCATTTTGGTGTAGATTGTTGGTTTAACCATGCAAATTTTGAAACTCCACGAGTTAACAATGCAAGACTGACCACTCGCAATGTTAATATTCCCAGTGGTGTTAGAGTAACAAGGAACCGTGGATGCAATTCTATTTGGGTTCCTAAAGTAAAATAATTTATGGTTGCAGGTATATCCAAAGGTGAATAAGGCTCCAATCTGGTATTTGGATAGTGGATGCTCTCGGCATATGACCAGGTCAAGAGGCCTAATGAGATAATTTACCCTAGCTGAAGACGGAAAAAAATTTATATTTGTAGGGTCTGATATGGGAATAACTAAAGGCTACGGTATGATTCCCAATGGCATAGTCTCTTTCACAAACGTGACATATGTGGAAGGATTATAGCATAATTTGATAAGCATAAGTCAATTATGTGATAAAGTCTATATTATTGAGTTCTACATGGGCAAGTGTCTCATAAAATCATCAATAAATTTGGAGATGATCTTAACAGGCACTCAGAGTACAAATATTTTTTGTTTAAATTTTCTATATTTAGACAATTCTACATCATTATGCTTTTTGGCAAAAGATAGTGTATCTCTCCATGACCAATGGCACAAGAGAATAGTACATATATATTAATTTCAATACTATAAATATGTTATTTTCTCACAACTTAGAGTGCGATGCCCCAACATTAAGTGCATTAAAGAGAGTCCATGTCACTCATGCAGATGGGTAAGCAGACTAGGGCTACCTTTTAGGGCATCTTTGTAAAAGAATCTTTGAGAAGTTTATGCTTACTTCATATAGACTTATTCGGTGCTATGTCAATTCACATTTTAGGAGGTAAAGTGTATACATTGGTAATTGTTGATGACTACTCTCATTTTACTTGGGTGTTCTTTCTAAAATACAAGTCAGACACCTTTGAAGCTTTCACTAATTTTGTCAGGCAAATTCAGAAGGAATTAAACTGCTCAGTGGTCAAAATTAAAAGTGATCACGGAATAGAATTTGAGTCTGGCGCCATGACAAAATTTTGTGGAAGTCAAGGTATCTTTCATGAGTTTTTCTCCCTACGTACTCCACAAAAAATGGAGTTGCTGAGAGAAGGAATAGAACCCTCATTAAAACATGTATGACGATGTTGAATGATGCTTCACTACTAGAGTACTTCTAGGACGAAGCAGTCAACACAGTCTGTCACGTGCAAAACAGAGCACTAATCAACAAAAACCATCATATGACTCCCTTTGAAGTGTTGAAAGGCAGAAAACTGACTGTTGGGAACCATGTCCATAGTAACCCAGATTTGATGAAGTCACCCTGGAACTAAGATGAATTAGGTTGTATTTGATGCTTTGGTTGAGTTATGTGTTTGCAGGACTCCAATGGGAAGTGTAGACCAATGTCAGTCTACAATGGGTCACCAAACACAGGACCACACAGTGTAATCCCTCATTGTGTATTCCAAAGTGTTGACTCATGTGTAGTCTCTCTATTGGTATACACTTCATATTCAATCTATAGGACTATGTAAAGACTTGGTGTTGATTCCCTTCTAGTAGAAGAAGAAAATTACTGACAGAAATTTTTCTAAGTATTTCTCTCGAGTAGGTCCTTAACTACTCGAGTAGATTGCTTGAGATATACTCGAGTGAAACTTCTACATACTCGAGTTAGAAAATTTTTCCTCTCGTGAAGTTAAGTAAAACACTCGAGTAGTTCATTGACATACTCGAGTAGCTTACTTAACTACTCGAGTCGATCATTTTTCCTACTCGAGTTGCCCAGAATTCAGGTTCCAAACTTTTCTAAGTAAAACACTCGAGTAGTTCAAGTCATATACTCGAGTAGCTCATTCTCTCTCGAGTAGTTCATACTCGAGTAGTATACTCTTCCTGTTCCAGATTCTGTTTTCCCAGAATTTTTCTAAGTCATTTACTCGAGTAGGTACTTTATATACTCGAGTAAGTCTCGACACTGTGTCGAGTAACAATCTTCTCTGTGTCGAGTAGTTAAGATATACTCGAGTAAGTCTTTCATATACTCGAGATAATTTTCTTCCTCTCGAGTAGTTCAATCTAACTACTCGAGTAGTTATTTTTCTCGTGTGCAGAATATCTCTAAGTGTTTATCTCGAGTAGTTCCTCTAACCACTCGAGTAGTTCAATTCTGCCTACTCGAGTAGTATAACTTGTACTCGAGTAGCTCTACTCCCTCCCGAGAAACTTTTCTTTATACTCGAGTAGATCGTCTAAAGTACTTGAGTAGTTGACTATATGTACTCGAGCAGTTGTCTTCGACATACTCGAGTAGTCATGATTTATATACCCGAGTAAAATCTCTTTGGTTACTCGAGTAGTCCTTGACCTACTAGAGTAGTTTTATACTTACTCGTGTATATGACCTCTTTTCCCCTGAAATTTCTTCTAAGTCCAGATTTGAAAGAATTTCAAATTCCGTCACATGATTGGTCCACGTGTCCGTCATTAAAACCAATTATGACTGTTATTAGTACTTCTATAAAAGGTCTTGTCTAATCGACAAACCCTAATGAGAAAATAGATCTTTCAAGAAGAAAATTACTCTGAGTTTTGTAGCCGTCGCTTTACAAAATAATCTCTATTTCCTCTCTCTCTCTTCACGGAACGAAAGCCGCCGCCGCCTCTGTTCTTCTCCGGCAAGGGTTTCGATCTTCAGAGGAAATAGTCAGAAAAAAGCTCTCCAGATCGAGATCGATTTTCACATACTCATCTTCTGTCTGATCGTGGAAGCAAGGAGTTCAGATCTACTGTTGTCGAGAATCATTCTTCAACTTTTCTGATAAAGCCGAACGCCAAGAAGAAGATTCCAGTCCCTGTTTCATTTTCAGATCTGAACCAGAGAATATTACTATTTGTATTTCTTCAATACTTGTACTTTATTTCTATAGGAGAAATTTTCTCCTAGTGTAGGAGTTTTTCACTCCGAGTTTATAGGAAGGTGTTTCTTCCGAGTTGTATATCCAGTTGGATTGGATTGAGATTGTAGGAACTTTGTTCCGAGGGTAGGATTGTTTTTCAATCCGAGATAGTGGAGTAGCCGAGTCTAGTTTGTTGCTAGATCGGTGAGGGAAAATGGATGTACCCAAGATCGGGGAACCACTATAAATCTTGTCTCATCTATGATATTTTAGTAGATAGATTTGTGCTGTGTTCTAAGATTTCTTATTCCGCAAAAGATGCACAACTCATCTATTCACCCCCTCTAGGTGATTTAGGTTGACAACTATTATCTTTCAATTAGTATCAGAGGGAGGTTGATCAGCAAAAGGTTAACACCTTGATCAGGTCCTGCAAATAGTTGTCATTTGAGATCTATCTATCATAGATAAGGCAAATGATTTTGCCAAGCTTCCCCTGTGCAACAAGAACAACTTTCCCATGTGGAAAGAAAGGATCAAATATTTTATGGAAGCTGTGTATCCGAGGATCTTCATGATAGTTGAAGAAGGTCCTTATGTCCCTATGACTATCTCCACTATAGACCCTACCAAGAAGGTTCCGAAGAAGCTGATGGATTTAGACAAGGATGAGTTTACACTTGTCTCACTGGACAAGAAAGCTAAAAACATTATAGCAAGTGCAGTTGATGACTCTATGCTGCTAAACTTAATCCACTACCAATCTGCAAAGGAGATGTGGCAGTCCTTGGTTACCTTGATGGAAGGTACAGAAGAAGTGAGGGATGATCGGAGATCCCTCCTCAATCAGAAGTATGAAGCCTTCTGACAGGGAAGCAAAGAGACCATTGCTGATACATTTGAGAAATATTTTCAAGATAGTGAATGGCCTAAGAGTCTATGGCAGAGTATTCACAAATGGAGAACTGAATGACAAGTTCCTGAGATCCCTGACCAAAGAATGGGACAACAAGGTCTGTGCCATCAGGGAGTTTGGGAAGCTGGCTGAGACAGACCCACAAAATCTCTTCGGGAAGCTTATGTCATATGAGCTTCAACTCAACACCAGGAAAGCTGAAGAAGAGAAGAGCGGGTCTGCTCTCAAAGAAAAGTCTGTTGCTCTAAAAGCAGACACCTCCAGAAGGACAAAGGCTGCCTCCCCTGCTCCAGCTCCAGAGATTGGTAAAGAAGAAGAAACTTCAGAGCCAAGCACCTCAGGCTCTGAGCTATCAGAAGGAGAGTTCTCTCTGCTCTCACATCAGTTCAAGAAATTCTTGAACAAGAAAAAGCAATGGAAAGGCAAGGATGCCTCCTATAGTAGATCACGACACGATGGTGATCGACAAAGAAAAGGCTCAAGCAGCCATGACAGGTACAATACTAAACAGAAAAAATATACTTCGACTGACATTATTTGCTATTGTTGTAATAAGCCAGGTCACGTCATCACCGACTGCCCTCATAAGAAGAAGGAGGGTGGTAGAAGAGATGAGAAGAAATCCTCACACAATAAGAAGAGGAAAGAGAAGAGCCTCATAGCCAAAAAGAGCAAGACTCTCAGCGACTCCGACTCATCTGAGTCAAGTGAAGAAGAAGAAGCGTATTTTGGGCTAATGGCTCAAACAGATGATGACCAAGAGCTCTAGTTCACTAGGAAGGTAAACTCTCATACCCCTCTTTCAGATTCTGAAGTCTCTGAGCATGATTGTGAGGATAGCTCCTCTGACGATGAGTCAGAGCTAATGGCCCAGTACAAGGAGTTAATCAAGGATTACGACAAATGTCGTCGAGTTGTGAAGACTCGGGCTAAAGAGATCAAATCTCTAAAAGCCGAAGAGAGCATCTTGAGAGAGACAGTCGCAAAGACTGACTCCCTCTAAGAAAACTTCAATAATGCTATTGAAGAATATAACAAGGCTCTTGATCACCTTGACCTTAAGGGGAAGATCATCAAAGAATTGGAAGCCCAACTTGCGGCTGAAAAGAAACTTGTTGAGAGTTTCTCGAAGCCCAAAACAGTTCTTCCATTCGTTGCTGAATTCTCAACAAAGGCCAAGGGAGCTGGACTAGGCCATGAAGAAGCTCCTAGTAAATCCTCTAGGAGAAAAAAGAATCAACGGAAGAATAAGGCCGCCAAAAAGGCCTTAGCCAAAGAGAAAGGAAAAGCCCCTCAAGATCAAACTACATTCAAGAAAGTCATCTTTCCATCAAGTGAGTTTGATTTTGATTCATCCTATGGGCACTTTGCCAGGCCTACCTATGTAGAGCCAAAGTCCCGCTATCAAGGATGGACTCGATCCAGAGACTTTGGAGAAAGTGTCTTTAAGGCTCCTTATGAAGAAGTTATTCTTCAGAGCTATGGCCCTTTCAATCATGGGCATAACTTCAAGAAGGCACCAAAGACAAAGCCTGTTGTAGAGAAGCCCATAAAGGAGAAGAAGCCATGTGATTGCCATCATCATGAGGCATCTTCCTTCAAGAATGCTGCCCCTGCTAGACCACAATTCCAAAAGGTCAAGCAGGAGATCATGAAGCAAAGGTACAACAGATTTGACTGTTGGTGCTGTGGCAAGGTTGTTCACTTCGCTATAGATTGCTGGTTCAATTCCAGAAATGTTGCAACCCTCATGTCAGCAATATGCGAAAGACCGCTCATAATGCTAACACTCATAGGGGGAGCACTCTAATCCGAGACCAAGGACCCAAACGTGTTTGGGTTCCTAAGGAAAACTGATTGTGATTGCAAGAATGTCCAAAGGCCAACAAAACACCTATCTGGTACTTGGACAACGGATGCTCTCGGCATATGACCGGGACTAGAAGCCTCATTCAGAACTTTACCCAAGTCGTGAATGGACCAAAGGTCATCTTTGGAGGTTTAGACCGTGGAATCACTAGAGGCTATGGTATGATTACTAATGGCAATGTATCCTTCTCGGATGTGGCCTATGTTGAATGATTGGAACACAATCTCATTAGCATAAGCCAACTCTGCGATAAAGGATACATAGTTGAATTCCATGCTGATAAGTGTTTGATAAAATCCGTTGACAATATGGAAACGATTCTATCCGGAACTCGAAGCAGGAATATTTTCTATTTAAACTTCATTTGTATAGATTCCTCTACACCAATGTGTCTTTTAGCAAAAGATAGCGTGTCTCTTGGTGACCAATGACACAAGAGACTAGCACATATTAATTTCAAAACTATTGATAAATTATTTTCAAATGCGTCAAAGATAGACCTTGTCATGCATGCGTAAAAGGCAAGCAAACAAGGGCTACCTTTAAAAGCATTATTGGCAAATACTCTAACAGATGTCTCCATCTATTGCACATGGACTTGTTTGGTCCACTACAAATTAGAAGTTTGGGAGGTAAGGATTATACGTTGGTAATTGTTGATAATTACTCGCGCTTTGCGTGGGTGTTATTTTTGAAACACAAGTCAGATACCTTCAACATCTTTACTAATTTTGTCAGGCAAGTCCAGAATGAATACAACTACTCCATAGTCAAAATCAGAAGTGACAATGGAACCGAGTTCAAATTTGGGGCCATGACAGAATTCTGTGAAAGCTTAGGCATCTTTCATGAGTTTTCCTCTCCTCGTACTCCACAACAGAATGGAGTGGCTGAGAGAAGGAACAGAACACTCATATAGGCCTGCAGGACCATGTTGAGTGATGCTTTACTACCGGAGTACTTCTGGGCTGAAGCCGTCAACACTGCATGCCACGTGCAAAATCGAGCACTCATAAACAAAGACCACGATAAGACACCTTACGAACTTCTGAAAGGTAGGAAACCAACAGTCTCATACTTTAGAATCTTTGGCTGTAAATTCTTCGTACTCAACGATGGTAAGTATCATACCACCAAGTTCAGCGAAAAGAGTTTTGAAGGTATTTTTGTAGGTTATAGTAGCCATAGTAAGGCATGTAGAATATTTAATAGAAAACCCTGGTGGTAGAAGAATCGATACATGTTGTATTTGATGAGACGAGCTTGTTGCAAAGCAATCCGTCTAGTGTGCTCATTGAAGATGCAGGTGAAAAGCTGAAAGAAACTAACTTGGATGAACCGTCTGAAGACAGAGGCGAAAAGCTCATCAAGATTACCACTCCAACTCCTATTGGGGAGGATGATGATCAAAATGAAGAAGTCATCCAAGATGAAGAAATCACTCCAGTGATTGAAGATAATCCTGATGCAAGAACTTCAGAGCTCAGACATCTAAAGGATCACCCCATGGACCAGATCATAGGAGATCCCTAGGACGGTGTTAGAACTCGAAGAGGTACAACTAATGAGAATTTATATTTGAGTTTTCTCTCACAGGTTGAACCAAAGAAGTTTGAAGAAGCAAACTCAGACACATCGTGGATAATGGTAATGGAAGAAGAGCTAAATCAGTTCAAGCGCTGCAATGTGTGGAAGCTTGTTCCAATAACTAAAGGAAAGAACATCATTGGGACAAAATGGTTCTAAAGGAACAAGATGGATGAAGATGGGACGATCATAAAGAACAAGGCCAGACTCGTCGTTAAAGGCTATCGTCAAGAAGAAGGAATCGACTTCGACCAGACATATGCTCCAGTGGCAAGGCTGGAGACAATAAGGTTGTTCCTAGAATATGTTGCTTTCAAAGGCTTCACCGTCTATCATATGGATGTGAAGTCTGCCTTCCTAAATGGTAACATAGAGGTGGAAGTGTATGTGGAACAACCTCCAGGTTTTGTTGATCCTAACTTTCTTGATTATGTCTATTTCATGCACAAGGCTCTATATGGTCTGAGACAAGCTCCTCGAGCTTGGTATGAGACGTTGTCTAGCTTTCTACTTGTGAACAAGTTCTCAAGGGGAAAGATAGATAAGTCATTATTTCTTAGGGAAATTAAAGGCAAAATTTTGCTAGTGCAAATCTATGTCGACGACATTATCTTTGTCTCTACAGACAAAATCCTTTGCAAAAAGTTCTCAAAACCTATGAAAGGGAAGTTCGAAATGAGCAGTATGGGCAAGCTGAAGTATTTCTTAGGGCTTCAGGTGAAACAATCTGAAGATGGAATTTTCATCTCGCAGACCAAGTTCACCAAAGAGCTAATTAAGAAATTCGGAATGGAGAACGCAACCTCTATGAGGACTCCAATGGGATCAACTATGTCTTTGGACAAGGATGAAAAATGGAAACCTTTTGATGAAACCAAGTACAGAAGCATAATTGGATCCTTGCTCTACCTTACTGCCAGTAGACCTGACATAATGTTCTCAACATGTGTCTGTGCTAGATTTCAGGTGAACTCTAAGGAATATCACTACGCTGCTGTAAAGTGGATTTTGAGATACCTTAAAGGTACACCAAATCTTGGCTTATGGTACCCAATAAGCAATGACAGCGAACTAATTGGTCTCCAGACAAATTAGATTCTGCCAGATTTCATACCTATGACACTGCTGTCTGGATGCACAGACACATATTTCATACCTATTGTTGAAGTTGGTGACCGGGCGGTCTGTCTTGGCGGGTTGGAGAACGCGCGGTCTGGCGGTTTGACTCGGCGACTTGTAAACCGGGCGGTCTTGCAATCTTCACAGGCGACCTCTCTGCTTCTCTTATTGTAGCCGTGCGGTTAGTCCTTCTGTCTAACCGCGTGGCCTGTGCGGTTTACTTTGTACAGTCCGCTTGCTTGTAAATTTTTAGTCCCACATCTCTTATTTGTATTCTCTCTTCTCTCCTCCATTCTATATAAGGGAGGGCATACCTTTGTAATAGGTATCTTTTTTGGATAATAAAATTACAATTATTCAAAAGTTTATTTGGCTTGTTCTCTACTTTCCGCTTCTTTTCGCTACTTTCTATCATGGTATCAGAGCACACGGTCATTTCCTCCTGATTCTGTGCGCTCTCTGTTGTTCGCGGCTTGTCTTCCGCGTTCTGCTACTTGTTCGCGGCTTGCCTTCTCCTCTGCCCGCGCGGCTTGTTTCTATCCGCGCGGCTTGTTTCTGTCCGCTGCCTGTTCGCGCGGCTTGCTTCTTCTTGGTTCTCTTTTCCTACTGCTCTTTGTCGTAGCGACCTGTTTTCCTTGCCGCCGCGCTCCTTGTTCTTTCCTGCCGCTCCGAATTCCTAGTCGTTGCGGTCTGTCTCTGTCCGCGTGTGTTGTCTCTATACTCGCGGTTTGCTGCTGTGATCTGCCTGACCGTGCGGGTTGTTCCTTTCTCCCCCGCATCTTGGTCGCGGTCACCTGCTCTTCTCCTCTCTTCTGTTCGCTCGGCCTTTTTCAGTCCGCGCGACCTCTTCCCCGCTGTGCCTTTGACCGCATTCTAGCAACTGCTGTGATCTGCCTAACCGTGCGGGTTGTACCTTTCTTCCCGCATCTTGGTCGCGGCCACCTGCTCTTCTCCTCTCTTCTGTTCGCTCGGCCTTTTTCAGTCCGCGCGACTTCTTCCCCGCTGTGCCTTGATCTGCATCCTAGCCGCTCGTGTTCGCGCGGCTTCTTCCCTTTTTCCCGCCGCGGTTTCACGCGGATTCTTCCTTGTTTGAGCGGCCTCTCTGCCCTTCTCCCTTTAGCCGCTCCTGCTTGTTAGTCGCCGCGACCTCCTGGTTTAGTCGCGCGGCTTGTGCTCTGCACCTTGGTCGTGGCCGTTCGTGCCGCTGGTGTGCTGTCACCGAGACCGCTGCAGTTTCTTCTTCCTCCCTTCATGGCTTTCATATCCTCCTCCACGCCATTCGCCTCGGTTGTCACCTCTTCTGGTCGTGCCCACGTTGTTACTCAGGGCAAATGGCTGATCGACACTGGTGCTACGAATTATATGACCGGCCATCTCCCGTGTTTCTCTCTCCTAGAAAAACATGCTCGCTTGCCCCCGGTTATTCTCGCTGATGGCTCTTCCTCATCAGTTCATGGAACAGGGATAGTTCATGTCACTCCGTCTCTTCACTTGGCGGATACTCTATACGTGCCCCAGTTCCCGTGCAACTTATTATCTGTTACCTCTCTTTGCAAGCAATTACAGTGTTCCGTCACATTTACTTCTACTTCTTGCTCTTTTCAGGATCCGGACTCCCAACGGACGATTGCTACTGGGACTGAGAGTGGCGTCTTATACTTCCTAGACAACATTTCTGCTTTTTCCACCTTCTCCTCCACCTCCACAGATCTTCTCCAATGACATCTCCGCCTTGGTCATGCTCCTCCCCGTCTTCTTCGTCAACTTCTGCCCCACCTTCCTCCTCAAAGTCCTCCGCTCAACTGTGAGGCCTGTCAGCTTGGCAAGCATCACCGCTCCTCCTTCCCTACAAAGCACGTTCGTAGCTCTACCCGTCCGTTTGATCTTATCCACTCCGATATCTGGGGTCCTTCTCCTACTCTTACCATTAGTCGGGGTAGTTCCTATTTTGTCACGTTCATTGATGATTTCTCTCATTGTACGTGGGTGTATCTGTTAAAAGATCGCTCCGAATTATTCTCTGTATGGACATCCTTCTATCTCATGATCAAAACTCAGTTTGGTGTTTCTATCCAAGTTTTTCGATCTGATAATGCCCAAGAATATCTCAGTCGTGACTTCTCTACATTCTGCATGCAAAATGGGATTCTTCATCAAACTAGTTGTGTCTATACTTCACAACAAAATGGTGTGGCCGAACGCAAAAACCATCACCTGCTCGATGTCGCTCGCACCTTGATGACCCAGATGCATGTTCCTCGCTCCTATTGGGGCTATGCTGTTCTCCTTGCCTGCTACCTCATCAATCACATTCCCTCCACGGTTCTCCATGGCCAAACCCCGTTCTCCATTTTGTATCCGGGAAAGGAGCCGTTTCCTCTCCCTCTCCAAATCTTTGGATGCACTGCCTTTGTGCATACCCCTTCTGCCACCCGTGATAAGCTCTCCCCTCGCTCCACCAAATGTGTCTTTCTGGGGTACTCCACCACTCAGAAAGGCTACTGTTGCTTTGATCCCGTCCTTCGTAAGCAGTTCGTCTCTGCTGACGTCACCTTCTTCGAGAATACCTCCTACTTCTCGGATGACTCTTCTCCTCTTCTCCCAGCTTCTGATTCTCCTGCCGTTCCCTTCGTTCCCTCGCCTCCTCCTCCTCTCTCCACCACTACACCGTCTCCACCCCCTCCTCTTCCTCCACCTCTCTCTCTCTCTTCTCCACCACCCTCTCCCTCATCTCCGCTGCCATCGCTCTCTTCTCCCGGGCCAGCTTTCTCTACTACGGATGCTCCGGATGCCGCAGGCCCGGCTGACCTGGATCTTCCTATAGCTCTTCGCAAAGGGGTGCGGACGTGTACCTTACACCCCCTTGCTGCTGTTGTTTCCTATGATCGTCTTACTCCTTCTCGCAGGGCATTTGCACTGGCTATCTCTACCACTGCCACACCCCGCTCCTATCAGGAGGCCCTTGCTATTCCTCACTGGAAGATGGCCATGGATGAGGAAATGGCGACCCTCACTGAGCGGGGTACCTGGACTCTTGTTCCTCCTCCCTTTGGTACTGATGTTGTTGGCTGTCGCTGGGTCTTTGTGGTCAAATTTAGCCCAGACGGCACGGTGGATCGGTATAAGGCTCGCCTTGTGGCTAAGGGCTTTACTCAGACCTATGGGGTTGATTACTTTGACACCTTCTCCCCTGTGGCTCGTCTCAGCACAATCCGGGTTCTTCTCTCTGTGGTCGTCAATCGGGATTGGCCGATTTTTCAGCTGGACGTCAAGAATGCCTTCCTTTATGGTGATCTTCACGAGGCCGTTTACATGGAGCAACCTCCTGGGTATGTTGCTCAGGGGGAGACACGAGTATGCCGGCTGCAGAAGGCAATTTATGGCCTCAAGCAGAGTCCTCGAGCTTGGTTTGACAAGTTCAGCGGTATTGTGGCGGCTGTTGGTTTTGTGCGAAGCTTTGCTGATCACTCTCTCTTTATTCGCAAAACTTCTTCTGGGCTGGTTGTTCTTGCTGTGTACGTCGATGATATTCTTCTCACTGGCGATGACCAGGAAGGGGTAGCCCTGACAAAGCGACATCTTCGCCAACATCTGATCACTAAAGATATGGGCTCTGCAAAGTACTTTCTGGGGATCGAACTCTCTCGGAAGCCCGACTCCTTAGTTCTCTCTCAGTGTAAGTATGCCCTTGATCTTTTAAAAGAGGCAGGATTGACTGGAGCTAAACCTGCCCGATGCCCCATGGCTACTGGGGAGGACAAAACCTGGACAGATGATTCGCCTCCTCTTTCAGATAGTTCGCGGTACAGGCATCTGGTTGGTAAGCTCATATATCTCACAGTGACCAGACCCGACATTTCCTATGTTGTGGGCAAGGTGAGTCAATTCATGCAAGCGCCTAGGGAATGTCATCTATAGTCCGCCTTGCGGATCTTGGAATATGTCAAAGCAGCGCCTGGGAAAGGATTAATGTTTCAGAAGAATGGTCATCTGAGGATTGAAGCCTACTCACATGCAAGTTATGCTGATGACAAAGGGGATCGCAAGTCAACCTCAGGTTTTTGCACCTTTGTTGGGGGAAATCTGGTGAGCTGGAAGAGCAAAAAGCAGTATGTTGTCTCCAGGTCCAGTGTAGAAGCTGAGTATCACAGTATGGCGTCAACCACTTGTGAGTTGAAATGGTTGCGGGCTCTCATGCTAGATTTAGGAGAGGTGTACAACCATCCTCTACCTATGTTCTGTGATAACAAGGCCGCCATATACATCTCCAAAAATCCGGTATTCCATGAAAGAACAAAGCACATTGAGGTTGACTGCCATTTCATTCGTGAAGAGATTTTAAAAGAACAAATTTGCACTCCGTTTGTCACGTCTGATAAAGAGCTAGCTGACATCTTCACCAAGCCAGTCTCCGCCTCGTTTCTGCATGTTTGCGACAAGCTGGGCATGATTGATATATATGCTCTAGCTTGAGGGGGAGTGTTGAAGTTGGTGACCGGGCGGTCTGTCTTGGCGGGTTGGAGACCGCAGGGTCTGGCGGTTTGACTCGGCGACTTGTAAACCGGGCGGTCTTGCAATCTTCACAGGCGACCTCTCTGCTTCTCTTATTGTAGCCGTGCGGTTAGTCCTTCTGTCTAACCACGTGGCCTGTGCGGTTTACTTTGTACAGTCCGCTTAGCTTGTAAATTTTTAGTCCCACATCTCTTATTTGTATTCTCTCTTCTCTCCTCCATTCTATATAAGGGAGGGCATACCTTTGTAATAGTTATCTTTTTTGGATAATAAAATTTCAATTATTCAAAAGTTTATTTGGCTTGTTCTCTACTTTCCGCTTCTTTTCGCTACTTTCTATCACCTATGACACTGCTGTCTGGATGCACAATCAGATTCTGCCAGACCTTGTTGTTCACCCCAACATCATTCCTCATCATTTAAACCATCTAGCTACAGATGTCTCTGCACCATCTGTTCCTCTGCAACCTACTTTCTCTCCCAGGGCTGGAGACATAGTTGCCCCTCTAGACACCTATGCTCAAGACTTGGAAGAAGATCCTGCAGATATATTCCTCAAAGCTCCTCCAGAGGTCAAAACCTACAAGAAGAAAAGGAAGTATGGTGAAGGCCCCTCTGCTAGCAGGACTGCTCCTACTAAAGCCACTGAAAATGCTGAAGTTTGGTCTCCAACCTCCAAGTCCCTAATTTTAGAGACTCTCAGATTAGTTATGGAATTCCATGAGAGCAGGAACATTCATTACAGCTCCTCTGAATGGGAACTTTATGAGAAGTCCATGACAAAAAGAAGAATCTATGACAGAGAATATGGGAGGAACAACCCTGCAGCCCCTCCTAGGCTTCCCAAGTACTATCCAAAACCCTACTGCTACCAGAGAAGACAACAAGAGAAACTGGACAGACAGAATAAGGCTGATCTTCAACGATCTTTGAGAGGGTGGAATGATTGACTGTAGAAATGAATTAGGTTTTTGCTCTTATTATCCTTTATCATAGTCTATTCCTTGCTTACACATTTTCTACTTAGCTTCTTTTTATATCTATAATTAACCTTAGTGTAAAGGGTTCTGACTTCAACAAATAGGGGGAGATTGTTGGGAACCATGTCCACAGTAAACCAGATTTGATGAAGTCACCATGGAACTAAGATGAATTAGGTTGTATTTGATGCTTTGTTTGAGTTATGTTTTTGCAGGACTCCAATGGGAAGTGTAGACCAATGTCAGTCTACAATGGGTCACCAAACACAGGACCACACTGTGTAATCCCTCATTGTGTGTTCCAAAGTGTTGACTCATGTGTAGTCTCTCTATTGGGATACACTTCATATTCAAGCTATAGGATTGTGTAAAGACTTGGAGCTGATTCCCTTCTAGTAAAAGAAGAGAATTGCTGACAGAAATTTTTCTAAGTATTTCTCTCGAGTAGGTCCTTAACTACTCGAGTAGATTGCTTGAGATTGTTGGGTATAGTATCCACAACGTACCTGATTTGAAGAAGCCCCTGGACAAGCTAAGGTAAATAGACAATGTATTTGACAAAATATTTCAAGTTTTGCTTACAGTTATTCCACACTAAGTGCACACCAATGTTAGGGTGCAGTAGGTCAATATACACGGGTCTGCACGACATAATCCCTCGTTGAGTAGATCAGTGTGTTGGCCTACGTGTACTCTCTCTATTGGAGTGCACTTAATTTCAAGTACAGGGCTGTGTTAAGGCAAGAGCAGACAAGGAGCAAGGATGGGTCAAGGAGCAGCTATTGGATGGAAAGATGAAAAATCATCCAAGTAAGAATCGACGAGAATCACCAAGTGATTCTCGCCGATTCGGCGAGAATCAGTAGTGATTCTCGCCGAATCGTCGAGAATCACTGGCTGATTCTCGTCGGCTAGAACTGCGTGCTATCAAGGCAAATTTGACGAGAATCTCTTTGTGATTCTCGACGAATCGTCGAGAATCACTTTGCGATTCTCGCCGAATCGTCAAGAATCACCCTTGATTCTCGACGATTCGACGAGAATCAAAGGTGATTCTCGCCGATTTTGACTTGGCAATTTTTCTGGAACCCCCTGAACCAGATTCTGCCGCGGGTACCATTTTGAACCGGATTTCGGGTTTCCTCTTGTGGGACCCACAACGGTCTTTAAGGTACTTACTTGTGTATATATATACGGGTATTTTTCAACAATAAAGACACAGAAAGAAGCCTAGCAAAAATACCTTGACCTAAAATCGCGATCTCCACTCCGCCGCCGCCGTCGCGCTCGAGCTAGTTGGTTGCCGCCTGTGATCGAGATTTCTTCGTGATCTACTGGCGACAGAAGCTTAGCCAAGCTTAGAGTCTCACGTGTCTATCCAGAGATCCCTTGTCTCTCGATTTGTTGATCGGGAAAAACTTCCCCGTCCGAATCGATCGAGACGACTGATCCTCGTGTGACCGTTGGTAGACCTAGCTTACTTCGCCACAAAGTTTGGATCTCCAAAGAAGAGCAGCCGCACATCGTTGTTGCCGCCGATCCCGTGAACCTAGCCGCCGCCCACTCCGCCGCCGCCGGTTCCGGGGAGATTCACTCCAAGAGAGACCAAGGTTGTGGACTCTTTGTAGACTTCAAGATCACGTCGTCAACGAAGAGGGACACCGTAGTCTCCACACATAGTTTGTATTTCTTGTACATTTTATTTTACTTTTGTTGTAAAGGAACGTTTGTTCCATGTTATAAGGGTTGGGTGCAACCCGTTTTGTGGGAGTGTTGACTCCTACGTGTGGAAGGGTTCCTTCCGGTAGTGCAAGGATTGGATTTCAATCCTGTTGGTGAAGAGATTGAGTCGTCCCGTGTTGGGAGATAGGTCGAAGGGGGAAAGTGGATGTACCCAAGTCGGGGAACCACTCTAAATTGCTTGTGTATTATGTGTGATATGATGTTTATTTTTATTGTGCAGGTACATTCTTAAATTCCGCAAAAATGCTGCACGTCACCTATTCCCCCCCCCCCCCCCCCCCACATAGGTGAACATAGTTGACACTAGGTACACTTTCAAGTGGTATCAGAGCCAGGTTACTCATCAAAAAGGTTCACACCTTGAGTAGAATCCTTCCACTAGTGTCGAGAAGAAGACAAACATCTACTATGGACGGGCTCAAGTACACAGGCAAGATCCCAGTGTGCACCAGGCTCAACTTTCCTATCTGGAAGGAAAGGATCAGGTTCTATATGGAAGCTGTTGATCCTCGACTCTTCATGATTGTGGAGGAGGGACCTTATGTCCCCACTAAGGCCTCCACCATTAATCCTACCCAGAAAGTGCCAAAGAAACTTTCTGAAATGGACAAGGACGAGATGGTGCTAGTTGGACTTGACAAGAAGGCGCAGAACATTCTGGTCAGCGCGATTGATGACTCAATGATGCAGAACTTCTACAACTGCAGGACAGCTCAGGAGATCTGGCATGGCCTGATCATCCTCATGGAGGGCACTGATGAAGTGAGGGATGATCGGAGATCCCTCCTGAACCAGAAATATGAGGCCTTCAGACAAGGGCCTAAGGAAGAGATCGGAGTCACCTACGAGAACTTCCTCAAGATTGTTAACGCCCTCAAAGGGTACGGAAGAGTGTTCACTAATGGTGAACTCAATGATAAATTCCTTAGGTCCCTTACTAAGGAATGGGACACAAAGATCTGCGCCATCCGAGTGTTTGGCAGACTAGCTGAAACTGACCCGCAAATTATGTTTGGGAAGCTGATGTCCTATGAGCTTCAGCTGAACACCAGGAAAGCAGAAGAAGAAGCAGAGAAGGCTGCAGCTAAAGAAAAGACTTTGGATTTAAAAGCCAGTCACTCCAGAAAAGGCAAGGGTGCGGTTTCATACCGTGCCAGGAAAAAGGATGAGGAGGAGGACTCCGAGCCATGCTCCTCCAGCTCAGAGCTGTCGGAGGAGGATTTCTCCCTCATCACTCGAGAGTTCAAGAAGTTCCTCAAGATGAGGAATCAAAGAAAGAGAGACGGCCCCTCCTCCAGGCATCAGAAGAAAAATTATTCTTCTGACAGGTATGCTTCTAAACCGAACAAACATCGCTCCTCTGACATTATTTGCTTTGGATGCAATAAGCCAGGACACGTCGTGGCCGACTGCTATCAAGACAAGATAGAAAAAGGGAAAGAAGAGGAGCACAAATCTTTGAGAGATAAGAAGAAAGAGCGGAGCTACATCGCCAAAAGGCCAAAGACACTGAGCGAGTCTGATTCCTCAGACTCCAGTGATGATGAGGAATCCTACTTCGGGCTGGTGGGTCGCTCCGACTCAGAAGGAGAATGTCCCCCATTTACTGGGAAGGTAAAAGCTCACACCCCTCTCTCCGACTCCGACTCTGATCCTGAGTCTTAGGATGATGAACCTGAGGATAGCCCTTCGGCCCGTGAAGCGGAGCTCCTCGAGAAGTATGAGCTTCTGCTCAACACTTTTGAGGAGTGCCGTAAGAGACTGAAGGCTGAGAAAAAGGAAGTGAAATTCCTTAAGGGTGAGTGTGTATCCCTAAGGGAAGAGGTCACTAGCCTGATTTCTCTTCGACGGGAGCACCTTGACCTGACTTCAAAGCATTCAGAGTCTCTTAAGCTCCTTGATCTTAAGCAGGAGGAAGTCGACAAGTTGGAAGAACAACTTGCGGCAAAAAGGAAGATCGTCAAGAGCTTCTCTATGCCAAAAACAGTTCTTCCAGTTGTTGATACCTTCTCTGCTCAGGCCAAAGGAGCTGGCTTGGGGCATGTAGGGGTATCCGACTCCTCATCTAGGAGAAACAGGAACCAGAGGAAGAATAAGGCCGCCAAGAAGGCCTCTGCTGATAAAAAGGGTAAGGCTCCTCTTAGTCCTGTTGCGTTCAGAAAGCCTAGCTTTCCTTGCAACCAACATGACTTTGAATCAACCTTTGGTCATCATTTCCGGCCCTCGGTTGCAAAGCCAAAGAACCGATATGATGGTTGGACCTTTCCCCGGAACTTCGGTGAGAGTGCCTTCAAGGCACCTTATGAGGAAATCCTCATGGGAAATTATGGTCAATTCTCTAGCGGCCATAATGGAAAGCAGGCACCAAAAGCCAAGCCTGTTATACAGAAGGTGATGAAGTCATGTGACTGCTGTCACCATGAGGCCTCCACCTCTAGATCCAAGGCCCCAGCTGTACCCACCGTTCCCAGGGTAAGGCAGGAGCCTAGGAAGAGGTACAACAGATTCGACTGTTGGTGCTGTGGCAAAGTCGGTCACTTTGCCGTGGATTGTTGGTTTAATCCAAGGTATTACGAGACTCCCTATGTTAGCAATGCGAGGCCGACCACTCGTAGGGTTAACCAACCGAGGGGGAGTGTGCTAACCAGGAATCTAGGCCCAAGTTCGATTGGGTTCCTAAGACAAATTAATTTTGTGTTGCAGGAATGTCCAAAGGCCACCAAAATGCCGATCTGGTATTTGGACAGTGGATGCTCCCGGCATATGACTGGGACAAGAAGCCTGCTGCGTGATTACACTCCAGTCGAGAATGGACCCAAAGTCATCTTTAGAGGGTCAGATCGAGGAGTCACCAGAGGTTACGGTATGATTTCCAACTGTATAATCTCTATCACCGACGTGGCTTATGTTGAAGGGTTAAACCATAACCTGATCAGTGTAAGTCAGTTATGTGACAAAGGTTATGATGTTAGGTTCTGCAAGGATAAATGTCTGATAATTTCACGTACCTCTTCTGAGACGGTATTATCAGGCATTAGGAGCAGAAATATCTTCTGCTTAGATTTTCTCAGTGTAGATTCATCTACCCCCGTATGCCTTGTGACAACAGGCAGTGCATCTCTTTGTGATCAATGGCACAAGAGATTGTCACATATTAATTTCAAGACAATTAGTATGTTGTTTTCTAAGAACTTAGTAAGGGATGCACCCAGTATCAAGTGCATCAAAGATAGCCCCTGTCCTACATGCCAGATGGGCAAACAGACTCGGGCTACCTTTAAGAGCATCGCAGACAAAGACTCTTCCCGATGTCTTTACCTTTTACATATGGACTTGTTTGGTCCAATGCAAGTTCATAGCTTGGGAGGCAAGTCCTATACGCTAGTAATAGTTGATGATCATTCTCGGTTTACATGGGTGTTCTTTTTGAAACGAAAGTCAGATACGTTTGACATCTTCACTAGTTTTGTCAAGCAGGTTCAGAACGAATTTAACTGCTCAGTGGTCAAAATCAGAAGTGACCATGGAACAGAATTCGAATCTGGTGCTATGACAGAATTTTGTGAAGAACTAGGTATCTTTCATGAGTTTTCATCCCCGCGCACTCCTCAGCAAAATGGAGTGGCGGAGATGAGAAATAGAACTCTCATTGAAACCTGCACGACAATGTTGAAAGACGCTTCTCTCCCGGAATACTTCTGGGCAGAGGCTGTCAATACATCTTGTCATGTACAAAACCGGGCATTGATCAACAAGCATCATCGAAAGACGCCTTACGAGCTACTGAAAGGCAGGAAACCAACCATATCCTACTTGAGGATTTTTGGTTGCAGATGCTTTGTACTGAATAATGGGAAGTACCCGCGTACTAAATTTGGTGAAAAATGCTTCGAAGGCATATTCATGGGCTATAGTTCCCACAGTCGGGCATATAGGGTCTTCAATAATAAAACCCTAGTGGTAGAAAAATCAATAAATGTTGTATTTGATGAAGGAAGTTTGCTTAACAGCAATTCTTCCAGTGGTATTCTTGTAGATGCAGGTGCACGACTTGAACAGCTGAGTCTGGATGAGATCGCTAAAGATGACACTCCTAAGTACGTCAAAGTTTCCACCTCCACGTCATCTGAAAATGTTGAAGATAAAAATGGAACAAATCTCTTAGAAGAAGGAGAAGCCCAAGAAGTAGTCGAAGCTCCAGACGCCAGACTTCTAGAGCTCCGACACATGAGGGATCATCCTAGAGATCAGATCATCGGAGATCCTCGTGGCGGTCTTAGAACTCGAAGAGGTACTATTAACGAAGTTTTGCATCTTAGCTTCCTGTCGCAGGTTGAGCCAAAGAAGTTCGACGAGGCGAACAAAGACTCGGTATGGATTTTGGCCATGCAAGATGAACTATACCAATTCGAACGATGCAACGTTTGGACGCTGGTTCCCAGACCACACAAGCAGAATGTGATTCGCACCAAGTGGATCTTCAGAAACAAACTGGATGAACATGGTGTCATCATAAAGAACAAGGCCAGGTTGGTGGCTCAAGGTTACAGACAGGAGGAGGGGATTGACTTCGACCAGACCTTTGCACTAGTGGCAAGGCTCGAGGCAATCAGACTGTTCCTGGCGTATGCTTCGCACAAAGGATTCATAGTCTATCAAATGGATGTGAAATTGGCATTCCTGAACGGAGACCTGAAGGAGGAAGTATACGTCGCTCAACCCCCAGGTTTTGTCAATCCTACTTATCCCAATCATGTATATTTTCTTAATAAAACTTTATATGGGTTAAAACAAGCTCCACGAGCTTAGTATGAGACTTTATCTAGTTTTCTTCTTGAGATCAAGTTCTCTAGAGGCAAAATAGATAAGACATTGTTTCTCAGGGAAGTCAAAGGCAAGATTTTGCTGGTGCAAATCTATATCGATGACATAATATTCGCGTCAACGGACAACAATCTTTGCAAAACGTTTTCCAAACTTATGCAAGGAAAGTTTGAAATGAGCAGTATGGGAGAGCTCAAGTATTTCTTGGGACTTCAAGTGAAACAGTCTGAGGATGGAATCTTCATCTCTCAGACAAAGTTCACAAATGAACTCCTTAAGAAATTCGGGATGGAGAATGCAACCTCTATGAGGACTCCAATGGGATCCACTATGTCTCTGGATAAAGATGAGAAAGGTAAACCTTTCGATGAAACCAAATACAGAAGCATCATTGGATCCCTGCTCTACCTTACTGCCAGTAGACTGGATATTATGTTCTCCACATGTGTCTGTGCCCGGTATCAGGTGAACACTAAGGAATCTCACTATGTCGCTGCAAAGCGAATTCTAAGATACCTCAAAGGTACTACCAATGTTGGCTTGTGGTACCCAAGAAACAATGATGTCGAGCTAATAGGCTTTTCAGATGCTGATTTTGCAGGGAGTAGAGATGACAGGAAAAGCACTTCCGGGATGTGTCAATTCCTCAGAAGAAGGCTTATCTCTTGGAACAGCAAGAAGCAGAACTGTGTAGCTACCTCCACTGCAGAGTCTGAGTACATCTCGGCCGGCAGTTGTTGCACACAACTCCTATGGATTAGAAACCAGTTAGCCGACTACGACCTTCAGTTCAAGGAAGTGTCGATGTACTGCTACTCCTCCAGTACTATTGTGATTGCCAACAATCCGGTATCGCACAGCAGAACGAAGCATATTGAATTGCGCTACCACTTCATTCGGGAGCACGTGGAGAACAAGGACATCTCTCTCTGTTATGTCCCCACGGACAAGCAGATTGCAGATATATTCACAAAACCCTTAGACAAAGCCAAGTTCAGTCTTTTCAAAACTAAATTTGGCATGCTCAACTATGAGGAATGAAGACTACAGAAGCTCCAAGCTCGTGCAAGAACTGAGGGGGAGCAAGGGACTCAAGTGTGAGCACAGATGCAAGAACTGAGGGGGGGCAAGGGGTCAAATACTACAGACCCAGATTTGCAGAAGCCGAAAAGAGGAGATTACCCTCTCGACTAAGGCTAAGGTGGCTCTAAAGTTTGCTCTCACGGAATTGGTATCGGTAATGAATACCTCACTCAACTCAATTTCAAATATAGGATTTTCTTTCCCATATGCTCTATTCACCTTAGCTTGTAGGGTTTAGGCTTCTTCAAATAGGGGGAGATTGTTGGGTATAGTATCCACAACGTACCTGATTTGAAGAAGCCCCTGGACAAGCTAAGGTAAATAGACAATGTATTTGACAAAATATTTCAAGTTGTGCTTGCAGTTATTCCACGCTAAGTGCACACCAATGTCAGGGTGCAGTAGGTCAATATACACGGGTCTGCACGACGTAATCCCTCGTTGAGCAGATCAGTGTGTTGGCCTACGTGTACTCTCTCTATTGGAGTGCACTTAATTTCAAGTACATGGTTGTGTTAAGGCAAGAGCATACAAGGAGCAAGGATGGGTTAAGGAGCAGCTATTGGATGGAAAGATAAAAAATCATCCAAGTAAGAATCGACGAGAATCACCAAGTGATTGTCGCCGATTCGGCGAGAATCACTAGTGATTCTCGCCGAATCGTCGAGAATCACTGGCTGATTCTCGCCGGCTAGAACAATGTGCTATCAAGGCAAATTCGACGAGAATCCCTTTGTGATTCTCGACGAATCGTCGAGACCACTTTGCGATTCTCGCCGAATCGTCGAGAATCACCCTTGATTCTCGACAATTCGACTAGAATCACAGGTGATTCTTGCCGATTTTGACTTGGCAATTTTTTTGGAACCCCCTGAACCGGATTCTGCCGCGGGTACCATTTTGAACCTGATTTCGGGTTTCCTCTGGTGGGACCCACAACGGTCTTTAAGGAACTTACTTGTGTATATATATACAGGTACTTTTCAACAGTAAAGACACAGAAAGAAGCCGAGCAAAAATACCTTGACCTAAAATCGCGATCTCCACTCCGCCGCCGCCGTCGCGCTCGAGCTAGTTGGTCGCCGCCTGTGATCGAGATTTCTTCGTGATCTACCGGCGACAGAAGCTTAGCCAAGCTTAGAGTCTCACGTGTCTATCCAGAGATCCCTTGTCTCTCGATTTGTTGATCGGGAAAAACTTCCCCGTCTGAATCGATCGAGATAACCGATCCTCGTGTGACCGTTGGTAGACCTAGCTTGCTTCGCCACGAAGTTTGGATCTCCAAAGAAGAGCAGCCGCACATCGCTGTTGCCGCCGATCCCGTGAACCTAGCCGCCGCCCACTCCGCCGCCGCCGGTTCCGGAGAGATTCTCTCCAAGAGAGACCAAGATTGTGGACTCTTTGTAGACTTCAAGATCACGTCGTCAACGAAGAGGGACACCGTAGTCTCCACACGTAGTTTGTATTTCTTGTACATTCTATTTTACTTTTGTTGTAAAGGAACATTTGTTCCATGTTGTAAGGGTTGGGTGCAACCCGTTTTGTGGGAGTGTTGACTCCTACGTGTGGAAGGGTTCCTTCCGGTAGTGCAAGGATTGGATTTCAATCCTGTTTGTGAAGAGACTGAGTCGTCCCGTGTTGGGAGATAGGTCGAAGGGGGAAAGTGGATGTACCCAAGTCGGGGAACCACTCTAAATTGCTTGTGTATTCTGTGTGCTGTGCTGTTTATTTTTATTGTGCAGGTACATTCTTAAATTCCGCAAAAAACGCTGCACGTCACCTATTCCCCCCCCCCCATAGGTGAACATAGTTGACACTAGGTGCACTTTCAGAGATATACTCAAGTGAAACTTCTGCATACTCGAGTAAGAAAATTTTTCCTCTCGTGAAGTTAAGTAAAACACTCGAGTAGTTCATTGACATACTCGAGTAGCTTACTTAACTACTCGAGTCGATCATTCTTCCTACTTGAGTTGCCCAGAATTCAGGTTCCAAACTTTTCTAAGTAAAACACTCGAGTAGTCCAAGTCATATACTCGAGTAGCTCATTCTCTCTTGAGTAGTTCATACTCGAGTAGTACACTCTTCCTGTTCCAGATTCTGTTTTCCCAGAATTTTTCTAAGTCATTTACTCGAGTAGGTACATTATATACTCGAGTAAGTCTCGACACTATGTCGAGTAACAATCTTCTCTGTGTCGAGTAGTTAAGATATACTCGAGTAAGTCTTTCATATACTCTAGATAATTTTCTTCCTCTCGAGTAGTTCAATCTAACTACTCGAGTAGTTATTTTTCCCGTGTGTAGAATATCTCTAAGTGTTTATCTCGAGTAGTTCCTCTAACCACTCGAGTAGTTCAATTTTCCCTACTCGAGTAGTATAACTTGTACTCGAGTAGCTCTACTCCCTCCCGAGAAACTTTTCTTTATACTCGAGTAGATCGTCTAAAGTACTCGAGTAGTTGACTATATGCACTCAATTAGTTTTCTTCTACATACTCGAGTAGTCATGATTTATATACCCGAGTAAAATCTCTTTGGTTACTCGAGTAGTCCTTGACCTACTCGAGTAGTTTTATACTTACTCGTGTATATGACCTCTTTTTCCCTGAAATTTCTTCTAAGTCCAGATTTGATAGAATTTCAAATTCCGTGACATGATTGGTCCACGTGTGCGTCATTAAAACCAATTATGACCGTTATTAGTACTCCTATAAAAGGTCTTGTCTAATCGACAAACCCTAATGAGAAAACAGCTCTTTCAAGAAGAAAATTCCTCTGAGTTTTGCAGCCGTCGCTTTCCAAAATAATCACTATTTCCTCTCTCTCTTCACGGAACGAAAGCCGCCGCCGCCTCTGTTCTTCTCCGGCAAGGGTTTCGATCTTCAGAGGAAATAGACAGAAAAAGCTCTCCAGATCGAGATCGATTTTCACATACTCATCTTCTGTCCGATCATGGAAGCAAGGAGTTCAGATCTACTGTTGCCGAGAATCATTCTTCAACTTTTCTGATAAAGTAGAATGCTAAGAAAAGATTCCAGTCCATGTTTGATTTTCAGATCTGAACCAGACAATATTACTGTTTGTATTTCTTCAATACTTGTACTTTATTTTTGTAGGAGAAATTTTCTCCGAGTGTAGGAGTTTTTCACTCCGAGTTTGTAGGAAGGTGTTTCTTCCGAGTTGTAGATCTAGTTGGATTGGATTGAGATTGTAGGAACTTTGTTCCGAGGGTAGGATTGTTTTTCAATCCGAGATAATGGAGTAGCCGAGTCTAGTTCGTTGCTAGATCGGTGAGGGAAAGTGGTTGTACCCAAGATCGGGGAACCACTATAAATCTTGTCTCGTCTGTGATATTTTAGTAGATAGATCTGTACTGTGTTCTAAGATTTTTTATTCCGCAAAAGACGCACAATTCACCTATTCACCCCCATCTAGGTGATTTATGTTGACAACTATTATATTTCACCGACTATGTCCTATTTTAGGATCTTTGGTAGTAAATGTTTCATACTTAATAATGGGAAGTACTATCGCACAAAGTTTAGTGATAAATATTTTGAAGTTGTTTTTGTAAGTTATAGTACTCATAGTAAGGCATATAATATTTCTAATAAGAAAATCTCGGTGGTAGAAGAGTCTATCAATGTTGTATTTGATGAGACAAGTATGCTTCATAACAGCTCATCTAGTGTTGTTGGTGTAGATGCAGGTACCAGGTTCAAAGATCTAAGCTTGGAAGAAACTATCAAGGAAGATGCCCCAAGCTCAGTCAATGTCGTCGATCCAAGTTTGGTGAATGAAGAACAACCTCAACTTATAGGAGATGCAATGGATGTGGCAGAACCTTTTAGTGCGCGAGGAAGAAATCTAACGTTCAAACACCTAAAAGATCACCTGGTTGATCTAATTATTGGAGAGCCAGGCGACGGTGTCAGAACCAGAAATGATACTGCTAATTAAATTCAACATCTTAGTTTTTTATCTCAGGTTGAGCCGAAGAAGTTTAAGGAAGCAAACAAGGATGCCTCTTGGATTATGGTCATGCAAGAGGAGCTCAATTAGTTTGAAAGGTGCAAAGTCTAGGAGTTGGTGCCCAGGCCTAAGGGACAGAACGTGATCAGTATCAAGTGGGTATTCAAAAACAAGCTGGACGAAAATGAAGGAATCATAATGAACAAAGCAAGGCTTATAGCACAAGGATACAAAAATGAAGAAGGGATCGACTTTGATTAAACATTTGCTCCGGTGGCTCGACTCGAAGCGATAAGGTTGTTTCTGGCATATACTACTCACAAAGGCTTCAGAGTCTATCAAATGGACGTGAAGTCGGCATTTCTCACCAAAGATATGAAAGAGGAAGAATACGTAGCACAACCCCCAGGTTTTATCAACTCTACTTTCACTGACTATGTTTGTTTTCTCAATAAAGCTCTTTATGGTTTAAAATAAGCTCCCTGAACTTGGTATGAGACTCTATATAGCTTTCTTCTTGATAACAAGCTCACAAGAGGAAAGATGGATAAGATATTATGTTGGTTCCCGAGTTTAGATTTGGGCTAGTTTCACTAATTAGGTTGAGTCTGACCCACATTGTATAGCCAGGGTCAAGTCTATGAGTCTTAGAGTTTAGGCTAAGTTATTATGTTCAACCTTCATGGACCAGCCAGCAGAATACCTCAGTTGACCCAGACTTATAAGAATTCAGAGTTCAAATTATCAGTTCGAAATTCTTCGAACTCAGCTCGACGATCGTCGATCACAGGTCGACGAACTCAGAGTTAATTCTCTCGGTTGAGGTCGATGATATTCGAGCTCAGGTCGACGATCTCTTCATTCAGACAGATTCTCTGCTCGATAAAATCTGGAGTTTATCTTCAACATATTCTTTCCAGTTTATTTTCGCTGAACTCAGCTTGACGAAGACAGATTCTTAGTTCGATGAACTTAGAGCGCAGAATTGGCTAGTTATTTCCAGAATGCAGTTTGCTGAGCTCAGGTGGACGAACAGGAATTATCAGCTCGACGAACTTGGAACTTCAATCGACGAATTTTGTTCAGAGCTCGACGAATTCTGTCTCATGCCAGACTTAGAAGTTTTCCTTATTCTGTCCTTATTTCTTATATTATTTAACAGTAATTCTTTGAGTAATTAATACTTATATTCCCCTGGATATAGCCGTTATTGGCAGCATTAATTATGGTCTTCATCAGGGTTAATTACTTGCTTATTTCATTGGGACAGTTGGGGAAACTCTTTAATGAATATTCCAGCCATTTCATTCTCCAGAATCAATAAGCAATTAATGCATGGAATTCAAATTTTCAAAGGAGAATTTTTGACAGCAGAATGTAAAAGAGATTTTCTCTTTTTCAGACAAGCAGTGTCAAAACAAGTAAGAGCATACAGAGAAATGATACAGATCTCTCTCCCTGCGCAGAAGACATTTTGTTTTCCCCTTATACTTTCTGAAGACTGAAAAAGAACAACAATCAAACATCAAGAGTCTTCTTCAACTTCTACTCTAGGAATATTCAAGGACAACAACTCTGAATCAGTCAAAAACTTCTATATCACTTCAAGTCAAGGCTGAATACCTACACCCAAAGCTAGGCTCCAAGCTTTCTGAACCATTCTTATTTTAGAAGGAGCTTTGACACTAGCAATCCACTAGTCTTCTCTATTGAATAGAGAAAAGAGAAGACAACATCTACTCTCTCAACCTCCTGTATAAAGGGTTTATTAACTCCATTCAAAAGTTTATTCTTGGTTTTTGGGCACCTGATCAAAAGCCTAAAGGGTTGTGAGATCTCCTTAGAAATAGATCTATTGGTGGCAGGCACCTGATCAAAAACCTGATAGTGGATTCCTACCAGGGTGGTAGAAGAGTGGATGTACCCAGTTTGGGGAGCCACTAAAAAATTCTTGTGTTGTCTGTGTGTGATAATTTTCTATTTTGTTCTTGCTATGCTGTGATAGAATTGCTTAGGTTGCATTTCCTATTATACTACTATATTATCACATATTTTACTTTGACATATTTAAAAATAGCTAGAAAAAGTTTTAAGTTACTCTATTCACCCCCCCTAGAGTAATCAGTCTATCCCCTTATCTTTTTATTGGTATCAGTGATATACCATATCTTTTAATTGGTATCAAAGCAGTGTTCCTTTGGTTGTATAAGCTAATACTTAAACCAAAAGATCCTTGTTAAATCTGATTTTCTTCTCTCCTAGTTTTTCTATTTATTTCATATCATGACACAGAACAAAGATTATGCAAGCAGCAAACCTCCAGTTTGAAATTTGAATAAGTTTTCTATCTGAAAGGCAAGAATTAGGATTTATATAAACTCTATTGATGAAAACATATACAACTCTATTTTGACAGGACTACCAGCTCCAGTGGCTACCACTACTACAACTTCTAGCACACATACTGTTCCACCACCTGAGTGGACAGATGCACAAAAGAAGGCCAAGATAGCAGATGCCAAGACCATGAACATCTTAGCACAGACTATGTCAGATGACATATTCCAGAAGGTGGTTCAGTGCACATCAGCCAAAACTATTTGGGATTCACTTAACCAGATGGTTGATGGATCAACAGATGAGAGAAAAGACAGGAGATCAAATCTCATCTCCCAGTATTAAAACTTCAAGAAAGAAGAATCTAAGTCTTGTGAGTGACATGTACAACAGACTAAGCTCAATCATCAATGAGCTGAAGAACCTGGACAAGGACATCACCCTCATAGAAGTCAATGACAAAATTCTCATGTGCTTCCCTAGCTCATGGGATTCCAGAATATGGCCAATCAAGGAGGCCAGAAGTCTTAATGAGATTTCCACTGAATATCTTCTTAGAAAGATCAAATCATATGAATAATTAATAAAGAGAAGAGAAGCTGTAGAGCAGAAGACTCCTTCAGCAACAAAAAGTAACAAAGCATAGCATTCAAGGCATCTGAAGAATCAGAAGCTCAAACAGCTAGTGAAGAACTTCTGAGACTCTTAGACTAGATATTTTACAAAATGACAAAAAAGGATTTCAGAAGAAAGTCATCTAGGCAAGATGACAAGTCAAGGTATGACAAGACATCAACTAAAGAAGTTGTTTGCTTTGGTTACAAGAAACCAGGACACTTTATATCATAGTGTCCAGAGAACCAAAAGGAGAGAAGAAGAGAAAAAGAAACCAGGAAACAGCACTACAGCAAGCCCTCCTCCAGCAAGCATAAAAGGAAGGAGAAAGGTTTCATTGCTGAGACCTGGAGTGACACAGATGAAAAAATCTCATCTTCCAGCTCTAGTGAAGATGAAGAGGAGGCAAAAGCAAGGGAAGTTTGCCTTATGGCTATCAATGTCTCCTGCAGCAAATCTGATGATGAGGAACAAGCAGAAGAATCAAAAGCTAAAACAGAATCTGAGGAAGATTAGGTAATCTCCTCATTTGATTTCAATTCAGAAGATTTTAAAATTGAATTTAAATCTTTGTTTAATTATTTAATCAAGTCAGAAAAGGAAATCAAAATACTTAGAGATAGACAGGTTGAATTTGATAACCTATTTGCTGAAAATATCAAATTGAAAAATGATTTAGATTTAGCCAATGAACAAATCATTTCACTTAAAACTAAATTAAGTGAGGCAAAGCAACTTGAGGAATCACTAAATGGGAGAAGCCTTAAGCTGATGGACAACACAAGCACAGTCAATGAGAGATTAAATGGCAAGCTGAGCTTAAGTGCTTCATCAAGCTTACCCCTTATAGTAAAGAAAAATATTCTAACAACTATAATAAAATTTGTTTTAGAAAAGGGAAAGGAAAAGATAGATAATAATAATGTTAAACAACCAAAATTAAAACAAAAGAATAAGAAAAAGAGAAACAATAAGATAGATCTTAACCATAACAAAGTTCAACAGATTTCGTCGAACTCAGATCGATGAAATGTGTACAGTTCGTCGAACTAAATTCGACTAACTCCGAACGCAAATTTTCATTATAATTATTCGTTGAATTACGATCGATGAAACCAGTATGGTTCGTCGACCCGAGATTGACGATATTGGGGCCCAGAGAATGAAAACTTTCATTCTCTGAGTGGAGTTCGACGAACTCATCCCCATTCGTCGAACTCAAATCGACGAACTTACCAGAATTCATCGAACCCAGTTCATTTTAACAGAAACTTCAATTCATATAGAACACTTAATCAACCAAGACTATATGATAATCCATTCACCCAGTGGATAATTCCACCTATAAGATTTCACCCCCTAGGTTATAAAAATCAACCAGAATACTCATTCATTTCCAGTTTTAATTATAAAAAGAAACAAGGACCCAAGGTAACCTGGGTCAAGAATAGCTAATCTGTTTTATTGCAGGTGAAAGACTATCCCACCACAGAGCAACAGTGGTATCTGGATAGTGGCTGTTCAAAAGATATGATTGGAAACAAGGACAACTTATCAACTACAAGTCTAACCTAGGACCAAAAGTAATATTTGGTGATTCTAATTGTGGCCAGACTAAAGGATATGGAAAGGTCAAAATTGGAGCAGTCACCTTCAGGATTGTAGCTTATATAAGTGGACTGAAGCACAACCTTATATTCATAAGTCAGTTATGTGATGAAAGGTTTCAAGTATCATTTAACAAAACTTCCTATATTATTACTTCAGTAGATAACCAAGTAGTATTAACTGGTACTAGGGTAGGAAATATCTATGTAGTTAATTTTAAGTCAGATAAATCAAAAATATGCCTGTTTAACCAAACTAGTAATAATAATGATCTTTGGCATAGGAGATTACGACATGTAAATCTCAAAAACATTGCTAAACTCTCAAGGGAGAATCTTGGTAGAGGATAGCCTTCTTGCCCCTACAAGAAGGAAAGCTTTTGCATGGCTTGTCAGTTAGGCAAGCAAACTAAAAATAGTTTAAAGTCACTTAATAAGAGTAATTCACCTAGGATTCTATATTTTTTACACATGGATCTCTTTGGACCCATTGCTGTACAGAGCTTAAGAGGGAAGTCTTATACCTTAATAATTGTTGATGATTTCTCAGGGTTCACTTGGGTGTTCTTCTTGAGAAATAAGTCAGATAACTTCAAGGTTCTTACAGATTTTCTTAAGAGCATAAAGATTGAGCACTCTACTCTAGTTGCATTAATCAGAAGTGATCATTATACTGAGTATGAGCCTCTTCCCATTCAAAAATTTTGTGAGAAAGAAGGTATCAGGCACTATTTCTCTGCTCCTAGAACTCCTCAACAAAATAGGGTAGCTGAATGGAAAAACATAACACTGATTGAAGCTGCAGGCACATTACTTGTAGATGCTCACTTGCCCCTATCCTTTTGGGCAGAGGTTGTGAGCACAGCAAACTATCTACTGAATAGAAGTTTGATACACAAACTTAAGGGCAAGACCCCCTATGAACTACTCAAAGGGAAGAAACCTAAAGTAGATTACTTTAAAATTTTTGGTTGCATCTGTTACAATAATAACAACAACAATAAGAAACACATTAGAAAGTTTGAAGCCAAGGCTGAAATAAGAATTTTTCTTGGATATTTCCAAGTAAGCAAGGTTTATAGGGTTTATAATAAATCAACTATGAAAATGGAAGAATTTGTTCACATTTCTTTTGATGAAAGTAGCATGTTTTACAAGGAGAAGATTCCTTCTACTAGTGAGACTTTGCAGGAACCACATCTGTGTGAGAAGTTGGATGAATTGACCCTCACCAATGAGCCTGTTACACAACCTTCTCCACATATTGCTGAAGATAGTGAAGATGAAGACATTAAACTTAGTGAATAGCCAACAACAGCTATAATTCCACAAGAGTAATTAATTCCCCAAGCTGTTGCTCAACCAACTTCTTCTACTGAATTAGTCATACTTAGAGATCATCATGTCTCTCAAGTGATTGGAGACATATCAGTGGGTGTGCAGACAAGGCATCAACTCCACCAAGACATGATGCATGCCTGCTTCATATCTCAAACTGAGCTCCAATCCATTAAAGATGCTGAGAAAGATCCACACTGGATCATTGCAATGCAAGAGGAGCTTAACAAATTTGAGAGATGTAGAGTTTAGGATTTAGTTTCAAGACCGAAAGACTATCCAGTCATTGGAACTAAATGGGTATTTAGAAACAAAGTTGATGCCCATGGTCTTATCATAAGGAAAAAGGTAAGATTAGTTGTTTAAGGATATAAACAAGAGGAATGCATAGATTATGACCAGACATTTGCACCTGTTTCAAGGTTGGAAGCAATCAGAATCTTCCTTGCTTATACTTCCTACAAGAAGTTCACAGTATACCAAATGGATGTGAAGAGTGCATTCCTAAATGGTGAACTCATAGAAGAGGCCTATGTAGAACAACCACAAGGTTTATTTCTCCTACTTATCCCTCATATGTTTTCAAATTGTTGGAACACCCTATTACTAATTTGGGTCAGGATCACTATGTCTCTAGGAATCAATGCTTGACCTCCTGTATAGCTCAATAGGTCAATTAGAATTGAGTCTAAGGGTTAGAAGTCTAGGTTTGGAAGCTGCCCTCAAGACCAGGATTTTCTGTCTAGAGTCTAAGTCATATTGTCGAGCTCAGCACGACGATTCGTCGAACTCCAATCGACGATCGTCTAGCTCAACTTTGACAGATCGTCGAACTCCATTCGACGATCGCTGAGCTCAACTTCATTATATCGTCGAACTCCGTTCGACGATCGGTGAGCTCCGGTCGACGATTTTGACTCTACTTTTGTTCTTTATCTCTGAGCTCAGTTCGACGATCCTTGAGCTCAGATCGACGATATTTTGCTGCTGTATATTTCTAGATCGCTGAACTCAGCTCGACGATAGCAGAGCTCAGTTCGACGATTTCAGATAACTTCCAGGATGTTTCTAGATTCAAATTCAAATTAGTTAAGGAGTTATTCTGCAATTAATTCAGAGATTTCCTAGCCGTTTTCATTCATTTCTGGACCAAGTTTCAAGGAATATTTCTATGGACTTTCCTCTTGAAGAGATTCTGCAATTAAGGATGCAATTAATGCAGACCAACAACTATTCCTCTCAGAGAATGTTTTGTTCAGTATTAGAGAATAAAAGAGAGAATTGTTTTTTTGAATCTCTCAGACTGAATACAGAAAGAGATAGAGAGACACACACAGACAGATATCAGTAATCTTCAACAAAATATACTATCTCAAAGAATTCTCAAGAACACTCATCCAAGGAGATCAATCTTTTCAAAAATCTTCAGATCTCCCTAGTTTTCAAGTGTTCAAGGCCAACACCTTTCAAGACTCCAGACATCCAACATTTCAGTCATTGTTGAAATCATCTATTGCTGGAGTTCAATCTTTGAAGGTCTATCACCCTCAGCAAAACTTTTCTTCCAGAAGATCTCAAGGATTCAGGGGGAGCTTTGACATCAACAATTCACATAGTCTTCTCAGTTGTTTGAGAAAGAGAAGACTCTCATCACTCTCTCACCCCCTCTATGTAAAGGGTTTCTCAAACTCCCTTCAAAAGTTTGAGCTTGGTTTTTGAGCACCTTGTCAAAAGCTCATTGGTGGCAAGACACCTGATCAAAAAATCTAGTTTGATTTTTGAGCACCTTATCAAAGGATCATTGGTGCCCAGGACACCTGATCAACTCATCCTGCAGTGGATTCCTACCTAGGGTGGTAGAAGAGTGGATGTACCCAAGTTTAGGGGAACCACTATATTTCCTTGTGTCTTCTGGTTTTGCCTATCTTTATTTTTGTTTCTTGCCTTGATTATTCTGTGATTAGCTTTTGTTTAGCATAGTTCTGTGATTAGATTTTTAATTGCTTCCCTGCTCACTCTTATTACAATAATTGTTGTAAAAAGTTTCAAAGTACCATATACTATATTCACCCCCCCTCTAGAGTATATCAGATCTAGCTGCACTTTCAATTGGTATCAGAGCGAGGTTGGTTAAACATACCATACCTGATTGGTTGTACAGGCTAACACCTGAACCCAAAGATCCCAAGTTAGATCTGCTTTCTTTTGAATTTTATTATTAGATTTTGCTTTCACAAATCATGGCCCAAAATAAAGATTATGCTAACACCAGACCTCCAGTGTGCAATCTATCCAAGTTTGCACTTTAGAAAGCAAGGATCAGACTGTACATGAATTCTATTGACGAAGATATTTTTAACTCTATTTTGACAGTGTATCCAAGACCCCCAGAGAACACAAGCACAAATGCTGTTCCACCTCCATCAGGAACAGATGATGATATCAAGAGATGGAAGGTAGCTGATGCCAAGGCTATGAACATCTTTGCCCAGACAATGTCTGATGACATATTTCAGAAGGTGGCTGAATGTAATTCAGCTAAGGAAATTTGGGACAAACTCTCAGAAATAGTCTCAGGCTCAGCTGATGAGAGAAACGATAGGAGATCCCACCTCATATCTCAGTATGAAAATTTCAAGAAGGGAGAAACTGAGTCAGTGGGAGACATGTACAACAGGCTAAGCATAATTGTTAGTGAACTCAGGACATTGGACAAAGAGATCTCTCTAACTGAACTCTTGACAAGATCCTAATGTGCTTCCCCAGCACTTGGGATTCAAGAATCTGGCCAATTAAGGATGCCAGAAGTCTGAATGAGATCACCACTGAAGCTCTGTTGGGTAAGCTCAAATCTTATGAGCTACTCATCAAAAATAGAGAAGAAGAACAGAAGGCTGCCTCACCAGCCACAAGAAAAGAGAAGACCATAGCCTTCAAGGCAACTGAAGATCAGGCTGAAGACAAAGCCACAGGCAATGATGAACTGCTCAGTCTGTTGGCCAAAAGGTTTTACAGGATGGCCAGAAAGGACTTCAGAAGGAAATCATACAAGGAACATGATAAGCCAAGGTATGACAAGTCCACTAATAATTATAAAGACATTATTTGCTTTGGTTGCAGGAAACCAGGGCACATAGTTCCTGACTGTCCAGAGAATAAGAACAACGACAGAAGGGATAGGAAAGAAAGAAGAAAGGAGAAAGACTCCAAGAGGAATGGCAATAGCAAACCCTCATCAAGTAAAAACAAACATACAAGAAAGGGGTTTGTTGCTGAATCCTGGAGTGAGACTGAAGAGGAGTCAGAAGCCTCATCCAGCTCCAGTGATGATGAGGATGATGCAGAAGAAAAAGAGTTCTGCATGATGGCAATCAATGCCTCACAGCACAATTCAGAAGGAGAAGAGTCAGAGTCAGATTCAGAGACTCAACCTGAAGAAGATCAGGTAATTAGCTCTTTTGATTTTAATTCAGAGGACTTTAAATCTGAATTTAAAGCACTGTGTTTAGACCTGCTAAAGTCTGAGAAAGAAATTATCTCTCTCAGAAATCAATTATCTGAACACAATACTTTAAAGTCAGAAAACCTCAAACTCTCTCAGGAGTTGGAGTGTTGTAGGGAGCAGATAGCTTCACTGAAGAGTGAGCTCTCTGAGGCCAAGAAGCTTGAAGAATCCCTTAATGGGAGAAGCATCAAACTGATGGAAATCACAAGCACAGTGAACTCCAGATTCAATAGTACACTGGGCTTGGGTGCTTCATCCAGCCAACCCATAGTTCTAACAACTCCAATTAAATTCATTTCTGACAAAGGAAAGGGAGTTGTAGAAGTTACTAGGAAAAATTCTGATCTGCCTCAGAAAACCAAGTCCCAGCAGAAATCGTCGAACGGAGCTCGACGATCGCCGAACGGAGCTCGACGATCGTCGAACGCAGATCGACGATCTCAGGCAAAATCGTCAAACGAAGATCGACGATCTCAGCCAAAGTCATCGAACGCAGGTCGACTATCTCAAATACCTGACCTCAGCCATAGTCGACCGTCGAACGGAGCTCGACGATCTGACCCAAGATCGTCGAACGCAGCTCCAAGATCGTCGAACAGAGGTCAGAGCTCTGGAACCTTTTTCAAAGGCAAATCAAAATTGAATCCTAAGGGTCCTTCATCCCAAATCTTTAACCCTTATACTGAATGGATTATACCTCCAAGGAGATATCATCCTGAAGGATATAAGAGTCAACTTGGGATGTCTTTCATTTCAGAATTTAAAGGTTATCAACCTAGGCCCAAGGTAAACTGGGTCAAAAACAAATGAATTGTCTTATGTGCAGGTGAAGACCTATCCAACATCTAACCAGCAATGGTACTTGGATAGTGGGTGCTCTAAGCACATGACAGGGAACAAGGACAACCTCACTTCCTTTAGAGCCAAGCTTGGACCCAAAGTTATCTTTGGTGACTCAAACTTTGGACAGACTAAAGGATATGGTGCAGTCCAGATTGGATCAGTAACTTTCAAGAAGGTAGCTTATGTGGAAGGACTGAAGCACAACCTAATTAGCATCAGTCAGCTGTTTGATGAAGGCTACCAGGTGACCTTCAGCAAAGCCTTATGCAAAATCAAGTCAGAGGACAACACAACTGTGTTGACAGGTAAAAGAAAAGGTAACATCTACCTAGTAGATTTTCTTTCAACTGATGTAGATATCTGCTTGTTCAATTCTGTCTGTAGACCAAATATTTTATGGCATAAGAGACTAGGACACCTAAACCTTAGAACTATTGCTAGGCTATCCAAGGACAACCTTGTGAGAGGACTACCTTCTGTCCCCTACAAGAAGGAAGGACTATGCAGGGCTTGTCAATTAGGCAAGCAAACTAAAAACAGCTTTAAGTCACTTAATAAGAGTGATTCACCTAGGATATTGTATCTGTTACACATGGACCTTTTTGGACCCAACACAGTACAAAGCCTAGGAGGGAAATCCTACACTTTAGTAGTTGTAGATGACTTCTCTAGATTCACTTGGGTGTTCTTTCTAAGGAAGAAGTCTGATAACTTTAAGTGTCTGACAGAGTTTCTCAAGTGTATACAGATTGAGTTCAATACTCACATTGCCCTAATCAGAAGTGATCATGGGACAGAGTTTGATTCTCTTCTTATGCAAGAGTTCTATCAGAGTGAAGGGATCAGGCATACTTTCTCAGCTCCTAGAACTCCTCAACAAAATGGGGTAGCTGAAAGGAAAAATAGAACCCTTATTGAATCCGCCACTACATTGTTGTCAGATGCTCACCTTCCTCTATCCATTTGGGCAGAGGCAGTGAACACATCCAACTATGTGTTGAATAGAAGTTTGATACATAAACTAAATGGAAAGACTCCGTATAAATTACTCAAAGGGAAGAAACCTAAAGTTGATTATTTTAGGGTCTTTGGTTGTATTTGCTACATTCATAATAATGACAAGAAATATTTAGCAAAATTTCAAGCTAAAGCTGATGAAGGAGTGTTTCTGGGATACTCCATGATCAACAAGGCTTATAGGGTCTATAATAAATCATCTTTAAAAATTGAGGAATCTGTTCATATATCATTTGATGAATCTAACATGTCATTCAAGGAGAAGATCAATTCTTCTACCATAGAACCTTTGCAGGAACATTCTCTAGTTGAAGACTTGAACAAGTTACAGGTTACTCAAGAGGATGAAAGCAGTGGAGATGAAGAAAATGCTCAACATATTAAAGAACAACTTGAAGATCCAGCTGTTGTATCATAAGAGGAAACAACAATACAGGTTGGTGAACAATCAACACCCCCTGTTGATTTAGTAACATCAAGAGACCATCGAATTTCCCAAATAATTGGAGAAATCTCAGCTGGTGTGCAAACCAGAAATCAGGTCAACCAAAACCTGTTGCACACCTACTTCCTATCTCAAATTGAACCTCAGTCCATTCAAGATACAGAGCAAGATCCACACTAGATCATTGTAATGCAAGAGGAGTTGCATCAATTTGAAAGAAACAAAGTATGGGAACTAGTGCCAAAGCCTAAGGATCACTCCATTGTTGGAACAAAATGGGTATTCAAAAACAAATTGGATGATCAAGGAGTAATTATAAGGAACAAGGCAAGGCTAGTTGCTCAGGGATACTCTCAAGAAGAAGGAATAGACTACGACTAGACTTTTGCACCTGTTGCAAGATTGGAAGCCATCAGAATATTTCTAGCTTATGCAGCACACAAAGGCTTCAAGATATATCAGATGGATGTCAAAAGTGCATTTCTAAATGGAGACATCAAAGAGGAAGTTTATGTCAGACAACCTCCAGGTTTTATCTCTCCTACTTTTCCTGATTATGTTTTTAGATTGAATAAAGCATTATATGGTCTCAATCAAGCTCCTAGAGCATAGTATGAGACCCTAGCATGCTTTTTTTTGGAAAATGGTTTTATAAGGGGTAGAGTAGACCAAACTCTTTTCATTAGAACCCATAAGTCCCATACCCTACTAGTACAAATTTATGTAGACGATATTATTTTTGTTTCTATTGACTCCAAATTGTGCAGAAGGTTTTCTAACCTGATGCATTCTAAATTTGAGATGAGTAGCATGGGTGAGCTATCCTTCTTCCTAGGATTGCAAGTCAAACTGCATGCTGAAGGCATCTTCATTTCTCAAACCAAGTATGCAAATGAATTGGTTAACAAATTTGGTATGTCTGAAGCATCTTGTATGAAAACACCCATGCCTACTAATGATGTATTGGATGCTGATGCACATGGGAAACCTGTTGATCAGACAACATATAGAGCAATGATTGGCTCTTTACTGTATCTTACAGCTAGTAGACCAGATATAATGTTTGCTACATGTATATGTGCTAGGTTCCAAGTAAGCCCTAGAGAGTCACACCTAACACTAGTAAAGAGGATTCTCAGGTATGTTAAAAGTTGTCCAAATCTAGGTCTCTGGTATCCAAAAGATTCAGCATTTGATTTAAATGGATTCTCTGATGCTGACTATGCTGGATGCAGAATTGACAGGAAAAGCACCAGTGGAACTTGTCAGTTCCTTGGTGACAGACTTGTCTCTTGGTTTTGTAAGAAACAAACATCTGTGTCAACTTCAACTGCTGAAGCTGAATATATGGCTGCAGGCAGTTGTTGTTCACAAATCTTGTGGATTCAAAACCAACTCCTAGACTATGGCTACAACTTAGAGAAGTCTAAAATCTTTTGTGACAACACTAGTGCTATCTCTATAGCTCAAAATACAGTCCTCCATAGTAGGACAAAACACATAGAGATTAGGCATCATTTCTTAAGGGATAATGTTGAAAAGAATAAAATTGAACTACAGTATATCCCAACTGATTTACAAAGGGGAGATATTTTCACCAAGCCATTGGATGAAAAGAAACACACCTTCTTCCTAAATCAGTTAGTAATGTTAGATGGAGGAAGTCTTTAATAATATCCAAGATTTTGAAAGCTTAAAAATTGACTAAGACTAGGCAAACTTTCTGATTTTTCTTAGTGTCTAGAGTTTTTCTGTTCTCTGAACTGCGCTCGACCATTTTCCCTTAGATAGTCGAACGGAGAACGACGATTTCCAAAATCGTCGAACTGAGTTCAGCGTCTCTCAGATAGTATGAACTATCTCTTCCGGTCAATGATCATCGAACGGCGCTCGACGATTCTGTTCTCTGAACGATCGTCGAACAGAGCTCGACGCTCTCCAATATCGTCGAACGGAGATCGACGATGTTGAAGACTCTTCAGATTCCTTTAGTAGCCTCGATCGTCGAACTGAGTTCAACGATCTTTCCAACTCTGCGTCGAACCCTAATATAAAATTCATTTTTCGCCGTCGTTCACCTTTACGCTTTCGATTTCTCTGCAAGAATTTTCTTTCCCTCCAAACAGTTCTACACTTGGTCGTTTTGTTTGTTGCATTTTTGCAGGTACCCATGGCTGTGTCTGTTGCTGTTCTTGCTGCAATGAAGTTTGATGCTGGTTTCGATATTGACATGGAATCCTTCAGCACAACTGACCAGGCTTTTCAGGATATTTTGGGATTATTCAAAGACCAGAACCTGACTGCCATTATGACCATAAGGATCAAGCTGGCATCTGATGAGATAAAGGAATGGGTCTATACTGCCCATAATCAAGACACCAACACCATTGTTGGGTCTATATCGGGAACTCAGGTACCCTTAACCCCAGCAATTTTAACAGAAGTTTTTGAGTTGAAGAATGGTGAAGATTCTGCTGACTTATCTAGAGAAGAGTATTCTGAACTGCTTGCCAGAATGGGTCATTCAGAGGGAAACCCTAGCAAGCTCTTCAAAAGGAACCTTTTTGTAGAATACAGATTTATGGCAGATGTTGTTGGGAAAGTGCTGCTGGCTAAGCACTCTGCACATGATACAATTTCTAGGTATCAGCTCTGCCTCATGGGAGCTCTTGTGGATAGGAAAAATCTGAATTGGGGAGAAGTGTTCTTTGACCTTATCAAAAAGAAGATCAACAAAAGTTTTGTGAACTTTGGAAGGATCATTGGGGTGTTTCTGCAGCACAGGTGCCCTGCTTTGCTGGTCTCCTCTGGAATCCACATCAATGCTTCCAACAGACTGTCTTGTGTCCTCTTTGGAAAGTGGGACAGACAAATCAGCAAGCCCAGCAGGCCCTCCTCCAGCACTCCTTCAGGCATAAGGACTCTAAGAGTCACTTCTCCACAGGTCTCTGCCCCTGCAGATGACCTGCCTACTGTTGTTGCCTCTCCTCCTCCTGCAATTCCATCCCTTCCCATACCATTTACCTTTCCAGCTCCATCCACCATCATCATATCCAGTCCCTCTCCAACATCCACACCATCTCCAATACCTATTCTACCAACACCAGAAGATCACTTCCATCCATTATTCTCCTACCCTCCACCAGATGTCACCTCATCACCCTCAAATCCATCTTTCACCCACATTGATGATACCTTTATGGATGACTCTCCATCCTCTCCTCCTGAGCTACTCTCATCCTCCACTTCCTTTCAAGACCTTCTACACCAAATCATTGACCAACCCACTTTCACCCCATCTATCTCCATCCCACTGTCCTCCATTTCCACCTTACCAACACCTCAGCCATCCCTTCCACCATTTACCAGCTCTCCACTACCATCACCATCAGCTGCTCCTACATCTTCTACCTCTGCTCAAGTCACCCTTGAGCAAGTAGACATCTCAGCCCTTGCTGACAGGTTGTATGAGTTGCTTGCCCCCAGGCTCACTCTTCTGTTGGAGACCTCCTTGGCTCCACTACACCTATCAGTGGCAGCTCTTTCTGCCAGGCTCTCATCCCTCTTCCCTCAGGCAGCCCCTACAGCAGGGTGCCTTGATCCAGACTTGTCTGAATCTAGGCAGGGGGAGATGCCCTATGAAGTGAGTCTTCATGATGCTGCTACTACTGCTGTTGGTACTGCTGCTTCTTCTGCTTCTGCTCTTGCTGCTGTTGCTGTGCCTCAAGCACAAAGTCCTCCTGCTGCCGTCCTTGCAATAGACCTCAGGTCTTTGCTATCAAATTTTGATCAGTTTTACTTCAGCTGTCTGCCAGAGGTCAATGCTGTCCAGCCTCCAGAGGATCTATCCAAGGCACTTGTGCCATTTTCTTGCTGTGACCCAAGCATTATAACCTCCTTTGTCAATTCATTTTATGCTGCTGCTTCTTCTGAAGAAAGCATTGTTGTTGCTTCTGATATTGTTGCCCCTACTGTTGCTGAGATTTCTGTTATTACTGCTGATGAACCAATCTCCAAGAAAATTCTTATGTCAGAGGCACCAGAATTTGAGCCTTCTGCAGTTTCTGATGATATTCCTCCTGTTGATGCTGTTGTCAGTGAAGTTGCTACTGCTGTCACCTCTCCAGAGCCTTTAGTTGCTTCTGCTGCTGTTACTGTTTCCACTCCAATTGCAACACCTGAAATATCTGCTGCTATTATTGCTTCAACACATGCTGCTACAACCTCTGCCTCATCTGCTTCTGTACAGCTCAAGAAGGATCTAATGAAGAAAATTGATGCTCTCTATGATGACCAGAGTTCTGAAAGTGATGAATTTAGAACAGACTCTGATGACTCTTCTGCTACCATTGCCAGGAAAAGAAAGCTAAGGAGCAAAGCCATGAAGAGGGTACCTCCTGCCAAGGTTAAGGATAACAATGATATTCCATACTACATCCTTCATGATTCTCCTATTACTGAGCACTGGATGCAGTATTCTAAGAATCAGCTGAAAGCTATGAAAAAGAAGAGAAAATATGAAAAGGGTTCCTCACAGTTCCAACACTCTCATCCTCCTCCACCACCTCCTCCTGATGCAGGTGCAGGTGGAAGCTCTGCTGCTCAACCCCCAGCCAGAAGTCAGGCTCCTTATCAGGATCATGCTAGATCCTACAATAGGGGAGGCCAATCCAGGGGTTCTCAATCAAGGAGAGGAGGATACAGAGGAGATCAAAGAGATCTCCAAGTCTACTCCAAAGGGTACTCAAGGCAACACCCATATTCTAGGGGAGGACAAACTTCAACAGATACAACATCTGGTCCTTTCCCTTACAAGCTGAAAGAAACTGTGTCTGCCAGGCCTCCTCAAGACAATCCCTCTAACAGATATGAGCCTCCTATACCTTTTGAGGATCCTGAAAACAATCCAGCTGCTTGGACTGCCAGATTAAAAGAATTAGCTGTACTGGATCAGATTAAAAAGGCTAGAGAGCAAGGAAAAGATTCATCCAACATTTCATCAATGTCTGAACAGAGACAAAAAGAGCTAGAAAGATATGCATCAAGTAAATTCTTTGATTCTGAAAGGTATATGGAATTACATCCTGAAGCAGTGGTTCCCAGGCTTAAACAGCAAACATCTTTAGGTGTAGTAGATGATACCAGATCAAAGAAGGAAGCCCTCAATCCCAACAGAGAGATTAAAATGGTTAAGGGCAAGGAAAAGAAATGATATTGTAAGGTGACATTCTCTGAGATTTCTGATTACTATCTGGATGCTATATATCTCTGTGGTTCTGCAAAGACTAGCTTGTTGTTTTTCTGTTTTGCTGCTTGTATGTTGTTATTTAATTTTTCCAAAAGTTTGTAAATAGTAATCCTAACCCAAATAGGGGGAGATTGTTGGAACACCCTATTACTAATTTGGGTCAGGATCACTATGTCTCTAGGAATCAATGCTTGACCTCCTGTATAGCTCAATAGGTCAATTAGAATTGAGTCTAAGGGTTAGAAGTCTAGGTTTGGAAGCTGCCCTCAAGACCAGGATTTTCTGTCTGGAGTCTAAGTCATATTGTCGAGCTCAGCACGACGATTCGTCGAACTCCGATCGACGATCGTCTAGCTCAACTTCGACAGATCGTCGAACTCCATTCGACGATCGCTGAGCTCAACTTCATTATATCGTCGAACTCCGTTCGACGATCGGTGAGCTCCGGTCGACGATTTTGACTATGCTTTGGTTCTTTATCTCTGAGCTCAGTTCGACAATCCTTGAGCTCAGATTGATGATATTTTGCTGCTGTATATTTCTAGATCGCTGAGCTCAGCTCGACGATAGCAGAGCTCAGTTCGACGATTTCAGATAACTTCCAGGATGTTTCTAGATTCAAATTCAAATCAGTTAAGGAGTTATTCTGCAATTAATTCAGAGATTTCCTAGCCGTTTTCATTCATTTCTGGACCAAGTTTCAAGGAATATTTCTATGGACTTTCCTCTTGAAGAGATTCTGCAATTAAGGATGCAATTAATGAAGACCAACGGTTATTCCTCTCAGAGAATGTTTTGTTCAGTATTAGAGAATAAAAGAGAGAATTTTTTTTTCTGAATCTCTCAGACAGAATACAGAAAGAGATAGAGAGACACACACAGACAGATATCAGTAATCTTCAACAAAATATACTGTCTCAAAGAATTCTCAAGAACACTCATACAAGGAGATCAATCTTTTCAAAAATCTTCAGATCTCCCTAGTTTTCAAGTGTTCAAGGCCAACACCTTTCAAGACTCCAGACATCCAACATTTCAGTCATCGCTGAAATCATCTATTGCTGGAGTTCAATCTTTGAAGGCCTATCACCCTCAGCAAAGCTTTTCTTCATGAAGATCTCAAGGATTCAGGGGGAGCTTTGACATCAACAATTGTTGGGTATTGTATCCACGATTACCTAGATTTGAGGAAGCCACCTATCAAGATAAGATGAATTCACAATGTATTTGATGAAACATCTTAAGTTGTACTTGCAGTTCCTCCACGCTAAGTGCACACCAATGTCAGGGTACAGTAGGTCAATATACACGGGTCTGCACGACGTAATCCCTCGTTGAGCAGATCAGTGTGTTGGCCTACGTGTACTCTCTCTATTGGAGTGCACTTACTTTCAAGTACAGGGCAGTTCATATGCAAGAGAAGACAAGGAGCATGGATGGATCAAGGAGCAGCTCCTGGGTGGAAGACGAAAATTCGTCTAAGGAAAATTCGCCGAGAATCACCAAGTGATTCTCGCCGAATCGACGAGAATCATTAGTGATTCTCGCCGACTCCTTTTGACTACCTCAAAACGGTGCCAAGCAAGATTCGGCGAGAATCACTAGTGATTCTCGCCGAACCAGTGGCCAAGCAGCTCATGTATTCAAAGTGAAATTCATTGAGAATCAATAAGTGATTCGGCGAGAATCACTAACGATTCTCGATGAATCGTCGAGAATCACTTGGTGATTCTCGCCGATTCGTCGAGAATCGCCTGCGATTCTCGCCGATTTTTCCTTGGCGTTTTCTCTGGAATTTCCTGAACCGGATTCTGCCTTTGGACTAGTTTGAACCGGACTTAGGGATTTCTAGTGTGGGTCCCACAAACGGTCATATTGGAATTATCTACAGTATATATATTCCAGTATTTTGAACAGTAAAACTACGGAGAAAGGAGAAGAAACCTAGCCGCGACGTAACCCTAATATCGCGAACTCTCTCCGCCGCCGCCGTCGCGCTCAGGCAAATAGGTCGCCGTCAACGATCGTTCTTCTTCCCGATCTCCGGCGACAGAAGCTTAGCAAAGCTTGAGTCTCACGTGTCTATCCAGAGATCTCTTGTCTCTCGATTTGGTGACCGGGAAAAACTCCCCCGTCCGAATCGATCGAGACGACCGATCCTAGAGTGACCGTTGGTAGACCTAGTTTGCTTCGCTACGAAGTTTGGATCTCCAAGTTCAGCAGCCGCTTATCATTGTAGCCGCCGATCCCGAAGCTAGCCGCCGCTTGTGTTGCCGCCGCCGGTTCCGGGGAGATCCTCTCCAAGAGAGACCAAGGTTGTAGACTTCTCGTTAACTTCACGAACACATCGTCGAACGAAGAGGAACACCGTAGTCTCCAAACGAAGTTTGTATCTCGTGTACACTCTATATTTAATTTCGTTGTAAAGGAACTTTTGTTCCGTGTTGTAAGGGTTGGGTGCAACCCGTTTTGTGGGAGTGTTGACTCTCACGTGTGGAAGGGCTCCTTCCGTTAGTGCAGGGATTGGATTTCAATCCCGTTGGAGAAGTGACCGAGTCGTCCCTTGTTGGGGAGATAGGTCGAAGGGGGAAAGTGGACGTACCCAAGTCGGGGAACCACTATAAATTTCCTGTATTTTCTGTGTGCTGTGTTGTTTATCTTTATTGTGCAGGTACTATTATAAATTCCGCAAAAGCGCTACACGTCACCTATCCCCCCCCCCCCCATAGGTGCACATAGTTGATACTAGGTGGACTTTAAAGTGGTATCAGAGGGAGGTTACTCATCAAAACGGTTAACACCTTGAGTAGAATCCTGCCACCAGTGTCAGAAGCATGGAGCTAGAGTATGAGATGCCGCCACTCAAACTCCCCGCCTGCACAAAGGATTATTATCCCATCTGGCGAATGAGAGTGTCATGTCACCTTGATGTTATCGATCCTCGAGCATCCTTCATCCTGGAAGAGGGTCCGTTTATTTCCATGAAGACCTCCGACTCTGGGATCCAAGTCCCCATGTGCATTGCTGAGATGACAGAGATGGAACTCTCATTTTTTCAATTGGACCAGAGGATTCGTCAAACTATCTTGGATATCTGGTCTGGAGCCTCTCGCTCTAGATTGGAAAAATGCAGAACAGCTAAATCTCTGTGGATGATGATCTCAGAGCTGATGGGGGGGTCAGAGAAAGCTGGAATATGCTGCCAATCAGAGGATGAAGCGTATATGGGGGTCCTCACTTCTGAAGATAAAGGCCAGGATCCCTCGGACTGCATCAGAGCTCCAGTATCCTTGCCAGAGACTGAAGTAGATAGTGAGGAAAGCAGCTCTAATGTGGATGAAATAATAGTCACTGGATCAAATGACCATAGCGCTGAAGAGCAGGTAACATCTTCCTCCTGCCCCGTATCTCTTGAAATATTTGAAGACAGGAACTGCCCTCCTTCAGAAAATTCTGACTCCCTGAAGAGAGCCCTTCAGGAAAGCAACCTACTTGCTGAGGAGCAAGCTCGAGAAATTGCTCGACTGAAGATCTTGTTGGTTCTCCAATTGGCGTCCAACAAGGCCAAGGACTCTAAGATCTCAGCTCTAGAGAGTAGTCTAGAGAATGAGAAAAGAATAGTATCAAACTTCTCCAAGGTTGATGCTATTAAGAGAAAGCAAGAAAATGGGTGGATCTCCCGGATTATCAATTCATGGAGAAATGGGGAAACGGTTTTCCGACCCCCCACTCCAAGCAGGAAGGCAACTCATCATGCCTTCAAGTATGACCTCAGGAATAGTCGTGGTCACTGCAAGGGTGATCTGTCCCCATGTGGAGACACCCGGAGTGCAAGGGCCGGCATGGCCACCCACGAGAGAATTCCTAAGGCTCATACTGAGCCCTTTGTATTCACTGCCACTGCCTCAACACAGTGTAGATCAGTATGTCCCAACTCACAGAAGACTTCTCACCACTCGAGGACACGGGATAGAGAGGATAGAAGTCATGATGTCAGGCTCCATGGGGCCTTAGTAAGGGAGATGCCTGAAAGAATGGCACCACCTTCCCGGCCTCGTAACGCTCACACCATGTATTCTTTCCACCCTTCCACGTGTCTCGATGGAAGAGGAATTTGTGTGACAAGAACATGCCCTATCCCGTTTAGACCTAGGACCGTGACTACATCAGTCACTAGATCAGGTCGAAAACGGCGATACAACATACACCCTTGTTGGTGCTGCGGCAAAGTGGGGCACTTTGCCATCGACTGTTGGCATAACCCCTCTGTGCCCACAGCAAGGGCTTATCCACATTCTCGGGACAGAGGTAGTCCTCCAGACAGGTTTTCTGAAGGAAGGCAGTTGCGTGCTTATGCTAATAGGAACCTAGGACCCAAAATGATTTGGGTTCCTAAGGTAAAGTTATTCTTTCTTGCAGGGTAGTCTAGGTCCCCGTGAATATGATGGGAACTAGACAGTAGGTGGCTCAAGACTAAATTGGAATAAGCATCTGCAATAACAGATGTGCTATCTGTTTGAGCATACTCACACTGAGCATCTAATGTGTTCTACCTGTGGGACTAAGACGATGACTCTCAAAATACCAGGTAATTTTGATCAGTTCAAGGACTTGTGTCATGTTGCATCCTCATTCAAAATATATATATATATATTTCTAACCATGTGTATATTTATACTTATGCTTATCATGTATGTGTGCACCTCTACGGAGAGCTTAACTCGATGTATGCAAACCATTACACATCAATAAAGGGTTAACGAAGTTATGTCATCGTGAATCTCGACAACTCACGATTGACATCAAGAAGTCTTTGAAAAAGCCTAGTTAAAATCCCAATAGATTGACTGTAAAATATACATGTATTTATCATGTGTATATAGACGTGACATCAGAAAATCTCAAAAATGTTGCAAGCTTCTCAACGTGACAGTTTCTAGTCAAGGGACCTCTCAAATTCAAATTAGACAAATGGTATCAGAAATCGAACTAACCAAATCTCCGGACATACAAATCCCGCCGACCCTTCGCATTCACCCTGAATCCCGACGATTTAGATAAATCCCGCCGAAAGAGTCCTTCCGCCTATTCGCCTTCTTCACTCCAGCCTCAAGTAAGAGTTCTTCCGCCTATTCGCCGAAACCCGCCGGAGCTCTCCCTCCGACTCGCCGACTCGCTATACATCCCGCCCTAAGGACAACTGCTGGGTGTCCATCTTCTTCCCGTAAGCTCTCGTCTAATCGCGAAGTGTCCCTGTGACCGCAAGGTTCTCGCAAGGTCCATCGTCAAATCGAGAAGGTTCTCGCACCGTTCTAGCAAGGCCGAACCTCACAGGAAACTCTTCTATCCACCGAAGGTCCTTCCGAAGCTCCTCAACTCAGTTCCATATAAGTCCTTAGGTAACCTCTCCCTCACCCGAAGCATCCACTAATGGAGTTTTCTTTTTGAAAGTTCATTAACATTTTGAGTAGGGCTTCTCTCTAGATCTACAATGGCTCCAAGGACGACTGCAGGGTTGGTCTCTGGCTGCGAGCTGGTTCGAACTGGATTTTCTCATGCCTCAGACGAATTCCGCAATATCATTCTAATGCTGGAAGAGGCTGGGCTAACCTTCGTCCTGGAGCACCCTTGCAAAATTCTGGACAAAGAGGTGCTGAAATTCTTCTCTACCGCAAGACTCCGAGATAGAGACTCCATAATCAAGAGCAAGGTGGCTGGGACAAAAGTAAAGATGTCTGCCAGCAAGCTGACTTGCTACCTGCAGCTTTCTAGTTCGGAGCAGGAGGACTATCTGTAGGACGAGGACAAAACCAGAACTCTCATGTTCTGCGGTCTTCCTCGAGGAACTCGATGAATAAAGAGAAAGGAGATGAATGAAGAAGGAAAGCTCCTATCTGACATTATTGGAAAAGTGCTCATCTGCAAGCCGGGCTCGCATGACCATATCTCAGGAGATATGTTCAAGATCCTCATAGCTGTTGTCTGTCGCAAGAGGTTCAACTGGGGGGAGTTACTGTTCGAGAAGATCAAGGACACTCTGGGCACTCCTAGTTTCGGCCGCATTATAAGTCTATATCTCAACCAGCTCAACGGAGACAAGTTCGACATGAGCAAAGGCATCCCTCTCCACTACTTGAAGAAGATGGATGCAAGTGTGTTTGATCAATGGGAGCGGCGTATCGGGCAGCCTGCTGTGGAAGAGCAACAGGAAGTATCTCCAGCAGTCTCCCCCGGTGAAATTCCTGATACCGTGACTGCAGGAATCGAGGAGGAGACTCTACCCCCTCATACAGATGTATTATCTGAAATCACCCAAGTGGCCAGGGATGCTGTGGCCGACATTCAAGAAAAAAGTGACACTGTGCTGGAGACTGGTGATCAAGAATTAGAAGAAGCTGCTGATATCGATGATTTCTTGGATGAGGATGGAGAGGAAGATGAGAATGAGGGACATGAAGTATTTGAGACTCCGGATCCTGTTGAACCTCCATCTGACAAGTCTGCACCCGTGGAGGGGGAGTTAGATAAATTTACAGAGGCCGCCAACATTCCTCCTTTAGAGCCAGTGATTGTATCCAGTTCTACCGATGCGTCTGCTGAAGAGCAAGAGCAAGGCCAAGAAGTGCCTCCGACTATACCGTTACGAGATGAGCTGGCCACTCAAACGGTCAATGTCATTCAAGGTATAGTGAATGAACTTAAAGCTTCTTTTGATACAGCTCAGAAAACACTGCTGAAAAGGATTAAGACTTCTGAAAATCTCATGCTTAAGAATATGGTGTAAATCAACCATAAACTGGACGTAATGGAGAAGAAATTTGAAGAGAAGTATACCGCGGCTGGCGAAGCTGTCACACTCTTAATGGCCGGCTTGAAAAAGAATACTGATACTCTGGCTGTCGTAAATCAGAACGCACATGTTGTAGCCAACAACATTCAGAAGTTTGATGGTAATATGGTCACTTTAAATGCCAATCAGCAGGCCCTGATCACTGAATTCACCAAGACCACGAAGCATATTGATGACTCCCTGCACTCATATGCCAACTGCATAGTTGTCGAAGCCAAAAAGGGGGAGAAAGAGTATATAGCTAAGTTGGCTGAGCTTCAAGAAAGCATGAGCACACACTTCGCCCAATCAAGCAAATATGTCTATGAGAGCTGCTGGTGGATGCTCCAACAGGCGCTAGGTACGTTAGGCGTCGTTCTGCCTGACAATCCTGTCGATATTCATGTCCCTGAGACATCTAAGGCCGCTGAGGAAGTAAGTGTTGTTGAGGATGTAAGTGCAAGTGCTGCAGATATTCCCACACATGACGCTGATGCTAGGGCTCTCTCCAAAGCTAAACTGAGGAGCATGTTTGACCAAGAGGCCTTAGCAAAAGCCCGGGGAAAGAGAAAAGTTCAAGAAGGGACCTCCAAGGAGACACAGGCTGCAAAGAGAACTCGAATGAATGAGGAGGATGTACGAAACGAAAGGTGGAGTCCAGTTTCAAGGAACATAATCTTAGACACCTTCTGGCTGCAAGAAAGAGGAGAGATCAATCGAAACGAAGTATATAGCCAGTATGAGTGGGAAACGCACAAAACGTTTGAAGCGAAACGCAACCTCTTTTTCAGAAACAACAAGGATGCAGATAAAGTTGCTCCTCCTAGGTATTACCCGAAGCCCAAAGAATACATGGAGAGGCAAAGCAAGAAGTACTTGGCTCAAAATCCTAAGGGTGACTTAGCTAAGGAAAAATAGTCAAAAACTTATAGCTTGTCACTTTGTCTTAAAAACATTTAATGATTATTGTTGTCATAGAAACAATTCTGGATTATATGTGTATATATTTATATTGGTATATATATTTGAATTTGTGAATGACTCAAGTCCTGATCTGATTGCATATATTCTCTTGTGCTGCATGTTTAATTTCTAAATGCTATGTTTATTATTTGATATGTGTTATTCATCTTAGCTAGTAGGGTTTTGGCTTCGTCAAATAGGGGGAGATTGTTGGGTATTGTATCCACGATTACCTAGATTTGAGGAATCCACCTGTCAAGCTAAGATGAATTCACAATGTATTTGATGAAACATCTTAAGTTGTACTTGCAGTTTCTCCACGCTAAGTGCACACCAATGTCAGGGTACAGTAGGTCAATATACACGGGTCTGCACGACGTAATCCCTCGTTGAGCAGATCAGTGTGTTGGCCTACGTGTACTCTCTCTATTGGAGTGCACTTACTTTCAAGTACAGGGCAGTTCATATGCAAGAGAAGACAAGGAGCATGGATGGATCAAGGAGCAGCTCTTGGGTGGAAGACGAAAATTCGCCGAGAATCACCAAGTGATTCTCGCCGATTCGGCGAGAATCACTAGTGATTCTCGCCGATTCGGTGATAATCGACGAGAATCATTAGTGATTCTCGCCGACTCCTTCTGGCTACCTCAAAACGGTGCCAAGTAAGATTCGGCGAGAATCACTAGTGATTCTCGCCGAACCAGTGGCCAAGCAGCTCATGTATTCAAAGTGAAATTCGTTGAGAATCAATAAGTGATTCAGCGAGAATCACTAACGATTCTCGACGAATCGTCGAGAATCACTTGGTGATTCTCGCCGATTTTTCCTTGGCGTTTTCTCTGGAATTTCCTGAACCGGATTCTGCCTTTGGACTAGTTTGAACCGGACTTAGGGATTTCTAGTGTGGGTCCCACAAACGGTCATATTGGAATTATCTACAGTATATATATTCCAGTATTTTGAACAGTAAAACTACGGAGAAAGGAGAAGAAACCTAGACGCGACGTAACCCTAATATCGCGAACACTCTCCGCCGCCGCCGTCGCGCTCAGGCAAATAGGTCGCCGTCAACGATCGTTCTTCTTCCCGATCTCCGGTGACAGAAGCTTTGCAAAGCTTGAGTCTCACGTGTCTATCCAGAGATCTCTTGTCTCTCGATTTGGTGACCGGGAAAAACTCCCCCGTCCGAATCGATCGAGACGACCGATCCTAGAGTGACCGTTGGTAGACCTAGTTTGCTTCGCTACGAAGTTTGGATCTCCAAGTTCAGCAGCCGCTTATCATTGTAGCCGCCGATCCCGAAGCTAGCCGCCGCTTGTGTTGCCGCCGCCGGTTCCGGGGAGATCCTCTCCAAGAGAGACCAAGGTTGTAGACTTCTCGTTGACTTCACGAACACGTCATCGAACGAAGAGGAACACCGTAGTCTCCAAATGAAGTTTGTATCTCGTGTACACTCTATATTTAATTTCGTTGTAAAGGAACTTTTGTTCCGTGTTGTAAGGGTTGGGTGCAACCCGTTTTGTGGGAGTGTTGACTCTCACGTGTGGAAGGTCTCCTTCCGTTAGTGCAGGGATTGGATTTCAATCCCGTTGGAGAAGTGACCGAGTCGTCCCTTGTTGGGGAGATAGGTCGAAGGGGGAAAGTGGACGTACCCAAGTCGGGGAACCACTATAAATTTCCTGTGTTTTCTGTGTGCTGTGTTGTTTATCTTTATTGTGCAGGTACTATTATAAATTCCACAAAAGCGCTACACGTCACCTATCCCCCCCCCCATAGGTGCACATAGTTGACACTAGGTGGACTTTCAACAATCCACATAGTCTTCTTAGTTGTTTGAGAAAGAGAAGACTCCCATCACTCTCTCACCCCCTCTTTGTAAAGGGTTTCTCAAACTCCCTTCAAAAGTTTGAGCTTGGTTTTTGCGCACCTTGTCAAAAGCTCATTGGTGGCAAGACACCTGATCAAAAAATCTAGTTTGGTTTTTGAGCACCTTATCAAAAGCTCATTGGTGCCCAGGACACCTGATCAACTCATCCTGCATTGGATTCCTACCTAGGGTGGTAGAAGAGTGGATGTACCCAAGTTTAGGGGAACCACTATATTTCCTTGTGTCTTCTGGTTTTGCCTATCTTTATTTTTGTTTCTGGCCTTGATTATTCTGTGATTACCTTTTGTTTAGCATAGTTCTGTGATTAGATTTTTAATTGCTTCCCTGCTCACTCTTATTACAACAATTGTTGTAAAGAGTTTCAAAGCACCATATACTCTATTCACCCCCCCCCCTCTAGAGTATATCAGATCTAGCTGCACTTTCAAAATTGCATAAGCCTCTCTATGGTCTAAAGCAAGCTCCAAGAGCTTGGTATGAAACCTTAGCAAACTTTCTCTTAGAGCATAATTTTTCTAGAGGCATAGTAGATAGGACTTTATTTATAAAGCATCATCATGATAAAATCTTATTAGTACAAATATATGTAGATGACATTATATTTAGTTCTACTGATTCCAAACTATGCAAAAGGTTCTCCAACCTTATGCATTCCAAGTTTGAAATGAGTAACATGGGTGAGCTCTCCTACTTCCTTGGTCTCCAAGTGAAGCAGCCCCTTGATGGAATCTTGTTGTCCCAGTCCAAATATGCTAAGGAGCTAATTAAAAGGTTTGGGATGGCTGATGTTTCAGCAAAAAAACACCTATGGATACAAATGTTGTAATTAATTCTGATGAATATGGTAAACCTGTAGATCAAAAATTATATAGGGTCATTGTTGTGTCCCTGTTGTAACTTACAGCAAGTAGACCAGACATTATGTTTGTTATATGTCTTTGTACTAGTTTCCAGGGGAACCCTAAAGAATCTCACCTTATTTTCTTAAAAAGGATTTTGAGATATATAAAGAGTTGCCCTAATTTAGGACTCCAGTATCCAACTGAGTCAGAATTTGATTTAACTGGATACTCTGATGCTGACTTTGCTGGATGTAGAGTGGACAGAAACAGCACATCAGGGACATGTCACTTCCTTGGTGATAGGCTAGTGTCTTGGTTTTACAAGAAGCAAACATCTGTGTCTACTTCAACAGCAGAAGCTGAGTATATGGCAGCTGGCAGTTGTTGTTCACAGATACTGTGCATTCAGAATCAACTCCTAGATTTTGGTGTCAACTTAAATAATTCAACTTTACTTTGTGATAATACCAGTGCAATTTCTATTGCACAGAATCTAGTAAATCATAGTAGAACTAAGCATATAGATGTAAGACATCATTCCATTAGAGAGTGTGTTGACAAAAAAAATTAATTTAATCTCACCTTTATCTCTACTGATTTGTACAAGGCAGATATCTTCACCAAACTCTTGGATGAGAAGAAACATCTGTTCTTTATGAATCAGCTAGGTATGATAAATGGAGATGCATTAATTTAACTTTTTGTCTGTGGTCGAAGAATTTACCACAGTTCGTCGAACGGAGATCGACGAACTGAGAAAAGTTCTTGAGAAATTCATCGACCTGAGATCGACGAACTCTCTGTGTGTGAAGTTTTATTCGTCGAATGGAGATCGACGATATTGCTTCAGAAAATGTTTTGTCGACCTGAGCACGACAAAATGTTTTCCCTTTTTCAGACTGAGATCGACGAACTCTTTTGTCAATAAAATATTTCGTCGAACTCAGATTGAAGAATTTTGTTTATTTCACAGGACGGAGTCTACCACTTCATATTCTGAAAACCATATAACTAGGTTTTCTTCGAGCTCCATCCCGTGCTTTTTGTTCCCCTTGCACTTGATCTTTTTGTTTTCTTTTGCAGGTGATCAATGGCGATTCCGGCGAGCTCTCTGGCGGCGATGAAATTTGATATGGGATTCGACATAGACTTTGAATCGTTTCAACATTCTGATCAAGTTTTTCTTGATATACTGAAACTATTTGAAGAACAATAGTTAAAGAACTTCATGACAACCAGAATCAAGATAGCTGCTACTGAAATAAGAGAATGGGTGTTCACCTCCTCCACTCCAGATACCGACACAATGATAGGCACTATATCTGGTAACCAGATTTCTCTTTCCCCCGCAATACTAATTGAAATTTTTGGTTTGATGAATGGTGAAGAAGAGTAAATGATTGATAGTTCTGAATTTGATAACATGCTGATTAAAATGGGTCATATTGGAGAGAACCCTAATAAATTACTAAAGAAAAATTTATCTTCTGAATACAAATTCTCATCTGATGTTGTGGGCATGGTATTGCTAGGAAAGCATACCACTCATGACTACATTACCAAGCAATAATCTCTGGTAATGTGTGCATAACTGAATAAGAAAGCAGTAAATTGGTCAAGGATTCTATTTGACTTGATAACGAAGAAGAATAGTAAGAAAGAAGTTTATTTTGGAAGAATTCTGGGCATCTTCCTACAGGAAAAGGCAGCCGAATTACTGGTCTCCCAAACCATATTCATTAATGCTTCAAAAAGGCTAACATGTGCCTTGTTTGGAAGGTGGGAGAGGACAATCTCAAAGCCATCCAAGGCTTCAACCTCTTCTAGAAGTTCTGAGGGTACAAGAGCTGCAACAGCTGATCCCCCACCCCCAGAAATTGTCCCCTCCATCAGCATTCCAGCCACCCAGATACCTACACCTCCATCTTAATAATCTACACCTCCACAAATTCCTTCATCAACCCTCCAACAACCAATTCAATCCTCTGCACATCAACCAACTCCACCAATTCAATCTCCTATACATCAACCGACACCAGTTCAATATCCAAAACACATCACACCACCTCCATCTCCATTACCACCTCATCTAGATGATATTCCCCTCCATAACCTCTTATCCATTCCATCTTTTGATCTGTTCTCATCTCCCATCAATTCTCCATCACCTCAAGATGAGCCAATGTCAGACACCACTACTTTCACTTCATCATCCATCCTCCATCCTTCTGTATCAACTCAGACACCCTCTGAGTTTATGGAAATGGATTCTCCTTCCCTTTCCTCTCTTCTGGAACTCCTCACTCCCCTAATTTCAAACCTTATAACAGAGTCCATTAAACCTCTTGCTGACTCTACTGCATCCTTATCTGCCATCATTTCTGCTGGCTCCACTGTCCCTTCTTCTGGGGACCTGGCTTCAGGACCCTCTGAAACCAGGCAGTGGGAGATATCTAGTGAAGAAGCTATAGTTTCCTCTCCTCCAGCAGTAGGAGCAGCAGTTTTGCAGATAGATGAGCCTGCAGATGCAGATACAGATGTATATATGCTTACAGACGCTGAGACAGTAGCAATTGATATGCTTTGTACAGTTGAGCAAGTTGACTTGCGAGAAGTTTTGAATTTTGGTGATTGCCTTATCAATCCCACAATAGATATTTACAATTTACTAAATTCTTTTGACACAGCTTATTTGAATTATCTTCCAGAAGTCTACCCAAAGAACTTTATGGCTATAGTTTGCTATTCTTCTCCAATAAGTCCTGAAGTTGTTAATCAACTAAAGGCAAGTTTTGCAGCACCAATAATTATAGAAGAACATGTGACTGAGAATGTTCTTAAACTATTCTCTACCCCAGAGCAAAAGGCTATCTCCCCTCCCAAAGCTCTTTCCCCTCATACCTATAAAATGGATGATAGTCCATTACTAGACCTGGATGAAATCATTCTTACAAACATAGCAGAAGAGAATCTAACAGTTTCTGAAAGTATTGTTACAGTAGAAGATTCAGAACCTCAAGTGCCTCCTCAAGCTGAAAAGTAAATCTCGAAGGAAGCCTTGAAGGTAATTGATGCTTTGTATGACAACCCTCTAGGATCTTCTGATGATGACAATGATGATGAAAACTCTGATGAATATGGTGATCCAAAAGCTAATAAGAAGATTGATAAGAAAAGCAAACTCCTGCTAAGGCTATTCTTAAACCCAATCCCAATGCAGACACTCCCTACTACATTCTACAGAAGATTACTCCTTACCCAAGGATGCCTTCATGGATGTGGCTATCTAAGAATGAGAAAAAAGCAAGGAAAAAGAGCAGAAGGTACTCTCTCCTCCTTCTTCTCAAAGGAATTGGAGAAGTCATCCTCCTCCTCCAGCAGTAGGTGCTTCAGGTAATGTATCTCAGAGATCTACCCCTCACATTCAAATATACAAAAGGTAAAAAGACAGATCTTCAAGATCTCATTTCCAAGGAAGCAGTCAGCAGAAACATTCTTAAAACAGCAGCAGACAACAATAGCAATATCAGAAGCAAGGCATATAAACAAAGCATCTAAAGTTGATCAATCTAAGAAAGATAATAGTTCTGAAAGACCTGAATCTCCAACAGTTCCTTTTGTTGATCCTAAACAAGAAAACATTTCAAAGATGGCTAGATTTCTAGAACTGGTTAGACTCTCTCTGAAAAACAAAGCTAAAGCTGAAGGCAAAGATCCCTCACAGTACTCTATAATGTCTTCCTATAGAAAAGAAGAACTCAAGAGGTATGTAAAAGCTAAAAAGTTTTTCAATGTAGATGACTATATGAATCTGCATCCAGAAGCAGTTGTTCCAAGAGCAACTTCTATCAACATAATTGGAGCATCAGACATGACTATGTCTAAAAGAGAAGTAGCTAAGCCAAATAGAGAATTCATATTCAGACAGCCCTCTAATAAATCTGAAAAAGCTGAGAAAGAAATGTCAAAGAAGAACAGAAAACTGTTATGTTTAGTTTTTATTCTCTGAACTCTATCTATTTATCATAAATCACTTATGTACATATCTGCTGGATATTTTATTTTCTGCCAGATATATTTTTATTCTGCTTTGTGATTATTTTTCTTTTATTTGTATTAATGACCTCACCTAAATAGGTGGAGATTATTGCATCCCTAGTTTGGATTTGGGCTAGGTTCACTAATTTGGTTGAGTCTGACCCACATTGTATAGCCAGGGTCAAGTCTATGAGTCCTAGAGTTTAGGCTAAGTCATTAGGTTCAACCTTCATGGACCAGCCAGTAGAAGACCTCAAAGACCCAGACTTAGAAGAATTCAGAGTTCAAATTATCAGTTCGAAATTCTTCGAACTCAGCTCGACGACCGTCGATCGCAGATCGACGAACTCAGAGTTAATTCTCTGAGTTGAGCTCGACGATATTCGAGCTCCGGTCAACGATCTCTTCATTCAGACAGATTCTCTGCTCAATGAAATCTGGAATTTAACTTCAACATATTCTTTCCAGTTTATTTTCGCTGAACTTAGCTCGACAAAGACAAATTCTTAGCTCGACGAACTTAGAGTGCAGAATTGGCTAGTTATTTTCAGAATGCAGTTCGCTGAGCCCAGGTCAACGAACAGCAATTATCAGCACGACAAACTTGGAACTCCAATCGATGAATTATGTTCAGAGCTCGACGAATTCTTTCCCAAGCCAGACTTAGAAGTTTTCCTTATTCTATCCATATTTCTTATATTATTTAGCAGTAATTATCTGAGTAATTAATGCTTATATTCCCCTGGATATAGCCGTTATTGGCAACATTAATTATGGTCTTCACCAGGGTTAATTACTTGATTATTTCAATGGGACAGTTGGGGAAACTCTTTAACGAATATTGCAGCCATTTCATTCCCCAGAATCAATCAGCAATTGATGCTTGGAATTCAAATTTTCAAAGGAGAATTTTTGACAACAGAATATAAAAGAGATTTTCTCTTTTTCAGACAAGTAGTGGCAACACAAGAAAGTGCATACAGAGAAACGATACATATCTCTCTCCCTGTGGAGAAAATATTTTGTTTTCCCCTTGTACTTTCTGAAGACTGAAGAAGAACAACAATCAAACATCAAGAGTCTTCTTCAACTTCTACTCCAGGAATATTCAAGGACAACAACTCTAAATCAGTCAGAAATTCCTGGATCACTTCAAGTCAAGGCTGAAGACCTATACCCTGAGAAAGGCTCCAAGCTTTTTGAACCACTATTATTTCAGAAGGAGCTTTGACACCAGCAATCCACTAGTCTTCTCTATTGAATAGAGGAAAGTGAATACAATATCAACTCTCTCAACCTCTTGTATAAAGGGTTTATTAACTCCCTTCAAAAGTTTATTCATGATTTTTGTGCACCTGATCAAAAGCCTGAAGGGTTGTGAGATCTCCCTGGAAATAGATCTTGTGGTGGCAGTCACCTGATCAAAAACTTGATACTGGATTCCTACCAGGGTGGTATAAGAGTGGATGTACCCAGTTTGGGAACCACTATAAAATTCTTGTGTTGTGTGTGTGTGATCATTTTCTGTTTTGTTCTTGCTGTGCTGTGATATAATTGCTTAGGTTGCATTTCCTATTATACTACTTGTACAACCTTGGGCTCGTGAGAGGTGGTCCAGCGAGAGAGAAGGGGACTGGCGAGATGAGAGTATGCCCACCTGCAGGAGGCGAGATGGGGGATCCCCTTGATTGGGCGAGACCTCCTAGTATGCGAGATCATTCTAGGAGGCGAGAGAGCCCACAGGCCGAGGGGACGACGAGACGGACAGGGTGGTCATATCACCCGCCAGACTCTTCCCCACTCGCCACAGTGGAGAGGTGATGTCTTTACCTTTTTTACCCTCAAGGGGGATTTTACCTTTGTGCCCCAGGTAGTTTTCCATTTCTACCCCTGAAGGTCTGCGTATAGTTCTCCAGAACAGCGGAGTTTGGCTGTTGGCAGACCCAGCCCAGGGTGTTTTGGTCTTTTCAGGTTAATTCAGACGTGATATTTGTAGATCAGATTCAGAGGCCTATAAATAGACCGATAAGGTGCCTGAGATGGTTGTTGAACCTTTCCACTATTTTCCTCACATGCACCTAGCTCAGCATTGGCTAGGGAGGGGAAGATATTTAGTTCTTCCGGGAAAGAGGTGGGACCTCCAAGCTAAGACCCCTCGGTCTGTTTTTAGGTCTCTGACTCTCATCAGGAGGATAGCTCAGGAAGAGTACGTGCGGGCTGCATCCTATTTCGAACTTTAGGAGGGACAAAAAAAGCTGGTTCCAACATTTCTGGTGCGGTGAGCGTGGATCGCAGCCCTCAAAGAAGAACCTTGATCAACCACATGGCGGGAGGTCACGGAGAAGGAGAGGGAGGGGGGTCGGATAACTCGGGAGGATTTGTCGGAAGAGAAGAGTTTATGTCTTCAATCAAGGGCATCATGGACTTGCTGCAAGGGATCTCGTGATAGGGAGATTATTTAACCCCACTGCCTCAAGTGCCGGCTCTTGTAATACAAGAAGAGCTCGTCTCGGCGCGAGTGGGATAAGATGCCCCGGGGAGGAGACCGGGGAAGGAAGTGATGGCGGAAGGAAGCGGGAGGCACATGGCAGGAAGGGAGCTGTTCCCAAGCCAGGCGAGTACTATCTCGCCAAGAGAGGTCGTCGCGTGAGTGGGGGCGGTGAGACCGGCGGTGAGAGGGTCGCCTTTATGTGAGCTGATCCTGTCAGCTCCCATCCCAGAAGGGTTCCGGGAACCAGAGATGAACTATTATGTGGGGAAGGATGATCCCCTCCATCACTTGCAATGGTTCGAGGGCGCGGTTGCGATCAGGCCCATGACGGACACATTGAAATGCCTTCTTTTTACCATCACTCTAAAGGACAAAGCTAGAGACTGGTTTCATCAGCTCCCGACAGACTCGATATACTGCTTCGAGGACCTAAGCAGGAGTTTCCAGTTGCGGTTCTCCACTTCTAAGAAGAGAAAAAGGAACCCAGAGTCAATATTTTTGACTAGGCAGAAGGCAGATGAGTCACTGGCTCAGTACGTGGACAGGTTCCAAGAAGAGGTCTTGGATATACAAGGGGTGCCAGGGTTTGCCCTCGAAATGGCCATTACTGTGGGACTACGGGAAGGTTTCTTCAAAATGTGCCTCACCCATAAGGCACCGCTGTCTTTTGAGGACTTGATGGAGAAGGCGTCAAAGGAAATAGCAATGGAGGCGGCAAACCCCGCTTTCGCAAAAACATTGGCAAGGCTTACTGAGGTGGAGTCGAGGGAGTCAGGTGGGAGGTAGCAGGAGGCAAGGAGAAGAGAAGAGTCGAGGGCACCGACATATCAAGAGCTGGGATGGAGGCAACAGGGAGGGCCTGCCCCAGGACAAGGTAGAGGATTTCCCCATGGGGGGAGGAACCAACAAGGAGGACCGGGAAGATTTCACCAGCAAAGGTTGGGGTATGGTCATAGACCACCCCTGCCCCCTCCACAGCAGGCTATGGCTCTCGGCCGAGGCAGAGGAAGAGGCCGGGAGAGAGGAAGAGGAGCTGGAGCTGGGAGAAGAAGAAACCCTCAGGAAGGAAGGCAAGGGGGGAGGCTGCGTTGCCATATTGTGACTTTCACGAGGAGGAAGGTCACGCAATGGCTACCTACCCCGATTTCTTGGAAATGAGGAGAACTAGAGGAGCAGGAGAACAACAAAGACCGATACGGATAGAGGAAGTGATAGGTACAGGAGAAGAGGATCGATGTGTAGATCGAACGGATGAAGGGGATCGCGGAGGAATTGGAGTAATCCATGGAAGGGTAGGGATAGAGGCGGCCCGAAAGGCGAGCCTTCACGCTATGTACCGCCAAAGCGTAGCCTCGACGTCACAATCCCCTCCCCCAGATGAAAAGATTACCTTTTCGATGAAGGACATGCCAGATCATGAAGACCCTTTCTGTGACGCGCTGGTGACACGAACCGCCATCGAGAACTTTACGGTGTCACGGATCCTAGTAGACAATGGGAGTTCGGTGAACGTGATTTTCCAAAAGGCATTCAATGCGATGAGGGTGGAGGCCCGAAGGGTGCTGGTGGCGGATGGACCATTGTTTGGATTCTCAGGAGAAAGGAAAGAAGTCGAGGGGGAGTGGGACTCCAAGTAACCCAGGGGGGCTATCCCGAAACTATCGATTCATCATAGTGGATGCCCCTAGTAGTTACAATGTTATCTTTGGGTGCCCCTTGATTAGCGGTTTCAGATGCGTTCTGTCATCGTTTCACCAGTGCTTGAAACTGAACTCAGGAGGTACCCAAATCAGGGTACGGGGGGATCCAAAGGCCGCAAGGGAATGCTACGTGATGGCAGTGAACACCGTCTCCTGGTTGGGAGACGCTGAGGAAATGGAAAAGAGGATGGAGTAGTTGCAACAGGAACTGGGGGGGCGAAGTAGAAGAAAGAGAGGAGGAAGGTGATGGAGGAGAAGGAGAAGTAGTGATGGTTGGAGGCATCGCGGGGGAGCCAGAAATGGCTGGAGAGGAGTACGGAGTGATGAGGATGGTAGAAGAAAGAGGAGAGGAAGGTGCTGGAGGAGAGGGAGAAGTAGCGATGGTTGGAGATATTGCGGGGAAGCTGGAAACTGCTGGAAAGGAGGGAGGAGAGATTGAGGCGGCAGAGTAAAGGGAACCAAAAGAGGATGAAGGGAAGAAAGAGAAGAGGAAGATGGAGGAAGCGAGAGGGTCACCCAGGAAGGGGGCCCGGCCAGAAAAAAGAAGGGCCTCGCGGAAGGAAGGAGAGGACGCAAGCAAGTGGGATATGGGAAAGCTTGGGGAAGAAATGATGATGGCCATCGTAGAAGACGAAGCCATAGAGCAGGACCCACCAGAAGCGCAGGATGGAGAGGAAGAGCCGTCAAGGCCGAAAGCGGTCGTAGAGGTACTCGAGGTAGAGATCCGTACCAGGGAAGGCAGAGAGGAGAAGATAAAGATCAGCGGCAAGCTCAGCCCGGAAGACCAAGAGAAGATCAAGGCCTGCGTGTAGAAAAATATTGACGTCTTTGCGTGGAGCGCCTTAGACATGCTGGGGTTCGATGCGGATGTCGCTTGTCACCGGCTCAATCTTGACCCCAACACTCGCCCCATACAGCAGAAGAAGAGGGCCATCACCTCCAAGATGGTCGGGCCTATAAGAGAGGAAGTAGAGAAATTGCTTAAGGCGGGGTTTGTATCCGCCTGTAAGTATCCGGGGTGGGTGAGTAATGTTGTAATGGTTAAAAAGGGGGAGGGTAGATGGAGGATGTGTGTGGATTTTTCTCTTTTAAATAAAGCATGCCCCAAGGATTGTTACCCGCTGCCCCGAATCGACGCGCTGGTTGATTCAGCGTTCGGTTTTCCTTTTATGAGTTTCTTGGATGCATTTTCTGGATACCACCAAATACGCATGCATCCTCCGGACGTTAAGGATGTTACCTTCATCAAGGAGGATGAATGCTTCTGTTTTAATATGATGCCTTTCAGTTTGAAAAACACGGGAGCAACCTACCAAAGAATGATGGATCGGATCTTCCGAAAATAGAGAGGGAGGAACCTCGAGGTGTACGTAAATGACTTGATGATCAAAAGCAAGGACCTCGAAGCTCATATCCTAGATCTTGAGGAGACCTTTGAGACCCTAAGGAAGTATAAAATGAGACTCAACCCCCTGAAATGTATTTTGGAGCCAGTAGGGGAACGTTTCTCGGACATCTTCTCACCCCATCGGGAGTGGAACCAACCCCAAAAAAGTGAAAGCAATCCTGGAGTTGGAGTCCCCTAGAAATGCTAAAGAAGTTCAGCGCCTCACCGGCAAGTTGGCTGGGCTAAGCAGGTTTCTCTTTCGAGCCGGAGAGAGATGCTCGCCTTTCTTTCGGACACTGCGGGGAGGCAAGAGGTTCGAGTGGACCCCAGAATGTGAGAAGGTTTTTCAGGCTATAAATCAGTAGCTTACCCAGACGCCTTTACTTCAGGGACCAAGGGAAGGAGAGGTCTTGTTTTTATTCTTAGGGGTGGGGACTGGGGCTGTGAGCTCGGTTCTTGTGCGAGAAGAAGGGAGGAAGCAATTTCCAATCTACTACATGAGTAGGGTCTTAAAGAAAGCAGAGCTCGGGTATCCCATCCTTGAAAAGTTAGAATTTGCCCTCATTGTCTTGGCCCAAAAGCTCAGACCGTATTTCCAGGCTCATTCTATTCAGGTGGTAACGGATCACCCCCTCCGTCGCATCTTGGAGGGTGTAGAACATTCCGGGAGGCTGGCCAAGTGGTCAATAGAGCTCAGTGAATTCGACCTCGGTTTCGTTCCTCGGCTCGCCATTAAGGCGCAGGCGGTGGACGATTTCCTAGTGGACTACGTAGAGGAGGTCCAGGATGCGGAGGTGTCCCCTCGAGCAACCTGGAAGATGTTAGTAGATGGTGCGTCGGGAAGAAATTCCTTCGGAGGGGGAATGGTCTTGATAAGTCTGGAAGGGACCAGGATTGAACAGGCCTTGAAGATTCATTTCCCGATCACCAACAACCAGGCAAAATATGAGGCGATCATCGCGGGACTCAGGTTAGCCCTGGAATTGGGCATACAAGACATCGAGGCCTCGACCAACTCCATGGTGGTGGCAGGCCAGATTAAGGGGGAGTTCGAGACAAGGGAGCTCATCCCGAGGGGGGAGAGCACTCAGGCTGACCAACTCGCCAAGCATGGCCCTCGAGCTGGGGGAACAATGACGGAACTCTTCAGGACGTCTATAGAATAAGGGGAGCTCATGGAGATATGCCAGCAAAGGTCTTGGATGGACCCCTTCATCACCTTTTTGTCGTCAGGGCAGTTACCCGCGAAAGGACTCGACAAGAAGCATGACAGATATAAATCGGCGTACTACCTGCTGAAAGATGGGGTTTTATATCACAAGACGCTGTCGGGTTTGCTGGCCCGATGTGTGTCAGAGAAAGAGGTTCCAAAGGTTCTGCAAGTGATCCACTCGGGAGAATGCGGGAGTCACTCGGGGAGCCGGACATTAGAAGGGTGGGTGCTGAGACAAGGGTACTTCTGGCCTACCCTCGGGAAAGATGCCGAGGAATTCACGAAAAGGTGTCAAAATGCCAAGAGTTCGCCCCGCTCCAACTCCTTCCGGCCCAGAGTTTGCAGACCATCACAGCTCCCTGGCCTTTCGCTATATGGGGGCTAGATCTGGTGGGTTGTTTCCCCAAGCGAGTGGTCAGAGGAAATTCCTGCAAGTCATGGTGGACTACTTTTCAAAATGGCTGGAGGTGAAAGAGCTGGCTAAGGTAACATCGCAGGTAGTCAAGAATTTCATATGGGGGGAAATCATCTGCCAGCATGGGTTACCTCTAGCCATTGTAACAGATAACGGACCATAATTTGCAAGTAGAGAGTTCGTGGATTTCTACATCCATTTGGGAATAGATCTCTGATTTGCCTCTGTTCATCATCCACGAAGTAATGGGCAGGTGGAAGCAGCCAATAAAGTCATTTCCAATCTGTTGAAGAAGAAAGTGGAGAATTTGAGGGGAAGCTGGGTTGAGCAGCTACCTTCAGTCCTTTGGGCCTTGAGAACCACACCAAACACCGCCACGGGAGAAATCCCGTTTAAACTCTCTCATGGCTTGGAGGCTGTCATACCTATCGAGTTTGAAGTCACATCACCAAGAGTAGCTGTTGCAAGGGAAGGAGGCGAAGGATGGAGAGCGGAGAATTAGGAAGAGCAGAGACTCTCTCTGGATCTCGTGGAGGAGCTCAAGGATTTGGCGATGGTCCGGCAGGAGGAGGTCAAGCGCTGGATGGCAAGGTACTTCGACAAGCATATAAGGGTTAGGTAGTTCGAGAAGGGAGATTTGGTCCTGAAAAAGGTAGATGCAGCAGGAAGAGGGGCCTCCATAGGTAAGCTCAGTCCCAATAGGGAGGGTCCTTTTGTTGTAAAAGAGGTCTTGAAGTCAGGAGGATACCACCTCCAGGATGTGGATGGGGTATCCCTCAATCGAGCCCGAAGTGGTGATGATTTAAAGAGATTTTACCGGTAACACTTTCTGTTCATTACACTTTTTAATGGTGTACAATGCATGTAATTTTGATGTGGTCTTTTGATATGAGGGGAGAGTGGGTGACCTTTTTTATGGCACCAAGGATGAGGTGGTTTGGAGAGGAGACCACGAGCAGACCCGCTGACCAGGCTCTCATCTAGCTGGCATGGCTGTAGGCTCACTCGGTGGTTGGAGATGGTTTGGAGAGGAGACCCCGAGCAGACCCGCTAACCAGGCTCTCATCTAGCTGGCAGGGCTATAGGCTCACTCGGTGGTTGGAGATGGTTTGGAGAGGAGACCCCGAGCAGACCCGTTGACCAAGCTTTCATCTAGCTTGCAGGGCTGTAGGTTCACTCGGTGGTTGGAGATGGTTTTGAGAGGAGACCCCGAGCAGACCCGCTGACCAGGCTCTCATCTAGCTGGCAGGGCTGTAGGCTCACTCGGTGGTTAGAGATTGTTTGGAGAGGAGACCCTGAGCAGACTCGCTGACCAGGCTTTCATCTAGCCGGCAGGGCTGTAGGCTCACTCGGTGGTTGGAGATGGTTTGGAGAGGAGACCCCGAGCAGACCCGCTGACCAGGCTTTCATCTAGTTGGCAGGGCTGTAAGCTCACTCGGTGGTTGGAGATGGTTTGGAGAGGAGACCCCGAGCAGACCCGCTGACCAGGCTTTCACCTAGCTGGCAGTGTTGTAGGCTCACTCGGTGGTTGGAGATGATTTGGAGAGGAGACCCCGAGCAGACCCCTTGACCAGGCTCTCATCTAGCTGGCAGGGTTGTATGCTCACTCGGTGGTTTGAGATGGTTTGGAGAGGAGACCCCGAGCAGACCCGCTGACCAGGCTCTCATCTAGCTGGCAGGGTTGTAGGCTCACTCGGTGGTTGGAGATGGGTTGGAGAGGAGACCCCGAGCAGACCCGCTGAACAGGCTTCCATCTAGCTGGCAGGGTTATAGGCTCACTCGGTGGTTGGAAATTATTTTGAGAGGAGACCATGAGCAGACCCGCTGACCAGGATTTCACCTAGCTGGCAGGGCTGTAGGCTCACTCGGTGGTTGGAGATGGTTTGGAGAGGAGACCCCGAGTAGACCCGCTGACCAGGCTCTCATCTAGCCGGCAAGGCTGTAGGCTCACTCGGTGGTTGGAGGTTTTGGAGAGGAGACCACGAGCAGACCCGCTGACTAGGCTCTCATCTAGCTGGCAGGGTTGTAGGCTCACTCGGTGGTTGGAGGTTTTGGAGAGGAGACCCCGAGCAGACCCGCTAACCAGGCTCTCATCTAGCTGGCAGGGCTATAGGCTCACTCGGTGGTTGGAGATGGTTTGGAGAGGAGACCCCGAGCAGACCCACTCACTAGGCTCTCATCTAGCTGGCAGGGCTGTAGGGTCACTCGATGGTCGGAGATGGTTCGGAAAAGAGACCCCGAGTAGACCCGCTGACCAGGCTCTCATCTAGCTGGCGGGGTTGTAGGCTCACTCGAGGGCAAGTCAAGCTGCAAGAGTTCACGGGGAGAAATGTTCAAATTTATCAGGAGATTGGTGGAAAATCTCTAAAACAAGGAAGGATCAGGGATCAGGCCAGGGAGGAGGGTCTCCGGCTGACACTCGGCATGGGCGGTCTCGCCCATAGCGAGTGGGCCTTCCTTGTTCAAGGCGCAAGCCTGGCGTAAGAAAGTGGGGGCATGTAAAGTAGGGAGGCTAGCCTCCAGGGACTTCAATGCAGGTTAATCTTGCGGCGAGACGAACGATAAGGGTCAGCTGATCTCGTGGGTAGTATAGATGAAAAGAGCTCTAAGGTTTGTCTCGCATTTTTGGTTAGTTATTAAGCGAGACAGCCGAAGATAAAAGCAGAGATTAACATATAAAAGGTTTGTCTCGCGTTTTAGCTAGCTATTAAGCGAGACGGCCGAAGATAAAAGCAGCTGTCAAGCAACATATGAAAGGTTTAAGCAGAATTTCCTTGGGACAAGAAGAAGAACACCTCGGTATTTTCGAGGAATTGTCTACCAAAATTACAAGTGCCAGACAAAATAAAAAGGAAAAGGGGGAGAGAAGCCACTGGAGCTAATGATTCTCTACTCGCTGCCAGAAGAAGAGCTGTCGTCCGTCTCGCTATATAATCGGGGGACCAGGTCGCGGGCAGTAACCGTCTCGGCATCATCGCGCACCACCCCTAGCTCCTTCATCATTTTTAGAACAAGCTCTGTCGTCTTGATATTGGAGTCTCGGCAGAGGGCATCCACCTCGTCCACAAAATAACGGGAAGGAACGTGAAATTGGTCTGAGGGGTGTGCCGCACTGTTCCGATGGCGGAGATTTTTAGCTTTAAATTTCTTGTTTTCTCCCTCCAACTCCTCAATGCATGAGCGCATCCTGTCGGCTGTCTCGGCATCCTGCAGGAAGAGAACGAGTAAAGGACCATAATGAGCGGCGAGTGAGACTAGCAAAGCAACGGTAAAAAAACTTACCACACCACCCTGGCTCTACACGAGGAGGTTGTCGGCAACAACCAACCGTTTCTCCAGGTCGCTGGATTTCTCCCGTTCCGCGGCGAGACCGGACTCCGCTTCCTTCCATTTTCTATTGTTACAAACCAGGCGGCGCGAGACTCGGTGTGCGAGTTCTAGGGAGCGAAATTGAGAGTGGGAACTCTTCAGAATGAGATCTCGCGACGCCTCATTATCTGCGGGCTCAGAGCCAAGGCCACCATATAGCCCAAACCCTAGGGAGAAGGCATGACTGGTGGGGGGGTCCTGCTCTTTCCAGGAAGGAAGGAGAGTGGACACCGACATGCGGTTAGCATCCTTGTCCCATAGGAGCACTGGCTCACCGGCAACATCATCGGTCACAGGCCCCATGTTGTAATTGGGGTGCGAGGCGGGAGCCGGGCGACTGGAGGAGCAAGCCTTGCCGGAAGGGAACTTGGCGGGCTGAACCTTGGTGGTGGCATCTGGATCTGACAAGACCGTCTCACGGGCAGGCGAGACGGGTAGTCGGGGAGGTGAGGGGGACGATAAAGAGATGGGCGACAGGGATCTCGAGGGCTCTTTCCTTTCTTTGGCAGATCTTTTCTCCTTTTTGAAAGACACAGATTTCTTCACCTTTTTCTTGGGGCTGTGCCGAGAAGTGCCCTCGTCTACGGGCCTCTTATTTGGGGTGGGTGTCAGCATGTCCTTCGCGGCCTCCGCCGCCATACTCGCTAAGGCGAGAGCCCGGTTACTTTGATAAGGGGGATGAACGAGGATGGTTCTTTCTCCTAGACGAGATGACAGTCAGCAGAGAACAAAAAATTACAAGGCTAAAGGGGGGACAGGAGTATACCTTCGCCGGGGAAGACGGCTGGAAGCGAGTCGAGGTCTCGCCTGAGGTAAAGGACCTCGAAATTCTTCCCTGCGAAGAAGTCGCAGCGATCCTTCTCGGTACCCCGCACCTTGGGGGTTTCATAATAACATTCAGCAGGAGACACCAGGGCGAGAGGAATGCCTCCCAAATCCCCGCAGATGAAGACAAAGCGAGTCAGCCAATGGTGGTTTTTATTCGGTGTCTTGCACACCTTCAGGCCTTGGCCTGTGAAATAAGAGACGTCGTCGTCTTTTGCGTGGTAGACGAACAGCTTGCGAAAGGCCGTCAAGCTAAATTCGATGCGCTCTCGCCGCAGGTAGTAGGCAAAAGCAATCAGCATGGAGATGGCGTTGGGGTTGAATTGGGCGGGGACAACCCCGAAGTACTTAAGAACTAGCTTGACCTCCGGCGAAAGGGGAAGTCGCAGCCCCGCCTCGAAGTACGAGACGGAGAAGGCCAGTTCGTTGCGGTAGAAAGTGTTGATGCATTCGCCAACTTTGGGTGAGCGGGATAAATAACCATCAGCGAGATACTCGCTGGCGAAACGAGCATATTCTTCCTCTGGCAGTCTGCCGAGAGGGAAGTCGTGATCCACAAACCGCTTTCCGCAGTGGCTGCGGCCCTCACCTTCTTCCACCTTCTTCTTTCCCTTGGCGGGCGAGAAGGCAGTAAAGGGGAAGAGAATGACTTAGGAGAGTGGTACGCGAGATGAGTGAGGAAGAGGAGAGAGACGGAAGCTGCAACCAAAAAGACGGCCAAGAATAACAAAAGCAGGGGAATGTCTAGATTTGAGATATTTATAAGGAGTGAGGGAGAGAGGAGATTAAGCGGGAAAATCAAGCTGCGGGAAAGGAGGAGGCACCCCGACACTTCGTCTCTCTCTCTCTCTCTCTCTCTCTATCTCTAGAACCCAAGGGGCGGGGGCGCCGCAGCGGTCTTTTCGAGGTAAAAGCCATCATTATAAACTACTAATTGAAAAAAAGAGCTAATCATGGTAATGATGAAATACAGCATGATGTGACGGGCACAGTACCGAAGTGATAAAATAGTCCATCCCGCAGAGGGGGCATCCCACCCAGAAAAGTTTTATACAATATCAATAATTAAACATAATTAAATTGGCAATAATAATATAGGAGGGCCTGGAGAAGGCGAGACGGGACCACGACAGCTTTGTTTCGCACTCATTTCCAGCGGCCATCTTGACCTCCCGCGAATGGAGGGCGGCCGGGAAGATGAAAGGCGCGAGCAGAGACCACGCCATGGCGCGCGAGATGGAGATGTTCGTCTGTCTTGTTTAGGATGGCTTGGGGGTCTGTCCCATCTATTGCACCGCCAGCTTCCATCTCGCCAGAAAGACGGTGACACTCTGTTTCTAGCCAGTCCATGTGCCGGTCGGAGGCCTGCTTCTCCAGCTCCATCTCGCGGATTATATGTGTGTACTTGCGGAATATCCTAGCCATCCTCCGCTTCAACTCCAGGGTATCCATGGGATCACCCAAGTAGTCCTTGTTCTCGCCAGGATGAGGAAGAGGCGAGAGGGGGGAGACGCGGGAGCATCTTCCGTATCAGAATCTAATTGGATACCTGAAAAGAAAGTGAGAAATCATAAACAAGGATGAGCTCGCATGGGTTGGGAAAAAGAAGGCGAATTGAAGTCAAAAGCGAGAAGGGAAAGCTCTTACTGGGGATGCGAGGGTTCCCCACAACCCGCGAGAGGTCTTCTTTCCGTGAGAGGGTTGGGGAGGATGCCTCAGGTGAGTCGACGCGATGATGAGCTTGGTTAATATTATCAGGAGGATTGGCGGGCATCGGGGAATCAGCAAAGCTTCCCTGGAAAAGTGTGGTCAATAGGTGGGACGAAAGAATAAGAGAGAAGAATGAGATATTACATGTTTCTCTCCGGGAGAGGCGAAAGGATTGTCTGTTGAAGGGGCAGAGGAGGTCACGCCCGTCGAGAGGGGAGGACAGTCGGCCTTCATATTTTTCAGGCGAGAGGACGGAGGGGCCGAGGGGGGAATGCGCCCCAGGTTCGGGAATAGGTCATCCGTGTTGGTTTTATTTCGCCTTCGCACCATCGCGAGGCGCTCGCGAAAACTCTTGCTATGAGATATGCTGAAGGAGGAGGAAATGAGGGAAGACAAAAGGGACCCTAATGAAGGATGGGATCTCATATTTATAGGCCCCATGGGGGGCCCACCAAAGATTCCCATGAGTGAATCCTAGCATCGCGAGCCGCGGTTGGACTTATCTTTCCGAGGTTAGAGCAACCTCGAAAAGAACGGGGATTGTATACAACCTTGGGCTCGCGAGAGGTGGTCCAGCGAGCGAGAAGGGGAATGGCGAGATGAGAGGATGCCCACCTGCAGGAGGCGAGATGGGGGATCCCCTTGATTGGGCGAGACCTCCTAGTGGGCGAGATCATTCTAGGAGGCGAGAGAACCCACGGGCTGAGGGGATGGCGAGACGGACAGGGCAGTCATCTCACCCTCCAGACTCTTCCCCACTCGCCATAGGGGAGAGGTGATGTCTTTACCTTTTTTACCCTCAAGGGGGATTTTACCTTTGTGCCCAAGGTAGTTTTCCATTTCTACCCCTGAAGGTCTGCGTATAGATCTCCAGAACAGCGGAGTTTGGCTGTTGGCAGACCCAGCCCATGGTGTTTTGGTCTTTTCAGGTTAATTCAGAAGTGATATTTGCAGATTAGATTCAGAGGCCTATAAATAGTCCGATAAGGTGCCTGGGATGGTTGTTGAACCTTTCCACTGTTTTCCTCACAGGCACCTAGCTTAGCATTTGCTAGGGATGGGAAGATCTTTAGTTCTTCCGGGAAAGAGGTGGGACCTCCGAGCTGAGACCCCTCGGTCTGTTTTCAGGTCTCTGACTCTCGTAAGGAGGATAGCTCAGGAAGAGTATGTGCGGGATGCATCCTGTTTCGAACTTTAGGAGGGACCAAAAAATTTGGTTCCAACACTACTATATTATTACCTATTTTACTCGGATATATTTAAAAACAACCAAAAAATGTTTTAAGTTACTCTATTCACCCCCCCCCCCCCCCTCTCTAGAGTAATCAAATCTATCCCCTTATCTTTCTATTGGTATCAGTGTTATACCATATCTTTCACATTATTTTTTAGGGAAATAAAAGGCAAGATTTTGCTAGTGCAAATCTATGTCTACTATATTATTTTTTGCTCTATAGAAGACAACCTTTGCAAGAAGTTTTCTAAACTTATGCAAGGGAGGTTTGAAATGAGCAGTATGGGAGAGCTGAAGTATTTCTTAGGACTTTAGCTGAACCAATCTAAAGATGAAATTTTCATCTCTCAGACAAAATTCACCAAGGTGTTACTTAAGAAATTCAGAATGTAGAATGCAACCACAATGAGGACTCCAATGGGTTCAACTATGTCTTTGGATAAAGATGAGAAAAGAAAACCTTTTAATGAAACTAGGCACAGAAACATAATTGGCTCCTTGCTCTATCTTACTGCCAGTAGACCTAAGATAATGTCCTCGACATGTTTGTGCACTAGATTTCAGGTGAACTCTAAGGAATCTCATTAAGTTGCTGCAAAGCTAATTTTAAGATACATTAAGGGCACACCAAATCTTGGCTTATGGTACCCAAGAAGTAATGATGTGGAGCTATTTAGTTTTTCAGATACAGATTTTGCTGGTAGCAGGGACGATAGGAAAAGTACTTATGGGATGTGTCAATTCCTAAGAAGAAGGCTTATTTCATGGAGCAACAAGAAGCAGAATTGTGTGGCAACCTCCACTGTTGAGTTAGAGTATATATCTGCTGGTAGTTGTTGTGCATAACTTCTTTGGAATAGTAATCAGCTCGAGGATTATTGAAAGTCTGTAGTTTCAAGGCTAGTTAAACATCTAGAGTGGGTGAATAGGTTTTTTAGTTTCTTTATATTTTCCTTCTTTAAGTGTGTTGTGAGTTAGTTATTTCCTGCTTTCAAGACAAACCACAAAAACACACACAAGATTTATAGTGGTTCCCCAGATTATGGGTGCCTCCACTTTCCCTCCACCTTTCTAGCAGCTTGTTAGACAAGGCACTTCTCCAAATCTTGGCTCCTAAGAGCTTACAACATAGATACCGCAGGATCTTTCGGTCTCCTCCAAGACCTGCATCTCAGGCATAAAGCCCTATCTCAGAACAAGCTTGCTCATAGAACTCAGTGATCAAATATCACCTACCTCAAACTAAATTAATAGTCCTATATCTCAGGATAGGAGGTTAGCCCTACAACTCAGAGAGGTTGACTCTCCCATAGCTCAGGCACAAAGGCCCTACCTCAGATCCAAAGCTGGATCCTACAACTCAGGCACAAAGGCCCTACCACTCAAAGAGAATGACTCTCCTACCTCAGGCAAACTACCCTACCTCAGATCCACATAGGATCCTACCTCAGATCAACAAATGATCTTATATGCAACCTTTATAAAATAGGCCTACAACTCAGATCCAAAATATCCTACAGAAAAGAAAGAGTTTGTTGATGATTTGACTCTAGAGAAATTTTCTCTGAACCTTCTGCTTCTTGAGCTGAGAGAATCTCAACCCTAACTTCTTCACATAAACAAGAAAGATGATCTTTAGGAAACTACTGCTTGTGTTGGAAGTAACTCAGAAACACAAGTTTCTAATCTTGCTGATGAAGACAAATAAATTGACAGTTCTTTGTATTCTTCAATCAGCTAACCTTGACTGTAGAAACTAGATAGCTCTATTTATTCTTCTTTCTTTGAAAGCTTTTCTAAACTTGTTGTAGCTGGTGAAAATCACTACAGCTAACTATGTGAACTTTTTGATCAGCACTGTGAACTTTGTTCTTCAGGCTATGTAACTTTTGTGAGAGGAAGAGGATAAAGTTCTTCTTCTTTACGAAAAGTCAAATCTCTAAAAGTTGTCTTCTTCTGCTGATCAGATTTCTTTTTATTATCCATCATCTAATGGCACTTTGACTCATAGGCCCACATGGAAGGCAAGCGCCGCCATTTATCACGTAATATTGACTTCCCGCAACTCTTTTGAATTTTGCTGATATTTGTTAACATCAGCATCTGTGGACTTAGCCAAATTTAGGAAATTTATCCCAGGCGTTGAGTGCATTGAGTGAATCTTCATAACTCAACGAATTTGGACTTAGCTAATACTTCTACACTGCCAGGCATTGAGTGTGTTGAGTGAGCCTTCATCACTCAACGCATTTGGACTTAACCAATATCTCTGTTTTGATAAGCATTGAGTGTGTTGACTTCACTCAACGCTTTTGTCCTTGGACAAACTTTTCTACTTATAAGCATTGAGTGTGTTGGTTACACTCAACGCTTTTGTCCTTAGACAATCTTTCTATTGATAGGCGTTGAGTGCATTGAGTGAACCTTCATCACTAAATGCTTTTGGACTTAGCTGCTTCTCTGGAACCCTGCCCTCTTGCTGAGGTGTTGAGTGAACTTCCTTCACTCAATGCTTTCGTACTTAGCCACTTCTCTCTTTATGAATGTGTTGATTGAGCCTTCATAATTCAATAATTATGCCTTTACCTGTCATTTTGATGAGGTGTTGAGTGAACTGGTTTCACTCAATGCTTCTATACTTAGCCAATCTTCTTGATGAGCTTGCGTTAAGTGAGTTGTCCTCACTCAACGCATCTGGACTTAGACAGATTTTTATATCTATCTCTTATTAAGCTTTGACTGAAAATTATCCTGTCGATGCTTTCTTCTTTGGGCATTGAGTGAGTTATCCTCACTCAATGCTTCTGGACTTAGCCAGAATTCTTGACAGATCTCCAACTGCTTTGACTACTTGAGCTTGACTCAATGATTCTTTCTTCTGGCATTGAGTGAGCTATCCTCACTCAATGTGTAACGCCCCGAAACTCAAAGGAGCAAAAGGGGGATGTTTTGGGCCAGTTTGAGTTCTGGCTGCAGGCACACGGCCTAGGACACGGGCGTGTCAAGCCTGTATCGACACTAAGGAGCGTAGTCGACACTTTGGTCTCGACATTGTGTCGAGACTGGGCACACGGCCTGCGACACGGGTGTGTCGCAGGGCGTGTCAACCCGTGTCGACACATAGTCGTGTAGTCGACACAGTGTTTTGACGTTGTGTCGAGACATGGCACACGGCCTGCGACACGGGCGTGTCGCAGGGCGTGTCAGCCCGTGTCGACACTCATCCCGCGAAGTCGACACTTTGGTGTCGACAATGTGTCGAGACATGGCACACGGCCTGCGACACGGGCATGTCGCAGGGCGTGTCGACCCGTGTCGATACTTAGCCGCGAAGTGTCGAGACCATGTACACGGCCTGGAGCCCAGGCGTGTCAAGGTGACACAGGCAAGGACACGGGCGTGTCCTAGAACCCGTGCAGTGCTTGGGTTGAAAACGGGGAAAAATCATGGGGTACACGGCCGGCTACACAGCCGTGTCAGGTGGAACACGGGCGTGTCAGCTCGAACACGGGCGTGTTCGATACCCGTGTGAGGTTCCAAGTGATTCGATTTTGACGGCGAATGAGGCACACGGCCCTGGACACGGGCGTGTGCCAGGCCGTGTTCGGTCCAGATTGGGCATTTCCGCCCCGAATCAAAGCCGTTCGTTTTCTTAGGTTGAGATCCAACGGCTGGGGGTTGTTCCTGAAGGGATATACCCGTGAGTTGACTTAGAAAACCTCACTTTTCATACCTTATCATTTCTCCAAGTCCTTGGAGAAAGAGGAGAGCCATTGGAGGAAGAAGAACTAGATCCCGCCATTGAAGGAGCTTCGGAGCTCCGAATCGCAAGCCGACTCCGGATCCACGGAGGCAACGCAAGTGCGGTGATTTTCATCCGGATACTTTTCAATGGCGCCAAAGAGGAACTCAAGGGTAACGATCCTCAACTTGAGCATGAGTCGCTCTCTTTCTTTGCATAGGAAGCCCGCTCTCACGAGTTTGCGGAGAGTTGGAGGCGTTCCTTCGGGTAGATATGTGAAGTCCCCGTTGTTTAGAGTCCGTATGCGAGAACGGACATAGGCATGATGTGTGAAGCCTACCCGGACATGTTGGTCTGGATCGGTGATGTTGCATTGCATAAGGCCGGAGAAGACTCCGTGCTATTGGTTGTTTTCGGGTTTTCTACGCGGTAGATTGCAGCAGGGAGCCTTGGGGACTAACCCAAAGGTGCACCCGGAAAACTGGGCGGATACGAGATCTTGCCAACTTGGTGGCCTGAGAGCCATCTTGAACATAACGGGGTTATGTGACTTGTGTTTGAATGGTACTCGGTGAAAGTTTGACCCGCGCATATGGCTTAAATTGTCGTTGCGATGTGAGCACGGGTTAGATGGAGCCGTACCCGCTCTATGTCGTTCGGGTTAGAGAGACCTAAAGTTACATGGCACTCGCCGTTGGCATAGATGTGAGTCTTCGGCGGTCGATGGCTTAAATTGACGTGACCATGCCAGGAAGACAAATTGCTCATAGGATTGGCTGTCAGATGTCGGTGGTGAGTCCGGAATGTTGGTGGCTTAAATTGACGCGACATAGATCGGTTCACCAAGAATGTGCCCTGAGTGCACGGGGCGTGTGGCCGTGCGAGCCAACGTCTGTGATGTAATGGATATGGATTTATACTTTGCTCACTTATGCTAATGAAATGCATGGAAGGAGCATCGCCGCCCCGAGTTGGGGGCGGGATCGTTATAATTTGGTCAGCATTGCTGACCGTTGCCTTGTTTTGCCACCGTACGGTGGTTTGTTGTTTGCAGGTGCAGCTGGACCAAGCGGTCAATAGCGGGCTAAAGCCCTTTTTGCGAAGCCGGCCCTCGAAGGCCCGAATGGAAATGTTTATTGCTTTATTCATGTATGACCGGCCTGCGTGCCGTGGTTTGTAAATCATGTAACAGACAAGTGAAACATGTTGTAAGGCCTTAAGGCTTGTTTTGAGTATTTTTGTAATAACATTCCTATTTTCGTATTAGTGGACATTCATGCTCCTATGCTGGGTTCTTGTTTTACAACTCTTTTAATCTGCTTCCGCTAGAATGCTCTGTGTAGGACGTTGAGATTGGTTGGATGGTTTCCATAAGTAACCACCCGGTCTGTCTGTGGTATATGGCGTCGGGCCCCGGCCAGACCTACTGCTATATGCTATGCGATGGATAGGGGGTGTTACAATTTGGTATCAGACTACTGGTTTTGGTCGGGCTTAAACTGAATTCGTGGGCGAATTCTTTTTAAGGGGTGGTGAGCACATTGTGTGTGTCATCGTTATAATGGTAAAAGAACCCATGAATGTCCACTTAGGAATGAAAATACTTGTGTTTGAGGAACCTGCGTGTTCTTATAATTGCTGTTTGCAATTTATTTGGTCTCTTAACGGTGTTTTGTACCACTATAGGTGACCAGAAGTGGTGTTGGGCCGTCAGAACACCGAGTTTCTGAGGCTAGTAGTGCACCGGATGTTGCTCCTGCAACACCTCTGTCGGCTGAAAATATACGATTGGTTGCTGAAGCGGTGTTGGCCGTGATCAATGCGCAGCCTGGAAGGCAAGCGCAACAGGCCGCTCCTGTGATGGAGCAAGTACCTCTGCAAGAGGCTGAGCCGAGGAGGGTGGAGCAAGTGATTGGGAACCAATAGTGCCAAGGAGGGCAACTGAGAGGCAGCTGAAGCATGTAATGAGCTTTAACCCTCCGTTATTCTCGGGGTTGGGAACCCCATCTCAGGCTGAAGACTGGCTCTCCAGGGTGAAGAGAGTCATGACAGCGACGGAGATGGAGGAGTGGCAAATGACCACCATCGCTACGTTCCTGCTGGACGGTGAAGCGAGGATGTGGTGGGAAGGTTTGGAGCTGCACTTACTGAGAGGTAGGCAACTTTGTGATGTCTCGATGGAGGAGTTCTCGAGATTATTTTTGGCTAGATACCTCCCTTCGATGCAGAAGATAGCATTGGAGAATGAGTTCCTGAAGTTAGTACAGGGTGAGAGGAGCGTGGATGAATATCTCCACGAGTTTACGCGTTTGAGTAGTTATGCTAGCTCTACCATCATGGATGAGGAGCGCAAGACTAATCGCTTTTATGAAGGCCTGAGGGATGAGTTGAGATTATTACTTTCAGGGCCGATGACACAGGGTTTCTTAACCTTGGTCAATACTGCCCGGTCCTTGGAGAAGGACATGAAGAGCGTGCAAGCGAAGAAAAGCTTGAGTGAAAAGAAATCTGAGTTCAGAGTGCCGACTGCTTCAAAGTCCGGCTATCGGAGGTCTTTCAAGAAGCATAGGACTTCGGGTCCAGCTCCTTCTGGCGCTTCTGGGGTGACTACGGGTCGGACCCCGGGTGCGTGTTTTACATGTGGAAAGACGGGGCATTTCGCCCACGATTGTTGGAGCGGACGTCCTAAGTCCGAGAGGAGGCCGGGAGCTACTTATGAAGAGAAGGGAAAGGCGGTGGAATCGACCGCATCCCATTATGCTCCGGCCCAACCAAGGGTCTACAATCTTGGCCAACAGGAGGCCATTAAACAAGCTGATGTGGTGACAGGTACGGTTTAATTTATAGCAAGTCAATTCCTTTATATGCTTGTTATGCACATGTTACCTTACCACTACTTGTTTAGGATTTGTGTTGATTTGTGAAAATCCGGCACGAGCACTCTTTGATACGGGAGCTTCACACTCCTTCTTGTCCGAAGGATTTATATTACGCATCGGAGTCCCTTCTTCGATGGCGAAGGATAAGTTGGATGTGTTGTTGCCAAATGGGTGTTCGATGAGAGCGGATAGGATCTGCGATGTTAAGATTCGTATTGGAGAGCAGGAGTTTGACCTGCGGGCATCCTTACTTCCGTCGGTGGAGTTTGACGTCATATTTGGCATGGACTGGCTCTCGGAGCAGCAGGCCCATATAGATTGCGGTAGCAAGGAAGTCAAGCTGGGAGAAAGTCGTGAGACGACTTTTACGGGCTTAAAGGGGTCGAGCAAGACGTTGATGTCTGCTCTTCAGGTGGTGAAGGCGGTTCGTGCCGGAGCAGAACTGTTCTTTACACTAGTGGAGGTTGCAAAGCCGAAGCCCGCAATGGATTGTATTTCAGTGGTATCGGAATACCCTGATGTGTTCCCCGCAGATCTTCCTGGAGCCCCGCCTCAACGGGAGATAGATTTTACGATCGAGCTAGTGTCAGGTGCAAAGCCTGTGTCACGATCTCCATATCGGCTAGCGCCTAAGGAAATGGCGGAGCTGAAAGTTCAACTACAAGAGTTGTTGGAGCAAGGGTATGTGCGCCCGAGTTCTTCGCCTTGGAGCGCACCGGTCCTCTTTGTTAAGAAGAAGGACGGAAGCTTGAGGTTATGTATTGATTATCGAGAGCTGAACAAGCTGACTGAGAAGAACAAGTACCCGATGCCCCGGATTGATGATCTCTTCGATCAGTTAGTCGGGTCGACGGTGTACTCGAAGTTAGATCTCAAGGCTGGGTACTATCAGCTGCGAATAAGGGAGAGTGATATCCCGAAGACAGCGTTTAGTATGAGATACGAGCATTATGAGTTTACGGGCATTATGAGTTTACGGTCATGCCGTTTGGGCTGACTAATGCGCCGTCAGTGTTCATGGATTTGATGAACAGGACGTTCAGGGAGTACTTGGACCATTTCGTGATCGTCTTCATCGACGATATTTTGGTGTACTCGCAAAGTGAGGAGGATCACTTCAAGCATCTCCATTTGGTGTTGGAGACACTCAGGAGAAATCAGTTGTATGCCAAGTTCTCGAAGTGCGAGTTTTGGCTATCCTCAGTGGCGTTCCTCGGGCATATAGTGAGTGGAGAGGGTATTGCGGTGGATCCGGCGAAGATTGTTGCGATACGGGAGTGGCCTGAGCTTGCTACGGTGGCAGAAGTCCGGAGCTTTTTGGGGCTTGCCGGCTATTATAGGCGCTTCGTAGAGAACTTCTCGCGGATAGCATTACCTCTCACTACTTTGACGAGGAAGGAGCATAAGTTCGTTTGGACGCCGGAGTGCGCGCGAGCTTTTGAGGAATTGAAGTATCGGTTGACCACGGCGCCTGTGTTGAGTTCGCCATGTGGAACCGAAGGCTATGAGATATATAGCGATGCTTCGGGCAGCGGTTTGGGTTGTGTGCTACTGCAGCACGGAAGCGTGATAGCTTATGGCTCGAGACAGCTAAAAGTGCACGAGAGGAATTATCCGGTCCACGACTTGGAGTTGGCGGCCGTGATTTTTGCCTTGAAGCTGTGGAGACACTATTTGTACGGTGTGAAGATTGATATCTACACCGATCACAAGAGCCTAAAGTACCTAATTGATCAGAAGGATCTGAATATGCGACAGCGTAGATGGATGGAGTTCCTGGGGGACTATACATTCAAGATCCACTACGTGTCTGGCAAAGGGAATGCGGTTGCGGACGCGTTGAGTCGTCGAGCCCCAGCTCAAGCAAATTGGCTATCAGTGCATGATGAGCGGTTGGTGCAGGAGTTGGAGGCGTTGGAGATTGTTTGTGTGGATAGACAATCTAGTGCTGAAGCAGTGCTGAATTGGACTGAAGTCCAATATAACCTTGCTGATCAGATTAGGCAGGCTTTGGATATGGATGCTCATATGAAGCAGTTCATGATAGAGGCTCTGGATGGGTCAAATTCCCAATTCGTCGTGGAGTACGGATTGCTGTGGAAAGACGGTCGTTTGTGCGTCCCAAGTGTTGGCAATTTACGGGTGGAGTTGTTGTACGAGGCACACCATACCAAGTACTCGATTCACCCGGGGAGCACGAAGATGTACCGCGATATAAAGAAACTGTTTTGGTGGCCGGGTTTGAAGAAGGATGTGGCGCTATACGTAGCGAAGTGCCAAACGTGCGCCTTGGTAAAGGCGGAGTGCCAAAAGCCGGGAGGATTTCTTAAGTCCTTGCCTATTCCGGAGTGGAAATTTTACGACATCTCTATGGACTTTGTGCACGGTTTGCCAAGGTCGAAAAAGGGGAACGACGCCATTTGGGTGGTTGTTGATCGATTAACAAAGGTGTCGCATTTTATTCCGCATAGGAAGGATGATCCGGTGGAGAAGTTGGCAAAGCATTATGTGGATAATATAGTGCGGCTTCATGGTGTGCCCCGCAGCATCGTGAGTGACCGAGATGGGCGGTTCACATCCAATGATTGGAGGCTTGTGCAGCAAATGTTGGGAACAAAGCTGAAATTCAGCACAGCCTTTCATCCACAAACGGATGGGCAGACCGAGAGGGTCAATAGAACCATGGAAGACATGCTTCGCATGTGTGTCTTGGATTTTGGAAAGCAATGGGAGGACCACCTTTATTTGGTGGAGTTCGCATACAACAACAGCTACCAAGCGAGTATTCAGATGGCGCCCTTCGAGGCCCTATATGGTAGAAGATGTCGCACGCCGTTGTCTTGGTCAGAAACGGGCGAGTCAAAGTTGTATAAGCGATCGGAAGTGGATGATGCTACTTCATTGGTGAGAACCATTCGGGAGAGGTTGCTTATCGCTCAGGACCGGCAAGCAAAGTACTATAATGCCAAGCACAGGAACGTGGAGTTCGCTGCGGGCGATTATGTATACTTAAAGATCAAACCGTTCAAGGGTGTCTCGCGGGTGCGGCGATTGAAAAAGCTAAGCCCGAGGTACCTTGGACCGTTTGAGGTTCTGGAGAGAGTAGGAGAAGCGGCCTATCGGCTGAAGCTTTCAGTGGAGCTAAGTGGTTTACATGATGTATTCCATATTTCGGTGCTTCGGAAGGCGGTGCAAGAGCCTACGCAAGTGATCGCGGTCGATCAAGTGCCGGTGGATAGTGGGCTAACGACAAAAGTCAAGCCCGTGCGGATTGAGGACTCGGAGATCAAGCGGCTACGCAATAAAGAGATCAGGATGGTCAAGGTCCGGTGGGACAATTGTGGTCGTGAGGAGCTCTCTTGGGAGCCAGAGCAGACGATGCTTGAAGAGTATCCGGAGTTGTTCCGCTCAGGTACAAATTTTGGTTTTGTACATGTTTTTCCCTTTATGTAATTTCGTGGGCGAAATTCTTTTAAGAGGGGTAGAGTTGTAACGCCCCGAAACTCAAAGGAGCAAAAGGGGGATGTTTTGGGCCAGTTTGAGTTCTGGCTGCAGGCACACGGCCTGGGACACGGGCGTGTCCCAGGGCGTGTCAAGCCTGTGTCGACACTAAGGCGCGAAGTCGACACTTTGGTCTCGACATTGTGTCGAGACTGGGCACACGGCCTGCGACACGGGCGTGTCGCAGGGCGTGTCGACCCGTGTCGACACATAGCCATGTAGTCGACACAGTGTTTTGACGTTGTGTCGAGACATGGCACACGGCCTGCGACACGGGCGTGTCGCAGGGCGTGTCAGCCCGTGTCGACACTCGTCCCGCGAAGTCGACACTTTGGTGTCGACAATGTGTCGAGACATGGCATACGGCCTGCGACACGGGCATGTCGCAGGGCGTGTCGAACCGTGTCGACACTTAGCCGCGAAGTGTCGAGAACATGTACACGGCCTGGAGCCCAGGCGTGTCAAGGTGACACGGGAAAGGACACGGGCGTGTCCTAGAACCCGTGTAGTGCTCGGGTTGAAAACGGGGAAAAATCATAGGGTACACGGCCGGCTACACGGCCGTGTCAGGTGGAACACGGGCGTGTCAGCTCGAACACGGGCGTGTTCGATACCCGTGTGAGGTTCCAAGTGATTCGATTTTGACGGCGAATGAGGCACACGGCCCTGGACACGGGCGTGTGCCAGGCCGTGTTCGGTCCAGATTGGGCATTTCCACCCCGAATCAAAGCCGTTCGTTTTCTTAGGTTGAGATCCAACGGCTGGGGGTTGTTCCTGAAGGGATATACCCGTGAGTTGACTTAGAAAACCTCACTTTTCATACCTTATCATTTCTCCAAGTCCTTGGAGAAAGAGGAGAGCCATTGGAGGAAGAAGAACTAGATCCCGCCATTGAAGGAGCTTCGGAGCTCCGAATCGCAAGCCGACTCCGGATCCACGGAGGCAACGCAAGTGCGGTGATTTTCATCCGGATACTTTTCAATGGCGCCAAAGAGGAACTCAAGGGTAACGATCCTCAACTTGAGCATGAGTCGCTCTCTTTCTTTGCATAGGAAGCCCGCTCTCGCGAGTTTGCGGAGAGTTGGAGGCATTCCTTCGGGTAGATATGTGAAGTCCCCGTTGTTTAGAGTCCGTATGCGAGAACGGACATAGGCATGATGTGTGAAGCCTACCCGGACATGTTGGTCTGGATCGGTGATGTTGCATTGCATAAGGCCGGAGAAGACTCCGTGCTATTGGTTGTTTTCGGGTTTTCTACGCGGTAGATTGCAGCAGGGAGCCTTGGGGACTAACCCAAAGGTGCACCCGAAAAACTGGGCGGATACGAGATCTTGCCAACTTGGTGGCCTGAGAGCCATCTTGAACATAACGGGGTTATGTGACTTGTGTTTGAATGGGACTCGGTGAAAGTTTGACCCGCTCATATGACTTAAATTGTTGTTGCGATGTGAGCACGGGTTAGATGGAGCCGTACCCGCTCTATGTCGTTCGGGTTAGAGAGACCTAAAGTTACATGGCACTCGCCATTGGCATAGATGTGAGTCTTCGGTGGTCGATGGCTTAAATTGACATGACCATGCCAGGAAGACAAATTTCTCATAGGATTGGCCGTCAGATGGCGGTGGTGAGTCCGGAATGTTGGTGGCTTAAATTGACGCGACATAGACCGGTTCACCGAGAATGTGCCCTGAGTGCACGGGGCGTGTGGCCGTGCGAGCCAACGCCTGTGATGTAATGGCTATGGATTTATACTTTGCTCGCTTATGCTAATGAAATGCAGGGAAGGAGCATCGCCGCCCCGAGTTGGGGGCGGGATCGTTATAATTTGGTCAGCATTGCTGACCGTTGCCTTGTTTTGCCACCGTGCGGTGGTTTGTTGTTTGCAGGTGCAGCTGGACCAAGCGGTCAATAGCGGGCTAAAGCCCTTTTTGCGAAGCCGGCCCTCGAAGGCCCGAATGGAAATGTTTATTGCTTTATTCATGTATGACCGGCCTGCGTGCCGTGGTTTGTAAATCATGTAACAGACAAGTGAAACATGTTGTAAGGCCTTAAGGCTTGTTTTGAGTATTTTTGTAATAGCATTCCTAGTTTCGTATTAGTGGACATTCATGCTCCTTTGCTGGGTTCTTGTTTTACAACTCTTTTAATCTGCTTACGCTAGAATGCTCTGTGTAGGACGTTGAGATTGGTTGGATGGTTTCTATAAGTAACCACCCGGTCTGTGTGTGGTATATGGAGTCGGGCGCCGGCCGGACCTACTGCTATATGCTATGCGACGGATAGGGGGTGTTACACAATGATTCTAGACTAAGTTGAATTTCTTCCTTGCCAATGCTGAAGCTTTGACCGACTGAGCTTTACTCGAGGCCTCCTGTTATATGGCATTAAGTGGACTGCCTTCACTCAATGCATGTGGACTTAGCCGTAAATCTGCTTTGCAAATTGTTGGGCTTGGAATGTCCATGCCTTACTATGCATTTTTGGCATCTGGCATTGAGTGAACTGGCTTCACTCAATGCTTGTAAACTTAGATGGATTTCTATCTTTCTTGCATCCTTCCTTGATAACTGGCATTGAGTGAACTGGCTTCAGTCAATGGATGTAGACTTAGACAGATTTCTATATCTCCACCTATCTTCCTTGCGACCACCTGTCACAATCACTCAGACAACTTATCTAAACTTATTCTAACGAACATCCTGCATATAATGAACCTGAACAATATCAAATACAACTATGCTCTTAGTATTGATTGTGATGCTTCTTAAAATCTAGAGAACTTTGAGGGCAATATTCCCAACAATTACAACCTGAAGTTTAAAGAGATTCTGATGTTTTGTGACTCCTCTAGTGTGATAGAAATTGTGAACAATTCAGTCTCTCACAGCCGGAAAAAGCACATCGAAGTAAGATATCACTTCATCCGGGAGCATATGGAGAATAAGGACATAGCCCTTAGCTATGTCCCAACAGATAAGCAAGTCGTAGATATATTCATAAAGCCACTGGACGAGGCCAAGTTCTCATTTTTCAAAACGAAACTAGGGATGCTGAAAAAAGACTCGCGAAGTTGGCAAAGGAGACAGGATTTCACTCGGGAAGTACTACGCAAGGCAGAGAAATGTGACTAAGGCAAATTCATCAGATATAAATCTTTGGGTCTCGCCTATTCATCGAAATATGTCTAGTATTTACGATGAAAATCAACAAATCTGGGTCTGCTTCCTGACGAAGCATGCCGAATTTAACTTAGGTCAAAACTTTCTTTGCTTATATTAGATCCGAAGAGTCACGGTTTTCAGGTACATGTGTTTCCCTCTTAAAACTTTAGCTATATATATATGTTATATATATATATATATAGTTATTGGGGCAAACCGAACTTTTTCATCAAAAAGAAGCAGTCGATTCCACTGAACTCTTCATCCCGATGATTCGTTTCCACACGCAGTTCATCCTCTTCTTCCTCGCTGAAACTAGTCAGCGAAATCCCTCTACGCCAGTCCCGTTAGTTATAACAGGTTCTAGTCTTCCAGAGCTCTTCTGGTCGCAAGAAAGATCATTTCCAGAGCCATCCTTTTCCGCAGATCGTCCAAAGCTTCGGCATAAACAATCGATTTCAGCAAGTTCGATTTTTGTTATATTATCCATGGCTCCTCGCAGTACCAGCAGTTTTCTAGGTGGTGGAGAACTTGTTCGAACATGGCTTGCATCGGCTTCAGATGAGTTCAGGAATGTCATTCTCATGTTGGAAATAACAGGCCACTCTTTCATGCTAAAGCTCCCCTGCAAGGTATTGGACAAAGACATTCTTGAGTTCTTTCAGAATGTCAAGCTTCGCAGGGAAGATAATGTCATCAAAAGCAGAGTTTGTCAGATGAAAGTTAAGGTAAAGGCTTCTTTGCTCACCTGGCTTTTGAGGTTTCCAGCCTGTGACGAAGACGATCACTTCGAAGATAAGGACTTTACAAGAGCCTTACTATTCTATGGACTACCCAGAGGCACCAAAGCCGTTAAGAGAAAAGGGATGAATGAGGAAGGAAAGCTGTTGTCTGATATTATTAGTAAAGTTCTACTCTGCAAGACTGGATCCCATGACAACCTCTCTTCAGAGATGTTCAATATTTTAGTGGCGATCATCTACAGGAAGAGAATGGATTGGGGGTGTTATCTTGTTTGCCAGAATCAAGGATAGTCTCTGTACCCCTAACTTTGGAAGGATTCTCAGTCTGTACTTGAATCATATGGATATAGATACATTTGATATGTCCAATGGTGTACTTATCCACCATCTGAAGAAGATCGATGCTTTCATCTTCTCGAGATGGGATAGGAGGATACAAAAGCCAGGCGGAGTTAGAGATGTGCCAGAGGTAGAGCAAGAGGAAGTACCTGAGGATAGGATTCCTGCTTCCACCCACAGGGAAACTCCTGATAGATTGAGTGCAGGAGTTGAGGGGGAGACAACTTATACACAAGTGACCATTGAGTTAGTTCCCATGAGTGTTACTACAGATGCAGAGAATCCAATTACAATTCCAACTATAGAGATTACAGTTCCAGAGACAAGTGATATTCTCATAGAGGTTGTTGAGATTGCTCATACTGTTGTTGATGAGTTAGTGCCCGATGTGGCTGAGGATGAGAATGTTGCTAAGAATATTCCAGTTACTTCTGATGTTGCTGTTGATGATGTTCTTCCTGCTGCTGATAGTTTGGATGATGCTGCTTATGTTGTGGATGAGCCAGTAGATGATACTGCGCTTGATGTGGCTGATTATGAAATTAATAAGGATGAGCTTGGAGCTATTGATAATGTAAATGACTTTTCCAAGATTGCCGCCCAAGACAATCTGATTGCAAATCTTCCAGATGTTCTCCCAGTAAGGACTAAGGAGAGCCAATTCACCCCTAGTCTCGATACAGATTTAGATTGATCGGTTTGTCTGAAAACTGCAAAGGAGAATGGATGCTCTTCCTAGTGGAACTCTAATGGAGGAGGTAGATGTTATTGACTTATCTGATGAGGAAGGAGATGCACAGATGCATCCTCCTATCCTAAAAGTCCCTACTGCTGAGCTTTGTTTCAAAGCTACTATTAATCCCATGGAAGAGTCCTCCAGTGACTCTGAGGAAAGTGCAGTTCCCCCCACCCATCCTAGTGCTCAGGCTGATATACCATCTACCAGTATAGAGGTATCAATTCTAAAAATAGTTGAAGCCATGATGGCCAAACAGCAAACACATTTTGATCGATCTTTGAAGAAAGTTAAAGAAACAGAGAAAGACTTGAATAACGGCTTTGTTGTTGTCAGGGTGCATTTTGACAAATTGGATTAGCGGCTTGACTCATGGTTTGTGTAGGGTGGCTAAGCGATTGTTAACACTATGGCCCGACTGAAAAGTAATTTAGCTGTTCTTCAAAATGTGGAAGCAAATGCCAAAACAATTATTACTGCCCAGAAGGAAGGCATGAACTATTTTGATGATCAGATGGTCCATTACTCCAATGTTATAGTGTCCACCATACTGGCAGAAGTCAAAAAGGGGGAGAATGAGCTAAAAGCTAAGATGAATGCCCTTAAGCGGCTATGGTGGCAAACTTCAAGTGGGTCAATACCTACAGTTATGATAATTTCGATTAGCTGTATAATGAGTTGTTCAGTGGGCAAGGTCAAACTCAAGCAAGATTTCTAGAACCAGTAGTGACTGCTCCAGTAGATGTCCCTATTAATCTTGCTCAGTATTATTCTCAATATTGGATAGACACTCAGGATAATCATCAGTTTGAACCAGATACTATTGTTGTTGCTGCCAATCCAGAAGATCATATAGTTGAAGACATACCTCAACCTACGCAGAAACGTAGAAAGTATGGTGAAGGCCTATCTGCCATCAGATCTGAACCTAATCGAGAAATAACTTAGGTGAGGAGTTTGATCTCAAAGAGCATCATTTTGGACACATTCAAGATAGTGGATCTGGCTAATGAGAACATGTGGGATTACTACAGCTCAGATGAATGGCAGAAGTATTAGGTAGCTTGCACTAAAAGAAGACTGCATTTCAGACAATATAACATTGATGATTTGAATGCGCATCCAGCTTGGCCAAGATATTATCCCAAGCCAAAAGCGTATTTTGCCAGACAAAGTCAGAAGATCCAGGGCAGGTAGGCGTGATGTTTTTTTGTGATGATATGTGTGGATTCCGTTTGCCCCTTCAAAGAACTCATGTATATATATAAACACACACGCGCGCGCCCGCGCACACACCCATATATATATATATATATATATATATATATATATATATATATATATATATATATATATATATATATATATATATATGTTTTGTTTGGGAATGCATTTTATCTCTTATTTATTTCTTTAGTGTCTTGTTCTTTCTTTGATTTATTATTATTATGTGTAAAATTCGCCTTAGCTTATAGGGTTCTGACTTCTTCAAATAAGGAGAGATTGTTGGGTATTGTATCCACAATAACCCTTATTTGAAGAAGGGTCTCATTAAGATAAGATGAATTGAGTCTGTATTTGATGTTGTGTGTTTAATATGTACTTGCAGGATTATATTGCAAAGTACAACCCAATATTGGGTTACAGTGGGTCATGAAACACAGGACTATACAATGTAATCCTTCATTGTATAGGCCAATGTGTTGACTCGCATGTAATCTCTCTATTGGGATATACTTCTATCTCAAGTGCATAAGAAGGATCGAGGAAGAACAAGGAGTGGAAATCAGAAGAACAGGAATTTTAACCAAGTAAAATTTATCGAGTATCATAAGGCTTATTCGTCGAATTCTTCTAGCATACTCGTTAATACTTGTCGCATTCGTCGTAGATACTTACAAGCGCTCATCGAATTCATCATTGGTACTTAAGGTAAAATCTCTGACAGTTGGAAAATCGGTCAAGTAAACATTGTTGAGTATCATCGTGTATACTCGTCGAATTTGTCGAATATATCTAACGATACTCGACGAATTCGTCGAATATACATGTCGATACACGCCGAATTCGTCGAGTCATTTTGACTTTACTTCTCTAGATTTTCTTAGTCGGATTCATCGAATATCACTTGGCTAGGCGTCGAATGTGCCGAGTATTTTAACTGATACTCGTCAAATTCGTCAAGTATACTAACTGATATTCATCAAATTTGTTGAGTGATTCGTCTGCCTGGTGTCGTGTGTTAATTCCTACTTGATTGAATTTCTCCAAGTAAAATTTGTCGAAATTCATTATTGTTCGTCGAGTATCCTAAACGATACTCGACAAATATTACTTAGGGTTATTTTTCTTCCCGATTTCAATTTTACGTTTGTTCTTGCCGACAGCCATATACAGTAACCCCTGACTTTTTCGGCGTGCAATAACTTTTATAGCCGTTGCAAATGAAGATCTTTATATATATATATATATATATATATATATATATATATATATATATATATATATATATATATATATATATATATATATATATATATATATATATATATATATATATATATATATCGGGTGATTTATTCTCAAATCCTAATCGTGTTAATCGTACTCATTCTAAGAATTTCCTGATCAAGAAAATTTCATCGACTTCCATCTATATCGCGTGACTTTTCTTTGTTGACGAAAGTTTTCTCACGATTCAATCTTCCTCCACTGAATCGACTGTATCGTTGCATTTTGAAGATTCATATTCCTTCAAATCTAGTCAATCCGTGCTTTCAGATCAACATCTTCAAATATTTCAGATCTTTCGTGTTCTCTAAGATATTCAAGTTCAACCTTTTTGGAGAACGACGGAGTGAAGACTTAGATCTAAATAGGATTACTTGTAATCACTATATTGTAAATCTTCTTTTACATTTGTAGGAGGGGTTCCCTCTGAGTTGTAGATCTGTCTATGGATCGAGTTGTAGGATAGGTTGTTCCCTGAGTTGTAGGAGCGTTGTCTTCGAGTTGTAGGAGTTGAGTCTCTGAGGTGTAAGATTTGTTGAAATCTGAGAAAGGTGAAGTAGCCGAATCTATCCCTTTGTGGTATATAGGCGAGGCGGGACAGTGGACGTACCCAACTCGGGGAACCAATATAGATCTCTGTGTTCTGTGTGCTTCAATTTTTTTAAGTTGTTTTTATTCCGCGAAAAGACACAAACATCACCTATTCACCCCCCCCCCCCCCCTCTAGGTGATTTAGGTAGACACTAGATACTTTTAAGCTGTGCACAATAACTACCCACAGAGATGTACTCTTACTCGGCAATAGAAGATGCCACACAGTTCTGCTTCTTGTTGTTCCATGAAATAAGCCTTCTTCTGAGGAATCAGCACTTCTCGGAAGTGCTTTTCCTATCATCTCTGCTACCTGCAAAATCTACATCTAAAAATCAAATTAGCTCGACATCATTACTTCTTGGGTACCATAGCCAAGATTTGGTGCACCTGAAAGTGAGGGATTGATCTAACTAACTCTGGAGGGGGGGGGGGGGTGAATAAAGTATTTTCAAATTTTACTTTGTTTTTATAGAAGATTCATATAGGTGATATATATATATATATAAAGAAATATCACATCACATAAAATAAATAAGTAAAGCACAACCAGACGACACAAGGAGTTTATAGTGTTTCCCCAATAAACCTGGGTACATCCACTCTTGTACCACCCTGGTAGGAATCCGCTACAGGTTTTTCTCAAGTGCCCTGCCACTAAAGGTTTTTTATCAGGTGCCCTGACACCACAGGTTTTTGATCAGATGCCCTGTCACCACCAGATCTATTTTCTAAGGGAGATCTAGCAACCCTTTGAGCTTTTGATCATGTGCCCAAAAACCAAACCAAGTCTTTTGATCACGTGACTTGAGAACCAAAAGTTTTAACTTTTGAAGGGAGTTATAACCCTATACACAGTGAAAGAAAATAAAAATATGTTGTCTTCACTGTCTCAAATCTCTGAGAAGACTAGTGGATTTTTGTTGACGTTGTCAAAGCTCCCCCTAAGTTATAAAAATCTAATCAGGAGTGGAAGCTTTGCATCAGGGTGTAGGCCTTCAAAGAGAACTTCTTCCAGTAAAATGATTCTAAGAGATTGAACTTTTTGGTCTCATGCTGAAAATGTGTTGCTGGAAGAAAAGCTTGAAGAAGAAGATGATGAACAAGATGTTTCTTTGTCTCTGTCTCTTGTTTTCTGATTGCAAATTTTCTCTTTATTCTTCTCCTTGTTCTCCTTAATTGCTAGCTATCTTTTGAAAAATTTTCTTTATATATTGATTGCTGATTCAAACATATTTGAATTTCAAATTCCTTGAAATCTTCTACATAATTTCTGGATGTTGGAACGACTGATTTTGTCTTGAATGTATTTCTCTAATTGTCCCAATAACAATGGTAGAGTAATAACTCTGTGATCCATAATTAATGTTGCTAGGAAATGGCTATATTCTTAAGAATATTGAGCATTAATTAATACAATATTTCTGTCTTAATATTTTAAATCAAACTACTTTAGTTGAACTGAGAAATTGTAGAGAAGATTATTCGAACAGAACCTGGAAGGAGTTAGTCGAACTCAACAAAGATTCCGTCGACCTGAGCAACAAGTTCGTCGAACTGATAATTCTCCTTCATCGAGCTGAGCTCCAAGATCATCGAACAGAAAATATACTTGTCAATCTGAGCTCCAAGTTCGTTGAACTGATAATTATCCATCGTCAAGTTGAGCTCCAAGATCGTCGAACAGAAAATATACTTGCCAATCTGAGCTCCAAGTTCGTCGAACTGAGAAGGCACTTCGTGGAGCTGAGATTCTGAGGAAGGATCAGAGTTTGTCGACCTCAACTCAGAAAAGGAACTCTGAGTTCGTCGATCTGAGATCGACGATCGTCGAGCTAAGTTCAGCTATCATCGAACACCTTTTTTGCAATCTTTAAACTGTCTTGTCTCTAAAGTTTTCTATCTCTGAAGTCTTCTGAAGGTATGTTTTCAATAATCTAACCTAATGTGACTGACCTTAACCATGGAACTAACTTATGACCCTAGACTATACATGTTGGGTAATCAATCCTAATAGTGAACCTAGCCCAACTCACAAGTAGGGTTCCAACAATACCCTTAGGTATCTTAAAATTCGCTTTATAGCGACGTAATGAGATTCCTTCGAGTTCACTTTAAATCTAGTGCACACACATGTCGAGAACATTATGTCAGGTCTACTGGCAGTAAGATAGAGCAAGGATCCAATTATGCTTTTGTACTTGGTCCATCAAAAGGTTTCTCTTTTTCATCCTTGTCCAAAGACATAGTTGAACCCATTGGAGTCCTTATCAAAGTTGTGTTTTCCATTTTGAATTTCTTAAGTAACACTTTGGTGAACTTCGTCTGAGAGATGAAAATTCCATCTTCAGATTGTTTCACCTGAAGTCCTAAGAAATACTTCAGCTCTCCCATTCTGCTAATTTCAAACTTCCCTTGCATAATTTTTGAAAACTTCTTGGAAAGGTTGTCTTCCGTGGAGTCAAAGATAATATCATCGACCTAGATTTGCACTAGCAAAATCTTGCCTTTTACTTCCCTAAGAAATAATACCTTATCTATCTTTCCTCTTGTGAACTTGTTCTCAAGAAGGAAGTTAGATAGGGTCTCGTAAAGATCGGGGAGCTAGTTTTAAACCATAAAGAGCTTTGTTCATAAAGTAAACACAATCAGGGAAAGTAGAGTTGACGAAACCTGGGGGTTATGCTACATATACTTCCTCTTTCAGATTCTTGTTGAGGAATGCTGACTTCACGTCTATTTGATATACCTTGAAGCTTTTAAGGGCAGAATATGTAAGAAACAACCAGATCGCTTTAAGTCTAGCCACTAGAGTAAAGGTCTGATCAAATTCGGTCTCTTCTTCTTGTATGTATTCTTATGTTGCAAGCATGGCTTTATTCTTTATGATTACTCCATTTTCATCCAGATTATTTTTGAATACACACTTGGTACCGATCACATTCTGTCCTTTGGGCCTGGGCACCAACTCCCAGACTTTGCATCTTTCAAAGTGATTAACCTCCTCTTGCACGGCCATTATCCAAGAGGCATCCTTGTTTGCTTCTTCAAACTTCTTGGGCTCAAGCTGAGTTAGAAAATTAAGATGTAGAATTTCATTAATAGTACCTCTTCTAATTCTGACATCGTCATCTGGCTCTCCAATGATCAGATTAGTCGGGTGATCTCTCAGGTTTCTGAACGATAGATTTCTTCCTCTCCTAACAGCAGGTTTTTCCATGTCTATAGCATCACATACATGTTGAGGTAGTTCTTCATATAATTTCACTTCATCCATCATACTTGGATCAACGACCTGTATTGAGCTTGGAGAAACTATCGTGATTGCTTCTTCCAAGCTTAGATCCTTTAACAGAGTACCTACATCTACACCAACAACACTAAACGAGCTGCTACGAAGAATGCTTGTCTCATCAAATACAACATTTATAGACTCTTCTACCACCTGAGTTTTTGTATTGAAAATCCTATATATCTTACTATGACTACTATAACCTACAAAAATACCTTCAAAACATTTGTCACTAAACTTCGTTTGATAATATTTCACATTGTTAAGTACAAAGCATTTACTACCAAAGATCCTAAAGTAGGACACAGTCAGTTTTCTACACTTCGATAGTTCATAGGGGGTCATACGATGGTTTTTGTTGATTAGTGTTCTGTTTCACACATGACACGCTGTGTTGACTACTTCAGCCTAGAAGTACTCTGGTAGTGAAGCATCATTTAACATAGTCGTACATGCTTTAATGAGGGTTTAACTCCTTCTCTCGGCAAATCCATTTTTTGTGGAGTATGCATGGAGAAAAACTCATGAAAGATACTTTGGCTTCCACATCATTTTGTCATGGCACCAGACTCAAATTCCGTTCTGTGATCACTTCTGATTTTGACAACTGAGCAGCTCAATTCATTATGAATTTGCCTAACAAAATTAGTGAAAGCTTCAAAGGTATCTGACTTGTGTTTTAGAAATAACACCCAAGTAAAATGAGAGTAATCATCAACAATGACCAATGTATAGACTTTACCTCCTAAACTGTGAATTGGCATAGGACTGAATAAGTCCATATAAAATAGATATAAACTTCTAAAGGAATCTTTTTCAGAAATACCCTTAAAGGTAGCCCTTATCTGCTTACCCATCTGGCATGCATGACATGGACTCTCTTTAAGGTACTTAATAATAGGGGCATCATGCACTAAGTTGTGAGAAAATAGTATATTTATTGTTTTGAAATTAATATGTGTTAATATCTTGTGCTATTGGTCACAGGGAGATGTACTAACTTTTGCCAAAAAGCACACTAGTGTAGAATTGTCTAAACATAAAAAATTTAAACAAAAAATATTTCTGCTTCGAGTGCTGGTTAAGATTGTCTCCAAATTTGTAGACGATTTTATGAGACACTTGTCCTTATAGAACTCAACGATATAGTCTTTGTCGCATAATTGACTTATGCTTATCAGATTATGCTATAATCCTTCAACATAAGCCATGTCCGTAAAAGAGACTATGTCATTGGAAATCATACTGTAGCCTTTAGTGATTCCCCTGTCAGACCCTACAAAGATAACTTTTGGTGCATCTTCAACTGGGGTAAATTCTTGTAGTAGGCTTCTGAAAGTTCTTGTTTTTAAGGTAACTAGAAACCTAGAGGGGGTGAATAGGTTTATCTATGTCTTTTCAAAATTCTGAAGTATTTTTGTTATTCTATTATTAAGTGTTTAGCTTTCTTTTATTTTCTTCCTAAGGTGATCTTAGAGAATGTCCTTAGTACCTGTTATATAAAAGAAGATAAAACAACACAGCAAAGCACACAAGTATTTTATAGTGGCTCCCTAAAATTATGGGTACATCCACTCTCCTCCCACCATGCTAACTTCATGTTAGTCGAGGCCCAAACTCCTCCAAAATTCTCCTCAAATCTTACACCTTAGTCCCTCAGCCTTACACTCAAGTTCTCTTTAGAACCCTACCTCGAAACCACAAAGGTTCCTACCTCAGAGCCCTGCAGTGCTCCTACAACTCAGTGGTGCTCAAACCACCTACCTCAGCCTTATCTCTAAGGCCAATAGCTCGGGCTTTTCAGCCCTATAACTTCAAGCACAAGGCCTTACTCTCAGAGTGATGCAACACTCATACAGCTCAGTACCCTTCAGGTACCTACCTCAGTGCCCTTCCAGGCACTTACAGCTCAGTGACACACTTATAACCTACCTCAGGTCAAAAGGCCATATAGCTCACATGCAGAAGGATCCTACAACAGGAAATAATTTAATTAACTTTAACACAGAGAAATTTTTGTGTGTCAACAACTATAGATGAGAATTTCTGCTATATTTCTCCCCACAGCAGAGAAAACTTTGCTAGAGGAACTCAAAAGCTTACTCCTAAACTTACTGTGGAAGACTAAAGATCTGTTGATCTTGAGTCTTCAAGCAGCTAACTGAAGCAGCCTCAGGGTGAAGGTTCTTCTTTTTTCAGAACTATGTCTGATCGTGTTGTGCCAGACGGAGACGGCACAGCTATCTGAACTTTTCTTTCTGGAGTGCTTCAAGCTTTTTACATGCAGCAATGGTGAGGAAGATGAAGTCGGCTGCTAACTCTTTTTGTTTATGAAGCCCTAAAAGTTATCTTATGTCTTGTCCCATCTCCTCCTTTTGTAGTCCGCTGATCAACGACTCTTAGAGAGTAGTGGGCCCCACATTCAGCTTACAGCTCCATCTTGCTTTAACACCTATCTATTGTGCAATAGGCATGTGGTGCCTTTTGTCATGTACTATGGCTTTGCTGCTAACAATTTGAATATGGTTAACTTTTTGACTTGCTGACATCAGCACCTGAAGACTTAGTCAAAATTCAAGCATCAGTAGAATAGGTTTTGAGTGAATGAGCTTCACTTAACACCAAATTTCTTAGACAGATTTACTATCTCTTGGCATTGAGAGAGTTACCTTCTCTCAACGCCAAACTACTTAGATTATAAGTCTGCTTCTAGGCATTGAGTGCTTCAGCTTCACTCAATGCCATCTTGCTTTCTCATCGTTCTGCTGCTTGGCGTTGAGTGAGTGAGCATCACTCAATGCCAAATACCTTAGACAAAATTGTCTTCACTAGGCACTGACAGCGTTGAGTCTGTCTTCATCACTCAACGCTTTTTACCTTAACCCTTTCTACAGCCTATTCTACATGTAAGGTGTTGAGAGCGTTGAGTGAGAATGCCTCACAACTCTTTCAGCCTTAGCTATTTCTACTTCTTCAGCATCTTAAGCGTTGATAGCGTTGAGTGAGCATGCCTCACTCAACGGTTTTTTACTTTAACAAATTATACGTTATGGCGTTGAAAGCATTGAGTGACTGCGCCTCACTCAATGCTTTCTGCCTTAGCCAAATTTTTGTATTCTTTAAAAATACTGGCTTTGACTGACTGAGTGTTACTCAACACTTAAGAGGCTATGGCGTAGAGTGAATGACCTTCATTCAACACATATGGAGTTAGCCACTTTTCTGCCTCCTAAAACTTTAGGCATTGACTGTCTCAGCTAGCCTCTCTCAACTCTGAACTGTACTCGACGAATGTTGAACTGAGTTTAACGAATAGTGATCTCATCTCGACGAATTCTGAACTCAGTTCGATGAATTTAGACATGGCCAAATTTCACAAACTCTGAGCTTAGTTCGACGAACAGTTAGCTCAGCTCGACGAACTTTAAGCTTAGTTCGACGAATTTGGACTTGCCAAATTTCTCAAATAACCTGACTTAGCCACCTAGACTACCTTTCCCATCACATTTATCTACTGATATGTGTATATCATAGACAAGATTGACTTTCTCAAATCTAGTACATTGTGGGCAATGGACCCAACAATCTCCCCCTATTTGAGGAAGTCAAAACTCTTAAGCAAGTGAGTCAATGACATATACAGAACCATGCAGCAATAAACATAAAAACTATGTAATTGAGAAGTGATCTATAGTTACCCCACTTCCTAGTCTGCAGAGTTGAACATTACTGCACCTATTTCCCCTGAATTGCTGCTAGCATACTAGAACATTCAACTGATCATCTGATCATCTTTTCCTCCCCCTTTTTACTTCAGCAAATAGCTGCTAGGATTCATCTGATCATCTGATCATCTTATCATCTACGCTCCCTCAATTAGAGAGCAGAGAATTATTGGAGTTATGTTGGACATGCTCCCCCTCAATTGGAGAACCTTCATTTCTTTAACGAACAACTCCATCTGCAAAATATCAAATATCTTGCAAACAAATGAGGAGCAACTGAAGCTATACTAAGTTCAACATACCCAACTCAAATTTGAAGGTGTTAAACTTAGCTTCATCTGGTGGCTTAGTGAATATGTCAGCCACTTGCTTGTCTGTTGGAATAAACTCAAGGGTGATGTCTTCACATTCCACATGCTCCCTAATGAAAAGATATCTAATCTCTAGGTGCTTAGTCCTGCTATGGGAGACAGGATTCCTAGCAATTGAGATTGCACTAGTAGAATCACAGAATATAAGAGTTATACTTATCTGGAGGTTGTAATTTTGAAGCTGGTGCTGGATCCACAGTACCTGAGCACAGCAGCTACCTGTAGAGATGTACTCTGACTATACAGTTGATATTGTAACACTCATTAGTTTCTTGTAGCTCCATGAAATCAGTCTCCCACCCAAAAACTGACAGGTGTCAGATGTGCTCTTTCTGTCCTCTTTGCATCCTGCAAAATCTGTATCTGAATAGCCTATTAGTTCAAATTACTCATTCCTAGTATGTCGTAGGCCAAGATCTGGTGTGCCCTTATGATAGCTCAAGATTCTCTTAACTGCAGAGTAGTGAGATTCTTTAGGGTAAGCCTGATACCTAGCACAAACACATGTAGTATACATGATGTCTGGCCTGCTTGTAGTCAGATATAGAAGGGAGCCAATTATCCCTCTATACAAAGTTTCATCAACAAGTTTCCCTACCTCATCTTTGCCAATAGGAATACTTGACCCCATGGGATTTCTCATGGTGGAGGAGTTCTCCATGCCAAATTTCTTTATCAACTCCCTCATCAACTTAGACTGGGAAATGGACAAGTCATCATCAGTCTGTCTTACTTGGAGGCCCAAGAAAAACTTAAGTTCACCCATGCTGCTCATCTCAAACTACCCCTGCATAAGTTTAGTAAACGTTTTACAGTGGTTGTCATCAGTAGATCCAAAGATGATGTCATCTACATATATCTAAACTAGGATGATCTTACCCTTAGATTCCCTTAGGGATATGGTCTTGTCTATCTTCCCCCTTGAGAATTTATTCTCAATGAGGAAGCTATACAAAGTCTGATATCATACTCTAGGGGCTTATTTCAGCCCATATAGAGCTTTCCTAAGTCTATAAACATAATCAGGTGAGTTAGGAACAACAAAACCTCGAGATTGCTCAACATAGACTTCCTCTTTTAAGTCACCATTCAGGAAGGCTGACTTCACATCCATCTGGTAGACCTTGAATCCCTTGTGTGCAGCATATGCAAGTAATAATCTGGTGGCCTCCAATCTTACTACAGGTGCAAAGGTTTGATTAAAGTCAATACCTTCTTATTGTTTGTACCCCATAGCCCCTAGTTTGGCTTTATTCTTGATTATAATGTCATTTTCATCAAGCTTGTTTCTGTAGATCCACTTGACACCAATGACATTTTGTCCTTGTGGTCTGGGAACCAGCTTCTAGACCTTGCACATCTTGAACTGGTTCAGTTCCTCTTGTATATCTCCAATCTAATGTTGATCTATGTTGGCTTCTTCATACTTCTTGGGCTCCACTTGGTATAAAAAGCTTGAATGCATGGCAGTATTCTGACTTCTACTCTTTGTTGTTACTCCTTGGCTTGCCTCACCAATTATCTGGTGTGTTGGATGATCTCTTATATGTCTTATTGCTAGTGGCAATCTTCTTTCAACAATAGGTCCAGCTTCAGGTGTAGCCTCTTGTTGATCTTCATCCACTCCTAGTGTACCTGGTAGATCTCCTGTAGTATCCACTTCATCTTCTGGTGATGCTTCCTTGATGGTCATTTTTTCCATCATCTGATCTATACCTACAGTACTATAAGAGGGGCTTGGAAGCTCCCTGTTAATCATAGTAGACTCATCAAAGACTATATAAACTGATTCTTCTACAACTTGGCTTTTCAAGTTGTATATCATATAGGCTTTGCTATGATTATTGTACCCAATAAATATTTCATCAAAGGATTTGGCAGCAAACTCAGTCACATTGGACTTTCCATTATGAAGCACATAATATTTACTGCCAAAGATTCTGAGATAGCTCAGGTTTGGTTTTCTGCCTTTTAAGATCTCATAGGGAGTCTTCTTGTGGCTTTTGGTGATAAAGGTCCTATTGAGGACATAACATGCAGTATCTACTGCCTCAGCCCAGAAATATTTTGGAAGAGATGTGTCACTCAATAGTATTCTACCAGCCTCTATGAGAGTCTTATTTTTCCTCTCAACAATCCCATTTTGCTGGGGTGTCCTTGGTGAAGAGAATTCTTGATGAATCCCATATTCTTCACAGAATCTTGTCATGATGTCATACTGGTTCAGTCCCATGGTCACTTCTGATTTTGAGCACAGAGCTATTTAACTCATTCTAAATTTGCTTGACAAACTTAGTGAAGATGTCAAGGGTTTCATTCTTTCTCTTTAGGAAGAATACCCAAGCAAAACTGAAAAAGTCATCAACCACCACAAGGGTGTAGACATGTTGAAATTTGTGAAGTGAAAGTGGGTGATAGATCAGGCCGGGCAGTCTAAACAGCCTGAGCGGTCTGAGTCCGCGGCCTGGGCGGACTACTGGTTGCGGCCTAAGGGACTTGTCTTGGATGGTGGCTTGGCTGTTCTTGTGGAGCGGCCTATGCGGCTTATTTTTGCGGTCTGGGCGGTCTAGGTGTGCGGCCTAGATGATGTATGGCCAAGAAAGTCTTTGCAACTTGGGCATCTAGTGGAGCGGCCTGGGCGGACTATGTTTGGCAGTCTGTTGGCAGTGCTCAGCTTGATCTGCAGCCCTGCAGTTAGCCAGCTCTTGTGGTAATCGAGCGGATTGGAAGTTGTATCCGCGTTGTGTTGGCTGAATTGTTTATTGCGTCTGTAGAGTCTGCATTTGTGGACTGACTTTGGAGATGGGTTTTTGTTCTTGCCGAGCTCTCCATGTTGCGATGGATGTTTCACATCATTGTGGCGGACTGTCCTGCTGATAGGTGGTCTGGGTCTTTTGTGTCCACCGTACTCGCGCTAGTTGCTTGGTAGGCTGCTGGACATGGTCTTTTTCTGTGACAATTCCATGGTGTCCGCAGAGTCCGTAGAGTCCGCTATTGACCGGGCGGACTGCCTATTGGTCGTGGACTCGTGGCGGGCTGTGGTATTGTTTTCGAGCTGTGCGGACTACCACTTTGTATGCGTACAGTGTGAGGACAAATGCAGCATGAGTTGCGGTTGTGTCTGCGTGCTGTGTTGTATTGCGGACTGCTACAGCATGAGTTGTGAGTGTATTTGTATGCTATGTTGAGTAGCGGGTTGGCGCTATGATTGCGTTGGGTGGACTGGCGCTGCGCTTGAGTTGTGCGGGCTAGCAGTGAGTCCGCATAATGGCGGACAGTCTTTGATCTGGCGCCTGGAGGATTGAAGTCTGGACAAGTCCCTGCGGACTTGGCGGACTGAGTTGTGTTAGCACGCAGGCTGGGGTGGTAACTCTATTCACTAGGGTGGTTACCACACTCCTCACCTCGCCTATAAATAGACCCCCATGCACATCTACAGTAACTGAGTGAACAGTAAGTTGGGGCTTGGTTAATTGTTACGGTATGGATTTTCCTATCCGCGCGGGTTGAGTAAAGTTGAATGTTAGATGTTTGCAGGATGCGCGGCTAACACTAAGATGCCAGGAGTTTGGCTTTGACTGCGATCAACATTAGTGAAGTTCGCGGTTACAATCGGCTGTCTCAGCAGGTCGCTTCTGCGGCTTGACAGTTTTCTCTGCTTCAGCTTTTCCAAGTTCAATGACCTGTTCGCTGGTCTTGGGCGGGTAAGTAGCCTGTTCTTCAGTTCAGCAACAGCTTGTAGCAGTCAGCAAATAACGGTGTGTCTGCGCTACCTCGCGGTCTCGGCAAACTCCGTGTTCTTTTCATCTTCTAGCAGCACCAGCAGTTCGGGCATCCTCGACGACTTCGGCAGACTGGGCGGTCTCGACGGTCTCCAGTTCTGTCCGCTCGAATTGTTTTTCTTTTATTTTTCCTGTGTTCCTGTGTACTGGCGAAATCATGTCTCGTCATGTATAGCTCTCTTTGTAAAGAAGAAATAAAAGAATATATGATCTGCTTGCCCCTGTGATTGCATTTTGTTGTTGAGCTTGCTTTCCTGGTTTCTGCACGATCAAGGTGTGTTCTTGATAGTTCTGAGGATATTAATTTGGCATTAGACTATCTCGTTGACCACTTTGAAAAAATTCAACATGGTATCAGAGCCAGGTTCAGTTTCTTGAGCGGTGATCAACTTGTGTTGTTGCTCTGTGCTTCTGGTAGCTTAACCAAGGTTGCTGCAATGGAAGGGAACTATGCAAGAGGTCTGGGTATTGAACTCTTGACCACGACTAACTTTAAGAAGTGGAAGTCATGTATGAAGAGTTTTCTTCTTGGCGAGGAGTTATGGGAGGTCGTCGGTGGTGACGACAGGCAGGAGGTTACTGCTGCTTTTGGGACTGCAGAGCAGGTGATAGTCTGAAGGAAAACTAACGCAAAGGAGGAGTTTACTCTCAAGAGGGTTGTGTCACCGGAGTTGTTTGATCACATTATAGGATGTGAGTCGGCTGCTGATATATGGACAACTATTGATGGGTTGTTCAACAGGAAGAATATGGCGAGGCTACAGTTCCTGGAGAATGAGTTGGCTAGGACAACTAAAGGAGACCTGACCATCTCGAAGTTCTTTCAGAAGATGAAGAGCCTGTGTGCTGAGATATCAGCGCTTGATCCTGATGAGTCTATCTCTGAGGCCAAGTTGAAAAGGCACATAATCCGCGGCTTACGGAAGGAGTATGTTATCATTGTAATTTCTGTTCAAGGCTAGGAAACTCAGCCATCTCTGCTGGAGCTTGAGAACATGCTTGCTTCGCATGAAAGTTTGGCAAGACAGATGGCAGGAGTGACTATCTCTGAAGGAGGTAGTGAAGCGTTGTTCACGGGCAAGAAGAAGAAGAGATGGAAAGTGAAGAAGAAGAATAATGCTGCTAAAAATGAGCCTTCAACTTCTTATCAACCAGAGAGGAGCGTTGCACCTAAGAAGGATTGGAAGAACTTGAAGTGCTATAGGTGTCATCAATGGGGACACTTTAAGCGTGACTGCAAGGTCAAACTGCAGGTTGGGCATGTTGCAGGTAAGGGGGAAGCTTGCTTGAGTACTGAAGAAGCTGGATGGGGCGGAGCTTTCATGACGGGCACTTATGTTGTTGCTTTGTCTGTAGTCGACTTCAACGACGAGTGGATCGTGGACTCCGGGTGTGGTCATCACCTCGCCGGAGACAAGTTAAAGTTCTCTTCCCTGCAAGCCTACTCAGGTAACGAAACTATCATAACTACTGATAATACTGTTTATGCAGTAGAGAAGGAGGGGGTTGTGTCCTTGGGTAGTGACAAGGGGCGACTCACGTTAAGGAGTGTGTAGCATGTGTCGGGCATGAAGAAGAACCTCTTCTCTGTGACCAATGCGGTAGACATAGGTTATCACGTTCTATTTGGGCCAACATACGTAAAGTTCCTTCGCAATGTATCAGCGGTAAAGGCTGATGTTACTCATATTGGGTGGAAAGTTAAGAAATTGTTTGTTCTTGCAACAAACTCTTACGTTGATCAGATGAGAGCAAAAGATAGCGTTGCTATTTGGCATGAAAGGCTGGGGCATATAGGAATGCATAAATTGAAAGCTATGGCAAACAGGAGCCTTGTGAGAGGCTTGCCTAAGCTGTCTTCCTTTGGTGACGGTCACGTTTTCGTGGGGTGTCAGTATGGTAATGCTCATCGCCTTGCGTTTGATAAGTCACAAATGAGGAGCAAGAGACCATTGGAGTGTATCCATGGTGACTTGATGGGACTAACCGTCACTGCTAGCCTTGGTGGGAGCAGATACATGCTTGTGTTGATTGATGAATACTCAAGATATTCTTGGGTTTATTTCTTGAAGGAGAAGTCGGAAGATTTTCTGGTGTTTATGGAGTTCAAGGAGATAGTTGAGGGTCGGCTTGGCTTGCGGATCAAGAAGTTTAGATCAGAAAAAGGTGGTGAGTTTGTCTCCTTTGAGTTTTCTAACTTCTGCAGGAACTACGGGATCTAAAGAGAGCTGACTTGTGCTCATACTCCACAACAAAATGGATTAGCAGAGCGGAAGATCCAATATCTGATGGAAACCTGCAAGTGCGGGCTTCATGCAAAAGACATTCCTAGGTCCTTCTGAGCAGAGGGGATGTCTTGTGCTTCTTATGTCATCAATCAGATGTCGTTCAGTCCGATCAACATGAAGTCTCCTTTTGAGATGCTGCTGAAGGAGAAGCCAAGCGTGGAACACCTTCGGGTGTTTGGATCAACTTGCTATGTGCATGTCCCGGATGCTTCAAGGACAAATCTTGATGCAAAGGCAAGGAAGCTTGTCTTTGTCGGCTATGATGAACGGAAGAAGGGATTGAAATGCATGGATACTGCGACGAAGAAGTTTGTTGTATCAAGAGACGTGGTCTTTGATGAACTGATTTTATATGTAGGTGTGTCAGTTGATCTACCAGAGATCAAGGTTGATGAAGAGCAGAAGGTGGGTGTTGAAGCTCTAGAAGAGGAGCTTGTTGTTTCACCAGCAGCTCCTGTTGCTTCAAGCTCTGAGGTAGAGGCTTCTGGTTCAGGAAGCAGGGTGAGCTTTGCTCAAAGTCTGCCCGGGAATGGAGCTGAGCCTGAAGAAGCAACAGAGTTGGTGAGTAAGGAGCAGCCTCTTCGGAGATCAAAGAGGGTTGTTAAGCCACCAGCTCAGTACTGTGATGGGAATACAGTGAGTTTTGTCTCCTGCTTCTTTGCAGGTCCTCTGGATGAGTGAGAGCCTGCAAACTTCAATGAGGCCACTGAAGTCAAAGAGTGGGAATATGCCATGAAGGAGGAGATCTCTGCTCTTAAGAAGAACGAAACCAGTGACCTTGTTCCCAAGGTTGGTGACATTACTCCAGTGACTTGCAAGTGGGTGTTCAAGTTGAAGAAGAAGCCTGATGGGAGCATTGATAAGTACAAGGCTTGCCTTGTTGCTCGAGGATTCTCACAACAGTATGGATAAGACTATGAGGAGATATTTAGTCCAGTTGCAAAGATGACTTCGGTTCGGGTGGTGATCGCTTTGGCTGCTTACAGGGGATGGAGAATGTGGCAGCTTGATGTGAAGAACACTTTTCTTTATGGAGAAATTGATAAGGATATCTTCATGGATCAACCACTTGGTTTTGTTTCTGAAGTTCATCTGGACTATGTCTGCAAACTCAGGAAGGCTCTCTATGGGTTGAGACAAGCTCCTAGAGCATGGTATGGGAAGATAGCAGAGTATCTTCAATTCTGCAGTTATCTTGCTTCCAACTCGGATTCAAGCTTGTTCATCAAGAAGCAGGGGGAGCTTCAAGTCTTGGTCCTACTGTATGTTGATGATATGATCATCACAGGGAATTCAGAGGAGGAGGTAGCTAGCCTCAGGGCTGAGCTAGTTATTTGCTTCGATATGAAAGACTTGGGAGAGCTTCATCACTTCCTTGGTCTCAAAGTGGAGAGGAAGGAGAGCGGGATACTCATCTGCCAAAAATGATATGCGGATCGCATTGTGAATCGATTCGGCATGGGCAAAGGGAAGAGTTGCTCTACTCCTCTAGATCATGGTCTGAAGCTTCGATGAGATAAAGGAAGGATTCTTCCTGATCACTTGGTGCTCAGATCTCTAGTGGGGAGCTTGATCTACTTAACGATTACAAGGCCATACATTGCTTACGTTGTTGGCCGATTAAGTCGGTTTATGGCTGAACCAAGGAAGTCTCATCTGGTAGCGGCAAAGAACATCTTGAAGTATGTCAAGGCAACTTCTGATATGGGACTCCTCTATAGTAGGGACACGATGTTTTATTTGATTGGATACATGAATGATGATTATGGTGGTGACTCGGATAATCGAAGATCAACTTTGGGTTATGTGTTCACTTGTGGATCAGCTTGCATCTCGTGGTGTAGCAAGAAGCAGGACTCAGTGTCAGTGTCTACTACGGAAGCTGAGTACAAGGCTTCAGCCTTGGCTGCTCGAGAAGCCATCTAGTTGAGGAGGATTGTAGAGGATGTTCATGAGGAAGTACAAGGTCCTACTTTACTCCGAGGTGACAATTAGAGTGCTCTCAAACTAGTGAACAATCCAGTATGTCACGCAAGGACCAAGCATATTGAGATCGAGAACCACTTCATAATGGAGAAGGTGTTGGAGGGATCTCTTCTGGTCGGGCATGTTTGGAGTGAAGATAATCTTGCTGACATCTTCACGAAGCCTCTGTCGAAGGGGCCATTTCAACTATTACGAGGCTTTCTGGGCTTGATCACCACTTCTCACTTCAAGGGGGGAGTGTTGAAATTTGTAAAGTCAAAATGGGTGATGGAGCAGGCCGGGCGGTCTGAGCGTCTTTAGCTGTCTGAGTCTGCGGCCTGGGCGGACTGCTGGTTGCGGCCTGGGGGACCTGGCTTAGACGGTGGCTTGGTTATTCTTGTGGAGCTGCATGTGTGGCCTCTGTTTGTGGTCTAGGCTGTCTAGGTGTGCGGCCTAGATGATATATGGCCAAGAAAGTCTTTGCGACTTAGGCATCTAGTGGAGCGGCCTGGGCGGACTATGTTTGGCGGTCTTTTGGCGGTGCTCAGCTTGATCTGTAGGCTTGCAGTTAGCCAGCTCTTGTCGTAACCGAGTGGATTGGAAGTTATATCCGGGGTGTATTGGCGGACTTGTTTATTGCGTCCGCAGAGTCCACATTTGTGGACTGAGTTTAGAGATGGGTTTTTGTTCCTGCCGAGCTCTCCTTGTTGCGATGGATGTTTCACATCCTTGTGGAGGACTGTCCTGCTGATTGGTGGTCTGGGTCTTCTGTATCCGCCGTGCTTGTGCTAGTTGCTTAGTGGGCTGCTGGACTTAGTAATTTTCTGTGATAAGTCCATGGTTTCTGCAGAGTATGCAGAGTCCATTGTTGACGAACGGACTTCCATTTGGTCGTCGACTCATGGCATGCTGTGGCATTGTTGTCGAGCTGTGCGGACTGCCACTTTGTCTGCGTACAGTGTGCAGACTTATGTAGCATGAGTTGTGGTTGTGTCCGCATACTGTGTTGTATTGTGAATTGCTGCAGCATGAGTTGCGAGTGTATCTGCATGCTATGTTGAGTAGTGGTATGACGCTATGATTGCATTGGGTGGACTGGCGATGCGCTTGTGTTGTGCTTGATTGTGTTGTGCGGACTGGCGCTGCGCTTGTGTTGCGCTTGAAGTCTGGCCAAGTCCCAGCGGACTTGGCGGACTGGGTTGTCTTAGCGCGTAGGCTGGGGTGGTGACTCCATTCACTAGGGTGGTGACCACACTCCTAACCTCACCTAAAAATAGACCCCCCATGGCACATCTACAGTGACTGAGTGAACAGTAAGTTGGGGCTTGATTAATTGTTATGGTCTGGATTTTCCTGTCCGCGCAGGTTGAGTAGAGTTGACTGTTAGTTGTTTGCAAGTTGTGCGGCTAACACTGAGGAGCCAGGAGTTTGGCTTTGACTGCGGTCAGTATCAGTGAAGTTTGTGGTTATAATCGGCGGTCTCAGCAGGTCGCTTCTGCGGCTTGACAGTTTTCTCTGCTTCAGCTTTTCCAAGTTCAATAACATGTCCGCCGGTCTTGGGTGGGTAGGCGGTCTGTTCTTCAGTTCAGTAGCAGCTTCTAGCAGTTAGCGAATAACGGGTCATCCGCGCGACCTTGCGGTCTCGGCGGACTCCGTGTTATTTTTGTCTTCTAGCAGCAACAGCAGTTCGAGCGACTTCGGCAGATTGGGTGGTCTCGGCGGTCTCCAGTTTTGTCTGTTCGAATTGTTTTTCTTATATTTTTCTTGTGTTCCTTTGTACTAGTGAAATCATGTCTCGCCATATATACCTCGCTTTGTAAAGAAGAAATAAAAGAATATATGATCTGCTTGCCCCTGTGATTGCATTTGGTTGTTGATGAGTTGTAAATATTCATATTTTTATGTACATTAATTAAGTCATTTTTAGTTTCTTTTTATTATTTTTGTTATTTTCTTTAATAAATTACTTTTTGTTGAAAATATTCTCTAACGTAAGTTTATTTTTGTTTCCTGCAATTTCACAGAAATCTGCCAAAAATTACAAGAACACGCCCGTGTACTTTGGGTCACGCCCGTGACAAGGTCATGATACTTCAATCCAGTGAAATCAGCCGCAAATCTGAAGAAAATATGTAACACGCCCTATGACACACCCGTGTCAAATATGACACGGCCGTGCCAGAGCCTATTGTCGCCAGATCGATGAACTGTGCCCGAAGATCATTGAGAAGACCCTACACGCCCGTGTCAAGATGTGACACGGGGGTGTACGCCTCCACCTGGCCCGATGGGACGTCGCTGGAGACTTTTGATGCAACCTGTCCCAAGATCAACCTGATGGGCACGCACTCCGACACGCCCGTGTCGACAGAAACACAGGCGTGACTTCCACGTGGACCGCCCCAAAGTCAACATAGCCATCAAATCGCCGGATCATCTCATGAATAGTGCTGACACGCCCCCCGACACGCCCGTGTCGGAGGGCGTGTACTTAGAAATTTTGCCTATAAATAGGCCCTTGCTGTAAGGTGTTGAGGTTCACTTTTTTTGAGCTAAATTTTAGTGTGCTTTGTGGGCTGCCCTTGTGGATTCTCTTGCAATGTAAGGAGATTTCTCCCCCTCCCTTTCATGTGTGTCTTTGCTTTAGCTTTAGCTTTGTAATAGTTTCATTATGATAATAAAAATGTTTGATTTTCTCTCTGTACATGGCATAAAAATTTATTTGGGTGGCTTATCTCTTTCTCTTTTTATCCTTAAGTTTCATCTTTGTTTTTCTCTTTATAAAATGTGTCTGTGTGAGTTTGTAAGTGATGTTTTTAATTCATCTTGTTTTGTTTTGCTAATATGATAGAAGTTATAGTATTTTTCCTTGCAAAAATGTTGCTAGGATAGTTTCATTTTGATTTCTATCTTCTTCATGTTTTAGGTTTTATGTTTTTGTTCTTATAATTTGTAAAAGAAATTTTAAAAGTGATTTTTTTTTACTTAGCTCTGTTTTAGGATTGTAAAACCTTTTTGTTCTTTTCACTTTCTTTTCACTTTTTAATTACTTTTATGAAATCCTAAGAATGAAACAGTTGTAATTTTTAATTTTAAAGGACTTTAGTTTTTCTTTGCTTTGTTTTGAAAACATTTTGTTCATTTTATTTTTATTTGTTCTATTTATGTGTTTTTGGTAAGCTTTAGGAGCAGGAATCTTGTAATTTTAATTTTTAAGAAACTTGGTTTTTTCTCTTTAAAAGTGTGTGTGAGTGTATGAGTTAGGTTTTCATTTCGTTCTTTTAAATTCCATGTTGTGTGTGCGAGTGTATGAGAATAATTTTTTATTGCTTTCTTCAATTATGTAAAGTGCGTGTGTGTAGGAGATAATTTTATTGCTTTCTTTCAATTCATGTAGAGTGTGTGCGTGTGCACATTTATTTCTGCCTACTCGTTAAGAGTTAAATGGCATGTCTTTATTTTCCGCCTACTCATTAAGAGTTAAATGACATGTCTTTATTTCCCGACTACTCGTTAGAGTAGGCGGAAAATTTTAATTTTTCGCCTACTCAATTGAGTAGGACTTGTGTGTGTGTTTTACTTTTTGTAGTGTGTGTGCGTTTTTCATTTATGCAAGTGTGTGTGCGTTTTCATTTTCAATAGAGTGAGTGTGTGTGTTTATTTTATGTCGAGTGAGTGTGTTGGTGCATTTATTTTCTCCTACTCGTTTGAGTAGGACTCACTTTTATTTCAGTCCTACTCGTTTGTGTAGGACTTGTCTTTTTCAGCTTTAATTTACCGCCGACTCGTTTGAGTTGGAGTTGTCATCTCAATTATGCAATTTTCTCTTTTTTGTAACTTAGTTTTTGTTTCTTTTTCTTTATTATGAGTTTGGTTAAGTGCGTGTGTTTTTTTGGTAGATTTTCTATTTCTAACATTAGGTTATCTTATTCTTTTTTCTTATTTTTTTGTAACCCTCCAGCGCTTAGTTTAGAACTCACGCCTAACCAAACTCATAAGTCATCCCCATTTTGATGAGTGGCTAATCGCTTTTAGCCCTCAGTATCGAAGATCATTGGGATATAAAATGTTTTAAATAACTAAAGGTATTATTTTTCTATTTAATTAAAAAACTTAAGGTTTACCCCGGGTTAGCGACGCGTAGAACCACATATCGATGTGTGGGCTCTATTTCCATTATCCATACGCTAGCTAGCCGAGATGCCGTACGTATGGACTGATCACCCCTGGGTAAAGAGAGTTCCACACTAACCCTCGAGAGAGGAGGTGCGCTAACTCTACCGGATGGGGTTCCCTACCTAATAGCGGGGTTCTTAGCGTACTGCGGGCATTAAGTGGAATCTTTCGTCGGATGAGAGCCCGGTCAAATAGCCTTAATGTCTAGGTGAGCGATATTCCTAGAGATAGGTGAGCTCATACTTTTGGAACCTCCACGACCAAGTTTTTGCTTTAATTAAATTGAAACCTAAGATCTCTAATAATTCAAATCTATTTTACTCCTAACGTAATTCGATACCGAGTGTTATCTCTTCATCGACTTTATTCTTAATCTATTTCCATCCTTTTTTAGTTAAAATCGACAACTTAATATTTCGGTAAAATAATAGTGCTTTCGGAGCAGTAGGGATAATCAACCCGTTCCCGGGAAATTTACTATCTGATATTCTCCTGAATATCATGTATTACTTGTGATAGGTGCACTTGCCTATAATTCGCCGCGCGAAATCCGGACCCACCGCGCTCCCTCGATAATTTAGAGCCGGGCTTCGAGCGCATCAAATTTTTGGCGCCATTGCCGGGGAGTCTCGGAGTTGTTATTTTGAAATCTGAAGTCTATTACTTTTACCTATATTTCTAAAAACTAAAAAAAACTTAAAAACTTTACTTAAAAATCCAAAAAAAAGTTAATTTTCTAGTTTATATTTTAGGGTGTATGACCCGTGGACAACCTTCGGAGTCCGAACATTTGGATTTCGATCCTAAGATCGAACGCTCACTTGCGCATATTCGGTCTCAACGCCAAAATGCCTCTTTGGATCCCGAAGAATCCGTCGGAGAACCCTCTACTGTTTCTATGGTCGACCCTAATCCGAATGCGGCAGTCGAGCGTAAAATGTCATATTACGCCCGACCGAATTTGGACGATACTGGGTCCAGTATTGTTCGCCCGATGGTGGCGAACAATAATTTTGAGATCAAATCGAGCATCATCCAAATGATCCAAAATGTTGTGCAGTTCGATGGACTGCCGGATGAGGACCCTAACGTCCATTTGTCTAGTTTTTTGGAAATCTGTGATATCTTTAAGATCAATGGCATCACTGATGACGCCATTCGTTTGCACCTTTTTCCATTATCCTTAAGATCCAAAGCTAAGATGTGGTTGAATTCCCTCCCACGAGGATGTATAACCACCTGGGCCGAGCTTGCGGAACGGTTCTTAACAAAGTATTTTCCACCCGCCAAAAATGAAAAGTTTCGGGCAGACATTTCTTCGTTTGTGCAGAACAATTTCGAGTCTCTATTTAAGACTTGGGATCGATTTAAAGAATTCCTCCGTAGGTGTCCGCACCACGTGCTGCCTGCGTGGTTGCAGGTCCAAATTTTCTATAATGGGCTTAACTATCAGACGCGTCAAATGATTGGCGCGGCTGCCGGGGCACTTTGAATAATAAGACCCCCGAGGCTACCCAAGCCCTTATTGAAGAGATGGCTATGAACGCCTACCAATGGAATGTCCCGCGGGGACGTCCCAAGCAAGTGGCTGGCCTCTTCGAAGTGGATGCCACTGCCCACTTGGCCCTTCAAGTCGAAAGGCTAACGAAGAGGGTGGCGGAGATGCCTGCTGCCTCCTCCACTCCGCCTTGGGTGATTCCCTATAATGTCAGCGTAGTCAATGAGTTTTTAGACTGCGTGGGAAATGCTGGGCGACCTTCTTTAAACCCCAACAACAACCCTTATAGTAATAACTATAACCCGGGTTGGAGGAACCACCCCAACTTCTCATGGAGCAATGCGAACAATGCGCGGGGCCCGCCCAATTCTTATGCTCCCGGATTTCTGCCGCCTCCCCTCTTCCAAAACCCTCCCCGATGGAGGAAAGTTTGTCAAAATACATAGCTTCCAACGAATCAAATATCTGAAACATCACCGGATCGCTAAAAAACTTAGAACTCCAAGTTGGACAGCTAGCGCAAATGATGTCCGAGCGCGCGCTCGGGGCAATGCCGGGAAACACGGAGCCCAATCTGCGGGAGAACATCAATGATATAACCCTCCGTAGTGGAAAGGAGGTGATCGATCCAAAACAGATCGATCCGCAGGTACATGTTTCACCTCCGATCCCTCTTGCCCCTTTTTTGATTACGCCACCTTTACGAATTTTAAACGAAAAAATTATTAAAATGCCCTTGTTGTATCGACATAAGCTCGATAGTGAGCGTAAGGATGCGTAGTACGAAAAATTTATTTTATTATTAAAACAAATTCATATTAATGTTCCCTTCTGCGAAGCGTTCTCGCAGATGCCTAAGTATGCAAAATATTTAAAACAACTTCTTTCTAATAAACAAAAATTAGAAAATATTTCGCATATTTCTCTAAATGATGACTGCTCAGCTGCTTTTACTAATAAATTACCCCTTCAACGAAATGACCCGGGACGGTTCTCCATCCCGTGCCTTTTTGGCAATATATTAGTAAAATACGCTCTTGCAGATTTAGGAGCGAGCATTAATTTGATCTCATTCTCGCTCTTTCTAAAATTAGGTTTCGGCACTCCGGCCCCTACTAAAATGCGTATCCTACTAGCGGATTGCTCGGTTAAGTTTCCTGTCGGGGTAGTGGAGGACGTACTTGTCTGAGTTGATAAGTTTATCTTTTCGGTAGACTTCGTCATCTTGGACATCGAGCAGGACACCGATGTACCAATTATACTCGGTCGCCCTTTTCTCGCCACCTCCCGCGCATTAATTGATGTAAGTAACGGTCGTCTCCTCCTTCGGGTAGGAGATGACGAAGTTACTTTCTCTATTAATCCCTTCATAGGAGACTCGTCATCGAGCGATGACTTTTGTTATAATTTAGATACCTATCTTGGAGATTGTTCTTCCCATATTTTCGAGTCTCTTTTTTAAAACGACGACATTTTTGCGCTCGAAAATTTTAACTGCGAAGAGGATAACCCTCCTAATTTGTCTTTCGAACCTTTTGGATCGAACGACATTAAAATTAAAACCTCGTTAGAAGAACCACCCTGCCTTGAACTCAAACCCCTACCTGAATCACTCAAATACGCCTTTTTGGAAAAAGATGATACCCTCCTTGTTATCATTTCTTCGCATTTGAGCGATTCGAAGACTTCTGATTTATTGGGAGTTTTACTTAAACATCGCCACACAATTGCGTGGCGAATTTTCGATCTAAAGGGATTAACCCTTCTTTCTGCACCCATAAGATTTTCCTTCACGATAATTATGGCAAAACTATTCAGCCGCAGCGACGTCTTAACCCAAACATGAAAGACATCGTTAAAGCCAAAATTATTAAATTATTAGATGCGGGGATTATTTATCATATATCAGATAGTACGTGGGTTAGTCCCGTTCACATGGTGCCCAAAAAGGGCGGTCTTACCGTAGTGGAAAATGAGCATAATGAACTCGTCCCAACTCGTATTGTTACGGGTTGGCGGGTGTGCATTGATTATAGAAAACTGAATGATGCCACCCGTAAGGATCATTTCCCACTACCGTTCTTAGACCAAATTCTAGAGCGTTTATCCGGTCATCCGTATTTTTTGTTTTCTTGATGGATTATCGGGGTTTTTCCAAATCCTCATTTCCTCCGATGACCAAGAGAAAACAACTTTTACTTGCCCGTTTGATACCTTCGCATACCAAAGAATGTCATTTGGCCTCTGCAATGCGCCAGCAACATTCCAAAGATGTATGCTGGCGATCTTTGGCAAGCTAGTAGGAGACATTATGGAAGTCTTTATGGATGACTTCTCTATTTTCGGATGCTCCTTCCTGTCCTATCTTCATAATTTAGATCGTGTCCTTCAGCAATGCGAGGACAAGCATCTTGTTTTAAATTGGGAAAAATGTAACTTTATGATTCGAGAAGGTTTGGTTCTCGACCATAAGATTTCGTCTAAGGGGATGGAGGTCGATAAGGCCAAAGTTGAAATTATCGAAAAACTTCCCCTGCCTTCTAACGTTAAATCTATTAGGAGTTTATTAGGCCACGCGGGCTTTTATAGGCGTTTCATTCAAGATTTTTCAAAAATAACAAAGCCGCTTACTCACCTCTTGGAAAAGGAATCAAACTTTGTCTTTGATAGCGAATGCGAGTCTACATTTAATTTTATAAAACAAAAACTTATCAATTCACGCATTTTAGTGGCGCCCGATTGGACCCTTCCGTTCGAAATTATGTGCGACGCTAGTGATATTGCCGTAGGTGCCATTTTTGGCCAACGTATAAACAAATATTTTCATCATATTTACTACGCTAGTAAGACGCTCACTTCTGCACAAAGAAATTACACGACAACGAAAAAGGAACTTTTAGCCGTCGTTTTCGCTTTTGATAAGTTTCGCTCGTATATAACGCTATATAAATTTATCATATTTACCAACCACTCCGCCTTAAAATATTTGTTAGCAAAAACTGATGTCAAACCCCGCCTTCTTCAATGGGTCCACCTCCTTTAAGAATTTGATTTAGAGATCCGGGATAAGAAGGGCACGGAAAATTTAGCCGCCGATCACCTCTCCCGCATAGAAAATCCCGGTGCGGAAGCGCTCGTCGAATCTGATGACATAAATGACAGATTCCCCAAGGAACGCCTCCTAGCCATAAATACTAGTTCATCTTCCCCGCCTTGGTTCACAGATTTTGCGAACTATTTAGTAGCGAGGGTGCTCCCAAAAGACTTTTCGAGCCAGCAAAAGAAGAAATTCTTTTCTGACTTGAAATATTTCTTTTGGGAGGACCCTTTTATTTTTCGTATCTGCGCGGACCAAGCGATCCGAAGATGCGTCGCGGGTGTGGAGTGCATGCAAATACTTAGGCACTGCCACGAGGGTCCTGCTGGTGGGCATTATCAAGCTAACCGGACCGCGCGGAAGGCACTGGAGGAGGGCTTCTTTTGGCCCACTCTATTCAAAGACGCTCAAAATTTTGTGCGCTCCTGCGATAGCTGCCAGCGGTCGGGTAACATCTCTCATCGCGACGAGATGCCCCAAAATTTGTTTTTAGAATGCAAAGTCTTCGATTTATGGGGCATAGATTTCATTGGACCCCTACCTCCGTCTTTTAAAAATAATTATATTTTCGTGGCGGTCGACTACGTATTAAGGTGGGCGGAAGCGCAAGCTCTCCCCACCAACAATGCGTGAGTCGTCGTTACTTTTCTTAAAAAACTACTTTCTCGCTTCGGCACACCGCGCGCTATCGTAAGCGATAGGGGGACGCATTTCTGCAACACCCAGATGGCTAAGACGTTAGATAAATACGGCGTCACGCACAAACTTACCACCCCCTACCACCCACAAACTAGTGGCCAAGTTGAGGTAGTAAATAGAGAGATTAAGTGTATATTAGAGAAAACTGTTTCACTTAATAGGAAAGATTGGTCCATCAAACTAGTCGATGCGTTGTGGACATATCGTACCGCATACAAAACCGCAATTCGTTGTACGCCGTATCGATTAGTCTACAGCAAAGCGTGCCTTCTCCCCGTAGAATTAGAACATCACGCACTTTGGGCTTTAAAACTTTTAAATCTTGACGCTAACTTAGTTGCTCAAAATAAAAAACTGCAACTAAACGAGCTCGATGAATGGCTTGCAAACGCTTACGAGAGCAATAAGTTCTATAAGGAGCGTTCTAAGTTTTACCACGACCGAAAAATCAAGACCCAAAAAACGTTTCTCCGGGCGATCTTGTCCTTCTATATAACTCACGACTTAGACTTTTTTCCGATAAAGTAAAATCATGATGGTCCGGCCCCTTCAAAGTTGAAGAGGTTTGGCCATATGGGATCGTACTCGTCTCTCACCCGAATAAAGACTCATTTAAAGTGAACGGTTATCGCTTAAAGTTATATATAGCAGGTGATCCTGTGGGCGGTAATTTCGAATCCATAACCCTCCTCAATATATAAACTGCCAAAACAGTCAAACTACGACTATAAACAAAGCGCTCCTGGGAGGAACCCCATGTTTATCTTTTTCTCTATTTCTTTACTTTTTCTTTGCTATTTTTTTCTTAATAATGCAGGGTTCCTAAACTCCGCCTTCCCAACCTCCTTTCAGGGAAGCCTCTATCCCCCCCCCCTCTCTTTATTTTTTTGTACATATTGCATTTTCTCTTTGTTCGGCATAGTTACGTTGCAACATTGGGGGACAATGTTGGACTTAAGTATGGGGGTGTTTGCTTGATTTATTTTCTGCACTTCTACTTTCTGCACTCCAAAAATTTAAAAAATATGAAAAAAAAATATATATATAAAAACAAAACAAAACAAAATTTTAAAATGAAAACTCCAAAAAAAAATTCTTTCTTTTTCCTTTCTTTTTATCATAAAATTTCAAAAAATTATAAAACAAAAAGTTCCAAAAAATTATAAAATAAAAATTTTAAAAATATATATATATAATAAAAATTTCAAAAAATATATATAAAAATTTTTTTAAAAAAAATTAGAAAACAAAAATTCCAAAAAATCTTTTGTTTTATTTTTCACATAATTTTGTAAATATTTTATGCACATATATTTTTGTAAAATATTTTTGTAAATATTCTTTCCTCTCTTCCTTTCTTTCCCTTCTTTGTAAATAAACCAAAACTTCAAAAATTCAAAAAAAAAAGATAATAATTCAAAAAAAAGAGTAAAACAAACCAAAACTTCAACAAAAAAAGATAACAAATTAAAAACACAAAAAAATGATAAAAACCTTAGAAAATCCCTAAAAATATTTATGAAATAAATAAATCGAATATTCCATTCTTAACCCTTTTTGCTCTCCAAAAATTTTGTTGAGAGATTATTTATAAGTGAATTTCATTAATTCTTTGTTTACTATCCGTTTATTGATTAGAGACTGATACATTTAAATATCCGAGGTTAAGTTTTAAAGATTTCTTTATGCATTGTTCTTAAGATATGTGACTTGTTTTAGGCACTACTTCTAATTTATCTAAAATAGAGGCATGTGTATCATGTTAGAAAAAACAACTATATACTTCAATTATTTTTACTTCAAGCATTTTAGAAACACAGGAACGTTCAATTTATAAATGTTGCTCTCAAATTTATTTTTATTAAAATCTAGTTTTATTTTTGAAACAACCCATCTCCCCATATTTTATCCTTAAAAGAACATATGTCAATGGAAATAAGATTTCGTTCCGTAAACATAGGCATCTAATATTTGAAAAAATTATATGTTACGGAGTAAGAGGATAAAATTCATTACTCCTATACTTATACATTGGGTTATATGAAGTTGTAAAAAAAATTTCTTATTGCATGTTATGGAAAATAAGACTTCGTTTTCCTAAACATCCATATTCAAAAAATTTATATTCGAGGTTTGAGAAAAAAATATACCTCACCTCCTCCAAAGCCCTCTTCATAAACCACAAACAATCCTTTTAGCCATCTTCATGATTCTAGACTTAATATAAAAATCTTTTCGAGAGAATAATTTTTAAATTGCATTATTTTCTTTAAACTCTTAAGCTAAGGTTCCTATAATTCCAATCTAATTTTGCTAGCTAACGATTACAATTTTTGCTTGCTATTTGGGTACTTTGTTGCAGGTTGGAGACCGCGCGGTCTGGCGGTTTCTCCTAGCCGGTCTGTGTGCCGGGCTATTGTTGTTTGGTTTCCCAGCGGTCAGGCGGCTTGTCTCAGGCGACTAGGAGACCGAGCGGTCTAGCGATCTCGTGTGGCGGTTTGATCTCTCCTCCTGTTGGTAGTCGGGCGGTTAGCCGGTTTGTCTAACCGAACGGCTTGTCCGGTTTGTCTTTTGTAAAGCCTCTTACCCTTGTAAATTTTTAGTCCCACATTGATTATTTGTAATCTCTCTCATCTCCTTCATTCTATAAAAGGGAGGCTATACCATTGTAATAAACACCTTTTTCAGATAATAAAGTTTCAGTTAAACCCTTCTGGTTTGTTTTTTGTTCGGTTTCTACATGGTATCGGAGGACTCAATCTATTCTTCCTGATTATGTGCGCTCTCACTGTTTTTGCAGCTTGATTCCCCATCTGTCCGCGCGACCTGTCCGCACGGCTTGCTCCTTTTTTCGCGACTTGGTTTCGCGACTTGTCTCTTCCTCCTTGTCGCTGCCCTTTGTGTGTGAGGCCTCTTCTCCTTTCTTTTTCGTGACATGTTTTCGCGATCTCATCTAAGTCACCACGACTGTTGCCTTCTTCCCGCACCTGCTTGCTAGTCGCCCCGGCCTCATCTTTAGCCGTACGACTTGTTCTCCTCTCTTCGCCCGACTTTTCTCAAGCTGTGTGACTTCTTTCCCTTTACTTTGCTCTGCTTCTTGGTCGTGGCCTTCCTAGCCACACGACCTGTTTTATGTTCGCCCGGCTTGGTTCTCTCTTTTCTTCTTCGCTTAATCGTTCTGCTTCTTTCTCTTACTCGCGGCTTGTTCTTATCGTCGCGGTTTGCTCCTCTCTTGCTTCCTGCTGTTCTCGCACAGACTCTATTCCATGGCTTCCCCCTCCTACAGACTGTCCGCCTCGGTGGTCACCTCTTCTGGTAGTGCTCACGTTGTTACTCGCGAAAGATGGCTAATCGACTCTGGTGCTACAAATCATATGACAGGCAATCCTCAATGTTTCTCTCTTCTTGAAACACATGCTCGGTTGCCCCCGGTCATTGTTGCGGATGGATCTCCCTCACCGGTCCATGGGACGGGCCTGGTTCAAGTCACTCCAACTCTCTGCCTGGCTGATACCCTCTATGTGCCCAAGTTTCCGTGTAATTTATTATCGGTTACTTCTTTATGCAAGCAACTACGGTGTTCTGTCATATTCAACCCTACCCCTTGTTCTTTTCAGGATCCGGACTCCCAACGGATGATTGCTACCGGGACTAAGAGTGGTGGCCTCTACTTCCTCGACAACGTTTCTGCTCTATCCGCCTTCTCCTCCTCCTCTACAGATCTTCTCCAATGGCATCTTTGCCTTGGACATGCTCCTCCCCGAATTCTGCACAAGCTGCTGCCCCACCTCCCTCCTCATCATCCTCCTCTAAACTGTGATGCCTGTCAACTTGGCAAACATCACCGCTCGTCCTTCCCACCAACACAAACTCGGGGCTCTTCCCGTCCGTTCGACCTCATTCACTCTGACATATGGGGTACCGCTCCTACCCTCACCATCGGTCGGGGTAGTTCATATTTTGTCACATTCATTGATGATTTCTCTCGGTGTACGTGGGTGTATCTTCTCAAGGATCGCTCCGAGTTGTTCTCTGTTTGGACCTCATTTTATTCTATGATTAAGACTCAGTTTGATACGCCTATTAAAAAACTTCGTTCTGACAATGCTAAGGAGTATCTTAGCCATGACTTCTCTTTTTTTGTATTCACCATGGTGTTATTCATCAAACAAGCCGTGTCTACACCTCACAACAAAATGGGGTGGCGGAACACAAAAACCGTCACCTCCTTGATGTCGCTCGCACTCTGCTGACTCAAATGCATGTTCCTCGCTCCTATTGGGGCTATGCTGTCCTCCTCTCCTGCTATCTCATCAATAGTCTTCCCTCCACAGTTCTCCGCGGTACTACCCCCTTCTCCATTCTTTATCCGAACACGGATCCCTTTCCTCTTCCTCTGCACATCTTTGGGTGCACCGCCTTTGTGCACTCTCCCACTGCCACCCGTGATAAACTCTCACCACGTGCCACTAAATGTGTCTTTCTGGGGTACTCTCCCACTCAGAAAGGTTATTCTTGCTTTGACCCCGTTACCCGCAAGCAATTTGTCTCTACGGATGTCACCTTCTTTGAAAATACATCTTACTTCTCTCCCGCTTCCTCCTCTCCTCCTCCCGATCCTACTTCTCATACCAACCCATCCATTCCCTCTGCTCCCACTGATGTTCCGCCATCTCCACCCTCTCCACCATCTTCACCCTCCCCACCATCTCCACCCACTACTCCACTTTCTCCCTCCACTCCGCTGCCATCTCTCTCTACTCCCAGGCCAGCTCTCTCCACCACGGATACTCCGGATACTGAGGAACCTGCTGACCTGGATCTCCCGATTGCTCTTCGCAAAGGGGTTCGGGCATGTACCCAACACCCGCTTGCTGTAGTTGTTTCCTATGATCGTCTTACCCCTTCTCCCATAGCTTTTGCACTGGCTATCTCAGCCACTGCCACCCCCCGTTCATACCAGGAGGCCCTTACTATTCCTCATTGGAAAGCTTCCATGGATGAGGAGATTGCTACTCTCACTGAACGGGGTACCTGTACCCTTGTTCCTCCTCCTTTCGGCACGGATATTGTTGGTTGTCGATGTGTCTTCGTGGTGAAGTTTCTCCCGGATGGTAGTGTGGATCGTTATAAGGCTCTCCTGGTTGCCAAAGGTTTTACCCAAACTTATGGCATCAATTACTTTGACTCTTTCTCTCCAGTGGCTCGTCTCAGCACTATTCAGGTTCTTCTCTCTGTGGCCGTCAACAGGGATTGGCCCATCTCGCAGCTAGATGTTAAGAATTCTTTCCTCTATGGTGATCTGCAGGAAGATGTTTACATGGAGCAACCTCCTGGGTATGTTGCTCAGGGGGAGACACGGGTATGCCGGCTAAAGAAGGCTATCTATGGCCTCAAGTAGAGTCCTCGTGTCTGGTTTGACAAGTTCAGTGGCATTGTTGCGGCCATTGGTTTTACAAGAAGCTCAGCAGATCACTCCTTGTTTGTTCGGAAAACTGCCTCTAGTCTTGTTGTTCTTGCGGTTTATGTTGATGACATTCTTCTTACTGGCGATGACCAGGATGGGGTATTGATGACTAAGAAACACCTTCGTCAACACCTGGTCACAAACAATATGGGCTCCCCGAAATAATTTCTGGGGATTGAAATCTCTAGGAAGCCCAAATCCATGGTCCTTTCCCAATGGAAGTATGCTCTGGATCTTTTAAAGGAGGCAGGACTGACTGGTGCTAAACCTGCACGTTGTCCTATGGCTGCTGGAGAAAACAAAACTTGGACAGATGACTCGTCTCTTCTCTCTGATCTTACGAGATACCGACGTCTAGTGGGCAAGCTCATATATCTCACGGTAACCAGACCCGACATCTCTTATGTTGTTGGTATGGTGAGCCAGTACATGCAAGCTCCGAGGGAGTGTCATCTAAAATCTGCACTGAGAATATTAGAGTATATTAAAGCTGCACCAGGGAAAGGACTGCTCTTTTAGAAGAATGGTCACCTAAGGGTTGAAGCTTACTCTAATTCAAGTTATGCGGATGACAAAGGGGACCGCAAATCGACAGCAAGTTTCTGCACGTTTGTTGGAGGCAATCTTGTGAGTTGAAAGAGCAAGAAACAGTCTGTGGTTTCCAGGTCTAGTACAGAGGCAGAATATCGCAGCATGGCATCGACTACATGTGAGTTGAAGTCATTGCGGGCTCTCATGCTTGACTTAGGAGAGGTTTACAACTATCCTCTTCCTATATTTTGTGACAACAAGACCGCGATATACATTTCCAAAAATCTGGTCTTTCATGAGAGAACAAAACACATAGAAGTCGACTATCATTTTATTCGGGAAGAAATATTGAAGAAATAGATTTGCACTCCGTTCGTCACCTCCGACAACGAGTTGGCAGATGTCTTCACCAAGCCGGTGTCCGCTTCATTTTTCCACATCTGCGACAAGCTGGGCATGATTGATATCTATGCTCCAGCTTGAGAGGGAGTGTTGCAGGTTGGAGACCGCGCAGTCTGTTGCTGCTTGGAGATCGGGCGGTCTGGCGGTTTCTCCTAGCCAGTTTGTGTGTCGGGCTGTTTCTGTTTGGTTTCCCAGTGGTCAGGCGACTAGGAGACCGAGCGGTCTAGCGGTCTCCTGTGGCGGTTTGATCTATCCTCCTGTTGGTAGTCGGGCGGTTAGCCGGTTTGTCTAACCGCACGGCTTGTCCGGTTTGTCTTTTGTAAAGTCGCTTACCCTTGTAATTTTTTAGTCCCACATTGATTATTTGTAATCTCTCTCATCTCCTCCATTCTATAAAAGGAAGGATATACCATTGTAATAAACACCTTTTTCAGATAATAAAGTTTCAGTTAAACCCTTCCGGTTTGTTTTTTGTTCGGTTTCTACATACTTCAAGAAGTCTTTTTTGGCCAAAACATTTCCTCTATTTAAATCAATTTCATGATTTAGGACTTAACTCTTATACCCCTGATAATTACTTTGATCTCTCTTTTAATTAATTCAAGCGGTAGTTAAACTTAGGATTTTTTTTAATTCCTTATAAGTGTATCTCCAACTTTTGCTCTAGAATAGCAAAAGCTTAAGTATGGGGGTATTTGATGAGTTGTAAATATTCATATTTTTATGTACATTAATTAAGTCATTTTTAGTTTCTTTTTGTTTTTATGTTTATTTTACTTTAATAAATTGCTTCTTTGTTGAAAATATTCTCTAACTTAAGTTTATTTCTGTTTCCTGCAATTTCACAGAAATCTGCCAAAAATTGCAAGTACACGCCCGTGTACTTTGGGTCACGCCTGTGACATGGGCGTGATACTTCAATCCCATGAAATCAGCCGCAAATCTGAAGAAAAAATGTGACACGCCCGTGTCAAATATGGCACGGCCGTGCCAGAGCTCCGTGTCGCCCGATCGATGAACTACGCCCGAAGATTGTTGAGAAGACCCGACAAGCCGGTGTCAAGATGCGACACGGGCGTGTACACCTCCAACTACCCCGACGGGATGTTGCTAGCGACTTTTGATGCAAACCGTCCCCAGATCAACCTGATGGACACGCCCTCCGACACACTCGTGTCGATAGAGACATGTGCTTAACTTCCACGTGGACCGCTCCGAAGTCAACATGGCCATCAAATTGCCTGATCAGCTCATGAGTAGTGCTGACACGCCCCCCGACATGCCTGTGTCGGAGGGCGTGTACTTAGAAATTTTGCCTATAAATAAGCCCTTGCTTTAAGGTGTTGGGGTTCACTTTTTTGAGCCAAATTTTAATGTGTTTTATGGGTTGCCCTGTGGATTCTCTTGCAATGTAAGGAGATTTCTCCCCCCCCCCTCTCTTTCATGTTTGTCTTTGCTTTAACTTTAGCTTTATAATAGTTTCATTATGATAATAAAAATGTTTGATTTTCTCTCTCTACATAGCATGAAAATTTATTTGGGTGGCTTATCTCTTTCTCTTTTTATCCTTAAGTTTCATCTTTGTTTTTCTCTTTATAAAATGTGTGTGTGTGAGTTTGTAAGTGATATTTTTAATTCATCTTGTTTTGTTTTGCTAATATGATAGAAGTTATAGTATTTTGCCTTGCAAAAATGTTGTTAGGATAGTTTCATTTTGATTTCTATCTTCTTCCTGTTTTAGGTTTTATGTTTTTGTTCTTATGATTTGTAAAAGAAATTTTAAAAGTGATTTTGTTTTTTTTAACTTAGCTTTGTTTTAGGATTGTAAAACCTTTTTGTTCTTTTCACTTTATTTTCACTTTTTAATCACTTTTATGAAATCCTAAGAATGAAAAAGTTGTAATTTTAATTTTTAAAGGATTTTAGTTTTGTTTTTGCTTTGTTTTGAAAACCTTTTGTTCTTTTTATTTTAATTTGTTTTTTATGTGTTTTTGCTAAGGTTTAGGAGTAGGAATCTTGTAATTTTAATTTTTAAGCAACTTTGTTTTTTCTCTTTAATAGTGTGTGTGAGTGTATGAGTTAGGTTTTCATTTTGTTCTTTTAAATTCCATGTTGTGTACGTGTGCGAGTGCATGAGAATAATTTTTTTTTGCTTTCTTCAATTATGTAGAGTGCGTGTGTGTAGGAGATAATTTTATTGCTTTCTTTCAATTCATGTAGAGTGTGTGCGTGTGCGCATTTATTTCCGCCTACTCGTTAAGAGTTAAATGACATGTCTTTATTTCCCGCCTACTTGTTAAGAGTTAAATGACATGTCTTTATTTCCCGCCTACTCATTTGATTAGGACTCGTTTTAATTTTTTGCCTACTCAATTGAGTAGGACTTGTGTGTGTGAGTTTTAAATTTTAGTAGAGTGTGTGTGTATGTTTTACTTTTTAAAGTGTGTGTGTGTGTGTTTTTCATTTATGCAAGTATGTGTGCGTTTTCATTTTCAATAGAGTGCGTGTGTGTGTTTGTTTCATATCGAGTGCGTGTGTTGGTGCATTTATTTTCTCCTACTCGTTTCAGTAGGACTCGCTTTCATTTCAGTCCTACTCGTTTAAGTAGGATTTGTCTTTTTTAGCTTTAATTTACCACCTACTCGTTTGAGTTGGACTTGTCATTTCAATTATGCAATTTTATCTTTTTTGTAACTTAGTTTTTGTTTCTTTTTCTTTATTATGAGTGTGGTTAAGTGCGTGTGTTTTTTTAATAGATTTTCTATTTCTAACATTAGGTTATCTTATTCTTTTTTTCTTATTTTTTTTGTAACCCTTCAGCTCTTAGTTTAGAACTCATGCCTAACCAAACTCATAAGCCATCCCCATTTCGATGAGTAGCTAATCGATTTTAACCCTCAGTATCGAAAAGCATTGGGATATAAAATGTTTTAAATAACTAAAGGTCTTATTTTTCTATTTCATTATAAAACTTAAGGTTTACCCCGGGTTAGCGACGCGTAGAACCACATATCGATGTGTGAGCTCTATTTTCATTATCCATACGCTAGCTAGCCGAGAGGTCGTGCATATGGACTGATCATCCCTGGGTAAAGAGAGTTCCGCACTAACCCTCGAGAGAGGAGGCGCGCTAACTCTACCGGATTGGGTTCCCACCTAATAGCGGGGTTCTTAGCGTACTGCGGGCATTAAGAGGAATCCTTCATCGGATGAGAGCTCGGTCGAATAGCCTTAATGTCCAGGTGAGCGATATTCCTAGAGATAGGTGAGCTCATTCTTTTGGAACCTCCACGGCCAAGTTTTCGCTTTAATTAAATTGAAACCTAATATCTCTAATTATTCAAATCTATATTACTCCTAACTTAATTCGATACAGAGTGTTATCTCTTCATAGACTTTATTCTTAATCTATTTCCAACCTTTTTTAGTTAAAATCGACAACTTAATATTTCGGTAAAATAATAGTGCTTTCGGAGCAGTAGGGATAATCAACCCATTCCCGGGAAATTTACGATCTGATATTCTCCCGAATATCATGTATTACCTGTGATAGGTGCACTTGCCTATAATTCGTCGCGCAAAATCTGGACCCGTCGCGCTCCCTCGATAATTTAGAGTCAGGCTTCGTGCGCATTAGTTGTTGAGCTTGCTTTCCTGGTTTCCGCACGATCAAGGTGTGATCTTGATAGTTCTGAGGATATTAATTTACCATTAGGCTATCTCGTTGACCACTCTAAAAAAATTCAACAAGACCTTCCTACAAAGACTATGAACTAGCATAGGACCAAACAAGTCCATATGCAGGAGGTATAGGCCCCTCACAGAATCTTTGGCCTCAATGCTCTTGAAGGAGGCTTTTGTCTGCTTACCCTTTTGGTAAGCTGAGCAAATACCCGCTTTGGAGCACTTCATATTGGGACCATTCCTAACTAGCTCTTGACTAAAGAGCTTACCAATAGTTTTGTAATTCAAATGGGCTAGCCTCTTGTACCACTGGACACAGTAGGAGACTTTCTCATTTTCCACTAGACAGATAGGAGAATCTCTATCTGGACATATAAAGTTTAAGCAATAAACATTCTCACTCCTGGTCCTGTCAAGATGACCTCTTGGTCACCTGACCTCCTAATTAGGCATGTATCCTTGTGGAAGACAACAACATAGCTAAGATTAGAAAGTTGGCTTATGATTATGAGGTTATGTTGCAACCTTTCAACATAAGCCTCCTTGGTGATGGTGACTATGCCATTGGTGATCTTACCATATCCCTTGGTTACACCTCTATCTAAACCACCAAAGATGACTTTGGGTCCATCTTTTACTGGAGTAAATTCCTTTAAGTTGCTCATTGTTCCAGTCATGTATCTGAAACAACCACTATCTAAGTACCATATAGGGGTATGACAACTTGACTAACTTGCAATACACAATTTACTTTACCTTAGGATCCCTAATATCTATTGGGTCCTAGGTGCACATTAGTATCAGACTGAACATGTCTACTAGCAGAATTTCTAACTGGTGGATTGACCCTAGCTCTGGCCGCATTGGGATTGTGCCAGCAGTCAATGGCAAAATTCCCAATCTTACCACAACACCAATAGTCATGTATGTTATGTCTTCTCTTCTGTGTAGGCCATGCAGCTTGGTCAGCAGCAGTCCTAACAGGGGGAAGATGTGCTACAGCCCTTTTTTGATTTCTTTCAGCTAGAATTTGACTGAAGGTAAGTCTTCTAGCTGGCATGTTTGGTTTGCTCTGAGTGCTATCAGCAGCAAGCTTCTTTTCAGAGAGCAAGCTTCTTTTCTCCTTCTCAAGCTTATCTTCTAGCTACCTGATGAGATAGTTCTTGCTCTTGATGGAGGCTATCTGGATGTCCAAGAGGGACTTCTGTTGGCTTATTTCTCGAGCTTTGCAGTCCAGCAAATTAGATGTTACAGTCTGCTGGGCAACTACAAGCTTAAGAGATGAAATCTCTTTAGCTTGCTTCTTAGACAACTTCTTGACCTTCTAGAACGCATTTAGAAGTTCTCCATACTTATCAATCAATTGATTGACATCTCCTTCAGATCCAGAATCTTCTTCACCACTGGGTGAAGAGTCTTCTGAGCAAGGATTGGTCTCATACTCAGACAGAGAAGTAGAATTAGGTACCTTTTTTTGCCCAGGCTGATCTGGGCTACCATCTTCATCTATCATTACCATCAGCCCTCTGTAGCTATGGGCATCTTCATCCACCTTTGAGTCACTATCTGATAGTGTTAGAGGGGCCCTGATTCCTATCCTCACTAGAGGTTTAACCTTTTTTGCTGCAATAGCTTTATCTTTAGCAACAGCAGCAACTAGACCAATGTAGGCTTCCTCTTCTTCAGACTCAAATGATGATGAGTCTGTCCAGCTCTTTTTCTTCTTATCAATGAAGGACTTTTCCTTCTTTCCTTTGTGTTGGTGCTGCTTCTTCTCCTCAGCCTCCTTCCTCTTATCGAGGCAGTCAACTATCATATGCCTAGTCTTGCTACAATAGTAGCAAACTATTTTAAAAGAGTTATATTTATTAGGTTTGGAATCATACCTGTCAGTCGTGGATAGATTCTTCCTATAATGAGTGGAGTTGGAAGACCTCTTCTTCTAATGCTTCTTCTTCATCAGCCTCAGGAGTTGCCTGGAGAATGCTGCAAAGTCTTCATCTAACATGTTGTTGTCTGATGCCTCTGAGTCTGAGCTATCTTACTCAGCTGGTATGCTTGGTGGAGATGGAATCCTCTTCTTGCCCTTCCTTATGCTTTCTGCTCTGAAGGCCAAGGACTTTTCCCTAGTCAGGGATTTGCTGGTCGCCTCCTCCTCCTTCCTGGAAGCTAGCTGCATCTCATAGGAGAGCAGCTTTCCAAAAAAATATTTGAGGAGTATCAGCAAGCTTAGCCACCTCTCTTATGACACAGATCTTGGTATCCCAGTCTCAAGTGAGAGATCTGAGAAACGTGTCATTTATTTCATAATTATTGAAGACCCGCCCATAGGTCTTCAACTCATTTATGATCCTGAATAGTCTTTCATAACAAGCAGTTGTGTTCTCCTTCCGGTTTTGCCTGAAAGCCTCATACTCTTGGTTAAGCAGAGACTTCCTATCATCCCTTACCTCTTCAGTCCCCTCCATGTAAACCACAAGTGTTTCCCACATCTCTTTGTAGGTCTTACAGTGAACTAAATTTAGGAAGGTTGAGTCATCAACAGCACTGGCAATAATATTATGTGCTCTCTTGTCCTATCTAGTAAGGATGATTTCATCCTTGGTCATCTTAGAGTATGTCTTAGAAGTCTGGTCATTAGCATTCAGAACAGAGACCTTCATAGTGATGAATGGTCCCTCCTTGACTGTTATAATCCTTGGATCATAGTTGTTAAAAACCGAACAGAAAACAAACCGAAATGGTTTTAACTGAAACTTTATTATCCGAAAAAGGTATCTATTATAATGATATAGCCTCCCTTTTATAGAATGGATGAGATAAGAGAGATTACAAATAATCAATGTGGGACTAAAAATTTATAAGTGTATGCGGCTTTACAAAAGACAAACCGGACAAGCCATGCGGTTAGACAAACCGGCTAACCGCCTGACTACCAACAAGAAGATAGATCAAACCACCACAGGAGACTGCTAGACCGCTCGGTCTCCTAGTCGTCTGAGACAAGCCGCCTGACTGCTGGGATACCAAACAGCAACAGCCTGGCACACAGGCCGGCTAGGAGAAACCGCCAGACCGCCCGGTCTCCAAACAGCAACAGACTGCGCGGTCTCCAACTTGCAACACTCCCCTCAAGCTGGAGCATAGATATCAATCATGCCTAGCTTGTCGTAGATGTGGAAAAAGGAAGCGGACACCGGCTTGGTGAAGACATCTGCCAACTCGTTGTCGGAAGTGACAAATGGAGTGCAAATCTGTTTCTTCAATATTTCTTCCCGAATAAAATGACAGTCGACTTCTATGTATTTTGTTCTCTCATGAAAGACCGGATTTTTGGAAATGTATATCGCGGCATTATTGTCATAGAACATAGGAAGAGAATAGTTGTAAACCTCTCCTAAGTCAAGCATGAGAGCCCGCAACCACTTCAACTCACATGTAGTCGATGTCATGCTGTGATATTCCGCCTCTGCACTAGACCTAGAAACTACAGACTGTTTCTTGCTCTTCCAACTCACAAGATTGCATCCAACAAACGTGCAGAAACCTGATGTCGATTTGCGGTCCCCTTTGTCATCCGCATAGCTTGAATCAGAGTAAGCTTCAACCTTTAGGTGACCATTATTCTGAAAAAGGAGTCCTTTCCCTGAAGCAGTTTTAATATACTCTAATATCCTCAGAGCAGATTGTAGATGACACTCCCTCGGAGCTTGCATGAACTGGCTCACCTTGCCAACAACATAAGAGATGTCGGGTCTGGTTACCGTGAGATATATGAGCTTGCCCACCAGACGCCGGTATCTCGTAAGATCGGAGAGAAGAGGCGAGTCATCTATCCAAGTTTTGTCTTCTCCAGCAGCCATAGGATAATGTGCAGGTTTAGCACCAGTCAGTCTTGCATCCTTTAAAAGATCAAGAGCATATTTTCGTTGGGAAAGGACCATGGAGTTGGGCTTTCTAGAGATTTCAATCCCTAGAAAGTATTTGGGGGAGCCCATGTCCTTTGTGACCAGATGTTGACGAAGGTGTTTCTTGGTCATCAATACCCCATCCTGGTCATCGCCAGTAAGAAGAATGTCATCAACATAAACCGCAAGAACAACAAGACCAGAGGCGGTTTTCCAAACAAACAAGGAGTGATCTGCTGAGCTTCTTGTAAAACCAATGGCCGCAACATTGCCACTAAACTTGTCAAAGCAGGCACGAGGACTCTGCTTGAGGCCATAGATAGCCTTCTTTAGCCGACATACCGGTGTCTCCCCCTGAGCAACATACCCAGGAGGTTGCTCCATGTAAACATCTTCCTGCAGATCACCAAAGTGGAAAGCATTCTTAACATCGAGCTGCGAGATGGTCCAATCCCTGTTGACAGCCACAGAGAGAAGAACCCTAATAGTGTTGAGACGAACCACTCGAGAGAAAGTGTCAAAGTGTAACGTCCCCTTTGCTGTCTGTGGATCAACACCACTAGGCCTCCGGCGGACCGTTACCGGGCTGCAGCCCAAGCACCCCAACCCCTCTCCAAGGACTGCCTCAATCGGCTCATCTGCCCACTGGCGGGTTGTTGGTGGCCACAACCTCCCTTTGATGAGGTAAACTCGATAGTCAAGCCCGCACTACGGGGACTTCCCAGGAGGTCACCCATCCCAGTACTACTCCGACCCGAGCACGCTTAACTATAGAGTTCTTTCAACTCTCATCACCAATTGAGCTGCAGCTCAATTTGTGATGAGAGTTGAAAGAACTCCATAGTTAAGCGTGCTCGGGTCGGAGTAGTACTGGGATGGGTGACCTCCTGGGAAGTCCCCGTAGTGCGGGCTTGACTATCGAGTTTACCTCATCAAAGGGAGGTTGTGGCCACCAACAACCCGCCAGTGGGCAGATGCGCCGATTGAGGCAGTCCTTGGAGAGGGGTTGGGGTGCTTGGGCTGCAGCCCGGTAACAGTCCGCCGGAGGCCTAGTGGTGTTGATCCACAGACGGCAAAGGGGACGTTACAATAAAAGTGCACTTTTTATTGTAACGTCCACGTGCCCCACCGTGTACTCTAATTTCCACCTGATCCGGTTCCGGTTACCGGGCTGCAGCCCAAGCACCCCAACCCCTCTCCATCCATAGACGGGTTGTTGGTGTCCACAGCCTCCCTTTGATGAGCAAACTCGACAGTTAAGCTGGGCCAGCTGCAGCTCAATTGGTGATGAGAAGTGAAGGAACTCCATAGTTAAGCGTACTTGGGCAAGAGTAGTACTGGGATGGGTGACCTCCTGGGAAGTCCCCGTACGGCCCAGCTTAACTGTCGAGTTCGCTCATCAAAGGGAGGCTGTGGCCACCAACAACCCGCCTGTGGATGGAGAGGGGTTGGGGTGCTTGGGCTGCAGCCCGGTAACCGGAACCGGACCAGGTGGAATTTAGAGTACACGCTGGGGCGCGGGGATGTTACACAAAGTAATCAACGCCATAAGTTTGGGTAAAACCCTTGGCAACCAGGCGGGCCTTATAACGATCCACACTGCCATCCGGGAGAAACTTCACCACGAAGACCCATCGACAACCAACAACATCTGTGCCGAAAGGAGGAGGAACAAGGGTCCAGGTACCCCATTTAGTGAGAGTAGCAATCTCCTCATCCATGACAACTTTCCAATGAGGAATAGTAAGGGCCTCCTGGTAGGAATGGGGGGTGGAAGTGGCCGAGATAGCCAGTGCAAAAGCTCTGCGAGAATGGGTAGGACGATTGTAGGAAACAACTACAGCAAGCGGGTGTTGGTTACATGCCTGAACCCCTTTGCGAAGAGCAATGGGGAGATCCAGGTCAGCAGGTGCCTCAGTATCCGGAGTATCTGTGGTGGAGAGAGCTGGCCCGGGAGTAGAGAGAGATGGCAGCGGAGTGGAGGGAGAAAGCGGAGTAGAGCGTGGAGCTGATGGGGATGGTGAAGATGGAGGAGAGGGTGGAGATGGGGGAACATCAGTGGGAGCAGAGGGAATGGATGGGTTGGTATGAGAAGTAGGATCAGGAGGAGGAGAGGATGAAGCGGGAGATAAGTAAGATGCATTGGCAAAGAAGGTGACACACGCAGAGACAAATTTCTTTCGGGTAACGGGATCAAAGCAACAATAAACTTTCTGAGTGGGAGAGTATCCCAGAAAGACACATTTAGTGGCACGTGGTGAGAGTTTATCACGGGTGTCAGCGGGAGAGTGCACAAAGGTGGTGCACCCAAAGATGTGCAGAGGAAGAGGAAAGGGATCCTTGTCCGGATAAAGAATGGAGAAGGGGGTAGCACTGTGGAGAACTGTGGAGGGAAGGCGATTGATGAGATAGCAGGAGAGGAGGACAGCATAGCCCCAATAGGAGCGAGGAACATGCATTTAATTCATCATAGTGCGAGCGACATCAAGAAGGTGACGGTTTTTGCATTCTGCCACCCCATTTTGTTGTGAGGTGTAGACACATCTTGTTTGACGAATAACACCATGGTGAATACAAAAAGAGGAGAAGTCTTGGCTAAGATACTCCTTAGCATTGTCAGAACGAAGGATTTTAATAGACGTATCAAACTGAGTCTTAACCATAGAATAAAATGAGGTCCAAACAGAGAACAGCTCGGAGCGATCTTTGAGAAGATACAACCACGTACACCGAGAGAAATCATCAATGAAGGTGACAAAATATGAACTACCCCGACCGATGGTGAGGTTAGGAGCGGGACCCCATATGTCTGAGTGAACGAGGTCGAACGGACGGGAAGAGCCCCGACTTTGCATTGGTGGGAAGGATGAGCGGTGATGTTTGCCAAGTTGACAGGCATCACAGTTTAGAGGAGGATGATGAGGAGGGAGGTGCGGCAGGAGCTAGCGTAGAATTCTGGGAGGAGCATGTCCAAGGAGAAGATGTCATTGGAGAAGATCTGTAGAGGAGGAGGATAAGGCGGATAGAGCAGAAACATTGTCGAGGAAGTATAGGCCACCACTCTCAGTCCCGGTAGCAATCGTCCGTTGGGAGTCCGGATCCTGAAAAGCACAAGAGGTAGGGGTGAATATGACAGAACACCGTAGTTGCTTGCATAAAGAAGTAACTGATAATATATTGCACGGAAACTTGGGCACATAGAGGGTATCAGCCAAGCAGAGAGATGGAGTGACTTGAACCATGCCCGTCCCATGGACCGGTGAGGGAGCTCCATCCGCAACAATGACTGGGGGCAACTGAGCATGTGTTTCAAGAAGAGAGAAACATTGAGGATTTCCTGTCATATGATTTGTTGCACCATAGTCGATTAGCCATCTTCCGCGAGTAACAACGTGAGCACTACCAGAAGAGGTGACCACCAAGGCGGACAGGCTGGAGGAGGGGAAAGCCATGGAAGCAAGAGAGGAGCAAACCGCGACGATAAGAACAAGCCGCGAGAAGAGAAAGAAGCCGAATGGTTAAGCGAAGAAGAGAAAAGAGCACCAAGCCAGCCGAACAGAAAACAGGTCGTGCGGCTAGGAAGGCCTCTACCAAGAAGCAGAGCAAAGCAATCAGAAAGAAGTCACACGGCTTGAAAAAGTCTGGCGAACAGAGGAGAACAAGTCGTACGGCTAAAGATGAGGCCGGGGCGACTAGCAAGCAGGAGCGGGTAGAAGGCAACAAGAAGTAGAGCGTGGCGAATAGAGGAGATCGCGAAAACAGGTCGCGAAAAAGAAGGATCAAGCCGTGCGGACAGGTCGTGTGGACAGACGGGGAATCAAGCTGCGAAAGCAGAGAGCGCACACAATCAGGAGGAATAGATCGAGTCCTCTGATACTATGTTAAAAACTGACCAGAAAACAAACCGAAATGGTTTTAACTGAAACTTTATTATCCGAAAAAGGTATCTATTACAATGGTATAGCCTCCCTTTTATAGAATGGAGGAGATGAGAGAGATTACAAATAATCAATGTGGGACTAAAAATTTACAAGTGTATGCGGCTTTACAAAAAACAAACCGGACAAGCCGTGCGGTTAGACAAACTGGCTAATCGCCCGACTACCAACAGGAAGATAGATCAAACCACCACAGGAGACCGCTAGACCGCTCGGTCTCCTAGTCGTCTGAGACAAGCCGCCTGACTGCTGGGATACCAAACAGCAACAGCCTGGCACACAGGCCGGCTAGGAGAAACCGCCAGACCGCCCGATCTCCAAACAGCAACAGACCGCGCGGTCTCCAACTTGCAACAATAGTCTTCCATGTATAGTCTCACCCTCTCTTAGCATATTGCAAAATACTCCTTCCTGTAGATGGGGAGTTTCATAGAACTCAGCTCTCTCTAGCTCTCTCCAGAGCCCATGATCACTTAACTGTAGCTACCTTTGGAGATGAAAGTGTAGCTAGATCTGATATACTCTAGAAGGGGGGGATGAATAGAGTATATGGTGATTTTAAAACTTTTACAACTACTGTTTTATTTTAGGTGTGTGTATGTGCGTGCAGGGAAGCAAATAAAATAAACCAGAAAGAAGCAAATGACTAATCACAGCACAATCACAGAGCAAGGCCAGAAAACGAACGGAAAAGAAAGCAACCAGACGACACAAGAAATTTATAGTGGTTCCCCAAATCTGGGTAGTCCACTCTTCTACCACCCTGGTAGGAATCAACTACAGGAAGGGGTTGATCAGGTGTCCTGGCACCAATGGGGTTTTGATCAGGTTCCCAAAAACCAAACCCTCAAGTCTTTTGGTGGGAGACTTGCAACCAGAATAATTTTGAAGGGAATTAAAATCCTATACAGAGGTGGAGTGTGAGGGTGATGAGATCTTCTCTTTCTCAAATCAAATGAGAAGACTTGTGGAATGTTGTTTAGCAGCTTTGCTCCCCCTGAGATGTAGAATGGTTCAGGAAGAATACTGGAGCACTGCTTCAGGGTGATAGGTCTTCAAAGACCTAGAATTCTAGGTCCAGAGAAATTCTTCAGGAACTTCTTGCAACTGATATGAATGTATTGTTTTGAAGGTCTCCTGAGTAAAAGCAGATGAATAAGACTCTTAATATTGATGTAATGTTCTTCTTCTTCTTCTTCTAGATCAATTTCTCTCTGGGCCAAGAATGAATTCCTTTTTTTGTGTGTTGTCTGAATCACTGTCTATCTTCTTCTTGTTGTTGTTGTCTGGTGTTCTGTACTTGTTGTCTGTTGTTTTTGGTTTCTGTATATCTGTCTGTTATGGAGAGCATTCGAATTTTGAGAATCGAGCAGTAATTACAGACAGCCTGGAAAGGAAGCAGCAATTAATTATTTCCCCAACTGTTTCCATGGGAAAACGGCATATAATAACCCAGAATTAACTGCGCATCCTAATGGTAGTATACTGTGAAGAACTGTCATTAATAGTCTAGGAATCAGTGCCATGGAATGAGACGGGAACGGAAGAAGACCTAGTCTGGAATCATCGACCGAAGAACAGAATTCGTCGAGCTGAGTCTTGAATTCATCGAGCTAAGCTGAGTTCGTCGAGCTGAGCTGAGTTCGTCGAGCTGAGCTGAGTTCGTCGAGCTGAGCTGAGTTCGTCGAGCTGAGCTGAGTTCGTCGAGCTGACAGTCTTCATTCGTTGAATAGACAATCTTCAATATCAGACAAACATTATCCGTTGAGCAGAGAACCAAATTCGTCGAGCTGATAATAGACTTCGTCGACCTGAGAAAAGTTCTGGACTTGGACAAAAAATACTCTGCATCTACTGAAATGCTGTGTCGACACAAATTGGTGTCGACAGATTGATCTTGGTGTCGACACAACTCCTTTGGTGTCGACAGATTGGTCAAGGTGTCGACACAACTCCTCTGGTGTCGACAGATTGGTCTAGGTGTCGACAGATTGATCTTGGTGTCGACACAACTCCTCTGGTGTCGACAGATTGGTCTAGGTGTCGACACAACTCCTCTGGTGTCGACAGATTGGTCTAGGTGTCGACACAACTCCTCTGGTGTCGACACAAGTTGGTGTCGACTGAAATCCTGGGTGTCGACACAAATCGGTGTCGACTGAAATCTTGGGTGTCGACACAAATCGTCTGGTGTCGACACAAGCCCTAAGTGTCGACACAGATTCTCTGAGCACAAAAACTCGTCGAGTAGATATTAGCATTCGTCGACTTGAGAAGCTGTGAACTTGAGGTCCAAGTTCGTCGAGCTCAGTATATAATTCGTCGAACGAAGCATGGAGCTGGACTTAGAGAAATTTGAAGTAGTCCTGAGAATGCTTAAAATGGAATCTGTTGTTCGTCGAGCAAGGAACAAAGGTTCGTCGAGCTCAGTACTGCGAATTGTCTCACGATCGTCGAGCGCAGAGCTCCCTTCGTCGAGCTGAGTTAGACGAACGTCGAACTCATTTCACTTAGTCTGAAAAACTAATAGATCTGGATTTCCTGATGGTCTTGAAGAAGGCTGGTCCATCTGAAGTTGAGATAGAGAACTGTCCTAGACTCTAAGACACAAACTTGACCCAGACTATACATGATGGGTCACATCCTAAGTCAGTGAACCTAGCCCAAATCAACTAGGGATCCAACAGGAGATCACTCAGATTATTAAATCTTTTTTGAGCAACCTCCCTCTGATGCCACTTTAAAGTTCTTATTTTCAAGGTAACTAGCAACATATATGGGGGTGAATAGGTTTATCTAGGTCTTTTGAAAATGCGTAAGTCTTTTTATTATTCTCTTACTAAGTGTCTAGCTTTCTTTTATTTTCTTCCTAAGGTGATCTTAGAGCTTGTCCTTAGTACCTGCTATATAAAAGAATAGCAAACAACATAGCAAACCACATAAGTATTTTATAGTGGTTCCCCAAAATTATGGGTACATCCACTCTCCTCCCACATTGCTAACTTCCTGTTAGTCAACACCCAAACTCCTCCAAAATGCTCCTCAGAGCTTACACCTAAGGCCATCAGCCTTACACTCAGGTTCTCTTCAGAACCCTACCTCAGAACCACAAAGGTTCCTACCTCAGAGCTCTACAGTGCTCCTACAACTCAGTGGTCCTCAAACCACCTATCTTAGCCTTATCTTTAATACTAACAGCTCAGGCTTTTCAGCCCTACAATGTCAGGCATAAGGCCCTACTCTCAGAGTGTTACAGTACTCCTACAGATCAGTACCCTTCAGGTACCTACCTCAGTGCCCTTTCAGGCACCTACAGCTCAGTGACACACTTGTCACCTATCTCAGGCCAAAAGGCCCTACAGCTCAGATCTAGAAGGATCCTACAATAAGAAATAATTTAATTAACTTTAACACAGAGAAATTTTTGTGTGTCAACAATGAGAGATGAGAATTTCTGCTCTATCTCTCCCCACAACAGAGAAAACTTTGCTGGAGGAACTCAGAAGCGTACTCCTGAACTTGCTGTAGAAGACTAAAGATCTGTTGATCTTGAGTCTTCAAGCAGCTAAATGAACCTACCTCAGGCTGAAGGTTCTTCTTTCTTCAAAACTATGTCTGCTCCTACTGTGCCAGATGGAGACGGCACATCTATCTGAACTTTTCTTTCTGGGGTTCTCAAGCTTTTTACAAGAAACAATGGCGAGGAAGATGAAGTTAGCCGCTAACTCTTTTTGTTGATAAAGCCCTATTTGTTATCTTGTGTCTTGGCACATCTCCACCTTTTGTAGTCCGCTGACCAATGGTTCTTAGAGAGCAGTGGTCCCCGCTTTCAGCTTCCAGCTGCATCTTGCTTTAACACCTATTTGTCGTACAGTAGGCCTGCGATGCCTTTTGTCATGTACTGTGGCTTTGCCACTAATAATTTGAATATGGTTGACTTTTTGACTTGTTGACATCAACACCTGAAGACTTAGTCAAAATTCAAGCATCGGTAGAATAGGCATCGAGTGAATGAGCTTCACTCAATGTCAAATTACTTAGATGGATTTACTGTCTCTTGGCGTTGAGAGAGTTACTGTCTCTCAATGCTAAACTACTTAGATTATAAGTCTATTTCTAGGCATTGAGTGATTCTGCTTCACTCAACTCCATCTTGCTTTCTCAGCTTTCTACTACTTGGCATTGAGTGAGTGAGCATCACTCAACGCCAAATACCTTAGACAAAATTGTCTTCACTAGGCGTTTACAACGTTGAATCTTTCTTCATCACTCAACGCTTTTTGTCGTAACCCTTTCTGCAGCCTATTCTGCATGTACGATGTTGAGAGCATTGAGTGAGCATACCTCTGTCAACGCTTTCTGCCTTATCCATTTATGCTTCTTCAGCATCTTAAGAGTTGACATTGTTGAGTGAGCATGCCTCACTCAATGCCTTTTTCTTTAACAAATTCTGCATTATGGCATTGAGAGCGTTGAGTGACCATGCCTCACTCAAGGCTTTCTGCCTTTGCCAAATTTCTGTATTCTTTAGAAATACTGGCTTTGACTGACTGAGTGTTACTCAACACTTAAGAGGCTATGGTGTAGAGTGAATGATCTTCATTTAGCGCCTATGGAGTTAGCCACTTTTCTGCCTCTTAAAACTTTAGGCATTGACTGTCTCAGCCAGTCTCTCTCAACTCTGAACTGTGTTGGATGATTGCTGAACTGAGTTTAACGAATAGTGAACTCAGCTCGACGAATTCTGAAATCAGTTCGACGAATTTATACATGGCCAAATTTCACAAACTCTGAGCTTAGTTCGACGAACAGTTAGCTCAGTTCGACAAACTCTGAGCTTTGTTCGACAAATTTGGACTGAGCCAAATTTCTCAAACAACCTGATTTAGCCACTTAGGATACCTGTCCCATCACAGTCATCCACTGATATGTGTCTATCATTGATAAGATTGACCTTCTCAAATCTTGGACAATGTGGGCAATGGACCCAACAGCTTCTAGTCCCGGTCATATGCCAAGAGTATCCACTGTCCAAATAACAGATTAGCATTTTGTTGGCCTATGGACATACCTGCAAACATAAATCATTTTACCTTAGGAACCCAAATAGACTTAGGTCATTGATTCCTTGTTAGTTTAAAACAACTTGAAACATTATCGGTGCGAGTGGTCAGTCTCGCAATGTTAACTCGTGGAGTTTCAAACTTTATCGGATGAAACCAACAATATACGGCGAAGTAAACAATCTTCCCACAATACCAACAATCAAACCTATTGTACCTTCTCTTATACTCATACTTTACCTTTTGTACGGGAGGTCTAGCAGGGGCCACAGACTTCGAAGTGGAAGCCTCATAATTATAGCACACACAAGGCATCATCGTTTCCTTGGCCTTAGGAACAATAGTGTTAACTTTTGGAGCCTTCTTACCACTTGGTCCATGAATGTAAGGACCATAGTTTTGAGTGGAATTTCATCATAAGGTGATTTAAAAACACTCGCACCAAAGTCTCAGAGATGGGTCCATCCTTGATAGAGCTTTTTAGGCTCCACATAAGTAGGCCTAGCAAAGTGACCGAAGGATGACTCAAAGTCAAATTTATTAGTCTGAAAGATTAACTTCTTAAACGAGGGTTAACCTTGTGGTTCCTTCCCTTTGTCTTCGGTACTGGCTTTCTTAGCAGCCTTACCTTCTCCAACTACGTGGCCAAGACCACTACCTTCTTAGGATCAGATAACTCATCAATGAGGGGAAGAATGGTCTTTGGTTTTGAGTAGCTTTCAACCAGCTTTCTTTACACCAAGAGATTTTCTTCCTGCTCATCTAAGTATTTCTCCTTCTGATTTAACAGTTCAACGGAGCATTTTAATTTCTCTTGTAAGGAGTGAACCTCACTTCTGAGAGGAGTCAATTCTGCAATTTCCTCCCTCGGGCTTGATTCCACTTCCTTGAGAGAAGCAATCTCTTTTAATTATTTCTTGAATATCTTGTGGCATTTGTCAAATGCTTTCAAGAGTTCTTGATGTTGAGCCATCAAGTCAGAGTTATCTTCCTCAAAAGAGTAGTCTTCATGACCATTTGTGGAGGTTTCTGACTCAGAGAGGATTGTATGAGAGTTTACCCTCCCATGGAATTAGTAGTCGCCCACTTCCTCATCAGATTGAGCCATGATCCTAAAGTAAGCGTCTGCATTTTCTAAGCTTGACTCACTTGAGTCACTGTCACTAAGTGTTGGACTTCTTAGCTACTAAGCTTCTCTCTTCCTTTCTCTTGTCGTTGAAGGATCTCTTCTCTTCCTTCTTGGAACTTTCCTTCTTCTTGTAAGGACACTCTGTAATCATGTGTTCTAGATTATTACAACAATAGCAAACAATGTTAGAGGAAGAATATTTATTTAGTTTATATTTCTACCTATCCACTCGGTTGTAGCTCTTCTTATACTGATCACTGATGAGTCTGATTTATATAGGGTTTTTAGGACTCATCTGGGCTTATTTTCTTGCATGTGCACTACTTTTTCAATTTGAAAAGTTATATTTTTGTTTAGGGCTTCACTTCACCAATAGTGCATTGTTTTGGGCCCATGGGTGTGCAATTGCGCATTCTATTGTCGGGGGTATGCACATGGTGTTGCTCGTTATCTTTCTGTTTAGTTTTGTTTGCATTTTGGTGCTAGAAGCTTGTGCTCTAGCTTGGTTTTATTGTTGTGTAGGTAGTCGGGATGTCCTGAATTCCATTTCCAGTTTCTGTGTAAAACGTACAGTCGTGCGCAGTTCTTCACACATGATTCCAGTCCAATCGTGTATTTTACACAGCTTTCCTGGGGCATCTGTTTCTACCCGTGCAATTTGTTCCCGCACGGTTTCGGTCAAACCGTGCGCGAAGGAATCGCACGGCCTTCACCTTTTGCCAACCTTTCCAGTGATCTGTGGTTAATTGTGCATTTCCTTCACGCACGGGCAACAGCCCCCGTGGGCGAGTAAAATGCATGGTTCCACTATTCTCTCCTGCATTCCCGCGGTCTGTGTTTACCCGTACAATTTCCTTCACGCACAGGAGGAATCGCCCGTGCGCGAGTAAAATGCACGGGTCAACGCATCTTCTTCTGCAATCCAGATTTGAAAGTTAATAACGCATGGTTAGCGCACGGTCATGCGCAGGACCGTGCGTGACCATTTCTCTGATCTTTTTATATTTAAGCGCAGATTTTCAGCCATTTTTGGGACAACTCAATTCCAGCCATTTTCCTCCATATTGTTAGGGCAAAGCTACACCCTTCCACCTCTTCCCTTCATATTCCACCAAGGGTAGAAGCTCTGGCCATGCTCGTGAAGCCTATACCTTGTCGGTGCTTGCTCTCGGCCTTCTCCTTCATCCTCTAAGCTCTATTTCAAGCTTCGACGCCATAGATAACAAGCGAAGGGAAGCTTGCAACTTTCTTTCGGATCATGACACGAAGAAGACTAGTCCTTTGGGAGGTAGTGACAGCGCTTCTCTACCCCGGACGTAGTTGAGGACCGAGCTTGGATGCGGGTTGACAACCCAGCAATTCCTTCTGCGATCCCTCGATGAGCCTTCGGATTCGGTCAATCTCTTGACTTGTTCTTCTTTTATTATTGTTTATGTGTTGTTATAACTTTTGTGTTGATGATGTGCTCTTAGTTGTAAACATTTTTAGTTTCATGTCTATGTGAAGTTTTATTGTTTGTGCTTAAGTTGCTGTAGTTGCGCCTGCATTTCCATCCGCCATCCATCCGTTCTTGTCATTCTGGCAATTGCTAGAAGCGTGTGCAGCGAAGAGGTGCTTACGACACTCAAATTCTGGTTTTTACGCTTGCTTACTCGCCCATCCGCCCAGCGGTTCGGTGCATAGCGGCCTGTGTAGTCTTCCATCCCGCCTGGCGAGGCATTGCATGGCGGCATTTCATAGGAGTAGTTGTTAGTGTTTTATTTTTCTTTTCCACAACAAACCAAAACCCCCCTTAGTTAACTCTGACCTAAGGACTTCAATCTCAAGTCCTCCTCGATATTAACTCCCCCCCTTACTGTATTCCTTGAAGAAATCGATACTTGGGAAAGAAACCCATTTTATATTACTTATGCAACCGGTATACTTGTCGTTCAACGCATCAATCACCTTCCCAATTTGATCTTCTGAAATCAAAGGAGGAAGACTGATTTTTCATTTTCCTCCTCTTATTGAGCAATCTTTTGAACTGCTTGGAGATGAGTGAGAACTCTCCATTAGACAATTCAGGGCCTGACGTGCTGGGCTCAGAGTCTTCTGGATTATTGGGGGATCGTTCCTTACTAGTGAGACATCTTTAGATTTTCTCGAACCTTCAGCTTTTTAGGCAACTGACCTTTCTCTGCTTGAAGTCCAGTTGTTTTACACTTCTTTCTTTGTAGTATTCATCTGAAGTTCGTAGGAGAGTAGCTTTTCGAAGAGGTTCTGGGGGTCAATCTCTGGCAACTTCCCAAACTCCCTAATGGCTACAACTTTTGTATCCCAGTCCTTTATTAAGGATCTGAGAAATTTGTCATTTAGTTCACCATTAGTGAAGGTGCGGCAGTAATTTTTAAGCCCAGTGACGATCTTGAAGAATTTCTCGAAGCTGTCAGCAATAGTATCATTAGCACCTTGCTTGAACGCTTTGTATTCTTGAATCAGCAAGGATATATGATCATCTCTAACTTCTTCGATTCCTTCCATGAGCAAAACTAGACAATCCTACATATCCTTGATAGATTTACAGTGGAATAAATTTTGGAGCATCGAATCGTTCACTGTGGTGGCTATAAAATTCTTCGCCTTCTTATCCAAAGAGACCAAGGAAATTTCATCCTTAGTCAGATCCAACATCTTCTTGGGGATCATGACAGTCGGATTTAGAGTAGACGGTTGTGTAGGAATATGAGGTCCTTCTTCAAAAATCTGAAATATCCTGGGACTTACTGCTTCCATGAAGAACCTGACTCTTTCTTTCCACATATGAAAGTTCTCTTTTATGCACACAGGTAACTTCATTGAAGACATATCCTTGCTTTTGTCCATAGCAGCCGAGCGGGATCTCTTAATAACTAGATGGGAGATCTTTTTCAAGGTGTTAAACTTATATCGAACAACACCCCTCTGATACCAATTGAAAGTATCTAGTGTCTACCAAAATCACATAGAGGGTGGTGAATAGGTGATGTCAATATCTTTTCATAGAATAAAAATAACTTAAAATTAAAGCACTGAGATCAATAGTGGTTTCCCGAGTTTGGTACGTCCACTATCCGGTCGCCTATCTACCACGAAGGGTAAGATCCGGCTACTTCACCTTTCTCAGATTTAAATAAATCTTGCACCTTGGAGCTTCAACTCCTACAACTCGTAGATAATGCTCCTACCACTCGGAGAACAACCTCTCCTACAATTCGATCCAAACACGGATCTACAACTCGATCCACACACGGTTCTACAACTAGATCCACACACGGATCTACAACTCGGAGGGAAAACCTCCTACGAATGTAGAAAGTGATTTACATAAAAGCAAAGATTACAAATAATCCTATTTGTATATAAGTCTTCAATCCGTCAATCGTCGAATAGGATGATCTTGAATATCTTGGAGAACAATAAAAATCTAAATGCTTTGAAGACTTTGATCACAAATCGACAAGATCTGAGAGAATTCAAAACTTTGGAGAACAACGATCCAGTAGATTTGCTTGAAGACGATTAAATCATGCAGCACTATCATCGGTCGAGCAGAAATCATGAGAGACGTACGGGAGCCGACATAAATTTTTTCGATCTAGAACTTTCTTGATTTGAGCATGATTAGGGTTGAAATAAATTTCACCCTAGATATATATAGGGATCTTCCTTCTGTAACGGCTAGAAAAATCTTTCCATACTAAGAAGTGCATAAATCACTGTACATGGCGATCTGCAAGAAAGAACTGAAAATTTGAAATCTGAAAGAAAATAACCCTAAGTATAATTCGTCGAGTATCGTCGAGTATAGCCGTGTATACTCGTCGAACTGAACATGAATCTCGACGAAAAACACTTGGAGAATTTTAGTCCAGTCAAATTATAACCCAAAGCTTAGCAAGAACAAACTCGACGAATTCGACGAGTATTGGCTGACATACTCGATGAATTCGACGAGTATTGGCTGATACACTCGACACACTCGATGCATGCGTTAAGCTATATTCGAGGAATCTGACTTAGAAAATTCTAGAGAAGTAAATTCTAAAACTCTAAGGTATACCCATTGAATCTCGACAAATTCAGCTTATATCGACATGTATATTCGACGAATTCGATGAGTATCAGAAGATACACTCGACGAATTCGACGAGTATACTTTATGATACTCGACAATTTTTACTTAATAGATTTTCCAAGTCTCAGAAATTTTATCCTGCGTAAATATGACAAATTCTACGAGTGCCTGTATGAATACACGATGAATTTGACGAGTATCAACTAGTATACTCGACGAATATCCCTTACAATACTCGATGACTTTTACTTGCGTAAAATTCTGTTTTGTTGATTTCAAGTCCTTGTCCTTCCTTGATCCTTCTAATGCACTTGAGATAAAAGTACACCCCAATAGAGATATTACACATGGGTCAATACATTGGCTTACACAATAAAGGATTACATTGTGTAGACCTGTGTTTCATGACCCACTCTAACCTGATATTGGGTTGTACTTAGCAATACTGTCCTGCAAGCACAAAACTAAAACACAACATCAAATACAATCTCAATTCATCTTATTAGCTTAAGGGAACCCTTCTTCAAATCAAAGTTATTGTGGATACAATACCCAACAACGTGTCTCACTACCGCCACTCAAGGCGGTAGAGGATCATTCTATGGGAGCCACTCAACAATGGGGGAGGCCAGTATCTCAACTTTAGGCTCAGCGGGGTAGAATTGTAACGCCCCGAAACTCAAAAGAGCAACGGGGGACGTTTTGGGCCAGTTTTGGGTTCTAGCAGGAGGCACACGGCCTGGGACACGGGCGTGTACCCGGGTGTGTCAGGCTTGTGTCGATGATTTGGTCGAGAGGTCGATGGATTTCGCTCGACGTTGTGTCGATACAGGGCACACGGCCTGAGACACGGGCGTGTCTCAAGGCGTGTCGAGCCCGTGTCGACACTCAGCCCGCGAAGTTGACATTTTGCGCTCGATGAAGTGTCGAGACAGGGCACACGGCCTGAGACACGGGCGTGCCTCAGGGCGTATCTCAGGGCGTGTCGAGCCCGTGTCGACACTCATCCCGGGGAGTCGATGAAATTTGCTCGACGAAGTGTCGAGACAAGGCACACGGCCTAGGACACGGGCGTATGCAACACCGTGTCGTGAGGTCGACGAACTTCGCTCGACGAAGTGTCGAGACCGTGAACACGGCCTGGAGCACAGGCGTGTTCGAGTGGACACGGGTTAGGACACGGGCGTGTTCAAGAACTGGTGTTGTTCTCGGGTTGTTTTTGGGATAAATTGATGGGGGCACACGGTCGACCACACGGCCGTGTCAGATGGAACACGGGTGTGTCAGCTCGAACACGGGCGTGTTCGATGCCCGTGTGTTGTTCCAGGCACGTTGATTTTGACGGCGAATGAGGGACACGGCCTTGGACACGGGCGTGTGCCAGGCCGTGTTCGGTCCAGATTGTACATTTCAGGCCCGAATCAAAGCCGTTCGTTTCTTTAATTTGGGATCCAACGGCTGGGGGTTGTTCCTGATGGGATATACCCGGGATTGGACCTTTGAAACCCTCACTTTTACTTGAGTGGTTCTCTTTCTAAGTCAAGAGAGAGAGGAGAGCCAAACGAGGAAGAAGAAGCTAGATCCGGCCATTGGAGGAGCTTCGAAGCTCCAAATTGCAAGCCGACTTCAGATCCACGGAGGCAAAGAGAGTGCGGTGCTTTTCATCCGCTTACTTTTCCATGGCGCCAAAGATGAACGCTAGGGTAACGATTCTCTTCTTGAGCATGTGTAGCTCTCCTTCTTTGCATAGGAAGCTCGCTCTCGCGAGTTTGCGGTAAGTTGGAGGCGTTCCTTCAGGTAGATATGTAAAGTCCCCATTGTTTAGAGTCCGTAAGCGAGAAAGGACATAGGCATGATGTGTGAAGCCTACCCGGACATGTTGGTCTGGATCGGTGATGTTGCATTGCATAAATGCCGGAGAAGACTTCGTGCGATTGTTTGTTTTTCGGGTTTTCTACGTGGTAGATTGCAATAGGGAGTCTTAAGGATTAACCCAAAGATGAACCCGAAAAACTGGGTGGATGCGTGATCTTGCCAACTTGGTGGCCTGAGAGCCAACTTGAACATAACCGAGTTATGTGAATTGTGATAGAAACGGGACTCGGGAGAAGTTTGACCGGCACATTTGGTTTAAATTACTGTTGCGATGTGAGCATGGGTCAGATGGAACCATACCTGTTCTATGTCATTCGGGTTAAAGAGACCTAAGGTTACGTGGCACTTATCGTTGGCATAGATGAGGGTCTTCGGAGGTCAATGGTTTTAATTACCGTGACCCATGCCGGGAAGACAAATTGCTCATTGATTGGCCGTCCAAAGGGACGGTGGTGAGTCGGCAGACTTAGACTGTGTTCACCGAGAATGTGCCCGGAGTGCACGGGATGTGTGGCCGTATGAGCCTACGCCTGTGATGAAATGAATATTGATATATTGATCGCTTATGCTAATGAAATGCAGGGAAGGAGCATCGGCGCCCCGAGTTCGGGGCGGGATCGTTATAATTTGGTCAGCATTGCTGACCGTTGCTTTTGTTTGCCCCCGTGCGGTGGTTTTGTTGCTTGCAGGTGCTGCTGGAACAAGCGGTCAATAGCGGGCTAAAGCCCAAATTGCGAAGCCGGCCCTCGAAGGCCTAATTGGAGTGTTTACTGCTTTTATTCATGTATGACTGGCCTGCGTGCCGTGGTTTGTAAAATATGTAACATCAAGTAAACCATTTTGTAAGGCCTTAAGGCCTGTACTTGTGTATGTACAACATTCCTATTTGGTATTAGTGGACATTCATGTTTTTGTGTTGGGTTCTTTATTGCAACTTATTAAATTGCTTCTGCTAGAATGCTCTGTGTAGGACGTTATGATTGGTTGGATGGTTTCCATGAGTAACCACCCGCTCTGTCGGTGGTATACGACGTCGGGCCCCGGCCGGAGCTACTGCTATATGCTATGTGACGGATAGGGGTGTTACAATTTGGTATCAGACTACTGGTTTTGGTCGGGCTTAAAATGAATTCGTGGTCGAATTCTTTTTAAGGGGTGGTTAGCACATGTGTGTGCGTCATCGTTATAACAGTAAAAGAACCCATGAATGTCCAATTAAGAATGAAAATACACGTGTTTTAGGAACCTGCGTGTTCTAATAATTGCTTCTTGCAATTTTATTTGGTCGCTTAACGGTATTTTGTACAACTATAGGTGAGCAGAAGTGGTGTTGGGCCGTCGGAACGTCGAGTTTCTGAGGCTAGCAGTGCACCTAATGAAGCTCCCGCAACACCTCTATCGGCTGAGACCATACGATTAGTGGCCGAAGCAGTATTGGTCATGATTAATGCGCAGCCTGTAAGGCAAACGCAGCAACCCGCTCCTACGATGGAGCAGGTACCGCTGCAAGAGGCTGAGCCGAGAAGAGTGGAACAGGTGGTAGAGGAGCCGGTGGTGCCAAGGAGGGAAACCGAGAGATAGCTCAAGCATGTCATGAGCTTTAATCCTCCGGTATTCTCGGGGTTGGGAACCCCATCTCAAGCTGAAGACTGGCTCTCCAGGGTGAAGAGAGTCATGACAGCAACGGAGATGGAGGAGTGGCAAATGACCACCATTGCTACGTTCCTTTTGGATGGTGAAGCGAGAATGTGGTGGGAAGGTTTGGAGCTGCATCTATTGTGAGGTAGGAAACTTGTTGATGTCTCGATGGAGGAATTCTCGAGATTGTTCTTGGCTAGATACCTCCCTTCGGCACAGAGGATAGCTGTCACAACCCGCATTTTCACCGCAAATAAGGATTATCAGAGTAAGGGAAAATATGCGTCATGATTCCACGTCAGCAGGGGATAACTGCGGACGCTCAGGCAGACACCAAACTAATCATGAAGAAAGGTTCCTTTTAAGTTATTATAAGGAAAATCAGTTAAGTGAAGAAGTTAGCCGTATCCCTCGGCTTAGTGGCTCATCTAGTCCACGAATCAAAATATATTATACGCTGCGGAAAAATACTTGATTAGATTAACTCAAACATCCTACATGAGTAAAAACATCCCTAAAGGACAACTCATGCTATGCAAGACTCTAAATTTATTATAGTAGGGAAGATAGTTTTTACGGTTGCCAAAAATAACAAGTTAGTGTTTCAAATTATGCAATGCATGAAGTAGTAGTAGTAGGTTTTATATTTTAAAATACCTAATATGCATTCCTAGCATAAATCCTCCCAGAGAGCAAGTAAAACATCCACTTTTAAATAAATGAGCAGCTAGCAAGTATCAACAACTAACAATCAGTGGGCGCCAACAAGCTGACACGAACCCACATACAAAAGTATGTCTGAACTAGTAAAACTAAACTAACAACAACTACCTCGCTAAGACGAGGCAACAACCACGACCAACACTGCCGCCAGAAATCCAACACCGGCACTGCTAACTGCTACAGCTCTGAACCTGAGGCATTCCAAAAACAGAATACCTCAGCAAGAAGGTACAAGTAGTGGCAGGAAAAGTAATAAGCCAAAATAAACAAAGGTCAACAGGGGTACCACCCCAAGACCAAAAGCACTGAAGTAAAGTACAAAAGAAAACAGGGCATCAATAGGAAAAGAACTCCTTCATGATTTTTTTCACGTCCACAAGGGTGCACCAGATGCACAAGGCTATAAGGTGCCTACATGGTTATTTCACCAGAAAGAAAAATACAAAAAAATCTTATTAGGCACCTGTGGTCGACTCTACCCGAACACACGGGCGAAGTGGTCACTCTTGGATGCACCACCCAAAAACACAGGCAAAGTGGTCGCTCTTGGACACACCCCCCAAAAAGCACGGGCGAAGTGGTCACTATTGGACACCCCCCCCCCCCCAAAAGCAACAAAACAGATATATAATCCGTCTAACTGCGAGGGAGTCTCATACTCTCCACCATACACTGTAGACATCCAAAAACTAGGTAGACTTCCACAGGGCACCAATGAAGGTGACAAACACTGCAGAGGTGAAATCATCCACCAACTCTCGCATTTAAGAACCCAAAGAAACCACAACACAAAATATCTCAGGATTTGGCTCGACAGATTCTACTAGACATTACCGAACTCAAGACGCGGTTGATCAACCCTTAGGAACGATTTACAACCCTAATTAAACTCTAAAACGTTTGATAACGAGAGCTAAGGTACTTAAACCATCGCTAAAACACTTCAATAACGATTAAACATAAATAGACAAGATCGAGTTTAGCACGACAAAACATCATAACGACATGTGATCAACAAAGCGGCTAATCATAGCAATAATTTGGAAGAATAATTGTAGAAAATTTTAGGGGACGTGAAAACATAGCCGTTACCATCGATTCGGACAAGGAGAAATGAGGAGAAACCACCACTTGCCTTGGTTTTACCGGAAAAGTCCACCGAAATCACTCCACGTCATAGATCGGGGCAAAAGGATGCGGGAGAGGTTGAGATCTAGACAGAAATGGTGGAAAAGGGATTAGGGCCGAAAAACCCTAACGAAAAAAACTCAAGGAATGGGGAAGAAATTACCATGATAGCGTAGCTCTCGGCGAGAGCTTTCCGGATCTAAGTTCGGTTGAAGATTTCGAGCACCGGAGAACCGTCGGCGGCCACCGGAATATTCACGAAAAAGAAACTCTCTCTCTCTCTCGCTGCTCTGGTTCGGGAGAAAAATAATGGAGAAGATGAATTTTGGTTCTAAAACCTAAGTCCAAGAATATATATATATATATAAAGTTTTGACAAAAACGGTTTATTTCGAGCAGATTTGCGGGAACCCAAAATAGAGGTCTAGGATGACTTCAAATCAACATATTATCAACTTGAAAGTTGTAGATCTCATCGAGACGAACAAATTTCATGTTCACCATTTGTTTATACGATGCCGTTTTGACCCTCAAAACGGCCTCTGAACACAAACTGAAATAGCCTACTCGAGTGGCAGCATACCTACTCGAGTAGCAGCATACCTACTCGAGTAACAGCATACCTACTCGAGTAGTAACACATCTACTCGAGTAGTAACACAATATACTCGAGTAGAGGATCATTACTCGAGTAAAAACATGACTTACGCGAGTAGAAGTAGCATATACTCGAGTAACAGCTCACCACTCGTGTTATAGAGGACAAAACGAAATTAGGGGTTTAAAACGACCTCAAATCAAAAAGTGGTCAACATGAACGTTGTAGATATCGTCGAGAAGAACAAATTTCATGTTGACCATTGTTTAATACGATGCCGTTTTGACCCTCAAAATGGCCTCTAAACGCAGACAGAAAACAGCCTATTCGAGTGGCAGCATACCTACTCGAGTAGCAGCATACCTACTCGAGTAACAGCATACCTACTCGAGTAGTAACATACCTACTCGAGTAGTAACACAATATACTCGAGTAGGGGCTCATTACTCGTGTAAAAACATGACTTACTCGAGTAGAAGCAGCATATACTCGAGTAGCAGCCCACCACTCGAGTTATTACAGAACAAATGGAATTAGGGGTTTAAAACGACCTCAAATCGACAAGTGGTCAACATGAGAGTTGTAGATATCGTCGAGCGAAGAAATTTCATGTTGATCATAGTTTGATACAACTCCGGTTTGACCCCCAAAAAGGTGCCCGAGTAAAAAAATCTAAAACGGGCTAATCGAGTAGAACCATAGCTCCTCGAGACGACTCAGCACGAAAGCCCGAACGAGCGTCGAATTAAACGAAACTCACACTGTAGGCAAACACTGACGCTACGAACTCAACGGCGAAGTCAAAACCAGAATCCGACAAGCCATTCCCGAGATATTAATCTTCGAACTATACGACGAACATAAACAATCCAAAACTTCAATCGCGCGCCGAGACTCCAAAAATGTTCGGATTGCGATGAAACTTGACGAGCAAGTCCAAAATTACTTAACTTAAATTACAAATGCAAAATCTTCCCATTACAATAATAATTCGGCCTACTCGACCGCACGGACGCGAAATTGCCTTAACGACATTGCGCCGTCAAATCGACGTTAAAAGTAACGCCACGACGTCATAAATCTGACGTTCCCAAACAAATAAAATCATCGAAAAATCCGGGGCATTACAATAGCGTTGGAGAATGAGTTCCTGAAGTTGGTACAAGGGGACAGTAGCGTGGATGAATACCTCCACGAGTTTACTCGTTTGAGTCGATATGCTAGCTCCACCATCGCGGATAAGGAGCGTAAGACGAATCGATTCTACGAAGGGTTGAGAGATGAGTTGAGTTTACTACTCTCGGGGCCGATGACGCAGGGTTTCTTGACCTTGGTCCACACGGCCCGGTCCTTGGAGAAGGACATGAAGAATGTTCAAGCGAAGAAGAATGTTGGTGAGAAGAAATCTGGGTTCAAAGTTCCGACTACTTCAAAGTCTGGCTATCAAAGATTCTTCAAGAAGCATAAGATTTCGGGTCCAGCTCCTTCTGGTGCTTCTGGGGCGACTACGATTCGGACCCCGGGGGCATGTTTTACTTGTGGAAATATGGGGCACTTTGCCCGTGATTGTTGGAGCGAACGTCCCAAGTCCGAAAGAAAGCCGGGAGCTACTTACGAAGAGAAGTGCAAGGCGGTGGAGTCGACCGCATCCCACTATGCTCCGGCCCAACCAAGGGTGTACAATCATGGCCAATAGGAGGCCATCAAACAGGCGGATGTGGTGACAGGTATGGTTTAATTTATAGCAAGTTAATTTCTTTAAATACTTGTTATGCACATGTTACCTTAACACTGCTTGTTTAGGATTTGTTTTGATTTGTGAAAATCTGGCAAGAGCACTCTTCGATACGGGAGATTCACACTCCTTCTTATCCGAGGGATTTATATCACGCATCGGAGTCCCTTCTTCGATGGCGAAGGATAAGTTGGATGTGTTGTTGCCTAATGGGTGTTCGATGCGCGCGGATAGGATTTGAGATGTTAAGATTCATATTGGGAATCAGGAGTTCGATCTGCAAGCGTCGTTACTTTCGTTGGTGGAGTTCGACGTTATATTTGGCATGGACTGGCTCTCGGAGCAGCAGGCCTATATTGATTGCGGTCGCAAGGAAGTCAAGCTGGGAGCAAGTCATGAAATGACTTTTACGGGATTAAAGGGGTCGAGCAAGACGTTGATGTCTGCTCTTCAGGTGGTGAAGCCGGTTCGTGCTGGTGCAAAACTGTTCTTTACACGTGCTGGTGCAAAACTGTTCGTTACACTAGTGGAGGTTGCAAAGCCGAAGCCCGCATTGCATTGTATTTCAGTGGTATCGGAATACCCTGATGTGTTCCCCGCAGATCTTGCAGGAGCCCCGCCTCAACGGGAGATAGATTTTACGATAGAGCTCGTACCAGGTGCAAAGCCTGTGTCAAGCTCTCCATATCGACTAGCGCCTAAGGAAATGGCGGAGCTAAAGGTACAACTACAAGAGTTGTTGGAGCAAGGGTATGTGCGCCCAAGTTCTTCGCCTTAGAGCGCGTCGGTCCTCTTTGTTAAGAAGAATGACGAAATCTTGAGGCTATGTATCGATTATCGGGAGCTCAACAAGTTGACGGAAAAGAATAAGTACCCTATCCCCCGGATCGATGATATTTTTGATTAGTTGGTTGGGTCAACGGTGTACTTGAAGTTGGATCTCAAGTCTGGGTACTATCAGTTGCGAATAAGGAAGAGTAATATCCCGAAGACAGCGTTCAGTACGAGATACAGACATTATGAGTTTACGGTCATGCCGTTTGGGCTGACTAATGCGCCATCAGTGTTCAAGGATTTGATGAACAGGACCTTCAGGAAGTGAAAGTCCACTTAGTGTCAACTACCTTCACCTATGGGGGGGGGAATAGGTGTCTTGCAGCGTTTTTGCGGAATTGAAATCGAACCTGCACAAGAAAACAAAACAACACAGCACAAAAAGGACACAGGCAAATTATAGTGATTCCCCGATTTGGGTACATCCACTTTCCCCCTTCGACCTATCTCCCAACCAGGGACGACTCGGTCACTTCACCAACAGGATTGAAATCCAATCCTTGCACTAACGGAAGGAACCATTCCACACGTAGGAGTCACCACTCCCACAACACAGGTTGCACCCAACCCTTACAACTAGGGACCAATCGGTCCGTTACAAAGAGATTGAAAATAGATTGTATACGAAATACAAACAACTTATGGAGACTAAGGTGTCCCTCTTCGTTCGATGACGTGTTCTTGAAGTCAATGAAGAGTCCACAACCCTAGGTCTCACTTGGAGAGAATCTCCCCGAAACCGGCGGCGGCAAGAAGGGCGGCGGCTTGGTTCTCGGGATCGGCGGCGACAACGGTGTGCGGCTGCTGTACTTTGGAGATTCAATCTTCGTAGCAAAGCTAGCAAGGTCTTCCAACGGTCACACTAGGATCGATCGTCTCGATCGATTCAGAAGGGGAAGGTTTTCCCGATCAACGAATCAAGAGAAAAGGGATCTCTGGTTAGACACGTGAGATGCTGTGCTTGGCTGAGCTTCTGTCGCCGGGAGATCTGCAAGTGACCACGATCAAAGCCGGTGATCTACTGGCACGAGCGGCGATGGCGGCGGAGCGGATTTCACGATCTAGGTCAAGGTCGGCGGCTCGGCTTCGTTTTTCTGTATCCTTATTACTGTTCAAAAATACGCGTGTATTTATACAGTAGAATAGTCCTTTATGATGGTTGTGGGTCCCCACCAGAAGAAACCCCAAGCCCGGTTCAAAACAGTGCTAGCGGCTGAGTCCGGTCCAGCGGGTTCCAGAAAATCGCCTAAGTCAAAATCGGCGAGAATCAAAGGTGATACTCGATGATTCGGCGAGAATCACTAGTGATTCTCGCCGAATCACTTGGTGATTCTCGACAATTTTGACTTAGCGGCAGATTTGCACGCACTGATTTAGCCGTATACAGTCGGTGAGAATCAGCCAGTGATTCTCGACGATTCGGCGAGAATCACTAGTGATTCTCGTCGATTGTTACTTAGACGATTTTTCGACTTTCCACACATGAGCTGCTCTTTGACTCATCCTTGCTCCTTGTCTGCTCTTGCATTATCACAGCCCTGTACTTGAAAATAAGTACACTCTAATAGAGAGAGTACACGTAGGCCAACACACAGATCTGCTCAACGAGGGATTACGTCGCGCAGACCCGTGTATATTGACCTACTGCACCCTGACATTGGTGTGTACTTAGCGTGGAATAACTGCAAGCACAACTTAAAAGATTTCATCAAAGACATTTTCTATTTACCTTAGCTTGTGCTGGGGCTTCTTCAAATCAGGTACGTTGTGGATACAATACCCAACAATCTCCCCCTATTTAAAGAAGCCTAAACCCTACAAGCTAAGGTGAATAGAGCTTATGGGAATGAAAACCATAAACTTAAAATTGAGTTGAGAGAGATATTTATTACCAAATTACCAACACCAATTTCTTGAGAGCAAACTTGGAGCCACCTTAGCCTTAGCCGAGATCTCCCCCTTTTCGGCTTCTGCAAATCTGGGTCTGTTGCATTTGACCCCTTGCTCCCCCTCAGTTCTTGCACCTGTGCTCACACTTGAGTTCCTGGCAGAGGCTCCCCCTAGATGCACGAGCCTGGAGCTTCTGTAGTCTTCATTCCTCATAGTTTAGCATCCACAATTCAGTTTTGAAAAGACTGAACTTGGCTTCGTCTAAGGGCTTTGTGAAAATATCTGCAATCTGCTTGTCCGTGGGGACATTACAGAGAGAGATGTCCTTGTTCTCCACGTGCTCCCGAATGAAGTGGTAGCGCACTTCAATATGCTTCGTTCTGCTGTGTGATACCGGATTGTTGGCAATTGTAATTGCACTAGAGGAGTCTCAGTACATTGGTACTTCCTTGAACTGAAGGTCATACTCGGCTAACTGGTTTCTGATCTATAGGAGTTTTGCGCAACATCTGCCTGCAGAGATGTACTCAGACTCTGTTGTGGAGGTTGCTACACAATTCTGCTTCTTGTTGTTCCATGAGATAAGCCTTCTTCTAAGGAATTGACATGGCCCGGAAGTGCTTTTCCTGTCATCCCTACTCCCTGCAAAATCAGCATCTGAAAAACCTATTAGCTCGACATCATTGTTTCTCGGGTACCACAAGCCAGGATTGGGAGTACCTTTAAGGTATCTTAGAATTCGCTTTGCAGCGACATAGTGATATTCCTTAGTGTTCACCTAATATCTGGCACAGACACATGTGGAGAACATGATATCCGGTCTACTGGCAGTAAGGTAGAGCAGGGATCCAATGATGCTTCTGTATTTGGTTTCATCAAAAGGTTTACCTTTCTCATCCTTATCTAGAGACATAGTGGATCCATTGGAGTCCTCATAGAGGTTGCATTCTCCAAACCGAATTTCTTGAGGAGTTCATTTGTGAACTTCGTCTAAGAGATGAAGATTCCATCCGCAGACTATTTCACTTGAAGTCCCAAGAAATACTTTAGCTCTCTCATACTGCTCATTTCAAACTTTTCTTGCATAGGTTTAGAAAACGTTTTGCAAAGATTGTTGTCCGTTGAGCCGAATATAATGTCATCGACATAGATTTCCACCAGCAAAATCTTGCCTTTGACTTCCCTGAGAAACAATGTCTTATCTATTTTACCTCAGAGAACTTGTTCTCAAGAAGAAAACTAGATAAAGTCTCATACCAAGCTCGTGGAGCTTGTTTTAAACCATATAGAGCTTTATTAAGAAAATATACATGATTGGGATAAGTAGGATTGACAAAACCTGGGGGTTGAGCGATGTATACTTCCTCTTTTAGATCTCCGTTCAAGAATGCTGATTTCACATCCATTTGATAGACTGTGAATCCTTTGTGCGAAGCATACGCCAGGAACAATCTGATTGCCTCGAGCCTTGCCACTGGTGCAAAGGTCTGGTCGACGTCAATCCCCTCCTCCTGTCTGTAACCTTGAGCCACCAGCCTGGCCTTGTTCTTTATGATGACACCATATTCATCCAGTTTGTTTCTGAAGATCCACTTGGTGTCAATCACATTCTGCTTTTGTTGTCTGGGAACCAGCGTCCAAACGTTGCATCGTTCGAATTGATGCAGTTCATCTTGCATAGCCAAAATCCATGCCGCATCTTTGTTCGCCTCGTCGAACTTCTTTGGCGCAACCTGTGACAGGAATCTAAGATGCAAAATCTCGTTAATAGTACCTCTTCGAGTTCTGACACCTTCACGAGGATCTCCGATGATCTGATCTCTAGGATGATCCCTCACGTGCCGGAGCTCTAGAAGTCTGGCGTCTGGAGCTTCGACTACTCCTTGGGCTTCTGCTTCTTCTAAGAGATTTTATCCATTTTGATCTTCACCATTCCCTGTTGACATTGAGGTGGAAACTTTGACGTACTTAGGAGTTTCATCTTTAGCGATCTCATCGAGACTCAGCTGTTCAAGTCGTGCACCTGCATCTTCAACAATACCGCTGGAAGAATTGCTGTTAAGCAAGCTTCCTTCATCAAATACAACATTAATTGATTCTTCTACCACTAGGGTTTTCTTATTGAAGACCCTATATGCCCGATTGTGGGAACTATAACCCATGAATATGCCTTCGAAGCATTTTTCACCAAATTTAGTACGCGGGTACTTCCCATTATTCAGTACATAACATCTGCAACCAAAGATCCTCAAATAGGACATGGTTGGTTTCCTGCCTTTCAGTAGTTCGTAGGGGATCTTACGATGACTTTTGTTGATCAATGCCCGGTTTTGAACATGACAAGCCGTATTGACCGCCTCAGCCCAGAAGTATTCTGGGAGTGAAGCGTCATTCAACATTGTCGTGCAGGCTTCAATGAGTGTTCTATTTCTCCTCTGCGCGACTCCGTTTTATTGAGGAGTGCGCGGGGAGGAAAACTCATGAAAGATACCAAGTTCTTCACAGAACTCTGTCATAGCACCAGACTCGAACTCTGTTCCACGGTCACTTCTGATTTTGACCACTGAGCAGTTAAGTTCATTCTGGATCTGCTTGACAAAGCTGGTGAAGATGTCAAACGTATCAGACTTCCGTTTTAAAAAGAACACCCAGGTAAACCGAAAGTGATCATCTACAATCACGAGCGTATAAGACTTCCCTCCTAAGCTATGAACTTGCATTGGACCAAACAAGTCTATGTGTAGAAGATAAAGACATCTGGAGGAGTCTTTGTCTGAGATGCCCTTAAAGGTAGCCCGAGTCTGTTTGCCCATCTGGCATGTAGGACAGGGACTATCTTTGATACACTTAATAATGGGAGCATCCCTCTTTAAATCTTTGGAAAATAGCATACTAATTGTCTTGTAATTAATATGTGCCAATCTCTTGTGTCATTGTTCACAAAGAGATGCACTGCCTTTTGCTACTAGGCATACGGGGGTAGATGAATCTAAGCTAATAAAATCTAAGCAGAAGATATTTCTGCTCCTAATGCCTGATAATACCGTCTCAGAAGAGGCACATGATATTATCAGGCATTTATCCTTGCAGAACTTAACGTCATAACCTTTATCACATAACTGACTTACACTGATCAGGTTATGGTTTAACCCTTCAACATAAGCCACGTCGGTGATAGAGATTATACCGTTGGAAATCATACCGTAACCTCTGGTGACTCCTCGATCTGACCCCCCAAAGGTTACTTTGGGTCCATTCTCGACTGGAGTGTAATCACGCAGCAGGCTTCTTGTCCCAGTCATATGCCGGGAGCATCCACTGTCCAAGTACCATATTGGAGTTTTGGTGGCCTTTCGACATTCCTGCAAAACAAAATTAATTTCCCTTAGGAACCCAATCGAACTTGGGTCCTAGATTCTTGGTTAGCATACTCCCCCTCGGGTGGTTAACCCTACGAGTGGTCGGCCTCGCATTGCTAACATAAGGAGTCTCGTTATATCTCGGATTAAACCAACAATCCACGGCAAAGTGACCGACTTTGCCACAACACCAACAGTCAAATCTGTTGTACCTCTTCCTAGGCTCCTGCTTTACCCTGGGAATGGTGGGTACAGCCGGGGCCTTGGATCTGGAGGTGGAGGCATCATAGTGATTGCAGTCACATGACTTCTTCACCTTCTGTTCCTTCAGTATAACAGGCTTGGCTTTTGGTGCCTGCTTTCTATTATGGCCGCTAGAGAATTGACCATAATTTCCCATGTGGATTTCCTCATAAGGTGCCTTGAAGGCACTCTCACCGAAGTTGCGGGGAAAAGTCCAACCATCATATCGGATCTTTGGCTTTCAACCGAGGGCCGAAAATGATGACCAAATGTTGACTCAAAGTCATGTTGGTTGCAGGGAAAGCTAGGCTTTCTGAACGCAACAGGACTGATTGGGGCCTTTCCCTTTTCAGCAGTAGAGGCCTTCTTGGCGGCCACATTCTTTCTCTGGTTCCTGTTTCTCCTGGATGAGGAACCAAATACCCCTATATGCCCTAAGCCAGCTCCTTTGGCCTGAGCAGAGAATGTATCAACTAATGGAATAACTGTTTTTGGCAAAGAGAAGCTCTTGACGGTCTTCCATTCTGCCGCAAGTTGTTCTTCCAACTTGTCGACTTCCTCCTGCTTAAGATCAAGGAGCTTAAGAGACTCTGAATTCTTTGAAGTCGGGTCTAGGTGCTCCTGTCGGAGAGAGATTAAACTGGTGATCTCTTCCCTTAGGGAGACACACTCACCCTTAAGGAATTTCACTTCCTTTTTCTCAGCCTTCAATCTCTTACGACACTCCTCGAAAGTGTTGAGCACAAGCTCATACTTCTCGAGGAGCTCCGCTTTACGGGCCGAAGGGCTATCCTCAGGGTCATCATCCTGAGACTCAGGATCAGATTCAGAGTCGGAGAGAGGTGTGTGAGATTTTACCTTCCCAGTAAATTGGGGTCATTCTCCTTCTGAGTCAGAGCGACCCACCAGCCCGAAGTAGGCTTCCTCATCATCACTGGAGTCTGAGGAATCATACTCACTCAGTGTCTTTGGATTTTTGGTGATGTAGCTCCTCTCTTTCTTCTTATCTCTAGAGTACTTGTGCTCCTCTCCCTTTCCCTTTTCTCTCTTGCCTTGGTGGCAGTCGTCCACGACGTGTCCTGGCCTATTGCATCCAAAACAAATAATGTCAGAGGAGCGATGTTTGTTCAGTTTAGAAGCATACCTGTCAGAAGAATAATTTTTCTTCTGATGCCTGGAGGACGAGTCGTCTCTCTTTCTTTGATTCCTCATCTTGAGGAACTTCTTGAATTCTCGGGTGATGGGGGAGAAATCTTCCTCAGATAACTCTGAGCTGGAGGAGCATGGCTCGGAGTCCTCCTCCTCATCCTTTTTCCCGGCACGGTATAAAACCGCACCCTTGCCCTTCCTGGAGTGAAGGGATTTTAGGGCCACAGTCTTTTCCTTGGCTGCAGCCTTCTCTGCTTCTTCTTCTGCTTTCCTGGTGTTCAGTTGAAGCTCATAGGACATCAGCTTCCCAAACATAATTTGCGGGTCAGTTTCAGCTAGTCTGCCAAACACTCGGATGGCGCAGATCTTTGTGTCTCATTCCTTAGTAAGGGACCTAAGGAATTTATCATTGAGTTCACCATTAGTGAACACTCTTTCGTACCCTTTGAGGGCATTGACAATCTTGAGAAAGTTCTCGAAGGTGACTCCAATCTCTTCCTTAGGCCCTTGTTTGAAGGCCTCATATTTCTGGTTCAGGAGGGATCTCCGATCATCCCTCACTTCATCAGTGCCCTCCATTAGGATAATCAGGCAGTGCCAGATCTCCTTTACTGTCCTGCAGTTGCAGAAGTTCTGCATCATTGAGTCATCGACCGCGCTGACCAGAATGTTCTGCGCCTTCTTGTCAAGTCCCACCAGCACCATCTCGTCCTTGTCCATTTCAGAAATTTTCTTTGGCACTTTCTTGGTAGGATCAATGGTGGAGACCTTAGTGGGGACATAAGGTCCCTCCTCCACGATCATGAAGAGTCGGGGATCGATCGCTTCCATGTAGAACCTAATCCTTTCCTTCCAGATAGGAAAGTTTAGCCGGGTGCACAATGGAATCTTGCCTGTGTACTTGAGTCCGTCCATAGTAGAAGTCTGCCTTCTTCTTGACACTAGTGGCAGGAACTCACTCAAGGTGTGAACCTTTTTGATGAGTAACCTCCCTCTGATACCACTTGAAAGTCCACTTAGTGCTAACTACCTTCACCTATGGGGGGGGGGAATAGGTGTCTTGCAGCGTTTTTGCGGAATTGAAATCGAACCTGCACAAGAAAACAAAACAACACAGCACAGAAAGGACATAGGCAAATTATAGTGGTTCCCCGATTTGGGTACATCCACTTTCCCCCTTCGACCTATCTCCCAACCAGGGACGACTCGGTCACTTCACCAACAGGATTGAAATCCAATCCTTGCACTAACGGAAGGAACCCTTCCACACGTAGGAGTCACCACTCCCACAACACGGGTTGCACCCAACCCTTACAACTAGGGACCAATCGGTCTGTTACAAAGAGATTGAAAATAGATTGTATACGAAATACAAACAACTTATGGAGACTAAGGTGTCCATCTTCATTCGATGACGTGTTCTTGAAGTCAACGAAGAGTCCACAACCCTAGGTCTCACTTGGAGAGAATCTCCCCGAAACCGGCGGCGACAAGAAGGGCGGCGGCTTGGTTCTCAGGATCGGCGGCGACAACGGTGTGCGGCTGCTGTACTTTGGAGATTCAATCTTCGTAGCAAAGCTAGCAAGGTCTTCCAACAGTCACACTAGGATCGATCGTCTCGATCGATTCAGAAGGGGAAGGTTTTCCCGATCAACGAATCAAGAGAAAAGGGATCTTTGGTTAGACGCGTGAGACGCTGTGCTTGGCTGAGCTTCTGTCGCCGGGAGATCTGCAAGTAACCACGATCAAAGCCGGCGATCTACTGGCACGAGCGGCGACGGCGGCGGAGCGGATTTCACGATCTAGGTCAAGGTCGGCGACTCGGCTTCATTTTTTTGTATCCTTATTACTGTTCAAAAATACGCGTGTATTTATACAGTAGAATAGTCCTTTATGACCGTTGTGGGTCCCACCAGAAGAAACCCCAAGCCTGGTTCAAAACAGTGTCAGCGGCTGAGTCCGGTCCAGCGGGTTCCAGAAAATTGCCTAAGTCAAAATCGGCGAGAATCGAAGGTGATCCTCGACGATTCGGAGAGAATCACTAGTGATTCTCGCCGAATCACGTGGTGATTCTCGACGATTTTGACTTAGCGGCAGATTTGCACGCTCTGATTTAGCCGTATAGAGTCGGCGAGAATCAGTCAGTGATTCTCGACGATTCGGCGAGAATCACTAGTGATTCTCGTCGATTGTTACTGAGACGATTTTTCGTCTTTCCACCCATGAGCTGCTCTTTGACTCATCCTTGCTCCTTGTCTGCTCTTGCATTATCACAGCCCTGTACTTGAAAATAAGTACACTCCAATAGAGAGAGTACACGTAGGCCAACACACTGATCTGTTGAACGAGGGATTACGTCGCGCAGACCCGTGTATATTGACCTACTGCACCCTGACATTGGTGTGTACTTAGCATGGAATAACTGCAAGCATAACTTAAAAGATTTCATCAAAGATATTGTCTATTTACCTTAGCTTGTGCAGGGGCTTCTTCAAATCAGGTACGTTGTGGATACAATACCCAATAGGGAGTACTTGGACCATTTTGTGATCGTCTTCATCGATGATATTTTGGTGTACTCGCAAAGTGAGGAAGATCACTTCAAGCATCTTCATTTGGTTTTGGAGACGCTAAGGCGGAATCAATTGTATGTCAAGTTCTCGAAGTGCGAGTTTTGGTTATCCTCAGTGGCGTTCCTCGGTCATATAGTGAGTGGAGAGGGTATTGTTGTGGATCCGGCGAAGATTGTTGCGATACGGGAGTGGCCTGAGCTTGCTATGGTAGCGGAAGTCGGGAGCTTTCTGGGGCTTGCCGGCTATTATAGGCGCTTCGTAGAGAACTTCTCGCGGATAGCATTACCTCTCACTACTTTGACGAGGAAGGAGCAGAAGTTTGTTTGGACGCCGGAGTGCGCGCGAGCTTTTGAGGAGTTGAAGTGTCAGTTGACCACGGTGCCTGTGCTGAGTTCGCCATGTGGGACCGAAGGCTATGAGATTTACAGTGATGCTTCGGGCAACGGTTTGGGTTGCGTGCTACTACAACACGGAAGTGTAATAGCTTATGGCTCGAGACAGCTAAAAGTGCACGAGAGGAATTATTCGGTCCATGACTTGGAGTTAGCGGCCGTGATTTTTGCCTTAAAGCTGTGGAGACATTATTTGTACGGTGTGAAGATTGATATCTACACCGATCATAAGAGTCTGAAGTATCTGATTGATCAGAAGGATCTGAATATGCGGCATCGTAGATGGATAGAGTTCTTGGGAGACTATACATCCAAGATCCACTACGTGCCTGGTAAAGGGAATGCGGTTGCGGATGCATTGAGTCACCGGGCCCCAGCTCAAGCCAATTGGCTATCGATGCATGATGAGCAGTTGGTGCGGGAGTTGGAGGCGCTGGAGATTGTTTGTGTGGATAAGCAATCAAGTGCTGAAGCAGTACTGAATTGTACTGAAGTCCAATATGACCCGGCTGATCGGATTCGGCAAGCTTTGGATATGGATGTCCATATGAATCAGTTCATGGTAGAGGCTTTGGATGGATCAAATTCCCAATTCGTTGTGGAGGACGGATTGCTTTGGAAAGACGGTCGTCTGTGCGTCCCAAGTGTGGGCAATTTGCGGGTGGAATTGTTGTACGAGGCACACCATACCAAGTACTCAATTCACCCGGGGAGCACGAAGATGTACCGCGATGTAAAGAAACCTTTTTGGTGGCCGGGTTTGAAAAAGGATGTGGCACTCTACGTAGCGAAGTGCCAAACTTGCGCCTTGGTGAAGGCGGAGTGCCAAAAGCCGGGAGGATTTCTTAAGTCCTTGCCTATTCCGGAGTGGAAATTCGATGACATCTCTATGTACTTTATACACGGTTTGTCAAGGTTGCAAAAGTGGAACGACGCCATTTGGGTGGCCGTGGATCGGTTAACGAAGGTGTCGCATTTCATTCCGCATAGGAAGGATGATCCGGTGGAGAAGTTGGCAAAATTGTATGTGGATAACATTGTATGGCTTCACGGTGTGCCCCGCAGCATCGTGAGTGACCGAGATGGGCGGTTCATGTCCAATGATTGGAGGCTAGTGCAACAAATGTTGGGAACAAAGTTGAAATTCAGCACAGCCTTCCATCCGCAAACGGATGGGCAGACCGAGAGGTCAATATAACTATGAAAGACATGCTTCGCATGTGTGTCTTAGATTTTGGGAAGCAATGGGAAGACCATCTTTATTTGGTGGAGTTCGCATACAACAATAGCTACCAAGCGAGTATTCAAATGGCGCCCTTCGAGGCCCTTTATGGTAGAAAATGTCGCACGCCGTTGTTTTGGTTAGAAACAGGTGAGTCAAAGTTATATAAGTGATTGGAAGTGGAGGATGCTACTTCGTTGGTGCGTACCATTCGGGAGAGGTTGCTTATCGCTCAGGACCGGCAAGCGAAGTACTATAATGCCAAGCACAGGAACGTGGAGTTCGTTGTGGGCGACTTGTGTACTTAAAGATCAAGCCGTTCAAAGGTGTCTCGCAGGTGCGGCGATTGAAAAAGCTAAGCCCGAGATACCTTGGGCCGTTTGAGGTTTTGGAGCGGGTTGGTGAAGCAGTCTATTGGTTGAAGGTCTCAGTGGTGCTAAGTGGTTTGTATGATGTATTCCATATTTCGGTGCTGCGGAAGGCGGTGCAAGAGCCTTGGCAAGTGATCGCAGTTAATCAAGTGCCGGTGGATAGTGGGCTGACGACAAAAGTCAAGCCCGTGCGGATTGAGGACTCAGAGGTCAAGTGGCTACGCAATAAAGAGATCTGGATGGTCAAGGTCCGGTGGGGCAATTACTGTCGTGAGGAGCTCTCTTGGGAACTAGAGCAGACTATGCTTGACGAGTATCCGGAGTAGTTCCGCTAATGTACAATTTAATTTTGGTACTTGTCTTTTCTTTATATAATTTTGTGGATGAAATTCTTTTAAGAGGGGGAGAGTTGTAACGCCCCGATACTCAAAAGAGCGGCGGGGGACGTTTTGGGCCAGTTTTGTGTTCTGGAAGGAGGCACATGGCCTGGGACACGGGCATATCCCAGGGCGTGTCAGGCTTGTGTCAATGATTTGGTCGAGAGGTCGACGAAATTCGCTCGACGTTGTGTCGATACAGGGCACATGGCCTGAGACACGGGCGTGTATAAGGGCGTGTCGAGCTCGTGTCGACACTCAGCCCGCGAAGTCGACATTTTGTGCTCGACGAAGTGTCGAGACAGGGCACACATCCTGAGACACGGGCGTGTCTCAGGGAATGTCGAGCCCGTGTCGACACTCGTCCCGGGGAGTCGACGAATTTTGCTCGACGAAGTGTCAAGACAAGGCACACGGCCTAGGACACGGGCGTGTCCAAGGCCGTGTCGTGATGTCAACGAACTTCGCTCGACGAAGTGTCGAGACTGTGAACACGGCCTGGAGCCCAGGCGTGTTCGAGTGGACACGGGTTAGGACACGGGCTTGTCCAAGAACTTGTGTTATTCTCGGGTTGTTTTCGGGATAAATCGATGGGGGCACACGGCCGACCACACGGCCGTGTCAGATGGAACACGGGCATGTCGTCTCGAACACGGGCGTGTTAGATGCCCGTGTGTTGTTCCAGGCGCGTCGATTTTTACGGCGAATGAGGGACACGGCCCTGGACACGGGCGTGTGTCAGGCCATGTTCGGTCCAAATTGTACATTTCAGGCCCGAATCAAAGCCGTTCATTTCTTTAATTTGGGATCCAACGGCTGGGGGTTGTTCCTGATGGGATATACTCGGGATTGGACCTTTGAAACCCTCACTTTTACTTGAATGGTTCTCTTTCCAAGTCAAGAGAGAGAGGAGAGCCAAAGGAGGAAGAAGAAGCTAGATCCGGCCATTGGAGGAGCTTCGAAGCTCCAAATCGCGAGCCGACTTCGGATCCACGGAGGCGAAGAGAGTGCGGTGCTTTTCATCCCCTTACTTTTCCATGGCGCCAAAGAGGAATTCTAGGGTAACGATTCTCTTCTTGAGCATGTGTAGCTCTCCTTCTTGGCATAGGAAGCCCGCTCTCGCGAGTTTGCGGTGAGTTGGAGGCGTTCCTTCGGGTAGATATGTAAAGTCCCCGTTGTTTAGAGTCCGTAAGCGAGAACGGACATAGGCATGATGTGTGAAGCCTACCCGGACATGTTGGTCTGGATCGGTGATGTTGCATTGCATAAATGCCGGAGAAGACTCCGTGCGATTGTTTGTTTTTCGGGTTTTCTACGTGGTAGATTGCAATAGGGAGCCTTGGGGATTAACCCAAAGGTGCACCAGGAAAACTGGGCGGATGCGTGATCTTGCCAACTTGGTGGCCTGAGAGCCAACTTGAACATAACCGAGTTATGTGAATTGTGATGGAAACGGGACTCGGGAGAAGTTTGACCTGCGCATATGATTTAAATTACCATTGCAATGTGAGCACGGGTTAGATGGAACCGTACCCATTCTATGTCGTTCGGGTTAAAGAGACCTAAGGTTACGTGTCACTTGTCGTTGGCATAGATGAGGGTCTTTGGCGGTCTATGGTTTTAATTACCGTGACCCATGCCGGGAAGACAAATTGCTCACTGATTGGTCGTCCAAAGGGACGGTGGTGAGTCGGCAGACTTAGACTGTGTTCACCGAGAATGTGCCCTGAGTGCACGGGGTGTGTGGCTGTATGAGCTTACGCCTGTGATGAAATGAATATTGATATATTGCTCGCTTATGCTAATGAAATGCAGGGAAGGAGCATCGCCGTCCCGAGTTGTGGGCGGGATCGTTATAATTTGGTCAGCATTGCTGACCGTTGCTTTTGTTTGCCCCCGTGCGGTGGTTTTGTTGCTTGCAGGTGCTGCTGGACCAAGCGGTCAATAGCGTGCTAAAGCCCAAATTGTGAAGCCGGCCCTCGAAGGCCTAATTGGAGTGTTTACTACTTTTATTCATGTATGATCGGCCTGTGTGCCGTGGTTTGTAAAACATGTAATATCAAGTAAACCATTTTGTAAGGCCTTAAGGCCTGTACTTGTGTATGTACAACATTCCTATTTGGTATTAGTGGACATTCATGCTTTTGTGCTGGGTTCTGTATTGCAACTTATTAAACTGCTTCCGCTAGAATGCTCTGTGTAGGATGTTATGATTGGTTGGATGGTTTCCATGAGTAACCACCCGCTCTGTCTGTGGTATACGGCATCGGGCCCCAGCCGGACCTACTGCTATATGCTATGCGACGGATAGGGGGTGTTACAAGAATCCTCTCTACGGCTGATAAGGTTGGATTTATCATCATGCTTCTTCTATAAATGGAGGGACAACCCTGAACTCGAACTCCCATACTTGAAGAAGAGCTTCCTTTTCTTATCATGAACCAAAGGAGCAGTTGCATCATGTTCAACATCTTATGAGAATCTTGTCGACAACAACCTAGTCTCCTCCACATATCTGGAAATACAATATAAGGCCTTCCCCATGCAACCCTGATTCAAAAAACCAAGGATATGCACAAAATCATCTACCCATCCCGTCTGTCGGTGACACATACCAGGAAGGGATCTCCATAGCTCTGGTGGATATCAACAGTACCTGACATACCGATAAAGGGTGTTCTTGTGTCGGTAGTCATTTATCTCTCCAAAATAAAACCACCTCTTATTGCAACGAACCTCAACTCAACAACTTGTATCAGTGAAGACCTCACACCAGTCCATGAAAATCTTTAAGCAGATTCGTGAACCATGCTCCCAAGAGTAGATGATCAACCATATAATCCTCATCATCTCGATGAGATTAAATTGGGAGATGGGAACTCCATAAAATTTAAAGATTCCCCCTACCTCCTCGAAGGGTGGAGGGGGACGAAACGCCAACATCAGTGGAGGGGGACGAAATGCCAACATCAGGAAGCTCTACGATATGGTGATAAACCCAGTTAGAGGATTATACGACCGCTCATCCTCACGGGGGATTTTCACCTTGACAGAGTCTGAACCACTTTTGTCACATGTCAACTCGCATATTGTTAAGAGAGGAGCATAGCCATAATGGCCTTGACTTCCCGCTCCATTTATATATCTGAAAATTTACAAAACCTGAAAAATCATCAAAAAAATATATGATAACACCCCAGCACAGGGAAACATCAACACAGAACACACTGTCGCTATACATACATGCCTGACTCACAATAGCATAATGCGAGGTCACACTATATGCGGATGTGAGATCAGTGGTCGCATATCCTCTGTGACATGCTACTAGCAGTTGTATAGCATATAGTTATGTGGCGCACAACTATGCGTCGTGCGGTCACTCAGCCAATAACCGCTCGGATCATGGTCGTACGCCATGCGGCCACTCAGCCCATAATCGGGTGGTCGTACCGCGCACGATCGTGCAACTTGTAGGTATAGTGTTCTTGCCCTGCACCCTTGCTCCTCCCGCCCAATGTTAGGTTGCAAGACCACTTCCTTCTACGTGCATATCAATTTATGTTCTTCCAAAATATCTCATCGCGCCTAATACCCCCGCCATCTCGATTCAAGTAACTACGAATGAATAAAACATAAAAATCTTTGAACCCCTCTAGTGTTTGTGTGGACTTCGAAGTTTTGGGGAGAAATTGATATGCACCCACTATTTTATAGAGATTTAGTGGTGTGCTTAAAAAAAGAACCTGAAAGAGTATGGGTAGTCTAGTACACCTAGAGGGGGTGAATATATGATTTGCTAAATATAAGCTTTTTAAGAGAATTAAGTGAACTACTCAAACAACAGAATAAAAAGCCACAACACAGATAGCACACAAGATTTTATAGTTGTTCTACAAAGTATAGGTGCATCCACTATCCCCTACCACCTATCTAGCAGTGTGTTGGACTAGACAAACTCTTCCAACTTCTCAGATCAAAGATCTTACAACTCAGATCCACTCTAGGATCCTACCACAAGTCTTCATCAAGACCCTACCTCAGTTTTTAGTAAGTCCTACCTCAGAGTGCAATCACTCCTACAGCTTAGAGATCTAGATGACCTCCTATCTTGGATTCACTCCTTGAATCCCACTTCAGACTCACAACTGAGTCCTACACTCAGGCCCTCTATATAGCCCTACACTTAGGCTGAAAGCACAGTCCTACAACTCAGATCTTAGAGAGATCTTACATAGTAAATGGTTTCTTTAGAGATATAATAGAAAATGACTCAATTAAAATCGTTACTTTGAATCTTTGAGACTTCTTGAGCTTTGCATATAGAAATCTTTCATCTCAGCACCTAAATAGATTTGATTTGATCTTGGTAGCAGGTTCAGAGCTGAGTGGCTTGAATGAAGAGATAACTTGATCTTCTTCTTCTACAGCAAGAAGATGAGCTTTATGTTGTTTTGATGTGTGAGCAACCTTGTAGCACAAGGATTACAGAGTTCTTCTGTGGTAGCTTGTTGTTGTTATCTTTTTGCTTGTTTGCAGTTGTAAGATGTTAGGGTTTCTTGCTATGAGAGATATCATTCTTACAGAGCCCATCTCTTGACTTTTCTAAGTCTGACTTCTCAAACGGTCGAAAATACTTCTGATAATAAGTCAAAACATCTTTTATAAAGCACTAATGTGACATTTGCTTTTGGTGCCTCCACAGATTTCAAATCTCGTCATTCTGGGAAATAAGACAGTAAATTATTATTGAGTATTCTTCTAACAAAATGGTATCATTTTGTTCTCTTTACCCATCAAAACGGTATCATTTTGATCTTTATACCCATCAAAATGGTATTAATCAGAACTCTACAAAACATCACTTAGACCAACTCTGAGTTATATATTAGTTCAAATTAGGTCTGAACTCATCTCATGTCGTACTGAATTTAATTAGTAATAAAAATTATTGATCTATAAACGCATAAACAGAAGACATCAAATACCGGATGTACTTATCATTGCATGAAGTACTTCTTCAAATCTAGAAATATCAAGGGCAAATTCCCAACAATCTCCTCTATTTGAAGAATTCTGAATTATGCTCAAAGATAAGATACATATAGGTATTAAATAAAAGATTAACAAAGAGATAAGTAAATTCAATGGAGTTGGAGAAACTTGACTTCATAAATATTAAGAACTGATATATATGAGTACATATAGATATTGGCCAATGGGTTTAAGTTTTAAAGAAAACATAAACAACAGATTCAATTATGAGCATAGGACCAATCTCAATTAATCAACAATTTTCTTCTCAGATCTCCTGCCCTTCAACCTTTGCCTTTCAAAATACTTGTGCGGCTTTGGAATATAATTGGATGGAAATCTGATGGTATTCTTCCTGTACAAGTTATTTGTAATGGTCTTCCTCCTAAGAAACTTCCTCTCAAGGAGGTTAATCCAATCTTTATAAGGATAGAATTTGTCAATATCCTTTTAAATTTGTCCATTGCTGACCCATGCACTCATAATGATTGATCCTGATTCATCACTCCATTATTCAATCCTGTCCTGATCTTTTCTTTTCTTAGACATAAACTTTTCAGGGAGCATTTTGCCTTCCCTTTCTCTTATCTTGGAGCTTTGAACATCATTACCATCCCTTTCTTTAGCAGCAAAATCAAACTCTGAAGTCTCTTTTATATCTAGTAGGGGAATGTTGAGTGCAAGTCTTGTGCCTTGAAGGACCCATAGGGCTTGATCAGCATTAATATTCTTCCCTTTTTCGGCTTCTTCAAATATCTTGTTTTTAAGATCAATTGTGCATGCCATAACTCTGCTTGAGAGATTCTAAAAGGTATTTTCATTTTCATCAAGAATGACATCTCTTACCTCATTAATCTGCATCTTGACTTCAACTTAACAGGCATACATATAATTTTTTATATGATTCACACCTTGTTCAATAATTTTATCCGTTTTGCTGAGAAATTTCCTGATTTAAGTTATGTCATGAGTGCATAGCTGGAGAATTTCATCCATTGTCCTCATGACTTTGACATTGTTGTCCACAGCCCCTGCATCTTTGATAAACCATTTGGTGATCTCACTGTTCACATGTGCAATAGCTTCCTTGATGATCTTTATTTTCACCATAAATTCTTCTCTAACTTCTTAAACTGCTGCTTTAATGTGAACCTTGAGTGATGTACTCTGCTTATCCAACATGTTGGATCCTTAGTTTGCATTTGGGCTACGTTCACTAATTAGGTTGAGTTTGACCAACATTGTATAGCCAGGGTCAAGTGTTTGAGTCCTAGAGTTTAGGCTAGTCATTAGGATCAACCTTCATGGACCAGCCAACAGAGAACTTCAGGAGACTCAAGACTTAGAAGAATTCAGAGTTAAAATTTTGTGTTTGAAATTCTTCGAACTCAGCACGACGATCATCAATCGCAGATCGACGAACTCAAAGTTAATTCTCTGAGTTGAGCTTGACGATATTCGAGCTCTGGTCGATGAAATTTGGAATTCAACTTCAACATATTCTTCCCAGTTTATTTTCTCTAAACTCTGCTCGACGAAGACAGATTCTTAGCTCGACGAACTTAGAGCGCAGAATTGGCTAGTTATTTGAAGAATGTTGTTCGTTGTGCGCAGGTCGATGAAGAGGAATTCTCAACTCGACGAACTTAGATCTCCAGTCGACGAATTCTATTCAGAACTCGACGAATTCTGTCTCAAGCCAGATTTAGAAGTTTTCCTTATTCTGTCCTTATTTCTTATACTATTTAGCAGTAATTCTCTAAGTAATTAATGCTTATATTCCCCTGGATATAGCCATTATTGGTAGCATTAATTATGGTTTTCATCAGGGTTAATTACTTGCTTAATTTATCAGGACAGTTGGGGAAACTCATTTAAGACAATATTCTCCAACTGTTTTCATTCTCTAGACAGATCAGTAATCAATACTTGGAATTCAAAATTTCAAAGGAGAATTTTGATAGCAGAATATAAGACAGATTTTCTTTTTTTCAAACGACAAGTAATACAGAGAATAAGAAGAAGAGAACAGACTGAACATTCAACACAAGAAAATTCCAGTGCAGAAAATAGTTTGTTTTGCCCTTGTACTTTCTAAAGACTGAAGAAGAACAACTATCAAACATCTAGAGTCTTCTTCAACTTCAACTCCTGGAATATTCAAGGACAACAAAATCTGAATCAGTCAGAAGTTCCTGGATCACTTCAAGCCAAGGCTGAAGACCTACACCCTGAGCAAGGCTCCAAGTCATTTCAGAAGGAGCTTTGACAACAGCAATCCACTAGTCTTCTCTATTGTATAGAAAAAAGAGAAGACAACATCACCTCTCTCATCTCCTGTAAAAGTGTTTATTAACTCCCTTCAAAAGTTTATTTATGGTTTTTGGGCACATGATCAAAAGCTCAAAGGGTTGTGAGATCTCCCTGGAAATAGATCTTGTGGTGGCAGTCACCTGATCAAAAACCTGATAGGGGATTCCTACCAGGGTGGTAGAAGAGTGGATGTACCCAGGTTGGGGAACCACTATAACATTCTTGTGTTGTCTGGTTGCCTATTTTCTTTCTGTTCTTGCTTTGCTATGATAGTTTAGCTTAGTTTGCATTTCTTGTTATACTATTATAGTATCACCTATTTTATTACTCTGATAATTTTTCAAAATAGCCAAAAAGTTTTAATTACTCTATTCACCCCCCCCCCCTGTAGAGTAAAGCAGGTTTATCCCCTATCTTTCAATTGGTATCAGAGCATGTTCATTTAGTTTCTCAAGCTAATACTTGAAGCAAAAGATCCTTGGTAGATCTGATTTTCTTTGTCCTTAGTTTTTTTATTTATTCCACAACGTGGCACAAAATAATGATTATGCAAGCACCATAACTCCAGTCTGCAACCTGAATAAGTTTCCTATCTGGAAGGAAAAAATTAGGCTTTATATGAACTCTATTGATGAAGAAGTATACAACTCTATTTTGACACGATCACCAGCTCTAGTGGCTACCACTTCTGTAAGTTCCAGCACACATGTTGTTCCACCACCTGAGGGGACAGATGCTCAAAAGAAGGCCAAGATAGCAGATGCCAAGGCCATGAATATTCTGGCTCAAACTATATCAGATGACATATTCGAGAAGGTGGTTGAGTGCACATCTGCCAAAGCTATCTGGGATTCTCTCAACCAGATGGTTGTTGGATCAGTAGATGATAGAAAGGACAGGATATTAACTCTCATCTCATAATATGAAAACTTTAAGAAAGATGAGTCAGAGTCTGTTAGTGACATGTACAACAGACTAAGCTCAATCATCAATGAGCTGAAGACTCTAGACAAGGACATTAACCTCACAGAAGTAAATGACAAAATCCTTATATGGTTCCCTAGCTCATGGGATTCCAAAAAATGGCCAATCAAGGAGGCCAGAAGCCTAAATGAGATTTCCACTAAATCTCTTCTTAGAAAGCTCAAGTCATATGAACAACTCATAAAGATAAGAGAAGCTGCAGAGCTGAAGACTCCTCCAGCAGTAAGAAAGGAACAAAGCATAGCTTTCAAAGCTTCAGAAGAATCAGAAGCTCCAACAACCAGTGAAGAACTCCTGAGTCTCTTAGCCAAGAGATTTTACAAAATGGCAAAGAAGGACATCAGAAGAAAGTCATATAGGCAAGATGACAAACCAAGGTATGATAAGACACAAACTAAAGAAGTTGTTTTCTTTGGTTGCAAGAAACTAGGACACTTCATATCAGAGTGTCCAAAAAACCACAAAAAAGAGAGAAGAAGAGAAAAGGACTCCAGAAAGCAGCACTACAGCAAGCCCTCCTCCAACAAGCATAAAACAAAGGATAAAGGCTTTGTGGCTGAGACCTGGAGTGATATAGATGAAGAATCCTCATCTTCCAGCACTAGTGAAGATAAAGAGGAGGCAAAAGCAAGGGAAGTTTGCCTTATGGCTATCAATGCCTCATGTACCTCATCTGAAGTTGAGCAGTCAGACAATGAGGAACCATCTGAATCTGAGGCAGATCAGGTACTATCCCCTTTTGATTATAATTCAGATAGTTTTAAAACTAAATTTAAATCATTATGTATTGATCTAATTAATTCTAAAAAAATTAAAACACTTAGAGAAAAATTGACTTAGCAAGAAAACTTGCTTTCTGAAAATATCAAGTTAAGAGATGAATTAACCCTAGCTAATGAACATATCAACACACTAAAATCAGAATTAACTGAGGCAAGGCAACTTGAAGAATCCCTAAATGGGAGAAGTATCAAGCTGATGGACATCACTAGCACAGTGAATGTCAGGCTTAATGGCAAGCTGGGCTTATGTGCTTCATCAAGCAAACCCCCACTGATTCAGAAAAATATTCTAACAACTCCTATAAAATTTGTTTCAGAAAAGGGTAATGAAAAGCTAAATGAAGATAATCAACCAACTGAAATCACTCATAAAACCAAGAAAAAGAGAAAGAATAAGAAAAATATTAACCATAACAATGTTCAACAGATTTCATTGAACTTAGATCGACGAAATGTGTACAGTTCGTCGAACTCAAGTCGGCAAACTCTGACCGCAATCTTTCATTATAATTATTCGTTGAACTACAATCGACGAAACCAGTATGGTTCGTCGACCCAAGATCGACGATTTTGGGGCCCAAAGAATGAATACTTTCATTCTCTGAGTGGAGTTCGACGAACTCATTCCCATTCGTCGAACTCAGATCGACTAACTTACCAAAATTTGTCGAACCCAGTTCAGTATAACAGAAACTTTAATTCATATAGAACATTTAATCAACCAAGATAATATAATAATCCATTCACTTAGTGGATAATTCCACCTAGAAGATTTCATCCCTTAGGTTATAAAAACCAACCTGAATACTCATATATTTTCAGCTTTAATTATGAAAATTAACAAGGACCCAAGGTAACCTGGGTCAAGAATAGCTAATCTGTTTTATTACAGGTGAAATATTATCCCACCATAGAGCAACAGTGGTATTTGGATAGTGGTTGTTCAAAACATATGATTGGATACAAGGACAATTTAATCAACTACAAGTCTAAGCTAGGGCCCAAAGTAATATTTGATGATTCCAATTGTGGCCAGACTGAAGGATATGGAAAGGTCAAGATTGGAGCAGTCACCTTCAGGAATGTAGCTTATGTATGTGGACTGAAGCACAACCTTATATCCATTAGTCAGTTATGTGCTGAAAGTTTCAGGTATCATTTAATAAAATTTCATGTATTATTACTTCTGTAGATGACCAAGTAGTGTTAACCGGTACTAGGTTAGGAAATATTTATGTAGTAAATTTTAAGTCAGCCAAATCAGAAATATGCTTGTTTAAGCAAACTAGTAACAATAATGATCTTTGGCATAGGAGATTAGGATATGTAAACTTGAAAAATATTACTAAACTCTCTATGGACAACCTTGTTAGAGGATTTCCTTCTTGCCCCTACAAGAAGGAAAGCTTTTGCAGGGCTTGTCAGTTAGGCAAGCAAACTAAAAACAGCTTTAAATCTGTAAATAAAAGTGACTCGCCTAGAATATTGTACTTGCTACATATGAACCTTTTTGGCCCTATTGATGTACAATGTCTAGGAGGGAAATCTTATACTTTAGTGATTGTAGATGACTTATCAAGATTCACTTGGGTATTTTTTCTGAGATCTAAGTTTGATAATTTCAAGGTTCTTACAGATTTTCTCAAGAACATACAGATTGAGTACTCTACTCCAGTTGCATTGATCGGAAGTGATCATGGTACTGAGTTTGAGTATCTTCTTATGCAAGAGTTCTGTGAGAAGGAAGGTATCAAGCACTGCTTCTCAGCTCCTAGAACTCCTAAACAAAATGGGGTTACTGAAAGGAAAAATAGAACCCTAATTAAATCTGCAGGCACATTACTTGCAGATGCTCACTTGCCCCTATCCTTTTGGGCAGAGGTTGTGAGCACAACAAACTATATATTGAATAGAAATCTGATACACAAGCTCAAGAATAAGACTCCTTATGAGCTACTTAAAGGGAAGAAACCTAAAGTAGATTACTTTAAAATTTTTGGTTGCATTTGTTACATTCACAACAATAACAAGAAACACATTATAAAGTTTGAAGTCACGGCTGAAATAGGAATTTTTCTTGGATATTCCCAAGTAAGCAAGGCTTATAGGGTTTATAATAAATCAACTATGAAAATGGAAGAATCCATTCATATTTCTTTAGATGAAACTAACATGATTTATAAGGAGAAGATTCCTTCTACCAGTGAAACTTTGTAGGAACCAAATCTGTGTGAGAAATTGGATGAATTAACCCTCACCAATCAGGCTGTTGCACATCCTTCTCCACATATTGCTAAAGATAGTGAAGATGAAGACATTGAACTTAGTGAGGAGCCAACAATAGCTATAATTCCATAAGAGGAATTAATTCCCCAAGCTATTGCTCAACCAACTCCTCCTACTGAATTTGTCACACTTAGAGATCTCCCTGTATCTCAAGTGATTGAAGACATTTCAGTTGGTGTGTAGATAAGGCATCAACTCCAGCAGGACATGATGCATGCCTGCTTCATATCTCAAACTGAGCCCCAATCCATAAAATATGCTGAGCAAGATCCACACTGGATTATTGCAATGCAAGAGGAGCTCAACCAATTTGAGAGATGTAGAGTTTGGGATTTAGTTCCAAGACCAAAAGACTACCCAGTCATTGGAACTAAATGGATATTTAGACAAACTTGATGCTCAAGGCCTTATCATAATGAACAAGTCCAGACTAGTTGCTTAAGGATACAGACAAGAGGAAGGCATAGAATATGACTAGACTTTTGCCCCTGTTGAAAGCATTGAAGCAATTAGGATATTTTTAGCTTATGCACCCTACAAAAACTTCACAGTGCACCAAATGGATGTTAAGAGTGCATTCCTAAATGGTGAACTTAAAGAAGAGTTCTATGTAGAACAACCACTAGGTTTTATTTCTCCTACTCATCCTTCTTATGTTTTTAAATTGCACAAGGCTTTCTATGGTCTAAAGCAAGCTCCAAGAGCTTGGTATGAAACCTTAGCTATCTTTATCTTAGAGCATAATTTTTATAGAGGCATAGTAGATAGGACTTTATTTATTAAGCATTATCATGATAAAATCTTGTTAGTATAAATATATGTAGATGACATTATATTTGGTTCTACAAATTCCAAACTATGCAAAAGGTTCTCCAACCTTATGCATTCTGATGAGTCCATGTTTTATACCTATTTTAGGACTCATCTGGGCTAGTTTTCACGCGTTTGCACTTCACTTTTAGTTCTATTTCGTTCATATCTCATCTTATCTTTATTTCCATAGGAAGTGCACATTTATGCTCGTGGTTGTGTATTTTGTTATTTTTATAGTCTGTACTCCCTTTTGTGATTGTCTGGAATGTTTGCACAGATTAGTGATTGATTTTTCCTTTCGGTACAGGGGTCGTGTGCGTGTTCCGGGATGGTTGTGAAATAGGAATACTGCGCACGATCATGGGATATAATGCGCGAGACCACTGGTTGTGCGCCCCTGATCATGCGCACTACTCTACATTTTCCAGAATCAGCATGGGGTAAGCGCACGACCATTGGACATACTGCGCACGACCACCGGTCATGCGCCACTGATCGTGTGCATTGATTCCTCTTTTCTGGAGTCCTGTCTGGGTAATCGCACGATCATTGGACTTAGTGCGCACGACCACTAGTCGTGCGCCACTACTCATGCGCATTATCCTAGTTCTCCTTCCTGATATTCCATGCCAGTGCGCACGGACACAGGACATAGTGCGGACGACCACTGGTCGTGCGCATGTGATCGTGTGCATTGTTCATTTCTGCTTTTGTATAAATAGTACAGGTTCCGCCCTAATTCGGGATTGCTCATTTTCCTCCGCCGTTTTCATCTCCGAGGAGGGATTCCTCCGTCCTCCTTCAATCTCCACACTAGGGAGGTGCTCCGGGCAAGCGTTTACCGCCAAATCCAAGCCGGAGCATCCTCTCGGCCTCCTCCATCATCTCTTGGGTTCATTTCAAGTTTCAACGCCATAGCCATCAAGCAAAGGGAAGCTTCCAACTTTCGTCCTCTATCGTGAGACGAAGAAGACGGGCCATTGGAAGGTGGTGACAGCCCTTCTCTACCCCGGAAGCAGTTGAGGACCGAGCTTGGACACGGATTGACAACTCGACGATTCCAACCGTGAATCCTCAGCAAGACTTCGGATTCGGTCAATCTCTTTCCTTGTTCTTCCTTTATTGTTGTATTTGTGTGTTAAAATATCATTTATATTGATGTTGTTGCACTTTAGATGTAAACTTTACTAGATTCATGTCTATGTGATTCTGTGTTTGTTTACGCTTTACTCTCTTGAGGTGCGCCATATTCCATCCACCACCATCCACCCTTGTCGCACTAGCAATTGCTAGTGGCGTGCGTAGCGAAGAGGTGCTCACGACCCTCATTCCGCCGTTCTAACCACCTCATCCACTAGCCTTCTCGTCCATCCGCCTAGTGATTCGGTGCATAGCGGTCTGACTAGTTTTCCATCCCACCTGGCGAAGCATCGCATAGCGGCGTTGCATAGGAGTAGTTGTTAGCCTTTTATTTTATATTTCCGCAACATCAAAACCTCCCCTTAGTTAGCTCCGACCTGAGGACTTCAATCTCAAGTCCTCCTCGAAATTAACTCCACCTTACTGTGTTCCTTGTGAGATCGATACTTGGGAAAACCCCCATTTTATATTACTTGTGCGACCGGTTCACTGCCGTGATCTTAAGCGTCAAGTTTTTGGCGCCGTTGCCAGGGAACACAGTCGTGTGAGTTTTTGGAGAGGGAGATAATAGATTGAAGCCCTTTTCCATTTGTGCATATCATTGTTTTTCTTATTTGCTTTGGTTATTATAATTTTTATTTTGCTTATTTCTTTTTGCCCTTTTCTGATTTTTGATTTAGATAGCAGATCCGTGCTATTTTTCTAATAGCTGTGTAGCACTTTTTCAGCACTTATTTTTGTTCGTGATGGATCCTGATGCTGAGTGCCGTATCCTTGACACTTTGCGCTGATCCATCGATGTCATTGTTGTTATGTATGTCAAGCATTGCATTCGGTGTTTGTTATGTCAAGGTGTGGGCCACATGTTGAAGGATTGCCCTCGTTTATGCAAGCCTTCTCCCTCTGAGGGCGTGTGCACAACAACCTCCCGTTCGCGGAAGACTGTTATGGACATGCCTACCAGGGTATTGCCTGGCCCATACACTGATATAACGCACTTTGCTCATTCTTTACCCGTTGAGATTACTGAAGAATCTTTGGCCGCATACAGCTCTTTCATGGGTCCCTCGATCCCTTTTTACGAGCTTCTCTTGAGTGATGATGATCACTCTGGTGTTAGACAACAAAAAGAGGAGCAGGAACTCATGGGCGCTCCTGTATGGGACGATGAGATTGTTCCGTTCGTCGACGGGGTGTCGTCAACGAATGATTTTGCGATGGGGCCTTCTCATTCAGTGCTTGATTTTGAGAGCAGCCTTGCCCCTCCGCAATTTTTGCCGGATTGTGCTATTCCTCTTTCTTGTGAGTCGGTTGATGATGTCGTGATTGTCGATGATTCGGTGCCCGAGGTTGCGCCGAAGTGGGATGATGATTCCTCTATCTCCGACGGAGAAGGTGGATCTTCGGAACACTTTTACGCACCCCGGTGGGATGAGGAATACCCTCTTTATGATGTGGAGGTTTTCACCTCTTTATTAGACGAGGCCGTTTCTCTTACTACCGCGGACCTTGAGTTCTCGGATTCCCCTCGGTACGACTCGTATGATACCGACGATGATCTCTGCTTGGATCCTGCTGAGAGTGATACCGGGATCACTCTCCCATTTTCAGATTCTTTTAGTTCTTCTTCTCTTTTATTACTTGATCCCCCTTCCTTATCTGAGCCTGTGCAGGATGAGTCTCCACAGGTATGTTGGGATGATGATGAGCTTTGTGCTCATGCTGTTGCCATCGCCTCCTGCAGGCCTGTGATAGACAATACCTTGCTAGGCAAGGATTTATTTTGTGATAAGATGAGCGAGGACCAGTGCTCCTCCTCTTCTTATTTCCTATTTCCTCTACCTGTGTTGGGCAGGTATTATTATTTAGGTAGAGGGGTAACTGTTCTATCGCCGTATCGGTACCCGTTACAGAAACAGATATTGGGACAGTTACATGTGCATTTTTTATTTCATAGGCCTATAAGCTAGAACTGTTTAGAATTTAATAAGTCGTGCTGGGATGACAGTAACCCCAGTACTTATCTTTCATTTTCTGGATTTTATTTTTCTTGTCTATTTTAGTTTTAGCATTTCTTTTTGTATATTTTGTTTTGTTTTTGCGGAGCTCACCCCTGCAGGTATTCTTGGCAAATTACATGGGCAGGGTTCTGATTCTTCGTATGGCGGGTCTGCTTCTGTTTTCACGCGTCCTCTGGTATGCTCACTAGATGAGCATTGGGTAACCTCTTCCCTTAGCTCTTTATGATTTTAATTTCTCTATTATATGCTGTTTTGCTGAGTTTAAGTCTGGGGGAGAGATATGTTACCTATTGCACGTACACATCTCATGTGCATACTAGAAGCTTTTATTGTTTTATTTTGCTTAGTTCATTGCATCACACACCACTGCACCCACATGAGCACGTGCTTAGCTGTTTGTGTGCCGCGAGTTAAACTCATTTCTTCGTTAGATTTGGGAAAATTATGGTGCTGGCTTAGGATTGTGAGATAGAGTAAAATGTTGGCCTTGTTGTGTTTCTAGTCAACTGCTCTCGTCTCATGTAGAAATTCGAGTAGATTTAATTTTTCTATATGTTTATAGTTTTATATTTTTCTATTTGCGTAAAGACTTTTTATTCTACTCAAAAGTTGGTGAATCCGGTGTGAATCCGACGGTAGCTTAGGGATGTGTGTAGATGGCAGTTAGTTTTGTATTGCTCGAGTCGGGAGGAGGGATAGTCTTTCTTGTTGGCTAAGAACTTGCCCCAAGCTATTCTTGAAGCATGGGTATAGGTTAGTCATGCATGAGCGTGATGTAGGCCATCAATTTGGCCCGGTTGAGCTTGGTACCATTCCAAACGTGTTATCCTCGCTAGCCCTGTTGTGCCTACCCCTCCTTTTGATTCAGCTCCACCTTCATTCACCAAAGCCTCATAGCCAATCCTAGTCGCACACCCAAGTTGAGCTTTAGTGTTTACATTTTAATGTTGGGATGTGATGTGGTGATTTTACTTATGATTATGTGGATGTGCTCCAATGTTATATTTGCTGAATTGTGAAAATAAAATGAAGAAAAAGAAAAAGAAAAATATTTGTAAAGAAAAATGAAAAAGGAAAAAAAACAAAGTGAACAGGAAAAGTAAAATTGAAAATCATATTTGAGATGTGCTTATTTTTGGAGTAGGCAGTGCACACACCCATATGTTAAAAGTCAAGTTTGGGGGTGTGGTGTACCTGCGTGTATGTTGCTTAGTAGAGGGATTCCTTTCATACTAGCTCATTTGGGTTAGGTGCATAGACTTCTTGTTTATCCTTGTTTACCTCACCGAAAGCCAAGCCCCATCTCTTCACCTAAAGTCCTACTGATTCGTGTGTGAACCAAACCAGTGTCGTGGAGGGAATGCGAAAGGGCAAGCATATGGTCACCGACATTGGTGGATTCCTTTCGAGGTTATCCGGAGCCCCGATCTTTGGCAATGCTCGCCTAGCGATTAGTCTAATTTCTCGCTACGCATGACCGGATGATTCACCGTGATTCCATTTTTGAGTAATAATAAAATTTTGATACGCATTGTGAAAAATATAAACTATTTTGTATAATTAGAAATTTTCTCTATTGTATTTTTACGCACGCGAGCATGCGACTTCGTATGGTACTTCGTATCGCAATTTCTTTGTTAACTAGTAATTTTTCCTATCTGCTTAGATTTTGTTTGCTCAGGACGCGCAAACAGTTAAGTCTGGGGGTGTGATGAGTCCATGTTTTATACCTATTTTCGGACTCATATGGACTAGTTTTCACGCGTTTGCACTTCACTTTTAGTTCTATTTCGTTCATATCTCATCTTATCTTTATTTCCATAGGAAGTGCACATTTGTGCCCGTGGTTGTGTATTTTGTTATTTTTATTATTTGTACTCCCTTTTGTGATTGTCTGGAATGTCTGCACAGATTAGTGATTGGTTTTTCATTTCGGTACAGGGGTCGTGTGCGTGTTCCGGGATGGTTGTGAAACAGGAATACTGCGCACAATCATGGGATATAATGTGCACGCCCACTGGTCGTGCGCACCTGATCGTGCGCACTACTCTAAGTTTTCCAGAATCAGCCTGGGGTAAGCGCACGACCACTGGACATACTGTGCATGACCACCGGTCGTGCGCCACTGATCGTGTGCATTGATTCCTCTTTTCTGGAGTCCTGTCTGGGTAATCGCACGATCATTGGACTTAGTGCGCACGACCACTGGTCGTGCGCCACTACTCGTGCACATTATCCTAGTTCTTCTTCCTGATATTCCATGCCAGTATGCACGAGCACAGGACATAGTGCGCACGACCACTGGTCGTGCGCCTGTGATCGTGCGCATTGTTCATTTTTGCTTTTGTATAAATAGTGCAGGTTCCGCCCTAATTTGGGATCGCTCATTTTCCTCCACCATTTTCATCTCCGAGGAGGGATTCCGCCGTCCTCCTTCAATCTCCACACTAGGGAGGTGCTCCGGGCAAGCGTTTACCGCCAAATCCAAGCCGGAGCTTCCTCTCGGCCTCCTCCATCATCTCTTGCATTCATTTCAAGTTTCAACGCCATAGCCATCAAGCAAAGGGAAGCTTCCAACTTTGTCCGCTATCGTGAGACGAAGAAGATGGGCCATTGGAAGGTGGTGACAGCCCTTCTCTACCCCGAACGGAGTTGAGGACCGAGCTTGGATGCGGATTGACAACCCGACGATTACAACCGTGAATCCTCAGCAAGACTTTGGATTCGGTCGATCTCTTGCCTTGTTCTTCCTTTATTGTTGTATTTGTGTGTTAAAACTTCATTTATATTGATGTTATTGCACTTTAGATGTAAACTTTACTAGATTCCTGTCTATGTGATTCTGTGTTTGTTTACGCTTTAGTTGCTTGAGGTGCGTCATATTTCATCCACCACCATCCACCCTTGCCGTACTAGCAATTGCTAGTGGCGTGCGTAGCGAAGAGGTGCTCACGACCCTCATTCCGCCGTTCTAACCACCTCATCCGCTAGCCTTCTCGTCCATTTGCCTAGTGATTCGGTGCATAACGGCCCGACTAGTTTTCCATCCCGCCTGGCGAAGCATCGCATAGCGGCGTTGCATAGGAGTAGTTGTTAGCCTTTTATTTTCTGTTTCTGCAACATCAAAACCTCCCCTTAGTTAGCTCCGACCTGAGGACTTCAATCTCAAGTCCTCCTCGAAATTAACTCCACCTTACTGTGTTCCTTGTGAAATCGATACTTGGTAAAACCCCCATTTTATATTACTTGTGCGACCGGTTCACTGCCGTGATCTTAAGCATCACATTCCAAGTTTGAAATGAGTAACATGGGTGAGCTCTCCAACTTCCTTGGTGTACAAGTGAAGCAATCACCTGATGGCATCTTCTTGTCCCAATCTAAATATGCTTAGGAGATAATTAAAAGGTTTGGGATGGCTGATGCTTCAGCAAAGAAAACACATATGGCTACAAATGTTGTAATTGATTCTGATGAACATGGCAAACATGTAGATCAGAAACTATATAGGGTCATTATTGGGTCCCTGTTATATCTTACAGCAAGTACACCAGACATTATGTTTGCTACTTGTCTTTATACTAGGTTCTAGGTGAACCCTAAAGAATCTCATCTTATTTTCCTAAAACGAATTTTGAGATATATAAAGAGTTTCCCTAATTTAGGACTCTGGTATCCAACTGAGTCAGAATTTCAATTAACTTGATACTCTGATGATGACTTTACTGGATGTAGAGTGGACAGAAAGAGTACATCAAGGACATGTCAGTTCCTTGGTGATAGGCTAGTGTCATGGTTTTGCAAGAAACAAACATATGTGTCTACTTCAACAGCAGAAGCTGAGTATATAGTAGCTGGCAGTTGTTATTCACAGATGTTGTGGATTCAAAACCAACTCCTAGATTATGGTGTCAACTTAAATAATTCAACTATACTTTGTGATAATATGAGTGCAATTTCTATTGCATAGAATCCAGTGCATCATAGTAGAACTAAGAATATAGATGTAAGACATCATTTCATTAGAGAGTGTTTAGACAAAAAGAAAATTAATCTCACCTTTGTCTCTACTAATTTGCAAAATGCAGATATCTTCACCAAACCCTTGGATGAGAAGAATCATCTATTTTATATGAATCAGCTAGGTATGATCAATGGAGATGCATTAATTTAATTTTCTATCTGTGGTGGAAGAATTTGCCACAGTTCGCCAAACGGAGATCAACGAACTGAGAAACGTTCTTGAGATAAATCGTCAATCTGAGATCGACAAACTCTCTGTGAGTGAAGTTCTTTTCGTCAAACGGAGATCGACAATATTGCTTCAGAAAATGTTTCGTCGACCTGAGCACGACGAAATGTTTCTCCTTCTTCAGACTGAGATCGACGAACTCTTTCATCAATAAAAGTGTTCGTCGACCTAAGATCGAAGAATTTTTTATCTTTCGTTGGACAGAGTTGGTGGCCCCGCCTTTCGCTTAGGAAAAGAGAGCAGACGAACTAGCAATCTAACTAGGCAAGTATACCTATCGAACTGTAGCAAGGTGACACAAGTGTCGTATTTAAATCCGGGAACTGTTGAGCAAGGTTACTCATGCGAAGGCTATTATTTTATCGACGGAAATCTTAGGGTTAAGGGGAAAATTAAATGCACTTAAAGAAAGGAAATAAAAAGAGAGCTGATTGTACTAAAATTAAAGAGAGCATAAAAGAAATGATTACACTGAAGGGTTGGAATGCTGAAATAAAATGCACTCGATCAAGAATCACCTTGGCTAAAGTCGATTAAAAACACGATAAATAAACTGAAGCTTAGTAGGATAAAGGTCCTTGACCGTGGAGGTTCCTAAAGCTTGAACATGCTTCTCTTAAAGTCGTTCCCAATTGAGTTTAGGAAGGTCCGACCGACTCTCGTCTAAATCGGAGGCCTAAAGCTCGCTTTATGCGTTGAACCCCACTATTGGATTTTACTCCAATCCGGGAGATTTGGATGTCTTCCTCTCTCGAGGGGTGCATACAACTCCCTTTACTCTTGAGTGCTCACTTCAAACTATCGGCCTCTCAGCTAGACAAGAATGAAAGTAAAGGTGGAGAATATATATCGATGATATATCTCCAACCCAAAATAAATCAAGAGTAATTCAAGGACAAACCCTAAAAAGAAAAGATAAATTCAAAGCATCATAGCTTAATCGCTCGAACCTCGGATCATCAAGATCGAGCACAAGGAGGATTAGTAACTCATGGTGAAGTGGAGGAGGGGGAATGAGTAGTAAAGCATAAAGAACATAAGATACTAAAGAGAGCAAACAACACTTTTTATATTAATCTAAAGGAGAGCTTATAACTTGGAAATGAAAATTACAAGTGCAATGAAAATTGAAATCCTATTCTGTCCCTACAATTAGCAACTAAAGCAATTACAAAAGCTATTACAAATGCTTAAACTAAACTAGAATTAGGAAAAGCTAAAATGAGAAGAGAGAGAGAGAGAGAGAGAGAGAGAGAGAGAGAGAAAGGCATAAAAAAGACAAGAAACAAAGGGCAGCACCTCCCCGTCTCAGCCCAAACTTGCTAAAATGGAAGGGGGGTTTGAATTTATAGGGAACTTTTCATTGGTTGGTCACGCACTGTGACACACCCGGGGAGGGCGTGTCAGGGGGTGTGACATCAACGGAGTTGACCTCGGGCTCTGGATTCTGGCGGGAAGGACGATTGCTATGATACGTTGGCGGACACGCCCTATGTCACGCCCGTGTAGGGGGGCGTGACACGTACGTCAAGTCTCAATCATTGATTGGAAATCCGTCAGTCTTGGAAAAGGGGGCGAACACGCCCTCGTCAAGCCCGTGTAGAGTGGGCGTGATAGTATTGTTGACGTGCTGAGGCGGAAAAATATTTAATGCGGCGACAGGCTTTGGGTAGGGGTGGACACGCCCCGAGTCACGCTCGGGGACACGCTCGGGGACACGCCCGGGGAGGGCGTGTCATGGGGCGTGACAGCTGTTTTTTTCTGTTATTTTGTCTCTGTCAGCAAGCTTCCTCAGGATCGGCTGACATGCCCTGTGACAGGCTTAGGGAGGGCATGACAGGAGGGCGTGTCAGGTCATTTTTGGCCAAAATTCTGAAAACCTGCAAAAAGACAAGAAAATGTTAGTGGCAATAATATTTACATAAGAAAGATAAAAAAATAAGCTTATAAGCAAAGATTAGTGCCTTCAAAACAAGAAAAATACGATAATAGTTTAGGGTACAAACCGTATTATCAAATTCCCCCAAGCGAAAGCTTTGCTTGTCCCCAAGCAAAAATATAAAAACTAGATGACCATAAAATAGGCCTAATCAAAAAGTTCTAATTATGCCTACACAAGTACTATGCAAAATTCTAAGTAGGGAAAAGGTGAAACGTGAATCTAAAACAATTATTTAGTTATGGTATAACTTTTATAAACCTTGCTTAATGGAAATAAATCATCCAAAATTTTGACGAAATTTTTTAAATAGATTTAAGCAAAGCAACGAAAATGAAAAAAAACACATTGAGTTATTACTAGATCCAAGCAACGCATTATAAATATATCAATTAAATAACAAAAATCTATGTTTAAATCCAAAACTAATACTGATTTACTTTTCTTCTTTTCTTAGTTATTAAATAAAGTTCAAAAGGCGTGAATCAAAAGGACTTAATAGAACTGAACCGTTTGGTTTAGGATTATGATTAGGAGTGGACTTCAAAGAAATTTCAATGATTAGGGAGGCTTAAAATCACACTAAACCAAAACAAAGAGTTTAAAAAGTTTCATTTTAAACAAAATATTTTTCTTTCTTTTTTCTTTTCCATTTTTTTCTTTTTTTCTTTTTCAAAACAAAGGCCAAAAATATTTTTATTTTCTTTTTGAATTGGCCAAACAAAAACAAACATTTCTTTTAAGCATACGTTTTCAAAAACATCTCCAAAAATATCACAAAATAACCTATCATAATCATGAAAATTCTTTATGAAACTCAAAAAGGATAGTGTGATTAGATAGGTTGGAAATTTTGGCTTTGGTGAAAATGATATGAAAAGACGAGCTATCAAATGAAATTGAGAAAAAAGCTCAAAAGCGGCTAACTAGTAGTGAAAGTTTTTAGGTTGGCAGGAAAGCTCAAACGAAAACAAAAACGGCCTAAATCATTTTCACGCTTTTAAATTTATTTAAAACAAAGATTTGAAAATTTTCAAAAAACAAGTCCTAGGTAATAAAAGAATATTGATGAAATTATCTTGAAATTAAAATAATAGGTGACTTGGATCATTCACATCTACTACGCTATTCAAAATTTGGCTTTTCAAAAATTATCTAAAAACAAAAAAGAAAATAGTGGATGATGAATTTTCGAGAAACTAAAGAAAATAAAGAACGAAAAATCATAATAGAGACGCGAGTTTTAGAAAAATATTTCACCTTAACATGCTACCATGAATTAGAAACACGGCATGACCAATATTTTACTTGTGAAACATAATTAAAAAAATGATTAGAAAACTTTTAATTAATTAAGAATTTTATACAAGATTTTGATAAAAACAAAACAAAAACACGGGGTACTATTGAAATACCAAAATATCTAAACTATTAAAACTAAAAGCATATATTTTTTAATTTTGAAATATTCTCTTTTTTTTTGGATTTTGGAAACATTTTCTAGTTTTTTGGACTTTTAAGATATTCATTTTTTTTATTTTTGAAAAATATTCACAAAAAGCAAAATTAATATTCACAAATAGCAAAAAGAAGGAGGAAGTCCTCCCCCAAGCTTAAAATGGACATTGTCCTCAATGAAGAAGGAGGTTAGAGAGAGAAAAAATTAAAGTACAGAATTGAAAAACAGGATTGAAAAACAAGTACTTCCCCGGATTTATTTGCTGCGAAAGTTGAGCGATGCCGCTTCCCCATGCTTGCGCTTCGGATCTACATGAAATGTCTTCTTTGGACTTCGTGATGGAATCAGCAGCGTTGGAGCAGGCGATCGCAGAACCTTCAGCATGTTGGAGCTGTCCGGGGCAAAAATTGTAAAATAAAGAAAACAAAAAAAGATAACTTGGGTTACCTCCCACGAGCGCGCTTTGTTTAAAACATCGTTTCAGCTCGACGCAAACAAAATAATATTGTCCAAAATATTATCTAATACAAAGTTCAAAGAAATAGTTCAAAGTTTTAATAAAAATAGAACAAAGTTCCAAACTAATCAAAAGTTAAATCATGAAGGATAGAGTTAACATAGTTAGGACTGACATCATCACAGAAATACAGTTTAAGATGCTGACCATTCACTTTGAAATTACCCTTATCAGGGAGGGAAATCAAAACAGTACCATAAGGAAAAAACTTCTAAAACAGTAAAGGGCCCAGACCAACGTGATTTTAACTTGGCCGTAAATAAATGTAAACGAGAGTTATACAAAAGAACTTGGTCGCCCGGCTTAAAGGTTTTTGGGTGCCTAAGGTGTTTATCATGCAAACGTTTCGTCCGCTCTTTATAAAGTTTGTTATTTTTGTACGTGTAAGAGAGCCACTCGTCGAGTTCGTTGAGTTGAAATTTCCTAAAATCGCCGATAGAGTGGGGATCGAAGTTTAAAAATCGTAAGGCCCAAAAAGCGCGGTGTTCTAATTTTACGGGTAAATGGCACGATTTTCCATAAACCAACCGATATGGCGTACATCCGAGGGCGGTTTTGTACGCAGTTCGGTAGGCCCATAGAGCATCATCTAATTTGGCTGACCAGTCTTTTCAAGATGTGGAGACAGTCTTTTCTAAAAAAAATTATTTCTCTATTCACTACTTCAGCTTGTTCGTTAGTTTGGGGGTGGTAGGCAGTTGAAAGCTTATGAGTAACGCCATATTTAGTAAGGATTTTAGAAAACTGTGCGTTACAGAAATGGGAACCTCTATCACTAACGATGGCGCGCGGCGTACCAAATCGAGAAAATAATTTTTTAAAAAACGTAACTACGACTTGGGCATCGTTTGTAGGAAGAGCTTGCGCTTCAGCCCATTGTGAAACATAATCGACGGAAACTAAAATATACTTATTCCCAAAGCTAGAAGGAAGAGGGCCAACAAAATCAATTCCCTAGAGGTCGAAAACTTCGCACTCAAGGAAATAATTTTGCGGCATTTCATTTTTATTAGAATTATTACCCGACCATTGGCAACTATCACACCTACTCACAAAGGCCTGTGCGTCTTTAAATAGGCTAGGCCAGTAAAAACCCACGCTTAGCACTTTGTGAGCGGTGCGAACAGCTTGATAGTGCCCACCTGTCGGTCCTTCATACAAATGCCTAATAATGTCTAAACCTTCTTCATAAGAAACACACCTCCTTATCACTTGGTCTGCACAGACTCTGAAAAGATGCGAGTCCTCCAAAAAATAGTTCTTCAACTTAGAAAAGAATTTCTTCTTTTGGTGAGATGAGAACTCTTTTGGGAGCACATGATCCACTAGATAGTTGGCGATGTGTGCAAACCAAGGAGAAGTAGATGTCTTAATTGAAAATAGCTTCTCATCGGGAAAGTAATCGTTAAAAGATTTTTCGTCTAATTTTTATATGAGGGGATTGTCTAATCAGGATAGATGGTCGGCGGCTAAGTTCTCGGCTCCTTGCTTATCACAGATCTCTAAGTCAAACTCCTTGAGGTGTAAGACCCCGCAAATAAGGCACGGCTTGGCATCCATTTTGGCAAGAAGATATTTGAGGGCCGAGTGGTCCGTAAAAACGATAATTTTTGAAAGTGTAATATAAGTGCGGAATTTATCAAAAGCGAATACTATGCAGATGTGGTGTAATTTTCTTATGCAGATATGAGTGTCTTACTAGCGTAATAGATGGGGTGGGAGTTTTTAGATATACGTTGTCCTAATACGGCTCCTACCGCATAACTACTCGTATCGCACATTATCTCAAATGGAAAGTCCCACACCGGAGCTATCATAATTAGGGCATTAATTAATTTTTCTTTTATTAAATTAAAAGCAGATAGGCAAAGGTCATCAAAAATGAATGGGGCGTCTTTTTCTAAGAGATGGGTAAGGGGCTTGGTGATCTTAGAGAAGTCCTTTATGAAGCGGCGGTAGAAACAAGCGTGACCTAGGAAACTTCTTATAGCTTTGATGTTCGTAGGCGACGGCAACTTCTCGATAACTTCTATCTTAGCAACATCTACTTCAATACCTCTTGCAGAAATTTTATGACCCAAAACTAACCCTTCCCTCACCATAAAATGGCATTTTCCCAATTTAGGGCAAGGTTAGTTTCTTCGCATCTTTCTAAGACTTTTTCGAAGTTTTCTAAACAACTATCGAAGGAATTGCCAAACACGCAGAAATCATCCATAAATATCTCCATAATGCTTTCTACGTACTTGTCAAAGATAGCGAGCATATATCGCTGGAATGTAGCTGGCGCATTGCACAATCCAAATGGCATTCTTCGGTAGGCAAAGGTGCCGAAGGGACAAGTAAACTTAGTTTTCTCCTGGTCCTCGAGAGAGATGTGGATTTGAAAATGCGCCGAGAGACCATCGAGAAAAAAATAAAAGTTATGGCTGGATAATCGTTCTAAAATCTGATCGATGAACGACAAGGGGAAATGACACTTGCGGGTGGCGTCATTTAACTTACGATAATCTATACACATTCGCCACCCGGTCACCGTCCGTGTCGGGATTAATTCATTATTCTCATTACTAACTACTGTTATCCCTCTCTTCTTTGGTACTACCTGAACTGGGCTAACCCACTTACTATCAGATATTGGATAGATAATTCCTGCGTCTAATAATTTCATAACCTCGCCCTTAACTACTTCTTTCATGTTGGGATTTATGCGGCGTTGAGGCTAGACTGAATTATGCGAATTTCGGCGATGTTTACGTAAAATTAAAAGATGTTTATCAATTTGCACATCCGTGAGGTAGCCCGAAACTATTACTGGCAGCCTGGAGTCCTTTTTTAACAGAGCGTATCTAAGATGGTCGGGTAGTTCTTTCAATTCCAGGGTAGGGGGTCTTCATATGACGTTTTAGAAATCCGTTCTTTTTCAAAAACAATATTTTCATATACTTTTTCTTTATATGGAAAATTGAAAGGGGTGGGGCTAGCGGCCATGGCGGCTTCTTGCAACGATTCAGTTGGAAGAGTAGAAGAGGAACAAAAATCAAAAAATTCTTTTTCAAATTCAGAGAGGCGATAGGAAGATTCTTCGCTTAGGTGTAGCGATTCAGTTGGAGGAGTAGAAGGGGAACAGAAATCAGAAAATTCTTTTTCAAAATTAGAAAGGTGACAGGAGGATTCTTCACTTACGGAATCTATGAAAAAACAGGAGTCATCATTTGCTAGGGTGTTCTTCATCGAGGGGGTGTTAGAGAAAGTAACTTCATCGTCACCTACTCGAAGGAAGAGCTTACCAATGCTTATGTCAATGATAGATCGGGAGGTGGTACGGAAGGGTCGGCTAAGGATCAGGGGAACCTCGACATCTTCTTCGATGTCCAATATGACAAAGTCCACTGGGAGGATGAACTTGTCAACTTTAACTAAGACATCCTTCATGATTCCTAAGGGGTATTTGACTGATCTGTTGGCGAGCTGGATACTCATGCATGTGGGGTTGAGACTACCAATTCCTAACATCTTAAACAACAATAGGGGCATTAGATTAATACTCACACCTAAGTTGGCTAATGCGTGCTTAACAAAAAGATCACCAAAGATACACTGAATAGAAAAACTACTTGGGTCACTGATTTTCTTTGGTAAACCGTTTGTCAAGACCACAGAGCACTCGACATTTAAAGAGATATGCGAAAGGTTCTCTAACTTCTTCTTGTTGGTCAGGAGATCCTTAAGATACTTAGCGTACTTCGGCATCTGGGATATTGCTTCGTGGAAGGGCAGATTTATGTGGATTTGTTTAAACATTTCTAAGAAGCGGGAGTATTGATCGTCCTGACGTTGCTTATTAAGTTCAGAAGGCTATGGCGGGGTTGGACTATTTTTAAAGATGGGCGGTGAAGTGAGATCCTTTTCTAAAATGGGGGTGATAACTTCTTCTTCAGCAGAGGGTGGATTTTTTAAAATGGGAGCGGAGCTTTGATTTTTTAAAGTGGGAGCGGAGCTTGTCTCGGGCTCTTCATATACCATACCGGGAACTTGATTCCCACTCCGAATATTTATAGCTTTCGCTTGCTCTCTCGGGTAGGGCTCGGTATTGGAAGGAAGAGACCCTGCGGGTCGCTCAAAAATTAGTTTTGCGAGTTGTCCTACTTGATTTTCTAGACTTTTTACGGACCCGACTAGGGTTCTTATCATAGCGTCATTAACATTCATGTATTTTGAAAACATTTCCTCCAAACTTAGAGGTTTTGGAAAATTTTGAGGAGGTGGTGGTGGAGAAAAATCATTTTGTGGTGGCGGGCGCACTGCGTTCGAAGGATTAATCCACGAAAAATTCGTTTGATTTCTTAAAGCAATATTATAACTATTTGGAAAAACAATACCAGGAGGATGAAAATTTGCAGTAGAAAAATTATTAAAAGCATTTCTAGGTATATTATTATTAACATAATCTAATTATTCTGGGGAAGGAGTTGCAGATTCCCATACCTGAGGGGCGGAGGCAGCAGTCATCTCCGTAATTTTTTTGCTTAAAATTTCAACTTGCAGAGCGAGCTGGGAGACATTGTCCACTTCAAAGATACCTGCAAGTTTGTTTGGGCGGGACCTAGGAACATTCCACTAGTAAGTGTTCATGGCCATGTCCTCAAAAAGCTCAAGAGTTGCTTCCGGGGTCTTATGGTTTAAAGTACCGCCAGAAGCTGCGTCTATAATTTATTTTGTGCTTTGATTTAGCCCATTGTCAAACGTCTACACCTGTAACCATACAGGCAGTGCATGATGTGGGCATCGTCTTAATAATTCTTTAAATCTTTCCCCAGTTTCATATAGGGTTTCAGATTCTATTTGTCCAAAAGCAGAAATGTCGTTCCTAAGTTTTGCAGTTTTAGCTGGCAAAAAATACTTCGCCAAAAATTTTTCAGTTAATTGAGTCCAGGTTGTGATGCTATTTTTAGGTAGAGTGTTCAGCCACTGCTTAGCCTTAGTTCTAAGGGAGAAAGGAAATAATCTTAGCCTAATAGCATTATTTGTGACACCATTTATCTTGAAGGTGTCACAAATATCAAGAAAGCTTGATATATGCGCGTTCGGATCTTCATCTTGAAGTCCGTCAAATTGCACATACTGCTGCACCATTTGAATTATGATAGGCTTCAGCTCGAAATTATTATTTGCTATCGCAGGGCGAACTATGCTATATTCTGTACCCTCAAGATTCGGGCGTGCATAATAGGACATAGGCCTTTGCACGACTTCCTCCACGCGGGGTTCTTCCATTCTTAAAGTATAAAATGACTCGGAATCCTCAACCGGCACTTGGATAGTAGGACCTTTAAATCGCGATCTTCTCCAAAGAGTACGCTCAATTTCGTGGTCCAGGTCCAAAGTAACCGACGGACTCCCGTGTTTCATGCACTAAAAGAAGAGAAGAAGAAGAAAGAGAAAAATTAGAAAAAAGCTAGAGATTTTTTTTTTGGAAAAATGCCATTTTTTAAAATAGCTTAACTCCCGAACTTCCCAAGGACTACCCCGCAAAGGGTTCGCAAGGTACTAGACAAGATAGCGGCACTTAAAACCGCTTTGCCCTTTTCGAGAGATTTAGGTGGTGTAGAAAAATTGTGAAGCGGGTTTCTATTAAGTGCGGCAATAAATTTTTTTTTATTTTTAAAATTTTTTTAGAAGGAGGATGAGAAAGAGAAATGATAAAATTAATAGGTTCGTGTTTTCAATTTATCAACGAAAGTTGGTCCCCGGCAACGGCACCAAAAACATGGTGGCCCGGCCTTTCGCTTAGGAAAAGAGAGTAGCCGAACTAGCAATCCAATGAGGCAAGTATACCTATCGAACTGTAGCAAGGTGACACAAGTGTCGTATTTAAATCCGGGAACTGTTGAGTAAGCTTACTCACACGAAGGCTATTATTTTATCAGCGGAAATCTTAGGGTTAAGGGGAAAATTAAACGCACTTAAAGAAAGGAAACAAAATGAGAGCTGATTGCAGTAAAAATAAAGAGAGCATAAAAGAAATGATTACACTGAAGGGTTGGAACGATGAAATAAATATGCACTCGATCAAGAGTCACCTCGGCTAAAGTCGATTAAAAACACGATAAATATACCTAAGCTTCATGGGATAAAGGTCCTTGACCGTGGAGATTCCTAAAGCTTGAACATGCTTCTCTAAAAGTAATGCCCAACTGAGTTTAGGAAGGTCCGACCGACTCTCGTCTAAATCATAGGCCTAAACCTTGCTTTACGCGGTGAACCCCACTATTGGATTTTACTCCAATCCGGGAGATTTGGACGGCTGCCTCTCTCGAGGGATGTGTATAACTCCCTTTACTCTTGAGTGCTCACTTCAAACTATCGGCCTCTCGACTAGCAAAGAATGAAAGCAAAGGTGGAGAATATATATCGATGATATATCTCCAACCCAAAATAAATCAAGAGTAATTCAAGGCCAAACCCTAAAAAGAAAAGATAAATTCAAAGCATCATAACTTAATCGTTCTAACCTCAGATCATCAAGATCAAGTACAAGGAGGATTAGTTACTCAAGGTGAAGTGGAGGAGGGGGAATGAGTAGTAAAGCATAAAGAACACAAGATACTAAAGAGAGCAAACAACACTTTTTATATTAATCTAAAGGAGAGCTTACAACTTGGAAATGAAAATTACAAGTGCAATGAAAATTGAAATCCTATTCTGGCCCTACAATTAGCAACTAGAGCAATTACAAAGCTATTACAAAAGCTTAAACTAAGTTAGAATTAGGAAAAGCTAAAATGAGAAAGAGAGAGAGAGATAGAGAGAGAAGGCATAAAAAGACGAGAAACAAAGGGGCAGCACCTCCCCCTCTCAGCCCAAACTTGCTGAAATGGAAGGGGGGGGGGGTTTGAATTTATAGGGAAATTTTCACTGGTTGGTCACGCCCGAGGAGGGCATGTCAGGGTTGCATGACATGCACGGAGTTGACCTCGGGCTCTTGATTCTGGCGGGAAGGACGATTGCTGCGATACGTTGGCGGACACGCCCTATGTCATGCCCATGTAGGGGGCGTGATATGTACGTCAAGTCTCAATCATTGGTCGGAAATCCATCAGTCTTGGAAAAGGGGGCAAACATGCCCTGGTCACGCTCGTGTAGAGTGGGCGTGATAGTACGGTTGACGTGTTGAGGCGGAAAAATATTTAATGCGGCGGCAGGCTTTGGGTGGGGGTCGACACGCCTCGGGTCACGCCCGGGGACACGCCCGCGGAGGGCGTGTCAAGGGGGCGTGACAGCCGTTTTTTATATTATTTTGTCTCTATCAGTAAGCTTCCTCGGGATCGGCTGGCAGACCCAGGGAGGGCCTGACAGGAGGGCATGTCAGGTCTTTTTTGGCCAAAATTCTGGAAACCTGCAAAAAGACAAGAAAATATTAGTGGAAATAATATTTACATAAGAAAGATAAAAAATAAGCTTATAAGCCCAGATTAACGCCTTCAAAACTAGAAAAATACGATAATAGTTTAGGGTATAAAACGTATTATCAGGAGTCTATCACTTTATATTGTGAAAACCATATAACTAGGTTTTCTTCAAGCTCCATCGCGCACTTTCTGTTCCCCTTGCACTTAGTCTTTCTGTTTTCTTTTGCAGGTGATCAATGGCGATTCCGGCGAGCTCTTTGGTGGCAATGAAATTTGATATGGGTTTCGACATAGACTTTGAATCGTTCCAACACTCTGATCAAGTTTTTATGGATATACTGAAACTGTTTGAAGAACAACAGTTAAAGAATTTCATGACAACAAGAATAAAGATTGCTGCTACAGAGATCAGAGAATGGGTGTTTACCTCCTCCACCGTAGATGTCGACACAATGATAGGCATTGTATCTGGTAACCAGATTTCTCTTTCCCCCATAGTGTTAACTAAAATTTTCGGTTTGGTTAATGGAAATGAAGATATTGAAATGGATAGTTTTGACTATGATAACATGCTAAATAAAATGGGTCATATTGGAGAAAACCCAAATAAGCTGTTAAAGAAAAGTTTATCCTTTGAATATAAATTTCTAACTGATGTGGTAGGCAAGGTATTGCTGGGCAAGCATACCGATCATGACTACATTACCAGGCAACAATTTCTCGTAATGTGTGCGATTATGAATAAGAAGCAAGTGAATTGGTCAAGGATTATGTTTGAGTAGATAAGGAAGAAGAATACTAAGAAAGAAGTTTGTTTTGGAAGAGTTCTTGGGATCTTCATATAGGCAAAGGCAGTTGAATCCCTGGTCTCCCAGACCATATTCATTAATGCCTCCAAGCGGCTCACATGTACCTTGTTTGGAAGGTGGGAGAGGACAATCTCTAAGCCATCCGGGGCTTCCTCCTCTTCCACACCTTCTGAGAGCACAAGGGCTGTTCCAGCCACTCCCCACCCTGTTGAAGAAGTTTCCATTCCACCTCTTCCTTCCTCAACACTACCTCCAAAAGATGTCCTTACCTCCACCAGAATTCCTTCACCACCTCCTCCACAACAACAACCATCCTCAATTATTCCCCCTACTTCACCTCCACAACCACCTGCCTCACCAATGCATCAACAAACACATACTGAAACTCCAGAACATCACACCAACTTCATATCCATTACCACCTCATCTTAATGACATACATCCTCATACATTCATGTCATCCCCCACTTTTGATTTGCTAACCTCCTTACCATCTACACCAACTTCAACTCCATATTACATTTCCACTCCTTTCCATCTCCTGCTGCATCACCTTCTCAGGATGACATCATGAAAGATGTAATTACTTCTGATGTCATTCCTCCCATCCATCCATCTGTATCCACTCAAACTCCTCCTGAGTTTATGGATATGGATTCCCCTTCCATTGCCACCCTCCTGGAGCACATCACTCTAGTCATTAGGCAACTTATAGCAGAGGCAATGACAGCTCTTGCTTCCTCCATCTCATCCCTTGCTACCCTATTTGCTGCCTCCTCTGTCCCTTCTTCTTCAAGGGGCCTGATTCCAGTATCCACTGAAACCAGGCAGGGGGAGATGCTCCATGAAGAAGCAGCTCCAGCAGCATTAGCAGTAGTTCCAGCAGTTCCAGCAGTTCCAGCAGTTACAGCAGCAGAAATTGGTACTGAAATGGTCTGTACAGATATATAAATTCTAGAGAGTATAATTGTTGGTGATTGTATTGTTAATCCCATAGTTGATTTATTCCATTTATTAAATTCTTTTGATACAGTTCATTTGAATTATCTTCCAGAAGTCTGCACAAAGCATTCTATGGCTATAGTCCCATATACCTCCCCAATAAGCCCTGCAGTTGCTAAGCAACTAAAGGCAAATTTTGCAGCTCCAGTGATCACAGAAGAACATATGACTGAGAATGTTCTTGAACTAGTCTCTTCCCCAGAGCAAAAGGCTATCTCCCCTCCCAAAGCTCTTTCCTCTCCTACTTATAAGATGGATGATAGTCCTTTACTAGACTTGTATTAAATTATTCTTACAGACATGGCAGAAGAGAACTTACCAGTTTTTGAAAATATTATTGCTCCACAAGAAGTTGCAGAACCTCAAGTGCTTCCTCAAGCTGAGAAGCAAATTTCCAAGGAAGCCTTGAAGGCAATTGATGCTTTATATGACAAACCCCCAGGATCATCTGATGATGACAATGATGATGAAGACTCTGATGAGTCTGATGATTCAAAAGCAAAGAAGAAAGTTGCTAAAAAAAAGAAAAGCTCCCGCTAAGGCTATTCCAAAGCCCAATCCTAATGCAGACACTCCCTACTATATTTTACAGAAGATTACACCATACCCGGGGATGCCTTTATAGATGTGGCTATCTAAAAATGAGCAAAAAGTAAGGAAAAAGAGCAGAAGGTACTCTCCTCCTCCTCTTTCTCAAAGGAATTGGAGAGGTCCTCCTCCTCCAGTAGCAGGTGCCTCAGGGAATGTGTCTCAGAGATCTACATCTTACACTCAAACTTACCAAAGGCAACAAGGCAGATCTTCAAGATCTCAAGGAAGCAGTCAGCAGAGACACCATTCAAGTAGCAGCAGACATCAACAGCAACATCAAAAGCAAGACATATAATAGATAGTATCTGAAATTGTTCAATTTGAAAAAGATGTTAGCTCTGAAATACCTTACTCTCCACCAGTTCCCTTTGTTGATCCTGAACAAGAAACAACTGCTAAAATTGCAAGATTTCAATAACTGGTTGGACTCTCCTTAATAAACAAAGCTAAAGCTGAAGGCAAAGATCCCTCTCAGTACTCTACAATGTCATCCTATAGAAAATAAGAATTAAAAAGGTATGACAAAACTAATATGTTTTTAAATGTAGATTCTTATATGAATCTGCATCCAGAGTCTGTAGTTCCAAGAGCAACTTCTGTCAACATAATTGGAGCATCAGACATGACTATATATAAAAGTGAAGCTGCTAATCCAAATAAAGAAATCATATTCAGACAACCCTGTGATAAGTTTGAAAAAGCTTAGAAAGAAAAGTCAAAGAAGAACAAATGACTATTTTGTTTAGTTTTATTTTCTGAACTCTATTTGCCTAATCTGTCACAAAGCTCTTATTATATACATATCTACCGGATGTCTTAATTTTCTACCAGATATATTTTATCATGCTTTGTGATTGTTTTATTTTGTTTTTATTAGTGACCTCACCCAAATAGGGGGAGATTGTTGGATCCCTAGTTTAGACTTAGGCTAGGTTCACTAATTAGGTTGATTTTGACCCATATTGTATAGCCAGGGTCACCTGTTTGAGTCCTAGAGTTTAGGCTAGTCATTAGGTTCAACCTTCATGGATCAGCCAGTAGAGGACTTCAGGATACTCAAGACTTAGAAGAATTCAGAGTTAAAATTTTCTATTCGAAATTCTTCAAACTCAGCTCGACAATCATTGATCGTAGATCGACGAACTCATAGTTAATTCTCTGAGTTGAGCTTGACGATATTCGAGATCAAGTTGACAAAATTTGGAATTCAATTTCAGCATATTCTTCCCAGTTTATTTTTGCTGAACTCTGCTCGACGAAGATAGATTATTAGCTCGACGAACTTAGAGCGCAGAATTGGCTAGTTATTTGCAGAATGTTGTTCGCTAAGCGTAGGTTTACGAACAGGAATTCTCAGCTCGGTGAACTTGGATCTCCAGTTAATGAATTTTGTTTAGAGCTGGTCGAATTCTGCCTCAAGCCAGATTTAGAAGATTTCCTTATTCTGTCCTTATTTCTTATATTAATTAGCAGTAATTCTCTGAGTAATTAATGCTTATATTCCCCTAGATATAGTCGTTATTGGCAGCATTAATTATGGTTTTCATCATGGTTAATTACTTGCTTAATTTATTGGGACAGTTGGGGAAACTCATTTAAGACAATATTCTCCAGCCGTTTGTATTCTCTAGACAGATCAGCAATCAATGCTTGGAATTCAAAATTTCAAAGGAGAATTTTGATAGCATAATATAAAAGAGATTTTCCCTTTTCATGACGATAAGTACTATAGAGAACAAGAAGAAGAGAATAGACTGAACATTCAACACAAGAAAATCCCAGTGCAGAAAATGGTTTGTTTTTCCCTTGTACTTTCTGAAGACTGAAGAAGAACAACTATCAAACATCTAGAGTCTTCTTCAACTTCAACTCCAGGAATATTCAAGGACAACAAAATCAGAATCAGTCAGAAGTTCCTGGATCACTTCAAGTCAAGGCTGAAGACCTACACCTTGATCAAAGCTCCAAGTTATTTCAAAAGGAGCTTTGACACCAGCAATCCACTAGTCTTCTCTGTTGTATAGAGAAAAGAGAAGACAACATCACCTCTCTCACCTCCTGTAAAAGAGTTTATTAACTCCCTTTAAAAGCTTATTCTTATTTTTTGGGCACCTGATCAAAAGCTCAAAGGGTTGTGAGATCTCCCTGAAAATAGATCTTGTGGTGGCAATCACCTGATCAAAAACCTAATAGCGGATTCCTACTAGGGTGGTATAAGAGTGGATGTACCTAGGTTGGGTAACCACTATAAAATTCTTATGTTGTCTGTTTGCTTATTTTCTTTCTGTTCTTGCTTTGTTGTGATAGTTTAGCTTAGTTTGCATTTCCTGTTTTACTATTATAGTATCACCTATTTTATTACTCTGATAATTTCTGAAAATAGCCAAAAAGTTAATTACTTTTTTCATCCCCCCCCCCTCTAGAGTAAATTAGGTTTATCCCCTATCTTTCGCAGCATTATCTTCATAGCAGACAAGATAGAAGTTATAGAATCTATAGGGGTGGATGTGGAGGTCCCTGAGGGGTGAGCAACATCTTCAGAAGGATAGAGTTACTTATTTCTCAGCTCACATAGGTCCTCTTAGACTACCAACTCAGTATGAGTTGCATCCTTAGCCTCTTTGGATATAGGCAATTGAACATCTGGAGTAGGGAGCTTAGTGTGAGTCTCCTCCTCAATCTCAGCATCCATTTCCAGAAATTCATTTGCATCATTATCCAAGAACCTGTCAAGGATATCTTCTGGTTCTTTCTTGCTAACTCCACTTCAACTAATGTGACTTGATTTAAAAGAACTTTTTTTGCCTCTCCATCAGTTGAGGCATCCTTCTCCGAATCAATTAGGATGACATCAATTTGAGTGCAGACATCTTGGTGACCTACATCCATGTCATCAAAGGATGAAAGGTCTGGTTCATGGATGGGTTCGCTCCTTTCATCTTATTCACTTCCTTCCTCAAAGGATTTGATTCGTGAGACACTTTCTCCATCGGAGGATTCTTCCTCACTTTCAAAATATATAGTAATTAGCTTACCATTTTTCTTACCCAGACTCTTCTTTTCCTTTGAAGGCTTTATCGGAACCTTCTCATATATTTCCAGTGTCTTAATATTCATTCTCCTCATGTGTTGGATTCTTATACCTTGCTTCTGATTGAATTTATCTGGATATGTAGTTGATAGGTAAAGAGAAAGGATCCTTCTAAGGTTAGGAACTTGCAAAATTCCCTTAATCCTTAAAAAAAATAACTTGAGCCCAATTAGTCATTTTCATCATAATTACTCTGCTCATTAGTCCAGACATGTACTTGGATATTATGTCATGAGACCCCACCTTGCACGGGATGGCCTTCCCAATGAAGACTACAAGGAGCTTTCTTTTCTGATTTAAATACATTCTTTCTAATTCCATATAGCTCTCCAAAGTATTCACACCGATCCAAAGCATCTGTGGTGTCTTGTCTGGTGATTTCTTGATGAATTTCCTCAATAGTAAGAGGAAACTTTAGAGCTTTGGCTAGCTTTTTAAGTCTTCACTTGACCTTAAATCCACCTATCTTGTTTTTTATGGATATTCTTGAAGGAGACACCTTGGCATTTGAATATAGCTCCAATACTTCCTTCTTCAAAATTATTGTCGACTCAGACAATACAAATTCATGGCAGACGACATCAAGTTGCCTGATAACTGACTTGATTTCCTCTAGAGCTTCCTGAAAGCCATGCCTTACAACCTCACATCCCTCATATAGGTAATCTTTTTTGCTGGGAGCCATTTTTGTGAGAGCTTATTGTAATAAGTTGTCGTGTGAGACGGAGACTAGGGCAAGGATGTTTACATTTTAAGGCTAAGCCCTTTGGCACTAATATGTGTGTGTGTGTGTGTGTGTGTGTGTGTGTGTGTGTGTGTGTATGTGTGTGTGTGTGTGTGTGTGTGTGTGTGTGTGTCTTAAGAATTAGAAATGATGCAATGCATACCTAGATAGGAGTTCTATTTAAATCCAATGACTGTGATTAATTTGAGAAAGATAAAACTTGAGTAGCCTGTAAGAAATTTACCATCTTGAATCGGCAAGACGAATAAAATGATGTAAATGATACTGATCAATTCATTTTGTCGCATAAGTCGATCAAAACGAAACAGCTGATAATGAACCAATCCTTTAAATATGTCACTTTTGACCTCCTTATGGATCAAAGCGACAAGCACACCTCCTGTATGCTAGTCATTTGACTCATTCTTAGATGTTCCTACATACATAGTTAGAGTACTAACATCTGCTAGATACCATTGGATAGTATGATCTAACATTACGCAACTAAGATAAAATAAAAGATAATTGAACATGCAAAATCATTCTAAATTAAACATACCCAACTCAATCTTAAAGAAATTAAACATGGCTTCATCCAGAGGCTTTGTAAAGATATTTGCCACTTGTTTGTCAGTAAGGATAAACTCAAGACAAATATTTTCCTTTTCTACATGTTCTCTGATGTAGTGGTAAATTATCTCAATATGTTTAGTCTTACTATATAACACAGGGTTCTTAGCAATTGAGATGGCATTGGAGGAATCACAAAATAAAAGAGTGTTATATATCTTTTTATTGTAGTCCTACAGCTGATGTTGAATCCATAATTGTTGAGCAAAGCAGCTCCCAGCAAAAATGTATCTGACTCAACTGTTGAGATAGCAACACTGCTCTGCTTCTTGCTTCTGCAGGAAATAAGTCTTTTCCCAAAGAACTGGCATGTTCCTAAGGTGCTTTTCCTGTCTTCTTTGCAACCTGTAAAATCTACATATGGAAAACCAGTAAGTTCAAAATCATTATTCCTAGGGTACAAAAGTCCAATATGTTTTGTGTCCTTAAGGTATCTCAAAATCCTCTTTTGTAGTAGAGTAATGGGATTCCTTAGAGCATGTCTGCTACCAAGCACAAATACATATTCCATATATAATATTAGGTCTACTAGTAGTTAAATAAAATAAGGAGCCAATTATACACTTGTATATGGACTCATCAAAAGGTTTCCCTTTCTCATCCTTGTCCAGGGACATATTTAACCCAATGGGAGTTTTCATGATTGTAGCACTTTCCATGCCAAACTTCTTTATTAACACCCAAGTATAATTGGTCTGGGAGATGAAAATTCCATCTTCAAACTATTTTACTTGGAGACCTAAGAAATACTTAATCCCCCACATACTACTCATTTTAAACTTCTCTTGCATCAGTTTAGCAAACCTCTTACACAAGTTATCATCAGTAGACCCGAATATAATGTCATAAATATATATTTGGACTAGGATACTCTTGTACTTTATTTTACTAAGGAATAATATACTATTTATCTTCCCCATAGAGAATTTATTCTTAATGAGGAAGGTAGACAGGGTTTCATACCAAGCCCTAGGGGTTTGCTTGAACCCATAGAGTGCTTTCCTTAAAAAATAAACATAATCAGGGTGAGAAGAATTAATAAAACATGATGGTTTCACTACATAGACTTCCTCTTTAAGGTCACCATTAATGAAGGCTAACTTCACATCCATCTGGTAGACCCTGAATCCCTTGTAGGCAGCATATGTAAGGAACATACTTATTACTTCTAGCTTTTCTACTAGAGCAAAGGTTTGATCAAAGTCAATGCCTTCTTCTTGTTTGTACCCTTTTATAAACAGTCTTGCCTTGTTTTTTACAATCACTCCATTTTCATCCAATTTATTTCTGAAGATCCACTTGGTCCTAATGATGTTGTTTCCTTGGGGTTTTGAAACTAACTTCCATACTTTGTATCTTTTAAATTGATGAAGTTCTTCCTGCATATCCATTATCCAAAAAGGGTCCTGGTTTGCTTCTTCAAACTTTCTTGGTTCCACCTATGAGAGGAAGCTCAGATACAAAGCCTCATTATGTATCATGTTTCTTATTGTGACCCCCTAACTAGCATCCCCAATGATTAGATTGATGGGGTGATCATTTAGATGTCTGATTGCTATAGGCATCTTTACTATAGTTGGTTGTGTTTCTAGAATGTCTTCGGCTTACTGATTCACATCTTTAGCAACCTGAAGTGCATCTGATAAATGATCTACCTCAAATGTGATGAAATCATGTGAGGAGATCTTACTTATACTGGGCTTGTCATTTAAGGATAATCCATTCATGTTTACTTCAGTACTAGCAATAATAAGAGAACTAGACTAGCCCTTCTGTATCAGGCTAGTCTCATCAAAAACAACATTGATTGATTCTTCAATCACATGAGATTTCTTGTTGAATATTCTATATGCTCTGCTATGTGAGCAATATCCAACAAAGATACATTCATTGCACTTCTCTACAAACGTAGTTAAATAAAATTTTACATTATTTAAAATGAAACAATTGCAGCCAAAGATTATAAAATATGATATAACTAGTTCTCCCTTTCAAAAGTTCATAGGGAGTTTTCTTGTGATCTTTGGTAATAGAAGTTCCATTCAATATGTAAGAACTCCATCCATTCATATAATATATACTAGAAGGTCCGGCCGGGGCCCCACAGTATATACCACAAAACAGACGATGAAGCTACGGAGTGATACCAGAGTAGCGCAGTGCACCTAATACATTACAGTATAGCGGAAGCCTATAATACTACACTTGAACTCCTCACTTGAATGTCCAACATATAAAAACTCCACATTTTATATATCATACGAATATCTTACAAAACATATACAGAGTTGGCCTTATGGCCTTACAGGACTTTCAAACAGTGGCCCAAACATTGGCACGCAGGCCGGCCACATCAAAAGAAAACATAACATTTATCCAAATTAGCCTTCGAGGGCTAGCAGCGGTAGTGATGGGCTAAAACCCGAACAGGCAAGTGTACCTGTCGAATTGTAGTATCAAGGTCGTATTAAAACTCGGGGCAGGCAAGTACTATTACTCACAATGACTCTATTATCCTACCGAACGATTGATTGGGTTTTGAGAATTTTTTTCGGAGAAAAACTAAAGGTAATTTTTAGACGGAAAACTTATAATAAAAAGTTAGCATTCGATCGAAAATTCACCATGAAATGAGATGAGGGAGATAAAAAGTATAGTTTTAATCTTACAAATCAAACTCGATCGTGACGGATCCAATATTAGGAAATAATCTCGCTAGAGCATTAAATCCCCTGACTTATAGACGTTTTGACAGAAATATCTTTCAAGTCAAAAAGGCCTATAGCTGCATTATCGAGGTGACCTACACTATTGGATTTGACTCCAATCCGGAAGATTTACGTCACCCTATCTCTAGGGTTGCGTTCAACTCCTTCCTTCTTTGAATGATATTTCAAATCAACGAGTCTCTCGACTACTATGAAATGAGATCAAATGCCTACTACCATATATCGGAAATACGGAGTCGACTCGATAAAAATCAAAGAAGGATCGAATATAATTTAGACAAAAATAAAACTAAAGAGTAAAGGAGGTCCTCATCTCATTTCATGGATCCTCATGATCGAATGCTAAGGGAAATTAGCTACGCATAATAGAAAGGGAAAACAAAATAAGAGAAGGAAATAACATTTTCATTACTTAATAAAGAAGGGGGTACACAATAAAAAGAACAAGACAATATTATCCTACAAAAACAAAGTTACACTAACAGAAAAGAAAAGCAACAAGTAAAAAAGGGAAGAACTCTCTCTTGAACTAGCCATCTCACTTGCTCTCCCTCCAATTCAACCTTCCAAAGCATGAGACATGGGTTCCTTTTATAGGAGAGGGAGAAGGTTCTAGAATGAAATGAAGAAGAGGGGGTAAGGGGGGTGGTCGGCCATGCATAGGGGAGAGGATGCATGTATGCCATTTATGAGGGGAGAGGGAGATGATATGATTCATTGCATTTTATAAAAATAGAGAATGTAAAATAGAGAGGGGAGATGAATGAGGAATAAATAAGAAAGAGGGGATAAATGAGGGGATGAATAAGGAAAAAAAAGAGAAATAAAAGAGGGGGAAAGAGAGTGGCCGGCCATGTATAGTGGTAAGGTGCATGCATATGGAAATTAATGAGGAGGGGAGAGAGGGCATGAGGTGGTCGGCCATGCATGGGTAAATGAGCTGTTTTGTAGTGGGCTTTGGGTAGGGGCTGCTCTTGCAAATGTGGGCTGTTTTGGTGGAAGAGGGCTGCTCTAAAGGCTGCTTCATGTGGTACCGAGCTGCTCCATGTTGGGGAAGGTCGGCCATGGGCTGCATCATGTAGAAGGGCTGCTCCATGTACAAGGGTTGCACCATGACTTGAGGGCGCGGGTAGCATGTAGGGGGCTGCATCATGATGTGGGCTGCACCATAAGTGGTCGGGCTACTCCATGGTGAAGAAGTGGGCTGCACATGAACATAAAAATAAAACATTAGTTAATACAAATAAAACTAAACATTACAAACATAACATATCATACTATTAATTAATTATACTCATAACAAAACACAAGTAAACATAAAACATAAAACCTATACTAAAACTATAGATTTTTATATCAAAACGTAACAAAATAGAATTGCAACATAACAAGCAAATAAAACTATAATAAAACTAGGAATTATAATATCCTAACACAACAAGACTTTAAGAAGAAATAAAACAAGACATGCATAAAAATACTTAAAACATATAATTAAACTAGGAATTTTGCATACTAAACTACCCCAAAAACAATGACTAAAACAAGTCATCAAATTCCCCCATGCTTAGGCTTTTGCAATTCCAGAGCAAAAGTATGAGAAATATTTATAAGACATTTAAAAAGTTTTCAATTAAACTAAAAATTTATTTACACCAAAGTCAAGCTAAAAAAAAATTAGGGATTTATGAATTAAGTCCTAAATTATGGAATTAAAGTGAAAAGAGAGAATAATTTAGCCAAAAATTCTCTAATAAATTAACTAGCACTCAAAATTGAGTAAATTGCAAACATGGTTAGATTAAAATTATAAAAACCATAACTTAAAAGAAACTTAAGGAAGAATGCAACCTACTACTTATGCTCTCCCAATATTTTAATTTAAAATCTAAGACAATAATATTGGCTAGGGGTTTGGGGAGGAAATCAATATGAAGAGGTCTTTGATTGGAGGTGATCATCATTATTTTTTTCACATCCCACCAAAAATTTTTTTTTATAAAATATATATGTAATACCAGAAAATGATAAACTAACATCCTATCACTTCCCACGACATATATGAACTTTTAATTCCTCTCTTCATCTGGGTTGCATATGTTTACCAGAGAATAAGGAACTAACATCTCCTTATTCACATGACATATGATCTAACAATGAAAAGAAAAAGAAAGGAGTTAAACAAAATTTTTAGAAAATAAACTTAAAATACTAGAGAGCAACTACTAGTAGATTGAGATTTCCTAAGAATCTAAAAGCATAAAGTAATAATAATTAGAATCCAAAATTGTTAAGCAAAATTACTACAAAATTGAAACTATTTAAAATAAAAGAGAAAAAAGTGCTAAATAAATTAATCTAAGCAAATTAAAATCATAAGATAATTCTCAAAACTAAATCACTAAATATTAGATTTAACTAAACATGATGAAACAAAAGATTAGCAAATCAAAAATAGTAAAAATGCTTATAAATAAACTCAAACAAAATTTCTGAAAACAACAAAAAGACTAAGCAAGGGGTTTATTATATTTTTGGATTTTGATTTTTTTTGGGTTTTTGTATTTTCTAGTTTTTTTTGGATTTTTTTGATAAAGTTAACGAAAAACAAAAAGTAGTACTATGATAAATTTTTTTGATTTTGTTGTTTTTGTAGAAAGGAAAAAAGAAAAATAACGAACCCCTCCCCCATACTTAGATATTTCATTGTCCTAAATGAAAAATAAATAAAAATAAGAAAGAAAAATGAAGAAGAAAAGGGAGGGTGGATGCAATAAAGTGAATACCTAAAAAGAAAATGACTTCCCCGGATTCGTAAGGTCGAATGCAGATGTCGCTCCCCTATGCTTGAGCTGGACACCGGCGCAGGCCTAAGGAAGAGAGGAAAGGAAGGAGCCAAACGAACCGCTGGGGGCATTATTCCTGCAAAACAAAAGAAACAAACAAAAAGAAAAAGAAAGAACAAAAAGTGATAAGCAAGGGGTGCCTCCTAGGAGCGCTCTATGTTTAACGTCGTCTGAGCCCGATGTTATTGGTTAGCTAAATGGAAAATAAAAAACTAAAGTAAAGAGGTAACTCCCTAAGTATGCGCTTAGGAGAGTACATCAAAAAAGAGAAAAATTGAAGAATTGCACTAACATGGGGTGGAATCTTCAATGGAATGACACCTAAAAATGAACGGACGAAGTTATAGAAGAACTCCGCCGTATGAAAAATGGGAAAGAAGGGGTCGTCAAAAGAAGAAGAAGAAAAAGAAGAAGAAATTGAAAGAGGAATAAAAGAAGTAGAAAAAGAAATTTCATCAACAGAAATTTCACAAGGAGAAGGAGAGACTTGTGAAATATCGGGAGAAGAAGGGGTAGAGAGGACTAAAGAAGAAGAAGAATTATCTAAAATAAAAGAAGAAGAAAAAAAGACTCGCTAAAACTAGAAAAAGTTGGAACAGTTAAAGTTTGAAGCGAAAAGGAATCACACACGTCTTCAGAAAAAGAAAGAGAATGATGAGACGTCTTGTCATCCTTAAAAGGAAAGAAGCATGCCAGAGTATCCATAGGGGCGTCATCCAAAGGAGGAAGGAAACAATCCGGAATATCCGAATAGTTATCCCCCTCGAGAGGAAAAAGATAAGCCGGGATATCCGGTGACTCATTACACGATGAAATTAGAGGAGATGGAGAAGAAAACGAAGAAAATGAAGCAGCCTCACGAGAAAAATAATCGAGAATGGTCTTCAAATGCGAATTAATATTATCAAGAGAAGTTTGCAATTCAAAATACGCATTATCGATTGAATTAAAATTTAGAGGCACGGCGCTTTGCGGGGCAAAATCATAAGAAAAATAAGACGGGTTCCCCATCTCCCAAGTAGGATAAAAATTGGAGTAGGAGTCAAATTGGCCACTTTGACCTGCTTTAGAAAAATTGAAATCAAAAGAGGGAGGGGTTCCCAAAAGACATTCAGAATAAAAGTGGTCGGGCGACCCGCAAAAATTACAAAAAGCGCCGAAAGAAGATGATTCCATAAAAAAACTGTTAGCAAAAAGAAAGAGAAAATTTAATTTTTTGATTCTTTTTTTGTTTTGTTAAAAAAATGTTTTTGTTTTTGTTTTTTTTTTGAATTTTAGTAGAAGTAATAAACTCGATGCTTTCGTAATATTGCCAAAATAGTCTCCGACAACGGCGCCAAAAACTTGATGTGCTAAAACCCGAACAGGCAAGTGTACCTGTCGAATTGTAGTATCAAGGTCGTATTAAAACTCGGGGCAGGCAAGTACTATTACTCCCAACGACTCTATTATCCTACCGAACGATTGATTGTGTTTTGAGAATTTTTTTCGGAGAAAAACTAAAGGTAATTTTTAGACAGAAAATTTATAATAAAAAGTTAGCATTCGATCGAAGATTCACCACGAAACGAGATGAGGGAGATAAAAAGTATAGTTTTATTCTTGCAAATCAAACTTGACCGTGATGGATCCGATATTAGGAAATAATCTCGCTAGAACATTAAATCCCCTGACTTATAGACGTTTTGGCCGAAATCTCTTTCAAGTCAAAAAGGCCTAAAGCCGCATTATCGAGGTGACCCGCACTATTAGATTTGACACCAATCCGAAAGCTTTACGTCATCCTATCTCTAGGGTTGTGTTCAACTCCTTGCTTCTTTGAGTGATCTTTCAAATCAACGAGTCTCTCGATTACTATGAAATGAGATCAAATGTCTACTACCGTATACCGGAAATACGGAGTCGACTCGATAAAAATCAAAGAAGGATCGAATATAATTTTGACAAAAATAAAACTAAAGAGTAAATGAGGTCCTCATATCATTTCATGGATCCTCACGATCGAATGCTAAGGGAAATTAGCTACGCATAATCGAAAGGGAAACCAAAATAAGAGAAGGAAATAACATTTTCATTACTTAATAAAGAAGGGGGTACACAATAAAAAGAACAAGACAATATTATCCTACAAAAACAAAGTTACACTAGCAGAAAAGAAAAACAACAAGTAAAAAAGGGAAGAACTCTCTCTTGAACTAGCCATCTCACTTGCTCTCCCTCCAATTCAACCTTCCAATGCATGAGACATGGGTTCCTTTTATAGGAGAGGGACAAGGTTCTAGAATGAAATGAAGAAGAGGGGGCAAGGGGGGTGGCCGGCCATGCATAGGGGAGAGGATGCATGTATGTCATTTATGAGGGGAGAGGGAGATGATGAGATTCATTGCATTTTATAAAAATAGAGAATGTAAAATAGAGAGGGGGAGATGAATGAGGAATAAATAAGAAAGAGGGGATAAATGAGGGGATGAATAAGGAAAAAAGAGAAATAAAAGAGGGGGAAAGAGAGCGGCCGGCCATGTATAGTGGTAAGGTGCATGCATATGGAAATTAATGAGGAGGGGGAGAGAGGGCATGAGGTGGTCGGCCATGCATGGGTAAATGAGCTATTTTGTAGTGGGCTTTGGGTAGGGGATGCTCTTGCAAATGTGGGCTGTTTTGGTGGAAGAGGGCTGCTCCAAAGGCTGCTTTATGTGGTACCGGGCTGCTCCATGTTGGGGAAGGTTGGTCATGGGCTGCATCATGTAGAAGGGCTGCTCCATGTACAAGGGCTGCACCATGACTTGAGGGCGCGGGTAGCATGTAGGGGGGCTGCATCATGATGTGGGCTGCACCATAAGTGGTCGGGCTACTCCATGGTGAAGAAGTGGGCTGCACATGAACATAAAAACAAAACATTAGTTAATACAAATAAAACTAAACATTACAAACATAACATATCATACTATTAATTAATTATATTCATAACAAAACACAAGTAAACATAACACCTATACTAAAACTATAGATTTTTATATCAAAACATAACAAAATAAAATTGCAACATAACAAGCAAATAAAACTATAATAAAACTAGGAATTATAATATCTGAAAGTCCACCTAGTGTCAACTATGTGCACCTATGGGGGGGGATAGGTGACAAGTAGTGCTTTTGCGGAATTTACGAGAGTACCTGCACAATAAAAATAAAGTGCACAGCACACAGAAAACACAGCAAATTTATAGTGGTTCCCCGACTTGGGTACATCCACTTTCCCCCTTCGACCTATCTCCCCAACAAGGGACGACTCGGTCACTTCTCCAATGGGATTGAAATCCAATCCCTGCACTAACGGAAGGAGCCCTTCCACACGTGAGAGTCAACACTCCCACAAACCGGGTTGCACCCAACCCTTACAACATGGAACAAAAGTTCCTTTACAACGAAATTAAATATAGAGTGTATGCGTGATACAAACTTCTTTTGGAGACTACGGTGTTCCTCTTGTTCGACGACGTGTTCTTGAAGTCGATGAAGAGTCTACAACCTTGGTCTCTCTTGGAGAGGATCTCCCCGGAACCGGCGGCGGCACACGAGCGGCGACTAGCTTCGGTATCGGCGGTAACGAAGGTGCGCTGCTGCAGTACTATGAGATCCAAACTTCGTTGCGAAGCAAGCTCGGTCTACAAACGGTCACACGAGGATCGGTCGTCTCGATCGATTCGGATGGGAAGTTTTTCCCGATCAACAAATCGAGAGACAAAGGATCTCTGGATAGACGCGTGAGACTCAAGCCTTGCTAAGCTTCTGTCGCCGGAGATCGGGAAGAAGAGCGATCAGCAGCGGCGACGGACTTGCGCGAGCGGCGACGGAGGCGGCGGAGAGATTTCGCGATATTAGGGTTTCCGCTTGCTCGGCTTCTTTCTGTGTTCGTATTCTGTTCAAAATACCTGTATATAAATACTGTAGAAGTTTTCCAATATGACCGTTTGTGGGACCCACAATAGAAATCCCCAAATCCCGGTCCAGGAATTTAACAGCGGCAGAATCCGGTTCAGGAAATTCCAGAGAAAACGCCAAGGAAAAATCGGCGAGAATCGCAGGCGATTCTCGACGAATCGGCGAGAATCACCAAGTTATTCTCGACGATTCATCGAGAATCGTTAGTGATTCTCGCCGAATCACTTATTGATTCTCAACGAATTTCACTTTGAATACATGAGCTGCTTGGCCACTGGTTCGGCGAGAATCACTAGTGATTCTCGCCGAATCTTACTTGGCACCGTTTTGAGGTAGCCAGAAGGAGTCGGCGAGAATCACTAATGATTCTCGTCGATTCGGTGAGAATCACTAGTGATTCTCGGCGAATTTTCCTTAGACGAATTTTCGTCTTCCACCCAGGAGCTGCTCCTTGATCCATCCATGCTCCTTGTCTTCTCTTGCATATGAACTGCCCTGTACTTGAAAGTAAGGGCACTCCAATAGAGAGAGTACACGTAGGCCAACACACTGATCTGCTCAACGTGGGATTACGTCGTGCAGACCCGTGTATATTGACCTACTGCACCCTGACATTGGTGTGCACTTAGCGTGGAGGAACTGCAAGCACAACTTGAAAGAGTTTATCAAATACATAGTCTATTGACCTTAGCTTGTCCAGGGGCTTCTTCAAATCAGGTACATTGTGGATACAATACCCAACAATCTCCCCCTATTTGAAGAAGCCTAAACCCTACAAGATAAGGTGAATAGAGCAAATGGAAATGAAAGCCATAAACTTAACATTGAGTTGTGTCATCCCTTACCAATACCAATTTCTTGGGAGCAAGCTTGGAGCCACCTTAGCCTTGGTCCTGAGAGGGTAATCTCCCCCTTTTCGACTTCTGCAAATAGGGGTCAGTAGCGTTTGGCCCTTAGCTCCCCCTCAGTTCTTGCAGCTGTACTCACGCTGGAGTTCCCTGCTCCCCCTCAGATCATGCACTAGTCTGGAGCTTCTGTAGTCTTCAATCTTCATAATTGAACATTCCCAATTCAGTCTTGAAAAGATTGAACTTGGCCTCATCTAAGGGCTTTGTGAATATATCAGCAATCTGCTTGTCCGTGGGGACATAACAGAGAGAGATGTCCTTGTTTTCCACATGCTCCCGAATGAAGTGGTAGCGCACTTCAATATGCTTCGTTCTGCTGTACGAGACAGGATTGTTGGCAATGGCAATTGCACTGGAGGAGTCGCAGTACATTGGAATTTCCTTGAACTGAAGGTTGTAGTCGGCCAACTGGTTTCTGATCAAAAGGAGTTGTGCGCAACAGCTGCCTACTGAGATGTACTCAGATTCTGCTGTAGAGGTAGCCACACAGTTCTGCTTCTTGCTGTTCCATGAGATAAGCCTTCTTCCGAGGAATTGACACGTCCCGGAAGTGCTTTTCCTGTCATCCCTACTCCCTGCAAAATCAGCATCTGAAAAGCCTACTAGCTCGACATTATTGGTTCTCGGGTACCACAAGCCAAGATTAGGAGTACCTTTAAGGTATCTTAGAATTCGCTTTGCAGCGACATAGTGAGATTCCTTAGTGTTCACCTGATATCTGGCACAGACACATGTGGAAAACATAATATCCGGTCTACTGGCAGTAAGGTAGAGCAGGGATCCAATGATGCTTCTGTATTTGGTTTCATCGAAAGGTTTACCTTTCTCATCCTTATCCAGAGACATGGTGGATCCCATTGGAGTCCTCATAGAGGTTGCACTCTCCATACCGAATTTCTTAAGGAGTTCATTTGTGAACTTCGTCTGAGAGATGAAGATTCCATCCTCAGACTGTTTCACCTGAAGTCCTAAGAAATACTTGAGCTCTCCCATACTGCTCATTTCAAACTTTCCTTGCATAAGTTTAGAAAACGTTTTGCAAAGATTGTTGTCCGTTGAGCCGAATATTATGTCATCAACATAGATTTGCACCGGCAAAATCTTGCCTTTGACTTCCCTGAGAAACAATGTTTTATCTATTTTACCTCTGGAGAACTTGTTCTCAAGAAGAAAACTAGATAAAGTCTCATACCAAGCTTGTGGAGCTTGTTTCAACCCATATAAGGCCTTATTAAGAAAATAAACATGATTGGGATAAGAAGGGTCGACAAAACCTGGGGGTTGAGCGACGTATACTTCCTCTTTCAGGTCTCCGTTCAGGAATGCCAATTTCACATCCATTTGATAGACCGTGAATCCTTTGTGTGAAGCATACGCCAGGAACAACCTGATTGCCTCGAGCCTTGCGACTGGTGCGAAGGTCTGGTCGAAGTCAATCCCTTCCTCCTTTCTGTAACCTTGAGCCACCAGCCTGGCCTTGTTCTTTACGATGACACCATGTTCATCCAGCTTATTTCTGAAGATCCACTTCGTGCCAATGACATTCTGCTTGTATGGTCTGGGAACCAGCGTCCAAACATTGCAGCGTTCGAATTGATGTAGTTCCTCTTGCATGGCCAGAATCCATGTCGCATCCTTGTTCTCCACGTCGAACTTCTTTGGTTCAACCTGTGACAGGAAGCTGAGATGCAATACTTCGTTAATGGTACCTCTTCGAGTTCTGACACCGACACGAGGATCTCTGATGATCTGATCTCTGGGATGATCCCTCACGTGCCGGAGCTCTAGAAGTCTGGCGTCTGGAGCTTCAACTACTGCTTGGGCTTCTCTTTCTTCCAAGAGATTTGTTTCATCTTGATCTTCAACATTTTCAGATGACGTGGAGGTGGATACTTTGACGAACTTAGGAGTGTCATCTTTAGCGGGGTCATCCAGACTCAGCTGTTTCAATCGTGCACCTGCATCTTCAAGAATACCACTGGAAGAGTTGCTGTGAAGCAAACTTCCTTCATCAAATACAATATTTATTGATTCTTCTACCACTAGGGTTTTCTTATTGAAGACCCTATATGCCCGACTGTGGGCACTATAGCCCATGAATATGCCTTCGAAGCATTTTTCACCGAACTTAGTACGCGGGTACTTCCCATTATTCAGTACATAGCATCTGCAACCAAAAATCCTCAAGTAGGACATGGTTGGTTTCCTGCCTTTCAGTAGTTCGTAAGGCGTCTTACGATGATGCTTGTTGATCAATGCGCGGTTTTGTACATGACAAGCTGTATTGACAGCCTCTGCCCAGAAGTATTCCGGGAGAGAGGCGTCATTCAACATTGTCGTGCAAGCTTCAATGAGAGTTCTATTTCTCCTCTCCACAACTCCATTTTGCTGAGGAGTGCGTGGGGAGGAAAACTCATGAAAGATACCTTGTTCTTCACAAAATTCCGTCATAGCACCAGACTCGAATTCTGTTCCATGGTCACTTCTGATTTTGACCACTGAGCAGTTAAATTCGTTCTGAACCTGCTTGACAAAACTGGTGAAGATGTCAAAAGTATCTGACTTTCGTTTCAAAAAGAACACCCAAGTAAACCGAGAGTGATCATCAACTATCACTAGCGTATATGACTTGCCTCCCAAGCTATGAACTTGCATTGGACCAAACAAGTCCATATGTAACAGGTAAAGACATTGGGAAGAATCTTTGTCTGCAATGCTCTTAAAGGTAGCCCGAGCCTGTTTGCCCATTTGGCATGCAGGACAGGGGCTATCTTTGATGCACTTGATACTGGGAGCATCCCTTACTAAGTTCTTAGAAAATAGCATACTAATTGTTTTGAAATTAATATGTGTCAATCTCTTGTGCCATTGTTCACAAAGAGATGCACTGCCTGTTGCCACAAGGCATACGGGGGTAGATGAATCTATACTAAGAAAATCTAAGCAGAAGATATTTCTGCTCCTAATGCCTGATAATACCGTCTCAGAAGAGGTACGTGAAATTATCAGACATTTATCCTTGCTGAACTTAACGTCATAACCTTTGTCACATAACTGACTTACGCTGATCAGGTTATGGTTTAACCCTTCAACATAAGCCACGTCGGTGATAGAGATGATACCGTTGGAAATCATACCGTAACCTCTGGTGACTCCTCGATCTGACCCTCCGAAGATGACTTTGGGTCCATTCTCGACTGGAGTGTAATCACGCAGTAGGCTTCTTGTCCCAGTCATATGTCGGGAGCATCCACTATCCAAATACCAGATTGGCGTTTTGGTGGCCTTTGGACATTCCTGCAAAACAAAATTAATTTGCCTTAGGAACCCAATCGAATTTGGGTCCTAGATTCCTGGTTAGCACACTCCCCCTCGGTTGGTTAACCCTACGAGTGGTCGGCCTCGCATTGTTAACATGGGGAGTCTCGTAATGCCTTGGATTAAACCAACAATCCACAGTAAAGTGACCAACTTTGCCACAACACCAACAGTCGAATCTGTTGTACCTCTTCCTAGCTCTTGCCTTACCCTGGGAACGGTAGGTACAGCTGGGGCCTTGGATCTGGAGGAGGAGCCCTCACGGTGATAGCAGTCACATGACTTCATCACCTTTTGAATAACAGGCTTGGCTTTTGGTGTCTGCTTTCCATTATGGCCGCTAGAGAATGGACCATAATTTCCTATGTGGATTTCCTCATAAGGTGCCTTGAAGGCACTCTCACCGAAGTTCCGGGGAAAGTTCCAACCATCATACCGGCTCTTTGGCTTTGCAACCGAGGGCCGGAAATGATGCCCAAATGTTGACTCAAAGTCATGTTGGTTGCAAGGAAAGCTAGGCTTTCTGAACGCAACAGGACTAAGAGGAGCCTTACCCTTTTCATCAGCAGAGGCCTTCTTGGCAGCCTTATTCTTCCTCTGGTTCTTGTTTCTCCTAGATGAAGAACCAGATGCCCCTATATGCCCCAAGCCAGCTCCTTTGGCCTGAGCAGAGAAGGTGTCAACGACTGGAAGAACTGTTTTTGGCATAGAGAAGCTCTGTACGATCTTCCTTTCTGCCGCAAGTAGTTCTTCCAATTTATTGACTTCCTCCTGCTTAAGATCAAGGAGCTTCAAAGACTCTGAGTGCTTTGAAGTTACGTCAAGGTGCTCCTGTCGGAGAGAAATCAAGCTAGTGACCTCTTCCCTTAGGGATACACACTCACCCTTAAGGAATTTTACTTCCTTCTTCTCAGCCTTCAGTCTCTTGCGGCACTCGTCAAAAGTGTTGAGCAGAAGCTCATACTTCTCGAGGAGCTCAGCTTCACGGGCCGAAGGGCCATCCTCAGGTTCATCATCCTGAGACTCAGGATCAGAGTCGGAGTCGGAGAGAGGGGTGTGAGCTTTTACCTTCCCAGTGAATGGGGGGCATTCTCCTTCTAAGTCCGATCGACCCACCAGCCCGAAGTAGGCTTCTTCATCATCACTAGAGTCTGAGGAATCAGACTCACTTAGTGTCTTTGGCCGTTTAGCGATGTAGCTTCGCTCCTTCTTCTTGTCTCTGGAGGACTTGTTCTCCTCTTCTTTCCCTTTTTCCCTCTTGCCTTGATAGCAGTCGGCCACGACGTGTCCTGGCTTGTTGCATCCAAAGCAGATAATGTCAGAGGAGCGATGTTTGTTCGGTCTAGATGCATACCTGTCAGAAGAGTAGTTTTTCTTCTGAAGCCTGGAGGAGGAGCCGTCTCTCTTTCTTTGATTCCTCATCTTGAGGAACTTCTTGAACTCTAGAGTGATGAGGGAGAAATCCTCCTCCGACAGCTCTGAGCTCGAGGAGCATGGCTCGGAGTCCTCCTCCTCATCCTTTTTCCTGGCACGGTATGACACCGTACCATTGCCTCTTCTGGAGTGACTGGCTTTTAGAGCCACAGTCTTTTCCTTTGCAGCAGCCTTTTCTGCTTCTTCCTCAGCTTTCCTGGTGTTCAGCTGAAGCTCATAGGACATCAGCTTCCCAAACAGTATTTGTGGATCAGTTTCTGCCAGTCTGCCAAATTCTCTGATGGCGCAGATCTTTGTGTCCCATTCCTTAGTAAGGGACCTAAGGAATTTGTCATTGAGTTCACCATTAGTGAACACTCTTCCGTACCCCTTGAGGGCGTTGACAATCTTTAGGAAGTTCTCGTAGGTGACCCCGATCTCTTCCTTCGGCCCTTGTCTGAAGGCCTCATACTTCTGGTTCAGGAGGGATCTCCGATCATCCCTCACTTCATCTGTGCCCTCCATTAGAATGATCAGGCACTGCCAGATCTCCTGAGCTGTCCTGCAGTTGCTGAAGTTCTGCATCATAGAGTCATCAACTGCGCTGACCAGGATGTTTCTTGCCTTCATGTCAAGACCCACTAGTACCATCTCATCCTTGTCCATTTCAGAGAGTGTCTTCGGCACTTTCTTGGTGGGATCGATGGTGGAGGCCTTAGTGGGGACATAAGGTCCCTCCAGCACGATCATGAAAAGTCGAGGATCCACTACTTCCATGTAGAATCTGATCCTTTCCTTCCAGATAGGAAAGTTGAGTCTGTTGCACACTGGGATCTTGCCGGAGTACTTGAGCCCGTCCATAGTAGATGTATGTCTCCTTGTTGACACTAGTGGCAGGATTCAACTCAAGGTGTTAACCTTTTTGTTGAGTAACCTCCCTCTGATACCACTTGAAAGTCCACCTAGTGTCAACTATGTGCACCTATGGGGTGGATAGGTGACGAGTAGTGCTTTTGCGGAATTTACGAGAGTACCTGCACAATAAAAATAAAGAGCACAGCACACAGAAAACACAGCAAATTTATAGTGGTTCCCCGACTTGGGTACATCCACTTTCCCCCTTCGACCTATCTCCCCAACAAGGGATGACTCGGTCACTTCTCCAACGGGATTGAAATCCAATCCCTGCACTAACAGAAGGAGCCCTTCCACACGTGAGAGTCAACACTCCCACAAACCGGGTTGCACCCAACCCTTACAACACGGAACAAAAGTTCCTTTACAACGAAATTAAATATAGAGTGTACGCGTGATACAAACTTCTTTTGGAGACTACGGTGTTCCTCTTGTTCGACGACGTGTTCTTAAAGTCGATGAAGAGTCTACAACCTTGGTCTCTCTTGGAGAGGATCTCCCCGGAACCGGCGGCGGCACACGAGCGGCGGCTAGCTTCGGTATCGGCGGCAACGAAGGTGCGTTGCTGCAGTACTATGAGATCCAAACTTCATTGCGAAGCAAGCTCGGTCTATAAACGGTCACACGAGGATCGGTCGTCTCGATCGATTCCGATGGGAAGTTTTTCCCGATCAACAAATCGAGAGACAAAGGATCTCTGGATAGACGCGTGAGACTCAAGCCTTGCTAAGCTTCTGTCGTCGGAGATCGGGAAGAAGAGCGATCAGCAGCGGCGACGGACTTGCGCGAGCGGCGGCAGAGGCGGCGGAGAGATTTCGCGATATTAGGGTTTCCGCTTGCTCGGCTTCTTTCTGTGTTCGTATTGCGTTCAAAATACCTGTATATAAATACTGTAGAAGTTTTCCAATATGACCATTTGTGGGACCCACAATAGAAATCCCCAAATCCCGGTCCAGGAATTTAACAGCGGCAGAATCCGGTTCAGGAAATTCCAGAGAAAACGCCAAGGAAAAATCGGCGAGAATCGCAGGCGATTCTCGACGAATCGGCGAGAATCACAAAGTGATTCTCGACGATTCGTCGAGAATCGTTAGTGATTCTCGCCGAATCACTTATTGATTCTCAACGAATTTCACTTTGAATACATGAGCTGCTTGGCCACTGGTTCGGCGAGAATCACTAGTGATTCTCGCCGAATCTTACTTGGCACCGTTTTGAGGTAGCCAGAAGGAGTCGGCGAGAATCACTAATGATTCTCGTCAATTCGGCGAGAATCACTAGTGATTCTCGGCGAATTTTCCTTAGACGAATTTTCGTCTTCCACCCAGGAGTTGCTCCTTGATCCATCCATGCTCCTTGTCTTCTCTTGCATATGAACTACCATGTACTTGAAAGTAAGGGCACTCCAATAGAGAGAGTACACGTAGGCCAACACACTGATCTGCTCAACGAGGGATTACGTCGTGCAGACCCGTGTATATTGACCTACTGCACCCTGACATTGGTGTGCACTTAGCGTGGAGGAACTGCAAGCACAACTTGAAAGAGTTTATCAAATACATAGTCTATTGACCTTAGCTTGTCCAGGGGCTTCTTCAAATCAGGTACATTGTGGATACAATACCCAACAATATCCTAACACAACAAGACTTTAAGAAGAAATAAAACAAGACATGGATAAAAATACTTAAAACATATAATTAAACTAGGAATTTTGCATACTAAACTACCCCAAAAACGATAACTAAAACAAGTCATCAGGCAGCAGCAAAAGTAGCATGGACATCAACCCTTTTTCGTCCCTCTTGGCTCACCAACACCTCTACAGGGACAATCCAACCAACGGTGGCAAACAATGGCAACAGTCAGCATTCAGCTGACCAAATTATAACGACCCTACCCCTTTCTCGGGGCAGTGGTATTCTTACCTGCAGGCATAGCATATCACAAGCATGACTATCTCATATAATGTGCTTTCACGCACACATGTCATCACAACTGTCAGCCACCTGGCCCAACAGTCCGTGCACTCAGGGCACATTCTTGGTGTACTGGCAAATCATTTGCCCACCACCGTATCAGGGTCACAGCCTAATGACAACTCACTTGAACATTTACTCCATGGCGTGCAGCTGGAGTTCTAGTTGTAATGCACCAGGATGGGCCCATAGCCCCCCATTGTGTCATGGCACGCAGGCCTACGACTCTCACTATGCGCTCTAACAGGCCGCACCTTCTGGTCTCACGTCGGACGGACATAACGCAGGTCGGATCCTCCACCCCTCATTGCTCAAATTGCCTTACCATCACCGAGTACGGCGTACTTGCGGCTAAATAAAGGTGCGGGTTGGTCTCACCAGTCCTGTTCTGACATTCAAGCCTGGGTATTTCTCTTACACCCATTATATCACAACATTAGTGGGTCTTTCCTTGGCACACCAGTACTTCCTGCTACTCTCTTCGCAGGTGGACACCGCAAATAGCACAAATGTCAGGGGTCTTTCCTGGCGACCTTGCCAGTACTTCATGTTACTCTCTTTTCACAGGTCGAACCCAACGGCACAAGCAGCACAAGCATTCTACGGGTATTTTCCTGGACTACCACTCCAGTACTTCCTGCTACTTCCTTTCACAGGTCTAACCTGTCGACTCCTAAACTACACGTTTATCACGGAGTCTTCTCTGGTTCGTATGCAACATCACCAATTCAGACTAACCTGTCCAGATGGGCTTCACACAGCATGCCTATTCCGTACTCCATTTCTGAATCTATATGCTAACAAAGGGGATTCCATGAATCAACCCAAAGACTCCCAAAATCAGCCACCTTTTGGTGGGGGAATCACATACATATGCCAAAAAGGAAGCCTTCATATGGCTAGGAAGAAAGGTCGTTACCCTTGAAGACCGTTTCGGTGACATGAACGCCTAGCTGGCTCGAAAGAACCGCAAAAGCTTTTCCTCCGCAACGCAGGCCTCGTATCTTTCGTCGGAAAACCGCAGCAGCACCGGTGACCAGCGCCTTTCCTCCTCCTCCTTCTTCCTCTCCCTTTCTCACACTTTCTCTCACTAAGAGTGTAGAAAGAGAAGACCAAATGCAAAATGAGATTTCCCTTCTCATCCACGACATTAAGGAAACAGGGAGGCAGCTCAGCCATTGGATCCCAACTGAAGGACCGGACGGCCACGATTGCCCTCAAAATCATAATTTTTGCCTGACACGGCCTGTGACAGGCCCGTGTCCCAGGCCGTGTACCTCAAGTGTCACTTAACCGACTTATCCAATCTAGTGACAGACCCATGTGACATGCCCATATCATGGGCCGTGTCACCCGACACGCCTTTAGACACGCCCGTATCTATGGCCGTGTTCATCAGGCTAAAAAATCTCAAAATCACCCGAGACTCTCACGGCCTGTGACATGCCCATGTCTCGAGCTGTGTGCCCATACACGGCACCAGACATGCCCCAGCTCAAATTCATCGGGCTGAGTTTGTCGACCGCGCTGACACGCCCTGTGACACGCCCATGTCACAGGCATGTCCTAAGCACTCGACGATTGTCGACCAAAGTTTGTCGACCACTCGTCGACTGTTCCTCCCTAACACTCGTGGAACACAGGACACGCCCTGGGACATGCCCGTGTCCCAGGCCGTGTCACCCCAAAACTTTGCCTGCTGAAAAATGGGTTGTTACACAATATATAGTAGGTTGTGTTGACAGCCTCACCATAGTAATTTTCTAGTAGTGAGGAGTCACTCAACATAGTTCTTTCTACCTCTATCAGGGTCTTGTTCTTTCTCTCAACCACTCCATTTTATTATGGAGTTCTGGGAGAGGAGAATTCTTAGGAGATATCTTATTCTTGATAGAAATTTGTCATAACACCAGAATGAAATTTTGTCTTATAGACACTTCTCACTTTGACCACAGAGAAGTTCATTTCATTCTGAATGGACTTGAAAAATGTCATAAAGACATTAAGTGTGTGTGACTTCTTTCTAATGAAGAAGACCCGCATATATCTATAGTGATCACCAACTATCACAAAAATATACAACTTCCCTCCTAAACTTTGAATGGGCAAAGGACCAAAAAGATCAATGTGCAACAAATATAGACATCTAATAGAATCTTTGTGTGCAATGCTTTTAAAAGTGCCCCTTGTTTGCATTCTCGTTTGGCATGCATGACATGGATCATTTTTAATGCATTTAAATTTAGGTCCATCCCTAACTAGGTTTTCAGTGAACAATTTGTAAATTATTTTGTAGTTAATGTTAGTTAATCTCTTATGTTATTATACATATAGAGATTCTTTCTCATTAGGTATAAGACAAACGGGAATAGAAAAATTAGAACAAATGAAATCTAAATAATAAACATTTCCACTCCTGGTTCCTAAGAGATTTTTCTCTAAGTCAATTGTCTTTTTGATCTGACACTTGTCCTTATGGAATTCAATGATATAGTCTAAATCATACATTTGACTTATGCTTGCAAGGTTATGTTGCAACCCCTCCACACAAGCTACCTGTGGGATAAAGACTGTCATTAGTGATCATATCATAGCCTTTGGTGACCCCTCTATCAGAACCTCGAAAGATGACCTTTGTTCCATTCTTTATTAGGGTATACTTCTTAAGAACGCTCCTTATTCTAGTCATGTGTCTGGAACATCCACTATCCAAGTATCATATTTTCTTGAGATTGGTACATGAACTATCCAGCAATAAAATTTTAGTTTACCTTAGGAACCCAACCATCCTTGGGTCCTTGGTTCCTAACAGTATTCGAAACAAACTTTCTATTGAAAGAACTAATAGGTAGAAAGGCCTTATTTTCATGAGTCATGATTGGATTGTACCAGCAGCCCATAGCAAAGTGCCTCACTTTACCACAGCACCAACACTCATGAATGTTACACCTTCTCTTTTGTACCACCTTGGGGGGTAGAATGTGTATGTAATTGAGTTAGTTTAGAGTTGAAGGCCTTTATATTCTTTAGGTTTCTTTCTGCAGGCAAATGGCTGTGAGAGTGGTGGTAGGTTACCTTACAAAATGGTACTATTTTGTTAGGTACATTTATCGTATTGTCAGCTAGTTGTTGATTCTTAGGAATGGGCCTTTGGTGGGTGGCCACTTCCTTACCTTTAAGAGTGGGTGTTGGTGTACCAAATACAAATGGTTCAAATTGACCCATTTGAATTTCTTCAAGAGGTGTCTTCAGTGCACTCAATCACATTCCATTTCTTCCTCCCCAGTTAGGACCATTGTTAACTTGACTGGAGGAACATCCATTTTTAGGTGACTATACATGTTGTCCTGGTCATAGCTGCTGGATAGAAGAAGCACCCTTTGAAAGGTGGTATGAGGCATAACAGTGTTAGATTTTCCCCTATTTTTAACTGTTGTTGCCTTCCTATTGTAACATATCCCCCCACCCCCTTATGAATTGAGCTGAGAAGGTATCAATGATGGGCAGCATAGTCTGTGGGTTGGAAAAATGGGCCGCAAGATTCCTCTCCTTGAGGAGCTTCCCTTCAAGATCCCTAATGGTCTTGACCTGATGACTAATAGTGCCAAGATGGATGATTGACATCTCTCTCAGCTTGCTGATCTCCATACTCATTTTATATAGTTGGTTAGGGTTGCAAACGAGCTAATCTCGAGCTCGACGAACCTATATTCAATGGGCTCGAACTCGAGCATGGTAGAGCTTGATGAGCTTGGCAGAGCTCGGCAAAGCTAGATGAGTTCACCTGAGCTCCATGAGATGTCTGAGCTCCACAAGCTCGCTTGAGCTCCTCGAGCTTGTCTGAGCTCCACGAGCTGACCTGAGATCCACAAGCTTGCCTGAGCATTACAAGCAAAGGTTGTCAAGATTTATCCTCTTCCACGAGCTGCTCACCCGTCTTCCGTTGTTAGCCACTCGTCATTCACCTCTGATGGCTCGCCGCTCGCGAGAAAGACAAGATGAAATGATATTAATATAATATATTATTTAAAATATACTTATAAATATAAATGAATCTCATACCTATCAGTCAGTCAGATGAATCAGAAGTATGACCTCGGAAGTTGGAACCCGATAAAGATAGCCTTGAGGCCCTCGAGCAGTTGGCATTTTCAGCACTATAGTAGTCAAATATATCATATTATTACAATATATTTATTAATATTAATATAATATATTATTTAAAATATGTATATATAAAATCTCGCGAGCCCATGAACAAGGTTTACTGGGCTTGACCTCGGCTCAAAAACAAGCTCGAGCTCGACATGCTTGAGCTCGAGTTGAGTATTTTGAGAACCAGCTATTTGATCTCCCAAGCCGTCTCTATAAGACCCCCTCCCGAAACACAAAACACGGCACGAGGGGAGTCTTATGCCCAGAACAGCTGCCTTGTAGTATCATTAGCACACGGGCTAACCTGTACCACAAGACACCTATCATGCTGGCTATAACCAATAATAACCAATGCCAACCCAACCAAGAATATAAAACAGAGGTCAATCCACGCATAAGTAAAATAGTCCAAAAAATGCATCAAGAAAAAGAAGCTACAACAAGCTTCTATAATATCAGAGTATGATAACAACTTACCCAAAGGGGCTACATCATTAGTCTTTCAAACTAACATCGGTCACTGATGGTAGCGATGGCACCGTCCCTTCAGGCCCTATCGTCATGGCCTGGCTGTCCTGCTGCATAACCTGTTGCTGCTCTGTCTGCGGGGTTTCCTCCTAAAAATGAAGACGTAGCAACTATTAGTCATAAGACTAAGTGGCTATCACATCCGCTCCCCCGGCGACTCCTCGGCACCGGGCGGAGAAAAGAACAAGGGTACAACATATATGAATAAAATAGTAGTACAAACAGGTGGTATAGAGTGAGCAATGTAATGTATATCAGCAGTATAATAAATGAGTAAACAATCTACTCTAGCATTTCTATCAACTACAGCAGTACATGAAAAATATAAAGCTACAATAAAAAGTATCTTAACTTATATGAATACTCATACAGACATATAAGTTGAGGATCGGCTCAGCAGTAAAGTAACTCATCATATAAGAGTGCCCATGAAAACTTATACAATGATGATCTTATGTATGCAATGAAATATAATGTCATAAATGCAATGCAATGACTCACCCATGATAACGCACATGCAACTACTATGTCGACACATACTTGTAGTTCCCACTTTTCGAGCATGTAGCTAACCTCTCTGGCGTCAACCATCATGGCCAGGTGGTGATAGTAGAGCGGGCTTCTCCAATACTAGGCGGGCATCCACACTACCAAGCCTAGATCTCCATACGCCTCAATGCTAAGAACACAATAGCGGAGCTCACATGAGTACTACGACTTAGAAGGGGTCTCGGGTAGATGTGCACCAAGAGCCCAGCCCAACTAGCCTATATTAGTGGCACGGAAGGTGCCTCTATGAACAAATCACCAAAGGACCAAGGCCAACCGTCCACTAGCACGTAGGGTGCCTCAGGAGGTGAGCACCGAGGACCAAGGCCCAACCATGCCAGTCTAGCTCTCAACTCCCGTCGGTGTGACAACTAGCGAGCATGTAGTCCTGCCACACTATCCTTAACCCAGATTACACCGCGTGTCGAATCACACCACATGCATTTCACATGCGGGGCTCCACATTGAGCACCCTTTTAATTATTCACATTTCGTGCTCAACAGTACGCAAGTGCTCCACACCGAGTCTCTTAACAATACATAATTGTAGTGCGGCAACACATACGCACTTTCAACCCTTCCACGTTTTTATGCATCCAAGCATACCAAGGGCTCACCATCAACATAATGGTACTCCACACATATTCACCAACCATTTGGTTATCATAATTACATGTATACTATGATCACATGACTTTAACAATACTGGTTACAATTCTTTTATCAAGTTCGAAATATTCATGTACTTATGGATCTACCAACTAAAAGCCATCAATTATTTGTTCATCGCAATTACTACAAATTATGTACAGCAAACTTAAAGTCAACCTCATCATTATTCATTGTATTACCATTATCAAGTACATCCCTATCGATTCACATATTTAAGTCATTCCTACCATCCCAACTCGTCAATCCATTTGTTCACTAACCTCCACTAAATCACCTCGATCAAGTACACTTTACTACACCATTTGTTCATTAGCGATCTATCCAACAAATGTCATTAACATATTTTATCACAATTACTTATAGACTAAATTCAACAAAACATTAACGTTAATGTACTACAATCTCTCTACCAAACCCAAAGCCGATACAAAACAAACACGAGAACTATATATATAGGAGTGATTACTGTACAACAGCTTCGATCGGGGATTCCTAGGGCTACAGGAACCCGGTGAAGGTGTGTAACCACTCGTTGGAAAGTTATTTCCAAGGAATACGACTTTCATGTTTAGTGGAAAGCCCAGATCTGGCTGCATCTCATCTGAAAATGGACTCGAAGATTGCTGCGCGCAGAAAATAGATTTCGCGCATCTTAAAGCAGATCGAAGGTCATCGGTTCGTCTTCTTCCTCCAACCAAAGTTTCCAAATAACATCCAAACATTCTCCTCCCTTATTCACCCTCATATGGCTACATCTCATCACAAACCCATCCACGAACTTCATTTGAAGTGAGGGAAGGTTGAAGACTCTAATTCCTAGGACACAAGTCCTAGCATGGCCTCTTCCTAGAAACCTTCTTCTCACAAATCAAGACTCTTTTGAGTTGATATCTCTCCTAGGAATAACTAGAGATCTATCACCAAGGGAGAGGGTAGGAAGCTAACCTCATTCCAGCATTTCTTCCATCTCCAGCCATGGATCTTGTCACCCTTCTTAGCGGCATCTTCTTCTCCATGGTTGGTGTTTGTTCTTCATGAGAAAGAAGAGGAAGAGTGTGTTGGGTACATTGGTTTAAATGTACCTGATTTGAAGAAGCCTCACCCTACTCAATGATATACATAAAAATGTATTTGATGTATTTTGAGTTGCCTTGTGCAGGTTAAGTATTTGCAGGGAAAGCAGAAAAGATTCTAAGTCCATGTGTCGACACCCAGAAGGAAAGTGTCGACACTTAAGAAAACTTGTGTCGACACCCAGAGAAGCAGTGTTGACACTTGGAGTAATTGTGTCGACACCAGGGATGCAGAGTCGACACCAGACAGAAAGTGTCGACATAAGGAGCTGTGTCGACACTCAATGAATAGAAGTCCAGTGAAGCTGTGTCGACACTTAAAAGCAGTGTCGACACCTAGAGGAACTGTGTCTACATCAGAAAGTGTCGACACTTGGAGGTTGTGTCGACACTCAGCAAATTTCAGTAGAGTCTAAGTATAAGTGTCGACATAATGAGGAATGTGTCTACACACAGTAGAAGATTCGGCACTTGAAGAAAGTGTCGACACAAGAAAGAATGTGTCGACACTCAGCAGAAGACTCAATACATGAAGAAAGTGTCGACACAAGGAGCTGTGTCGACACTTAGCAAAGTTCAACAAAATTCTAAGTACAAGTGTCGACACAAAGGAGATGTGTCGACACTCAGCCAAAGACTCAACAGAAGAAGGATGCGTCGACATAAGGAGAAGTGTCGACACTCAGCAAGTATCAACACAAAAGGCATGTGTCGACACCAAGAAGAAGTGTCAACACTGAACAAGTTCAACACAAGAAGTTGTGTCGACACAAAGGAGTTGTGTCGACACTTACAAGAATTCAGCAATGTACTGAAGAACAAGGACTTGTGTCAACACACAATATCAGTGTCGACACATGATGAAGAAGCTGTGTCGAGAAGTGAATTCTACAACACAAGGGGTTGTGTCGACACCTTGAAGACTAGTGTCGACACTTAGTCAACTTGTGTCGACACTTGGTCTATAAGTGTCGACACTTAAAGACAGATTGTCTCGACACTTTCACATAGTTATAGATATTTCAAGAACTGACTGGATGACTTGACAGCTGCCATTCCAGCCGGTCTACTGCACCTGTCAGAGTTGTCAGAAAGCTGTTAGGAATCGGATCAGCCGGTCACTATGAAGAAGGCCTATATATAGGCTTATACTGTCAACAGAAACAGATGATTAAGAGATTGAAAAAGAAAAGAAGATCTAGCTATTCATTGAAGAATCAAGTGAAGATCTAAGAAGTTGGAGAGAGAGAGAGCTCCATCCAAGAAGACAGCCGTTGGAACCAGGCTGTGAAGAAGGGTTCAGACCTAGTTCTGAATCTTAAGTTGCAGTGATTGAAGATCAGCTGCAGAGAATCAATCTTATTGTGTTCTACATTCAAGAAGCTTTGAAGAAAAGCCAAGTGAGATTGTTCTCAGCAGAGTTCTTTCAAGAACTCATCAAGAACTTATAACTCTTCTCTCTTTTCTCTGAGTTGTAGGAATACTCTTTGTATTCTAAAATTCTTGTAGGATCCTTAGGGATCTGAGTTGTAAGCCTGTAATTATAAAGGCTGAGTGGTAGGGCATGTGTGCCTGAGTGTAGGAGATATATTTCTCTGAGTGTAGGCCTGTTGTGGCTGAGTGTAGGCTTTGTGAAGAAGCTGAGTGTAGGTCTTTGGAGAAGACTGAGTTGTAGGGCCTTGGGCCGGAGCTGTAGGAACCTGTCTGAGGTTCTGAGTGTAAGATCTGAGGATCTGAGATAGTGGAGGAGTTTGGTCGAATCTAGTACACTACTAGATAAGCGAAGGGGGAAAGTGGATGTACCCAAACCTTGGGGAACCACTATAAATCTATATGTTCACTGTGTGCATGTTTTATTCTGTGATTGCTGATTGATTGCTGTGAAAAAGTAGTTAGAACTCTGTGAAATAATCTACAATCTGCCTAAAAAGTTTAAAAAGATTTAGTCACCTATTCACCCCCCCCCCCTCTAGGTGATTAGGTACAATTTCTTTCAAGTGGTATCAAAGTGAGGTTTCTCAAAAAGGACTTAACTATCTGAGTAGATCCTGTTGGCAGATTCAGTATTAGTAAAGTGCAGAATCAAGAAAATCAAGAAACATGGGTTCAACAGAGAATCATAAGGAACTTGGATCCATGAAGTTACCCATTTGCAGAAAAGAGATTTTTGGCATCTAGAAGGAAAGGGTGAGACTGTTTATGGAAGCCTCAGACCCTAGAATATATATCACAGTTAAAGAAGGGTCATATGTGCCTATGAAGGTTTCAGTCCTGGATGCAAATCAGAGAACACCTAAAAACTTTTCTGAAATGACAAAAGATGAGATAATTCTGGCCACCATGGACAAGAGGGCTCAGAACATCATTGTGAGTGCCACAGATGATGCTACATTTCAGAACTTGATACACTGTAAGACATCTAAGGATACGTGGGATACCTTGATAGTGTATATGGAGGGTTCAGAAGAAGTGAGACAGGACAGAAAGTCTTTGTTAAACCAGGAATATGAAAGTTTCAGGCAAGGTAAGTCTGATAGCATAACAGAATGCTATAAGAAATTCTATAGGATTGTTAATGAGTTAATGTCCTATGGAAGAGATTTCAGTAATTATGAGCTAAATGATAAGTTCTTGAGGTCTCTAACAAAGGATTGTGACACCGAGATCTGTGCCATTAGGGAAATGGCCAAGTTAGCAGATATACCTCCTCTAACTTTGTTTGGAAAACTGCTATCCTATGAAATGCAGTTGATGGTAAGGAAAGAGCAGGAGAAGACTACCAGAATTGAGCACAAAGAAAGAGCTGTGGCATTCAAAACAGAAGCCACCAAGAAATATAAAAGTAAGTCTCCATCTCCACCTCCAAAGGTAGCTGAGACTGAGTCAGATGTGTCAGCAAGCAGAAATTCTGAAAGCAGTGAGAGTGATGAGGACTTTGCAGCTTTCACAAGACACTTTCAGAAGTTTCTAAAGAAGAAACACTGTAGGACAAAGCCATCCACTTCACAGGGAAAAGATTACTATTATCAGAACAAGAAGTCATCAAAGAAAGACATGAGAAAGCCCAAGTCAAGCAAAGAAACCTTATCAAAAATTGTTTGTTATTGCTGTAACAGACAAGGACATGTTATTGCTGACTGCCCAGAGAAAAGAAACGAGTCTAATGATAAGAAGAAGACTCAATTCAAGGGCAAGAAGGAAAGGTCCTTTGTTTCCAAGAAGGACAAATTCTTGTCAGACATATCTTCATCAAAAACTGAGTCAGAAGCTGAAGCATACATAGGACTGTTTGCTGAAGAAGAGGAGAGGAGTTCATCCAGATAATGAACTCTATATATGAGCAAGAGGACATTCAGTGACAAGGACTGATGGCATTGTCAGAAGGTGAAAAAATCCAGGATCAGCCTGGACCTAGTAAGGTACAAAATTGTTCTTTAAGTTCAATTTCTAGTACTAGTTCAGATTCAGTTACATCAGCATCAAGTGATGCCAGTGGATCTGAATCTGAAGAGGATATTCATCAGTTGATTGATGAAAATAGAGTTCTGTTGCAAGCATTTAAGAAAAGCAAATCCTTGGCCAAGAGTCAGGCTAAGGAGATTGCAAGTCTCAAAATGGTTGCAACTGATTTTGAGAAGCTGATTGATCAAAAGTTAAATGAAATAGCCAGACTGAAGAACTTAACTGTTATTCAGATGGGGACTATAACATTCAAGAATGATCAAATCAGAAGTCTGGAGATTAGTCTTCAGAAGGAGAGAGATTTAGCTGCTAGGTTTTCTAAACCAAAGTCTGTTCTACCCTTAATTGATGAATTTGTTCATCAAAAAGGTAAAGCTGGACTGGGGTTTACTAAACCTGCTAGGACTGTTCAGTCCAAGTCTAAGGGCAAAGCCCCAGCTCTCAACAAGCCAGCTGTAGATAAAACAGCTAGGAATGTACCTAAGCAAAGGTACAATAGGTTTGAGTGTTGGTGCTGTGGCAAGGTAGGCCACTTTGTCATAGACTGTTGGCATAATACTAATGCCAAAGTGAGTAGCAAACTGCCTGTTGGAAGATCTGCAGGTAGCTTTGTTAAGAGGGAAACTAACCAGCACCAAGGACCCAAGAATTCTTTGGGTTCTAAGGTCAACTAATCTGTTTTGCAGGTAAGTCCAAGTGGCCATGCCCCAATATGGTACTTGGATAATGGATGTTCCAAGCACATGACTAGAACTAGGGGATTGCTAAAGGATTTCACACCAATCAAGGATGGTCCTAAAGTCACCTTTGGTGGTTCTGAAAAAGGAATCATTAAGGGTTTTGGTAACATTTCTAGCTCCCATATTATAATTACTCAAGTGGCTTATGTTAAAGGTTTGAAACATAACCTTATTAGTATAAGTCAACTGAGTGATTTAGGATATGACATCTCATTTGTCAAAGATGGTTGTCATATCAGGAGGTCTAATGATCAAGAGATCATTTTGACAGGTTATAGAAAGAGGAATGCCTATTACCTAGACATTATGTGTGAGACCGATGGTTCTCAAGTGTGTCTTGTAGCTGATGAGAAAGTCTCTCATTGTGTCAAGTGGCACAAGAGGCTAGCCCATCTCAACTACAAGACAATTGGCCAACTTTATAGCAAAGAGTTAGTGAGGAATGGTCCTCAAGTTAAGTGTATTAAAGATGGAATATGTTCAGCTTGTCAAAAGGGCAAGCAGACTAGATCCACCTTTAATAGCATTGAAAACAAAGATGTTGTGAGGTGTTTATACCTCTCGCATATGGATCTCTTTGGTCCTATGTCAGTTCACAGCCTAGGTAGGAAGGTATATACCTTTGTGGTTATAGATGACTACTCAAGGTTTTCCTGGGTGTTCTTCCTTAGACAGAAATCTGAAACACCTAGTATCTTCTATAGCTTTGTCAAATAAATTCAGAATGAGTTAGACAGTACAGTGGTCAAGATAAGAAGTGACCATGGTACTGAATTCCAGTCTGATAGCATGATAAAACTATGTGAAGAATTTGGGATATTTCAGGAATTTTCTTCACCAAGAACACCTCAGCAAAATGGCATTGCTGAGAGGAAAAATAGAACCTTGATTGAGGCTGGTAGGACCCTATTAAGTGACACATCTCTACCATAATATTTCTGGGCTGAGGCAGTTAATACTGCATGTCATGTAATTAATAGGGCTACTATTACTAAAAGCCACAACAAGACTCCCTATGAGATTATGAAAGGCAGAAAACCAAAACTATCCTATTTCAGGATCTTTGGTTGTAAGTGCTTTATACTTAACAATGGAAAGTCTTACTTGACTAAGTTTGCTGCTATATCATAAGAGGGGATCTTTGTTGGGTACAGCAACAATAGTAAGGCTTATCGAGTTTACAACTTGACCACTCAAGTTGTAGAAGAGTCAGTACATGTAGTATTTGATGAAGCTATACTTATTAACCATGAGTTGTCTAGAAGTATTTGCAGCTCCACAGGTGTGACAAAGATGATGGACAAGCTCACTATTGAAGAAGGATCTACTGCAAGTCATCATGTAGATGATAGTGGCTGCTGTCCAGGGGGAGTACTACATGTACCTAATGCAGAAGAAGATCAAGGAGTGCAGCAAGTTGAAGAAGCTGAAGGAGTTCAACCTGAAGCCAGGATGCCTCCAGCTAATAGACATCTAAGAGATCATCCAGCAGATCAAATCATTGGTGATCTAAGACAAGGGGTACAAACAAGGAGCAGAAATCTGAATGCAGTGCTCTACTCCAGTTTCCTATCCCAAGTTGAACCAAAGAAATTTGAAGAAGCCATCCTAGACCCTCACTGGATTGAGGCAATGCAAGAGGAGCTAAATCAGTTCAAGAGATGCAAAGTCTGGGAGCTTGTTCCTAAACCAAGAGACCACAACATAATTGGAACAAAGTGGATCTTTAGGAACAAGATGGATGAACATGGAGTGATTATCAAGAACAAAGCTAGACTGGTTGCTAAGGGATATAGGCAGGAAGAAGGTATTGACTTTGATCAAACCTTTGCTCCAGTAGCCAGACTGGAAGCCATAAGAATGTTCCTGGCCTATGCAACCTATCAAGGTTTTAAAGTATACCAAATGGATATTAAGTCAGCCTTTTTGAATGGTAATCTGAAAGAAGAGGTCTATGTGGAACAGCCATCAGGTTTTGTTGATTCAACTCAACCTAATTATGTCTATAGACTTAGGAAGACATTGTATGGGTTAAAACAAGCCCCTAGGGCTTGGTATGAAACCCTGTCTAGTTTCCTCATTGAGAATAAATTCACAAGGGGGAAAATAGACAAGACTCTATTCCTTAGGGAATCCAGAGGCAAGATCATACTAGTCCAAATATATGTAGATGACATAATATTTGGGTCTACTGAAAGTTATCTTTGCAAAAAGTTTGCAAAACTAATGCAAGGACAATTTGAGATGAGCAGTATGGGGAAACTAAAGTTCTTCTTGGGTCTCCAAGTTAGACAGACTAAGAATGGTTTATCCATATGCCAGTCTAACTTCACCCTAGAACTAATAAGGAAGTTTGGTATGGATTCATCCAGTACCATGAAAACTCCTATGGGGTCAAGTATGTCTCTTAGCAAAGATGATGCAGGGAAACCTGTAAATGAGACTTTGTATAGAGGGATAGTTGGCTCCCTTCTATATTTAACTGCAAGTAGACCAGATATCATGTATGCTACATGTGTCTGTGCTAGGTACCAAGCATGCCCTAAAGAGTCTCATTTGACAGCAGTCAAAAGGATGCTGAGATATCTAAAGGGCACTCCTTATCTAGGCCTTTGGTACCCTAGGAATGGAGACTTTGAACTAACAGGTTATTCAGATGCAGATTTTGCACGCTGCAAGGAAGATAAAAAAAGTACAACTAGAACCTGTCAATTCCTAGGTGGAAGACTGATATCATGGAGTAGCAAGAAGCAAACAAGTGTGGCAATCTCCACAGCAGAATCAGAATATGTGGCTGCAGGAAGTTGATGTGCTCAACTTCTATGGATACAACATCAGCTTGAGGATTATGGTATTCAAGTAAGTAGAACACCACTGTTTTGTGATTCTACTGGTGTTATATCTATTTCAAATAATCCTGTTTCCCATAGTAGAACTAAACACATTGAAATAAAATATCATTTTCTAAGGGAACATGTAGAAAAATAAGATATTTCACTGGAATATGTAAATACAGATAATCAACTAGCTGACATGTATACTATGCCCCTAGAAGAAACCAAATTCAATAGGTTCAAAATTGAATTAGGTATGATAAACTTAGAATAAGTTTACAGAAATGGTTAAGTAAAATAGTGTCGACACACAGAGTTGTCTGTGTCGAGAAAGAAAATTGGTGTCGACACTTCAGGGAAAAGGTGTCGACACATCTAGGAAGTTGGTGTCGACACTTCAGAAAATTAGTGTCGACACATACAGGGTCGGTGTCGACACAACCAAGGGGGTGTCGACACTTAGAATTTACACAGAATTAACCAAGTAAAGTCTCGACTAAGTGTCGAGCTAAGCGGTGTCGACACATAAACAAGTGTCGACACATATATTCTGTCGACTATACGTGTGTCGACACATAGTTGTCGAGACATTACAAGTCTGTGTCGACACTTATCAACAGTGTCGACACAATTTAAGTTAGTTGACGCGCCCTTTCATCTTCAATACTAGAAAGGTATAAATAGGATTTCTCCATTATCTATCGACACGCTCACCAAAGTTTCGAGACCAAACTTGTGTGTCGACACCTCTCTTCTCTCAATTCAAATTCTTCAAACCCTAATTGAAATAAATTGTACCTAATCACCTAGAGGGGGGGTGAATAGGTGACTTAATCTTTTTAAAACCCTTTAGGCAGATTGCAGGTTATATCACAGATTTATAACTAATTCTACACAGCAGTCAATCAGCAATCACAACAATTAAACAATCACACAGTGAACACACAAATTTATAGTGGTTCCCCAAGGTTTGGGTACATCCACTTTCCCCCTACGCCTATCTAGTAGTGTACTAGATTCAGCCAAACTCCTCCACTATCTCAGATGCTCAGATCTTACACTCAGAACCTCAACCAGGTTCCTACAGCTCAGGCCCAAGGCCCTACAACTCAGCATCTTCATAAAGCCTATACTCAGCTTCTTCACAAAGCCTACACTCAGCCACAAAAGGACTACACTCAGAGAATTAGATATCCTACCCTCAGGCACTCAGGCCCTACACTCAGCCTTTATAATTACAGGCTTACAACTCAGATCCCTAAGGATCCTACAAGAAATTAGAATACAAAGTTTATACCTACAACTCAGAGAAAAGAAAGATGAGTTGAAAGGTTCTTGATGAGTTCTTGGAAGAACTCTACTGACAACAATCTCACTTGGCTTTTCTTCAAAGCTTCTTGAATGTAAAACACAATAGGATTGATTCTCTACAGCTGATCTTCAATCACTGCAACTTAAGATTCAGAACTAGGTCTGAACCCTTCTTCACAGCTTGGTTCCAACGGCTGTCTTCTTGGATGGAGCTCTCTCTCTCCAACTTCTTAGATCTTCAGATCACTTCAACTGATTTGTGTTAATCTGTGTTCAATCTTTTTTTTATTATCATCTGTTTCTGTAGACAGTAAAAGCCTATATATAGGCCTTCTTCATGGTGACCGGCTGATCCGGTTCCTAACAGCTTTCTGACCAATCTGACAGGTGCAGTAGACTGGCTGGAATGGCAGCTATCAAGTCATCTAGTCAGTTCTTGAAATTTTTATAACTGTCTGAAAGTGTCGAGACAGTCTGTCTTTAAGTGTCGACACTTATAGACCAAGTGTCGACACAAGTTGACTAAGTGTCGACACTAGCCATCAAGGTGTCGACATAACTCCTTGTGTTGTAGAATTCACTTCTCGACACAGCTTCTTCATCATGTGTCGACACTGATAATGTGTGTCGACACAAGTCCTTGTTCTTCAGTACTTTGTTGAATTCTTGTTAGTGTCGACACAACTCCTTTGTGTCGACACATCTTCATGTGTTGAGCTTGTTCAGTGTCGACACTTCTTCTTGGTGTCGACACATGACTTCTGTGTTGAAACTTGCTGAGTGTCGACACTTCTCCTTGTGTCGACACATCTTCTTTTGTTAAGACTTTTAGCTGAGTGTCGACACATCTCCTTTGTGTCGACACTTGTACTTAGAATTTTGTTGAACTTTGCTAAGTGTCGACGCAGCATTCAAGTGTCGACACTTTCTTCATGTGTTGAGTCTTCTGCTGAGTGTCGACACAATCTTTCTTTTGTCGACACTTTCTTCATGTATTGAGTCTTCTGCTATGTGTCGATACATTTCTCATTATGTCGACACTTATACTTAGTCTCTGCTGACTTTTGCTGAGTGTCGACACTGCTTCCAAGTGTCGACACTTTCTGATGTAGACACAGTTCCTCTAGGTGTCGACACTGCTTCAAAGTGTCGACACAGCTTCACTGAACTTTTCTTCATTGAGTGTAGACACAGCTCCTTGTGTCGACACTTTCTGTCTGGTGTCGACTCTGCATCCCTGGTGTCGACACAATTACTCCAAGTATCGACACTGCTTGTCTGGGTGTCGACACAAGTCTTCTTAAGTGTCGACACTTTCCCTATGGGTGTCGACACATGGACTTAGAATCTTTTTTGCTTTCCCTGCTAATACTTAACCTGCACAACTAAACTCAAAACACATCAAATATATTTTGATGTATATCATTGAGTAGGGTGAGGCTTCTTCAAATCAGGTACATTTAAACCAATGTACCCAACAATCTCCTCCTATTTGGAAAGGACATAACCCTTAGTCAATGATATACACCATACATAACAAAATCACAGTATGATGTAAACAGGATTATATAATCAGGAAAAATATCAACATGTATTAAATAAACATGTATACATAGATATCATCTCAGAATAATTATGAAATAGATTTAACACACAACACATTGTTCTAACAACTTCGTCATATTCATTCTACAAAAGTTTACAAAGTGTTTAAAATCAAAAGATTACAATTGTAAACTGAAGAAAATTCTATTCTATTTTTGCTCAGCCTCCTTGATCACTATGCCCTTTCCAGACTGTATCTTGGCTTGTACAGGGGCTTCAGCATCTTCAGTATCAGCAGGCTTTTTCCCTTTCAGCTCCTTCTTATTTAGCTCCTCAGCTTTAATCTTTTGCCTCTCAAAGTAATGATAAGGCTTGGGAAAGTACTTGCTAAGCTCCTGGGCAGTAGGAGGTAGCTTTCCCATCTTTGCCTTCCTTCTATATTGCACTATGGCTTCTTGCCTATTTTCATGCTTTCTCCATTCTAGTTCAGAATACCATTTGTTTCTGTCTTGAATATTATCTTTGGCAGCCTTCCATGCAGTTAAGATAATGTTTCTTGAAGTGGGGCTCCACTGTTCAAAATCTGGTCTTTGTTCAGCTTGCTCTCTGAACCTCTTCTTAGACAACATAGTCTCTTGTTCCTTGAGCAGCAAAGCTTCTTGTCCTTTTAGGATAGCTTCTGGTACTGGCTGAACCACCTTTTCTATTATAACATTGTGCTTTCCCTCAGGTGGGCTATACATAGTCTGAATATCAGCTTTTATCATATCAAAGTATGGTGGAGGATAGATTACTTGAGCTACTTCAGGTTGCTCACCTCCAAGATAGGCAGGATTAACTCCAGACTCTGCTACATTATCATCATCACATAAAGGAGGATAACCAAGAGTACCTCTGATAGAATTAGAAATTCACTTAGCATGATCAGAGCTGGCTTTGACTAACACCCTCTCCCCCTTTATGACTTCTCTTTCCATGTGATCTCTTAGATCATCCTTCTGAAATCTGATTTGAGCATCCAAATTGTTTACTCCATCTTTAAAGAAAGGTTTCAACCTTTGGAGATTTTTAGTTATCAACTTCTGAGAGTCTTGAATTGCAGAAGTAACATCAGTTAAACTCTTTTGCAATGCTTTATCAAACTCTGCCTTAGCAGTAGCATTAGAAGTAGTCAGTCCAGCAGCTATGTTCTTCATCTCTGTTACAATGGCATTGTGTGAAGCTGTTAAGTTGTCATTCATTCTGATCTGGTTCTCAAGAACATACCCTTGCTTCAGTGCAATGTCATCTACTTGAGCTTTTATTTTCTCCCTATGTGTAGCTAAGTATACCACTGCATTCCCTCCCTTGTGGAAGCAGTCAGTCATTTCCTTTTTATTTAGATTCATCTTAAATATTATGGACTTAATGTCCTAGGCCAGGTCAAACTGTAGTGATTTTTGCCCTTCATCCACATATTTTTCAAGAGCTTTCCTTTGCTCATCAAACTTGATTTGCATAGCAACCATCATGGAACTGAAATCTATTAATGGTGCTGGCTGTGGTGTTGATAATGGTACTAAGGTTTGCAGAGCTTTCTTATAAGTCTGGCTCCTCCTCTTGAATACATGAAATTTCCTTTTCTTTGCTCTGGCAGCCTCCTCATCTTCTGAAGCTGATGTGCTTGCAATATCTACCCTCTCTCTAGGTAGCTCCTCAACAGCTTTTGGCTTCTCAGGCTCTTGCCTTGCAGGTTCTTCAACAATTACTACCTGCTCCCCCTCAACTTGAGCATTCTCCCCCTGAGCAGCAGCACTTTCCTTCTCAAAGTCTGTTTGGTCTAGATTGAGGAAGAGATCTTCCATTGTAAATTCTTGTTGATGTTGTGATGGAGATTCCCTTGTCTCATCAACAACTTGATCAGACATAACTTGAGCTGCAACAGATGTGTCCTCCATGACATCTGGTGGTTGGCTATGTGTTGGAGTTTGCTGATTAACATTTTTTAATGAATCAGACAATACATCATCCTCAATTTGAAAATCTAATGTATTAATCTCAGTGATTACCTCTAGTATAGTGTGGGTGGCTTGTTCACTGTCTAGTGGAGTTGGCTCTTCCACTACTTGGGGCTCCCCCTGGATAGAATCCTGGTGTATGGGGCTAGCTTGAGGTAGCTCCCCTTGCCTGTCTGCATCATCTTGTTGAGATGGAGACTTCCCAGCAGTTCCAGTGTCTTCTTGGTCATCATCTGGAGTAATGACAACTTGGTCTTCTGAACTGCTGGATGAATCTTGAGCCACAGGGGCTATCTTCTTCTTCTTCTTTTGTGGAGTTATTTTCTCAGGAGTAGGTAATTCCTTGGTCAAGACCATATCCCATCTTGAGAAGAGTCTCATGTCCATTTTCCTCATATGATTGATCTTAGATCCAGCAGCTTGACTCATTACTTCTGGTATATTACCAGCCAAGTAAAGACTGAGTATCCTACCCAAATTGGGTTTCTTCAGACTCTCTTTAATCTTATCAAAGACTATTACAGACCAATCAGTTTTCAATGTGAAGATAATCCTTGTCATAAGATTGAACATATGGGCTGATACCCTGTCATGCCCTCCAGGCTTAATCAAGATCACTTTACCAACAATTTCTGAGAGAAATTTGCCTTGGTTGTTCATGCCTTTCATATTGAATACTGATCCAATTTTCATCTTTGAATCTAGTCCACACCATGTTAATGCTTCTCTGGTCTTAGAAGCAGTAACTTCATCCTCTTCTTTTGTTCTAGGTAGATTTAGGACCTTTATTAAACTCTTTGGTGAGACCTTCACCTTTTCTCCATGTACCCTTGACTTGATCTTGAATCCAAAGTTGTCTAGGGTTGCTCCACTTAGAAATTCCAATACTTCTTTCTTACATATTTTGGTTGGATCTGAAACAAGAAAATCTAACCCCGAGTTTGCAACTAGGGTTACCACATCCTTGATTTCTGATTCTGCATCATCAAACGCATGTCGCACCAGTTCATAGCCTTCATTTACGTTCTCTTCGAGCTTTGGCGTCATTAGGGTTTGAATAATTTGAACTGAGAGAAGAGAGGTGTCGACACACAAGTTTGGTCTCGAAACTTTGGTGAGCGTGTCGACATACAATGGATAAATCCTATTTATACCTTTCTAGGATTGAAGATGAAAGGGCGGGTTAGCTAACTTAAATTGTGTCGACGCTGTTGAAAAGTGTCGACACAGACTTACAATGTCTCGACACCTATGTGTCGACACAAGTATAGTTGACAGAATATATGTGTCGACACTTATTTATGTGTCGACACCACTTAGCTCGACACTTAGTCGAGACTTAACGTGTCTAATTCTGTATAAATTCTAAGTGTCGACACCACCTTTGTTGTGTCGACACTGACCCTGTATGTGTCGACACTAATTTTATGAAGTGGCGACACCAACTTCCTAGATGTGTCGACACCTTTTCTCTGAAGTATCGACACCAATTTTCTGTCTCAACACAGACAACTCTGTGTGTCGACTCTATTTTACTTAGCCATTTCTATAAACTTATTCTAAGTTTATCATACCTAATTCAATTTTGAACCTATTGAATTTGGTTTCTTCTAGGGGCTTAGTATACATGTCAGCTAGTTGATTATCTGTATTAACATATTCAAGTGAAATATCTTCTTTTTCTACATGTTCCCTTAGAAAATGATATTTTATTTCAATGTGTTTAGTTCTACTATGGGAAACAGGATTATTTGCAATTGATATAGCACTTGTAGAATCACAAAACAGGGGTGTTCTACTTACTTGAATACCATAATCCTCAAGCTGATGTTGTATCCATAGAAGTTGAGCACAGCAACTTCCTGCAGCCACATATTCTGATTCTGCTGTGGAGATTGCCACACTTGTTTGCTTCTTGCTACTCCAAGATATCAGTCTTCCACCTAGGAATTGACAGGTTCCAGCTGTACTTTTTCTGTCTTCTTTGCAGCCTGCAAAATCTGCATCTGAATAACCTGTTAGTTCAAAGTCTCCATTCCTAGGGTACCAAAGGCCTAGATGAGAAGTGCCCTTTAGATATCTCAGTATCCTTTTGACTGCTGTCAAATGAGACTCTTTAGGGCATGCTTGGTACCTAGCACAGACACATGTAGCATACATGATATCTGGTCTACTTGCAGTCAAGTATAGAAGGGAGCCAATTACCCCTCTATACAAAGTCTCATCTATAGGTTTCCCTGCATCATCTTTGCTAAGAGACATACTTGACCCCATAGGAGTTTTCATGGTACTGGATGAATCCATACCATACTTCCTTATCAGTTCTAGGGTGAACTTAGACTGGCATATGGATAAACCATTCTCAGTCTGTCTAACTTGAAGGCCCAAGAAGAACTTAAGTTCCCCCATACTGCTCATCTCAAATTATCCTTGCATTAGTTTAGCAAACTTTCTGCAAAGACCATTTTCAGTAGACCCAAATATGATGTCATCTACATATATTTGGACTAGTATTATCTTGCCTCTGGATTCCCTAAGGAATAGAGTCTTGTTTATTTTCCCCCTTGTGAATTTGTTCTCAATGAGGAAACTAGACAGGGTTTCATACCAAGCCCTAGGGGCTTGTTTTAGCCCATACAATGCTTTCCTAAGTCTATAGACATAATTAGGTTGAGTTGAATCAACAAAACCTGATGGTTGTTCCACATAGACCTCTTCTTTTAGATTACCATTAAGAAAGGCTGACTTAACTTCCATTTGGTATACTTTAAAACCTTGATAGGTTGCATAGGCCAGGAACATGCTTATGGCTTCCAGTCTGGCTACTGGAGCAAAGGTTTGATCAAAGTCAATACCTTCTTCCTGCATATATCTCTTAGCAACCAGTCTTGCTTTGTTCTTGACAATCACTCCATGTTCATCCATCTTGTTCCTGAAGATCCACTTGGTTCCAATTATGTTGTGGTCTTTTGGTTTAGTAACAAGCTCTCAGACTTTGCACCTCTTGAACTGATTCAGTTCCTCTTGCATTGCCTCAATCCAATGAGGGTCTAGGATGGCTTCTTCAAATTTCTTTGGCTCTACTTGGGATAGAAAACTGGAGTAGAGCACTACACTCAGATTTCTGCTCCTTGTTTGTACCCCTTGTCTTAGATCACCAAAGATTTGATCGGCCGGATGATCTCTTAGATGTCTATTAGCTGGAGGTATCCTGGCTTTAGGTTGAACTCCTTCGGCTTCTTCAACTTGCTTCACTCCTTGGTCTTCTTCTGCATTAGGTACATGTAGTACTCCCCCTGGACATCAGCCACTATCATCTACATGCTGACTTGCAGTAGATCCTTCTTCAATAGTGAGCTTGTCCATCTTCTTAGTTACACATGTGGAGCTGCAAGTACTTCTAGACAACTCATGGTTAATAAGTCTAGATTCATCAAATACTACATGTACAGACTCTTCTACAACTTGAGTAGTCAATTTGTAGACTCTATAAGCCTTACTATTGTTGTTGTACCCAACAAAGATCCCCTCTTGTGATTTGGCAGCAAACTTAGTCAAGTAAGACTTTCCATTGTTAAGTATAAAGCACTTACAACCAAAGATCCTGAAATAGGATAGGTTTGTTTTTCTGTCTTTCACAATCTCATAGGGGGTCTTATTGTGGCTTTTAGTAATGGTAGCCCTATTAATTACATGGCATGCAGTATTCACTGCCTCAGGCCAGAAATATTCTGGGAGAGATGTATCACTTAAAAGGGTTCTACCAGCCTCAATCAAGGTTCTATTTTTCCTCTCAGCAATGTCATTTTGCTGAGGTGTTCTTGGTGAAGAAAACTCCTGAAATATCCCAAATTCTTCACATAGTTTTGTCATACTATCAGACTGGAATTCAGTACCATGGTCACTTCTTATTTTGACCACAGTACTGTCTAGTTCATTCTGAATTTGTTTGACAAAGCTATAGAAGATACTAGGTGTTTCAGATTTCTGTCTAAGGAAGAACACCCAGGAAAACCTTGAGTAGTCATCTACAACCACAAAGGTATAGACCTTCATACCTAGGCTGTGAACTGGCATAGGACCAAAGAGATCCATATACAAGAGGTATAAACACCTCACAGCATCTTTGTTTTCAATGCTATTAAAGTTGGATCTAGTCTGCTTGCCCATTTGACAAGCTGAACATATCCCATCTTTAATACACTTAACTTGAGGACCATTCCTCACTAACTCTTTGTTATAGAGTTGGCCAATTGTCTTGTAGTTGAGATTGGCTAGCCTCTTGTGCCATTTGACACAATGAGAGACTTTCTCATCAGTAACAAGACACACTGGAGAACCATTATTCTCACACATAATGTCTAGGCAATAGACATTTCTTTTTCTGTAACCAGCAAAATGATATCTTGATCATTTGTCCTCCTGATATGACAACCATCTTTGACAAATGAGATGTCATATGCTAAATCACTCAATTGACTTATACTAATAAGGTTATGTTTCAAACCTTCAACATAAGCCACTTGAGTAATAGTAATATGGGAGCTAGAAATGTTACCAAAACCCTTGATGATTCCTTTTTCAGAACCACCAAAGGTGACTTTAGGACCATCCTTGATTGGTGTGAAGTCCTTTAGCAATCCCCTAGTTCCAGTCATGTGTCTGGAACATCCACTGTCCAAGTACCATATTGGTGCATGGCCACTTGGACTCACCTGCAAAACAGATTAGTTGACCTTAGAACCCAAAGAATTCTTGGGTCCTTGGTTCTGGTTAGTTTGCCTCTTAAAAAGCTACCTGCAGATCTTCCAACAGGTAGTTTGCTACTCACTTTGGCACTAGAATTGTGCCACCAGTCTATGGCATAGTGGCCTACCTTGCCACAGCACCAGCACTCAAACCTATTGTACCTTTGCTTAGGTATATCCCTAGTTGTTTTATCTAGAGCTGGCTTGTTGAGAGCTGGGGCTTTGCCCTTAAACTTGGACTGAACAGTCCTAGCAGGTTTAGTAAACCCTAATCCAGTTTTACCTTTATGATGAACAAATTCATCAATTAAGGTTAGAATAGACTTAGGTTTAGAAAACCTAGCAACAATGTCTCTCTCCTTCTGAATACTAATCTCCAGACTCTTGATTTGATCATTCTTGAATGTTATAGTCCCCATCTGAATAACAGTTATGTTCTTCAGTCTGGCTATTTCATTCAACTTTTGATCAATCAGTTTATCAAAATCTGTTGCAGCCATTTTGAGACTTGCAATCTTCTTAGCCTGACTCTTGGCCAAAGATTTGCTTTTCTTAAATGCCTGCAACAAAACTCTATATTCATCAATCAATTGATGAACATCCCATTCAGATTTAGATCCACTGGCATCACTTGATGCTGATGTAACTGAATCTGAACTAGTACTTGAGATTGAACTTAAAGAATAATTTTGTACCTTACTAGGTCCAGGCTGATCCTGGATTTTGTCACCTTCTGTCAATGACATCAGTCCTTGGCACTGACTGTCCTCTTGTTCATATATAGAGTTCATTATCTGAATGAACTCCTCTTCTTCTTGTTCAGCAAACAGTCCTATGTATGCTTCAGCTTCTGACTCAGTTTCTGATGAAGATATGTCTGACAGGCTTTTGTCCTTCTTGGCAACAAAGGACCTTTCCTTCTTTCCCCTGAATTGAGTCTTCTTCTTATCATTAGACTCTTTCCTTTTCTCTAGACAGTCTGCAATAACATATCCTTGTCTGTTACAGCAATAACATACAATTTTTGATAGAGTTGCTTTGCTTGACTTTGGCTTTCTCCAGTCTTTCTTTGATGACTTTTTGTTCTGATAATAGTCATCTTTACCCTATGAAGTAGATGTGTTGGAACCTTAGGTTCTGATTTGGGTTAGGATCACTATTAGGATGATTAGTTTGACCCAAAATGTATAGTCTAAGGGTCATAGGGCTTTCCAAGTTTTCTCAGAAAGAATCCCAGAAGAAGTGCAGAAGAATTCCAGAGAAAATCAGTTTTGAAGTTCAGAAATTTTAGCTCCAGAAATAGTCGAACAGAGTTCAACTATTGCAGTCCAGAAATAGTCGAACGGAGTTCAACTATTGCAGTCCAGAAATAGTCGAACGGAGTTCAACTATTGCAGTCCAGAAATAGTCGAACGGAGTTCAACTATTGCAGTCCAGAAATAGTCGAACGGAGTTCAACTATTGCAGTCTAGAAATAGTCGAACGGAGTTCAACTATTGCAGTCCAGAAATAGTCGAACAGAGTTCAACTATTGCAGTCCAGAAATAGTCGAACGGAGTTCAACTATTGCAGTCCAGAGATAGTCGAACGGAGTTCAACTATAGTCGAACGGAGTTCAACTATTTCTGTGTTCAGCTCTAAGAGAACAGATAACTCAGAAGCAGGTCAACTATAGTCGAACGGAGTTCAACGATAGTCGAACAAAGTTCAACTATAGTCGAACGCAGATTGGAGAATCGTTTTGGATTAAATTTTGGTGATTTCCTGTGCAGTTATTGGAGACAGCTGGCTAGAGTTATTCAAGGCTTAAGTAAAGGAATTTACAGCTAATATATTTAATGCTAAATATTCTTATGAATATAGCCGTTGGGAGGCTGCATTAAATATGAATCAATTCAGAGGTTTATTGTCAGTTACCTTTCCAAGACAGTTTCCTTTCTTGAAAATGTCTCTGCCGCATCAGACAAGAATTCAAATGACTTTCCTCAGCCTAGTGGATACATATATATATTTTATACAGAAGATAAAAGTGATAGCAAGATAGAAAAGATATATAGCAGAGAGGCTCAGAAATAACAACAAGAGATAGAGAGAGAAAAAGCTTTCAAGAGACAATCAATTCATATCAGTCTAAAAGCTTGTTGGAGAGCAACATCAACTTGAAGGCCTACACCCTGAAGAAAAGCTTCCACTCCTGAACTATTCTACATCTCAGGGGGAGCTTTGACAACATCACTGAATCCACATAGTCTTCTCATTGTGATTGAGAAAAGAAGACTTTCATCACTCTCTCATCCCCACCTCATGTAAAGGGTTTTTCAAACTCCCTTCAAAAGTTTGTGTTTGGTTTTTGAGCACCTTATCAAAAGCTCATTGGTGGCAAGACACCTGATCAAAAAATCTGGTTTGGTTTTTGAGCACCTTATCAAAAGCTCATTGGTGCCCAGGACACCTGATCAACTCATCCTGCAGTGGATTCCTACCTGGGTGGTAGAAGAGTGGATGTACCCAAGTTTAGGGGAACTACTATAAACTTTCTTGTTTCTTCTGTGTTGCTTGATTTCTTTCTGAATTTCTTATTTTATTTTGTGTTGTGATTCAACTCTAGTGTTTTGTTAAGATCTATCACTTTCAATTGGTATCAGAGCCAGGTTGGTTAAACATACCACACCTTGGTGGTTGTACATACCACACCTTGGTGGTTGTACAGGCTAACACCTGAATCAAAAGATCCTTCATAGATCTTATTGTTCTTAAGAGTTTTTCATGGCACAAAATGAAGAATGGTCAAGCACTGGACCTCCTAAGTGCAATCTGGAGAAGCTTGCACTATGGAAGGCAAGGATTAGGCTTTTATGAACTCTATTAATGAAGTCATTTATAATTCTATTTTGTCAGGTCCCTTTACACCATCTGCAGCTACAGAAGCTCAAAAACAGCTTAAGATGGCTGATGCACAAGCAATGAACATTCTTGCAGAATCAATGTCTGATGACATTTTTCAAGAGATTGCTGAATGTTCATCTGCAAAGGAAATTTGGGACTCTCTCACAGTAATGGCTGCTGGATCAGCAAAAGAAAGAACATCAAATGCAGATTCCTAGAGTAACTCTGAAGCTTCATCTTGCACAACTGAGGATGAAGAAGAAGCAAGAGCAAGAGAATTTTGTCTAATGGAAATAGATGCATCTTACAAAAGGTATGATGAAGATAAAGAATCTGAATCAGATGATGATGAAGATCAGGTTATCTCTACCCTTGACTTTTCATCAGAAGAACTTAAAACAGATTTTAAATTATTATGTAAAGATCTGATTCAATCTAAGAAGGAAATAAAACTTCTTAGAGAGAAAGTAAATAAACTTTCTTCTAAAAACATAAAATTCAATGAAGATTTAGAAATTACTTTAAATCATATAGCCTCATTAAAATCAGTTAAAGATTTTCAGAAAATCTGTGTTCAACATAATTCGTCGAACTCAGGTCGACGAACTCTGAATAGAGGTCAACGAAATTGGAACAAAGAAAACAACTTATATTATTCTCTGAACCGAGATCGACGATCTCACTATAAATCGTCGAGCTCAGGTCGACGAAAATATTCTTCGTTGAGCTCAGATTTACATAGCAAAGATTTTAAATCATTTCATAATCAAAAATTTAAAAATCCTTATACCTAGTGGTTCATCCCTTCTAGGAAACTTCATCCACTTGGCTATAAAGATTTCCCTGGATATTACTTTACTTCAAATTATTATTGTGAAAGAAAAATAAGACCCAAGGCAAATCTGGGTCCAGAATTCCTAACATCTCCTTTCAGGAAAATTGTTCAGAAGGCTACAATTATAGGGGGAGATTATCAGAATCTCAGAATGAAAATGAACAAAAGTGCAGCTGTCACTTTATTCGATTCTATGCAGCTGCCCCTTAGTTTCTGTTTGTATTTCTTTTATTTTGAATCCCTTTTTAACAAAGCACTCATGTACATCTGCTATTATATGATAATTCAGGCAGATCTTTTTGCTTTGTATTTTGTTTTTATGTAAATAGTATCCTCACCCAAATAGGGGGAGATTGTTGGAACCTTAGGTTTTGATTTGGGTTAGGATCACTATTAGGATGATTAGTTTGACCCAAAATGTATAGTCTAAGGGTCATAGGGCTTTCCAAGTTTCCTCAGAAAGAATCCCAAAAGAAGTGCAGAAGAATTCCAGAGAAAATCAGTTTTGAAGTTCAGAAATTTTAGCTCCAGAAATAGTCGAACGGAGTTCAACTATTGCAGTCCAGAAATAGTCGAACGGAGTTCAACTATTGCAGTCCAGAAATAGTCGAACGGAGTTCAACTATTGCAGTCCAAAAATAGTCGAACGGAGTTCAACTATTGCAGTCCAGAAATAGTCGAACGGAGTTCAACTATTGCAGTCCAGAAATAGTCGAACGGAGTTCAACTATTGTAGTCCAGAAATAGTCGAACAGAGTTCAACTATTGCAGTCCAGGAATAGTCGAACGGAGTTCAACTATTGCAGTCCAGAGATAGTCGAACGGAGTTCAACTATAGTCGAACGGAGTTCAACTATTTCTGTGTTCAGCTCTAAGAGAACAGATAACTCAGAAGCAGGTCAACTATAATCGAACGGAGTTCAACGATAGTCGAACGGAGTTCAACTATAGTCGAACGCAGATTGGAGAATCTTTTTGGATTAAATTTTGGTGATTTCCTGTGCAGTTATTGGAGACAGCTGGCTAGAGTTATTCAAGGCTTAAGTAAAGGAATTTACAGCTAATATATTTAATGCTAAATATTCTTATGAATATAGCCGTTGGGAGGCTGCATTAAATATGAATCAATTCAGAGGTTTATTGTCAGTTACCTTTCCAAGACAGTTTCCTTTCTTGAAAATGTCTCTGCCGCATCAGACAAGAATTCAAATGACTTTCCTCAGCCCAGTGGATACATATATATATTTTATACAAAAGATAAAAGTGATAGCAAGATAGAAAAGATATATAGCAGAGAGGCTCAGAAATAACAACAAGAGATAGAGAGAAAAAGCTTTCAAGAGACAATCAATTTATATCAGTCTAAAAGCTTGTTGGAGAGCAACATCAACTTGAAGGCCTACACCCTGAAGCAAAGCTTCCACTCCTGAACTATTCTACATCTCAGGGGGAGCTTTGACAACATCACTGAATTCACATAGTCTTCTCATTGTGATTGAGAAAAGAAGACTTTCATCACTCTCTCATCTCCACCTCATGTAAAGGGTTTTTCAAACTCCCTTCAAAAGTTTGTGTTTAGTTTTTGAGCACCTTATCAAAAGCTTATTGGTGGCAAGACACCTGATCAAAAAATCTGGTTTGGTTTTTGAGCACCTTATCAAAAGCTCATTGGTGCCCAGGACACCTGATCAACTCATCCTGCAGTGGATTCCTACTCGGGTGGTAGAAGAGTGGATGTACCCAAGTTTAGGGGAACCACTATAAACTTCCTTGTTTCTTCTGTGTTGCTTGATTTCTTTCTGAATTTCTTATTTTATTTTGTGCTGTGATTCAACTCTAGTGTTTTGTTAAGATCTATCACTTTCAAGATGGCTTTGTCCTCCACTGTCTTCTTTAAGAACTTCTAAAAGTGTCTTGTGAAAGCTGCAAAGTCCTCATCACTTTCACTGCTCTCAGAATTTCTACTTTCTATTTCATCTGACTCAATCTCTATCACTTTTGGAGGTGGAGATGGTGACTTACTTTTGTATTTCTTGGTAGCTTCTGTTTTGAATGCCACTGCTCTTTCTTTGTGCTCACTTCTTGTAGTCTTCTCCTCCTCCTTCCTTACCATCAACTGTATTTCATAGGACAGCAGTTTTCCAAATAAAGTTAGAGGGGGAATATCTGCTAACTTGGTCATTTCCCTAATGGCACAGATCTAGGTGTCCCAATCCTTTGTTAGGGACCTCAAGAACTTATCATTTAGCTCATAATTACTGAAATCTCTTCCATAGGACATTAGCTCATTCACAATCCTATAGAATTTCTTATAGCATTCTGTTATGCTATCAGTCCTACCTTGCCTGAAACTTTCATATTCTTGGTTTAGTAAAGACTTTCTGTCTTGCCTCACTTCTTCAGAACCCTCCATAAACACTATCAAGGTATCCCACATCTCCATAGATGTCTTACAGTGTATTAAATTCTGAAAGGTAGCATCATCTATGGCACTCACAATGATATTCTGTGCCCTCTTGTCCATTGTGGCTAGAATTATCTCATCTTTTGTCATTTCAGAGAAGTCCTTAGGTGTTCTCTGATTTGCATCCAGGACTGAAACCTTCATAGGCACATATGGCCCTTCTTTAACTGTGATATATATTCTAGGGTCTGAGGCTTCCATGATGGCGTGGCCCCTCCTCCACCAGTTGAAGACGATGCTGATGATGCTGTTGATGATCCGGTTACTAAGGCCATACGACTCAAGGACGTGAGGCGGCATGATGACGCTAACGGACGGCTACACTACAACCTCCGCCCGCGCTGTGCTACCGCCACGGCAACGCCTTTGTTTTATTTATTTCCTTTTCGTACACTCTATTTTATAATTGGAATATAAAATTATCCTATGCTTATGTGATAATTTTATATTCATTGCATGTGTTCTTGTATTTTCAATTTGAACTATTTTAGTTTTGGTGTGCAATTAGCCATTCGGATGGATGAGATTAAATCTCCATCATGAAGGGCTAAGGCTTATTTGTAACTCCTATTAGCCATTCGGATGGATGAGATTAAATCTCCATCATGAAGGGCTAAGGCTTATTTGTAACTCCTATTTAAAGGAGGCTTTCATGAAGAGTTAAGGCAATTGGAAAAGAAACCTAAAAAACCCCTTGTGGAAATTTTGGCCACCATGGAGAAGTCCATAGCCGCCCCCTCCCCTTTGGTGTGAAGCCAAGCCTTGCCTCCTCCATCCCTGTTCGGTGCGACTCCGGCGTGGCTTCCTTCGGTGCGACTCCTTGGAAGAAGGTTGCAAACCATTCGGTGCGACGCCGGTGGATCCGTGGAGAGAGTGATTCTCCCACAGTTATCTCGTGTGAAAGTTTTCCGGTTGGGTAATCTCTTTCCCCTCCCTTGTGTGATTTCTTCTCTTTAGTTGTGGATAGGTTTTCAAAGATGGCTTATTTCATCCCGTGCAGTAGGACAAATGATGTGTCTCACGTCGCTAAGCTTTATTTTAAAGAAGTCGTTAGTCACCATGGAGTGCCCAAGACCATAGTGTCGGATAGGGACGTAAAATTCACTAGTTATTTTTGGAAGACTCTTTGGATATTAATGGGAACGAAATTATTGTTTTCCTCTGCCTATCATCCCCAAACTGATGGGAAAACGGAAGTGGTTAATCGGAGCTTAGGAAATTTGTTACGATGCCTCGTGAGTGATCACAAGAGCACTTGGGATCTTCTCCTTCCCCATGCCCAATTAGCCTACAATAATTCCAAGAATCGGTCTATGGGTCTGTCTCCAAATGAGATTGTCCACGGGTATAAGGCTCCTGTGCCGCTTGACTTGGTGTCGTTGCCCCCAACGTACAAGGCAAGTCAGTTTGCACAATCCTTCGCCCAGCACATCCATGATTTACACGCACGTATACGGGACACCTTGACAACGCAATACGACTCTTATCAAGCGCACGCTAATTTACATAGGAGAGTATCAGACTTCAAAATTGGCGATCTAGTTTTAGTCCGTTTGGTTCCCGAACGCTTGCCAACTGGCACCGTTAAAAAGTTAGCACCAAAGCGCGCCAGCCCTTTTCGGATTATTAAAAAGCTAGGTGACAACGCTTTCATTTTGGACTTGCCTGCTGATTGGGGTATCTCCCCCATTTTTAATGTTTCGGATTTAACGATGTTTGTGTCACCACCACAAGAGTTGATTTCTTTGTCTTCTTCTTCTCCCACTAAAAATTCTCATGGGTTGGGGAGTGGTAGTACGGATGATCTTTCTCTTTCGGTCCCCACAGGTATATCATCGGATGGTAAGTTGCCTTCTTTCCTGCCTACTGCTAATATGTTCCCCAGGTTTCCATGGACGTTCTCCACTCCAGAGATGATACTTGATGCTGAGCCTGTTACCACTGCTGATGGCGACACCCACTGCTTTCTCATCCGTTGGTGTGATCGGCCCCCTTCGGATGACTCTTGGGTACTCGAGACGGAGCTGCAGAGTTTGGATGCCGCTCTCCTTCACCCCTATCGCTTGGACCACGCAACGGAGATGCGTGCATTTGAGCGGGGAGGATTGATGGCGCGGCCCCTCCTCCACCAGTTGAAGATGATGCTGATGATGTTGTTGATGATCCGGTTGCTAAGGCCATACGACTCAAGGACGTGAGGCGGCACGATGACGCTAACGGACGGCTACGCTACAACCTCCGCCCATGCTGTGCTACCGCAACGGCAACGCCTTAGTTTTATTTATTTCCTTTTCGTACACTCTATTTTATAATTGGAATATAAAATTATCCTATGCTTATGTGATAATTTTATATTCATTACATGTGTTGTTGTATTTTCAATTTGAACTATTTTAGTTTTGGTGTGCAATTAGCCATTCGGATGGATAAGATTAAATCTCCATCATGAAGGGCTAAGGCTTATTTGTAACTCCTATTAGCCATTCGGATGGATGAGATTAAATCTCCATCATGAAGGGCTAAGGCTTATTTGTAACTCCTATTTAAAGGAGGCTTTCATGAAGAGTTAAGGCAATTGGAAAAGAAACCTAAAAAAACCCCCCTTGTGGAAGTTTCAGCCACCATGGAGAAGTCCATAGCTGCCCCCTCCCCTTTGGTGTGAAGCCAAGCCTTGCCTCCTCCATCCTCATTCGGTGCGACTCCGGCGTGGCTTCCTTCGGTGCGACTCCTTGGAAGAAGGTTGCAAACCATTCGGTGTGACGCTGGTGGATCCGTGGAGAGAGTGATTCTCCCACAGTTATCTCGTGTGAAAGTTTTCCGGTTGGGTAATCTCTTTCCCCTCCCTTGTGTGATTTCTTCTCTTTAGTTGTGGTGGATTTCGCTCATCATTTTATCCGGATCTTTAATTTAATCGCTGCAAGTTTTGAATCGAAATCGCCGTTGCAAGGCTTTTATTTCCGGATCGGGTGGATCCTATTTGCTTGAGCGGATCTTGGCCTATAGCCTTGGTCTTGCTCTCAAAAAGGAGTGGCAACCTTTGTGTTTTCTTGGGGAATAATCCGACTCAAATTTTCGATCGTTATTTTCGAGTCGACCATTCCTCCTTTGTTGTTTGTGCTGCGTTTTGTGACGAGGAAATATTGTGGGCGATAGGTGATGTGTAGGTGCGGTAGATCTACGACGTGTTGTGCGTAGGGAGAGCGTTAGCTTCGCGGAGATCTCCGTTTCCGGATAACCCTACATCATTCCATAAATAGTCTCACCCTTTCCTTCCAGATGCAAAACATTTCTTTTCTGCAAATGGGCAACTTCATGGATCCAAGTTCCTTATGATTCTCTGTTGAACCCATGTTTCTTGATTTCCTTGATTTCACTTAATCTGCCAACAGGATCTACTCAGACAGTTATGTCCCTTTTTGAGCAACCTCCCTCTGATACCACTTGAAACAAATTGTACCTAATCACCTAGAGGGGGGTGAATATGTGACTTAATCTTTTTAAAACCCTTTAGGAAGATTGCAGGTTATATCACAGATTTATAACTAATTATACACAGCAGTCAATCAGCAATCACAGCAATTAAACAATCACACAGTGAACACACAAATTTATAGTGGTTCCCCAAGGTTTGGGTACATCCACTTTCCCCCTACGCCTAACTAGTAGTGTACTAGATTCAGCCAAACTCCTCCACTATCTCAGATCCTCAGATCTTACACTCAGAATCTCAACCAGGTTCCTACAGCTCAGGCCCAAGGCCCTACAACTCAGCTTCTTCACAAAGCCTACACTCAGCTTCTTCACAAAGCCTACACTCAGCCACAACAGGCCTACACTCAGAGAATTAGATCTCCTACCCTCAGGCACTTAGGCCCTACACTCAGCCTTTATAATTACAGGCTTGCAACTCAGATCCCTAAGGATCCTACAAGAAATTAGAATACAAAGTTTATACCTACAACTCAGAGAAAGGAGAGATGAGTTGAAAGGTTCTTGATGAGTTCTTGGAAGAACTCTGCTGAGAATAATCTCACTTGGCTTTTCTTCAAAGCTTCTTGAATGTAGAACACAATAGGATTGATTCTCTGCAGCTGATCTTCAATCACTGCAACTTAAGATTCAGAACTAGGTCTGAACCCTTCTTCACAGCTTGGTTCCAACGGCTGTCTTCTTGGATGGAGCTCCCTCTCTCCAAGTTCTTAGATCTTCAGATCACTTCAACTAATTTGTGTTAATCTATGTTCAATCTTTTTTTTTATTATCATCTGTTTCTGTAGACAGTAAAAGCCTATATATAGGCCTTATTCATGGTGACTGGCTAGTCCGGTTCCTAACAGCTTTCTGACAACTCTGACAGGTGTAGTAGACCGGCTGGAATGGCAGCTGTCAAGTCATCCAGTCAATTCTTGAAATTTCTGTAACTGTCTGAAAGTGTCGAGATAGTCTGTCTTTAAGTGTCGACACTTATAGACCAAGTGTCGACACAAGTTGACTAAGTGTCGACACTAGCCTTCAAGGTGTCGACACAACTCCTTGTGTTGTAGAATTCACTTCTCTACACAGCTTCTTCATCATGTGTCGACACTAATAATGTGTGTCGACACAAGTCCTTGTTCTTCAGTACTTTGTTGAATTCTTGTAAGTGTCGACACAAGTCCTTTGTGTCGACACATCTTCACGTGTTGAGCTTGTTTAGTGTCGACACTTCTTCTTGGTGTCAACACATGACTTCTGTGTTGATACTTGCTGATTGTCGACACTTCTCCTTGTGTCGACACATCTTCTTTTGTTGAGACTTTTAGCTGAGTGTCGACACATCTCCTTTGTGTCGACACTTGTACTTAGAATTTTGTTGAACTTTGCTAAGTGTCGAAACAGCATTCAAGTGTCGACACTTTCTTCATGTGTTGAGTCTTCTGCTGAGTGTCGACACATTCTTTCTTTTGTCGACACTTTCTTCATGTATTGAGTCTTCTGCTATGTGTCGACACATTCCTCATTATGTCGACACTTATACTTATTCTCTGCTGACTTTTGCTGAGTGTCGACACAGCTTCCTAGTGTTGACACTTTCTGATGTAGACACAGTTCCTCTAGGTGTCGACACTGCTTCAAAGTGTCGACACAGCTTCACTGAACTTTTCTTCATTAAGTGTAGACACAACTCCTTATGTCGAAACTTTTTGTCTGGTGTCGACTCTGCATCCCTGGTGTCGACACAATTACTCCAAGTGTCTACACTGCTTGTCTGGGTGTCGACACAAGACTTCTTAAGTGTCGACACTTTCCCTCTGGGTGTCGATACATGGACTTAGAATCTTTTTTGCTTTCCCTGCTAATACTTAACCTGCACAACTAAACTCAAAACACATCAAATACATTTTGATGTATATCATTGAGTAGGGTGAGGCTTTTTCAAATCAGGTACATTTAAACCAATGTACCCAACACTAATGGCGCCAAAGCTCGACGAGAACGTGAATGAAGGCTATGAACTGGTGCGGCATGCGTTTGATGACGCAGAATCGGAGATCAAGAATGTGGTAACCCTAGTTGCAGACTCAGGGTTAGATTTTCTTGTTTCAGAGCCAACTAAAATATGGAAGAAAGAAGTATTGGAATTTCTGAATGGCGCAGCCCTAGACGAATCTGGATTCAAGATAAAGTCACGGGTTCATGGAGAAAAGGTGAAGGTCTCACCTAAGAGTGTGAGAAAGGTACTAAACCTACCAAGGATAAAGGAAGAAGATGAGGTCTCTACTTCTAAGACAAGAGAAGCTTTAACATGGTGTGGACTAGATTCCAAGTTGAAAATTGGATCAGTATTCAATAGAAAGGGGATGAACAGCCAAGGCAAATTTCTCTCAGAAATTGTTGGCAAGGTGATCTTGAGTAAGCCGGGTGGGCATGATAGAGTTTCAGCCCATATGTTCAGTCTCATGACAAGGATTATCTTCACACTGCACACTGATTGGTTTGTAGTAGTATTTGAGAAGATTAAAGAGAGTATGAAGAAGCCCAATTTGGGTAGGATACTAAGTCTTTACTTGGATGGTAGTGTAACACCCCCTATCCGTCGCATAGCATATAGCAGTAGGTCCGGCCGGGGCCCGACGCCATATACCACAGACAGACCGGGTGGTTACTTATGGAAACCATCCAACCAATCTCAACGTCCTACACAGAGCATTCTAGCGGAAGCAGTTTATATAAGTTGCAAAACAAGAACCCAGCAACAAGCATGAATGTCCACTAACAAGATAATAGGAATGTTATTACAAAATACTCAAAAGTCGGCCTTAAGGCCTTACAAAATGTTTCACTTGTCTTTTACATGATTTACAAACCTCGGCACGCAGGCCGGCCATACATGAATAAAACATAAAACATTTCCACTTGGGCCTTCGAGGGCCAGCTTCGCAAAAAGGGCTTTAGCCCGCTATTGACCGCTTGGTCCAGCTGTACCTGCAAGCAAACAAACCACCGCACGGTGGCAAACAAGGCAACAGTCAGCAATGCTGACCAAATTATAACGATCCCGCCCCCAACTCGGGGCGGCGATGCTCCTTTCCTGCATTTCATTAGCATAAGCGAGCAATTATAACCATAGCCATTTCATCACAGGCGTTGGCTCGCACGGCCACACGCCCCGTGCACTCAGGGCACATTCTCGGTGAACCGGTCGATGTCACGTCAATTAAAGCCATTAACATTCCGGATTCACCACCGCCACTTAGACGGCCATTCCTATGAGCAATTCGTCTTCATGGTATTGGTCACGTCAATTTAAGCCATTGACCACCGAAGACTCACATTTATGCCAACGGCGAGTGTCATGTAACTTTAGGTCTCTCTAACCCGAACGACATAAAGCGGGTACGGCTCCATCTAACCCGTGCTCACATCGCAACGGCAATTTAAGCCATTTGCGCGGGTCAAACTTTCACCGAGTCCCATTCTACTGCAAGACACATAACCCCGTTATGTTCATGTTGGCACTCAGGCCACCAAGTTGGCAAGACCTCGTGTCCGCCCAGTTTTCCGGGTGCACCTTTGGGTTAGTCCCCAAGGCTCCCTGCTGCAATCTACCGCGTAGAAAACCCGAAAAACACCCAATAGCACGGAGTCTTCTCCGGCCTTATGCAATGCAACATCACCGATCCGAACTAACATGTCCGGGTAGGCTTCAACCAAAATTCCTATGTCCGTTCTCGCATACGGACTCTAAACAATGGGGACTTCACATATCTACCCGAAGGAACGCCTCCAACTCTCCGCAAACTCGCGAGAGCGGGCTTCCTATGCAAAGAAAGAGAGCGACTCATGCTCAAGATGAGGATCGTTACCCTTGCGGTCCTCTTTGGCGCCATCGAAAAGTAATCGGAAGGAAATCACCGCACTTGCGTTGCCTCCGTGGATCCGGAGTCGGCTTGCGATTCGGAGCTCCGAAGCTCCTCCAATGGCGGATCTAGCTCCTCTTCTTCTTGCCTTAGCTCTTCTTTCTCCAAGGGTTTGGAGAGAGAACAAGTGGAAAAAGTGAGGGTTTTCTAAGTCAAAACCCGGGTATATCCCTTCAGGAACAACCCCCAGCCGTTGGATCTTCAGTCAACGAAATGAACGGCATCGATTCGGGACTGAAATGCCCAATCTGGACCGAACACGGCCGGGCACACGCCCGTGTCCAGGGCCGTGTGCCTCATTCGCCGTCAAAATCGAATCACCTGGAACCTCACACGGGTATCGAACACGCCCGTGTTCGAGCTGACACGCCCGTGTTCCACCTGACACGGCCGTGTAGCTGGCCGTGTACCCCGTCATTTTCTCCCGTTTTCAACCCGAGCACTGCACGGGTTCTAGGACACGCCCGTGTCCTTGCCCGTGTCACCTTGACACGCCTGGGCTCCAGGCCGTGTACAAGGTCTCGGCACTTCGCGGCTAAGTGTCGACACGGGTCGACATGCCCTGCGACACGCCCGTGTCGCAGGCCGTGTGCCATGTCTCGACACACTGTCGACACCAAAGTGTCGACTTCGCGGGACGAGTGTCGACACGGGTTGACACGCCCTGCGATACGCCCGTGTCACAGGCCGTGTGCCGTGTCTCGACACAACGTCGAAGCACTGTGTCGACTTCACGGCTAAGTGTCGACACGGGTCGACACGCCCTGCGACACGCCCGTGTCGCAGGCCGTGTGCCCAGTCTCGACACAATGTCGAGACCAAAGTGTCGACTTCACGCCTTAGTGTCGACACAGGCTTGACACGCCCTGGGACACGCCCGTGTCCCAGGCCGTGTGCCTGCAGCCAGAACTCAAATTGGCCCAAAAATATTCCCCTTTGCTCCTTTGAGTTTCGGGGCGTTACAGGTAGTATACCAGAAGTAATGAGTCAAGCTGTTGGATCAAAGATCAACCACATGAGAAAGATGGACATGAGACTCTTCTCTAGATGGGATAGGGTCTTGACAAAGGAATTGCCAACTCCTGAGAAAATCACTCCTCAAAATATGAAGAAGATAGCCCCTGTGGCTCAAGATTCATCTAGCAGCTCTGAGGAGCAAGTTATCTTCACTCCTGATGATGAAGACATTAGAATTGCTGAAAAGTCTCCAGTTGTACAAGAAGTTGCAGAGAGGCAGGGGGAGCTACCACATGCTAGCCCTCTTCACCAGGATTCTATCCAGGGGGAGCCTCTAGTAGTGGAGGAGCCAACTCCACTAGAGAGTGAGCAAGCAACCCACACTATAATTGAGGTAATCAATGAGATTAATGCATTAGATTTTCACATTGAGGATGATGTTTTGTCTGATTCCTTACATAATGTTAATCAGCAAACTCCAACATATAGCCAACCCCCATATGTTGTCATGGAGGACACATCTATTGCAGCTCAAGAAGTATCTGATCAATTTGTTGATGAGCCAAGAGTATCTTCACCACAACCTCAACAAGAATTTATAATGGAAGATCTCTTCCTTAATCTGGACCAAACAGACTTTGAAAAGGAAAGTGTTGCTGCTGAGGGGGAGAAGTCCCAAGTTGAGGGGGAGTCAGTGGAGATTCTAGAAGAAACTACAAGGAAAGAGCCTGAGAAGCCCAAGGATGTTGAGGAGCTACCTAGCGAGAGGGTAGAAATAGCAAGCACCTCAGCTTCTGAAGATGAGAAGGCTACAAGAGCAAAGAAAAGGAAATTTCAAGTCTTCAAGAGGAGGAGCCAGACTTATAAGAAGGCTTTACAAACTATTGCACCACAGCCTACACTACAGCCAGCACCATCTGTAGATTACAGTTCTCTGATGGTTGTTATGCAGATAAAACTTGATGAGAAAAGGAAGGCCATAGAAACATATATGGATGAGGGGCATAAGTCTTTACAGTTTGATCTGGCCCAAGATATTAATTCTATAAGATTTGAAATGAATCTAAATAAGAAGAAGATGACTGACTGCTTCCACAAGGGAGGGAAGGCAGTAGTCTATCTAGCTACACATCAGGAGAAAATCAAAGCTCAAGTGTATGATATTGTACTAAAGTAAGGATATGTTCTGGAAAATCAAATCAGGATGAATGATAATTTGACAGCTTCCCACAATGCAATTGTCACAGAGATGAAGAATATAGCTTCTAGTCAGACTACCTCTACTGCTACTGCTAAGGCAGAGTTTGATAAAGCTTTACAAGAAGGCATAACTGCTGTTACTTCTGCAATTCAAGACTCTCAGAAGTTGATAACTGAAAAGCTCTAAAGGTTGAAACCTTTCTTTAAAGATGGAGTAAACTATTTGGATGCCCAAATCAGATTTCAGAAGGATGGTCTAAGAGATCACATGGAAAGAGAAGTCATAAAGGGGGAGAGGGTGTTAGTCAAAGCAGGCTCTGATCATGCCAAATGGATTTCCAATTCCATCAGAGCCACTCTTGGTTATCCTCCTTTATGTGATGATGATAATGTTGCAGAATCTGGGATTAATCCTGCCTATCTTGGAGGTGAGCAAGCTAAAGTAGCTCAGGTGATCTATCCTCCACCAGATTTTAATATGATTCATGCAGATATACAATCAATGTATAGCCCTCCTGAGGGAATTGATAAGGTCATCATAGAAAATGTGGTTCAGCCAGTATCTGAGGCCATACTAAAAGAACAAGAAGCTTTGCTGCTCAAGGAACAAGTGACTCAGTTGTCTAAGAAGAGGTTCAGAGAGCAAGCTGAGCAAAGGCCTGATTTTGAACAGTGGAGCCCCACTTCAAGAAATATTATCTTAACTGCATGGAAGGCTGACAAGGACAATGTTCCAGATAGAAATAAGTGGTATTCTGAACTTGAATGGAGAAAGCATGAGTCCAGGCAAGAAGCCATAGTGCAATATAGAAGAAAGGCAAAGATGGGAAAGCTACCTCCTAATACCCAGGAGCCTAGCAAGTACTTTCCCAAGCCTTATCATTACTTTGAGAGGCAAAAGATTAAAGCTGAAGAGCTAAAGAAAAAGGATCTTAAAGGCAAGAAGCCTACTGCTGCTGAAGATGCTGAAGCCCCTGTGCAAGCCAAGATACAATCTGGGAGGGGCATAGTGATCAAGGATGTTGAGCAGAAATAGAATAGAATTTATCTTTTGTTTACAGTTGTAATCTTTTGATTTTAAACATTCTGTAAACTTTTGTATAATGAATGTGACAAAGTTGTTAGAACAATGTGATGTGTTATAAATCTATTTCATAATTGTTCTGAGATGATATCTGTGTATACATGTTTTGTTTGATACATGTTTATATTTTCCCTGATTGTATAATCCTGTTTACATCATACTGTAATTTTGTTATGTATGGTGTATATGATTGACTAAGGGTTATGACTTCTCCAAATAGGGGGAGATTGTTGGGTACATTGGTTTAAATGTACCTGATTTGAAGAAGCCTCACCCTACTCAATGATATACATCAAAATGTATTTGATGTATTTTGAGTTGCCTTGTGCAGGTTAAGTATTTGCAGGGAAAGCAGAAAAGATTCTAAGTCCATGTATCGACACCCAGAAGGAAAGTGTCGACACTTAAGAAGACTTGTGTCGACACCCAAAGAAGCAGTGTCGACACTTGGAGTAATTGTGTCGACACCAGGGATACAGAGTCGACACCAGACAGAAAGTTTCGACACAAGGAGCTGTGTCGACACTCAATGAAGAGAAGTCCAGTGAAGCTGTGTCGACACTTTGAAGCAGTGTCGACACCCAGAGGAACTGTGTCTACATCAGAAAGTGTCGACATTTGGAGGCTGTGTCGACACTCAGCAAATTTCAGCAGAGTCTAATTATAAGTGTCGACATAATGAGGAATGTGTCGACACACAACAGAAGACTCAGCACTTGAAGAAAGTGTCGACACAAGAAAGAATGTGTCGACACTCAGCAGAAGACTCAATACATGAAGAAAGTGTCGACACAAGGAGCTGTGTCGACACTTAGCAAAGTTCAACAAAATTATAAGTACAAGTGTCGACACAAAGGATATGTGTCGACACTCAGCCAAAGTCTCAACAGAAGAAGGATATGTCGACACAAGGAGAAGTGTCGACACTCAGCAAGTATCAACACAGAAGGCATGTGTCGACACCAAGAAGAAGTGTCGACACTGAACAAGTTCAACACAAGAAGATGTGTCGACACAAAGGAGTTGTGTCGACACTTACAAGAATTCAGCAATGTACTGAAGAACAAGGACTTGTGTCGACACACAATTTCAGTGTCGACACATGATGAAGAAGCTGTGTCGAGAAGTGAATTCTACAACACAAGGGGTTGTGTCAACACCTTGAAGACTAGTGTCGACACTTAGTCAACTTGTGTCGACACTTACTTTATAAGTGTCGACACTTAAAGACAGACTGTCTCGACACTTTCAGACAGTTACAGATATTTCAAGAACTGACTGGATGACTTGACAGCTGTCATTCCAGCCGGTCTACTGTACCTGTCAGAGTTGTCAGAAAGCTGTTAGGAACCGGATCAGCCGGTCACCATGAAGAAGGCCTATATATAGGCTTATACTGTCAATAGAAACAGATGATTAAGAGAGAAAAAGACAAGAAGATCTAGCTATTCATTGAAGAATCAAGTGAAGATCTAAGAAGTTGGAGAGAGAGAGCTTCATCCAAGAAGACAGCCGTTGGAAACAGGCTGTGAAGAAGGGTTCAGACCTAGTTCTGAATATTAAGTTACAGTGATTGAAGATTAGCTGCAGAGAATCAATCCTATTGTGTTCTACATTCAAGAAGCTTTGAAGAAAAGCCAAGTGAGATTGTTCTCAGCAGAGTTCTTCCAAGAACTCATCAAGAACCTATCAACTCTTCTCTCTTTTCTCTGAGTTGTAGGAATATTCTTTGTATTCTAAAATTCTTGTAGGATCCTTAGGGATCTGAGTTGTAAGCCTGTAATTATAAAGGCTGAGTGGTTGGGCATGTGTGCCTGAGTGTAGGAGATCTATTTCTCTGAGTGTAGGCCTGTTGTGGCTGAGTGTAAGCTTTGTGAAGAAGCTGAGTGTAGGTGTTTGGAGAAGACTGAGTTGTAGGGCCTTGGGCCTGAGCTGTAGGAACCTGTTTGAGGTTCTGAGTGTAAGATCTGAGGATCTGAGATAGTGGAGGAGTTTGGCCGAATCTAGTACACTACTAGATAGGCGAAGGGGGAAAGTGGATGTACCCAAACCTTGTGGAACCACTATAAATCTGTGTGTTCACTGTGTGCATGTTTTATTCTGTGATTGCTGATTGATTGCTGTGAAAAAGTAGTTAGAACTCTGTGAAATAATCTGCAATCTGCCTAAAAGGTTTAAAAAGATTTAGTCACCTATTCACCCCCCCCCCCCTCTAGGTGATTAGGTACAATTTCTTTCAGAGAGGATTTTCTTCCAGAATCTGGCGGCTTCACTGTTCCGTCGGCTTGGCAGAGACGGCTGCCCGGCAAGGTGATAAAAAGAAAATAAGGCTAGGGTTTTCCTCATGTGATGCAGTGACCCAGAGCCGACCCGCTCTGTCGACCAGGCCTCGCACTTGGCCTAGCTAGAGGCTCTCGTCCAGCAGCCCACTGTCGGGCTGCGGGATTGATGGAGATGATGGCCCTCAACATGATGACGATGGTACCGGCACACTTACGGATGATGGTGCTTCTCCAATCAAAGACGTGCGTCGCCGCAACAACCATTTTGATAAACGCCATCGTCGTTACAGCCTCCGCCCGCGGCGCCATAATAATTAATTAATACATATAATTATTTTATTATAAGTATTAATTAAATATTATCATGTTTTCTTTTATTAAATATTTGTTTGTTTGGACAATAATTAATTTTCTTGCTTTGTGGACTGCATATAGTCATTATTGTTTGTAAGACTATAAATAGGTCATGTGGTAGTTGGATTTGATTATTGATAATTGATGATGAAATTTAAAATTTAAAATTTCCCTTGATTTGGAATCTCCTCCTCCCTCTCTCTTTCCTTCTCCTCTATATTGCAGAAATAGGCTCTCCCCTACCTTAGGTTCGGCCAACCTTGGAACCGCCGCCCCTCCCCCTCTTCTCCTCCCTCTTGGCCGCCGGCCACCCCCACTCCTCCACCAAGATAAACTGACACTCTCTCACCCTTGCCCCCTCTAAATTCGGCCACCAAAAGATTCACCACCTTTTCTCTCTCTCCCTCAAGTGGCCGGCCAAAGCAAGAAGACTAGGCCTTGTCGAACTCCAACCCGGCGTGACGCAAGGAAGGCAGACAAGTTTCTTTCCATCCGCCGTGATTCCGGTGGAACCGTCGAAGGGCGATCAACTTTTAGCATAGATCAACTCCTAGATCTAACTCCGAGTGGGGTTGAAAGTGCAGCTAGATCTGAGATACTCTAGAGGGGGGGTGAATAGAGTATATGGTGCTTTGAAACTTTTTTTACAACAACTGTTGTAATAAGAGTGAGCAGGGAAGCAATAATAAATCTAATCACAGCACTAAGTAAAACAAAAGCTAATCACAGAAAAATCAGGGCCAGAAACAAAAATGAAAACAAGCAAAACCAGAAGACACAAGGAAATATAGTGGTTCCCCTAAACTTGGGTACATCCACTCTTCTACCACCCTAGGTAGGAATCCACTGCAGGATGAGTTGATCAGGTGTCCTGGGCACCAATGAGCTTTTGATAAGGTGCTCAAAAACCAAAGCAGATTTTTTGATCAGGTGTCTTGCCACCAATGAGCTTTTGACAAGGTGCTCAAAAACCAAGCTCAAACTTTTGAAGGGAGCTTGAGAAACCCTTTACAGAGTGGGGGTGAGAGAATGATGGCAGTCTTCTCTTTCTCAAACAACTGAGAAGACTATGTGGATTGTTGATGTCAAAGCTCCCCCTGAATCCTTGAGATCTTCAGGAAGAAAAGCTTTGCTGAGGGTGATAGGCCTTCAAATATTGAACTCCAGCAATAGATGATTTCAGCAAAAAGTGACTGAAATGTTGAGTGTCTGGAGTCTGGAAATATGTTGGCCTTGAACACTTTGAAGACTAAGGAGATCTAAAGATTTGAGAAGGCTTGATCTCCTTGGATGTGTGTTCTTCAGAATTCTTTTGTGACAGAAGATTTTTGAATGTGTCTCTGTAATCTGTATCCTCTCTCTGTATTGTATGTGTTCTCTTCTAGAGATTCAAAAATCCTGTCTTTTATTCTCTGGTATTGAACAGAATAACATTCTCTGTCAAGTATAGTCGTTGGCCTGCATTAATTGCATCCTTAATTGCATAATCTCTTCTGGAGGAAAGTCCACAGATATATTCCTTGAAAAATCCCTTGACACTTGGTCCAGAATTGAATGAAAACGGCTAGCAAATCTCTGAATTAATTGCAGAATAACTCCTAACTGATTTGAATTTAAATGTAGAGACATCCTGGAAGTTATCTGTAATCGTCGAACTGAGCTCTGCTATCGTCGAGCTGAGCTCAGCAATCTGGAAATATACAGCAGCAAGAATATCGTCGATCTGAGCTCAAAGATCGTCGAAATGAGCTCAGAGATAAAGTTCCAAGGCAGAGTCAAAATCATCGACCTGAGCTCACCGATCGTCGAATGGAGTTCGACGATATTGTGAAGTTGAGCTCAGCGATCGTCGAATGGAGTTCGACGATCTGTCGAAGTTGAGCTAGACGATCATCGATCGGAGTTCGACGAATCGTCGTGTTGAGCTCGACGATATGACTTAGTCTCCAAACACAAAATCTTGGTCTTCAAAGCAGCTTCCAAACCTAGACTTCTAACCCTTAGACTCAATTCTAATTGACATATAAAGCTATACAGGAGGTCAAGCAAAGGTTCCTAGAGACATAGTGATCCTGACCCAAATTAGTAATAGGGTGTTCCAACAATCTCCCCCTATTTGGGTTAGGATTACTATTTACAGACTTTGGAAAAACTTAAATAACAACATACAATCAGTAAAACAGAAAAACAACAGCTAGACATGCAGAATCACAGAGATATATATCATCCAGATAACAGTCAGAAATCACAGAAATTATCACCTTACAATATCATTTCTTCTCTTTGCCCTTAACCATTTTAATCTCTCTATTAGGATTGAGGGCTTCCTTCTTAGATCTGGTGTCATCTGCAGCACCTAGAAATGTTTGTTGTTTAAGCCTGGGGACCACAGCTTCAGGGTGTAATTTCATGTATATGTCAGCATCAAAGAATTTACTTAAATCATATCGCTCTAATTCTTTCTGTCTCTGTTCAGACATAGTAGAAATGTTGGAAGAGTCTAATCCTTGTTCTCTGGCCTTTTTAATTTGGTCCAGTGCAGCTAATTCCTTCATTCTGGCAGTCCAAGCAGCTGGATTATTTTCAGGGTCCTCAAAAGGTACAGGTGGCTCATACCTGTTGGAAGGATTGTCTTGAGGAGGCCTGGCAGACACAGTCTCTTTCAGCTTGTAAGGGAAAGAACCAGATGTTGTATCAGAAGAACTATGTCCTCCCCTAGAATATGGGTGCTGCCTGGAGTACCCTTTGGAATATACTTGAATATCTCTCTGATTGCCCCTATATCCTCCTCTCCTAGAATGAGAACACCTGGATTGGCTTTCCCTGTGGTAAGATCTGGCATCAGGTTGATAGGGAGCCTGACTTCTGGCTGGGGGTTGACTTGCAGAGCTTCCACCTGCACCTGCATCAGGAGGAGGAGGAGGTGGAGGAGGATAAGAGTGCTGGAATTGGGATGAACCCTTCTCATATTTTCTCTTTTTCTTCATTGCTTTCAGCTGATTCTTGGAATACTGCATCCAGTGTTCAGTGATTGGGCAGTCATGAAGAATGTAATAAGGGATATCATTGTTATCTTTAACTTTAGCAGGAGGTACCATTTTCATTGCTTTGCTCCTTGCCTTCCTTTTCCTGGCAATGGTAGCACAAGAATCATCAGAGTCTGTTTTAAATTCATCAGATTCAGAACTCTGGTCATCATAGAGAGCATCTATTTTCTTCATCAAGTCTTTCTTGAGTTGTTCAGAAGAAGATGAGGCAGAAGTTGAAACAGCAGCAGCAGGTGTTGAGATGGTAACAGCAGGGACAGCAGTAGATGGAGAAGGTGAAGCAGAAACAACAACAACAGCAGTAGTAGGTTCTGGAGAGGTGATAGCAGCAACAACTTCACTAACCACAGTAGAAACAGCAGAGTCACTATCAGCAATAGAAGCAAAGGGAAAAACATCAAGGACTGCAGAAGGCTCAAATTCAGTGGCCTCTGACATCAGAATGTCCTTGGAAGATGGTTCATCAGAAACAGTAGGAACTTCAGCAGCAGCAGTATCAACATTCACAGAAGCAAAAGTAGTCCTTTCTTCAGAGGAAGCAGCAGCAGCAATTACTGAATTTACAAAGGAAGTGAGGATGCTAGGGTCACATCAAGAAAAAGGCACAAGTGCCTTGGATAAGTCTTCTGGAGGCTGGACAGCATGGACCTCTGGCAGACAGCTGAAGAAGGCAGAATCAAAAGCTGATAGCAAAGACCTGAGGTCTATTGCAAGAACTGCAGTTAAACTCTGACTTTGTGCTTGAGGCACAGCAACAGCAACAGGAGGAGCAGCAGAAGTAGTAGAACTAACAGCAACAGTCACAGAAGCAGCAGGAGCAACAGCATGAAGGCTTACTTCATATGGCATCTCCCCCTGCCTAGATGCAGACATGTCTGGATCAAGGCACACTGCTGTAGGTGCTGCCTGAGGGAAGAGGGAAGAGAGCCTGGCAGAAAGGGCTGCCACTGACAGGTGGAGTGGGTCCAAGGAGGCCTCCAACAGCTAAGAGAGCCTGGAGGCAAGCAGCTCATACAGCCTGTCAGCAAGGGCTGAGAGGTCTACTTGCTCAAGAGCTGGAGCAGAGGTAGAAGGTAGAGGAGCAGCTGAAGGTTCTGGAAGAGAAGGGCTGGAGAATTGTGGAAGGGATGGCTGAGATGTTGGTAAGGTGGATATGGGGGATAGGGGAATGGAGATGGATGGGGTGAAAGTTGGTTGATCAATGATGTGGTGTAGGAGGTCTTGAAATGAAGTGGAGGAGGAGGGCAACTCAGGAGGAGAGGATGGGGAATCATCCATAAAGGAATCATCCAGTAGGGTGAAGGATGGAATGGAGGGTGATGAGGTGACATCTGGTGGAGGGTAGGAGAACAGTGGGTGGAATTGGTCTGCTGGTGGAGGTAGGATAGGTTCTGGAGAGGATGTTGATGTTGGAGATGGGCTGGATATGATGATGGTGGATGGAGCTGGAATGGTGGATGGAATGGGAAGGGATGAAATTGGAGAAGAAGGAGGAGAAGCAACAGCAGCAGCCAGGTCATCTGCAGGGGCAGAGACCTGTGGAGGAGTGACTCTTTGAGTCCTTGTGCCTGAAGGAGCACTGGAGGAGGGCCTGCTAGGCTTGCTTATTTGCCTGTCCCACTTTCCAAAGAGGGCACAGGTCAGTCTCTTGGAGGCATTGATATAAACTCCAGAGGAGACCAGCAAGGCAGGACACCTGTGCTGCAGAAATACTCCAAGAATTCTCCCAAAATTAACAAAACTTTTGTTTATTTTCTTTTTGATGAGGTCAAAGAAAACCTCTCCCCAGTTCAGATTCTTCTTATCCACAAGAGCTCCCATGAGACAGAGCTGAAATCTTGATATTGTATCATGGGCAGAGTGCTTTGCCAGTAGCACTTTCCCCACCACATCTGCCATGAACCTGTATTCAACAGACAGGTTCCTTTTGAAGAGCTTGCTAGGGTTTCCCTCTATATGACCCATCCTGGCAAGCAGTTCAGAATATTCCTCTCCAGATAGCTCAGCAGAATCTTCTCCATTTCTCAACTCAAAAACTTCTGATAGGATGGTTGGGGTCAAGGGTACCTGATTTCCAGCAATAGACCCAACTATTGTAGAGCTATCTTGATTATGGGCAGTATAAACCCACTCCTTGATTTCATCAGAAGCCAGCTTGATCCTGGTTGTCATTATTGCTGTCAGATTCTGGTCCTTGAACAAACCCAATATATCTTGAAAAATCTGATCAGTCGTGCTGAAGGATTCTATATCAATGTCAAAACCGGCATCAAACTTCATTGCAGCAAGAACAGCAACTGACACAGCCATTGTACCTGCAAAAACTCAACAAACAAAACGACCAAGCGTAGAACTGTTTGGAGGGAAAGGAAAAATCTTGCAGAGAAATCGAAAGCGCAAAAGAGAACGGCGGCGAAAAAAGAGTTTTATATTAGGGTTCGACGCAGAATTGGAAAGATCGTTGAACTCAGTTCGACGATCAAGGCTTCTAAGGAATCTGAAGAGACTTCAACATCGTCGATCTCCGTTCGACGATATTGGAGAGCGTCGAGCTCCGTTCGACGATCGTTCAGAGAACAAAATCGTCGAGCATCGTTCGACGATCGTTGACCGGAAGAGATAGTTCATACTATCTGAGAGGCGCTGAACTCAGTTCGATGATTTTTGGAAATCGTCGATCTCCGTTCGACGATCTTAGGGCAAATCGTCGAGCGCAGTTCAGAGATCAGAGAAATTCTAGACACTAAGAAAAATCAGAATGTTTGCCTAGTATTGGTTATTTTTTAAGCTTTCAAAATCTTGGATATTATTTAAGGCTTCCTCCATCTAACATTCCTAACTGATTTAGGAAAAAGGTGTGTTTCTTTTCATCCAAGGGCTTGGTGAAAATATCTCCCCTTTGTAAATCAGTTGGGATATATTGTAATTCAATTTTATTCTTTTCAACATTATCCCTTAAGAAATGATGCCTAATCTCTATATGTTTTGTCCTACTATGGAGGACTAGATTTTGAGCTACAGAAATAGCACTAGTATTGTCACAAAAGATTTTAGACTTCTCTAAGTTGTAGCCATAGTCTAGGAGTTGGTTTTGGATCCACAAGATTTGTGAACAACAACTGCCTGCAACCATATATTCAGCTTCAGCAGTTGAAGTTGACACAGATGTTTGTTTCTTACAAAACCAAGAGACAAGTCTGTCACCAAGGAACTGACAAGTTCCACTGGTGCTTTTCCTGTCAATTCTGCATCCAGCATAATCAGCATCTGAGAATCCAGTTAAATCAAATGCTGAATCCTTTGGATACCAGAGACCTAGATTTGGACAACTTTTAACATACCTGAGAATCCTCTTTACTAAAGTTAGGTGTGACTCTCTAGAGCTTACTTGGAACCTAGCACATATACATGTAGCAAACATTATATCTGGTCTACTAGCTGTAAGATACAGTAATGAGCCAATCATTGCTCTATATGTTGTCTTATCAACAGGTTTCCCATGTTCATCAGCATCCAATACAGCATTAGTAGGCATGGGTGTTTTCATACAAGATGCCTCAGACATACCAAATTTCTTAACCAATTCATTTGCATACTTGGTTTGAGAAATGAAGATGCCTTCAGCATGTTGCTTGACTTGCAATCCTAGGAAGAAGGATAGCTCACCCATGCTACTCATCTCAAATTTAGAATGCATTAGGTTGGAAAACCTTCTGCACAATTTGAAGTCAGTAGAACTAAAAATAATATCATCTACATAAATTTGTACTAGTAGGGTATGAGACTTATGGGTTCTAATGAAAAGAGTTTGGTCTACTCTACCCCTTATAAAACCATTTTACAAGAGAAAGCATGCTAGGGTCTCATACCATGCCATGGGAGCTTGCTTGAGACCATATAATGCTTTGTTCAGTCTAAAAATATAATTAGGATAAGTTGGAGAGATAAAACCTGGAGGTTGTCTGACATAAACTTCCTCTTTGATGTCTCCATTCAAGAAAGCACTCTTGACATTCATCTGATATACTTTGAAGCCTTTATGAGCTGCATAAGCTAGAAATATTCTGATGGCTTCTAATCTTGCAACAGGTGCAAAAGTCTGGTCGTAGTCGATTCCTTCTTCTTGAGAATATCCCTGAGCAACTAGTCTTGCCTTGTTCCTTATAATTACTCCTTGGTCATCCAGTTTGTTTCTGAATACCCATTTTGTTCCAACAATGGAATGATCCTTAGGCTTTGGCACTAGTTCCCATACTTTGTTCCTCTCAAATTGATGCAACTCTTCTTGCATTGCAATGATCCAGTGTGGATCTTGCTCTGCATCTTGAATGGACTGAGGTTCAATTTGAGATAGGAAGCAGGTGTGCAATAGGTTTTGGTTGACTTGATTTCTGGTTTGCACACCAGCTGAGATTTCTCCAATTATTTGGGAAATTGGATGGTCTCTTGATGTTACTAAATCAACAGGGGGTGTTGATTGTTCACCAACCTGTGTTGTTGTTTCCTCTTGTGGTACAACAACTGGCTCTTCAAGTTGTGTTTCAATGTGTTGAGCATTTTCTTCATCTTCACTGCTTTCATCCTCTTGAGTAACCTGTAACCTGTTCAAGTCTTCAACTAGAGAATGTTCCTGCAAAGGTTCTATGGTAGAAGAATTCTTCTCCTTGAAAGACATGTTAGTTTCATCAAATGAAATGTGAACAGATTCCTCAATTTTCAAAGATAATTTATTATAGACCCTATAGGCCTTGCTGATCATGGAGTATCCCAGAAACACTCCTTCATCAGCTTTGGCTTGAAATTTTGCCAAGTATTTCTTGTCATTATTGTGAATGTAGCAAATACAACCAAAGACTCTAAAATAGTCAACTTTAGGTTTCTTCCCTTTGAGTAATTCATAGGGAGTCTTTCCCTTTAGTTTATGTATAAGACTTCTGTTCAGCACATAGTTGGAGGTGTTCACTGCCTCTGCCCAGAAGGATAGAGGTAGATGAGCATATGACAATAATGTAGTGGAAGATTCAATAAGGGTTCTATTTATCCCTTCAGCTACCCCATTTTGTTGAGGAGTTCTAGGAGCTGAGAAAGTATGTCTGATCCCTTCACTCTGACAGAACTCTTGCATAAGAAGAGAATCAAACTCTGTCCCATGATCACTTCTGATTAGGGTAATGTCAGTATTGAACTCAATCTGTATACATTTGAGAAACTCTGTCAGACACTTAAAGTTATCAGACTTCTTCCTTAAAAAGAACACCCAAGTGAATCTAGAGAAGTCATCTACAACTACTAAAGTGTAGGATTTCCCTCTGAGGCTTTGTACTATGATAGGTCCAAAGAGATCCATGTGTAACAGATACAATATCATAGGTGAATCACTCTTATTAAGTGACTTAAAGCTATTTTTAGTTTGCTTGCCTAATTGACAAGCCCTGCAGAGTCCTTCCTTCTTGTAGGGGCTAGAAGGTAGTCCTATAACACGGTTGTCCTTGGATAGCATAGCAATAGTTCTAAGGTTTAGGTGTCCTAGTTTCTTATGCCATAAAATATTCGGTCTACAGACAGAGTTAAACAAGCAGATATCTACATCAGTTGAAAGAAAATCTACTAGATAGATGTTACCTTTCCTTTTACCTGTCAACACAGTTGTGTTGTCCTCTGACTTGATTTTGCATAAGGCTTTGCTGAAGGTCACCTGGTAGCCATCATCACACAGCTGACTGATGCTGATTAGGTTGTGCTTCAGTCCTTCCACATAGGCTACCTTCTTGAAGATTACTGAACCAATCTGGACTGCACCATATCCTTTAGTCTGTCCAAAGTTTGAATCACCAAAGATAACTTTGGGTCCAAGCTTGGCTCTGAAGGATGTGAGTTTGTCCTTGTTCCCTGTCATGTGCTTAGAGCACCCACTATCCAATTACCATTGCTGGTTAGATGTTAGATAGGTCTTCACCTGCACATAAGATAATTCATTTGTTTTTGACCCAGTTTACCTTGGGCCTAGGTTGATAACCTTTAAATTCTGAAATGAAAGACATCCCAGGTTGACTCTTATATCCTTCAGGATGATATCTCCTTGGAGGTATAATCCATTCAGTATAAGGGTTAAAGATTTAGGATGTAGAACCCTTAGGATTCAATTTTGATTTGCCTTTGAGAAATTTTCCAGAGCTCTGACCTCTGTTCAACGATCTTGGAGCTGCGTTCGACGATCTTGGGTAAGATCGTCGAGCTCCGTTCGACGGTCGACTATAGCTGAGGTCAGGTATTTGAGATCGTCGACCTGCGTTCGATGATGTTGCTTGAGATCGTCGATCTGCATTCGACGATGTTGCTTGAGATCGTCGATCTGCGTTCGACGATTTTGCCTGAGATCGTCGAGCTGCGTTCGGCGATCGTCGATCTTCGTTCGACGATTTCTGCTGGGACTTAGTTTTCTGAGGCAGATCAGAATTTTTCCTAGCTACCTCTACAACTCCCTTTCCTTTATCAGAAATGAATTTGATTGGAGTTGTTAGAACTATGGGTTGGCTGGATGAAGCACCCAAGCCCAGTGTACTATTAAATCTGGAGTTCACTGTGCTTGTGATGTCCATCAGCTTGATGCTTCTCCCATTAAGGGATTCTTCAAGCTTCTTGGCCTCAGACAGCTCACTTTTCAGTGAAGCTATCTGTTCCCTACAGCACTCCAACTCCTAAGAGAGTTTGAGGTTTTCTGACTTTAGAGTATTGTGTTCAGATAATTGATTTCTGAGAGAGATAATCTCTTTCTCAGACTTTAGCAGGTCTAAACACTGTGCTTTAAATTCAGATTTAAAATCTTCTGAACTAAAATCAAAAGAACCAATTACTTGATCTTCTTCAGATTGAGTCTCTGAGTCTGACTCTGACTCCTCTTCCTCTGAATTGTGCTGAGAGGCATTGATTGCAATCATGCAGAACTCCTTTTCTTCTGCATCATCCTCATCATCACTGGAGCTGGATGAGGCTTCTGACTCCTCTTCTGTCTCACTCCAGGATTCAGCAACAAACCCTTTTCTTGTATGCTTGTTTTTACTTGAAGAAGGTTTGCCATTGCCATTCCTTTTGGAGTCTTTCTCCTTTCTTCTTTCTTTTCTGTCCCTTCTGTCCTTATTCTTGTTCTCTGGACAGTCAGGAACTATGTGCCCTGGTTTCCTGCAACCAAAGCAAATAATGTCTTTATTATTACTAATGGACTTGTCATACCTTGGCTTATCCTGCTCCTTGTATGATCTTCTTCTGAAGTCCTTCCTGGCCATTTTATAGAATCTTTTGGCCAGCAGGCTGAGTAGTTCATCATTACCTGTGGCTTTGTCTTCAGGCAGATCTTCAGTTGCTTTAAATGCTATGGTCTTCTCTTTTCTGGTGGCTGGTGAGGCAGCCTTTTGTTCTTCCTCTCTATTTTTGATGAGTAGCTCATAGGATTTGAGCTTACCCAATAGAGCTTCTGTGGTGATCTCATTCAGACTTCTAGCATCCTTAATTGGCCAGATTCTTGAATCCCAAGTGCTGGGGAAGCACATTAGGATCTTGTCATTAAGTTCAGTTAGAGAGATCTCTTTGTCCAATGTCCTGCGTTCACTGACAATTAGACTTAGTCTGTTGTACATGTCTCCTACTGACTCAGTCTCTCCCTTCTTGAAGTTCTAATATTGAGAGATGAGATGGGATCTTCTATCCTTTCTCTCACCAGCTGAGCCTGAGACTATTTCTGAGAGTTTGTCCCAAATTTCTTTTGCTGAATTACATTCAGCTACCTTTTGAAATATATCATCTGACATTGTCTGGGCTAGGATGTTCATAGCCTTAGCATCAGCTACCTTCCATCTCTTGATGTTAGCATCTGTTCCTGATGGAGGTGGCACAGCATTTGTGCTTGTGTTCTCTGAGGATCTTGGACATACTGTCAAAACAGAATTAAAGATATCTTCGTCAATAGAATTCATGTAAAGCCTAATCCTTGCTTTCCAAAGTGCAAACTTGGATAGATTGCACACTGGAGGTCTGGTGCTAGCATAATCTTTGTTTTGGGCCATGATTTGTGAAAATAAAATCTAATAATAAAATACTAAAGAAAAACAGATCTAACTTGGGATCTTTGGGTTCAGGTGTTAGCCTGTACAACCAATCAGGTATGATATATTTAACCAACCTGGCTCTGATACCAATTGAAAGTGCAGCTAGATCTGAGATACTCTAGATGGGGGGGTGAATAGAGTATATGGTGCTTTGAAACTTTTTTTATAACAACTGTTGTAATAAGAGTGAGCAGGGAAGCAATAATAAATCTAATCACAGCACTAAGTAAAACAAAATCTAATCACAGAAAAATCAGGGCCAGAAACAAAAATGAAAATAAGCAAAACCAGAAGACACAAGGAAATATAGTGGTTCCCCTAAACTTGGGTACATCCACTCTTCTACCACCCTAGGTAGGAATCCACTATAGGATGAGTTGATCAGGTGTCCTGGGCACCAATGAGCTTTTGATAAGGTGCTCAAAAACCAAAGCAGATTTTTTGATCAGTTGTCTTGCCACCAATGAGCTTTTGACAAGGTGCTCAAAAACCAAGCTCAAACTTTTGAAGGGAGCTTGAGAAACCCTTTACAGAGTGGGGGTGAGAGAATGATGGCAGTCTTCTCTTTCTCAAACAACTAAGAAGACTATGTGGATTGTTGATGTCAAAGCTCCCCCTGAATCCTTGAGATCTTCAGGAAGAAAAGCTTTGCTGAGGGTGATAGGCCTTCAAAGATTGAACTCCAGCAATAGATGATTTCAGCAAAAACTGACTGAAATGTTGAGTGTCTGGAGTCTGGAAATATGTTGGCCTTGAACACTTTGAAGACTAAGGAGATCTAAAGATTTGAGAAGGCTTGATCTCCTTGGATGTGTGTTCTTCAGAATTCTTTTGTGACAGAAGATTTTTGAATGTGTCTCTGTAATCTGTATCCTCTCTCTGTATTGTATGTGTTCTCTTCTAGAGATTCAAAAATCCTGTCTTTTATTCTCTGGTATTGAATAGAATAACATTCTCTGTCAAGTATAACTGTTGGCCTGCATTAATTGCATCCTTAATTGCATAATCTCTTCTGGAGGAAGGTCCACAGATATATTCCTTGAAAAATCCCTTAAAACTTGGTCCAGAATTGAATGAAAACGGCTAGCAAATCTCTGAATTATTTGCAGAATAACTCCTAACTGATTTGAATTTAAATTTAGAAACATCCTGGAAGTTATCTGTAATCGTCGAACTGAGCTCTGCTATCGCCGAGCTGAGCTCAGCGATCTGGAAATATACAGCAGCAAGAATATCGTCGATCTGAGCTCAAAGATCGTCGAACTGAGCTCAGAGATAAAGTTCCAAGGTAGAGTCAAAATCGTCGACCTGAGCTCACCGATCGTCGAATGGAGTTCGACGATATTGTGAAGTTGAGCTCAGCGATCGTCGAATGGAGTTCGACGATCTGTCGAAGTTGAGCTAGACGATCGTCGATCGGAGTTCGACGAATCGTCGTGCTGAGCTCGACGATATGACTTAATCTCCAAACACAAAATCTTGGCCTTCAAAGCAGCTTCCAAACCTAGACTTCTAACCCTTAGACTCAATTCTAATTGACCTATAAAGCTATACAGGAGGTCAAGCAAAGGTTCCTAGAGACATAGTGATCCTGACCCAAATTAGTAATAGGGTGTTCCAACAGGGGTAACGAAATTTCTACAAACCTTGAGATTTATTTTCCCTCTAGATAATTTCTGTGGTGGAAAACATTGGCGTGCAATTTTGATAGCATTGGAATCATCATGGTTTTCTTGAATGAATTTTGCATTTAACCTGATTTGTTTAAATTCGAGAAGGCTTGGCGGGCCTCGTTTCTTTTTGTTGTGAGAGATCTACCATTTCTTGCGAATGGTATTTTTTTTGGTAGATCCCTTTGGTATAACTCCGCTCGTTCGAACGCAATAATCGTCCCTTTAGCTTGATCGAAACTCGGCCTATAGCCGTTGTTCGGTCTCTAACGGATTGGCTACCCATATGTTAGCCTTGGATCGTAAAATATTGCAAACGTGTGGGCTGGAATAATCTTTTGTACGAATCGCAAATTAGTTGGAACGTCGAGGGGGAACCACTATTTCGCTAATATTCGTGTCGCGCGTACAACGCTACATCAATTTGGTATCAGAGCCAGGTTCACGTCAATTTCTCAATTGTCACTGTCCCCTGGTTCTTGCACGTCGGCAGGCACTTTTCTTGTTCATTTTCGAGTCAAAAATTTCAAAAAAAGATTTTGCTGGTCTGCCAATAGCGGCCTAGATTTCATATTCTTCAGCAAAATTCAAACAAAAATTTTTTTTAATAATCTTCTTTTTATTCTAGCAAGAAAACAAAAAAAAATATTTACCCGAGCCTTTAAGTGGGAACAATTCCATCTGTAGTTTAATAAAAATATATCAAAAAAAGGGGGTTTTGTGTTCACTTAGTTTGAGTTTTTCGTTGGTCCTTTATGGCGCACATTGGGAGCCTCGCTCACTCACCTTCATTCGTTGAGCATAACGTTATGTTAGCACCACCACCGCGCACCTTTAGGCTTGTTCGAGTTCCTGCTCCGACCTATGATGGAATAGGTGGACCGCGAGTATTTTTATGTTGGGTGCAGGGCATGAAACGCTATTTTGAGCGATATCATATTGTGGACCCCCACAAGATTCCCGTTGCGAGACTACAATTAATTGGTCGAGCTCTGACCTTCTGGCTCAATGAGGAGAGACGTTTTGGAATGTCACTCAACCGCTCACTGGTAGGTTGGCATATTATAAAGAATCTATTAACAGATGAGTATTACCCTCCCTACTGTCGTTCCCATATTTTTGAATATCAGAGTGATTCACCGCCTAAGACTTTGCCTACATCAAACCAGTACGTCCCCTCGTACCTCCATACTCGGACGCCTCATGATCTTATTTCCCCCCTCCAGGGCACTAGACCCATTTCTGATCAAAGGAGTGTTCCTATCAGTATGGTTAGTCTGGCGATTATGGCACGTGAAGTTAGTGACATATCTGGCGGTGGCACTAACGTTTTTCCTATTCCGACTACGCCCGTAGTCTCATTAGAGTCGCCCCTGAGCGGTCGGATCTAGTTGTTAACTCTCCGGATGAGTCTGACGTAGTGATTAGGACTGAGCCCGCCGCCGAGGGTGATAACGTCATTAGTGAAGAGCTGAGTGATGATGAGGATGTCGATTATCCTAGTGACATTGAAGAGGAGTTCTCCTCTGAAGTGCCCCCCCCCCCCCCCCCACACACATGACTATCCGACCCCCTCTCGACTATATTTCAGATTTGTCCCCCGCCCACTACCCAATTTCAGATATATCACCCTTGAGTATCATGGAGTCTTCTGTTGATCCAGTGTTGGCAGATGTTTCAACGATGTTGGAGGAGTCACCATGGGATGATCTTAGTGATGCACATCCGGGAGATAGTTCATTGATATTATCACCATTGCTTGAGGTTCAAGCTAATTTAGATTCTCCCCGGGATTCGATTTGCTCAATCCTTTATCCTGATTTTGACGATGTACCTACATCATGGGAAGATTTGGCTAGTGAAGGAAGTGTTGTATTGGAATATTTGCCATGTGTAGGAGGGTTATTTTTGGATGACATTAGCGCTGAGGACCCGAAAGATATTACTTTGTTGTTATCTTCGTTGCCTGAAGCCCAATGTGGAATAGAAGATTTGTCGGGTTCGATTTTGCCAACTTTTGAGACCGTTACTGATTACGATTTGGATGAAATATATAGTGGGTTGGCAGACATTTCGGCTGAGTTGGTAGAGTCAACCTGTGATGAATGTTTATCTGACAGTGCGTTAGGTGATGACGATCCAGTTGAGTTTTCTGTGAGTACGAATCCACTGTTTGATCCCCCTTTTTATTTTGATGGCTGGCACCCGGTGGATTTTTCTTGGACGTTAAATCCGTATTTTTACAGTGAGTATGACTTAGCTCCACCCCAGCATCAACTATGTCGACCCCCCTTCCGGTTCACTTGACTCGATTAGATGATTTGTTAGGAAACGAGCTTGTCATTTCTAGTCTGAGATATTTGGAGATGCCTATTTATCTAACTCCCCCGTTAGACTTACCTAGACTGGTGTGGGTGGGCGAGTTGTTAGTTGTCACGTTCGGTCTTTCCACACCATTTCGTAGATCTGACTGTGCTTTTTCTCGGGTGGACCGTTCGCCTGACCGCTTGGCGTTGGGTAAGCCTTCGTGTTGTACTGCTAGTGATTCCTTGTCTATGGTGCTTTTTGATGTGGTGTCCCCTAGGCACACTTACTTGCCAAACCTGGTCGCACGCATTTATCCTCTGCCTTTTGATGACTCATGCATGCACACGTTAGTGAATGTAGTTGGGTATGTTGAGTTGTGTCGCACGTACGTCCTTTCACATCTGGGAGCGTCCAGCTCTATAGTTCGTAATGAGCATTTTTCTTTGGCATTTCTTTATGACATTCTTGAATATAAATTTAAAACTACGACGTTGGACTCCACGGAAATCATTAATGAATTTAAGGCCCACGTGCCACCTAATATAGTCCCATTATTTTCTACTGTTGAATTAAGTCATGTGGCACGTGGGTTCACCTCACACGGTTCATGTGACCTAAACCTTCCCCATGCTCAACTAGCTTATAATAATTCGAAAAATACGTGCACGGGACTTTCACCAAATGAAATCGTGCACTGATATAAAGTGACAGTACCACTTGTCTTGATTTTGTTACCCCCATCCTACAAGTCAAGCCAATTTGCACAAGCGTTTGTCTCGCATGTCCACCATTTGCATAAACAAATTAGAGACACGCTAGCCACACAATATGCGACTTATCAATCTAATGCTAACGTACATAAGTGAGTGTCTCCTTTAAAAATTGGCGATTTAGTTATGTTGCGTCTCATCCCTGAACGGTTGCCTTCGGGCACCATAAAAACGTTAGCGAATCGGCGAGCTGGTCCATTTCAAATCTTAAAGAAGTTAGGAGAAAACACATTTTTATTAGAGTTACCCACTAATTGGGGAATTTCACCTATTTTCAATGTTTCGGATTTAACGCCTTATGTTTCTCCACCACTTGAATTGTCTGTCTGTCCGTCTGGGTCCACTGAAATTTCTAATGGGTTTGGTGGTAAGCTTGTTCCTGGATCGCTCTCTACACCGGTCTCCACTGGAGGTACGTTGCATGTTGATGCAGAAAATTTTTCTCCTTCTTTGATTGACGCTTTTCCAAGGTTCCCCAGGACCACCTTTTTTCCTGACAGGATTCTTTGAGACGAAGTGCTCTCCTCTCCAAGTGGTGACATTCGCCGCTACTTGATTCGTTGGCGTAACCGTCAAGCTTCTGATGATTCATGGCTCCCGGAAGCGGAGGTGGCCTTTTTGGATGATGCTCTTCTATGACAGTACCTTCAAGACAACTCATCGGTGATGAGTACTTTCGAGCAGGGGAGGATTGATGGAGACGATGGCCCTCAACATGATGACGATGGTACTGGCACGCTTATGGACGATGGTGCTTCTCCAATCAAAGACGTGTGTCGCCGCAACAACCATTTTGATAAACGCCATTGCCGTTACAACCTCCGCCCCCAGCGCCATAATAATTAATTAATACATATAATTATTTTATTATAAGTATTAATTAAATATTATCATGTTTTCTTTTATTAAATATTTGTTTTTTTGGACAATAATTAATTTTCTTGCCTTGTGGACTCCATATAGTCATTATTATTTGTAAGCCAATAAATAGGTCATGTGGTCGTAGGATTTGATTATTGATAATTGATGATGAAATTTGAAATTTGAAATTTCCCTTGATTTGGAATCTCCTCTCTCTCTCTCTCTCTCTCTCTCTCTCTCTCTCTCTCTTTCCTTCTCCTCTATATTGCCGAAATAAGCTCTCCCCTCCCTTAGGTTCAGCCAACCTTGGAACCGCCGCCCCTCCCCCTCTTCTCATCCCTCTTGGCCGTCGGCCACCACCACTCCTCCACCGAGATAAACAGACCGTCTCTCACCCTTGCCCCCTCTAAATTCGGCCACCAAAAGATTCACCACCTTTTCTCTCTCTCCCTCAAGTGGCCGGCCAAAGCAAGAAGACTAGGCCTTGTAGAACTCCAACCCGGTGTGACGCAAGGAAGGCGGACAAGTTTATCTCCATCCACCGTGATTCCGGTGGAACCGTTGAAGGGCGATCAACTTTTGGCATAGATCAACTCCTAGATCTAACTCCAAGCGGGGTAACGAAATTTCTACAAACCTTGAGATTTATTTTCCCTCTAGATAATTTCTGTGGTGGAAAACATTGGCGTGCAATTTTGATAGCATTGGAATCATCATGGTTTTCTTGAACGAATTTTGCGTTTAACCTGATTTGTTTAAATTCGAGAAGGCTTGGCGGGCCTCGTTTCTTTTTGCTGTGAGAGATCTACCATTTCTTGCGAATCGTATTTTTTTGGTAGATCCCTTTGGTACAACTCCGCTCGTTCGAACGCAATAGTCGTCCCTTTAGCTTGATCGAACCTCGGCCTATAGCCGTTATTAGGTCTCTAACGGATTGGCTACCCGTATGTTAGCCTTGGATCGCTAAATATTGCAAACGTGTGGGCTGGAATAATCTTCTGTGCGAATCGCAAATTAGTTGGAACGTCGAGGGGGAATCACTATTTCGCTAATATTCATGTCGCGCATACAACACTGCATCATCATGTCCCTTTTTATAATGAGAAATTAGGGTAACTGCCTAGCCACGTGTCAGCATGACATTAGACTGCCAAACATCACATTAAATGTGTTATTTTGAAAGGATGAGGCCCGAAAATTCGCCAAGGGAGAATTCTGCGCACGACAAATTCTGCTCGACGTTTTGTCGAGCTCTGCTCGATGATGTTCGTCGAGCACTGCTAGACGATTCTCGTCGAGCTCTGGTCACTACCCATGTCATGGGTAGTCTTGGATTGGGCACACACGGGTAGGGACATTCCCATGTCACTACCCATGTCCTTCTCTGGAAAGATCATAAAGTGTCCGCAAAATCTACAAAAGTACCACATGGTTAGGGACACGCCTGTATCACTACCACGGTCCTTCTCTGAAAGGATCACAAAGAAGGCGCAAAATTTACAAAGGCACCAAAAGGGTAGCGGCATGCCCGAGTCATAACCCGAGTCCTTCTCGGGAGGAATCTACACCTCCCTCACTCAGGTGCGAGCCTATATGCTAGCACACCCGGAGCCCAAGTCAGCTCTCATGACTTAAAAGTGCACTTGAGGGGCCTAGCGCGAATCAGGACGTTACAAATCCTATAAACAAAATAAAAGATTTTGTCCCTGAAATCATGTTAAGACTATGGGGAGAGAAAAACATGAAATGAAATAAAATATGCTTTTAAAATTTACCTTGAGGAAACAACTCTGGGTAGTGCTTTCGCATCAAGTCCACTGGCCCCCAAGTAAATTCTTCCTTCCCGTGATTTTACTGGTATCAGAATATTCACAAATAGAATAAAAACCGAACTAGCAATCCAATGAGGCAAGTATACCTATCGAAATGCAGTCAAGGGACATGAGTATTGTATTAAAATCCCGGAACCGTAGAGTAATCTTACTCACACGAAAACTATTATCTTATCGAACATTGTTTTAGAGTTTAAGAGAAAGATAAATGCGATTAAGAAGAGAAATATTACGTTAAAAAGATAAATGTTTGCGGTTAAATAGAGAGCTACAAAAAGCAATTACAATGAGGGGTTAAGACGATAATAAATAAGAGCACTCGATCGAGAATCACCACGGCTAAAGTTGATTAAAAATGCGATAATAAACCCTAACTTAATGAGGTAAAAAGAATCTTGACCGTGGAGGTTCCATAAGCATGAACACGCTTCTCTCGAAGTCATACCCACCTGAGTTTAAGAAGGTCCAACCGAACTCTCGTCCAAATCGGAGACCTAAAGCTCGCTTTACATTGTGAACCCCTCTAATGGATTTCACTCCAATCCGGAAGATTTAACGTCTGCCTCTCTCTAGTGGTGCGTGCAACTCTCTTTACTCTTGAGTGTTCACTTCAAACTACGAGTCACTCGGCTAGCTAAGAATGAAAACAAATATGGAAATTATATATCGATGATATAACTCCAAACATGATTTTTTTCAAGAGTAAATCAAAAGTCTAAGCCTTACAAAGAAAGAGCAAACTAGAGCATCATAACTTAATCAAATCCAACCTCGGATCATCAAGATCGAGTACAAGGAGGATTAGTTACTCATGGTGAAGTGGAGGAAGATAGATGAGTAGAAATGCATTAAGAAAACAAAGAAAAGGGCACACTTTTTATTAACACTGAAAGAGAGCTACAACTTGAAAATAGAAGATTACAAGTGCTGGAAATGAAAACCTATGCTAGCATTAATATTTAGCTACTAAGAAATTACAACAATTAATACAAAAAGAGTAAACTAAGCTAGATTAAAAGGCTTAAAATGTGGAGGGAGAGGAGAAGCATGGAAAATTACAAGAAAACTATAAGAAAACTAAAGGGCAGCACCTCCCCTCTCACTCAAAAATTGATGGTGAACACTTGGAGATGGGCTCAATTTATAGAGTTTTTTCGAGTTGGGTTACGCCCCCCTTACACGCCCAGGTCGGGCGTGTACCTGGGGCGTGACACATTTGGTGCGACTTTTTTGCTGAAATTAAATGCTAGAGGTGATGGGCGTTGTATTTGAATTACACACCCATATGTCACGCCCGACCCGAGCGTGTAAGGGGGTGTGTAAGCTGCGACGTGGCGGTGCTGCGGGAAAAAGGTCGTGCTATGGCAATTCCTCGGAACTTGGCGATATGTCTCTAGAACACACCCGTGTAGGTGTTACACAGGCGTGACAGAGGGCGTGTACACTGAGTTTTCTTGGAATCCAGTTTCGGACCGATAGCTTCATTCCTCTGGGTTACACGCGCTAGGTACACGCCCGGGTAGGGCGTGACCTTAGGGCGTGTAACAGCAAAAATTTGCTGAAAGCCATGAAAACCTGCAAAAACATAGAAAACACATTAGTGACAATAATATATATAAAAAGACGTCAATATAAGCACTTACAAGACATGATTTGCACTTTAAAACCCTAAAAATACCCTAATATTTTTGACTGCAAAATGTATTATCAAATTCCTCCAAGCTTAAGCTTTGCTTGTCCCCAAGCAAAGATATAAAAACTAACTAATCATAAAAAGTGACTAATCCAAAAAATTTTAATCATGCTTGCACAAGTACTATGCGAAATTCCAAGTAGGGAGAATGTGAAACGTAAACCTAAAGCAGTTACTTAGGCATGGTTTAACAATTTATAAACTTTACTAACGAAAATAAATTATCCAAAATTTTAAGAAAATTATTTAAATAAATTTAAGTAATTCAACAAAATGAAAAAGTGCATTGAGTTGTTACTAGATCCAAGGGACATATTATAACTATATCAGTAAAATAAAAAAACTAAATTCAAATCCAAAACTTTATTAATCTACTTTTCTTCTTTACTTAGCTAATAAATATGATTCAAAAACATGAATCAAAAGAGCTTATTAGGACCGAAACATTTGGTTTAGGATTATGATTAGGAGTGGAATTCAAAGATAAACGAGAAGACTTTAAAATCACAGTAAACCAAAATAAAGAGTTTCAAAAAATTTTATCATAAATTAAATATTTTTTTTTCTTTCTCTTTTCCATTTTTCTTCCCCTTTTTTTTCAAAACAAAGGCCATAAATAATTTTGCTTTTAATTTTTAAATTGGCCAAACAAAAGTAAACACTTCTTTTGACCATACGTTTTCAAGAAGTTCCTTGAATAAATCACAACAAAACCCTATCAAAATCATGAAACTTTTTTAATGAAACTCAGAAGGTTAGTGTGATTAAATAGGTTGGAAAATTTTAGCTTTGTGAAAATGAAATGATAAGTGGAGCTATCAATTGAAATTGGAAAAAGGCTCAAAGGCAGGGAACTAGGGGTAGAAAAAATTTTAGGTTGGCAGGAAGGATCAAACGAAAACAAAAACATCCTAAATCATTTTCATGCTTCTAAATTTATTTAAAGCATTAGCTTTGAAAAATTTCAAAAAACAAGTCCTAGATAATAAATAAAGACTAATGAAATTATCTTGAAAATAGAAATAATAAGTGACTTTGATCGTTCACATCTACTACGCTAATCAAAAGTTGACATTACAAAAATTATCCAAAAATGAAAAAAAAAATAGTGGATGAAAGATTTTCGAGAAAGTAAAGAAAATAAAGAACGAAAATCATAATAAAAATGCGAGTTAACATGCTACCGTGAATTAGAAACACAGCATGGCGAACACATTACTTATGAAACATAATTAAAAAGAACAGTTAGAAAAATCTTAATTAGCTAAGTTGTTATTGGGAATTTTGAGAAAAACAAAACAAAATACAAGGGGTACTATTGAAATACCAAAATTCTCTTAGGCTCCATTTGAGGGGACTTATTTTCACCGGTCATGCGGTCGTAACCGCTTGACCGGAGAAAATAAGCCCCCCCCAAACGAAACCTTAAACTATTAAGGTAAAAATAATATATATATATATATATATATATATATATATATATATATATATATATATATATATATATATATATATGTATATATATATATATAATACTCTTTTTTTATTTTTAAAATATATAAAACAAAAATTTGATTTTGATTTTTTTAAGGAGACAAAATAAAGATAAGAGAAGGAGGAAATCCTCCCCCAAGCATAAAATGGACATTGTCCTCAATGGAGAAAGGAGGGGTAGGAGAGAGAGAAATTAAAATAGAAATGAATGTACAGAATGGAAAAATAGGTACTTCCCCGGATTTATGTGCCGCAAATGTTGAGTGATGTCGCTCCCCCATTCTTGTGCTTTGGAACTTATTGACATGTCTTCTTTGGACTTTGTGATAGATTCAGCAGCATTGGAGGTGGCGATCGCAGAAGCTTCAACTTGCTGAGCCGTCCGGGGAAAAAAGTGTAAAATAAAGAAAACAGAAAAAAAAAATTTGTGTTGCCTCCCAAGAGCACCATTTGTTTATAAAGGTCGGTTGAGCTCGACCAAAAAGAATATTGTCCAAAAGATTATTGTCCAAAATAATATTTAAAGTTTTTAACAAAAATAAACCAAAGTCTGAAGTTAGTTAAAGTTCATGCAGAAGAAACTTAACATTATTCGGACTGACATCATCATCTCCAGAAAAATAGAATTTAAGACGCTGCCCATTTACTTTGAAATCACCTTTATCAGGGTGTGAAATTAAAATCGTACCATACGGAAAAAACTTCTTTAACAGTAAACAGCCCAGACCATCGTGATTTTGACTTGCCCGAAAATAAACATAATCGTGAATTATATAAAAGAAATTGGTCGCCCGGCTTGAAGGTTTTTAGGTGCCTTAGGTGCTTGTCATGAAAATGCTTTGCTCACTCTTTATAAAATTTGTTATTTTTGTATGTATAAGAGCGCCACTCGTCGAGTTCGTTAAGTTGAAATTTTCGAAAATTGCCAACAGAGTGGGATCGTAATTTAAAAATTGCAAGACCCAAAAAGCGCGGTGTTCTAATTCTACGGATAAATGACACGATTTTCCATAAACCAATCGATATGGTGTACAACCGATAGCGGTTTTGTAAGTTGTTCGGTAGGCCTATAGAGCATCATCAAATTTGGTTGACCAGTCTTTTCTACAGGTGGAAACAGTCTTTTCTAAAATTCTTTTGAGCTCTTTGTTTACTACTTTGACTTCTCCGTTAGTTTCGGAGTGGTAGGCAGTTGAAAGCTTATGCTACTGAATCGAGAAAATAATTTTTTCAAAAATGTAATTATGACTCAGGCGTTGTTAGTAGGAAGAGCTTGGGCTTCAGCCCATCGTGAAACATAATCTATTCCCCAGAGGTTGAAAATTTCGCACTCAAGGAAATAATTTTGCGGCATTTCATTTTTATTAGAAATATTTCACGATCGTTGGCAACTATCACACCTACTCGCAAAGGCTTGCGCGTCTTTAAACAGGCTAGGCCAGTAAAAACCCGCGCAAAGCACTTTGTGGGCAGTGCGAGCAGCTTGATAGTGACCATAAGTCAGTCCTTCATGCAAATGTTTTAAAATATCTAATCCTTCTTCAAAAGAGACGCATCTCTTTATCACTTGGTCTGCACAGACTCGAAAAAGATGCGGGTCTTCCCAAAAATAGTTCTTCAACTCAGCAAAGAATTTCTTCTTTTGCTGAGAGGAGAACTCTTTTGGGAGGACACGGGTCACTAAATAGTTGGCTATATGTGCAAACCAAGGAGAAGGAGATGTACTAATCAAAAGCAGCTTCTCATCGGGGAAGAAATCATTAAAATATTTTCATCTAATTTTTCTATATACGGATTATCTAATCATGAGAGATGGTCGGCAGCCAAATTCTCGGCTCCTCGCTTATCACGGATTTCTAAGTCAAACTCTTAGAGGAGTAAGACTCAGTGAATCAGGCTTAGCTTGGCATCCGTCTTAGCAAGAAGATACTTGAGGCCCGAGTGTGTAACACCCCCATCCATCGTATGGCATATAACAGAAGGTCCATCTGGAACCCGACGCCATATACCACAGACAGTCGGAAGGGTTATGTATGAATAATCAAACTATCCAATTAAGACTACTCGTCCTAACACAGAGCATTCTAGCAGAAGCTTTTAAACAGTTGAAAGAACCCATAATTGTAACCAATAAACATGAATGTCCACCACCACTACAACTGGAATGAAAATAAATACACTGAAAGGTACACGGCCTTATGGCCTTACAGAGGTTCACTTAATAAAGTAATGTTTTCCATACATCGGCTCGCAGGCCGGCCACACATGACAAAATAAGGAACACATATTCTCTTTGGCCTTCTAGGGCCAGCACAGCAACATGGCCTCCAGCCTGTTATTTGGTACTCGGATCCACAGCACCTGCAAGCAACATTCCACCGCACGGTGGCAAACAAAGCAACGGTCATCCAAAGCCGACCAAATTATAACGAGCCCGCCCTAACGCGGGACGGCGGTGCTCCTTCCCTGCAATTCATTAGCCCGGCTAAACATTATAGTACAAACATACTTCGCCACAGGTGTAGGCTCACACGGCCAAACACCTCGTGCACTCAGGGCACATTATCGGTGAATCCTGACACTTCAGTGTCTTCACCACCACCGCCGGGATGGCAAAAACATGAGCATTTTAGCCTTTCTAACCACTGCCTAAGGCTCCCAACTATGCCAACGGCCAGTCCCCTTTTCGGGTCTCTCACAATGAACCACATAGCCCAGGTCTGATTCCACTTGCCCGTTGCTCACAACGCGTAGTACACCATAAGACGTACGCACGAGCCAAGATTCTCTCGGATCCTGACATTTCCAAACAATCACATAACCTAGTTATGTTCAAGGCTGGTTCCCAGACAGCCAAGTTAGCAGAACAATGATTCCGCTCAGTTTTCCGGGTGCGCCTTGGAGTTAATCCCCAAGGATCGCTGCTACAATCTACCGCGTAGAAATCTGAAAACCCAAAGCACGGAGTCTTCTCTGGCAAATCATAACAAATGCAACATCACCGATCTAGACCAACATGCCCGAGTAGGCTTCACACACAATGCCTATGTCCGTACTTCGATTCCAGATTCGATATGCAACACAAGGGGGACTATTCCCGTCAACCCCAAGGAACACTGCACACTCGCCGCACACTCGCGGGAGCGGGTTTCCCTATGCAAAAATGAAGAGAGCTTCACATGCTCAAGTAGAGAATCGTTATCCTTGTAGTACGCTTTTGCTCCATGTAACATCATATGGGTAGAAGTCTTCGCAATGGGATTTCCTCCATGGATCCGCTCTCGATTCTCTAAACGGTGCTTCGATGCTCCACTGGCGGTCGGAATCCTCCTTATTCTTCATCCTCTCTCTAACTCCTTGAAAGAGAGTGCTTAAGAGAGAAATGAGGAATTGATCCTCTATTTCCGACCTTAACAGAGCAGGAACTCATCTGGGTCGTCAGATCTTAATTAAAGAAAACGAACGGCTCAGATCCGCTCAAAAATCCCCAAAACTGGGTCAAACATGGCTAGGCACACGGCCGTATCCCAGGTCGTGTGCCTCGATCCAGGCACTATCGTCGAACGTAGAGACTCACATGGGCTCAGACACGCTCGTATCGCAATCGACACAACCGTGTCTGGATTCTGACACGCCCGTGTCCTGGGACCGTGTCACAGAAAACCGCCATGCCAACCGACACGACTCTTGGGAACACGAGTACTGACACGGGTAGGCACACGCCCGTGTCAGATGACACGCCCATGTTACTCTACCGTGTTTCCTGTCGTGTCCTTCTCTGGACACAGCCGGGCAACAGAGGGCTCCACACGGCCTTGGACACGCCCGTGTCCTAGGTTGTGTACCCTTATACAGGCACCAAAAATATTTCCTGGGACGCGACAAGCTTGATACCGATTTTTGGGGCGTTACAAATCTCCCCCACTAAAAGAATTTCGTGCCGAAATTAAGTAAAGGTACACAAAATTAAATGTTACCTGAGTGTAATAACTCGGGGTATTCCTCCAACATATTTTGCTCTCGCTCCCAAGAAAGCTCCTCACCTCCGCAGTTATCCCAATGGACCTTAACCATTCAGATTTCCTTATTGCGGAGTTGTTTGACTTCAACGTCTTTTATACATATAGGCTTGACCTTTGTCGTCAACTCGTAATCAACCGGCACTTGATCGACCACAACTATCTGCGAAAGCTCTTGCACTGCCTTATGCAACACCGATACATAGAACACATCGTGCAGTCCACTTAACTCCACTGACAGCTTCAATCTATACGCTGCTTTGCCAACACGCTCTAGGATTTCAAATGGTCTAAGGTATTTCGGACTCAGCTTCTTCAAGCGTCGAACCCGCGAAACACCTTTGAATGGCTTGATTTTTAAATACACCCAGTCGCCAACACCGAACTCCACGTTCCTATGCTTGACGTTATAGTACTTTGCTTGTCTGTCCTGAGCGATCTTCAACCTTTCCTGAATTGTAATTACCATTGAAGTGGCGTCTTCCACTGCTTGACGTTTATACAACTTCGACTCGCCTGTCTCCAACCAAGACAACGGCGTATGACACTTCCTCCCATACAAGGCCTCGAAAGGTATCATTCCAATACTCGCTTGAAAGCTATTATTATACGCAAACTCCACCATGTACAGGTGATCCTCCCAATGGTTTCCGAAATCTAGGACGCACATGCGAAGCATGTCCTCCATCGTCCTGTTGACCCTCTCGGTCTGACCGTCCGTCTGTGGGTGGAAGGCTGTGCTGAAACTCAGCTTAGTTCCCAACAAACTATGCACCAGGCTCTAGTACTTCGACGTGAAGCATCCATCTCGGTCACTAACAATACTGTGTGGCACATCATACAACCGTGCAATATTATCCACATAGAGTTTGGCTAACGTTTCCACCGGATCTTCCTTCCTATTCGGGATGAAGTGCGACACTTTTGTCAAACTATCTACGACCACCCAGATGGCGTCATTTCCCCTCTGCGACTTTGGCAAACCATGCACAAAATCCATAGAAATGTTGTCGAATTTCCATTCCGGGATAGGCAAGGACTTTAGGAAGCCTCCGGGCTTCTGGCACTCCACTTTCACCACGGCACAAGTTTGGCACTTGGCCACATAAAGTGCTACATCCTTCTTTAATCCTGGCCACCAGAATAACTTCTTCATGTCTCTATACATCTTCGTGCTTCTCGGGTGGATTGAGTACTTGGTATGATGTTCCTCATACATCAACTCCTCCCGAAGATTATCCGCACTAGGGACGCATAGATGACCATCCTTCCTCAGCAGTCCATCCTCAACCACAAACTGGGAATTTGACCCATCCAAAGTTTCATCTAAGATCTGCTTCATGCTGCTATCCTGAATCAAAGCCCGTCGAACTCTATCAGCCAGGTCATACTGCACCTCTGTCCAACACAATATCGCCCCAGCACTAGACTGCTTATCGACGCAGGAAACCTCTAATGCCTCCAAATCATGGACCAATCTCTCATCATGTACCAACAACCAACTGGCTTACACAAGAGCCCTACGGCTCAATGCATCCGCCACTGCATTTCCTTTCCCAGGTACATAATGTATCTTGAAGGTATAGTCCCCCAAGAACTCCATCCACCTCCGCTATCTCATGTTCAGATCCTTCTGATCTAGCAGGTACTTCAGGCTCTTATGGTCAGTGTATATATCGACCTTTACCCCGCACAGATAGTGCCTCCACAGCTTTAGAGCAAATATCATGGCCGCTAACTCTAATTCATGGACCGAATAATTCCTCTCGTGAACCTTCAACTATCGTGATCCATAGGCCATCATACTCCCATGCTGTTGCAGAACACAGTCCAAACCACTGCCCGAAGCGTCACTATAAATTTCAAATCCTTCGGTTCCACTTGGAGAACATAAAATAGGCGTTGTGGTCAACCGCCTCTTCAACTATTCAAAAGCCTGCTCACACTCCAGCGACCACATGAACTTTTGATCTTTCCTTGTCAACATCGTGAGTGGTAACGCTATCCGCGAGAAGTTCTCTATGAAGCGCCTGTAGTAGCCGGCAAGCCCCAAAAAGCTCCGAACTTCCGCCACTGTAGTCAATACCGGCCACTCCCGTATAGCTGCTATCTTTGTCGGATCCACCGCTATCCCTTCTCCACTAATAGCATGACCAAGGAACGCTACTGAGGATAACCAGAACTCACACTTGGAGAACTTAGCATACAACCGATTCCTCCTCAACGTCTCCAACACCATGTGTAGATGCTTGTAATGGTCCTCCTCACACTGCGAGTATACCAAGATATCATTGATAAATACTATCACGAAATGATCCAGGTATTCTCTGAATGTCATGTTCATCAGATCCATAAACACGGATGGCGCATTGGTCAACCCAAATGGCATGACCGTGAACTCGTAATGCCCAAACCATGTGCTGAACACTGTCTTTGGGATATCGCTTTCCCTTATCCTCAATTGGTAGTAGCCGGACTTCAGATCTAACTTCGAATATACTGTTGACCCAACCAATTGATCAAATAGATCGTCAATCCTGGGGATCGGATATTTGTTCTTCTCCGTAAGCTTGTTCAACTCCCGATAGTCAATACAGAGTCACAATCTCCCATCCTTCTTCTTAACGAAAAGAACCAGTGCGCTCCAAGGCGACGAACTTGGACGCACATACCCTTGCTCCAACAACTCCTGCAGTTGCACCTTCAACTCCGCCATCTCTCGCGACGCTATCTGATACGGAGAGCATGACACCGGTTTGGCACCTGGTGCCAGCTCAATGGTAAAATCAATCTCCCGCTGAGGAGGGTCTCCTGGGAGATCTTCTGGGAACACATCAGGATACTCGGACACAACTGGGATACTATCCAGACTTGGCCTAGGCGTTGAAACCTGCACTAAGGTGACAAACAGCTCTGCACCAGACCGAACTGCCTTAATCACTTGAAGGGCCGACATCAAAACTTTACCCGACCCCTTCAAGCGCGCAAATGTAGTCTCTCGTTCAGTATGTAGTCCCAACTTAACCTCCTTTCGGTTGCAATCGATGTAAGCTCATTGCTCCGAGAGCCAGTCCATACCAAAGATTACGTCGAACTCCACTAACGGTAGAACCAATTCTCGTAAATCAAACTCCTGGTCCCCAATCCAAATCTTTACCACACAGAACTTATCCGCACGCATTGAGCACCCATTGGGCAACAACACATCCAACTTGTATTTTGCCATCGAGGAAGGGACCCCTGTTGGTTACATTGGTCAAATGTACCTGATTTGAAGAAGCCTCACCCAACTCAATGATATACATCATAATGTATTTGATGTATGTTTAAGTTACTTGTGCAGGTTAAGAAAGTACTGGACTGAAGCAAAAAGTTTCTAAGTCCATGTGTCGACACCCAGAGGGAAAGTGTCGACACTTAAGAAAGCTTGTGTCGATACCCAGACAAGCAGTGTTGACACTTGGAGTCATTGTGTCGACACCTGGGATGCAGAGTCAACACCAGACAGAAAGTGTCGACACTTGGAGCTGTGTCGACACTCAGTGACGAAAAGTGCAGACAGAAAGTGTCGACACAAGGAGCTGTGTCGACACCCAGTGAAGCTGTGTCTACACTAGTAAGTGTCGACACTTGGAGCTGTGTCGACACTCAGCAAAAGTCTGCAGAGTCTAAGTACAAGTGTCGACACTCAACACAATGTGTCGACACTATGCAGAAGAGTCAGCACTTGAAGTAAGTGTCGACACCCAGCACAATGTGTCGACACTCAACAGGAGTCAGCATTTGAAGTAAGTGTCAACACCCAGCACAATGTGTCGACACTCAACAGGAGTCAGCATTTGAAGTAAGTGTCAACACCCAACACAATGTGTCGACACTCAATAGAAGAGTCAGCAATTTGAAGTATGTGTCGACACCCAGAACAATGTGTCGACACACAGCTAAAGACTCAACACTTGAAGAAAGTGTCGACACAAGGAGCTGTGTCGACACTTAGCAAAGAACAGAAAGAACAACGAATTATTCTAAGTACAAGTGTCGACACTATGGGAATGTGTCGACACTCAGCTGGAGTCTCAACAAGAAGAAGGTGTGTCGACACAAGGAGCTGTGTCGACACTCAGCAAGATTCAACATAGAAGACTATGTGTCGACACCTAGAAGCAGTGTCGACACTTGACAGATTCAACACAAGAAGTTGTGTCGACACAAAGGAGATGTGTCGACACTTAGAAGAATTCAGTTAAAGATAGAAGATCAAGTACTTGTGTCGACACTTAATTCCAGTGTCGACATCTGAAGAAGAATCTGTGTCGAGACATACAAGGAGTTGTGTCGACACCTTGTAGACTTGTGTCAACACTTACACAACGTGTGTCGACACTTGGTCTATAAGTGTCGACACTTAAAGACAGAAAGTCTCGACACTTACTGACTGTTAGAGATTTTCAAGAAGTGACTGGATGACATGACAGCTGCCGTTCCAGCCGGTCTACAGCAACTGTCAGAGATGTCAGAAGTCAGTTATGAACCGGACCAGCCGGTTACCATGAAGAAGGCCTATAAATAGGCACTCACAGTTTACAGAAACTGTTGTTGAAAGAGTTGATCAAGTGATTAACAAGTGGTACAGATTATTCAAGTAATCAGAAAAGTGGTACACAGAGTATCAATACAAGAAGATCTTGCAGTCCAAGTGCAGATCTAAGAAGTTGGAGAGAGAGGGCTCCATCCAAGAAATCAGCCTCTAGAACTAGGCTGAGAAGAAGGATTCAGATTCAATTCTGGATCTTAAGTGGCAGAGGTCAAGGAACAACTGCAGAGGATTCAGTCTTATTCAGTTCTACTCAAGAAGCTTTGAAGAAAGCTATGTCAGATTGGATCCAGCTGAGTTCTTCCAAGAACTCATCAAGAATCTCTCAACTCCCCTCTTATCTTTCTGAGTTGTAGAGTTATAATTTGTAATATCATTTTAACTTGTAGGATCCATTGGATCTGAGTGATTTGTAAGCCTATAATTATAAAGGATGAGGGTAGGGCTTGTTAGCCTGAGTGTAGGAGATAGAGATCTTTGAGTGTAGGCCTTGTTGACTGAGTGTAGGCCTTGGTTGGCTGAGTGTAGGCCTTGATTGGCTGAGTGTAGGCTTTGGGATAAAGCTGAGTTATAAGGCTTTGGGCCTGAGGTAGGAACCAATTTGGGTTCTGAGACAGTGGAGAAGTTTGGCTGAATCTAGTACACTGCTAGATAGGCGAAGGGGGAAAGTGGATGTACCCATATCTTGGGGAACCACTATAAAACACTGTGTGCTGTGCTGTGATTGTGCTGTGGATTAGCTGTGTATGTTTTGTTATTGTTGTTTGCTGTGCAAAAATAGTTAGAAATCTGTGAAATAACTGTTTGGCTGCCAACAAAGTTAGAAAAGGATTAGGTCACCTATTCACCCCCCCCCCCTCTAGGTGTTTAGGTACCATATCTTTCAAGTGGTATCAGAGTGAGGTTCCTCAAAACAAGGACTATTAGTCTGAGGAGATCCTGTTTGGCAGAATCAGTGTAAGGCAATTCACAGATTCAAGAAATTCACGAACATCAAGAAACATGGGTTCTTATGAGAATCACAAGGAATTGGGTTCCATGAAATTACCCATATGCAGGAAAGAGATCTTTGGGATCTGGAAAGAGAGGGTAAGGCTATTTATGGAAGCCTCTGACCGTAGAATCTACATCACAGTAAAGGAAGGGCCTTATGTGCCAATGAAGATTTCAGTATTGGATGCAAATCAGAGGACTCCAAAGGATTTCTCTGAGATGACTAAGGATGAAATTGTCCTAGCCACCATGGACAAGAGGGCACAGAACATAATAGTGAGTGCCATTGATGATGCCACTTTTCAGAACTTAATTCACTGTAAGACAGCAAAAGAGATGTGGGATACTCTCATTGTCTATATGGAAGGTTCTGAAGAAGTTAGGCAAGATAGGAAGTCCTTGCTAAATCAGGAGTATGAAAGCTTTAGGCAAGGAAAGGGTGATAACATCACTGAGTGCTATAAGAAATTTTACAGGATAGTTAATGAACTCATGTCTTATGGAAGAGAGTTCACTAACTATGAACTAAATGACAAATTCTTAAGGTCCCTAACCAAAGATTGGGACACCAAGATCTGTGCCATAAGAGAAATGGCTAAGTTGGGGGAAATTCCTCCTCCCACACTGTTTGGCAAGCTATTGTCTTATGAAATACAGTTAACAGTGAGAAAAGAGGAGGAGAAATCAACAAGGACTGAGCACAAAGAAAGAACTGTTGCTTTCAAGACAGAAGTTCCCAGGAAGTGCAGGAATAAGTCTTCAACTCCACCTCCAGAGGTAGTTGAATCAGAGTCTGATGAGTCTGTCAGCACAAAGTCTAAGAGCAGTGAAAGTGATGAAGACTTTGATGCTTTTACTAGACACTTTCAGAAGTTTTTGAAAAAGAAACAGTGGAGGTTAAGGCCTTCTACATTACAAGGAAAGAAAGACTCTTATCAGGAAAAGAGATCTTCAAAGAATGACAAGAAAAGGACAAAATCAAGCAAGGCAATTGGTTCAAAGATTGTTTGCTATTACTGCAATAGACAGGGCCATGTTATTGCAGATTGTCCAGAGAAGAGAAAGGAATCTGGTGACAGGAAAAAGACTCACTTCAAAGGGAAGAAAGAAAAGTCTTTTGTTGCTAAGATGGAGAAGACTCTATCAGATATCTCTTCTTCAGAAACTGAGTCTGAGGCTGAAGCCTACATAGGGCTGTTTGCTGAAGAAGAAGAGAAAGAATTCATGCAGATCATGGAGTCAATTTATGAATAAGAGGACAGTCATTTCCAAGGGCTAATGGCTTTGACAGAGAGTGCCAAAATCCTGGAGCAGCCAGGACCCAGTCAGGTACAAAGTTCAAGATTAAATTCAGTTTCTTGTTCTAGTTTAGAATCAGATTCTTCTTCATCAAGTGATGAGAATATATCTGAGTCTGAGGAAGATATTCATCAGCTTATAGATGAATATAAGGTATTGTTGCAAGCCTATAAGAAAAGCAAGACCCTAGCCAAAAGTCAGGCAAAGGAGATTGCTGATCTCAAGGCTGTTGCAACAGATTTTGAGAAGCAATTTGATCAAAAACTGAATGAGGTAGCCAGGCTGAAACACATTACAGTGATTCAGATGGGAACTATCACCTATAAGAATGATCAAATTAAGAGACTGGAGATCAATCTTCAGAAAGAGAGAGAGCTTATTGCTAGGTTTTCAAAACCTAAATCAGTGCTACCTTTAATTGATGAATTTGTTCATCATAAAGGCAAGGCTGGACTGGGTTTTGTTAGACCTGCAGGGACTGAGCAGTCCAAGTATAAGTCCAAGGGCAAAGCCCCAACATTCAACAAGCCTGCTGTAGTCAAGACAGCCAAGGCAGTACCTAAGCAAAGGTACAATAAATTTGAATGCTGGTGTTGTGGCAAAGTTAGCCATTTTGCAGTGGACTGTTGGCACAATGTGAGTGCCAAAGTGAGTTGCAAACTACCTGTTGGAATGCTAGTAGGTAGGTTTGTCAAATTACAAACTAACAATCACCAAGGACCCAAGAATACTTTGGGTTCTAAGGTTCATTAAATTTGTTTTGCAGGTCAATCCAAGTGACCATACCACTACATGGTACTTGGATAGTGGATGTTCCAGACATATGACTGGAACAAGGGGACTACTGAAGGACTATATTCCAATCAAAAATGGTCCTAAAGTGACCTTTAGTGGTTCTGAAAAAGGAATCATCAAAGGGTTTGGTAACATTTCTTCAAACTTAGTTACCATTACTCAAGTGGCTTATGTTAAAGGGTTGAAACACAACCTAATAAGTATAAGTCAGTTAAGTGATGTAGGGTATGACATCTCATTTATTAAAAATGGTTGTCATATCAAGAGGTCAAGTGATCAAGAGATCATTTTGACAGGATATAGGAAGAGGAATGTCTACTGTCTAGACATTATGATTGAGAACAATGGTTCTCCAGTTTGTCTTGTAGCTGATGAGACAGTCTCTCATTGTGTCAAATGGCACAAGAGGCTAGCCCATCTTAACTACAAGACTATTAGCAAACTCTTTAGCAAAGAGTTAGTGAGGAATGGTCCTCAAGTTAAGTGTGTCAAAGGTGGTATTTGCTCAGCTTGTCAAAAGGGCAAGCAGACTAAATCCACCTTTAGAAGCATAGATAACAAAGATGCTGTGAGGTGTTTATACCTCTTGCATATGGATCTCTTTGGTCCAATGCTAGTTCACAGCTTAGGTAGGAAGGTCTATACCTTTGTAGTTGTTGATGACTACTCAAGGTTTTCCTGGGTGTTCTTCTTAAGACAGAAATCTGAAACACCTAGTGTCTTCCTTAGCTTTGTCAAGCAAATTCAGAATGAACTAAACTGTACAGTGGTCAAAATTAGAAGTGACCATGGTACTGAATTTCAATCTGATAGCATGACAAAACTGTGTGAAGATTTTGGGATATTTCAAGAATTCTCTTCACCTAGAACACCTCAGCAAAATAGCATTGTTGAGAGGAAGAATAGAACCTTGATAGAGGCTGGTAGGACCCTATTAAGTGATACATCACTACCAGAGTATTTCTGGGCTGAAGCAGTTAACACTGCATGCCATGTTATAAATAGGGCTACCATCACTAAAAGGCTAAACAAGACCGCCTATGAAGTAGTGAAAGGCAGGAAACCAAACCTATCTTATTTTAGGATCTTTGGTTGCAAATGCTTCATACTTAACAATGGGAAGTCTTACTTAACTAAGTTTGCTGCCAAGTCCCAAGAGGGAATTTTTGTTGGGTACAGCAATAATAGTAAGGCTTATAGAGTCTACAACTTGGCTACTCAAGTTGTAGAAGAATCAGTGCATGTAGTTTTTGATGAGACTAAACTTATTAATAATGAGTTGTCTAGTAGTGTGTGCAGCCCCACAGGTTTGACAAAGAAAATGGACAAGCTTACTATAGAAGAGGTGCCTGATGCAAGACAGCAAGTTGAGGAGAGTAGCTGTTGTCCAGGGGGAGAACTACATGTGCTAATAGCTGAAGAAATACAAGGAGTTCAGCATGATGCAGATGCTGAAGAGGTTCAACCTGAAGTTAGGATGCCTCCAGCCAATATGCATCTTAGAGATCATCTAATAGAGCAGATTATTGGAGATCCAAGACAAGGAGTTCAAACCAGAAGCAGATACATGAATGCAGCAATCTACTCCAGCTTTTTGTCTCAAGTTGAACCTAAGAAATTTGAAGAAGCAATACAAGATCCACAATGGACTGAAGCAATGTAAGAAGAGCTTAATCAGTTCAAGAGGTGCAAGGTTTGGGAACTGGTTCCAAAACCTAAAGACCATAATATAATAGGAACTAAGTGGATCTACAGAAATAAGATGGATGAACAAGGGGTCATCATTAAGAATAAAGCAAGACTGGTTGCAAAAGGATATAGGCAAGAAGAAGGTATTGACTTTGATCAAACCTTTGCTCCAGTAGCCAGACTGGAAGCCATAAGGATGTTCTTGGCCTATGCAACCTATCAAGGATTCAAGGTTTACAAGATGGATGTCAAGTCAGCATTCTTAAATGGTAATCTTAAGGAAGAAGTCTATGTGGAGCAGCCTTCAGGTTTTGTTGATCCAACTCTACCTCATTATGTCTATAGACTTAGGAAAGCTTTATATGGGTTAAAACAAGCTCCTAGAGCTTGGTATGAAACCCTATCTAGTTTCCTCATTGAGAACAAGTTTTCAAGGGAGAAAATAGATAAGACTCTATTCCTTAGGGAATCTAGAGGCAAAGTCATACTTGTCCAAATATATGTAGATGACATTATATTTGGGTCTACTTAAAGTAGCCTTTGCAAAAAGTTCGCAAAGCTTATGCAAAGTCAGTTTGAGATGAGTAGTATGGGAGAGCTGAAGTTTTTCTTGGGTCTCCAAGTTAAACAGACTGAAAGTGGTTTATCCATATGTTAGTCCAAGTTCACCCTAGAACTCATAAGGAAATATGGTATGGATTCTTCCAGCACCATGAAGACTCCTATGGGGTCAAGTATGTCTCTTAGCAAGGATGATGCAGGAAAACCTGTAGATGAAACCTTGTATAGAGGGATAGTTGGCTCCCTACTATACTTGACTGCTAGTAGACCAGACATCATGTATGTTATATGTGCTTGTGCAAGGTATCAAGCCTGGCCTAAAGAGTCTCACTTGACTGCAGTCAAGAGAATTTTGAGATATCTAAAGGGCACTCCCTATCTAGGCCTCTGGTACCCTAGGAATGGAGATTTTGATCTAACAGGTTATTCAGATGCAGACTTTGCAGGATGCAAAGAAGATAGAAAGAGCACTACTGGAACCTGTCAATTCCTAGGTGGGAGACTAATTTCATGGAGTAGCAAGAAACAAACCAGTGTGGCTATCTCCACAGCTGAGTCAGAGTATGTGGCTGCAGGAAGTTGCTGTGCTCAACTTCTGTGGATTCAACATCAGCTAGAGGACTATGGATTTCAGGTAAGTAGAACTCCACTTTTCTGTGATTCTACTAGTGCTATTTCAATAGCTAACAACCCTGTATCTCATAGTAGAATAAAATATATTGAAATTAAATATCACTTTCTTAGGGAGCATGTAGAAAGAAATGATATTGTACTTGAATATGTTAAAACAGATGAACAACTATTTGATATGTATAATAAGCCCCTAGAAGAAGCTAAGTTCAATAGATTCAAAATTGAACTAGGAATGATAAACTTAGAATAAGTTTACAGAATGAAAATTGGCTAAGTAAAAAGGTGTCGACACATAGACAAGTCTATGTCGACACAGAATAGTGGTGTCGACACTTCAGGAAAAAGGTGTCGACACATCTAGGATGTTGGTGTCGAAACTTCAGAATGATAGTGTCAACACATGTCATGTAGGTGTCGACACATCCAATATGGTGTTGACACTTAAGTTTTACTCAGAATTTTTCTAAGGAAAGTCTCGACAATGTGTCGAGTTATGTTGTGTCGACACATAACCAAGTGTCGACACATAAAATCTGTTGACTAAACTTGTGTCGACACATATGTGTCGAGACATTATAAGTCAGTGTCGACACTTATTGCCAGTGTCGACACATGTTAAGCTAGCTGTCCCGTATGTTCATCTTCAAAATTAGACAGGTATAAATAGGGTTCTGTCTTTGTTTGTCGACACGCTTTCAAAGTTTCGAGACCAAAACTACAGTGTCGACACCTCTCTTTTCTAAAGACAAATTCTTCAACCCTAATGGCACCCAAGCTTGAGGAGAACGTGAACGAGGGCTATGAGCTAGTGCGCGGCGCGTTCGACAATGCAGATGTGGAAATCAAGGCGATAGTAACCCTAGTCGCCAATTCTGGATTGGAATACTTAGTTTCAGAACCAACAAAGATTTGGAAAAAGGAAGTTCTTGAATTCCTTAATGGAGCTGCTGTAGATGACTCTGGATACAGAATCAAATCCAGAGTTCATGGATCTAAGGTCAAGATTTCACCAAAGAGTCTGAGGAAGGTACTCCAGCTACCTAAAACTCAAGATGAAGAGGAAGTAACTGCATCTAAAACCAGGGAAGCTCTTACCTGGTGTGGACTTGATCCAAAGATGAAGATAGGATCAGTCTTTAACAGGAAAGGCATGAATAATCAAGGGAAGTTCATGTCTGAGATTGTGGGCAAGGTTATTCTCAGTAAGGCTGGAGGGCATGACAGGGTGTCTGCCTCTATGTTTGGAATTATGACTAGAATCATATTCACTCTGAAAACAGACTAGTCAATAGTGGTTTTTGACAAGATCAAGGAGAGCTTGAAGAAGCCCAATCTGGGCAGAATTATAAGTCTCTACCTAGCTGGTACAATACCAGAGGTAATGAGCAATGTTGCTGGAAGCAAGATCAACCACATGAGGAAGATGGATCCAAGGATATTTTCCAGATGGGATAGGGTGTTGTCCAAGGAAGTGGCAACCCCAGAAAAGACAGTTACTGAGAAGGAGATTCCTCCTAAGAAAAAGAGAAAGACAGCTCCTGTGGCATAGGAGTCCTCCAGTAGTTCAGGGGGTGAAGAACAAGTTGTTTTCACTCCTGATGTTCAAGAGGAAGTGGCTGCAGAGAAGACCGCTGCTGCTGAAGATATTGCTGAAATCCAGGGGGAGCTCCCTCAAGCTAGCCCCATCCATAGGGATCACAGCCAGGGGGAGCCTCCAGTAGTAGAAGAACCCTCTACTCTGGACAGTGAGCAAGCCACAGTCATCATCCAAGAGGTACTCACTGACCTAAAAAAATTTAGACTATATTATAGAAGATGCTAATTTGTCTGATGATCTTCAGCAAACTCAGCTGAATACTCAAGTTCCAGATGTTGTTATCAAAGACACATCTGTTGTCCTAGAAGTGGTTCCTGATCAAGTAGTTGAAGAACCAAGAACTTCTCCAGCTTCTTCACCTCAAGAGTTTACAATGGAGGATTTTGTACAACCCCATATTCGTTGAGCCAGTCCAGGAGGCACAATGATCAAACGGTTGGGTTAGCCGAAGTGTTCCCGCCATAAGGAAGATCTCGCCCGAAGAAGGCGGGAACGATTGCGCCAGATCGTCGAGCGCGGCCTGCGCGGGAGCGCTTGCGCCCGAACCAAGCTCCTATCTCAAAGAGTTCTCGCATGAGCCAGGCAAGAACGTTCGCGCCATATCCTGGGCAGAAGGGTCTCGGCACAGCTCCCGCCGAGTGGGGCCCAGGGCCTTTGGAAGAATGTCCTAATTGCCCTCAGGAGAAATTACTTCAGTACCCTCAGAAAAACAGCGGGATTCGTCTATTGGCAGACCAACTAGGGGCTTTTCAGTAAATTCAAGACAGCAAAATGCTATAAATAGACCCATAAGGGCTCCTTAGAAAGCAAGCGATCATTGTCTCCGGAATTTTAGTGCTTTCTGAGGAGCTCCTAGCCTAGCTTTGGCTTTGGAGGGGAAGCTCTCAGAGATCTTCCGGGTGTGAGGTGGGACCTCCCTGCTGAGGCTTTTGGGTCAGTCTTAGGCCTTTAGAATCCAGTCAAGAGGTGAGACTTGAGAGAAGTAGGTTTTGGCTGCACCCCTTTTTTCGAACTTCAGTTGGGGTCATATTTGGCTTCAACAGTTCTGGTGCGGTGAGCGTGGAAGGCAGCCGATTCAAGAAAGCCTTGAGTTTTGTCCCATGGCTGGAGGTGAAGGTGAAGGGTCAGGTTCTGGAGGCTCCCCCACCCGGGGAGAGGAAGCAACGAAGAGGATGCTGGATGAGTTCAGGCGAGAGGTTCTGCAGACGATCAGTTTGGCCTTCTCAGCGAGAGGCGAGTGGGCCACCCCTCAGATCCCGATAGAAGAGGTTCCGCTTTTGGGCGAGAACTCCCCAGGGCAGCGCCCAGGAAAGGAGGTCCCGGGCGAGGCTGGCGAGAGAGATATGGCGGCGCGGGAGCTATTCCCGGGCCAGAGCCAGCGCCCGGGCAAGGAGGCATTGACAGAGCCTGGCGAGAAGGAGGCGGCGGTGCGGGAACTCTTCCCAGGGCACGGTCTCGCAGATCGAGCGAGCCAGCCGAGGCCGCGAGACGTGCCCTCTCGCCAGGCAGGGGGCGAGAGCCCGTTTAGCGAGCTCATCATCTCGGCTCCGGTACCGGAGGGGTTCCGGGAGCCCGACATGTCCTACTACTCAGGGAAGGATGACCCGGTGCAGCACGTACAGTGGTTTGAAGATGTTGTGTCCATAAGACAGATGACGGATGCCTTCAAGTGTCGCCTCTTTGCGATCACGCTGAAGGAGAAGGCAAGGGACTGGTTTCACCAGTTTCCAGCAAGGTCAATCTACTGTTTTGAAGATCTGTGGAGAAGTTTCCTGTTGAGCTTCTCAACCTCAAAGAAGCGGAAGAAGGAAGCAGAGTGTCTGTTTGCGGTAAGACAGAGGCCGGATGAGACGTTGGGTCACTATGTCGACCGGTTCCAGGAGGAGATCCTTTTGGTCCAGGAGGTCCCAGGGTACGCGCTGATGCTGGCCTTCACCCTGGGGCTGAGACTGGGATTTTTTAGCATGGAGTTGAAGAGGATGCCCCCCCCCCCTCTCCTTTGAGGAGCTCATGGAGAGGGCGGCAAAAGAGATTGATTTCGAGAGAGCAAACCCAGCATTCGCCAGGAAGTTGGCCAAGCTAGCAGAAGAGGACGGGAAGGAACCAGCAGCAGGAAGACAGAAGGAATCAAGAGAGCAGAGGGAGCTGAGAGAAGATAGGAGAAGGGAGGAGCCCCGAAGGTTTGGGCAGCAGCAGGGTTGGGGGGCCCGGGAGCCAGTCAACCGGTTGGGTTGGAGGCCCCAGGAGGGTCGCCCCCAAGGTCCAGGAGAAGGCTATCGGGGGAGAGATAACCTACGGGAGCCCCGGAGGTTCGATCGACCGGCATGGAGGCAGGAGCCGAGGGATCGTCCCCCACCACCGCAGGAGGCAATGGAAGTAGGAAGAGGGAGAGGAGCAGCCAGGGGAGCTCGAGGAGGCAGAAGAGGAAGGGGAGACGGGAGAAGGGGCGGGGAGGCGTTGCTATTTTGTGACTTCCACCAGGAGGAGGGGCACGCAACGGCCACCTGCCCGGAGTTCTTAGAGTTGAGGGCTGCCAGAGGAGCATGGAGGCAAGATCCACCGATGAGGATAGTGGAGGTGCAGCAGGGTGAAGCGGAGGACAGGTGTGAAGACCGGGTGGATGTAGGGACCCGGGGAGGAATCGGGGTGATTCATGGAGGAGTGGGGATTGAGGCAACCCGTAAGGGGAGCCTTCAAACCATGTACCGGAGAGGGGTAGCCTCAACCTCCCAGGTTCCTCCACCGGAAGAAAAGATTACTTTCTCATCAGCGGACATGCCAGACTATGAAGATCCATTCTGCGACGCCCTGGTGATTCAGACGGCGGTGGAAAACTATACCGTTTCAAGGATACTGGTAGATAACGGGAGCTCGGTTAACGTCATCTTCAAGAAGGCTTTTGATGAGATGAGGGTCGAAGGGAAAAGGGTCTTGGCATCGGATGGACCTCTATTCGGGTTCTCCGGAGAGAGGAAGGAGGTAGAAGGAGGAGTAGGGTTGCACGTAAGGTTGGGGGGCGTGTCGCAGAACTGCAGGTTCGTAATTGTGGATGCCCCGAGCAGCTATAACGCCATCTTTGGGCGTCCCCTCATCAGCGCCTTTCGCTGCGTCCCCTCCTCGTTCCATCAGTGCCTCAAGTTCAACAATGGGGGGTGTAGGTCAGGGTCAGAGGAGACCCGAAGGTGGCAAGGAAGTGTTACGTTACGGCAGTCAACACTATTTCGTGGATGGCGGAGGCGGAAGAGTTGGAAATTGAGATGGCGGCCCTAGAAGAGGTTGTGGAGGAAGAGGAGATGGTCCTTGAGGAGGTAAGAAAGGAAGCTGGAGAGATAGTTGGAGAGGGAGTCGGAGAAGGAGAGACAGGGAAGTTGCGAGAGGAGGTGCAGGGGGTCCGGAGGAATAATGGGCAGGAAAGCACGGAAGGGACAGTGGAAGTAGAAGAGAAGGCGGCGGGAGAAGTCGAGGGAGAGGTCCCCGGAGGCATAGAGGCCGAGCAGCAGCAGCAGAGAGGGGTAGAAGCGATGGAGATTGAGGAGGAAAAAGGAGAGCTGGAGCTCGAGGAAGAGGCAAGGATCGGTTGGGAGAAGTCGCGGCTGGAACCGGCTGAAGAAGTGGTGGAGATGGAGGTCTTCACCAGAGCGGGAAAAGTGCAAAGGGTGCGGGTCAGCGGGGGGTTGAGTCTCGAGGCCCGGGAGCAGGTGCAAGCTTGCATTCAAAGCAACGTTGACGTCTTCGCTTGGAGCGCGGCGGACATGCCGGGCATCGACGCCGACATAGCCTGCCATCGCCTGAACCTGGATCCCCGCGCCCGCCCCATCCGTCAGAAGATGAGAGCCATAGCCACCAAGCTGGAGGAGCCCATTCGCGAGGAGGTCAAGAAGCTCCTGGAGGCGGGCTTCATCTCAGAGATCCAGTATCCAGGCTGGATCTCCAATGTGGTAATGGTAAAGAAAGGATGTGGTAAATGGAGGATGTGTGTAGACTTTTCATTATTGAATAAATCATGCCCTAAGGATTGCTATCCCCTGCCTCGGATCGACGCGCTGGTTGATTCAGCCGTCGGTTTTTCTGTCATGAGTTTTTTAGATGCTTTTTCAGGTTATCACCAAATCCGAATGCACCCTCCTGACACCAAGGATGTGTCCTTCATCACAAGGGAGGGGTGCTTCAGTTACAAGATGATGCCCTTTGGGTTAAAGAACGCAGGGGCTACCTATCAGCGCATGATGGATCGGGTCTTCCGGGTTCAGAGGGGGAGGAACTTGGAGGTCTACGTCGACGACCTAATGATTAAAAGCAAATGCATGGTTTCGCACCTGCAAGACCTCGAAGAAACATTCGCCACCCTGAGAAGGTTTAAAATGAGGCTGAATCCCCTGAAGTGTGTCTTCGGGGCAAGCCGCGGGAAGTTCCTCGGGCATCTCCTGACTCCGGAAGGAGTGGAGCCCAACCCGGACAAAGTCAAGGCCATCCTGGATTTGGAGTCACCTCGCGACGTCAAGGAGGTCCAGCGCTTGACAGGCAAGCTGGCTGGGCTAAGCAGGTTCCTCTCCCGGGCAGGAGACAAGTGTTCTTCATTCTTTAAAGTGCTACGGGGGAATCAAAGGTTCGAATGGACGGCCGAGTGCGAAGAAGCCTTCCAGGGGTTGAAAAGACAACTCTCTCAGGCTCCCCTCCTTCAGAGCCCAAAGGATAGGGAGGACCTGACCTTGTACCTCGGGGTAGGGGCGGAGGCGGTGAGCTCCGTCCTAGTGAGAGAAGAAGGAAAGAAGCAGCTTCCCATCTACTACGTCAGCCGGATATTGAGAAATGCAGAGCTTCATTACCCCATCCTGGAAAAGCTCGCTTATGCCTTGGTCATCTCGGCCAGAAAGCTCCGGCCGTACTTCCAAGCGCATTCGATTAGGGTGGTGACCGACCACCCTCTTCGCAAGATCTTCGAAGAAGTGGAGCACTCGGGGAGGCTGGCTAAGTGGTCCATTGAGTTAAGCGAGTTTGACATCACCTTTGTACCAAGGCTCTCCATCAAGGCACAGGCAGTGGCATACTTTCTAGCAGACTACGTTGTTGAGGTTGAGGGGGAAGCGCAGCAACCGCGAGAAGCATGGAAGTTGACAGTTGATGGGGCCTCAGGAAGGCACTCCCTAGGGGCAGGGGTGGTGTTGAAAAGTCCCCATGGGGTAACCATAGAGCAAGCAGTCGTTTTGCATTTCCCAGTGACCAACAATCAAGCGGAGTATGAGGCCGTTATTGCTGGCCTTCGCCTGGCAAAGGAGCTGGGGATTCAGGAGGTAGAAGTTTTCACTGATTCAAAGGTAGTGGCATCACAAATCCGGGGAGAGTTTGAAACTAGGGAGCCAACCCTCATCAGATACCTCTCCAAGGTAAGGGTAATCATCGGAGGATTTCGGTCTTTCTCAATTCAACATATTCCAAGGGAAGAAAGTGTAGCCGCCGATCGACTGGCCAAGTTCGGACCTCAGGTAGGAGGGACCTTGACAGAGCTATTCCGACCGGCTATAGATGAGGGAGAATTGATGATGGTGGATCGACAGCCCTCGTGGGTGGATCCATTTGTGGCCTTCCTAACCACCGGTGAACTGCCCGAGGGGACCAAGGTTGGGAGAAGCTTCAAGCACAAGGCGGCTCACTACTTGATGATGGAGGGGGGTCTGCATCGTAAGATGTTGTCAGGGCTCCTAGCCAGATGTGCGACCGAAGAGGAAATCCCGAAGATTTTAAGGGAGGTGCATTCGGGCGAGTGCGGCAGTCACTCTGGAGGAAGGACACTGGAGGCTAGGGTGGTCAGACAGGGGTACTTCTGGCCCACCCTAAGGAAGGATGCCATGGAGTTTGCAAGGAGGTGCCAAAAATGTCAGCTCTTCGCCCCCCTTCAACTCTTGGCAGCTCAAAGACTCCGGAGTATCACGGCACCATGGCCATTTGCTATCTGGGGAATGGACTTAGTTGGGCCCTTTCCTCCGGCTAGTGGACAGAGGAGGTTCCTTTTGGTCATGATCGATTATTTCTCGAAGTGGCTAGAGGTTAAAGCTTTAGCCAAGGTCACCTCGCAGGTTATAAGGAACTTCATCTGGGGGAGATCATTTGTAGACATGGGTTACCCCAAGCAATAGTGACCGATAACGGCCCCCAGTTTGCCAGCGAGGAGTTCATCAGCTTCTGCGCTCAACTGGGAATAGATCTCCGGTTTGCCTCCGTCCATCACCCTCGGAGTAACGGTCAAGTGGAAGCAGCAAACAAAATCATTGTAAATCTACTAAAGAAGAAGGTGGAAAACTTGAAGGGAAATTGGGTGGAACAGCTCCCATCGGTCCTGTGGGCACTACGAACGACTCCGAACACGGCCACCGGTGAGACCCCCTTCAAGCTCTCTCATGGGTGTGAAGCCGTCCTACCGGTGGAGTTTGAGGTCCGGTCCCCGCGAGTCACAGCCGCGGGCGAAGGTGACGAGACTTGGAGGGTGGAGAATGAAGAGGGGCAGCGCCTCTCGTTAGATATGGTGGAGGAACTGCGAGACGTGGCGGCAATCAGGCAAGAAGAAATCAAGCGACAGATGGCCAAGCATTTTGATAAGCATGTCAGGGTCAAACAGTTCGCAGAAGGGGATCTGGTGTTGAGAAAGGTCGACGCGGCGGGAAGATCGGCTCCCGTGGGAAAACTCCACCCGAACTGGGAAGGTCCATACATTGTAAAGGAAGTCCTCGGAACAGGGGGATACTACCTCCAGGACGTGGAGGGAAGAGCCCTAAGCCACACTTGGAGTGGTGATGATCTAAAGCGCTTCTACCCCTGAGAGGGGAAGGATGTAACCATGTATTTCAAAGATAAATTTGTTATATTATATCGATTGATTCTCCTTTAACTAGTGTCGAATGTTTCATGGCATAACATAGTTGAATGTTTTGTGATACCCCGAGCTCGGCTCGGCCCCAGGTAGACCCGCTGCGCAGGCTTTCATCTAGCTGGCAGGTCCGAAGGCTCGCCTGTGGGGGATAGGTTTGTTTGGTTTGAGATCTTCATCGGCACCCCGAGCTCGGCTCGGCCCCAGGTAGACCCGCTGCGCAGGCTCTCATCTAGCTGGCAGGTCCGAAGGCTCGCCTGTGGGGGATAGGTTTGTTTGGTTTGAGATCTTCATCGGCACCCCGAGCTCGGCTCGGCCCCAGGTAGACCCGCTGCGCAGGCTCTCATCTAGATGGCAGGTCCGAAGGCTCGCCTGTGGGGGATAGGTTTGGTTGGTTTGAGATCTTCATCGGCACCCCGAGCTCGGCTCGGCCCCAGGTAGACCCGCTGCGCAGGCTCTCATCTAGCTGGCAGGTCCGAATGCTCGCCTGTGGGGGATAGGTTTGGTTGGTTTGAGATCTTCATCGGCACCCCGAGCTCGGCTCGGCCCCAGGTAGACCCGCTGCGCAGGCTTTCATCTAGCTGGCAGGTCCGAAGGCTCGCCTGTGGGGGATAGGTTTGGTTGGTTTGAGATCTTCATCGGCACCCCGAGCTCGGCTCGGCCCCAGGTAGACCCGCTGCGCAGGCTTTCATCTAGCTGGCAGGTCCGAAGGCTCGCCTGTGGGGGATAGGTTTGGTTGGTTTGAGATCTTCATCGGCACCCCGAGCTCGGCTCGGCCCCAGGTAGACCCGCTGCGTAGGCTCTCATCTAGCTGGCAGGTCCGAAGGCTCGCCTGTGGGGGATAGGTTTGGTTGGTTTGAGATCTTCATCGGCACCCCGAGCTCGGCTCGGCCCCAGGTAGACCCGCTGCGCAGGCTTTCATATAGCTGGCAGGTCCGAAGGCTCGCCTGTGGGGGATAGGTTTGTTTGGTTTGAGATCTTCATCGGCACCCCGAGCTCGGCTCGGCCCCAGGTAGACCCGCTGCGCAGGCTCTCATCTAGCTGGCAGGTCCGAAGGCTCGCCTGTGGGGGATAGGTTTGTTTGGTTTGAGATCTTCATCGGCACCCCGAGCTCGGCTCGGCCCCAGGTAGACCCGCTGCGCAGGCTCTCATCTAGCTGGCAGGTCCGAAGGCTCGCCTGTGGGGGATAGGTTTGGTTGGTTTGAGATCTTCATCGGCACCCCGAGCTCGGCTCGGCCCCAGGTACACCCGCTGCGCAGGCTCTCATCTAGCTGGCAGGTCCGAAGGCTCGCCTGTGGGGGATAGGTTTGGTTGGTTTGAGATCTTCATCGGCACCCCGAGCTCGGCTCGGCCCCAGGTAGACCCGCTGCGCAGGCTTTCATCTAGCTGGCAGGTCCGAAGGCTCGCTTGTGGGGGATAGGTTTGGTTGGTTTGAGATCTTCATCGGCACCCCGAGCTCGGCTCGGCCCCAGGTAGACCCGCTGCGCAGGCTTTCATCTAGCTGGCAGGTCCGAAGGCTCGCCTGTGGGGGATAGGTTTGGTTGGTTTGAGATCTTCATCGGCACCCCGAGCTCGGCTCGGCCCCAGGTAGACCCGCTGCGCAGGCTCTCATCTAGCTGGCAGGTCCGAAGGCTCACCTGTGGGGGATAGGTTTGGTTGGTTTGAGATCTTCATCGGCACCCCGAGCTCGGCTCGACCCTAGGTAGACCCGCTGCGCAGGCTCTCATCTAGCTGGCAGGTCTGAAGGCTCGCCTGTGGGGGATAGGTTTGGTTGGTTTGAGATCTTCATCGGCACCCCGAGCTCGGCTCGGCCCCAGGTAGACCCACTGCGCAGGCTCTCATCTAGCTGGCAGGTCCGAAGGCTCGCCTGTGGGGAATAGGTTTGGTCTGGTTGGCTTGGTCAATGAAAGGCAGGAAGCACGTTGGGAACACCAAATGACAAGTGAAAAAGAGGAGAGAGATCTCGGCAGAGATAGATCTCGGCAGGGATAGGTCTCGGCAGAGATAGATCTCGGCAGAGATAGATCTTGGCAGGGATAGGTCTCGGCAGAAGATTCCCCATTGAAGGGAACTCGAGGTGGGGAGGCTTCCACCAAAAGGGTTCCTCTCAGTGTTCTCGAACAAATAGGCGAGATCGTCATACGATGGGCTAGTGGAGACTCGCGCAGTCTAGAGGGGACGGTCCCGTCTTAAGGATTCGAGAGTCACGCTTCCGGCTGGCCGGTTACCGCGGGTTCTTGCTGATTCATCGCTACGAATTTCCTAAGAAGGCCAAGGGCCTTGGCGGAAGCCTACGCCGAAAGCATTTGACTGCGACAATCACATCAAACACATTCGCAAATAACAAAAAATGTTCGCAAGAAAAAACATTTGCATTAACAAATACTGTATACAGGTACAAAATGATAGCGTCTCGCGCTTTACATAGAAGTGAAGAACAAAAGCAAGAAGAGGACCCTCAAGGGGACAAGCTGTATCCTTCTGAAGTCTCGCTGGAGCTTCCGCTGGAGCTTCCGCCGGAGCTCCCCCCGGAGGTCTCGCCATCCGCTGCGGGGGACTTTGGGACATCCGAGGGAGGGGTATTGGGGGCGCCAGGGGGCTTTGGGATGGGCTCGAAGAGCCATGGGACAAGTTGTGGAGCGGTAATGTCTTTGCCCCTTTCGTCCCAACAGTTGATGTCGCGCAGCGTCTCCAGCGTCAACTTTACGGTGGCTTGCGTGTTCCCCTGAAGGAGCTTGTCGATGTCATAAGCCGAGTAATACTGGCTCTTCAATCTCTCGTCCAGCGGAGGGGCTGCACTCGCCTCGAGGCGCGCGATCTGCTCTCGTAGGAGAACGTTGTCATATCGGGCCTGAGACAGCTCCTCGCGAAGTGCGGCTTGAGCGGAATCCTGAACAACGGGAGGTTAGCATAAGAGAAGGGTTAGGATTGCGAGAACAAGTGATTATGAAAGGTCTCGCTTACCCCTTCCGCTTGGCGCGAGGATAATAGTTGCTGGGTCTCGGCCAGCTCCTTCGCCAGAGAGGCCGCCTGGGCCACCGCATCGTCCCTGGCCTTGAACATGTCTTGGAAGTTGCGGTCTATCGTAATGCTCCGCCGGGCGCACATGTGCGCAAGCTCCAGCCCACGCATTAAAGCGCAAGTGGAGTCGTATGCCAACAGCCGGGTCGACATCCTGTCATAGACGCTAGCGTCCTCCCGGCTGTAGAGGCCATAGCCTAAAGCGAAAGCTTCGCCGGTGACCTTGTCTCGCTCCGCCCAGCTCGGCAAAAGGGACGAGATCGTGACCTTGTTGGCGTCAGGGTCCCATTGCAGCAGCGGCTTGTTCTCCGCGTCCAGACACCTCACGCCGAGCCCAAAGTTGCGATGACCCCGCGGCACCTCGTCAGACGGGGGTTGGTCGGAGGTCCCGGCGGCGGCACCCTCGCTCTCGGCGGCGCCAGGGGTCCGAGGGTTCTCGGCAGGCGTCCCGGGGCCGCCCCTGGTGGCCGCAATCCTGCTTACTGCCTCCAGGACCTCCTCGAAGGAGCGGCCGGGGGGGAGAGGTTGGACGGGCTGGACAACCACAGCCTTGCCCTTCTCGGTATCCGTGGTCTTGGGCCTCTTGATTGGCTGAGGTGCGGAAGCAACCGGTTTTCGCTTCACAACACCGCTCGAGGGGGGGAGGCCCGGCTCCTTTCGGCAGGCTTGCGCGGTGGCTTTAGCAAGAGCCAGCGGGTCCTTCGGAGGCTGACTCCCTCCGGCGCGAGCCTCGTCGAAAGGCTGGTGGAGAGGGATCTCGCGCTCTCCTACAAAAACAATAGTGATAAGTTCTAACCTCGGAAAAGGCAAGAAAAAGATAAATGAAGGCGAGACCCTACCTTCTCCCGGAAGTACAGGGGAAAGAGAATCGACGTCTCGCCGGAGGTGGAGGACGTCGAAGTCCTTGGTTCCGAAGAACTCAAGGAGGGCACTCTCGCGGGAGCCCAAGGACGGAGGCTTGTAGGCGGCATCCTCATATTGGATGGGGGCCAGGGGTACGTTCCCGAAGTCACCGGAGACGTAGATGAACTACTCGCCCCAATGATGATGCTTGTTGGCGAGACCGATCGTCTTCAGAAGTTGCCCAGAGAAGAACACCACGCCTCCTTTCGCGCGGAAGGTAAATAGCTTGCGGAAGATCGGCAGGCTGAACTCGATCCTCTCCGACCGCATATAGCATATGAAGGCCACGAGGATCGCCACGGAGTTGGGGTTCAGCTGCGCGGGAACCAACCCGTAGTACCGGAGGGCCTGCCGCATCTCAGGCCACAGCGGGAGGCGGAAGCCCACCTCGAAGTGTTCAATAGGGATGGCAAACTCCCCCTCCCCAGCGGTGTTTACTTTGTCATGACTACCCGGGTTCCGCGCGGTGAAGCCGGCGGGAACATGCTGGGTCTTGATCTGGTTGAACTCTTCCGCAGTGAGAGTGCAGGAGGGGAAGAGATGCTTTTGGAAGGCTTCCGCGCAGTTGGATCGTCCTTCACCACCGCCCGGCATCGCAATAAGGTTTGAGTGCGAGATCTACGAGGAGAAGGCGAGAGCGAGAACCGGGCGAGAACGAAAGTGGAAGGGTGAGACGGGCGAGAACTTTGCGAAAACCGCGAGAGCAACAGCAAAGGGGAGAGAGACTGGAATCAGAGAAATAAATGGGGTAGGTGAGCCTCCTATTTATAGAAAATTGTGGTAATGATGGCTGTTTTTAAAAAGGCGGCGGGGGTACAGCCGGCGCGTCCTAGGTCCGCGGCGCTTCGTTTTTCCCGCCCGAATTTGACAGCGACTGATTAACTAGGCAGCTGGCGCAAACGTTGCGAAGTGTCATACGGCCGATGAGGCAGGCGAAAGCAAAGTGGCTCTCGCCACCCCAAAAAGCTGGGAAGATAACTCATACGCATACAAAAATATTAAAGACAGAGCCATCGCTCTCGCTGAGCGAGAACGCGATAAATTAATAAACGAATAAAGTGCGGGAACATTTGTTTCAACTCCAAGCGAAAGAATAAGGGTACATTAGAGAAGGGAAGGCCAGGGGAAGAGGAGGGGAGGTCTCGCGCTTCAGTACGGCTCCCAGTGCCATTTCCCTTGCTCCCAACGCCATTTGTCTCGGTCCCGCAGCTTGGTCCGTGGGGGCGCCTGCGGGTTGAAGTAGGATGACAGAACGCTGCATCCCAGGTCAACCCGGCGAGACAGGTCCCGGATTCTCTCAATGCATCTCTCAGGTGAGGACCCGGCGGTAGCTCCCCCGGGCCGGTCCATCTCGCCTAGAAGGAAGTCTTGCTCCAAGGACTCCAGCCTCTTCTCCACTGACTGGCGAAACTCTCGGGCCGCAAGGTCGCGGACCCGTTCTCGCCGGATGAGTTTCGACAGAATGGCGGCAACCTTCTTCCCTCGTCTTTTCGCGCTCCCGGCACCGGTCAGGATCTCCTCCATCTCGTCAGATGAAGGGAAGGGAGAGCTCTCGTCGTCCTCTCCTTCTCTTTCTTCTTCTTCTTCTTCGTCTTCCTCCTCCACCTCAGCGCCAGGCCGCGAGTCCACGTCCCCTGTCAGAAGATTCCCCATTTTAGCGGAAACTAAAAGATAGCAGCGATAAAACGGCCGTATACCTTCGGAGTGACGAGGCCCCCCGGTCGACGGTAGGCGAGAAGGCCCAGTCCCCCCCTCAGCTCCAAAGAGGAGGTGGATTGGCTTTCCTTTGCCGGGGGGTAAACTTTGCGGGTGGTGATCCCGGCCTGATCGAGAGCAGGGGAGCGGGTCTCCTCAACCGCTGGAGGGCTAGCGTCTAGCGGTGGCGCAGGGATCTCGGCATTTTTTCCTCTCGCCGGTAGGGAGGAGTCAGCCGCATGGACAGGCTGATTCACAGTTCTCGCCCCACCATCCCGGGTGGCGAGATCTGGAGGTGCGGAAACTGGCGCTGCGAGGAATCAGGTCAGTATTTAAAAATACCAGGCGAAGCCAAGAGGGAAACCTTTACCAGCGGTGTTCGGGTATGGCGGAGGAGGCGCCTCGGGAACCTGTGGTTGATCATCGTGATGGCTAGAGGGTGGATCCGAACGATCTCGCGGGGACGCGGCAGCGTCGGGAACCGCCTCCTGCGAGAGGTATCAAGTTAAACAATTAAGCAACTGGTTGTTAATGGGTATATCAAGCTTACCTTCCGCGGCGAGATGCCGTCCGCGCAACTAGGGGTCGGGGTGGGCGGGCTCCTGTTCTTGCGTGATAGGTCCCGCTGAACCACCTTCGCCTTCTTCTTCTTCTTCTTCTTCGGCAGAGAAGGCTCAGCGACTGACGATTGTCTCGATAGCCATGGGGCGACCAGGGCACTGTTAGCCCTAGCTCGTGCCTGCGCCGCGTTAATGCGGTCCTGTAGATCTTGCGGAAGTGGTTTATCGGCACGCTTGGAAGGCATAGCGCGAGAGAGGGCGAGAGCTCAGGGGGAGAATGACGGCTCGAGGGAAGTGTTATGACCGTCTATCGGCACTCATATTTATAGACACCGTACGGCCCACCGAAAGATTCCCTGATGTTGACACGTGCTCAGCGAATATTTTTGGGGGTTGGACATGTCTTTTCGAGCGCGGTGCTAGCTCAAAAAGAGCGTGGATTGTGTACAACCCCATATTCGCTGAGCCAGTCCAGGAGGCACAATGATCAAACGGTTGGGTTAGCCGAAGTGTTCCCACCATAAGGAAGATCTCGCCCGAAGAAGGCGGGAACGATTGCGCCAGATCGTCGAGCGCGGCCTGCGCGGGAGCGCTTGCGCCCGAACCAAGCTCCTATCTCAAAGAGTTCTCGCATGAGCCAGGCGAGAACGTTCGCGCCATACCCTGGGCAGAAGGGTCTCGGCACAGCTCCCGCCGAGTGGGGCCCAGGGCCTTTGGAAGAATGTCCTAATTGCCCTCAGGAGAAATTACTTCAGTACCCTCAGAAAAACAGCGGGATTCGTCTATTGGCAGACCAACTAGGGGCTTTTCAGTAAATTCAGGACAACAAAATGCTATAAATAGACCCATAAGGGCTCCTTAGAAAGCAAGCGATCATTGTCTCCGGAATTCTAGTGCTTTCTGAGGAGCTCCTAGCCCAGCTTTGGCTTTGGAGGGGAAGCTCTCAGAGATCTTCCGGGTGTGAGGTGGGACCTCCCTGCTGAGGCTTTTGGGTCAGTCTTAGGCCTTTAGAATCCAGTCAAAAGGTGAGACTTGAGAGAAGTAGGTTTTGGCTGCACCCCTTTTTTCGAACTTCAGTTGGGGTCATATTTGGCTTCAACAGATTTATTCTTAAATCTAGATCAAGAAGATTTTGATATGGACAAGGATGCTGCTGCTGAAGATAAGAGTGCTGCTGCTGAGGGGGAGCACATGGAAGTTCTGGAAGAGCCTATTAGGCAAGAAACTGAGAAGGCAACTGCTGTGCAAGCTAACAAACCTCCAAGCCCTAAGGAAAGGGTTGAAATAGCCAGCACTTCAGAATCTGAAGAAGATGAGGCTGCAAAGGCTAAGAAGAAGAAACTCTATGTCTTCAAGAGGAGAAGTCAGAGTTATAAGAAAGCCTTGCAATCTATAGCCCCACAGCCTATAGTTCAACAAGCTCCAACGGTTGACTATAGTGCTTTACTGATTGCACTACAGCTAAAAATGGATGAACAAAGGAAAGCCATAGAGGCTTATGTAGATGAAGGGCACAAGACCCTACAGTTTGATCTTGCACAGGACATAAAGTCTATAAGGTTTGAGATGAACCTTAACAAGAAAGAGATGAATGAATGCTTCCACAAAGGTGGGAATGCAGTGGTGTATTTGGCAACACACCAAGAGAAGATAAAGGCACAGGTAGATGATATAGCCTTAAAGCAAGGATATGTGCTGGAAAATCAAATCAGAATGAATGACAATCTGACTCAGTCACATAATGCTATACTCACTGAATTGAAGAATAAGCCTGCTGAACCTTCTACATCTGCTGCTGCAGTTAAGGCTGACTTTGATCAAGTATTTTAAGCTGAGATTACTGCTGTCAAGACTGCAATTCAAGATTCCCAAAAAGCTATTTCTGAACAATTGCAAAAGCTTAAACCATTTTTCAAAGAAGGGATCAGATACTTGGACAGTCAGATAAGGTTTCAAAAGGATGATGTCAGAGACCATATGGCCAGAGAAGTCATAAAGGGGGAGAGAGTATTAGTCAAAGCTAGCTCTGACCATGCCAAATGGATATCTAACTCCATCGGAGCTACACTGGGCTATCCTCCACTTTGTGATGATGATAATGTTGCTGAATCAGGGATTCAAAATCCCTATCTTGGAGGTGAGCAAGGAGAAGTAGCTCAAGTGATTTATCCACCTCCAGACTTTGACATGGTTCAAGTAGATGTAAGCACAATGTATAGCCCAACTGAGGGCAAGGCCAATGTTCATATTGAAAAGGTTGTTCAACTTATTTCTGCCGCTCTGCAAGAGGCTATGAACAAAGAAGAAGAGACAAGGCAGTCTAAAAAGAGGTTTAGGGAACAAGCAGAACAAAAGCCAGATTTTGAACAATGGAGCCCTACCTCTAGGAATATAATTCTAACTGCCTGGAAAGCTGCCAAAGACAACATGAATGACAGGAACAAATGGTTCTCTGAGGCAGAATGGAGAAAGCATGAGATCAGGCAGGAGGCAATAGTACAATTCAGAAGGAAGGCTAAGATGGGAAAGCTACCTCCTACTGCTGTGGAGCCTAGCAAGTACTTCCCCAAGCCATATCACTACTTTGAGAGGCAGAAAATCAAAGCAGAAGAGCTGAAGAAGAAGGACTTAAAAGGAAAGAAGCCTGCTGATGCTGCAACTGCTGAAGCCCCTGTCAAAGCTCAAGTCCAATCTGGCAAAGGCATTGTTATCAAAGAACCAGATCAGAAATAGATTAGGAATTTACTTGAAGATTGTTGTAATCTTTTAAATGAAAAACGTTTTTGTAAACCATTGAAAATGTATAAGGAACATTGTTAGAACAATATATGATAAATATATTTCATGATTGTTCTGTAAATGTGTCTATTTCTTGTTTATTCTGCAATGCTGAATGTGTATACATGTGTGAAATTATTACATGTTTATGTTTACCCTGCTGAATATAATCTGCTGTACATCATTTTGTAATTTTAATAATGGATGGTGTATATCATTGACTAAGGGTTATGACTTCTCCAAATAGGGGGAGATTATTGGGTACATTGGTCAAATGTACCTGATTTGAAGAAGCCTCACCCAACTCAATGATATACATCATAATGTATTTGATGTATGTTTAAGTTACTTGTGCAGGTTATGAAAGTGCTGGACTGAAGCAAAAAGTTTCTAAGTCCATGTGTCGACACCCAGAGGGAAAGTGTCGACACTTAAGAAAGCTTGTGTCGACACCCAGACAAGCAGTGTCGACACTTGGAGTCATTGTGTCGACACCTGGGATGCAGAGTCGACACCAGACAGAAAGTGTCGACACTTGGAGCTGTGTCGACACTCAGTGAAGAAAAGTGCAGACAGAAAGTGTCGACACAAGGAGCTGTGTCGACACCCAGTGAAGCTGTGTCTACACCAGTAAGTGTCGACACTTGGAGCTGTGTCGACACTCAGCAAAAGTCTGCAGAGTCTAAGTACAAGTGTCGACACTCAACACAATGTGTCGACACTATGCAGAAGAGTCAGCACTTGAAGTAAGTGTCGACACCCAGCACAATGTGTCGACACTCAACAGGAGTCAGCATTTGAAGTAAGTGTCAACACCCAGCACAATGTGTCGACACTCAACAGGAGTCAGCATTTGAAGTAAGTGTCAACACCCAGCACAATGTGTCGACACTCAATAGAAGAGTCAGCAATTTGAAGTATGTGTCGACACCCAGAACAATGTGTCGACACACAGCTAAAGACTCAACACTTGAAGAAAGTGTCGACACAAGGAGCTGTGTCGACACTTAGCAAAGAACAGAAAGAACAACAAATTATTCTAAGTACAAGTGTCGACACTATGGGAATGTGTCGACACTCAGCTGGAGTCACAACAAGAAGAAGATGTGTCGACACAAGGAGCTGTGTCGACACTCAGCAAGATTCAACATAGAAGACTATGTGTCGACACCTAGAAGCAGTGTCAACACTTGACAGATTCAACACAAGAAGTTGTGTCGACACAAAGGAGATGTGTCGACACTTAGAAGAATTCAGTTAAAGATAGAAGATCAAGTACTTGTGTCGACACTTAATTCCAGTGTCGACACCTGAAGAAGAATCTGTGTCGAGACATACAAGGAGTTGTGTCGACACCTTATAGACTTGTGTCGACACTTACACAACGTGTGTCGACACTTGGTCTATAAGTGTCGACACTTAAAGACAGAAAGTCTCGACACTTACTGACTGTTAGAGATTTTCAAGAAGTGACTGGATGACATGACAGCTGCCGTTCCAGCCGGTCTACAGTAACTGTCAGAGATGTCAGAAGTCAGTTATGAACCGGACCAGCCGGTTACCATGAAGAAGGCCTATAAATAGGCACTCACAGTTTACAGAAACTGTTGTTGAAAGAGTTGATCAAGTGATTAACAAGTGGTACAGATTATTCAAGTAATCAGAAAAGTGGTACACAGAGTATCAATACAAGAAGATCTTGCAGTCCAAGTGCAGATCTAAGAAGTTGGAGAGAGACGGCTCCATCCAAGAAATCAGCCTCTAGAACTAGGCTGAGAAGAAGGATTCAGATTCAATTCTGGATCTTAAGTGGCAGAGGTCAAGGAACAACTGCAGAGGATTCAGTCTTATTCAGTTCTACTCAAGAAGCTTTGAAGAAAGCTAAGTCAGATTGGATCCAGCTGAGTTCTTCCAAGAACTCATCAAGAATCTCTCAACTCCCCTCTTATCTTTCTGAGTTGTAGAGTTATAATTTGTAATATCTTTTTAACTTGTAGGATCCATTGGATCTGAGTGATTTGTAAGCCTATAATTATAAAGGATGAGGGTAGGGCTTGTTAGCCTGAGTGTAGGAGATAGAGATCTCTAAGTGTAGGCCTTGTTGGCTGAGTGTAGGCCTTGGTTGGCTGAGTGTAGGCCTTGATTGGCTGAGTGTAGGCTTTGGGATAAAGCTGAGTTGTAAGGCTTTGGGCCTGAGGTAGGAACCAATTTGGGTTCTGAGACAGTGGAGAAGTTTGGCTGAATCTAGTACACTGCTAGATAGGCGAAGGGGGAAAGTGGATGTACCCATATCTTGGGGAACCACTATAAAACACTGTGTGCTGTGCTGTGATTGTGCTGTGGATTAGCTGTGTATGTTTTGTTATTGCTGTTTGCTGTGCAAAAATAGTTAGAAATCTGTGAAATAACTGTTTGGCTGCCAACAAAGTTAGAAAAAGATTAGGTCACTGTTGAAGCCAAATATGACCCCAACTGAAGTTCGAAAAAAGGGGTGCAGCCAAAACCTACTTCTCTCAAGTCTCACCTCTTGACTGGATTCTAAAGGCCTAAGACTGACCCAAAAGCCTCAGTAGGGAGGTCCCACCTCACACCCGGAAGATCTCTGAGAGCTTCCCCTCCAAAGCCAAAGCTGGGCTAGGAGCTCCTCAGAAAGCACTAGAATTCCGGAGACAATGATCGCTTGCTTTCTAAGGAGCCCTTATGGGTCTATTTATAGCATTTTGCTGTCCTGAATTTACTGAAAAGCCCCTAGTTGGTCTGCCAATAGATGAATCCCGCTGTTTTTCTGAGGGTACTGAAGTAATTTCTCCTGAGGGCAATTAGGACATTCTTCCAAAGGCCCTGGGCCCCACTCGGCGGGAGCTGTGCCGAGACCCTTCTGCCCAGGGTATGGCGCGAACGTTCTCGCCTGGCTCATGTGAGAACTCTTTGAGATAGGAGCTTGGTTCGGGCGCAAGCGCTCCCGCGCAGGCCGCGCTCGACGATCTGGCGCAATCGTTCCTACCTTCTTCGTGCGAGATCTTCCTTATGGCGGGAACACTTCGGCTAACCCAACCGTTTGATCATTGTGCCTCCTGGACTGGCTCAGCGAATATGGGGTTGTACACAATCCACGCTCTTTTTGAGCTAGCACCGCGCTCGAAAAGACATGTCCAACCCCAAAAAATATTCGCTGAGCACGTGTCAACATCAGGGAATCTTTCGGTGGGCCGTACGGTGTCTATAAATATGAGTGCCGATAGACGGTCATAACACTTCCCTCGAGCCGTCATTCTCCCCCTGAGCTCTCGCCCTCTCTCGCGCTATGCCTTCCAAGCGTGCCGATAAACCACTTTCGCAAGATCTACAGGACCGCATTAACGCGGCGCAGGCGCGAGCTAGGGCTAACAGTGCCCTGGTCGCCCCATGGCTATCGAGACAATCGTCAGTCGCTGAGCCTTCTCTGCCGAAGAAGAAGAAGAAGAAGAAGGCGAAGGTGGTTCAGCGGGACCTATACCGCGAGAATAGGAGCCCGCCCACCCCGACCCCTAGTTGCGCGGATGGCATCTCGCCGCGGAAGGTAAGCTTGATATACCCATTAACAACCAGTTGCTTAATTATTTAACTTGATACCTCTCGCAGGAGGCGGTTCCCGATGCTGCCGCGTCCCCGCGAGATCGTTCGGATCCACCCTCTAGCCATCACGATGATCAACCACAGGTTCCCGAGGCGCCTCCTCCGCCATACCCGAACACCGCTGGTAAAGGTTTCCCTCTTGGCTTCGCCTGGTATTTTTAAATACTGACCTGATTCCTCGCAGCGCCAGTTTCCGCACCTCCAGATCTCGCCACCCGGGATGGTGGGGCGAGAACTGTGAATCAGCCTGTCCATGCGGCTGACTCCTCCCTACCGGCGAGAGGAAAAAATGTCGAGATCCCTGCGCCACCGCTAGACGCTAGCCCTCCAGCGGTTGAGGAGATCCCTGTGTACAACCCCATATTCGCTGAGCCAGTCCAGGAGGCACAATGATCAAACGGTTGGGTTAGCCGAAGTGTTCCCGCCATAAGGAAGATCTCGCCCGAAGAAGGCGGGAACGATTGCGCCAGATCGTCGAGCGCGGCCTGCGCGGGAGCGCTTGCGCCCGAACCAAGCTCCTATCTCAAAGAGTTCTCGAATGAGCCAGGCGAGAACGTTCGCGCCATACCCTGGGCAGAAGGGTCTCGGCACAGCTCCCGCCGAGTGGGGCCCAGGGCCTTTGGAAGAATGTCCTAATTGCCCTCAGGAGAAATTACTTCAGTACCCTCAGAAAAACAGCAGGATTCGTCTATTGGCAGACCAACTAGGGGCTTTTCAGTAAATTCAGGACAGCAAAATGCTATAAATAGACCCATAAGGGCTCCTTAGAAAGCAAGCGATCATTGTCTCCGGAATTCTAGTGCTTTCTGAGGAGCTCCTAGCCCAGCTTTGGCTTTGGAGGGGAAGCTCTCAGAGATCTTCCGGGTGTGAGGTGGGACCTCCCTGCTGAGGCTTTTGGGTCAGTCTTAGGCCTTTAGAATCCAGTCAAGAGGTGAGACTTGAGAGAAGTAGGTTTTGGCTGCACCCCTTTTTTCGAACTTCAGTTGGGGTCATATTTGGCTTCAACAGTTATGGTGCGGTGAGCGTGGAGAGTGACCAGTACAGAAAAACTCAGTCGAACGTCGTGGCTATAGAATAGGAACCAAGTGACGACCAGGGTCATGTGATGAAAGAAGTCCCCTCCCATTCCCCTTTTGTCGGTAGGATGTTCGATCCTGGAGATCAAAACGTACCTTAGGGAGAATATTATATGATCGACCCTCGTTCTCAGGAGGGTGGATGTAGCGGGTAGATGTGCCCCGTAGTGGGTAGAGATTGACCGGGTAGAGCTACCCCGAGTGCGGCTCGGCCCCAGGTAGACCCGCTGCCTGGCTCCTACTAGCTGGCAGGTCCGTAGGCTCGCCTGTGGGGGAGAGGTCCTGGTTCTTGGTTCTGCACTACCCCGAGCGCGGCTCGGCCCCAGGTAGACCCGCTGCCTGGCTCCTACTAGCTGGCAGGTCCGTAGGCTCGCCTGTGGGGGAGAGGTCCTGGTTCTTGGTTCTGCACTACCCCGAGCACGGCTCGGCCCCAGGTAGACCCGCTGCCTGGCTCCTACTAGCTGGCAGTTCCGTAGGCTCGCCTGTGGGGGAGAGGTCCTGGTTCTTGGTTCTGCACTACCCCGAGCGCGGCTCGGCCCCAGGTAGACCCGCTGCCTGGCTCCTACTAGCTGGCAGGTCCGTAGGCTCGCCTGTGGGGGAGAGGTCCTGGTTCTTGGTTCTGCACTACCCCGAGCGCGGCTCGGCCCCAGGTAGACCCGCTGCCTGGCTCCTACTAGCTGGCAGGTCCGTAGGCTCGCCTGTGGGGGAGAGGTCCTGGTCCTTGGTTCTGCACTACCCCGAGCGCGGCTCGGCCCCAGGTAGACCCGCTGCCTGGCTCCTACTAGCTGGCAGGTCCGTAGGCTCGCCTGTGGGGGATAGGTTTGGTTTGTGGGTGATAGGTTAGGATAGGTTAGGATATGTTAGGATAGGTTAGGTTAGGTTTGCGGAATCGTCATCGGCACCCCGAGCTCGGCTTGGCCCCAGGTAGACCCGCTGCGCAGCCTCTCATCTAGCTGGCAGGTCCGTAGGCTCGCCTGTGGGGGATATGTTTTGGTTTGAGATCGTCATCGGCACCCCGAGCTCGGCTTGGCCCCAGGTAGACCCGCTGTGCAGGCTCTCATCTAGTTGGCAGGTCCGTAGGCTCGCCTATGGGGGATAGGTTTTGGTTTGAGATCGTCATCGGCACCCCGAGCTCGGCTCGGCCCCAGGTAGACCCGCTGCGCAGGCTCTCATCTAGCTGGCAGGTCCGTAGGCTCGCCTGTGGGGGATAGGTTTTGGTTTGAGATCGTCATCGGCACCCCGAGCTCGGCTCGGCCCCAGGTACACCCACTGCGCAGGCTCTCATCTAGCTGGCAGGTCCGTAGGCTCGCCTGTGGGGGATAGGTTTTGGTTTGAGATCGTCATCGACACCCCGAGCTCGGCTTCGCCCCAGGTATACCCGCTGCGCAGGCTCTCATCTAGCTGGCAGGTCCGTAGGCTCGCCTGTGGGGGATAGGTTTTGGTTTGAGATCGTCATCGGCACCCCGGGCTCTGCTCGGCCCCAGGTAGACCCGCTGCGCAGGCTGTCATCTAGCTGGCAGGTCCGTAGGCTCGCCTGTGGGGGATAGGTTTTGGTTTGAGATCGTCATCGGCACCCCGAGCTCGGCTCGGCCCCAGGTAGACCCGCTGCGCAGGCTCTCATCTAGCTGGCAGGTTCGTAGGCTCGCCTGTGGGGGATAGGTTTTGGTTTGAGATCGTCATCGGCACCCCGAGCTCGGCTCGGCCCCAGGTAGACCCGCTGCGCAGGCTCTCATCTAGCTGGCAGGTCCGTAGGCTCGCCTGTGGGGGATAGGTTTTGGTTTGAGATCGTCATCGGCACCCCGAGCTCGTCTCGGCCCCAGGTAGACCCGCTGCGCAGACTCTCATCTAGCTGGCAGGTCCGTAGGCTCCCCTGTGGGGGATAGGTTTGTGTTTGAGATCGTCATCGGCACCCCGAGCTCGGCTCGGCCCCAGGTAGACCCGCTGCACAGGCTCTCATCTAGCTGGCAGGTCCGTAGGCTCGCCTGTGGGGGATAGGTTTTGGTTTGAGATCGTCATCGGCACCCCGAGCTCGGCTCGGCCCCAGGTAGACCCGCTGCGCGGGCTCTCATCTAGCTGGCAGGTCCGTAGGCTCGCCTGTGGGGGATAGGTTTTGGTTTGAGATCGTCATCGGCACCCCGAGCTCGGCTCGGCCCCAGGTAGACCCGCTGCGCAGGCTCTCATCTAACTGGTAGGTCCGTAGGCTCGCCTGTGGGGGATAGGTTTTGGTTTGAGATCGTCATCGGCACCCCGATCTCGGCTCAGCCCCAGGTAGACCCGCTGCGCAGGCTCTCATCTAGCTGGCAGGTCCGTAGGCTCGCCTGTGGGGGATAGGTTTTGGTTTGAGATCGTCATCGGCACCCCGAGCTCGGCTCGGCCCCAGGTAGATTCGCTGCTCAGGCTCTCATTAGCTAGGCAGGGCGGTAGGCACACCTGGGGGGAAAGGATTAGCTCCGCGTGCTCAAGAGATTGCAAAATATTTGGCTTCATTATTTCATAATATCTTGATAAATTATGTACTTATTGTAAGTAAAGGTATAAGGGCAATCCAATAGCAGTGAGAAAAAAAATGTATCGAGTGGTTCAACAAGATCAGAAGGGGCATGAAAGGATTAGTGGGCATAACCGCATAAGTGCAATTTTCAGTTTCTCCCAAAATTTTTCTTTGGGTCGGCTCCCACTCGTCGTATACTTGGGGTTGGACATTTCTTTTCGAGCTTGTGCCAACCTCGAAAAGAGCGGGGATTGTGTACAACCCCATATCCGGCCGGGCGGGATCCTCCCCAAGTGGCGCGCTCGGGACATGCTATGAGCGACGTTTTGGTGCAGCCCCGTTCAAGGATTTGCGGGTGCTCGTGCGTGCGTGCGGAGGTTTTATGTGTGTGGGCATTCATAAATGTATATATATCTATAAAGATATATGATTAATTTATATATATATATATTATATATAAATATAGGGGATAGATTAAAAAGTGGACGAGGAGATTGGATGGGGGGACCGGGTACAGCAAAAAGGAAGAAGATAAAAAAAGCAGGGGGGCTGCGGGTACAGGCAGGGGAAAAAAGGCATCCGAGAAAAAATAAAAAAGAAAGAGGAAAGAGGGGGCTTGGGAGAGGAAGAAGGTGATCGGGATTTCTTCTCCCCGGAGAGGGTTCGGCCAGGTAGCAGCCCGACGCCGCCACCCCTCCCTCTCTCCGGCCATCTACAGCAACAAGCCCGCCCCCGCCTCTCTCTCCCTCCAGCCGCCTGAAGCAGCGGCCCGACCCCGCCGCCTCTCTCCCGTTGGCCTGGAGCAGCAACCCTCACCCCGGCCGCCTGTCTCTCTCCCTCTCTCCGGCCATCTACAGCAACAAGCCCGCCCCCGCCTCTCTCTCCCTCTAGCCGCCTGAAGCAGCGGCCCGGTCCCGCCGCCTCTCTCTCCCGTCGGCTTGGAACAGTGAGACCGACCCCACCGCCCCCTCTTTTCTTTCTCCGGCCGCGAGGAGCAGCACCACCCCGCCTCGGCCCTTTCTTTCTCCGGCCGCGAGGAGCAGCAACACCCCGCCTCGGCCCTTTCTTTCTCCGGCCGCGAGGAGCAGCAACACCCCGCCTCGGCCCTCTCTTTCTCCGGCCGCGAGGAGCAGCACCACCCCGCCCCAGCCCTCTCTTTCTCCGGCCGCCCGGAGCAGCACCCCACCTCGGCTCTCTCTCTCTCTCTCTGTTCTCTCTTCGTCGCCACCGCCTAGGGCAAAGTAAGGCCGGCCGGGAGCTCCTCTCCCGGCGCCGCCTACAGCGAGGACGGCCGGGAGCTCCTCTCCCGGCGCCGCCTACAGCGAGACCGACTGGGAGCTCCTCTCCCGGCGCCGCCTACAGCGAGACCGACTGGGAGCTCCTATCCCGGCGCCGCCTACAGCTAGGTCGACCGGGAGCACCTCTCCCGGCGCCGTTTGGAGCTATTCCAGTCGGGATCAGCTTCCCCGACGCCGCCTGAAGTCGTGAAGGCCGGGATCGACTTCCTCGGTGTTACTTGGAGCCGGGATCGGCCTCGTACAGCAGCGGCCGACCACTTCGAGCACGGTCGGCCATGGAGAGGCTCGGCCATGGAGGGGAAAATCATTCGGAGCTTTCAACTCTCCCACGGTTGTCGGATCCGGGCACGGACAACCACTACGGATGCTAGACGTGGAGCCTCGGGCCATGAGCGCGGTTGCGGCCCGCCAAACACGCGTCAAGGGTAATGAAATTTCTACTTGGGCAGGTGAAGCCCTCAATTTCCATATTTGCATGGAAGCCCCTCTCCACCAACGGGTGGAGGAAGGGAGCTCTCCGACGGGTTGACGCGTACGTCCCCACAATTAACTGTGTTAGCACCCAGAAGCGTGAGTACGGGTTTAGGCATGCTGTGTGAAGCCCATCCGGACGTGTGAGCCGGATTGGTGATATTCTGGGGATCCCGGAGAAGACTCCGAGGATGTTGTATATTTTCCATTTGCAGGGAATGCGCACCATAGCCCCGAAAAAGGGGTATGCGCAATATGTTCGGCCAGCTTATGTTGACCAACTAGCGTTTAGCTGACCGCCGCTTGCCGAGACGTTGGCGTACAGGTGTTGCAGTACCAGGCGGGAAGTAGCGGGCTTAAGCCTAAGCTTGTGCCGGCCCTCGAAGGCCTTTTTTGTTTATATTACCGGCCTGCGTGCCGAGGTATGGAATTCATATTCCTGTAATATTCTTTTAATATCTGTGATGCTCTGAGGATGTGTAGGTTTCTTCTTCGTATTAGGCAGGCGGCGTTCTCGAGAACCGCTCGCCCCGTAGGGGCCCCGAGGTATAGTTGCCGGGAAGCCCCTCTTGACATGTTGACATCCAGTCAGAGTAGCGGAATTACGCTGTTAGTGGCCCAGTTTGGGCAGCGTGTCGCGGCATTGCTCGGCGAGTTTGCGCCATCAGTAGGACGGGTGAGGAGCATTTTTGTGTAGACCCAAGGAGACACATCTGGATAGGAGAGAGTCGATCTCGAGATCCTCCTTAGATATTCCGATCGGCCGAGAGCGCCCTCCGAAGGTGTCTTAGCTCAGTCTTTGGCTTGGGAGGGGAAGAGTTTGTTAGTCTTCCGGGTATGCGGCGGGTCCTCCACGCTGAGACCTTGGGTCTGTCCCTTGTGTTCCTAATCTTGTGCCTAGATCGTTCGCTTGAGGGTAGTAGGTGCGCGGTCACCCCTATTTTGGGACCCCGAACTCCACAGAGGTCAAATTTGGCTTCAACAGTCACCTATTCACCCCCCCCCCTCTAGGTGTTTAGGTACCATATCTTTCAACCCCGATGCGCGATATGAACCTTTCAGATAAGAAGGAATGCGATGGGCTCTCGTCGAACAATTGAAAATCAACACTGTTGGGTATTGTATCCACAATCACCTGGATTTGAGGAAGCCACCTGTCAAGCTAAGATGAATTCACAATGTATTTAATGAAACCTCTTAAGTTATGCATGCAGTTATTCCACGCTAAGTGCACACCAATGTCAGGGTGCAGTAGGTCAATATACACGGGTCTACACGACGTAATCCCTCGTTGAGCAGATCAGTGTGTTGGCCTACGTGTACTCTCTCTATTGGACTGCACTTACTTTCAAGTATAGGGCCGTGTTTATGCAAGAGAATACAAGGAGCAAGGATGTATCAAGGAGCAGCTCTTGGGTGGAAAGACGAAAATTCATCTAAGTATAATTCGACGAGAATCACCAAGTGATTCTCGCCGATTTGGCGAGAATCACTAGTGATTCTCGCCGAATCGTCGAGAATCATTAGTGATTCTCGCCGACTCTTCCGGCTACCTCAAAACGGTGCCAAGTAAGATTCGGCGAGAATCACTAGTGATTCTCGCCGAACCCATCGCTGAGCAGATCTTGTATACTAAGTAATATTCGTTGAGAATCACTAAGTGATTCGGCGAGAATCACTAGTGATTCTCGACGAATCGTCGAGAATCACTAACTGAGTCTCGCCGATTCATCGAGAATCACCTGCGATTCTCGCCGATTTTTACTTAGCGATTTCTCTGGAAGCTGCTGGACCGGATTCTGCTGCTGGACTATTTTGAACCGGATTTCGGGTTTCTACTTGTGGGACCCACAACGGTCATATTGTTAGTATCTACAGTGTATAAATACACGGGTATTTTTGAACAGTAAAAAGAGCGAAGAAGATAAGAAATACGCGAGCACGGACGAACCCTAAAATCGCTGCTTCCGCTCCGCCGCCGCCACTGCCGCTCGCGACAAGGTGTTCGCCGGTTGATCGTGGTTTCTCCCAGATTCTCCTGCGACAGAAGCCTAGCTAAGCTTAGCGTCTCACGTGTCTATCCGGAGATCTCTTGTCTCTCGATTTGTAGATCGGGAAAATCTTCCCCATCCAAATCGATCGAGACGATTGATCCTAGTGTGACCGTTGGTAGACCTAGCTTGCTTCGCTATGAAGTTTGGATCAACAAAGAAGTGCAGCCTCACATCGTTGTTGCCGCCGATCCCGGGAACCTAGCCGTCGCTCATCTTGCCGCCGCCGGTTCCGGGGAGATCCTCTCCAAGAGAGATCTAAGGTCGTGGACTCCTTGTGGACGTCAAGAACACGTCGTCAACAAATAGGGACATATTAGTCTCCAAACGAAGTTTGTATATCGTGTACATTCTAGTTTTACTTTTGTTGTAAATGAACGTTTGTTCCGTGATTGTAAGGGTTGGGTGCAACCCGGTTTGTGGGAGTGTTGACTCCTACGTGTGGAAGGGTTCCTTCCGATAGTGCAAGGATTGGATTTCAATCCTGTTGGAGAAGTGACCGAGTCGTCCCCCTTTGGGAGATAGGTCAAAGGGGGAAAGTGGATGTACCCAAGTCGGGGAACCACTATAAACTGCTTGTGTATTCTGTGTGCTGTGCTGTTTATTTTTATCGTGCAGGTACAATCTTAAATTCCGCAAAAACGCTGCACGTCACCTATTCCCCCCCCCCCCCATAGGTGAAGCTAGTTGACACTAGGTGGACTTTCAAGTGGTATCAGAGGGAGGTTGCTCATCAAAAAGGTTAACACCATGAGTAGAATCCTGCCACCAATGTCATAAGCATGGAGCTGGATTATGAGATATCGCCACTCAAACTCCCCACATACACAAAGGATTATTATCCCATCTGGAGGATGCGAGTGTCGTATCACTTGGATGCTATCGATCCTCGAGCATCCTTCATCCTGGAAGAGGGTCCGTTTATTCCCATGAAGACCTCCGACTCTGGAATCCAAGTGCCCATGTGCATTGCTGAGATGTCAGAGCCGGAACTTTCATTATTTAAATTGGACCAGAGGATTCGTCAAATTATCATGGATATCTGGTCTGGAGCTTCTCGCTCTAGATTGGAAAAATGTAGGACGGCTAAATCTATGTGGGAGATGATCTCAGAGCTGATGGGGGGTCAGAGAAAGCTGGAATATGCTGTCAACCAGAGGATGAAGCCTATGTGGGGGTCCTCTGCTCTGAAGATGAAGGCAAGGATCTCTCGGACAGCATCAGAGCTCCAGTGTCCGTGTCAGAGACTGAAGAGGCCAGTGAGGAAAGCAGCTCTGATGAGGATGACTCAATGGTCACTGGCTCGAATGACCATAACACTGAAGAGCAGGTAACTTCTTCATCCTGCCCCATCTCTTTTGAACTTTCTGAAGACAGGAAGTGCTTTCCTTCAGAAAATGCTGATTCCTTGAAGAGAGCCCTTCAGACAAGCAACCTACTTGCTGAGGAGCAAGCTCAAGAGATTGCTCGACTGAAGATCTTGTTGGTTCTCCAATTGGCATCCAACAAGGTCAAGGAATCTAAAATCTTATCTCTAGAGAGTAGTCTAGAGAATGAGAAAAGAATAGTATCAAACTTTTCTAAGGTTGATGCTATAAAGAGAAAGCAAGAAACTGGGTGGATCTCCCGGATTATCAATTCGTGGAGAAATGGGGAAACGATATTGCGACCCCCCACTCCAAGCAGGAAGGCAACTCATCATGCCTTCAGGTATGACCACAGGAACAATCGTGGTCACTGCAAGGGTGATCTGTCATCATGTGGAGACACCCGTAGTGCAAGGGCCGTCGTGGCCACCCATGAGAGAATACCTAAGGCTCCTTCTGAGCCCTTTGTATTCACTGCCACTACCTCAACTCAGTGTGAATCTGCATGTCCCAGCTCACAGAAGACCTCTCACCACCCGAGGGCATAGGATAAGGAGGTTAGAAGTCATGGTGTAAGTTTTCATGGGGCCTCCGGAAGGGGGATGCCTGAAAGGAAGGCACCACCTCCTCGGCCTCATTACGCTTGCAACATGCATTCCTTCCACCCTTCCACGTGTCACGGTGGAAGAGAACATTTTGTGAGAAGATCATGCCCTATCCCGTTTAGACCTAGGACCGTGACTATCTCAGTCATTAGATCAGGTCAGAAACGGCGCTACAACATTCACCCGTGTTGGTGCTGTGGCAAAGTGGGACACTTTGCCATCGACTGTTGGCACAACCCCTCTGTGCCAAAGGCAAGGGCCTATCCACATTTTCTGCGCAGAGGTAGCCTTCCTGACAGGTTTTCTGAAGGAAGGCAGTCGCGTACTTATGCTAACAGGAACCTAGGACCCAATATGATTTGGGTTCCTAAGGTAAAGTAATTCTTTCTCGCAGGGTAGTCTAGGTTCCCGTGAATATGATGGGAACTAGATAGTAGGTGGCTCAAGACTAAATTGGAACAAGCGTCTACAATGACAGATGTGATATCTACTTGAGCATACTCACATTGAGCTCCTAATATGTTCTACCTGTGGGACTAAACGATGACTCTCAAAATCCCAGGTACTTATGATCAGTTCCAAGACTTGAGTCGTTTTCCATTGACAGTTACATATATATATATATATAACTTTATATACAGATACATATTTGTATATACGTGTATGTATGCACATCCAAGGATAGGGTAACACGATGAATATAAACCTTAGATGCATCATTAAAGAGTTATCGGAAATTCCACTGGTAGATTCGAGAACTAACATCTGCAGGCGTAAATTAATTCACTGAAAATTAACAAAGATATGTCGTTGGAAATCTCGGCAGCAAAAATACATCATTGGAAACCTTGCCATCAATAAATGTATGGAATAGCCGGCTCAAACCCTAATAGCTTGGCTTTAAGGAGTATCTATATAGTTAGAAGACTTTCAAATTAACTTAGACAAACGAAACCGTAAGAATCCCATTTAACTCGTCGAGCTTGGCATTTAAGGAGAATCCCATTCTCGCCGAAGGATCAAGAAGAATCACATTTAAGGAAGAATTCCCGCCGACTCTTCACATTCCTTAGGAATCGCGCAAGGTTTCTTCCGCCGACCCGCAGGAAGCTCGTCGAATCGTCTTCTCGCAAGGTTCTCATCGAATCCCGCACCGTCTTCGCCAAATCCCGCAAGGTTCTCCATCGTCTTCTCGTAAGTAACCCACCAGGAATCGCACAGGCTTCCGTCGAATCCCGCCAAACTCCGCAGGGAACTCTCCTACTCACCGAAGGTCTCCATCATTGTTTCCTGCAAGTTCTCCACCGAAGGTCTTCCCAAAGGTATCTCTCTGAGTCGTGAAAGTTTCCGTTGACATCTCGCAGGAAGCTCACCGACCACTTCTCGCAGGATGCTCAAGGAAGATTTCTCGTAGGAAGCTCACCAACTCACTTCCATCTACGCCTTTAGGTAACCTCTTCCTCACCCGTCCTTGGACGTTATCACTAGTGACGCTTCCCTTTTGACTGCTCATTAAGCATAGAGTAGGGCTTCTCTCCCTAGATCTGAAATGGCTCCAAGGACAACTGCTGGGTTGGTCACTGGTTGCGAGCTTGTTCGAACTGGGTTCTCTCACGCCTCTGACGAATTCAGAAACATCATTCTGATGCTGGAAGAGGCTGGGCTATCATTCGTCCTGGAGCACCCGTGAAAAATCCTGGACAAAGAGGTGCTGGAGTTCTTCGCTACCGCAAGACTCCGGAATGGCGACTCTCTAATCAAAAGCAAGGTGGCTGGGGCAAATGTCAAGATGTCTGCCAGCAAGCTGACCCGCTTCCTGCAGCTCTCTAGCTCAGAGCACGAGGACTATCTTGAGGAAGAATACAAAAGCAGGACTCTCCTATTCTGTGGTCTCCCACGAGGAACTCGGTCGATCAAGCGCAAGGATATGAATGAAGAAGGGAAGCTTCTGTCAGACATAATTGGAAAGGTACTCATCTGCAAGCCAGGATCTCATGACCATATCTCTGTGGATATGTTCAAGATCATGGTGTCAATTGTCTGCCGTAAAAGGTTCAACTGGGGGGCGTTGTTGTTCGAGAAGATAAAGGACACCTTGAGCTCTCCGAGTTTTGGCCGAATCATAAGTCTGTATCTAAATCAGCTAAATGGAGACAAGTTTGACATGAGTAAAGGTGTTCCTCTACACTACTTGAAGAAGATGGACTCAAGTGTGTTTGACCGATGGGAGAGGCGTATTTGGCAGACTGTCGTGGAAGAACAACAGGGAGTATCTCTAGCAGTCACCCCCAGTGAAATTCCTGATAATTTGACTGCAGGAATCGAGGGGGAGCCTCTACCCCCTCATACTGATGTAGTATCTGACATCTCCCAGCTGGCCAGAGATGCTATGGCAGATCTACACGAAGAAAGAGAACCTGAGCTGGAGCATGGGGAGGCCCCGAACCGAAACGATCAAGGAGCCGAAGCTACTGTACTGGAGACTGCTGACAAAGAGTTGGAAGAGGCTGCTGATGAAGATGATTTCATGGATGATGACGGAGAGGAAGACGGGAATGAGGGACATGAAGCATTGGCGGCTCCGGATCTCTTTGAACCTCCATCTGACAAGCATGTACCAGTGGAGGGGGAGTCAGAAAAATCTACAAAGGCCGCCAGCATTCCCCCATTAGAGACTGTGCTTGTATCCAGCTCTACAGATGCGTCTGCTGAAGAGCAAGGCCAAGAAGTGCCTCCGGCTCTTCCATTACGAGATGAGCTAGCCACTCACACTGTAAATGTCATTCAGGGCATAGTGAATGAACTTAAAGCCTCCTTTGATAAAGCTCAGAATAAACTGCTGAAAAGGATTAAGACATCTGAAAATCTCATGCTCAAGAATATGGTGGAGATCAATCATAAACTTGACGCGATGGAGAAGAAATTTGAAGAAAAGTATATCGAGGCCGGCCAAGCTATCACACTTCTTATGGCCGGATTGAAAAAGAACACTGATACTCTTGCTGTAGTAAATCAGAATGCTCATGTTGTAGCAAACAACATTCAAAAGTTTGACGGTAATATGGTCACTCTCAACGCCAATCAGCAGGCCTTGGTCACTGAATTCTCCCGGACCACCAAGCATATTGATGACTCCCTGCACTCCTATGCAAACTTCATCGCTATCGAAGCCAAAAAGGGGGAGAAGGACTACATAGCTAAGATGGCTGAGCTCCGAGAAGTCATGATCAACAACTTCGAACAGTCAAACAAATACGTCTATGACAGCAGCTGGTGGATGCTCCACCAGGCGTTAGGCATCGCCTTGCCTGAAAATCCTGCGGATATTCATGCTCCTGAGACATCTACGGCCGCTGAGGGAGTAAGTGCTGCTGAGGGAATAAGTGCAAGTGCTGCAGATGTTCCCATAAGTGAAGCTGATACTAGGGCTATTTCCAAAGCTAAACTGAGGAGCATGTTTGACCAAGAGGCCCTAGCAAAAGCCAGGGGCAAGAGAAAAGCTCAGGAAGGGACCTCCAAGAAGACACTAGCTGAGAATAGAATCAGAATGAGTGAGGAGGAAGTACGAAACGAAAATTGGAGTCCAGTTTCAAAGAACATCATCTTGGACACCTTCTGGCGACAAGAAAAAGGAGAACTCAATCGAAACAAAGTATACAGCCAGTATGAGTGGGAAATGCACAAAACGTATGAAGCAAAACGAAACATCTTCTTCAGAAACAACACAGATGCAGATAAAGTTCCTCCTCCCGGATACTATCCGAAGCCTAAAGAGTATATGGAGAGGCAAAGGAAGAAGTATTTGGCGCAAAAATTCAAGGATGACTTAGCTAAGGAAAAATAGTCAACAATTTTTTAGCTTGTCATTTTCTCTTAAGAACATTTAATGCTTATTGTTATTATATGAACAATTCTGAGATTACATGTGTATATATATATATATATTGGTATATATATTTGAATTTGTGAATGACTCAAGTATTGATCTGTTTGCTCATATTCTCTTGTGCTGCATGTTTAGATTCTGAATGCTATTTTTATTATTTGATTGGTGTTATTCATCTTAGCCAGTAGGGTTTTGGCTTCGTCAAATAGGGGGAGATTGTTGGGTATTGTATCCACAATCACCTGGATTTGAGGAAGCCACCTGTCAAGCTAAGATGAATTCACAATGTATTTTATGAAACCTCTTAAGTTATGCTTGCAGTTATTCCACGCTAAGTGCACACCAATGTCACGGTGCAGTAGGTCAATATACACGGGTCTGCACGACGTAATCCCTCGTTGAGCAGATCAGTGTGTTGGCCTATGTGTACTCTCTCTATTGGAGTGCACTTACTTTCAAGTACAGGGCCGTGTTTATGCAAGAGAAGACAAGGAGCAAGGATGGATCAAGGAGCAGCTCTTAGGTGGAAAGACGAAAATTCGTCTAAGTATAATTCGACGAGAATCACCAAGTGATTCTCGCCGATTCGGCGAGAATCACTAGTGATTCTCGCCGAATCGTCGAGAATCATTAGTGATTCTCGCCGACTCTTTCGGCTACCTCAAAACGGTGCCAAGTAAGATTCGGCGAGAATCACTAGTGATTCTCGCCGAACCCATCGCTGAGCAGATCTTGTATACCAAGTAATATTCGTTGAGAATCACTAAGTGATTCGGCGAGAATCACTAACTGATTCTCGCCGATTCGTCGAGAATCACCTGCGATTCTCGCCGATTTTTACTTAGCGATTTCTCTGGAAGCTGCTGGACCGGATTCTGCCGCTGGACTATTTTGAACCGGATTTCGGGTTTCTACTTGTGGGACCCACAACGGTCATATTGTTAGTATCTACAGTGTATAAATACACGGGTATTTTTGAACAGTAAAAAGAGCGAAGAAGATAAGAAATACGCGAGCACGGACGAACCCTAAAATCACTGCTTCCGCTCCGCCGCCGCCGCTGCCGCTCGCGACAAGGTGTTCGTCGGTTGATCGTGGTTTTGCCCAGATTCTCCTGCGACAGAAGCCTCGCTAAGCTTAGCGTCTCACGTGTCTATCCGGAGATCTCTTGTCTCCCGATTTGTAGATCGGGAAAATCTTCCCCATCCGAATCGATCGAGACGATTGATCCTAGTGTGACCGTTGGTAGACCTAGCTTGCTTCGCTATGAAGTTTGGATCAACAAAGAAGTGCAGCCTCACATCGTTGTTGCCGGCGATCCCAGGAACCTAGCCGTCGCTCATCTTGCCGCCGCCGGTTCCGGGGAGATCCTCTCCAAGAGAGATCTAAGGTCGTGGACTCCTTGTGGACGTCAAGAACACGTCGTCAACAAAGAGGGACATCTTAGTCTCCAAACGAAGTTTGTATCTCGTGTACATTCTAGTTTTACTTTTGTTATAAAGGAATGTTTGTTCCGTGATTGTAAGGGTTGGGTGCAACCCAGTTTGTGGGAGTGTTGACTCCTACGTGTGGAAGGGTTCCTTTCGATAGTGCAAGGATTGGATTTCAATCCTGTTGGAGAAGTGACCGAGTCGTCCCCCTTTGGGAGATAGGTCGAAGGGGGAAAGTGGATGTACCCAAGTCAGGGAACCACTATAAATTGCCTGTGTATTCTGTGTGCTGTGCTGTTTATTTTTATCGTGCAGGTACAATCTTAAATTCCGCAAAAACGCTGCACGTCACCTATTCCCCCCCCCCCCCATAGGTGAAGCTAGTTGACACTAGGTGGACTTTCAAACACAAAGCCTAGCACAAACAAATATAAGCTAACATATAAAAAGGTAACAACTACATAAAGTTAAACTGCTATAATTTAACTCATACCTGTCATCATGTCAGCTTGTTTCATGGTCTCTTGGAGACCAAGATTATAAACTCTAGGCAGGGCTAGAACATGATGGGACGCAGTTGACTCCACCGCCTTCCCTTTCTCTTCATAGGTCACTCCAAGCTTCCTCTCGAACTTTGCACGTCCGCTCCAACACTCACGAGCAAAGTGCCCCGTCTTCCCACAGTTGTAGCAAGCTCCTGGAACTCGACTTGCGGTTGCCCCCGACGCACCAGATGAGGGGGCTGAGTTCGAAGTCTTCTGCTTCTTGTTACATCTGCGGAATCCTGACTTTGCTTTTGGCACTTTGAACTCTGCCTTCTTTTCCCCTAGGTCCTTCTTCTCTTGGACTTTCTTCACAACCTTTTCCAATGACCGGGCCGAATTGATTAAGGCTAGGAAGCCCTGTGCCTTAGGCCCAGCAAGGAGTAACTGTAGGTCATCGCGTAGACCCTTATAAAATCAGTTGGTCTTCCTCTCTTCTTTCATAAACATAGCACTAGCATACCGACCCAACTGTGTAAACTCGTGGAGATACTCGTCCACGCTTCTGGCTCCCTGAGTCAACCTAAGATACTGATTTTCCATCTCAAGCTTCTGAGCAGAGGGTAGATATCTGGCCAAGAACAATCTTGAGAATTCCTCCATAGGCACATCAGCAATCTACCTTCCCACTAAGAGATGAAACTCCAACTCATCCCACCACAGCCTCGCCTCACCGGCCAGAAGGAAGGTCGTTATAGTGGTCTTCTGCCACTCTTCAGTTAATGTGGCCGTCAAGACCCTCTTTATCGTAGAGAGCCAATCCTCAGCTTGAGCTGGCATTCCAACCCCATCGAACCTCGGAGGATTAAAGCCCATTACATGCTTAAGCTGTCTCTCCATAGCCCTCCTCGGCTCTACCTGATCCACTGCCAAGCGCTCCACCACTCTCGGCTCTGCCGCCCTAACCGGTTCTTGCCCATTCACAGGAGGTGCGTGATGCATTTGCCCTGCAGGTTGGGCATTTATCATGGCAAAAACTGCTTTAGCCACCAACCTGATGGTTTTTGCTGAAGGAGATGTTGTAGGCACATCCCTCGGTGCAATACTTTCCGTCGATTGCGGATGCTCCAATTGACCAGCACCGCTCCTAGCTGCCTATAACAGCAAAGAACCTAGATTAGATGACACACAAATTGCTAAAAGCAATCATTATAACACTCAGGTTCCACAAAACAAGTGTATTTTTTCATTCCTAAGTGGACATTCATGGGTTCTTTTTAATGTTATAATGATGACGCACACATGTGCTCACCACCCCTTAAAAGAATTTTCCTACAAATTAATTTAAGCCAGACTGTAACCAGAAGTCTGATACCAAATTGTAACACCCCCATCCGTCGTATGGCATATAACAGAAGGTCCAGCTGGAACCCGACGCCATATACCACGGACAGTCGGACGGGTTATGTATGAATAACCAAACTATACAATTAAGACTACTCGTCCTAACACAGAGCATTCTAGCGGAAGCTTTTAAACAGTTGAAAGAACCCATAATTGTTACCAATAAACATGAATGTCCACCATGTAACAACCCCATCCGTTCATATGGTATATCCTAGAAGGTCCGGCCGGGGCCCCACAGCATATATCACAAAACAGGCGGTGAAGGTACATGATGATACCAGAGTAGCACAGCGCACCTATCACAAAGCATTCTAGTAGAAGCCTATACTACCACTTGAACTCCTCTCTTGAATATCCAACAAATAAAACACCATATTTTATAGCATATAGGAATGTCTTACAACATGTAACCATCATTGGTCTAATGGCCTTACAAGGCTTTCAAACTGTGGCCCCAACAATGGCGCGCAGGCTGGCCACAATAAAAGTAAACACAACAAACATTTCCAAATAGCCTTTGAGGGCTAGTAGTCGCAGCAGCAGCAGCAACAGCAAGGACCTCAACCTTTATGCGTCCCGCTTGGCTCTCCAGCACCTGTATAGGGACAATCCACCCAACGGTGGCAAACAGAAGCAACGGTCAGTGTTCAGCTGACACAATTATAACGACCCTACCCCTTTTCTCGGAGCAGCGGTAATCTTCCCTGTAGGCATATCATATCACAAGCATGGCAATATATTCATATAATGTGCTTTCACGCACACAAGCCATCACAACCGTTCGCCACCCGGCCCAACGGTCCGTGCACTCAGGGCACATTCTTGGTGTTCTGGCAAAGCACTTGTCCACCACCGTATCAGGGTCACAACCCAATGGTAACTCTCTTGAGCATTTACTCCTTGTAGTGCAGTCGGAGTTTTATAGTCTTAGCGAATCGGGATTGGCCCTTAGCCCCCCATGGTCTCACGACGCGCAGGCCTAAGACTCTTGTTATGCGCTCCAACAGACCGCACCTTCTGGTCTCATGTCGGACGGACATAACGCAGGTCGTATCCTCCACCCCACGTTGCACAAATCGCCTTGCCATCACCGAGCACGGCGTACTCACGGCTATATAAAGGTGCGGGTAGGTCTCACCGATCCTGTTCTGGCATTCAAACCTGGGCATAATTCTTACACCCATTCTCTCACAACAATAGCGGGTCTTTCCTGGGCACACCAGTACTTCCTGTTACTCGTTCACAGGTACGACACCGTAATATATCACAAATATCAGGGGTCTTTTCGGGGCATACCAGTACTTCCTGTTACTCTCTTCACAGGTGGACACCATACGACATCAAGCATCACAAAGGGCCTTTCCTGGTCACACCAGTACTTCCTGTTACTCATTCACAGGTACGACCTAATAGTACAAATATACATGGATATTTTCCTGGACTACCACTCCAGTACTTCCTGCTACTACCTTTCACAGGCATAACCCGTTGACTCCTTAAACTACACGTTTATCACGGAGTCTTCTCTGATTCGTATGCAACATCACCAATCCATACCAACCTGTCCAGATGGGCTTCATACAGCATGCCTATTCCGTACTCCATTTCCGGATCTATATGCCAACAAAGGGGATTTCATGCATCCACCCAAAGATTCCCAAAATCAGCCACCTCTTGGTGGGGGAATCACAAACATATGCCAAAAGGAAGCCTTCAAATGGCTAGGAAGAAAAGTCGTTACCCTTGAAGCCCTCTTTGGTTCCATGAACTCGAAGTTGGCTTGAACGACTCACAAGAGGTTTTCCTCCGCAACGTTGGCCTCAGATCTCTAGTCGGTAAACCGCAGCACCATCGGTGATCAGCCCCCTTTCCTCCTCCTCCTTCTTCCTCTCTCTTTCTCTCTCTAGAAGTTAAGAAAGAGAAGACCAAATAAGAAATGAGATTGCTCCTCTCATTCACGGCCTTAAGGAAACAGGGAGGCCTCTCAGCCCTTGGATCTAGGCTGAAGGAATGGACGGCCATAAATTTGCCAGAAAACCTGATTTTTGCCTGACACGGCCTGTGACACGCCTGTGTCCATAGTCGTGTGCCTCAAGCGGTGCTCAACCAACTTATCCAAACCAGTGACACGCCCATGTGACATGCCCGTGTCATGGGCCGTGTCACCCAACACGCCTTCAGACACGCCCGTGTCTGTGGCCGTGTTCGTCAGGCTGAAAAAATCCCAAAATCACCCGAGACTCACATGGCCTGTGACACGCCCGTGTCCCAGGCCGTGTGCCCCTACATGGTACTAGACATGCCCCAGCTCAATGTCGTCGGGCTGATTTCATCAAACCAAAGGGACACGCCCTGTGACACGCCCGTGTCACAGGCCGTGTTCACTGTACTCGACAAATGTCGACCGCATCTCGACACTCGAGAATCATCGAGCAACTTTCATCGAACGCGTGGACACGCCTTGTGACACACCCGTGTCACAGGCCATGTCCAAAGTCGACCAAAGTTTGTCGACCATTCATCGACTGTTCCTCTCGACACTCGACGCACGCAGGACATGCCCTGGGACACGCCTCCCCTCCCCTCCTACAAAAATTTCATCCTCGAAATTAAGACACATAAAGGCAACCAGCAATCAGCAACCAAAAAGTTATAACATTAAAATTTTTATGTTCCAACATACTTCTCTCTACGGATTACAGAAATAGCTAGGGAAGCTCTTCTTGCATGGTTTGCTCTCGCTCCCATGTAAGTTCTTTACGGCCGCAGTTGTCCCACCGGACTTTAACCATGCCGACCGTCTTATTCTGTAACTGTTTCTCAGCTCGATCCTCGATCTGAATGGGTCTAACTCTCGTTGTTAGCCCATACTCCACCGGCACATGATCATCCACGATCACTTGGGTTGGATCTTTAACGGCCTTCCGAAGTACCGAGATGTGAAATACATCATGTAATCCACCCAAGTCTGCCGACAGAGATAGCTGATAAGCCGCTTCTCCGACGCGCTCCACCACTTCAAATGGACCCAAATATCTTGGACTCAACTTTTTCAACCATCGAATCCTGGAGACACCATCGAAGGGTTTGATCTTTAAGTGGACCCAATCGCCAACCGCAAATTCCACGTTTCGGTGCTTGGCGTTATATTACTTAGCTTGTCGATCTTGAGCAATAAGTAGCTTCTCTCAAATAGTTTGTATGGTTGAGTTTGCTTCATCAACTTCATTTGGTTTATAAATTCGAGCTTCGCCCGCTTCTACCCAAGCCAAGGGAGTACGACACTTCCTTCCATGTAGCGCTTCATATGGTGTCATCCCAATGCTCGCTTGGTGGCTGTTATTATACGCAAACTCCACCATATAGAGATGATCTTCCCATCTCTTTCTGAAGTCGAGGGCACACATTTGGAGTATGTCCTCCATCGTTCTGTTGGTACGTTCAGTTTGGCCATCCGTTTGGGGATGAAAGGCCGTACTGAATGTCAACTTCGTGCCCAACAGTCGATGAACTAGCCTCCAATCATTTGACGTGAATCGCCCATCTCGATCACTTACGATGATCCGAGGGAACACGTGTGAGCGTACAATCTGGTCAAAATATAACTTTGCCAAACATTCGACTGAATCATCCCTCCTGTTCGGGAGAAAATGTGTCACTTTAGTTAGCCGGTCAACAGTCACCCAAATGGAATCTTTTCCTCGCTGTAATATCGGTAACCCGTGCACAAAATTCATGGAAATATCATCAAATTTCCACTCTGGGATCGGCAGCGACTTCAAATAACCGCCCGGCTTTTGGCATTTCGCCTTCACCATCGCACATGTTTGGCATTTGGCCACATAGAGGGCAACATCTTTCTTTAGCCCTGTGTTGGAACACCCTATTACTGATTTGGGCAAGGATCACTATGTCTTTTAGAAAATCTGTTTTGACCTCCTTGTATAGATCTAAAGGTCAATTAGAATTGAGTCTAAGGGTTAGTACTTAGGTTTGAAAGCTGCCCTTAAGCCCAAGACCAGATATTTCAGTTCAGGAGACTAAGTCATTTCGTCGAGCTCAGTACGACGAATCGTCGAACTCCATTCGACGATCGCTGAGCTCACTTCGACGAATCTTCAAAATCCATTCGACAATCTCTGAGCTCAACTTCAACGAGTCGTCGAACTCCATTCGACGATCTTCGAGCTCAGATCGACGTTCTTGTCTCCAGTTTGTTTCTGTATCTCTGAGCTCAGTTCGATGATAGTGGAGCTCAGATCTACGTTCTCTGCTTCAGTCTAAGTCCAGTCTCTGAGCTCAGTTCAACGATAGTAGAGCTCAGGTCGACGTTTTTCTGGTGAGATCGACTTTTTTCAAGATTCAAATTCAGACAGTTATGGAATTATTCTCAGCATTTATTTTAAGGATCTTGTAGCTGTTTTCAATTAATCTGGAGCAAGTTTCAAGGGATTTTCAAAGGAATGTTTTTATTGAACTTTCCTCCAGAAGACAAAATGCAGTTAAGGAAGTCATTTATGACAGGCTAACGGCTATCTTGGACAGAGAAATATTCATTCAGATCTAAGGAATAAAAGATCATGTTTTTCATCCCTACTGCAGAAGAATATACAGAGAACATCATCAACAAGTAAATAACAACAAGAAAAAGAGCTGCAGATATTCATAGTCTTAGAACTCATACAAGAACACCATCACAAAAGGAGATCAACATACTGAAATTTTCAGATCCCTTTTGATTCCAGTGTTCAAAGGCCATCATCATTCAAGACTCCAGACAATACACATTTCAGCTGTTGCTGAAATCATCTTTTGTTGGAGATCAAATTTTCTGAAGGCCTATCACCCTACTACAAAGCTTCACTTCCTGAACAACACAAGATCTCAGGGGGAGCTTTGACAACATCCACTATCTTCTCTTTGATTGTTGACAGAGAAGATCATCTCATCTCTCTCTCTATACTGTAAAGGGTTTATCAAACTCCCTTCAAAAGTTTATGCTGGTTTCTGAGACCTTGTCAAAACTCAGTGGTGGCAAGACACCTGATCAAAAAATCTGGCTTGGTTTTTGAGCACCTTATCAAAAGCTCATTGGTGCCCAGTATACCTGATCAACTCATCCTGTAGTGGATTCCTACCTAGGGTGGTAGAAGAGTGGATGTACCCAGGTTGATTGGGGAACCACTATAGCTCCTTGTGTCATCTGGTTACTGTTGGGTTTCTCTGTGGGGTTGGCACAACACTTGTGCACGCAGCGGAAAAGTAAATACATCAAGAAAAACCTAAAGAGATGTGGATCGGGCCATGAACGTTGAATCAAGAAGTTAGTAAAACTAGGCAAAAATTACCTCGGTGGCGTTAAGTCACAACTCAACGGAGATGCTCCAAACTTTATCTTCTTGCTAGTGGCAAGTTCTACGTGGAATAGTGTCCACGTTTCTGCAGAAGTCCACACGAGCGGGAGAACGCCGATCTATCCGTCGCACGGATTATCGGGAAGGAGAAGATCGCACCTTTGGTTTCCCACGGACTGCTAGGTCCGCGCCAGGGATTGCAGCGCCAGCGACTATCGCCGGAGAGAAGGTGGTCAACGGAGCAAACACGGCGGCAGAACACTTCCAGCGGTGGGATCAGGATCGGCGGAGCGAACGAGCGGAACTCTTTCCGTCGGGTTCAATTCGCACAGAGGAGATCGCATACATACCCGAAACCCTAAGTGTTATATTTATACCTAAAGTATAAAATAAACTCAGGAAAATCGCTATCCGCAGACCACCCGAAAATAGGGTTCAGAATCGGCGAGTATCAATCGGTGAGAATCGGCGACAATCGGCGAGAATCACTGTGCAGGTTCGGCGAGAATCAGTCGACGAGTATCATACAGGATCGGCGAGAATCAGAGTACCATACTCGACGATTCTCGCCGATCGTCGAGCTTCGCTCGACGATTCACAATGATACTCGACGATCGTCGAGCCGCGGTCGACGACAATTGTCAAGGTAGTCGATCGTCGAGAATCAACAATTGATTCTCGACGACTCTCGTCGATCGGCGAGAATCAGGGAGACGATTCTCGCCGATCGGCGGGAATCACAAGACAATTCTCGACTAAAGTCATTGACCCTCGGACGACAAACCTAACCAGCCCTTCAAGGCAACATTTGCCCAACCCGATGATCCTATAAGGCAACACTTTGCCCATAACCCTATTCAGGTCGGTGATTGGTAACCTTTACCAACACAGTCAGTCATCCAACTTCTCCACATCTCTTATGTGCGACCCTGCAGGCTCATATCGCGTTGGCAGTGAGATTACATGCTTGATCACTTCCAGATCACAATGGTAACTCCAACAGACTCCCACTTGATCTCGAAAGTATCAAACCAAAAACCTCACAAACAATGAGCGGCATCTAGCAATGCATCATTGCTCCCCAAGCAATAAGAGTTTATAACTCATAAGCCTTAATGACCAATGTATCAGCGTTGTCTTTGTCCCTTTGTCCCTTAAATCCTGAAAGAACTAGAGGCATGGACCGTGTCACCCTCGTAATAGCTCAATCCAAGTTTCTTGATCCAGGACGGACTTCCAGAGAATGGTGAGTCCAATATCACATATTGACTCAACCAAGCATGACCATGCATTTCTCAGTCCAGATCCATCAAGGGGCCCATGGATGCAACTCATGTCACACAGGAGGACAAATTCCATATCTGCTCACACACAAACACCCAAATGATTCGTAACATGCCCAACAACCACCCTTATCATCAACCTTTCTCAAGGAAGACTTTAGATGGCATCAAAGCACGCTCTTCCTCACTTGATGAATGCTGTGACTTCAGGTCAAAGGACCACAACACCATTGTCAATTGAGACCTACTCGTGACACGATTGGATGACAATCCACAGAGTAGTCTCAGGTTGGGTCTGTCCAGTACAACTTGTTCACTAACACCACCCACGTGATGACTTGATATCACAATATCATGACCTGTGAGAACCAGTCATCAGTCAACGCACGTGCCAGCCTTCATGTATCATCATCACCCTTAGCTCCTATGATGATACTCGACCAGGGACCTTTAAGAATGAAGCTTCAAATAAATCATGGGCTCTCACATTCAAGTCACGTACTTGATGTCCCATGGAAGCGAACATTCTAAGGGTATCTATTATGTTAACATTTAACTATCATATAGAAAAGACATAATAAAAGAATTTGCCATTAATTATAAAAGAAAAACTAGGTACACAGTTCATCATATGAACAAACAGCCAACAAAATACATATTTACATGCAATCCACAAGATTCTCGCTAGAGTTGATCATTTAGGTATCGTATACCCATCGATCTAGTATGACCATCATGCTTTCTCTGTGCGAGAGGCTTTGTCAGCGGATCCGCAATATTTTCCTCAGTCGGCACTCTGCAAATGTTTACGTCTCCTCGTTCGACAATCTCACGAATAAGATGAAACCGCCGGAGTATGTGCTTGGAGCGCTGATGAGATCTAGGTTCCTTAGATTGTGCAATTGCACCATTGTTATCACAGTAGAGAACTACGGGACCAACAATGCTAGGAACTACATCAAGCTCGCCGATGAATTTCCTAATCCATACAGCCTCCTTCGCTGCATTAGCTGCGGCGATATACTCGGCCTCTGTTGTAGAATCAGCAACTGTCTCTTGCTTGGAACTCTTCCAGCTTACAACTCCTCCATTCAGGCAGAACACAAAACCTGACTGAGACTTGGAGTCGTCTCTATCAGTTTGGAAGCTAGCATCCGTGTAACCACTTACAATGAGCTCTTCCTCTCCACCATACACCAAGAACACATCCTTAGTCCTTCTCAAGTACTTCAGGACATTCTTGACTGCAATCCAGTGACACTCACCAGGATCTGACTGATACTTGCTAGTCATGCTCAAAGCAAAGGAGACATCGGGTCGAGTACATAACATCGCGTACATGATTGATCCAATTGCCGAAGCATATGGAATCAACTTCATGCGGTCCTTATCTTCACAAGACTTTGGACACTGGTCCTTAGAGCGATTCACACCATGAGACATGGGCAAAAATCCTTTCTTGGACTCAAGCATGTTGAACCGCTTCAACACCTTTTCGATGTACGTACTCTGGGTCAAACCCAGCAACTTCTTCGATCTATCTCTATAGATCTTAATACCGAGTATATAAGTCGCTTCACCCAAATCCTTCATTGAAAAGCAGTTCCCTAGGTTGTTCTTAACAACTTTCAGTGTAGGAATGTCATTCCCAATCAACAGTATGTCATCTACATACAATATCAGGAAGACAACAATGCTCCCATTGATTCGCTTGTAAACACAAGGCTCATCTTCATTTTTGATGAAACCAAACTCTTTGAATTTCTCATCAAAACGAAGATTCCAACTTCGAGAGGCCTGTTTCAGTCCATAAATGGACTTATTCAGCTTGCATATTTTAGTGGCTTCATCTGGGGATACAAAACCCTCGGGTTGTGTCATATACACTTCCTCAAGGAGGTTTCCATTAAGGAAAGCCGTTTTGACATCCATCTGCCAGATCTCGTAGTCATAATATGCAGCAATAGCAAGCAATATCCTTATGGACTTAACCATGGCAACAGGGGAAAAGGTCTCATCATAGTCAATACCATGAATTTGCTTGAAACCCTTAGCCACCAGTCGCCCTTTGAATGTCTGTACATTCCCATCCATGTCAGTTTTCTTCTTGAAGACCCACTTGCACCCTATGGGTCGTACCCCTTCAGGTAGTTCCACCAAGTTCCAAACTTGGTTTGCATACATGGAGTCCATTTCGGATTTCATAGCCTCAAGCCATTTGTCGGAGTCCGGTCCATTCATAGCCTCTTGGTAGGTTGCCGGTTCATCATCATGATCCATAAGCAATACATTACCTATTTGAGACACGAGAAATCCATATCTCTCAGGCTCAAACCTCGGTCTACCAGATCTACGTAGGACTTGTGTTCCCTGAGCAGGTTCTCTAGCTACAACATCTTGTAGTCCTGTCTCAGAATCCAATTCCGGTTCATTCACTATATGTGGTCCTTGAACTTCTTCAAGCTCTACCTTTTCAGTCTTTCTTGATAAGAACTCTTTCTCTGAGAAGACACCAGTCCTTGCGACAAACACTTTGCCCTCAGACGGTAGGTATAAGTAATACCCTTTCGTTTCCTTAGGATATCCCACCAGATAACACTTATCCGATTTGGGTTCCAGCTTGTCAGGCATTTGACGTCTCACGTATGCCTCACAACCCCAAATTTTAATGAACGACATACCAGGACGCTTCCCAGTCCATATCTCATATGGTGTCTTCAGAACTGTTTTCGTTGGAGCGCGATTCAATGTCATTGCAGTAGTCTCTAAAGCAAAACCCCAAAAAGGAAACAGGCAAATCTGCATGACTCATCATCGAACGTACCATGTCTAACAGAGTACGATTTCTCCTCTCAGACACACCATTATGTTGTGGTGTTCTAGGTGGAGTGAGCTGTGATACAATACCACACTCTTTTAGATGATCACGGAACTCATGACTCAGGTATTCGCCACCTCGATCAGATCGGAGTGCTTTAACCCTTTTACCCAACTGGTTTTCTACTTCGTTCTTGAACTCTTTGAACTTTTCAAAGGTCTCGGATTTGCACTTCATAAGATACACATATCCGTATCTACTGAAATCATCAGTAAATGTAACAAAGTAGAAATATCCACCTCTAGCCATGGAACTCATGGGTCCGCATACATCACTATGTACAACACCCAAGAGATCCTCAGCCCTCTCGGTATAACTAGTGAAAGGTGCTTTAGTCATCTTGCCTAACAAACAAGATTCGCATCGCTCAAATGATTCATAATCAAATGAGTCCAAAAGTCCATCTCTATGGAGCTTGGATATGCGCATCTCGTTGATATGGCCCAAACGACAATGCCAGAGAAAAGTAGGGTTCGAATCATTTGTTCTTAGTATTTTATTGTTTTCTACATTACAGATCAGATGGTCCAAGTTCAAAACATAAAGACCATTAAACAATTGGGCTACAGCATAACAAACATCATTCTTAAATATATAACAACAATTGTTCTTAATTATAAAAGAAAATCCAATCATGTCCAAACATGAAATAGATATAATGTTTCTAGTTATCGCCGGAACAATGTAATAGTTATCAAGTTCTATTACAAGCCCACTGGGCAAAGAAAGACGGTAAACTCCTATGGCTACAGCAGCAACTCTTGCTCCATTGCCGACGCGGAGGTCCACCTCCCCTTTACTCAGCAATCTTCTCCTTTCCAGTTCCTGCACATTTGTACAAATGTGAGAACCACATCCGGTATCCAATACCCAAGATGAAGGAGCAGAAAGGTTTATCTCTATAACGTAAACATTAGAAGCGAAAGTCATACCTCCCTTCAATTTCTGCAGACCCTCAATGTACGAAGGACAGTTCCTCCGCCAATGACCAGCCTTGCCATAGTGGTGGCATTTCCCTTGCTTCACCGTGCTCTTCTTCTTCATCAGTGCAGAAGACTTGGGCTCAAGATATGACTTAGGTCCCACCTTTGTCTTCTTGGAGCCCTTGGCTTTGCCCTTGCCCTTATGCACCATCAGTATGGGGCTGGCAGGCTTGGCCTTCTTCATGTTGATCTCGGCAGTTCTTAACATGCCTAGGAGTTCGGGCAGTGTCTTGTCTATCTCATTCATGTTGTAGTTCAAGACGAACTTCTCATAACTGTCCGGCAACGATTGCAGGATCAGATCCGTGGCCAACTCTTGACCAAGAGGAAAACCCAGCCTTTCAAGGTTCTCTATATACCCAATCATCTTGAGTACGTGAGTCCCTACTGAGTCTCGAACTCCCATCTTGCACTGAAACAACGCTTTTGTGATGTCGAACCTCTCTTGACGAGCCTGACCTTGAAACATTTTCTTGAGATGCTCGTCAATCTCCTTGCACCCCATGTTCTCATGTTGCTTCTGAAGCTCAGAGTTCATAGTGGAAAGCATAAGGCATTCGACATCTAAAGCATCGTCAGTATACTTCTTATAAGTATCTTTCTCAGCACAGGAAGAATTCCCGGTCGGCACCTCGGGGGCTTCTTCTTCCAAGACATAGAGCTTTCGCTCTTGCCTGAGAACAATTCTCAGGTTCCTATACCAGTCCATATAATTAGTCCCACTGAGCTTATCCTTCTCAAGGATGGCTCTCAGAGACAAAGTGGAGTGTGAAACACTTGCCATGGAATTCTACAAGAATTCATGCAGAATAAAATCAGTACCTAAATTTCAAATACAATTTATTCTAATTAGGACTTCAATTAAAATACTCCCACTATTTTATTCGAAATGATAGCCCTCACTAACAATTCGGAGAGTTCATGCGAGCTACTCTCTTAGTGGACAAGATCCGTATTTCACCAACACTATGAGTCCGCTTTGGCGTTCCTCTCACGATGCGGTTATTTAGGTAGGCAACGCTTGCCAATTGCATCCTCATGCAATTCTTGTATGGTTGGTGAATAACTCCTTATTCGCATCCATCATATGGTGCATGCCAACCCTATGCCTCTAGGCACTCAACCTTTGAGGTCACCTAGTTAAGCTGGACCCGATGTCGACAGTGGGATATCACAATTATCCGTTCGCACCCTTACCAAGATAGATTAATGCACCTTGCTTTGGCAAGCCCACACTTCATCGATAGAGGCAGTAAGAGTGTCATCCATCGGAAGGCATCCGAACACTTAATATTAAAAGAAGGGATTTCAATTTTAGGTTAACAATTAACCATGATCAACATTTGATCAATGTGCACATCAAAGAAAAACAATTCTGAACCACATGCATCCCTTATGTGCACATCCTTACACCATCAACAATTTGATAGAAGGAAGGGCTAAATCTGAACATCCAAAAATTCCCAAATCCTCAGATTTACATGCATTCGACAAAGGCAAAGACAGCTCAACTTAAGCAGTAGACAAGCTCATCTCTCTATGTTGGATTCAAAGTCCAAAACATACTCGAGGGATGGTTACTGCTAAGGAGACAACAATTTCTAACATTTAGAAATTCCTCTGAAATTCCAATCGTTCTTGGCGAAGTGCCAAGACTAAATCTAGACATTTAGAACGCTTCTAAATCTCTAGGTTTACACGCACTGGAATAACCAAACTTTCAAAACAACAGTCATGGCCGTAACCTGGCTCTGACACCACTGTTGGGTTTCTCTGTGGGGTTGGCACAACACTTGTGCATGCAGCGGAAAAGTAAATACATCAAGAAAAACCCAAAGAGATGTGGATCGGGCCATGAACGTTGAATCAAGAAGTTAGTAAAACTAGGCAAAAATTACCTCGGTGGCGTTAAGTCACAACTCAACGGAGATGCTCCAAACTTTATCTTCTTACTAGTGGCGAGTTCTACGTGGAATAGTGTCCACGTTTCTGCATAAGTCCACACGAGCGGGAGAACGCCGATCTATCCGTCGCACGGATTATCGGGAAGGAGAAGACCGCACCTTTGGTTTCCCACAGACTGCTAGGTCCGCGCCAGGGATTGCAGCGCCAGTGACTATCGCCGGAGAGAAGGTGATCAACGGAGCAAACACGGCGGCGGAACACTTCCGGCGGCGGGATCAGGATCGGCGGAGCGAACGAGCGGAACTCTTTCTGTCGGGTTCAATTCGCACAGAGGAGATCGCATACATACCCAAAACCCTAAGTGTTATATTTATACCTAAAGTATAAAATAAACTCAGGAAAATCGCTATCCGCAGACCACCCGAAAATAGGGTTCAGAATCGGCGAGTATCAATCGGTGAGAATCGGCGACAATCGGCGAGAATCACTGTGCAGGTTCGGCGAGAATCAGTCGACGAGTATCATACAGGATCGGCGAGAATCAGAGTACCATACTCGACGATTCTCGCTGATCGTCGAGCTTCGCTCGACGATTCACAATGATACTCGACGATCGTCGAGCCGCGGTCGACGACAATTGTCAAGGTAGTCGATCGTCGAGAATCAACAATTGATTCTCGACGACTCTCGTCGATCGGCGAGAATCAGGGAGACGATTCTCGCCGATCGGCGGGAATCACAAGACAATTCTCGACTAAAGTCATTGACCCTCGGACGACAAACCTAACCAGCCCTTCAAGGCAACATTTGCCCAACCCGATGATCCTATAAGGCAACACTTTGCCCATAACCCTATTCAGGTCGGTGATTGGTAACCTTTACCAACACAGTCAGTCATCCAACTTCTCCACATCTCTTATGTGCGACCCTGCAGGCTCATATCGCGTTGGCAGTGAGATTACATGCTTGATCACTTCCAGATCACAATGGTAACTCCAACAGTTACTTACTTTCTTTTGTTTTCTGCCTGTGGTTTGTGATTGCTTTTTGATTAGATAGTTGTTGTGTTTACTTTATTTCATTTGCTTCCCTATTCACTTAGGAATACAACAAGAGTTGTAAAAAGTTTTTAGCAAGCACCATACTCTATTCACCCCCCCCCCCCCCCCCGCCCTCTAGAGTATATCAGATCTAACTTGCACTTTCAATTGGTATCAGAGGCAGGTTGGTTAAATATACCACATCTTCCAGGTTGGTTAAAAATACCACATATTAGTGGTTGTACAGGCTAACACCTGAACCCAAAGATCCCTCTAGTTAGATCTGCTTGTTTTGATTTTGTTATTAGAATTATTTCTTCAAAAAACATGGCCCAAAACAAAGATTATGCTAGCACCAGACCTCCAATGTGCAATCTATCTAAGTTTGCACTTTGGAAGGCAAGTATTAGACTGTACATGAACTCTATTGATGAGGACATTTTCAATTCTATTTTGACAGTGTGTCCAAGACCTCCAGAGAATACAAGCACAAATGATGTTCCACCTCCTTAAGGAACAGATGCAGAAATAAAGAAATGGAAATTGGCTGATGTAAAAGCTATGAACATTCTAGCCCAGACTATGTCTGGTGAGATATTCCAAAAGGTAGCTGAATGCAATTCAGTAAAGGACATCTGGGACAAGTTATCTGAGATAGTCTCAGGATCTGCTAATGAGAGAAAAGATAGAAGATCTCATCTCATAACCTAGTATGAGAATTTCAAGAAAGGAGAAGCTGAGTCAGTAGCAGACATGTATAATAGACTCAGTCTTATAGTCAATGAACTGAAACCTTTGGACAAGGAGATCTCATTGACTGAGCTCGATGATAAAATCCTAATGTGCTTCCCAAGCACTTGGGACTCAAGGATCTGGCCAATCAAGGATGCCAGAAGCCTAAATGAGATCACAACTGAAGCCCTCTTCGGCAAGCTCAAGTCTTATGAGCTGCTCATCAAGAATAGAGAAGAAAAGCAGAAAACTACCTCACCAGCTAAATTAAAAGAGAAGTCAATAGCTTTCAAATCCATTGAAGATCAGCCTGAAGACAAAGTCACAGGCAATGAGGAGCTGCTAAGCCTACTGGCCAAAATATTCTACAAAATGGCCAGGAAGGATTTCAGGAAAAGATCATACAGAGAGCATGACAAGCCAAGGTATGACAAATCAAATAACAAAGAGATTATTTGTTTTGGATGCAGGAAACCAGGCCACATTGTGCCTGACTGTCCAGAAAATAAAAACAAGGACAAAAAGGACAGGAAAGAAAGGAGAAAAGAAAAGGACTTCCATAAGAGCAGCAATGGCAAACCCTCCTCCAGCAAAAACAAACATACAAGGAAGGGATTTATTGCTGAAACTTGGAGTGAGACAGAAGAAGAATCAGAAGCTTCATCCAGCTCTAGTGATGATGAAGATGATGCTGATGAAAAGGAATTCTGTATGATGGCTATCAATGCCTTACAACAAAATTTTGATGTAGAAGAGTTAGAATCTGAATCAGAGACTCAATCTGAAGAGGTCCAAGTAATAAGGTCTTTTGATTTTAATTCTGAGGACTTCAAGTGTGAATTTAAAGCACTATGTTTAGATTTATTAAAATCTGAGAAGGAAATCATTTCTCTCAAAAATCAATTATCTGAATACAGTACTTTAAAATCAGATAACCTCAAACTCTCTGAGGAGTTGGAATATTGTAGGGAGCAGATAGCCTCACTGAAAAGTGAGCTATCAGAGGCCAAAAAGCTTGAAAAATCCCTCAATGGGAGAAGTATCAAGCTAATGGACATCACAAGCACAGTGAACTCAAGATTCAATAGTACGCTGGGCTTGGGTGCTTCATCCATCCAACCTATAGTACTAACAACCCCAATTAAATTTATCTCTGATAAAGGTAAGGGAGTTGTAGAGGTAGCTAGGAAGAATTCTGACTTACCCAAGAAAATAAGAGTTCAACAGAAATTGTCGAACGGAGCTAGATGATCGTCGAATGCAGATCAACGATCTCAGGCTAAATCATCGAACTCAGGTCGACGATCTCTAAATCCTGAACTCTACTACAGTCGATCTTCGAACGAAGCTCGATGATCTGACCCAAGATCATCGAACTCAGCTCAGCGATCGTCGAGTAGAGATCAGAGTTTTGAAAACTTTTTTAAAGGTAAATCAAATTCCAAACCTAGGGGTCCTTCATCCCAAAGATTTAACCCTTATACTGAATGGATAATACCTCCAAGGATATATCATCCTGAAAGCTATAAGAGTCAACCAGGGATGTCTTTTATTTCTGAATTCAAAGGTTATCAACCTAGGCCCAAGGTAAACTGGGTCAAAAACAAGTAAATTGTTTTATGTGCAGGTGAAGACCTATCCAACATCAAACAACAATGATATCTAGATAGTGGGTGCTCAAAGCACATGACAGGAAACAAGGACAATTTCACATCCTTCAAGGCCAAGCTTGGACCCAAAGTAATATTTGTAGATTCAAACTTTGGACTAACAAAAGGATATGGTGCAGTCCAGATTGGCACAGTCACATTCAAGAAAGTAGCCTATATGGAAGGACTGAAGCACAACTTGATCAGTGTCAGTCAACTATATGATGAAGGCTACCAAGTGACTTTCAGCAAATTCTTATGCAAGATCAAATCAGAGGACAACACAACTGTGTTGACAGTTAAAAGGAAAGGTAACATCTATTTAGTAGACTTTCTTTCAACTAAGGTAGATATTTGCTTGTTTAATTATATGTGTAGACCTAATGAACTATGGCATAAGAGACTAGGACATATAAACCTTAGAACCATTGCTAGGCTATCCAAGGACAACCTTGTTAGAGGACTACCTTCTCGCCCCTACAAGAAGGAAGGGCTCTGCAGGGCTTGTCAATTAGGCGAGCAAACCAAAAATAGATTCAAGTCACTTAATAAGAGTGATTCACCTAAAATTTTGTATCTGTTACACATGGATCTTTTTGTACCCATTACAGTACAAATCTTAGGAGGGAAATCTTATACTTTAGTGGTTGTAGATGACTTCTCTAGATTCACATGGGTGTTCTTTCTGAGGAATAAGTCTGATAACTTTAAGTGTTTGACAGAGTTTCTCAAATGCATACAGAGTGAGTTCAATACTCACATTGCCCTGATCAGAAGTGATCATGGGACAGAGTTTGATTCTCTTCTTATGCAAGAGTTCTGTCAGAGTGAAGGGATCAGGCACACTTTCTCAGCTCCTAGAACTCCTCAACAAAATGGGGTAGCTGAAAGGAAAAATAGAACTCTTATTGAATCTGCTACTACATTGTTGTCAGATGCTCACCTTCTTCTATCCTTTTGGGCAGAGGAAGTGAACACCTCCAACTATGTGTTGAATAGAAGTTTAATACATAAACTGAAGGGTAATACTACCTATGAATTACTCAAAGGGAAGAAACCTAAAGTAGATTACTTTAAAATTTTTGGTTGTATTTTTACATTCATAATGATGACAAGAAATACTTAGCAAAATTTCAAGCTAAAGCTGATGAAGGAGTGTTTCTGGGATACTCCATGATCAGTAAAGCTTATAGGGTATATAATAAATCAACTCTTAAAATTGAAGAATCTGTTCATATATCTTTTGATGAATCTAACATGTCTTTCAAGGAGAAGAATACTTCTACCATAGAACCTTTGCAGGTACACTCTCTTGCTGAAGACTTGGACAGGTTACAAATCATTCAAAAAGAGGAAAGTAGTGAACATGAAGAAGACATTCAACATCTTGAAGAGAAACTTCTTGAAGAGTCAGTTGTTGTACCACCAGAGGAAACAACAATACAGGTTGGTGAACAATCAACATCTCCTGTTGATTTAGTAACATCAAGAGACGATCCAATCTCCCAAGTGATTGGAGACATCTCAGCTGGTGTGCAAACCAGAAATCAGGTCAACCAAAACCTGATGCACACTTGCTAACTTTCTCAAATTGAACCTCAATCCATTCAAGATGCAGAGCAAGATCCACACTTGATCATTGCAATGCAAGAAGAGTTGCATCAATTTGAAAGGAACAAAGTTTGGGAACTAGTACTGAGGCCAAAGGATCACTCCATTGTTGGAACAAAGTGGGTGTTCAGAAATAAATTGGATGATTAAGGAGTCATTGTAAGGAATAAGGCAAGGCTAGTTGCTCAAGGGTACTCTCAAGAAGAAGGGATAAATTATGACCAGACCTTTGCACCAGTTGCAAGGTTACAGGCCATAAGAATCTTCTTAGCATATGCAGCACACAAAAGATTCAAAGTATACCAGATGGATGTAAAGAGTGATTTTCTCAATGGAGATATCAAAGAAGAAGTCTATGTCAGACAACCCCCAGGTTTTATCTCTTCAATTCATCTTGATTATGCTTTCAAATTGCATACAACATTATATGGTCTAAAGCAAGCTCCTAAAGCATGGTATGAGACCCTCGCATGCTTTCTTCTGAAAAATGAGTTTATAAGGGGTAGAGTAGACCAAACTCTTTTTATTAGAACACATAAGTCCCATGCCCTACTAGTACAAATCTATGTAGATGATATTATATTTGGTTCTACTGATTCAAATTTGTGCAGAAGATTCTCCAATCTAATGCATTCTAAATTTGAAATGAGTAGCATGGGTGAGCTATCCTTCTTTCTAGGATTGCAAATCAAGCAACATGCTGAAGGCATATTTATTTCTCAAACCAAGTATGCAAAAGAATTGGTTAAGAAATTTGGTATGTCTGAAGCATCATGTATGAAAACACCTATGCCTACTAATGTTGTATTAGATGCTGATGAACATGTGAAACCTGTTGATCAGACAACATATAGAGCAATGATTGGCTCTTTATTGTACCTTATAGCTAGTAGACCTGACATAATGTTTGCTACATATATATGTGCTAGATTCCAAGTAAGCCCTAGAGAGTCACACCTAACCTTAGTAAAAAGGATTCTTAGGTATGTAAAAAGTTGTCCAAATCTAGGTCTCTGGTATCCAAAAGATTCGGCATTTGACTTAACTGGATTTTCAGATGCTGATTATGCTGGATGCAGAATAGACAGGAAAAGCAGCAGTGGAACTTGTCAGTTTCTTGGTGATAGACTTGTCTCCTGGTTTTGCAAGAAACAAACATCTATCTCAACGTCAACTGCTGAAGCTGAATATATGGCTGCAGGTAGTTGTTGTTCACAACTATTGTGGATTCAAAACCAACTCCTATACTATGGCTACAACTTAGAAAAGTCTAAAATATTTTGTGATAATACCAGTGATATTTCTATAGCACAAAATCTAATCCTCCATAGTAGGACAAAACACATAGAAATTAGGCATCACTTTCTAAGGGATAATGTTGAGAAAAATAAAATTGAACTTCAATATATCACAACTGATTTGCAAAGGGGAGATATTTTCACCAAACCTTTGGATGAAAAGAAACATACATTCTTCCTGAATCAGTTAGGAATGTTAGATGGAGGAAGTCTAAAATAAGATCCAAGATTTTAAAATTATAAAAATGACCAAGACTAGGCAAACCAAAGTATTTTTTCTAGTGTATAGAGTGTTTCTGGTCTCTGAACTGCGCTCGACGATTTTCCCCCAGATCGTCGAACGGAGATCGACGATTTCAGAAATCATCGACCTGAGTTCAGCGCTTCTCAGATAGTGCTAAACTATCTTTCTTCAGGTCAGCGATCGTCGAATGGAGCTCGACGCTCTCCAATATCGTCGAATGGAGATTGACGCTATTGATGACCTTTCAGTTTCCTTTAGAAGCTCAGATCGTCGAACAGAGTTCAACGATCTTTCCTTTTCTGCGTCGAACCCTAATATAAAACTCATTTTTCGGTCGTCGTTCTCCCTTTGCGCTTTCATACTCTCTGCAAATTTTCTCTTTCCCTCCAAACTTCTCTACACTTGGTCGTTTGTTTGTTCATTTTTGCAGGAATCAATGGCAGTTTCAGTCGCCATCTTGGCCGCAATGAAATTTGACGCTGGATTTAATATCGACGTGGATTCTTTTAACAATATTGATCAAATCTTCAAGGAGATTCTGGAACTTTTCAAAGAACAACAGCTAGTTACCATCATAACTACAAGGATCAAATAAGCTGCAGATGAGATAAAGGAATGGGTGTATACTGCCCATAACCTGGATCAGAATACAGTGGTTGGAAGTATCTCAGGAACCCAGGTATCTCTAACACCTGCTACTTTGACAGAGGTTTTTCAATTGAAATCTGGAGAAGATTCTGTTGTGCTTTCTGGAGAAGAATTTTCTAATATGCTTGAAAGGATGGGACACTCTGAAGCAAACCCTAGCAAATTGTTGAATAAAAATCTGTTTGTTGAGTACAGATTTCTAGCTGATGTTGTTGGAAAAGTGTTGTTGGCCAAACACTCAGCTCATGATACCATATCTAGGTATCAGCTCTATCTGATGGGTGCCCTGGTGGACAAGAAGCAACTCAACTGGGGAGAAGTTTTCTTTGATTTGATTAAGAAAAAGATTAACAAGAACTTTGTTAATTTTGGAAGAATTTTAGGGTTGTTCCTTCACCACAGATTCCCTGCACTGCTTGTTTCCAGTAGGATACTCATCAATGCCTCCAAGAGGCTTACCTGTGCCCTATTTGAAAAAAGGGACAGGCAGATTGTCAATCCCAGCAGGCCCTCTGCAATCTCATCTTCAGGCACAAGGACTGCTTCAGTCTCTTACCCTCAGGTTTCTGCCCCTGTAGAAGACTTGTCTGCTTCTTCTTCTCCTCCTCCTACTCCACCTCTTATTTCATCTACCACAGTCACATCCACCATCATAATTTCCACCCCATCTCCAACTTTAATTCCCTCTCCAACTCCACCACTCACTGAAGAACTCTTCCATCCTCTACATCACTACCCACACCTGGATATTGATTCATCCTCTCATATTCCATCTTTCACTCTTATAGATGATTCCTATATGGATGATTCTCCCTCATCCCCTCCTGAGCCACCATCATCATCCACCTCTTATCAACAACTACTTCAAGACATCATTGCTCAACCATCCTTCACACCATCCATTTCCATTCCACTCTCATCCATCTCCACAATTCCAATTTCCCATCCATCATTTCCACAATCCACAGGTTCTCCTATAACATCTACTGCTGCTCCACCCTTCATTTCTACCTCATCCATCCCTACCTCTACTCAAGTCCCTCTTGAGCAAGTAGATCTTCCAGCTCTTGCAGACAGGTTATATGAGCTGATAGCTCCAAGGATATCCCTCATACTGGAGACCTCTTTGGCTCCACTTCTAAAAACAGTTCAGGAACTGTCTGCCGGGCTTTCTTATTTTCCTTCCCAGGCAATCCCTTCTTATGGGTGCCTTGATCCAATTCTCACTGAATCTAGGAAGGGGGAGATGCCTTATGAAGTTGAAAGATTGCCTGCTGTAGTATCCTCAGTCCAAGATCCAGTAGCTTCAGTTGCATTCATCACAGTGGACCTCAGGTCACTGTTATCAGTTTTTGATTCTGTGTACTTCAACTACCTTCCAGTCCAGCATTCTGAAGATATTACTAAGGCCATTGTTCCTATTTCCAGATGTGACCCCAGCCTAATAAGCTCTTACATACATTCCATTAATGCTGTTGACACTACTTCTTCTGCTGCTCCTACTGCTGCTGCTCCTACTGCTGTTATTGATGTTTCTGTTAGCTCTGATATTACTGTTTTTTGAGGACATGCATATGACAGAGGCATTTATTCTTGAGCCTGCTGTTACTGCTGTTGTTGCTCCTTCTGAAGTTAACTTTCTAGTTTCATCTGTTACTACTGCTTCTATTACTGTTGATGTAGCTTCTGTTTCTGAAATTGTTGTTTCTGAATCTGTTGTCATAACTCCTTCTACCAGTGTTGCTTCTACTCCACTTCCTGTTGATGCTACTACTGTTGTTGTTTCTGCTGTTTCTTCTGCTCAGTCTCAACAATAAAAAGATTACCTCAAAAGGATTGATGCAGTGTATGATAATCCTCCAAGCTCAGACAGTGATCAGTTTAGGACTGACTCAGATGATTCCTCTGCTACAATTACAAGGAAAAGGAAAGCTAGAAGCAAAGCTATGAAGAGAGTTCCTCCAGAAAAAGTGAAAGATGCAAATGACATTCCATACTACATACTGCATGATTGCCCTATCACAGAACCTTGGATGCAATACTCCAGGAATCAACTGAAAGCTATGAAGAAGAAAAGAAAGTATGACAAAGGATCATCCCATATCAAACCTCCTCCTCCTCCTCCCTCACCTGATGCAGGTGCAGGTGGTAGTTCTGCCTTCCAATCCTCTGCCAGAAGCCAAACTTCATATCAACCTCAAGGAAGATCCTAGTACAGAAGAAATCAATCTAGAGGTTACCAGTCCAGAAGAGGACAGTACAGAGGAAATCAGAGAGAACTTAAAGTATACTCTAAAGGATATTCCAGGAAACATCCTTATCCAAGGGAAGGACAAGGTCCATCTGACACAACTTCTGGTCCCTTCCCTTATAAGCTGAAAGAACTAGTCTCCTCCAGAACTCCTCCAGATAATTCTTCAAATAGATATGAGCCTCTTGTTCCATTTGACGACCCAGAAAATAATCCCACCTCATGGACTGCAAGAATGAAAGAATTGGCTGCTTTGGACCAAATCAAGAAAGCTAGAGAACAAGGAAGAGATGTATCAAATATCACTACTTTATCAGATCAAAGAAAGAAAGAACTTGAGAGATACTCTTCCAGTAAATTTTTTGATTCAGAAAGTTATATGAAGTTGCACCCAGAAGTTGTAGTGCCCAGGCCAAAGCATCAAACCTCTCTAGGTGCAGCTGATGATAGAAGATCTAAGAAAGAAGTACTCAACCCCAATAGAGAAACAGTTCTTATAAAGAGCAAGGAAAAAGAATGATTCTGTAAGATGACAGTATATTTTGTTTTCTGAACTATCTGAGATAATGTCTGTGTTTCTGCAATGTCTTGTTTGTTATATTTCTGTTTTGTATGTTTTTATTTTTCCAATATCTGTAAATAGTAATCCTAACCCAAATAGGGGGAGATTGTTGGAACACCCTATTACTAATTTGGGCAAGGATCACTTTGTCTTTCAGGAAATCTGTTTTAACCTCCTTGTATAGATCTAAAGGTCAATTAGAATTGAGTCTAAGTGTTAGTACTTAGGTTTGAAAGCTGCCCTCAAGACCCCCAAGACTAGATATTTCAGTTCAGGAGACTAAGTCATTTCGTCGAGCTCGGTACGACGAATCGTCGAGCTCCATTCGACGATCGCTGAACTCACTTTGACGAATCGTCGAACTCCATTTGACGATCTCTGAGCTCAACTTCAACGATTCGTCGAACTCCATTCGATGATCTTCGAGCTCAGATCGACGTTCTTGTCTCCAGTTTGTTTCTGTATCTCTGAGCTCAGTTCGATGATAGTGGAGCTCAGATCGACGTTCTCTGCTTCAGTCTAAGTCCAGTCTCTGAGCTCAGTTCAACGATAGTAGAGCTCAGGTCAATGTTTTTCTGGTGAGATCGACATTTTTCAAGAATCAAATTCAGACAGTTATGGAATTATACTCAGCATTTATTTCAAGGATCTTGTAGCCGTTTTCAATTAATCTGGAGCAAGTTTCAAGGGATTTTCAAAGGAATGTTTTTATTGGACTTTCCTCCAGAAGACAAAATGCAGTTAAGGAATTCATTTATGACAGGCTAACGGCTATCTTGGACAGAGAAATATTCATTCAGATCTAAGGAATAAAAGATCAGTTTTTTTCATCCCTACTACAGAAGAATATACAGAGAACATCATCAACAAGTGAATAACAACAAGAAAAAGAGCTGCAGATATTCACAGTCTTAGAACTCATACAAGAACACCATCACAAAAGGAGATCAACATATTGAAATTTTCAGATCCCTTTTGATTCCAGTGTTCAAAGGCAATAATCATTCAAGACTCCAGACAACACACATTTCAGTTGTTGCTGAAATCATCTTTTGCTGGAGATCAAATTTTCTGAAGGCCTATCACCCTACTGCAAAGCTTCACTTCCTGAACAACTCAAGATCTCAGGGGGAGCTTTGACAACATCCACTATCTTCTCTCTGATTGTTGACAGAGAAGATCATCTCATCCTCTCTCTCTCTCTCTCTCTCTCTCTCTCTCTGTAAAGGGTTTATCAAACTCCCTTCAAAAGTTTGTGCTGGTTTCTGAGACCTTGTCAAAACTCAGTGGTGGCAAGACACCTGATCAAAAAATCTGGTTTGGTTTTTGAGCACCTTATCAAAAGCTCATTGGTTCCCAGGACACCTGATCAACTCATCCTGCAGTGGATTCCTACCTAGGGTGGTAGAAGAGTGGATGTACCCAGGTTGATTGGGGAACCACTATAGCTCCTTGTGTCATCTGGTTGCTTACTTTCTTTTATTTTCTGGCTGTGGTTTGTGATTGCTTTTTGATTAGATAGTTGCTGTGTTTACTTTATTTCATTTGCTTCCCTGTTCACTTAGGAATACAACAAGAGTTGTAAAAGGTTTTTAGCAAGCACCATACTCAATTCACCCCCCCCCCCCTCTAGAGTATATCAGATCTAACTTGCACTTTCACCCTGGCCACCAGAATAGCTTTTTCATATCATTGAACATCTTTATGCTCCCGGGGTGAATGGAATACTTTGTGTAATGCGCTTCATACATCAGTTCTTCCCACAATTTACCCACAATCGGGACGCACAAACGGCGCTCTTTTCGCAAAAGACCGTCATTCCAGGAGAATTTTCCTTCTGGCCCTCGTTAACATAGCGTAAGAGATCTTCATCCAACTCCGTTGCCTGTTGAACTCGGTCCGCAAGGTCACATTGCACCTCCGTCCAGTTCATACATGCATTGGCAGTGGAATTTTTGTCAACACAATCTATCTCTAACGCATCTAGTTCCTGGATAAGATGTTCATCATGCCTTTGTAACCAATTTGCTCTAGCCGGAACCCTCCGATTAAAGGCATCCGCGACAACATTCCCCTTCCCGGGCGTATAGTGAATTTCAAAAGTGTAGTCCCCAAGGAACTCCAACCACCTTCGTTGTCGCATGTTCAAGTCTTTCTGCTCCAATAGGTACTTTAGGCTCTTGTGATCTGTATAGATCTCCACCTTCACTCCATAAAGGTAGTGCCGCTACAACTTTAGTGCCAAAATCACCGCCGCTAATTCCAAGTCGTGGATGGGATAATTTCGTTCGTGCACCTTCAGCTGGCGTGATCCATAAGCAATTACCTTTCCATTCTGCAGAAGAACGCAGCCTAAGCCGCTCCCTGAGGCATCACTATAAATCACAAATCCATCGGTCTCACTTGGCGAAGACAACACCGGTGCCTAGTCAACCGAACCTTTTGCTCTTCAAAAGCTCGTGCGCACTCTGGCATCCAAACGAACTTCTGATCATTTCGCGTCAGCGTGGTTAGCGGCAAAGCAATCCGCGAGAAGTTTTCAACAAATCTTCGGTAGTAGCCCGCAAGTCCAAGGAAACTCCTGACCTCGGCCACGGAAGACAACATTGGCCACTTCTCTATGGCCTTTATCTTTGCTGGATCTACAGCAATGCCTACTCCACTCACCACATGGCCAAAAAAGGCAACTGACGACAGCCAAAACTCGCACTTCGAGAACTTGGCATAGAGCTGATTTTGCCTCAAAGTATTCAACACCAATCGCAAGTGCGTCTCATGCTCAGCTTCTGACTTCGAGTACACCAGGATATCATTAATGAACACTATCACGAACAAATCCAGGTCCTCTCGGAATATACGGTGCATCAAATCCATGAATACCGAGGGCGCATAGCACAGTCCAAATGGCATGACTGTGAACTCATAGTGCCCATAACGCGTTCCAAATGCGATTTTGGGAATGTCACCTTCCTGAATTCTCAACTGCTAATAACCAGACTTCAGGTCCAACTTCGAAGAGACGGTCGAGCCCACCAGCTAATCGAATAACTCATCAATCCGGGATATCAGATATTTATTCTTCTCGGTCAACTTATTCAGTTCACGGTAGTCAATACATAACCGCAACCCACCATCTTTCTTCTTTACAAAATGCACAGGCGCGCTCCAAGGTGACACTCTTGGGCGGATATAACCTTGCTCCAACAATTCTTGTAATTGGACCTTCAACTCATCCATATCTTTTGGCGCGACGCGATATGGCGAGCGGGCCACAGGTTTCGCACCTGGCACCAACTCGATCGTGAAGTCAATCTCTCACTGGGTGGTAGCCCAGGGAGATCCATGGGAAACACATCTGTAAATTCTGATACAATCGGAACCTCACACACGCTGGCCTTCGGCTCAACAGCCTGAATCAGTGCGAAGTAACACTCCGCACCCTTCCGAACAGCCTTGACTACCTGGAGTGCAGACATCAACGTCCCGCCCACTGCTCGCATACCCGCGAACTTTATCTCCTGTTCGGTATTCTGGCCCAACGTGATCTCTTTGGACTGGCAATCAATCAAGTCATGCTGCTCCGCAAGCCAATCCATCCCAAAAATCACATCGAATTCCAATATTGGCAAAACAGATGCAGTTAAACTGAAATCTCGACTTCCTATTTGGACCGCCACATCACAAGCTTGATTCGCAAGCATCCAACAGCCATTCGGCAACACCACTCTGACGTTATCTGTCTTTGCACTACTAGGTATCCCAAGCCGTGTTATAAACTCGCTAGACAAAAAAGAATGTGATGCACCCGTATCAAACAGTGCTCGCGCCTGCGTGTCCTGAATCATCACAAAGCCTGTGACAATCATGTCACATACACAAACCACAAACACATATGTACTAAGCAAAGAATAAAAGCAATAGCATATGCAAAACTAAACTCATACACGTGATAACATCACTCTGCTTGGTGGCCTCCTGCAGGCCAAGATTGTAGACTCGGGGTTGCGCCTGCGAGGCAGAGGAGTCCACCACCTCCTTTCATTTTTCCGCATAAGACGCTCCCGCCTTCTTTTCACTCTTTGGCGGTACCCGACAGTCTCGATCAATATGCCCCACCCGGCCACAATTATAGCATGTACGAGTATCTGGCTTTGAGGTAGCCCCTGACGTTTCTCCCGTTGCAACTGATGAAGGAGCTTGTCCACTTGTCTTGGACTTCTTGCCCCATTTCTTCTTATAAAATGGTTTCCCAGATCGGGGCACCTTCCACTCCGGTTGTATCACAGCCAAAGCTCTTTTCCCCTGCACCCTCTTCATATCTTTTTCCAGCGCACTCGAAGTGTCAACTAATGCTTGGAAGCCTCGGTTCACAGAACTAGACACCAGGAACCTCAACTCGTCCCTCAGTCCTTCATAGAACCGATTTGTCTTCCTCTGCTCATCAGCAAAAATAGAACCTGCATACCGCCCTAAGCGAGTAAACTCATGCAGGTACGCGTCAACACTACCATTACCTTGGGTCAGCCTTTGGAATTCATTTTCACGCACACATGTCATCACAACTGTTTGCCACCCGGCCCAACGGTCCGTGCACTCAGGGCACATTCTTAGTGTTCTGGCAAAGCACTTGCCCACCACCGTATTAGGGTCACAACCCAATGGTAACTCTCTTGAGCATTTACTCCATGGTGTGCGGCCGGAGTTTTATAGTCTTAGTGAACCGGGATTGGCCCTTAGCCCCCCATGGTCTCACGGCGCGCAGGCCTAAGACTCTTGTTATGCGCTCCAACAGACCGCACCTTCTGGTCTTACGTAGAACGGACATAACGCAGGTCGGATCCTCCACCCCCCGTTGCTCAAATTGCCTTGCCATCACCGAGCACGGCGTACTCGCGGTTATATAAAGGCGCGGGTAGGTCTCACCGATCCTGTTCTGGCATTCAAGCCTGGGCATAATTCTTACACCCATTCTCTCACAACAACAGCGGGTCTTTCCTTGAAATTTGTTTTCCTTGAAATTAACAGCGGGTCTTTCCTGGGCACACCAGTACTTCATGTTACTCGTTCACAGGTATGACACCGCAATATATCACAAATGTCAGGGGTCTTTCCTGGGCATACAAGTACTTCCTATTACTCTCTTCACAGTTGGACACCCTACGACATCAAGCATCACAAAGGGCCTTTCCTGGTCACACCATTACTTCTTGTTACTCATTCACAGGTACGACCCAATAGCACAAATATACACGGATATTTTCCTGTACTACCACTCCAGTACTTCCTGCTACTACCTTTCACAGGCATAACCCGTTGACTCCTTAAACTACATGTTTATCACGGAGTCTTCTCCGATTCGTATGCAACATCACCAATGCAGACCAACCTGTCCAGATGGGCTTCACACAGCATACCTATTCCGTACTCCATTTCCGGATCTATATGCCAACAAAGGGGATTTCATGCATCCACCCAAAGATTCCCAAAATCAGCCACCTCTTGGTGGGGGAATCACAAACATATGCCAAACGGAAGCCTTCACATGGCTAGGAAGAAAAGTCGTTACCCTTGAAGCCCTCTTTGGTGCCATGAACTCGAAGTTGGCTTGAACGACTCACAAGAGCTTTTCCTCCGCAATGTCGGCCTCGGATCTCTAGTCGGTAAACCGCAGCACCACCGGTGATCAGCCCCCTTTCCTCCTCCTCCTTCTTCCTCTCTCTTTCTCTCTCTAGTCAGTGAAGAAAGAGAAGACCAAATAAGAAATGAGATTGCTCTTCTCATTCACGGCCTTAAGGAAACAGGGAGGCCTCTCAGCCCTTGGATCCAGGCTGAAGGAATGGACGGCCACAAATTTGCCAGAAAACCTGATTTTTGCCTGACACGGCCTGTGACACACCCATGTCCATGGCTGTGTGCCTCAAGCGGTGCTCAATCGACTTATCCAAACCAGTGACACGCCCATGTGACACGCCTGTGTCATGGGCCATGTCACCCAACATGCCTTCAGACACGCCCGTGTCTGTGGCCATGTTCATTAGGCTGAAAAAATCCCAAAATCACCCGAGACTCACAAGGCCTGTGACACGCCCGTGTCCCAGGCCGTGTGCCCCTACATGGCACTAGACACGCCCCAGCTCAATGTCGTCAGGCTAATTTCGTCGAACCAAAGGGACACACCCTTTGGCACGCCCGTGTCACAGGCCGTGTTCACTACACTCGATAAACATCAACTGCATCTCGACACTCGACATATTCGAGCAACTTTCGTCGAATGCGCGGACACGCCCTGTGACACGCCTATGTCACAGGCCGTGTCCAGAGTCGACTAAAGTTTGTCGACCATTCATCGACTGTTCCTCTCGACACTCGACGCACGCAGGACACGCCCTGGGACACGCCCGTGTCCCAGGCCATGTCACCTGAAAATTGGCCTGCTGATAAAAATCGGGCTGTTACACACCACCACTACAACTGGAATGAAAGCAAATACACTGAAAGGTACACAACCATATGGCCTTACAGAGGTTCACTTAATAAAGTAATGTTTTCCATACATCGGCTCGCAGGCCGGCCACACATAATAAAATAAGGAACAACTATTTGCTTTGGCCTTCTCGGGCCAGCACAGCAACATGGGCTCCAACCCGCTATTTGGAACTCGGCTCTGCAACACCTGCAAGTAACATTCCACCGCAGGGTGGAAACAAAGCAACGGTCAGCCAAAGCCGACCAAATTATAATGACCCCGCCCCTAACTCGGTACAGCGGTGCTCCTTCCCTGCAATTCATTAGCCCAGCTAAACAGTATAGTATAAACATACTTCACCACAGGTGTAGGCTCGCACGGCCAAACACCCCGTGCACTCACATTATCGGTGAATCCTGACACTTCAGCGTCTTCACCACCACCCCCGGGATGGCAACAACATGAGCATTTTATCCTTTCTGACAACTGTCTAAGGCTCCCGATTATGCCAATGGCCAGTCCACTTTTCGGGTCTTTCAAACCGAACCACATAGCCCAGGTCCGATTCCACTTGCACGTTTGCTCACAATGCATAGTACACCTTAAGACGTACGCACGAGCCAAGCTTCTCTCGGATCCTGCCATTTCCAAACAATCACATAACCCAGTTATGTTCAAGGTTGGTTCCCAGACCGCCAAGTTAGCAGAACAACGATTCCGCTCAGTTTTCAGGGTGCACCTTGGAGTTAATCCCTAAGGATCCCTGCTACAATCTACCGCATAGAAACCCGAAAACCCAAAGCACGGAGTCTTCTCCAGCAAACCATAACAAATGCAACATCACCAATCCAGACTAACATGTCCGGGTAGGCTTTACACACAATGCCTATGTCTGTACTTCGATTCTGGACTCTATATGCAACACAAGGGGGACTATTCCCGTCAACCCCAAGGAACACCGCACACTCGCCGCACACTCGCGGGAGCGGGTTTCCCTATGCAAAAAGGAAGAGAGCTTCACATGCTCAAGTAGAGAATCGTTACCCATGTAGTATGCTTTTGCGCCATGGAAAATCACACGAGTAGAAGTCTTCGCAATGGGATATCCTCCACAGATCCTCTCTCGGTTCTCTAAATGGTGCTCTGATGATCCCCAGGCGGCCGGAATCCTCCACCTTCTTCCTCCTCTCTCTAACTCCTTGAAAGAGAGTGCTTAAGATAGAAATGAGGAATTGATCCTCTATTTCCGACCTTAACAGAGCAGGAACTCATCTGGGCCGTCGGATCCTAATTAAAGAAAATGAACGGCTCAGATCCGCTCAAAAATCCCTAAAACTGGGTCGAACACAGCTAGGCACACGGCTGTGTCCCAGACTGTGTGCCTCGATCCAGGCACGATCGTCAAACGCAGAGACTCACACGGGCTCAGACACGCCCGTGTCTCAATCGACACGCCCGTAACGGGATTCTGACACGCCCGTGTCCTGGGACCGTATCACAGAAAACCGCCACGCCAACCGACACGACTCTTGGGAATAGGGGTACTGACATGGGTAGGCACACACCCGTATCAGATGACACGCTCGTGTCACTCTGCCGTGTTTCCTGTCGTGTCCTTCTCTCGACACAGCCGGGCAACAGAGGGCTCCACAGGGCCTTGGACACGCTCGTGTCGTAGGCCATGTACCCCTATACAGGCACCAAAAATATTTCTTGGGATGCGACCAGCTTGATAATGATTTTCGGGGCGTTACAGAGTGGTGCGTAAAAATGATAATTTTGGAAAGCGTAATATAAGGACGGAATTTATCAAAAGCAAAAACAACAGCTATGAGCTCCTTCTCGGTGGTGGTATAATTCTCATGTGCCGATGTAAGTGTTTACTTGCATAATAGATTGGGTGGAAGTTTTTAGATATTCGTGTTCATAATACGGCTCCCACCGCGAAACTACTTGCATCGTACATAATTTCAAAGGGAAGGTCCCACACTAGAGCTATCATAATAGGGGCATTAATCAACTATTCTTTTATTAACTCAAAGGAAGATAAACAAAGGTCGTCAAAAATAAACAGGGCGTCTTTTCCAGAAGATGAGTAAGGGGTTTGGTGATTTTGGAGAAGTCTTTTATGAAGTGGCGGTAGAAGGCAGCGTGTCCTAGAAAACTTCTTATAGATTTGATGTTCACAGGCGGCGGCAGCTTCTTGATAACTTCTATCTTAGCTATGTCTACCTCAATTCCTCTTGCGGAAATCTTATGACCCAAAACTAACCCTTCCCTCACCATAAAATGGTATTTTTCCCAATTTAAGGAAAGGTTAGTTTCTTCGCATTTTTCTAAAACTTTTTCGAGGTTTTCTAAGCAACTATCAAAGGCATCGCCGAAGACGGAGAAATCATCCATAAATACCTCCATAATGCTCTCTACGTACTTGTCGAAGATAGCGAGCATACATCGCTGGAATATAGTCGGCGCATTGCATAATCTAAACGGCATTCTTCGGTAAGTGAAGGTGCTGAAGGGACAAGTAAACGTAGTTTTCTTCTGGTCCTCGGGAGAGATGGGGATTTGAAAGTACCCTGAAAGACCATCGAGAAAATAGTAAAAGAAATGGCTGGATAATCGTTCTAAAATCTGATCGATGAACGGCAAGGGAAAGTGGTCCTTACGGGTGGCGTCGTTTAACTTACGATAGTCGATACACATTCGCCACCCCGTCACCGTCCGCATTGAGATTAAGTCATTATTCTTATTACTAACTATAGTTATCCCTACCTTTTTCGGCACTACCTGGATAGGGCTAACCCACTTACTATCAGATATAGGATAGATAATTCATGTATCTATGATTTTCATAACCTATCCCTTTATGACTTCTTTCATATTTGGATTTATACAGCGCTGAGGTTGGATTGAATTACGTGAATTATCTTCCATTAGGATTTTGTTGGTGCAGAAAGATGGGCTTATGCCCTTGATATCAGCTATCTGCCAGGCAATATCTCGGCGATGTTTACGTAACACTAGTAGGAGCTTATCATATTTCACTTTGGTTAGGTAGGCCGAAACTATTACTAGTAGCTTAGAATCCTTTTCTAAGAAGGCATACCTAAGATGTTCGGGTAGTTCCTTTAATTCCAGGGTCGGGGTTCTTCATACGATCTTTTGAAAATTCTCTCTTTTTCAAAAACAATGTCTTCGTAGACCTTTACTTTATACGGAAAATTAGAAAGCGTGGAGTCCGTGGCCATGGTCGTCTCTTGCAAAGATTCATTTGGAAGAGTAGAGGAAGAACAAACATCAGAAACTTTATTTTTACTTTCAGAAGGGTAGTAGGAAGATTCTTCACCTAAGGCATCTAAGAAAAAACATTAGTTGTCATTTTCTAGGGTGTTCTTCATCGAAGGGGTGATAGAGAAGGTCACTTCATCATCTCCTACTCATAGGAAGAGCTTACAATTACTTACGTCAATGATAGCTCGGGAGGTGGCAAGGAAGGGTCGGCCAAGGATCAAGGGAACCTCGGCGTCTTCTTCGATGTCCAAAATGATGAAATCCATCGGGAAGATGAACTTGTTGACTTTGACTACAACATCCTCCACGATTCCTAATGGGTATTTGACTGATCTATCGGCGAGCTGGATACTCATGTGTGTGGGGTTGAGGTTACCAATTCCTAACTTCTTGAATAATGAGAGGGGCATCAGGTTAATACTCGCACCTAAGTCGGTTAATGCATGCTTGATAAAAAGATCACCAAAGACACACGGTATAGAAAAACTACCTAGATCACTGATCTTCTTTGGTAAATCGTTTGTTAAGACCGCAAAGCACTCAGCATTTAGTGTGACATGCGATAAGTTTTCTAACTTCTATTTATTAGTTAGGAGGTCCTTAAGATACTTAGCATACTTTGGCATTTTGGAGATTGCTTCGTGGAAGGGTAGATTTATGTGGATTTGCTTAAATATTTCTAGGAAGCGGGAGTATTGATCATTCTGACATTGCTTGCTAAGTTCAGAAGGGTATGGTGGAGTTGGAATATTTTTAAAGATGGGTGGTGGAGTGAGATCTTTTTCTTTAAATGGGAGAGGGGTCATAACTTCTTCTTCAGTAGAGGGTGGAATGATAAAAAATTTCTCAGCGGAGGATTGATTTTTTTTAAATGGGGGCAGAGCTTGCATCAGTATCTTCTTTAACCATACCAGAAACTTGCTTCCCACTCCGAAGAGTTATAGCTTTTGCTTGCTCTCTCGGGTTGGGCTCGGTGTTGGCAGGAAGAGACCCGGCGGGTCGCTTAGAAATAATTTTTTGCAAGTTGTCCTACTTGATTCTCTAAACTCTTAACGGTCCCGGCTAAGGTTCTTATAGTAGCATCATTAACATTCATATATTTTGAAAACATTTCCTCCAAACTTGGAGGTTTTGGAAAATTTTGAGAAGGTGGTGGTGCTGCAGAAAAATCATTTTGTGGTGACGGGCACATTACGTTTGATTTATTACTCCACGAAAAGTTCGGGTGGTTCCGTAAAGCGGTATTATAACTATTTGGAAAAGCGAAACCCGGTGCAAGATATTTAGCAGTAGAATAATTATGAAAAGTGTTTCTAGGCATATTATTAACATAATCTAATTGTTCTGGAGCAGGAGTTGTAGATTCCCATACCTGAGGGGCGGAGGCAGCAGTCATCTCTGTTATCTTTTTACTTAACATTTCCACTTGCAGAGCTAGCTGGGAGACGTTATCTACTTCAAAGATACCTGCAGGTTTGTTCGGGCGGGACCTAGGCACATTCCACTGATATGTTTTCATGGTCGTGTCCTCAAAAATCTCAAGAGATGCTTCTGGGGTTTTGTGGTTTAAGGTACCACCGGAAACTGCATCGATCATTTGCTTTGTGCTTTGATTTAGCCTGTTATAAAATGTTTGTACTTGCAACCATACAGGAACCGCGTGATGGTGGCATCGTCTTAAGAGTTCTTTAAATATTTCCCAAGTTTCATACAAAGTTTCAGAATCTATTTGTCCAAAGGCATAAATATCATTCCTAAGTTTTGCGGTTTTAGCTGGCGGAAAATACTTCGCCAGAAATTTTTCAGTTAGTTGATTCTAGGTGATGATGCTCTTTTTTGATAGAGTGTTCAGCCATTGCTTAGCCTTGGTTATTAGGGAGAATGATAAGAGTCTTAGCCTAATAGCATCATTTGTAACACCATTGATTTTAAAGGTGTCACAGATCTCAAGAAAGCTTGTTATATGCGCGTTCAGATCTACATCGTGAAGTTTGTCATATTGCACATACTGCTGCATCATTTGAATTATGTTAGGCTTAAGTTCAAAATTATTATTAGCTATAGCAGGGCAAACTATGCTTGATTTTGTACCCTCTAGATTTGGTCGTGCATAATAGGACATAGGCTTATGCACGGCTTCCACTATGACAGGTTCTTCCATTCTTAGTGTAGAAAATGACTTGGAATCCTCAACCAGTATTTGGTGAGTAGGGCCTTGAAATCGCGATCTTCTCCGAATAGTACACTCAATTTCGTGGTCCAAGTCCAAAATATCCGACGGATTTCCGCGGGTCATGCACTAGAAGAAGAGAAGATGAAGAAAGAGAAAAATAAACTAAAGAAAAAAGTTACTATATTTTTTTGAAATAGATTTTTTTATTTATGAGTTAACTCCCGAACTTCCCAAGGGTTACCCGATGAAGGGTTCGCAAGGTACTAGACAAGATAGTGGCATTTAAATCCACATTGCCCTTTTCGAGAGAGTTAGGTGGCGTAGAAAAATTATGATATGAGTTTCTATTAAGTGCGTTATTATTTTTTTAGATTTTTAATTTGAGAAATAGGGTGAGAAGGAGAAATGATAAAAGTAGTAGGTTCATGTTTTTGAATTATAAACAAAAGTTGCTCCCTGGTAACAGCGCCAAAAACTTGGTATCAGAATATTCACATAGAGAATAAAAACCAAACTAGCAATCCAACGAGGCAAGTAACCCTATCAAAATGCAGGTAGGGGACACAAGTGTCGTATTAAAATCAGGGAACCGTCGAGTAATCTTACTCACACGAAAACTATTATCTTATCGAAGATTGTTTTAGGGTTTAAGAGAAAGCTAAATGCGATTAAGAAGAGAAATATTACGCTAAAAAGTAAAATGCTTACGGTTAAATAGAGAGCTACTAAAAGCAATTACAACGAGGGGTTAAGACGATGATAAAGAAGAGCACTCGATTGAGAATCACCTCGGCTAAAGTTGATTAAAAAATGCAATAATAAACCCTAACTTAATAAGGTAAAAAAACATTGACCGTGGAGGTTCCATAAGCATGAACATGCTTCTCTCGAAGTCATGCCCACCTGAGTTTAGGAAGGTCCGGCCGAACTCTCGTCCAAATCGGAGACCTAAAGCTCGCTTTATGCTGTAAACCCCTATATTGTATTTCACTCCAATCTAGGAGATTTAACGTCTGCCTCTCTCTAGTGGTGCGTGCAACTCTCTTTACTCTTGAGTGTTCACTTCAAACTACGAGCCTCTCAGCTAGTTAAGAATGAAAACAAATATGGAAATTATATATCGATGATATAACTCCGAACATGATTTTTTCAAGAGTAAATCAAAAGTTTAGGCCTTATAAAGAAAGTGCGAACTAGAGCATCATAACTTAATCAACTCTAACCTCAGATCATCAAGATCGAGTACAAGGAGGATTAGTTAATCATGGTGAAGTGGAGGAAGAGAGATGAGTAGAAGTGCATTAAGAAAACAAAGAAAAGGGCACACTTTTTATTAACACTGAAAGAGAGCTACAACTTGAAATAGAAGATTACAAGTGCTGGAAATGAAAACCTATGCTAACATTAACATTTAGCTACTAAGCAATTACAACAGCTAATACAAAAAGAATAAACTAGGCTAGATTAAAAAGCTTAAAATTAGGAGGGAGAGGAGAAGCATGGAAAATTACAAGAAAAATACAAGAAAACTAAAGGGCAGCACCTCCCCTCTCACTCAAAAACTGCTGGTGAACCCTTGGATATGGGCTCAATTTATAGAGTTTTTTTCGGTTTGGGTCACGCCCCCTTACACGCCAGGGTCGGGCGTGTACCTGGGGCGTGACACATTCGGTGCGACTTTTTTGTTGAAATTAAATGCTGGAGATGACGGGCGTCGTAGTTTAATTACACGCTCATATGTCATGCCCGACCAGAGCTAATGCGTCGTAGTTGAAATACTCGTCAGTAGTCCCATCTTCAACTGACTTAAGCGTTGGGCCCAGAGCAACATCCATTCTTTTCTCTGCTCGGATTCGGTCCCGGATATCACAGACTGTGCTCATCGCGGTCAAGTACTCCATATACCCTTATGAATGGTCTTTACATACCAGGGTAATCTCCATTTCTTCTGCGAGCTAATTTCATATTCATCAATCGGGACTCAGGGGTCGATTCTGGTACCTTTCTACTCAAAGCATCAGCTACGGAATTTGCTTTTCTGGGGTGGTAGTTCAAAGTAAATTCATAATCACATAAAAACTCTAACCACCGCCGCTGTCTCAGATTCAATTCCTTCTGAGTATGAACGTACTTTAGATTCTTGTGGTCCGAAAAGATTTCGCAGTCGACGCCATATAGGTAGCGTCTCCAAACCTTCAAGGCGAGTATCATTCCTCCCAATTCTAAATCATGTACTGGATAGTTGACTTCATGCTTCTTCAGCTGTCTTGAAGCATATGCAATCACATGCCCGTGCTGTATCAATACTTCTCCCATCCCTTGATACGATGCGTCAATGTAAACTTGAAATCCTTCCTTTCCCAGATGGAAGGGCTAGGATAGGTGCGGTAGTAATTCTGTCCTTCAGTTCTTGGAACACAGCTTCACACTGGGGTGTCCACTCATATGGCACACCTTTCTTTGTCAGAGCAGTAAGAGGATGGGAAATCCTTGAGAATCCATTCACAAACTTGTGATAATACCCGACAAGTGCAAAGAAACTCCGCACATCAGCTGCTGACTTCAAGGGTCACCATTCCTTCATGGCACGCACAATGGCCTCCACCGCTAGTCCAGCCCCACTGATCACATGGCCCAAGAAGGCAACTTCTTGGAGCCAGAATTCGCACTTTATGAACTTGGCAAACAAGGTGTGCTCTTTTAGCTTTTTCAGTACCAAAGTCAGATGTTCGACATGCTCTTCCTCTATCTTTGAGTAGACCAAAATGTCATCGATGAAGACGATGATGAAGATGTCTAAATAAGGCTGAAACACTTTGTTCATCAGACTCGTGAAAGTTGAGGGGCATTTGTGAGCCCAAACAGCATCACGGTGAACTCATACAAGTTGTACCTTGAGCTAAACGTTATTTCCTAAATGTCCTCCGCATGCATCCTCAAATGGGTAATACCCTAAGCGCAAATCCAACTTGGAAAACCAATGCGCTCCTACCAATTGATCGAACAAATCGTCGATCCGGGGTAGCGGATAAGTGTTCCGCACTGTCAGTTGATTGAGCTCCCGATAGTCTATGCATAATCGTAAGGTTACATCCTTCTTCTTAATGAACAGAACAGGGGCTCCCCAAGGTGATGAGCTGGGGCGAACAAATCCTGATTCCACCAGTTCTTGCAACTGAACTCTAAACTCTGAGAGTTCCTTCGGGGCCATATTATAAGTGGTCCTGGAGATAGGCTTGGCAACCGATACTAGCTTAATTTGAAAATACACCTCTCTATGCGGGGGTAGTCCTGACAATTCCCAATGTAAACTTCATCCCCTCTCATGTGGTCTTTCAAGGCCTGAATTGAAGATAATATACCAAGCATGGTGCGAATCTTATACCTTGGAAGATGACTTCAGTTTCTCCATGTCTCAAGTAAATTCGCTTCTCCGCGTAGTCAATTCTTGCGTAATGCCAATCCAACCACGTCATGCCCAGAATGAGATCGAATTTTGGCATCCTTAAAACTTTGGCAGGGGTATCAAAGGTCTTTCCCCCAAGGAGTATCTCCAATTCGCACTTGGCGGTTGCGGTCATCTCAGAGCCATCTGGGAGGTGTACTCTCCGAGCAATACTAGTGAAGTATTGTACTCCTTCTAAGTCTTTAACAAAGTCTACTGACACAAACGAGCGTGTGGCACCAGTATCGAACAGAGTGTAGGTCGATTTCTCAATAACCATTACGCCCAAGTATCAAAATTGTAAAGGCTCAAGCCAGATTCCTAGAACAAACTTAGGCAAACTAAGGACGAATGTTTATAACGTGTGAATTTCTTCCTCATAGTCCTCGTCCTAAAGCTGGGTCCTGCTTCCATTACTCCTTCAGCGGGTCTCTTAATGCTTCCCTGAACATCCAAAAGATCCGCTTCTAACCACTTTGTGATATCTAATATCTCAGCCAAGCTCGAGTCTGTTATAAACAAAAGTGGTTGACGTAGGGAATCTGTCATGTCTACTATCTTCGCTAGTTTCAAAATCTGCTATAAACAAAAGTGCTTGCCCTAGGGGGTATCGCAAGACTTTATACAACAGTTTTACGTACTTGGGATCATCCAAACTTTAGGAGGTCGACATATAAAGGTACGAACCTAAGGTCAGGTTGGCTAATCGTAGGATTAAAATTGGATATACTTAGTATGAATTACATATGGGCACACCACTGCTTCCGTTAAGTCAGTTTGTCCCCAAACTGACTAATCGAACAGGGGTGGCACCATTGTTTAGTGACTTCTTTAGTTCAGGATCGTAGCAAGCTGATACCATTTGTAAGACCCCTCCCGGAACACAAAACACGACACGAGGGGAGTCTTATGCCCAGAACAACCACCTTGCAGTAGCGTTAGCATAGGGCTAACTTGTACCACAAGATGCCTATCCTACCAGTTATAACCAATATCAACCAATGTCAACCCAACTAAGAATATAAAATAGAAGTCAATCCACACATAAGTAAAATAGTCCAAAAAGTACATCAAGAAAAAGAAGCTACAACAACCTTCTATAATATCAGAGTACGAGAACAACTTACCCAAATGGGCTACATCATGAGTCTCTCAAACTCACATCGGTCACTAATGGTAGCGATGGCACCGTCCCTTCAAGCCCTGTCATCCTAGCATGTTGTCCTGCTGTATAACCTGTTGCTGCTCTGTCTGTGGGGTTTCCTCCTAAAAAGGAAGACGTAGCAACTGTTAGCCACAAGACTAAGTGGCTATCACATCCGCTCCCCCGGCGACTCCTTGGCACCGGGCAGAGAAAAGAACAAGGGTACAATATATATAAATAAAACAGTAGTAAAAACAGGTGGTATAGAGTAAGAAATATCAATTATATCAACAGTATAATAAATGAGTAAATAGTCTACTCTAGCAGTTCAATCATCTACAGCAGTATATGAAAAATGTAAAGCTACAACAGAAAGTAACTGAAATTATATGAATGCCCATACAGACATATACTTTAAGGATCGGCTCAGCAGTAAAGTAACTCATCGTATAAGGGTGTCCATACAAACCTATACGATAAGGATCTTGTGTATGCAATGAAATGTAATGCCATGAATGCAATACAATGACTCACCCATGATCACGCACATGCAACTGCTATGTCGACACAGACTTGTAGTTTCCACTTTTTGAGCAGGTAGCTAACCTCTCAAGCGTCAACCGTTGTGTCTAGGCGGTGACAATAGAATGGGCTTCTCCACTAATAGGTGGGCATCTACACTACCAAGCCTAGGCCTCTGTATGCCTCAATGCTAAGAACACAACAGCGGAGCTCACATACGTACTACGGCTCGGAAGGGGTCTTGGGTAGATGTGCACTAAGAGCCCAGCCCAACTGTCCTATATTCGTGGCACGGAAGGTGCCTCTGTGAACAAATCACCAAAGCACCAAGGCCAACTGTCTACTAGCACGGAGGGTGCCTCGGGAAGTGAGCACTGAGGACCAAGGCCCAACCATACAAGTCTAGATGTCAACTCCCGTCGGTGTGACGACTGCCGAGCCCATAGACCTGCCACACTATCCTTACCCAGAATTATGGCACACAGTGTCGACTCACACCACATGCATTTCACATATGGGGCTCCACATTGAGCCCCCTTTTCATTATCCACATTTCTTGATCAACAACACACAAGAGCTCCACACCGAGTCTCTTACCAATACATAATTCCAGTGCAGCAACACACACACTTTCAACCCTTCCACATTTTTGTGCATCCAAGCACACCAAGGGTTCACCATCAACATAATGGTACTCCACACATATTCACCAACCATTTGGTTATCATAATTACATGTATACTCTGATCACATGACTTTAACATCACTGGTTACAATTCTTTTACCAAGTTCGAACTATTCATGTACATATGGATCTACCAACTAAAAGCCATCAACCATTTGTTCATCGCAATTACTACAAATTATGTACTGCAAACTTCAAGTCAATTTCATCATTATTCATTATATTACCATTATCAAGTGCATCCCTATCGATTCACATATTTAAGTCATTCCTACCATCCCAACTCGTCAATCTATTCGTTCACTAACCTCCACCAAATTACCTCGATCAAGTACACTTTACTACACCATTTGTTCATTAGGGATCTATCCAACAAATGTCATTAACATATTTTAACACAATTTCTTATAGACTAAATTCAACAAAACATTAACGTTAATGTACTACAATCTCTCTACCAAACCCAAAGCCGATACAAAACAAACACAAGAATTATATATATAGGAATGATTACTATACAGCAACTTCGATCGGGGATTCCTGAGGCTATACGAATCCAGTGAAGGGGTGTAACCACTCGTTGGAAAGGTATTTTCAAGGGATATGACTTTCGTGTTTAGTCAAAAGCCCAGATCTGTCTGCATCATTTATAAAAAGGTCCTCGAAGATTGTTGCGCGCAGAAAATAGATTTCTGCGCGCATCTTAAAGCAGATCGAACGTCATCGGTTCGTCTTCTTCCTCCAACCAAACTTTCCAAATAACATCCAGAATGTATCCTCCCTTATTCACCCTCATATGGCCACATATCTTCATAAAACCCATCCACAAACTTCATTTGAAGTGAGGAAAGGTTGAAGACTCTAGTTCCCAGGACACAAGTCCCAGCATGGCCTCTTCCTAGAAACCTTCTTCTCACAAATCAAGAATCTTTTGAGTCGATATCTCTCCTAGGCATAACTAGAGATCGAGCACCAAGGGAGAGGGTAGGAAGCTCACCTCATTTCTGGCGTTTCCTCCGTCTCTAGCCATGAATCTTGTCACCCTTCTTGGCGGCATCTTCTTCGCCTTGGTCGGTGTTCGTTCTTCATGAGAAAGAAGCAGAAGAGAGGATTTTCTTCCAGAATATGGAGGCTTCACTGTTCCATCAGCTTGGTAGAGATGGCTGCCCGGCAAGGTGATAAAAGAAAAGAAGGCTAGGGTTTTCCTCATGTCCCTTTTTATAGTGAGAAATTAGGGCAATTGCCTAGCCACGTGTCAGCCTGATATTGGACCGCCAAACATGACATTAAATGAGTCATTTTGAAAGGACGCAGCCCGAAAATTTGCCAAGGGAGAATTCTGTGCTCGACGAATTCTGCTCGATGTTTCATCGAGATCTGCTGATGTTTCGTCGAGGTTTGCTCGACGATGTTCGTCGAGCTTTGCTCGATGATGTTCGTCGAGCTCTGCACGATGATGTTCGTCGAGCTCTTCTTGATGTTTCATCGAGCTCTACTCGATGATTCTCGCCGAGCTCTATTCACTACCCATGTCATGGGTAGTCTTGGATTAGGCACACATGGGTAGGAACACGCCCATGTCACTACCCACGTCCTTCTCTAGAAAGATCACACAGAAGGCATAAAATCTACAAAAGTACCACACGGTTAGGGATATGCCAATGTTACTACCCGTCTCCTTCTCTGGAAGGATCACAAAGAAGGGGCAAAATTTATAAAGGCACCACACGGGTAGAGACACGCCCGTGTCACTACTTGTGTCCTTCTCGGGAGGAATCTACACCTCCTCCCCCACTTTGCTGCGAGCCTATCTGCCAGCACACCCTGAGCCCAAGTCAGCTCTCCTGACTTAAAAGTGCGCACGAGGGTCCTAGCGAGAATCAGGACGTTACAGGCTCAACTCAACTTACACTCCTATAGCTGGTTAGTAGTCTCGGATCATTCAAATTTGGTAAGGTTGAGAGATGTAATCTTCTCAGTTTTCTTCTTAGCAAGTTTCTTGCTTTTCTTCAGGACCTCCAAAAAAGCACCATATTTGTCAATCAAATTGCATCATCTTCAAAATCTGAATCACCCTTCTCATAAGATGATGAGAGTGCATTAGATTCTGCAACAGTTTCATAATCAGAATCTGATGAAGATGAAGGGACTAGAAAATTACCTTATCAGGATGGGTGTCATCCTAATCATCTTAATCTGACATGGCCATCAGACCACAACTTTCCCCTTCTTCATTGTCACTGTCAGAGTGTGACAAATGAGCCCTAATGTAAATCATTGCAATAGGAGAGTCATCTTCTTCAGTGATAGTAAAGAGCCCAATGTATGTTTCTTCATCTTCTAACTCAGATGAGTCAGAGTCACTTTCACTCCAGGTCTTTTCCTTCTTAGCCAAGAAGGTCTTCTCAAATCTCTTCCCATTATGGTGTTTCTTATCACCTACATCCTTTCTTTCTTTTCTCTTGACTGGGAAGACAGCAATGACATGTTCAGGCTTATTACAACAATAACAAATTATGTCATAATTAAAATGTTTGTTATGTTTAGAGGCATACATGTCCCCTTTTTGGGTCCTTCTTAGATCTAGCTGGATTATTATAGTCCTTCTTGGAGCTAGATGAATTATTATAGTCCTTTTTGGAGCTGGATGAGGAAGAGGGTTTTGTCTTCAATTGCTTTCTTCTAGACATCATTCTCTTGAACTGCTTGGAGAATACTATAAATTCTATATCAGTTAACTCAGCATCAAAGGTGTTGGGCTCAGAGAATTCTGACTCAGCAACCCTTCTAGGAGGAGAGGGAATTCTCTCCTTACTTCTCCTTATGCCTTCAGTCGTGAAGGCTATGGACTTATCCTTTAAGTGAGATATGGTAGCAACATATTCCTTCGCCCTTATATTGAGATGCATCTTATAGGAAAGCAGCTTCCCAAAAAGTGTATTGGGTGGAATGTTGTCCAGATTCCACATTTCCCTGATAGTATAGATCTTGTTATCTCATTCTCTAGTTAGGGATCTCAAGAACTTATCATTAAGCTCATAGTCAAGAAGACTCTTTGTTGGAACACCCTATTACTGATTTGGGCAAGGATCACTATGTCTTTTAGGAAACCTATCTTGACCTCATTGTATAGATCTAAAGGTCAATTATAATTGAGTCTAAGGGTTAGTAGTTAGGTTTGGAAGCTGCCCTCAAGACCAGGTTTTTCAGTACTAGAGACTAAGTTATTTCGTCGAGCTCAGGACGACGAATTGTCGAACTCCATTCGACGACCGCTGAGCTCACTTCGACGAATCGTCGAACTCCATTCGACGATCTCTGAGCTCAACTTCAACGAGTTGTCGAACTCCATTCGACGATCTTCGAGCTCAGATCGGCGTTCTTGACTCCAGTTTGATTCTCTATCTCTAAGCTCAGTTCGAAGATAGTTGAGCTTAGATCGACGATCTCTGTTTCTATATAAGTTCAGTCTCTGAGCTCAGTTCAACGATAGTGGAGCTAAGTTCGACGTTTTTCTGAAGAGTTAGATGTTTTTCAAGATTCAAATTCAGACAGTTGTGGAATTATTCTCAGCATTTATGTCAGAGATCCTGTAGCCGTTTTTAATTAATTTGGAGCAAGTTTCAAGGAATTTTCAAGAAATGTTTTATTGGACTTTCCTCCAGAAGACAAATGCAGTTAAGGAAGTCATTTATGATAGACTAACGGCTATCTTGGACAGAGGATCATTTCTATTCAGATCAAAGGAATAAAAGAAATATTATTATTCAAAAACAACAATTCTCTGAAACAACAATTTTCTGCAACAACAATTCTCTGCAACAACAATTCTCTGCAACAACAATTCTCCGCAACAACAAGAATTACAACTCTTACAACAACAATTACACAAGAGAAAGAAAGAGAGTTGCAGACATTCTCAGTCTCAAAAATTCATACAAGAACACACATCACAAAAGGAGATCAACTAACTAAAATTTTAAGATCTCTCTTGATTCAAGTGTTCAAAGGCCATCATCATTCAAGACTCCAGACACCTCACATTTCATCTGTTGCCGAAATCATCTTTTGCTGGAGATCAAATCATCTGAAGGCCTATCATCCTACTGCAAAGCTTCACTTCCTGAACAACTACAGATCTCAGGGGGAGCTTTGACATCATCCATTATCTTCTCTCTGATTGTTGACAGAGAAGATCATCTCATCCCTCTCTCTCTCTCTGCTGTAAAGGGTTTTTCAAACTCCCTTCAAAAGTTTGTGATTGGTTTCTGAGACCTTATTAAAAATCAGTGGTGGCAAGACACCTGATCAAAAAATCTGGTTTGGTTTTTGAGCACCTTATCAAAAGCTCATTGGTGCCCAGGACACCTGATCAACTCATCCTGCAGTGGATTCCTACCTAGGGTGGTAGAAGAGTGGATGTACCTAGGTTGATTGGGGAACCACTATAGCTCCGTGTGTCTTCTGGTTGCTTACTTTATTTTTGTTTTCTGGTTGTGGTTTGTGATTGCTTTTTGTTTAGCTAATTGCTCTATTTAATTTACTTCCCTGTTCACTTAGGAATACAACAATTGTTGTAAAACATTTTTATCAAGCACCATACTTTATTCACCCCCCCCCCCTCTAGAGTATATCAGATCTAACTTGCACTTTAAATTGGTATCAGAGGGAGGTTGGTTAAAAATACCACATCTCAGTGGGTGCACAGGCTAACACCTCAACCCAAAGATCCCTCTATTTAGATTTGCTTGTTCTGATTTTGATTATTAGAATTATTTCTTCACAAAACATGGCCCAAAACAAAGACTATGCTAGCACCAGACCTCCAGTGTGTAATCTATCTAAGTTTGCACTTTGGAAGGCAAGGATTAGACTTTACATGAACTCTATTGATGAGGACACTTTCAATTCTATTTTGACATTGTGTCCAAGACCTACAGAGAATACAAGTACAAGTGATGTTCCACCTCCCTCAGGAACAGATGCAGAAATAAAGAAATGAAAATTGGCAGATGCAAAGGCTATGAACATTCTAGCCCAGACTATGTCTGATGAGATATTCCAAAAGGTAGTTGAATGCAACTCAGCAAAGGACATCTGGGACAAGCTATCTGAGATAGTCTCAGGATCTGCTGATGAGAGAAAAGATAGAAGATCTCACCTCATAACCCAATATGAGAATTTCAAGAAAGGAGAAGCTGAGTCAGTAGCAGGCATGTATAACAGACTCAGTCTCATAGTCAATGAGCTGAAAACTTTGGACAAAGAGATCTCATTGACTGAGCTAAATGATAAAATCCTAATATGCATCCCAAGCACTTGGGACTCAAGGATATGGCCAATCAAGGATGTTAGAAGTCTAAATGAGATCACCACTGAAGCTCTCTTGGGCAAGCTCAAGTCTTATGAGCTGCTCATTAAGAATAGAGAAGAAGAGCAGAAGGATGTCTCACCAGCCACAAGAAAGGAAAAGTCAATAGCTTTCAAAGCCACTGAAGATCAGCCTGAAGACAAGGTCACAGGCAATGAGGAATTGCTAAGTCTCCTTGCCAAAAGATTTTACAAAATGGCCAGAAAGGACTTCAGGAAAAGATCATACAAAGAGCATGACAAGCCAAGGTATGATAAATCAAATAACAAAGAGATTATCTGTTTTGGTTGCAGGAAAGCAGGCCACATTGTGCCTGACTGTCCAGAAAATAAAAACAAGGACAGAAAGGACAAGAAAGAAAGAAGAAAAGACAAGGACTTCAAGAAGAATAGCAATGGCAAACCCTCCTCCAGCAAGAACAAACACACAAGGAAGGGATTTGTTGCTGAAACTTGGAGTGAGACGAAAGAAGAATCAGAAGCTTCATCTAGCTCAAGTTATGATAAAGATGATGCTGATGAAAAGGAATTCTGCATGATGGTTATCAATGCCTCACAACACAATTCTGATGCAGAAGAGTCAGAATCTGAATCAGAGACTCAATCTGAAGAGGACCAGGTAATAAGTTCTTTTGATTTTAATTCTTAGGACTTTAAGTATGAGTTTAAAGCACTATGTTTAGACTTATTAAGATCTGAGAAGGAAATCATTTCTCTCAGAAATCAATTATCTGAACAGTACCTTAAAATCAGAAAACCTCAAACTCTCTGAGGAGTTGGAGTGTTGTAGGGAGCAGATAGCTTCACTGAAAAGTGAACTATCAGAGGCCAAGAAGCTTGAAGAATCCATTAATGAGAGAAGTATCAAGCTAATGAACATCACAAGTACGGTGAACTCAAGATTTAACAGTACACTAGGCTTGGGTGCTTCATCTAGCCAACCTATAGTATTAACAACCCAATCAAGTTTATTTCTGATAAAGGTAAGGGAGTTGTAGAGGTAGCTAGGAAAAATTCTGACTTACCTAAGAAAACAAGAGTTTAACAGAAATTGTCGAACGGAGCTAGACGATCGCCGAACGGAGATCAACGATCTCAGGCAAAATCGTCGAACTCGGGTCGACAATCTCTAAACCCTGAACTCTGCCACAGTCGATCTTCGAACGGAGCTCGACAATCTAACCCAAGATCGTCGAACTCAGCTCAGCAATCGTCGATCAGAGATCAGAGCTTTGAAAACTTATTCAAAGGTAAATCAAAATCCAAACCTAGGGGTCCTTCATCCCAAAGATTTAACACTTATACTGAATGGATAATACCTCCAAGGAGATATCATCCTGAAGGTTATAAGAGTCAACCAGGGATGTAATTTATTTCTGAATTTAAAGGTTATCAACCTAGGCTCAAGGTAAACTGGGCCAAAAATAAGTAAATTGCTTTATGTGCAGGTGAAGACCTATCCAACATCAAACCAGCAATGGTATCTGGATAGTGGGTGCTCCAAGCACACGACAGGAAGCAAGGACAATTTCACATCCTTCAAAGCCAAGCTTGGACCCAAAGTCATATTTGATGATTCAAACTTTGGACTAACAAAAGGATATGGTGCAGTCCAAATTGGCACAGTCACATTCAAGAAAGTAGCCTATGTGGAAGGACTGAAGCACAACTTGATCAGCATCTATCAACTATGTAATGAAGGCTACCAAGTGACTTTCAGCAAATCCTTATGCAAGATCAAATCAGAGGACAACACAACTGTGTTGACAGGTAAAAGGAAAGGTAACATCTATTTAGTAGACTTTCTTTCAACAGAAGTAGATATTTGCATGTTTAATTCTATTTGTAGACCTAATGAGTTATGGCATAAGAGATTAGGACATATAAACCTTAGAACCATTGCTAGGCTATCCAAGGACAACTTTGTTAGAGGACTACCTTCTGGTCCCTACAAGAAGGAAGGACTCTGCAGGGCTTGTCAATTAGGTAAGCAAACCAAAAATAGTTTTAAGTCACTTAATAAGAGTGATTCACCTAGAATTTTGTATCTGTTACACATGGATCTTTTTGGACCCATTACAGTACAAAGCTTAGGAGAGAAATCTTATACTTTAGTGGTTGTAGATGACTTCTCTAGATTCACATGGTTGTTCTTTCTGAGGAAGAAGTCTGATAATTTTAAGTGTTTGACAGAGTTTCTCAAATGCATACAGAGTGAGTTTAATACTCACATTGCCCTGATCAGAAGTGATCATGGGATAGAGTTTGACTCTCTTCTTATGCAAGAGTTCTGTCAGAGTGAAGGGATCAGGCACACTTTCTCAGCTCCTAGAACTCCTCAACAAAATGGGGTAGTTGAAAGGAAAAATAGAACCCTTATTGAATCTGCCACTACATTGTTGTCAGATGCTCACCTTCCTCTATCCTTTTGGGCAGAGGCAGTGAACACCTCTAACTATGTGTTGAATAGAAGTTTAATACATAAACTGAAGGGTAAGACTCCCTATGAATTACTCAAAGGGAAGAAACCTAAAGTAGACTATTTTAGAATTTTTGGTTGTATCTGTTACATTCATAATAATGACAAGAAATACTTACCAAAATTTCAAGCTAAAGCTGATGAAGGAGTGTTTCTAGGAGAGTCCATGATCAGTAAATCTTATAGGGTATATAATAAATCAACTCTCAAAATTGAAGAATCTGTTCATATATTTTTTGATGAATCTAACATGTCTTTCAAGGAGAAGAATACTTCTACCATAGAACTTTTGCAGGTACACTCTCTTGCTGAAGACTTGGACAGGTTACAAATCATTCAAAAAGAGAAAAGCAGTGAAAATGAAGAAAACATTCAACATCTTGAAGAGAAACTTCTTGAAGAGCCAGTTGTTGTACCACAAGAGGAAACAACAACACAGGTTGGTGAACAATCAACACCCCTTGTTGATTTAGTAACATCAAGAGACCATCCAATTTCCCAAGTGATTGGAGACATCTCAGTTGGTGTGCAAACCAGAAATCAGGTCAACCAAAACCTGATGCACACTTGCTTCCTTTCTCAAATTGAACCTCAATCCATTCAAGATACAGAGCAAGATCAACACTGGATCATTGCAATGCAAGAAGAGTTGCATCAATTTGAAAGGAACAAAGTTTGGGAACTAGTACCAAGGCCTAAGGATCACTCCATTGTTGGAACAAAGTGGGTGTTCAGAAATAAGTTGGATGATCAAGGAGTCATTGTAAGGAACAAGGCAAGGCTAGTTGCTCAAGGGTACTCTTAAGAAGAAGGGATAGATTACGACCAGACCTTTGCACCAGTTGCAAGGTTAGAGGCCATAAGAATCTTCTTAGCATATGCAGCACACAAAGGATTCAAAGTATACCAGATGGATGTAAAGAGTGTTTTTCTCAATGGAGATATCAAAGAAGAAGTCTATGTCAGACAACCCCTAGGTTTTATCTCCACAACTCATCCTGATTATGTTTTCAAATTGCATAAAGCATTATATGGTCTAAAGCAAGCTCCTAGAGCATGGTATGAGACCCTAGCATGCTTTCTTCTGAAAAATGAGTTTATAAGGGGTAGAGTAGACCAAACTCTTTTTATTAGAACCCATAAGTCTCATACCCTACTAGTACAAATCTATGTAGATGATATTATATTTGGTTCTACTGATTCAAATTTGTGCAGAAGGTTCTCCAACCTAATGCATTCTAAATTTGAAATGAGTAGCATGGCTGAGCTATCCTTCTTTCTAGGATTGCAAATCAAACAACATGTTGAAGGCATATTTATTTCTCAAACCAAGTATGCAAAAGAATTGGTTAAGAAATTTGATATGTCTGAAGCATCATGTATGAAAACACTTATGCCTACCAATGCTGTATTAGATGCTGATGAACATGGGAAACCTGTTGATCAGACAACATATAGATCAATGATTGGCTCTTTATTGTACCTTATAGCTAGTAGACCTGACATAATGTTTGCTACATGCATATGTGCTAGATTCCAAGTAAGCCCTAGAGAGTCACACCTAACCTTAGTAAAAAGGATTCTTAGGTATGTAAAAAGTTGTCCAAATCTAGGTCTCTGGTATCCAAAAGATTCGGCATTTGACTTAATTGGATTTTCAGATGCTGATTATACTGGATGCAGAATAGACAGGAAAAGTACCAGTGGAACTTGTCAGTTTCTTGGTGACAGACTTGTCTCCTGGTTTTGCAAGAAACAAACATCTGTGTCAACTCCAACTGCTGAAGCTGAATATATGACTGCAGGTAGTTGTTGTTCACAAATATTGTGGATTCAAAACCAACTCCTAGACTATGGATACAACTTAGAGAAGTCAAAAATATTTAGTGATAATACCAGTGCTATTTCTATAGCACAAAATCCAGTCCTCCATAGTAGGACAAAGCACGTAGAAATTAGGCATCACTTTGTAAGGGATAATGTTGAGAAAAATAAAATTGAACTTCAATATATCCCAACTGATTTGCAAAGGGGAGATATTTTCACCAAACCCTTGGATGAAAAGAAACATATATTCTTCCTGAATCAGTTAGGAATGTTAGATGGAGGAAGTCTAAAATAAGATCCAAGATTTTCAAAAATCTAAAAATGACCAAGACTAGGCAAATCAAAGTGTTTTTTTCTAGTGTATAGTGTGTTTCTGATCTTTGAACTGCGCTCGACGATTTTCCCCCAGATCGTCGAACGGAGATCGACGACTTCCGAAATCGTCGACCAGAGTTCAGCGCTTCTTAGATAGTGCTAAACTATCTTTCTTCAGGTCAGCGATCGTCGTGCGGAGCTCGACGATTTTTGTTTTCTGAACTATTGTCGAACAGAGCTCGACGCTCTCCAATATCGTCGAACAGAGATCGACGCTATTGATGACCTTTCAGTTTCCTTTAGAAGCCCAGATCGTCGAACAGAGTTCAACGATCTTTCCTTTTCTGCGTCGAACCCTAATATAAAATTCATTTTTCGGTCGTCGTTCTCCCTTTGCGCTTTCATACTTTCTGCAAATTTTCTCTTTACCTCCAAACTTCTCTACACTTGGTCGTTTGTTTGTTAGTTTTTGCAGGAATCAATGGCCATTTCAATCGCCATCTTGGCTGCAATGAAATTTGATGCTGGATTTGACATCGATATGGATTCATTCAACAACAGTGATCAAATCTTCCAGGACATTCTGAAACTTCTCAAAGAACAACAGCTAGTTACCATAATGAATACCAGGATCAAATTAGCTGCAGATGAGATCAAGGAATGGGTGTATACTGCCCACAATCAGGATCAGAATACAGTGGTTGGAACAATCTCAGGAACCCAGGTATCCCTAACACCTGCTACCTTGACAGAGGTTTTTGAATTGAAATTTGGAGAAGACTCTGCTGAACTTTCTGGAGAATAGTTTTCTCATATGCTTGAAAGGATGGGACACTCAGAAGTAAACCCTAGCAAATTGCTGAAGAAAAATCTGTCTGTTGAGTACAGATTTCTAGCTGATGTTGTTGGGAAGGTATTGTTGGCCAAACACTCAGCTCATGATACCATATCCAGGTATTAGCTCTGCTTGATGGGTTTCCTAGTGGACAAGAAATAACTGAACTGGGGAGAAGTTTTCTTTGACTTGATTAAGAAGAAGATTAACAAGAATTTTGTTAATTTTGGAAGGATATTAGGGCCGTTTCTTCAGAACAGATGCCCTGCACTGCTTGTTTCCAATGGGATGCACATCAATGCCTCCATGAGGCTCACCTGTGCCCTATTTGGAAAATGGGATAGGCAAATTATGAAGCCCAACAGGCCCTCTGCAATTTCTACTTCAGGCACAAGGACTGCTCCAGTCACTTCCCCTCAGGTTTCTGCCCCTGCAGAAGACTTGCTTGCTTCTTCTTCTCCTCCTCCTCCTCCTATTTCATCTACAACAGTCACCTCCACCATCACTATTTCCACCCCATCTCCAACTTCCATTCCTTCTCCAACTCCACCTCTCACAGAAGAACTCTTCCATCATCTACATCAATACCCACACCTAGATATTGATTCATCCTCTCACATTCCATCTTTCAACCTTATAGATGATTCCTATATGGATGATTCTCCCTCATCCCCTACTGAGCCACCATCTTCATCCACCTCATACCAACAACTACTTCAAGACATAATTGCACAACCATCCTTCACACCATCTATTTCCATTCCATTATCTTCCATTTCCACAATTCCCATCTCTCAACCTTCATTTCCACCATCCACAAGTTCTCCACCAACATCTCCTGCTGCCCCACCTTCAATTCCTACCTCTACTCAAGTCCCTATTGAGCATGTAGATCTTCCACCTCGTGCAGACAGGCTCTATGAGCTGATAGCTCCCAGGCTATCAGTCTTGATGGAGACCTCTTTGGCTCCACTTCTAAAAACAGTTCAGGAACTATCTGCCAGGCTTTCTTCCATTCTTCCTCCTCATGCAATCCCTTCTTCTGGGTGCCTTGATCCAGTTCTCACTGAATCTAGGCAGGGGGAGATGCCTCATGAATTTGAAAGATTGTCTGCTGCTGCTGTATCTTCAGTCCAAGCTCAAGCTTCAACAGCTCCAGTTATAGTTATCACAGTGGACCTCAGGTCACTGTTATCAGTTTTTGATTCTGTTTATTTCAACTGTCTTCCAGTCTAGCACACTGCAGTCCAGCAATCTGAAGATCTCTCTAAGGCCATTGTGCCTATTTCAAGCTGTGACACCAGTTTAATAAATTCTTTTGTAAATTCCCTATATACTGCTGCTCCTTCTGTTTCTGTTGCTCTTACTGATGCTTCTCCTACTGCTAATGTTGATATCTCTGTTAGTTCTGTTACTATTGTTTTAGTATATGAAGATATGCATATGACAGAGGCATTTGATCTTGAGCCTGTTGTTACTGCTGCTGTTACTCCTTCTGTAGTTGTTTTTCCAGTTTCATCTGATACTACTGCTGCTGTACCTTCTATTTTTGAAAGTGTTGTTCATGTTGCTGAAAATGTTGTATCTGAATCTGATGCTGTCATAACTTCTTCTGCCAGTGCTACTTCTATTCCTCTTCCTGCTATTGCTGCTGCTACTATTATTGTCTCTGCTGTTACTTCTGCTCAATCTCAACAACAGACAGATTATCTCAAAAGGATTGATGCATTATATGATAATCAAAGCTCAGATAGTGATTAATTTAGGACTGATTCAGATGATTCCTCTACAACAATTGCAAGGGAAAGAAAGGCGAGAAGCAAAGCAATGAAGAGAGTTCCCCCAGCAAAAGTGAAAGACACAAATGACATTCCATACTATATACTGCATAGTTTCCCTATCACAGAACCCTGGATGCAGTACTTCAGAAATCAATTGAAAGCTATGAAGAAGAAGAGAAAATATGATAAAGGATCATCCCAGTTCAATCCTCCTCCTCCTCCTCCTTCACCTGATGCAGGTGCAAGTGGAAGTTCTGCATCTCAACCTTCTTCCAGAAGCCAAACCTCTTATCAACCTCAAGGAAGATCCCAATACAGAGGAATTCAATCTAGAGGCTACTAGTCAAGAAGAGGAAATTACAGAGGAAATCAAAGAGAATTCCAAGTTATTCTAAAGGATATTCTAGGCAAAATCCTTACCAAAAGGAAGGACAAGGTTCCACTGATACTACTTCCGGTCCCTTTCTCTAGATTAATTAAAAATGGCTACAGGATCTCTGACATAAATGCTGAGAATAATTCCACAACTGTCTAAATTTGAATCTTGAAAAATTTCGAACAGTAATTCTCTGCAACATCAATTCTCTACAACAACAAGAATTACAAATCTTACAACAATAATTACACAAGAGAAAGAAAGAGAGTTGCAGACATTCTCAGTCTCAAAAATTCATACAAGAACACACATCACAAAAGGAGATCAACTAACTGAAATTTTCAGATCTCTATTGATTCAAGTGTTCAAAGACCATCATCATTCAAGACTCCAGACACCTCACATTTCAGCTATTGCTGAAATCATCTTTTGCTGGAGATCAAATCATCTGAAGGCCTATCACCCTACTGCAAAGCTTCACTTCCTGAACAACTACAGATCTTAGGGGGAGCTTTGAGAACATCCATTATCTTCTCTCTGATTGTTGACAGAGAAGATCATCTCATCCCTCTCTCTCTCTCTCTCTGCTGTAAAGGGTTTTTCAAACTCCCTTCAAAAGTTTGTGATTGGTTTCTGAGACCTTATCAAAACTCAGTGGTGGCAAGACACCTGATCAAAAAATCTGGTTTGGTTTTTGAGCACCTTATAAAAATCTCATTGGTGCCCAGGACACTGGATCAACTCATCCTGCAGTGGATTCCTACCTAGGGTGGTAGAAAAGTGGATGTACCCAGGTTGATTGGGGAACCACTATAGCTCCTTATGTCTTCTGGTTGCTTACTTTATTTTTGTTTTCTGGCTGTGGTTTGTGATTGCTTTTTGTTTAGCTAATTGCTCTATTTCATTTGCTTCCCTGTTCACTTAGGAATACAACAACTATTGTAAAAAGTTTTTAGCAAGCACCATACTCTATTCACTCCCCCTCTAGAGTATATCAGATCTAACTTGCACTTTCACTCTTCCATAAGTCTTCAGCTCATTTACTGTTTTGAAGAACTTCTCATAACATTCAGTAATGAAATCCTTGATCCCTTGCCTAAAGGCCTCATACTCCTAGTTCAGAAGGTATTTTATGTCATCCCTAACCTCCTCAGTACCTTCAGTATACACAATTAGTATATTTCACATGAAAGTGCAGGTTAGATGTGATATACTCTAGAGGGGGGTGAATAGAGTATGGTGCTTACTAAAAAACTTTCTCACTAAAAACTTTTTACAACTCTTGTTGTATTCTTAAGTGAACAGGGAAGCAAATAAAATAAAGCAAGCACAGCAACTATCTAATCACAAAGCAATCACAGAGCACAGCCAAAAACAAAATAAAAGAAAAGAGCAACTAGATGACACAAGGAGCTATCGTGGTTCCCCATCAATCTTGGTACATCCACTCTTCTACCACCCTAGGTAGAAATCCACTGTAGGATGAGTTGATCAGGTGTCCTGGGCACCAATGAGCTTTTGATAAGGTGCTCAAAAACCAAATCTCAAGTCTTTTGGAAGGAGACTTGCAACCAGAATAATTTTGAAGGGATTTAAAACTCTGTACAGGAATTGGAAGAAAGTGATAGTGTCTTCTCTATCAACAATCAGAGAGAAGACTTGTGGATTGATTGTAGTAGATCATGCTCCCCCTGAGATCTTGAATTAGTCAGAAATGCTAGAGCACTGCTTCAGGGTGATAGGTCTTCAATGACCTAGAATGCCTGGACCAGAAATGCTTCAGGAACTTCTTTTGACAGATAAAGTTTTGTTGTCCTAGAAGTTGTCCTGAGAATAGAGGGAAGAAGACTCTTGATTGAATTTGATTGTTCTTCTTCTTCTTCTTGAAAATGTTCTCTGATCAAGGCTGATTGCAGTCAAGAACGTTTTATTTTAGAATGAGTGTTCTTCTCTGCAATCTGAGTGTATTTGTCTGATTGTGTGTATTGCTTGCTGTACTGTAATTCCGTACCTCTATCACTGCTTGATACTTTTTCTTTCTTCCTGTGTGTCTATGTCTGCCTGAGGAACATTCAAACTTTTGAATGTTGAGCAGTAATTGCAGTCAGCCTTGGAAAGAATCAGCAATCAATGACTTTCCTAACTGTCCCATGGAAAAACGGCATGTAATCGTCCATAGTCAATGCGCGGTCTAACGGTAATATTCTGAAAAGATCTGGCATTAAATGTTAAGGAATCATCGCCAAGAAACGGGACAGGAAACTTGAAGAAAACCTAGTCTAGATTCGTCGAACGAAGAACACAATTCGTCGAGCTGCACTTGTGTTCGTCGAGCTGAACTTGAGTTCGTCAAGCTGAGCTTGAGTTCGTCGAGCTGAGCTTGAGTTCGTCGAGCTGAGCTTGAGAGAGTCTTCGAGTTGAGCTTGAGTTCGTCGAGCTGAGCTTGAGAGAGTCGTCGACCAAACAATCTTCATTCGTCAAACAGATAGTCTTCATTCGTCGAGCTGAAAATCAAATTCGTCGAGCTGAGAAAAGTTCTGGACTTAGGCAAAATATTCTGCATCTGCTGAAATGCTGTGTCGACATAAGTTGGTGTCGACAGATTGATCTTGGTGTCGACACAAGTCCTCTAGTGTCGACATAAGCACGTGTCAACTGATATCCTGGTGTCGACACAAATCCTCTGGTGTCAACATAAGATGGTGTCGACACAAATTGTCTGGTGTCGACACAAACCCTAAGTGTCGACACAAATTCTCTGAGTCCAGAAATCGTCGAGTAGAGTACATCATTCGTCGACCTGAGAAGCTGACTTCATCGACCTGAGAAATTGACAACTTGAGGTCCAAGTTCGTCGAGCTCAGAATATAATTCGTCGACCAGAGCTTGAAGCTGGACTTAGAAAAATTGAGGATCTCTTGACTTCGACTTGAAGTAGAAACTGAGTCTTCGTCGAACAGAGAACACAGATCGTCGAGCTCAGCACTAAGAATTATCTCACGATCGTCGAGCATAGAACTCCTTTCGTCGAGCTGAGTTCGACGAACGTCGAACTCACTTTACTTGGTCTTGAAAACTTGTTAGACTGGAGTCTCTGATGGTCTTGTTGAAAGCTGGTCCGTCTAGAGTTGAGCCTAAGGACTTGACCTAAACTCTAGGACACAAATTGACCCTGGCTATACATGATGGGTCACATCCTAAGTTAGTGAACCTAGCCCAAATCAACTAGGGATCCAACAATCTCCCCCTATTTGGGTGAGGTCACTAACAGAGACTCAAAATAGAAAAACAAAGCAAGAAAAGAGATACATCTGGCAGAGAATTATAACACATGCAACAGATATATATATACACAGCTTTGTTTAAACAGATAGTATAGTTTGAAAGACAAAAATAGACAGAAATTGAAATAACAAGAAAATTACTTCTTTGGCTTCTTCTGCTGAGGTTTGTCTTCTGTTTTCTTTTCTCCTGGATTCTGGAAAATAATTTCTCTCTTTGGATCTCGAGCTTGAGCTATTGTTATAGTCATGTCAGCTGCCCCAATAATATTCAATGATGTTGCTCTGGGGACAACTGCTTCTGGATGAAGTTTCATATAATCATAAACATTAAACAATTTGTTTCCTTTGTTAAACCTTTTCAGCTCCTCTTTTCTATACTTTTACATCGTTAATAATCCAGAGATATCTTTATCTTCAGCCTTGGCTTTATTTATCAATGATATACCAATCAGCTCTTGGTACCTAGCCATTCTTGCAGTATTAGCAGTTTCTGGATCTTCAAAAGGAATTGGAGGAGAGAGAGGTCTCTTTGGACTTTCAACTTTTTGAACTTCAAAACTTTGTTGATGCTGCTGCTACTGCTCATGCTGTTGAGTTTGACTTCCTGAGGAGGATGGCCTCTGTTGGCTGCTTCCAGAAGATCTCCCTGCTTGTCTCTGATATGTCTGTATAGGGGCAGATCTCTGGGAGCTAGAGCCACTGGCACCAGCTGCTGGAGGAGGAGGAGGAGGATCCTTCCTGTATCTGTGCACTGGAGGAGGGGAATATTTCCTGCTTCTCTTTCTATCTTTTTGTTGGTTCTTTGATAGCCACATCCATCCAGGCATCCCCTTGTATGGAGTTACATTATGCAGAATATAGTAAGGGGTGTCAGCATTGGGATTTGGCTTTGGAGCTGGAGGAGGAGGAGCCTTTCTCTTCTTTGAAAGCATCCTCTTTTTCTTAGTAGCAACATCTTCATCTGAGTCATCATCATCATCTTTTTCAGACTCAGAACCTTGAGGGATGTCATAAAGAGCATCCAAAGCTTTCAAAGCTTTATCAGAAATAATTGCTTTTTCTGGAGGAGGGGCAGAAGGTTCAGGAAAAGGGGTTTCAGCAATAAGAGAAGACGTAACTGTACAAGAATCAGAAATAAAAGAGACAGAGCTATCAGCTATTGCCTTATTCCCTTCTTCAATGTAAGCCTGAATAAGCTCATCTAAAGTAGGCATTAGAGAGTCATCCATAACAAAATCTGGTGCTGAAACTGGCACTGAAGTATCTTCTGGAATGACCTCTGAATTAGAAGCTGAGATGGAAGCTGAAGCTGAGACAGCAAAATTATCACAGAGTTGCTTAGCAACTGCTGGACTAGCTGGAGAGGTATATGGTATAATAGCCAAACATGGCTTAGTAAAATCAGCTGGAAGAGATTGCATATATACAGTATCAAAATTACTCAACAAAACAGACAAATTCACTGTGGGATTTAAATAGAAATCACCAACAGATGTTATTTGTGCAACTGACTCATCCAAATCAATGTCAGTATCCATAAATTGAATTAACTCAAGCATCTCAGAATCAAAATCTGTTAAAATTGCTGTATCCTCATCTGAATCTGCATCTGCTGGAGAGAGAACTGCTGCTGTGACTGTTGCTGCTGCTGTATCTACATCTGTTGCAACTTCATCACTGAGCATCTCCCCCTACCTGGGTTTAGGAGAACCTGGAGCCAGGCCCCCTAGATTAAGAGGGGACAGCAGATAGAAGAGAGATTTGGGCAGATAAAGAATTGATGGAGGTCACAAGAGGTGTAATGGCCTCTTGGATGAGAGATTGGATGAGAGGAGTGAGCAATGAGATGATGGTAGATTGATCAAATGGGGAAGGGGAAGAGGATGGAATAAAGGGTGGAATAATAGATGGAGGAGATGCATCTGGCATGATTGTGTTTGAGGGTATGATGTAAGATGGAATGGTGGATAAGTGTGGGGGAAGAGGAGACTTAGGAGGAGTAGGAATGTGAGTGTCCTGAGGTGAAGCTGGAGGAGTGGGTTGTTGATTAACTGGTAGAGGGGAAGATGGAGGTGGAGATGGAATGTTTGTGATGTCTAGAGGTGGAGATGAAGGAGGGGTAGGCACTGATGCTATAGATCACGGCAGTGAACCGGTCGCACAAGTAATATGAAATGGGCGAGTTTTCCCAAGTATCGATCTCTCAAGGAACACAGTAAGGTGGAGTTAATTTTGAGGAGGACTTGAGATTGAAGTCCTTAGGTCGGAGGTAACTAAGGGGGGTATTGATGTTTGCGGAAACAGAAAATAAAATGCTAACAACTACTCTTATGCAACGCCGCTATGCGATGCTTCGTCAGGCGGGATGGAAGACTAGTCGGGCTGCTATGCACCGAATCGCTAGGCGGATGGAAGAGTAGGCTCGCGGATGAGGTGGTGAGAATGGCAGAATGAGGGTCGTAAGCACATCTTCGCAACGCACGCCACTAGCAATTGCTAGCGCGGCAAGGGTGGATGGTGGTGGATGGATATATGGCGCAACTCAAGCAAATATAACGAAAACATACAATCACATAGACATAATTGTACACAACGTTTATAAACTAAGCATACTTCATCAATATAAATAAAGTTAAACACCAATATTCAACAATAAAGCAAGTACAAGTCAAGAGATCGACTGAATCCGGAGTCTTGCTGAGAATTCACGGTTGGAATCGTTGGGTTGTCATTCCGCGTCCAAGCTCGGTCCTCAACTGCTTCCGGGGTAGAGAAGGGCTGTCACCACCTTCCAATGGCCCGTCTTCTTCGTCTCACGATAGCGGACGAAGTTTGCTAGCTTTCCTTTGCTTGATGGCTATGGCATCAAAACTCTACTTGAAGCTCACGGATGAAGGAGAAGGCCGAGAGGAAGCTCCGGCTTGGATTTGGCGGTGAAAGCTTGCCCGGAGCACCTCCCTAGGGTGGAAGATGAAGGGGAACGGCGGAGAAGGCGGAAAACGGCGGAGGAAATGGGCGATCTGCGGATCTTCGTGTGGATCCTGGATTAGGGCGAGACCTGCACTATTTATAGAAAAGCAGAAATGAACAATGGGCACGATCACAGGCGCACGACCAGTGGTCGTGCGCGCTATGTCCTATGCTCGTGCGCACTGGCAGGGAATATCAGGAAGAAGAACTAGGATGATGCGTACGAGTAGTGGCGCACGACCAGTGGTCGTGCACACTAAGTCCAATTATCGTGCGATTACCCAGACGGGACTCCAGAAAAGAGTAATCAATGCACGCGATCAGTGGCACACGACCAGTGGTCGTGCGCAATATGTCCAGTGGTCGTGCGCTTACCCCAGGCTGATTCTAGAAAACGTAGAGTAGTGCGCACGATCAGGGGCGCACGACCAGTGGTCGTGCGCATTAGATCCCATGATCGTGCGCAATATTCCTGTTTCACAACCATCCCGGAACACGCACACGACCCCTAAATCGAAAGGAAAGACCATCACTAATCTGTGCAGACATTCCAGACAATAACAAAAAGGAGTACAGACTAAAAGAATAACACAAAACACAACCACGGGCATAAATGTGCACTTCCTATGGAAATAAAGACAGGATGAAATATATATGATAATGAACTAAAAGTGAAGTGCAACCGAGTGAAAACTAGCCCAGATGAGTCCGAAAATAGGTATATAAAGTGGACTCATCACACCCCCAGACTTAACTGTTTGCGTGTCCCGAGCAAACAAAATCTAAGCAGATAGGGAAAATTATTTAGCAAACAAGGAAATTGCGATACAGAGTACCATGCAAAGTCGCATGCTCGCGTGCGTAAAAATATAATAGAAGAAATTTCTAAGTATACAAAATAGTTTATACTTTTCACAATGCGTATCAAAATTTTATTACTACTCAAAAATGGAATCACGGTGAATCATTCGGTCACGCGTAGGGAGAAAGTAGACGAATCGCTAGGCGAGCATTGCCGAAGATCGGGGCTCCGGATAACCTCCAAAGGAATCCACCAATGTAGGTGACCATATGCTTGCCTTTTCGCATTCTCTCCACGGCACTGGTTTGGTTCACACACGAATCAGTAGGACTTTAGGTGAAGAGATGGGGCTTGGGTTTCGGTGAGGTAAACAAGGATAAACAAGAAGGCTATGCACCTAACCCAAAGGAGCTAGTATAAAAGGGAATCCATCAGCTAACCAAAATATATGCGGGTACACCACAACCCCAAAACTTTTAACAAATGGGTGTGTGCACCGCCTACTCCAAATATAATCACATTTCCAAAAAGATTTTTCAATTTAAACTTTTTCTTTTCACTTTTTTTTTCTTTTCTTTTTCTTTACAAATATTTTTCTTTCTCTTCATTTTATTTACACAATTCAGCAGATATAAACTTGGGAGCACTTCCACATTTTCACAATTAATAACACCACATCACATCCCAACATGAAAATATAAAACTATAAAGCTCAACTCGGGAGTGCGACTAGTGTTGGCTTGGAGGCTTTGGTGAAATCATGGTGGAGCTGAATCAAAAGGAGGGGTAGGCACAATAGGGCTAGCGAGGACAAGACGTTAGGAACGGTACAAAGCTCAACCGGGCCAAAATGATGGCCTACATCACGCTCATGCATGACTAACCTATACTCATGCTTCAAGAATAGCTTGGGGCAAGTTCTTAGCCAACGAGAAAGACTATCCATCCTCCAGACTCGAGTAATACAAAACTAACGTCCATCTACACACATCCCTAAGCTACCGTCGGATTTACACCGGATTCACCAAATTTTTAGTAGAATAAAAAGTATTTACGCAATTAGAAAAATATAAAACTAAAAGCATACAGAAAAATTAAATCTACTCCAATTTCTACACGAGACGAGAGCAGTTGACTAGAAACACAACAAGGCCAACATTTTACTCCGTCTCACAATCCTATGTCAGCACCATAATTTTCCCAAATCTAACAAAGAAATGAGTTTAACTCGCAGCATGCAAAAAGCTAAGCACGCGCTCATGTGGGTGCAGTGGTGTGTGATGCAATGAACTAAGCAAAATAAAACAATAAAGGCTTCTAGTATGCACATGAGATGTGTACGTGCAATAGGTAACAGATCTCTCCCCCAGACTTAAACTAAGCAAAACAGCATATAATAGAGAAATTAAAATCATAAAAGCTAAGGGAAGAGGTTACCCAATGCTCAGCTTGTGAGCATACCAGAAGACGCGTGGAAACCAAAGCAGGCCCGCCATACGAAGAATCAGAAACCTGCCAATGCAATTTTCCAAGAATACCTGCAGGGGTGAGCTCCGCAAAAACAAAACAAAATATACAAAAAGGAAATGCTAAAACTAAAAATAGACAAGAAAAATAAAATGCAGAAAATGAAAGATAAGTACTGGGGTTATTGTCATCCCAGCACGACTTATTCGACTACGAAAAAGTTCTAGCTAATGGGCCTATGAAAAGAAAAATGCACAGGTAACTATTCCAATATCCGTTTCGGTAACGGGTACCGATACGGTGATAGAGCAGTTACCCCTCTACCTAAATAGTAATACCTGCCCAACACAGGTAGAGGAAATAGGAAGTAGGATGAGGAGGAGGCCTGGTCCTCACTCATCTCACCACAAAACAAATCCTTGCCTAGCAAGGTATCGTCTATCACAGGCCTGCAGGAGGCGATGGCAATGGCATGAGCACAAAGCTCATCATCATCCCAACGTACCTATGGAGACTCATCCTGCACAGGCTCAGATAAAGAAGGGGGATCAAGTAATAAAAAAGAAGAAGAACTAAAATAATCAGAAATAGGGAGAGTGATCCCGGTATCACTCTCAGCAGGATCAAAGCAGAGATCATCGTCGGTATCATACGAGTCGTACCGAGGAGAATCTGAGAACTCGAGGTCTGCGGTGGTAAGAAGAACGGCCTCATCCAATAAGGAGGTGCAAACCTCCGCATCGGAAATAGGGTATTCCTCATCCCACTGGGGTGCGTAAAAATGTTCCGAAGATCCACTTTCTCCGTCGGAGACATAGGAATCATCATCCCACTTCGGCGCAACCTCGGGCACCGAATCTTCAACAAGTACGGCATCATCAACCGACTCACAAGAAAATGGAGTAGCACAATCCGGCAAAAATTGCGGAGGGGCAAGGCTGCTCTCAAAATCAAGCACTGAATGAGCAGGCCCCATCGCAAAATCATTCGCTGACGCCACCCCGTCGATGACCGGAACAATCTCATCGTCCCATATAGGAGTGTCCATGAGTTCCTGCTCCTCTTTTTGTTGGCTAACACCAGAGTGATCATCATCACTCGAGGGAAGCTCGTAAAAAGGGATCGAGGGACCCATGAAAGAGCTGTATGCGGCCAGAGATTCTTCAGTAATCTCAACGGGTAAAGAATGAGCAAAGTGCGTTATGTCAGTGTATGGGCCCTCAGAGGGAGAAGGCTTGCACAAATGAGGGCAATCCTTCAACATGTGGCCCATACCTTGACATAACAAACACCGAATGTAATGCTCGACATTCATAACAGCAATGACATCGATGGATCGGCGCAAAGTGTCAAGGATACGGCACTCAGCATCAGAATTCATCACGAACAAAAATAATTGCTGAAAAAGTGCTACACAGCTAAAATGAAAATAGCACGGATCTGCTATCTAAATCAAAAATCAGAAAAGGGCAAAAAGAAATAAGCAAAATAAAAATTCTAATAAACAAAGCAAATAAAAAAAATGATATGCACAAATGGAAAAGGGCTTCTATCTCTTATCTTCCTCTACAAAAACTCACACGACTGTGTTCCTCGGCAACGGCGCCTAAAACTTGATGCTATAGATCACGGCAGTGAACCGGTCGCACAAGTAATATAAAATGGGCGAGTTTTCCCAAGTATCGATCTCTCAAGGAACACAGTAAAGTGGAGTTAATTTTGAGGAGGACTTGAGATTGAAGTCCTTAGGTCGGAGGTAACTAAGGGGGTATTTATGTTTGCGGAAACAGAAAATAAAATGCTAACAACTACTCCTATGCAATGCCGCTATGCGATGCTTCGCCAGGCGGGATGGAAGACTAATCGGGCTGCTATGCACCGAATCGCTAGGCGGATGGAAGAGTAGGCTCGCGGATGAGGTGGTGAGAATGGCGGAATGAGGGTCGTAAGCACCTCTTCGCAACACACGCCACTAGCAATTGCTAGTGCGGCAAGGGTGGATGGTGGTGGATGGATATATGGCGCAACTCAAGCAAATATAACGAAAACATACAATCACATAGACATAATTGTACACAACGTTTACAAACTAAGCATACTTCATCAATATAAATAAAGTTAAACACCAATATTCAACAATAAAGCAAGTACAAGTCAAGAGATCGACCGAATCCGAAGTCTTGCTGAGGATTCACGGTTGGAATCGTCGGGTTGTCATTCCGCGTCCAAGCTCGGTCCTCAACTGCTTCCGGGGTAGAGAAGGGATGTCACCACCTTCCAATGGCCCGTCTTCTTCGTCTCACGATAGCGGACGAAGTTTGCTAGCTTTCCTTTGCTTGATGGCTATGGCGTCAAAACTCTACTTGAAGCTCACAGATGAAGGAGAAGGCCGAGAGGAAGCTCCGGCTTGGATTTGGCGGTGAAAGCTTGCCCGGAGCACCTCCCTAGGGTCGAAGATGAAGGGGAACGGCAGAGAAGGCGGAAAACGGCGGAGGAAATGGGCAATCTGCGGATCTTCGTGCGGATCCTGGATTAGGGCGAGACCTGCACTATTTATAGAAAAGCAGAAATGAACAATGCGCACGATCACAGGCGCACGACCAGTGGTCGTGTGCGCTATGTCCTATGCTCGTGCGCACTGGCAGGGAATATCAGGAAGAAGAACTGGGATAATGCGCACGAGTAGTGGCGCACGACCAGTAGTCGTGCGCACTAAGTCCAATGATCATGCGATTACCCAGACAGGACTCCAGAAAAGAGGAATCAATACATACGATTAGTGGCACACGACCAGTGGTCGTGCACAATATGTCCAGTGGTCGTGCGCTTACCCCAGGCTGATTCTAGAAAACGTAGAGTAGTGCGCACGATCAGGGGCGCACGACCAGTGGTCGTGCGCATTAGATCTCATGATCGTGCGCAGTATTCCTATTTCATAACCATCCCGGAACACGCACACGATCCCTGAATTGAAAGGAAAGACCATCACTAATCTGTGCAGACATTCCAGACAATAACAAAAAGGAGTACAGACTAAAAGAGTAACACAAAACACAACCACGGGCATAAATGTGCACTTCCTATGGAAATAAAGACAGGATGAAATATATATGATAATGAACTAAAAGTGAAGTGCAACCGAGTGAAAACTAGCCCAGATGAGTCTGAAAATAGGTATATAAAGTGGACTCATCAGGCACATGAGGAGGCTTCTTTGAAGGAAGGGGTGCTGGAAGAGATGATTGAGATGGAGGGACCTCTTCAGCAGGGAGGGGAGTGGCCTTTACAGCCCTTGTGCTCTCAGAAGGTGGGATGGAAGAGGAAGAACCCTTGGAGGGTTTGGAGATAGTCCTCTCCAACCTGCCAAACAGAGCGCATGTGAGGCGCTTGCTGTCATTTATGAAGATGGTCGGGGAGACCATACATTCAGCAGCCTTCTCTTGAAGAAAAACTCTCAAAATTCTACCAAAGCAGACTTCCTTCTTGTTGTTCTTCTTCCTTATCAATTCAAAGAAGATTGTGCCCTAGTTGACACGTATCTTATTCACCACGGTGCACATAACCAGAAATTGATGTCGGGTTATATAGTCATGCGCTGAGTGCTTTCCCATTAGCACTTTCCCTACAATGTCTGCCAGAAATTGGTAGGCGGCCGACAGTTGCTTCTTCAGCAGCTTGTTAGGGTTGCTACCTGAAAAACCCATTAGCTTTAACATATCATTGTATTCCTCAGAATCCATTTCCATATTGTCTTCTCCATTTACTAATCCAAATATCTCAGAAAGAACCGAGGGAGACAACGAAACAGCAGTACTCCATATATTTCCAGTCAAAACATCTTCTTCAGAAATTATAGATGTATAAACCCATTCTCTTATTTCAGTAGCATGTAGTTTAATGCGCCTGGTCATGAAATCCTTTAGATTAAGTTCTTCCAATAATTCCAAGATATACAGAAAGATGGGGTCAGAATGTTGAAAAGAATCGAAGTCCATATCGAATCCAGTATCAAATTTCATCGCAATCAAGGCTCCTGTAGGAATCGCCATTGATGACCTGCAAGAAAAACACAGAGATAAACGGCGATCAAGAGCAAAGGAACTGAAAGCGCGGGACGGAGGTCAAAGAAAACCTAGATATAAGATTTTCAGAATATGAATCGACAAACTCCGTTCCACGAAAAAGAGAAATTCTTCGAACTGAGCTCGACGAAATAAATTATAGACATATAATTCGTCGATCTCATCCAGAAGAATCGAACACAGTTCGTCGAACTCCGTTGGACGAAATGTCTTCTGAATCAAAGTTCGCCGATCTCCGGTCGACGAAAATTGTTTCCACACACAGATAATTCGTTGATCTCCGGTCGACGAGAATCTCTCAAACTTTCCCTAAGTCATTGAACTCCGTTCGATGAACTCTGGAAAATTCGTCGAATACAGACAGAAACTAGGTTAACTCTTCTCCATTAATCATGCCCAGTTGATTTATAAAGAATAGATGGGTTTTCTCATCCAATAGCTTGGTGAAAATGTCTGCTCCCTGTAAATCAGTAGGAATATGGATTAAGTTAATTTTCTTTTTGTCCACATTATCTCTAATGAAATGATGTCTTATTTCAATATGTTTAGTCCTAGAATGGTGAACTGGATTCTGTGCTATAGCAATAGCACTAGTATTATCACAAAATATAGTTGAATTATTTAAGTTGACACCATAGTCTAAGAGTTGGTTTTGTATCCATAACATCTATGAACAGCAGCTGCCAGCAGCCATGTATTCTGCTTCTGCAGTTGATGTAGACACAGATGTCTGCTTTTTACAAAACTAGGAGACAAGTCTCATACCTAGGAACTGGCAAGTTCCAGAGGTACTTTTCCTGTCCACTCTACATCCAGCATAGTCAGCATCTGAGTATCCAATTAACTCAAACTCTGACTCTACAGGATATCAGATTACTAGACTAGGGCAACTCTTTATATATCTCAAAATTCTTTTTAGGAAAATAAGGTATGATTCTTTAGGGTTCACTTGGAACCTAACACAAAGGCATATGGCAAACATTATATTAGGTCTGCTAGCTGTTAGGTAAAATAGGGATCCAACAATTGCTCTATAATTTTTCTGATCCACAGGTTTCCCTGCTGCATCAGAATCCACAACAGCATTTGTAGCCATAGGGGTTTTCATCCCTGAAGCATCACCCATCCCAAACTTTTTGATAAGCTCTTTAGCATACTTAGCTTGGGAGAGGAAGATACCATATGGGAGTTGCTTCACTTGGAGACCAAGGAAGTAGGAAAGCTCACCCATGCTACTCATCTCAAATTTAGAATGCATGAGGTCAGCAAACCTCTTGCACAATTTGGGATCAGTAGACCCAAAAATAATATCATCCACATATATTTGTACTAACAGTATTTGGTCCTTATGATGTCTAGTGAAAAGAGTTTTATCTATGGTCCCTCTTGTAAATTTATGCTCTAAAAGAAAGCTTGCTAAGATCTCATACCAAGCTCTTGGAGCTTGATTTAAACCATAGAGAGCTTTATGCAATTTAAAAACAAAAGAGGGTTGAGTTGGAGAGATAAAACCTGGAGGTTGTTCTACATAAACCTCTTCTTGAAGTACTCCATTCAGAAAAGCACTTTTGACATCCATTTGGTAGACCTTGAATCTCTTGTGAGCTGCATAGGCAAGGAATATTCTTATGGCCTCTAACCTTACAACAGGGGAAAAGGTTTGGTCATAATCAATTCCTTCCTCTTACCTGTAGCCTTGAGCAACAAGCCTAGCTTTGTTCCTCACTATGTTGCCTTGAGCATCCAACTTGTTCCTGTAGACCCTTTTGGTTCCAATAACTGGATAGTTATGGGGTCTTGGAACTAAATCTCAAACTCTACATATCTCAAACTGATTTAGTTCCTCTTGCATTGTAATGATCCAGTAGGGATCTTGCTCAGCTTCATGGATGGTGAGAGGTTCAATTTGAGAGAGAAAACAAGCATGCATTAAGTCTTGGTTGAGTTGATGTCTTGTCTGTACACCTGCTGAAATGTCCCCAATCACTTGGGATCTGGGGTGATCTCTAAGTGTGACAAGATCAGTTGGTGGAGTTGGTTGGGAAACAGCTTCTGTGTTTAATTTCTCTTGGGGAATGATACTAGTTGTTGAGGGAAGTTCAGCCACTTCCTCTTGACTTTCCTCTTCACTATCTGCAGCAATTTGTGGAGTAGGATGGTTTGATACCTCTTGGGTAAGGTTCAGTGCATCCATAGACTCACACAGTGGTGGAACCTGCAAAGAGCTTATGGTAAAAATCTCTTTCTCCTTGTATGACATGTTAGTCTCATCAAAAGATACATGAATAGATTCTTCAATTTTAAGAGTTGATTTATTATACACCCTATAAACTTTACTGATCATAGAGTATCCCAGAAACACTCCTTCATCAGCTTTAGCATGAAATTTTGCTATGTATTTCTTATCATTATTGTGAATGTAACAAATGTAACCAAAAACTTTAAGATAATATACTTTAGGTTTCTTCCCTTTGAGTAATTCATAGGGAGCCTTGCCCTTCAGCTTATGTATCAAACTTCTATTCAACACATAGTTGGAGGTGTTCACTGCCTCTGCCCAAAAGGATGGAGGAAGGTGAGCATCTGACAATAATGTAGTAGCATATTCAATAAGGGTTCTATTTTTCCTTTCAGCTACCCCATTTTGTTGAGGAGTTCTAGGAGTTGAGAAAGTGTGCCTGATCCCTTCACTCTGACAGAACTCTTGCATAAGAAGAGAATCAAACTCTGTCTCATGATCACTTCTGATTAGGGCAATGTGAGTATTGAACTCATTCTATATGCATTTGAGAAACTCTGTCAAACACTTAAAGTTATCAGACTTCTTCCTCAGAAAGAACAACCATGTGAATCTAGAGAAGTCATCTACAACTACTAAAGTATAAGATTTCCCTCATAAGCTTTGTATTGTAATGGGTCCAAAGAGATCCATGTGTAACAGATATAAAATCCTAGGTGAATCACTCTTATTAAGTGACTTGAAGCTATTTTTGGTTTGCTTGCCTAATTGACAAGCCCTGCAAAGTCCTTCCTTCTTGTAGGGGCCAGAAGGTAGTCCTCTAACAAGGTTGTCCTTGGATAGCCTAGTAATGGTTCTAAGGTTTATATATCCTAATCTTTTATGTCATAGTTCATTAGGTCTACAAATGGAATTGAACAAGCATATATCTACCTTAGTTGAAAGAAAATCCACAAGATAAATATTACCTTTCCTTTTACCTGTCAACACAATTGTGTTGTCCTCTAATTTGATTTTGCATGAGGATTTATTGAAGGTCACTTGGTAGCCTTTATCACACAGTTGACTGATGCTGATTAAGTTGTGCTTCAGTCCTTCCACATAAGCTACTTTCTTGAATGTGACTGAGCCAATCTGGGCTACACCATATCCTTTTGTTAGTCCAAAGTTTGAATCACCAAATATTACTTTGGGTCCAAGTTTGGCTTTGAAGGTTGTGAAATTCTCCTTGTTTCCTGTTATGTGCTTTGAGCACCCACTATCCAGATACCATTGCTGGTTTGATGTTGGATAGGTCTTCACCTGCACATAAAATAATTTATTTGTTTTTGACCCAGTTTACCTTGGGTCTAGGTTGATAGCCTTTAAATTCTGAAATAAAAGACATCTCAGGTTGACTCTTATAGCCTTTAGGATGATATCTCGTAGGAGGTATTATCCATTCAGTATAAGGGTTAAACCTCTAAGATGTAGGACCTCTAGGATTGAAGTTTGATTTACCTTTGAAAGATTTTTCAAAGCTCTGAGCTCTATTCGACGATCTCTAAGCTGAGTTCGACGATCTTGGGTCAGATCGTCGAGCTCCGTTCGAAGATCGATTATGCCAGAGTTCAGGGTTCAGAGATCGTCGACCTGAGTTCGACGATTTAGCCTGAGATCGTTGAGCTCCATTCAGCGATCGTCGAGCTCCGTTTGACAAACTCTGTTGAACTTTTGTTTTCTTAGGTAAATCAGAATTATTCCTAGCCACCTCTACAACTCCCTTACCTTTATCTAAGATAAACTTGATTGTGGTTGTTAACACTATAGGTTGGTTGGATGAAGCACCCCAGCCCAGTGTACCATTGAATCTTGAGTTCACTATGCTTGTGATGTCCATTAGTTTGATACTTCTCCCATTGAGGGATTCTTCAAACTTCTTGGCCTCTGATAGTTCACTTTTCAGTGAGGCTATCTGCTCCCTACAGCATTCCAACTCCTCAGAGAGTTTGAGGTTATCTGATTTTAAGCTGCTTTGTTCAGACAGTTGATTACTGAGAGAAATAATTTCTTTCTCAAATTTTAATAGGTCTAAGCAAAGTGCCTTAAATTCACATTTGAAGTCCTCTGAATTAAAATCAAATGAGTCTATTACCTGATCCTCTTCAGATTGAGTTTCTGATTCAGACTCTGACTCTTGTTCTGCATCAGTGTTGTGTTGAGAGGCATTAACAGCCATCATGCAGAACTCCTTTTCTTCAGCATCATCTTCATCATCACTTGAGCTGGATGAAGCTTCAGATTCTTCTTCTGTTTCACTCCATGTTTCAGCTACGAACCCCTTTCTGGTATGTTTGTTCTTGTTGGAGGGTTTGTTATTGCTGTTTTTCTTGAAGTCTTTGTCTCTTCTTCTTTCTTTCCTGTCCTTCTTGTCCTTATTCTGATTTTCTAGACAGTCAGACACAATGTGGCCTGGTTTCCTGCATCCAAAACAGATAATTTCTTTGTTATTGGACTTATCATACCTTGGCTTTTCATGCCCTCTGAATGACTTTTTCCTGAAGTCCTTCCTGGCTATTTTATAAAACCTTTGGCCAGTAAGCTTAGCAGCTCTTCATTGCCTGTAACCTTGTCTTCATGCTGATCTTCAATATCTTTGAATGCTATTGATTTCTCTTTTCTGATTGCAGGTGAAGCAGCCTTCTGCTCTTCTTCTCTGTTCTTGATGAGCAGCTCATAAGACTTGAGCTTGCCCAAAAGAGCCTCAGTGGTGATCTCATTTAGGCTTCTGGCATCCTTGATTGGCCAGATCCTTGAGTCCCAAGTGCTGGGGAAGCACATTATGATTTTGTCATTGAGTTCAGTCAATGAGATCTCCTTGTCCAAGGTTTGCAGTTCATTGACTATAAGACTGAGTCTGTTATACATATCAGCAACTGGCTCAGTTTCTCCTTTCTTAAAGTTCTCATACTGAGTTATGAGATGGGATCTTCTATCTTTCCTTTCATCCGTAGATCCTGATACTATTTCAGATAGTTTGTCCCATATCTCCTTTGCTGAGTTGTATTCAGCTACTTTTTGAAATATTTCATCAGACATAGTTTGTGCCAAAATGTTCATTGCTTTGGCATCTGGAACTTTCCAGTTTTTTGATTTCTGCATCTGTTCCTGAAGGAGGTGGAACAGCACTTGTACTTGTATTTTCTGGGGGTCTTGGACACACTGTCAAAACAGAATTAAAGATATCTTCATCAATAAAATTCATGTACAATCTTATCCTTGCCTTCCAAAGTGCAAACTTAGATAGATTGCACACTGGAGGTCTGGTGCTAGCATAATCTTTGTTTTGGGTCATGTTTTGTGAAGAAATAAATCTAATAACAGACTTAAAACAGATCTAACTAGAGGGATCTTTGGGTTCAGGTGTTAGCTTGTGCAACCACTAAGGTGTGGTATTTTAACCAACCTGGCTCTGATACCAATTGAAAGTGCAGGTTAGATCTGATATACTCTAGAGGGGGGGGGTGAATAGAGTATGGTGCTTACTAAAAAACTTTCTCACTAAAAACTTTTTACAACTTTTGTTGTATTCTTAAGTGAACAGGGAAGCAAATAAAATAAAGCAAGCACGGCAACTATCTAATCACAAAGCAATCACAGAGCACAGCCAAAAATAAAACAAAAGAAAAGAGCAACCAGATGACACAAGGAGCTATAGTGGTTCCCAAATCAATCTGGGTACATCCACTCTTCTACCACCCTAGGTAGGAATCCACTGCAGGATGAGTTGATCAGGTGTCCTGGGAACCAATGAGCTTTTGATAAGGTGCTCAAAAACCAAATCTCAAGTCTTTTGTAAGGAGACTTGCAACCAGAATAATTTTGAAGGGATTTAAAACCCTGTATAGGAATTGGAAGAAAGTGATAGTGTCTTCTCTATCAACAATCAAAGAGAAGACTTGTGGATTGATTGTAGAAGATCTTGCTCCCCCTAAGATCTTGAATTAGTCAGGAATGCTGGAGTACTGCTGTAACACCCCCTATCCGTCGTATAGCATATAGCATTAGGTCCGGCCGGGGCCCGACGCCATATACCACAGACAGACCGGGTGGTTACTTATGGAAACCAACCAACCAATCTCAACGTCCTACATAGAGCATTCTAGCGGAAGCAGTTTAAATAAGTTGTAAACAAGAACCCAGCTTTAGAGCACGAATGTCCACTATTACATAAATAGGAATGTATACAAAATACCCAAAAATCGGCCTTAAGGCCTTACAGAATGTTTCACTTGAATAATACATGATTTACAAACCTCGGCACGCAGGCCGGTCATACATGAATAAAACAGAAAACATTTCCACTTGGGCCTTCGAGGGCCAGCTTCGCAAAAAGGGCTTTAGCCCGCTATTGACCACTAGGTCCAGCTGCACCTGCAAGCAACAAACCACCGCACGGTGGCAAAACAAGGCAACGGTCAGCAATGCTGACCAAATTATAACGACCCCGCCCCCAACTCGGGGCGGCGATGCTCCTTCCCTGCATTTCATTAGCATAAGCGAGCAATGCATATAACCATAGCCATTTCATCACAGACGTTGGCTCGCACGGCCACACGCCCCGTGCACTCAGGGCACATTCTCGGTGAACCGGTCCATGTCGCGTCAACTTAAGCCACCAACATTCCGGACTCACCACCGCCACTTAGACGGCCATTCCTATGAGCAATTCGTCTTCCTGGCATTGGTCACGTCAATTTAAGCCATAGACCGCCGAAGACTCACATCTATGCCAACGGCGAGTGCCATGTAACTTTAGGTCTCTCTAACCCGAACGACATAGAGCGGGTACAGCTCCATCTAACCCGTGCTCACATCGCAACGACAATTTAAGCCATATGCGCGGGTCAAAATTTCACCGAGTCTCATTCTAACACAAGTCACATAACCCCGTTATGTTCAAGATGGCTCTCAGGCCACCAAGTTGGCAAGATCTCGTATCCGCCCAGTTTTCTGGGTGCACCTTTGGGTTAGTCCCCAAGGCTCCCTGCTGCAATCTACCGCGTAGAAAACCCGAAAAACACCCAATAGCACGGAGTATTCTCCGGCCTTATGCAATGCAACATCACCGATCCAGACTAACATGTCCTGGTAGGCTTCACACAAAAAATGCCTACGTCCGTTCTCGCATACGGACTCTAAACAACGGGGACTTTACATATCTACCCGAAGGAACGCCTCCAACTCTCCGCAAACTCGCGAGAGCGGGCTTCCTATGCTAAGAAAAGGAGCGATTCAAGCTCAAGATGAGGATCATTACCCTTGCATTCCTCTTTGGCGCCTTCGAAAAGTAATCGGATAAAAATCACCGCACTTGCGTTGCCTCCGTGGATCCGGAGTCGGCTTGCGATTCGGAGCTCCGAAGCTCCTCCAATGCCGGATCTAGCTCTTCTTCCTCCAAGGGCTCTCCTCTTTCTCCAAGGGCTCTCCTCTTTCTCCAAGGGTTTGGAGAGATGAAAAAGGTAAGAAAGAATGGATTTTTCTAAGTCAAACCCGGGTATATCCTCTCAGGAACCATCCCCAGCCGTCGGATCTCAACCTAAGAAAACGAGCGGCTTTGATTCGGGGCTGAAATGCCCAAACTGGGCCGAACACGGCCTGGCACACGCCCGTATCCAGGGCTGTGTGCCGCATTCGCCGTCAAAATCGAATCTTCTGAACCCTCACACGGGTATCGAACACGCCCGTATTCGAGCTGACACGCCCGTGTTCCAGCTGACACGGCCGTGTAGCCGGCCGTGTACCCCATGATTTTCTCCCGTTTTCAACCCGAGCACTGCACGGGTTCTAGGACACGCTGTAACGCCCCCGGTTTTTCTGTGTTTTGTTTGATTTTGGATTGGCGTTACGATGACGCATTTCCGGCCCTTCGTCGTTGTAGAGCGCGGTCCTAGCTCTGTAGGTTCCTTGTGTAGCCTGGTTGTAGCCAGTTGGCAAGTTTCCCCAGCTAGCCGGTGTCTGTTTTGGTGACTCGGTTGAGCCTCTTAGGGAAATGCTTGTGTTTTGGCTTCGGGAGGTGTTAGCCCGAGTGTTTGATCGTCGGATGTTGTTTTCGACCTCGTCGTTGTTTTCGTGGCTTGGTTGTTTAGCTACGGTGCGAGTTTTGGTCGAAATCCGAGATCGTTTGCCTTCGCGTCGTTTCGGCGTTGTTCTGTTAGCTGCATGTTTGTAATGTTTGTTGTGCTGTGCGTGGCATGTTGTGGCTGAGCTTGTAGGCCTTGTCTCTTTTGGCTAGGTATTAGCAGGTTTCTTTTTTGTGCAAGTTTGGGTGACACGGCCTGGGTCACGCCCGTGACCCAGGGCGTGTCGTGCTCGGGTAGAGCTCCCGTTTCTCCGGTCGACGAATTTTTCGTCCACGGGGTTTTTTGTAGGAACACGGCCGTGACACGGGCGTGTCACGGGCGTGTAACGGGCGTGTCCCCCTTCGGTTCGTCGAGCTGCGCTCGACGGTCGTCTGGCGGTGTTTAGTGAGAACACGGCCCTGTCACGGGCGTGTCGTGTCGAACACGGGCGTGACATTGTGGCGTGTCTCTCTGTTCGACGATCGGCGCTCCACGATCGTCGGGCGGTGTTCGAGTTGGTACACGGCCTGTGACACGGGCGTGTCACAGGGCGTGTCCCTGCGGAGATCGACTTTCGTCGAGTGGGTAGGTGCGTGAGTACACGCCCCGTGACACGGGCGTGTCGGGCCGTGTCACGGGCGTGTCTGGGGGGAGTGTCCCATGTTTTCGTCGAGTAGAGATCGACGTTCGTCGAGTGTGTGAGTACACGCCCCGTGACACGGGCGTGTCGGGCCGTGTCACGGGCGTGTCTTGGGCGTGTTCCGTACTTTTTCCTGAAATCGTCTTTTGTTGCCGTGAATTGTTTTTCCTCCTCATTTTTTCATCGTTCCCGAGTCTAGAGAGATTCCAGCGGAAGGGTTTTGAGAGGAGGCGGTGGTTGTTTTGGCCGGCGATTTCGGGAGGGTTAGAGCCCGTTTTTCTCGTGTGATAGCGGATTCGGCTTGCTCTCGGCTAGATCTTCCCTTCCATGTAAGTTTTTCTTGATTTAGGGTTCGATTCCAGGAATTTCTAAATATCTGATTTCTTTCTTCCCTCAAGTTTCAGCTTTGATCTTCTTGGTGGTCGATCTTGCCGCCGGAGCCAAACCGTGGTGCTGCTGTTGTTTGTTTTTCGTAGAGGTAGAGGCAAGTGGCCCCTTGCCCTTGCCAAATTTATTTCTAACCCATGATCTTTTTATTTCTTCTGCAAAGCTCTGTTCTCTTTGTCCTTTTTCCTCCCTAGGGCAGCAGGTTAAGTTATTTCATCAAGCTTCTAATCAAGTGCTGATCCTTTATTTTCTTTTCTGGAATTTTAATTCAATGATCTCTTTTTGTCGGATGTTTAGTGTCCAGTGGGTAGCTAGAGTTAGGGTGAGGTTGCTGTTAGTTACAGTTTAGGGTTAGCTGCGGTAGCTCCGAGTAGTTAGGACGGAACGGAGGGTTGGGATTAAGTCTCCAACTCTCTGTTTTCGCGCATGAGAGGGCTTAAGCTGCGATTTTAGCAAGACTTACGTTTACCCTAAGTGGTAAGCGAGGACAGCGTCGAGTGAGCCGAGCTCACTCAACGCCGTCACTCAGCATAGGACTTGCGGCTAAGTATTTTTAGGCGTCCGGTGAGTGGAGTTTACTCAACGCTGCGTCGAGTGGGCTCGACATTTCTGTCTTGAGTTCTTGTGTACCTTAGGATTGTTAGTGTGACTTTTCCCTTCCTTTAGGGGGTGGTATTGGGTGTTCGGCAAATTTTTGCTTGCCGACTCTTGGGTTGTGGCAGGTGGTGCATGTTTAGTGGACTCTAAGAGGGGTGGATTTTGATGTGGAGAGCTGTGGCCACGACCTGTTTGCCCTGGTTTGGGTTGGTGTGGGACCCTAAAGCTTCCACTGGCGACCCCTTAGCCCTTTTTGGATCTGATTCTGGTTATGTATTCAGATCCATGTTTTTTTTTGACCACTGCCACTTACCCACGTATTAGGAATGTTAGACTCTTTTGTGGAGCATGTTGCTTTTGTTGCTCTCACTTGGTGTGCTTTGCTGTGCTTTAGACAGTGCTCTTTTCTTACTGTCATGCTCTTTCTTTTGCTTATAGCAGCTTGTTGTCGGGGTGGTAAACCCTTCTTTTTTGCTCTTAACTCTAATGCTTTATTTACACTTTTGATTATTCCCTCGCTGAGGTGTTCTTTTCTTGAATGCCTCAGGTCCAGGTTGCAGCCGGTTCAGCGGCTAGTTCTTTTGGAGGGGCTGGTTTGTGGCCTCTTGGGTAGCTGAGACAGCTGATCTCGATTTTGTGAGGTAGTTCTTTACTTTTCTGTATAGACATACATACTCACCAGTGGGTTCGTGTCAGGTTGTTGGCGCCCACTGGTGGCTTCTTGCGATGCTGGGTATGAACTTAAACTGCTGTTTTTGCCTTTTAGTGGTTGTTTACTTGCTTCTGGGAAGGATTTTTGCTAGGTTGCATGTTAGATATTTTAAACCCTAAAAGCATTATTATATGTATATCACGCATAGCATAATTATAAAACAAAGTCACTATATTTCCTTAGCGTAAAAAGATTACCTTTTTATATCTATTATATTCACTTTAGAGTTGTGCATACCATGAGTTGTCCCTCGGGGACACTTATGCTCACTAGGGTGTCAACTTAATTGAACCAAACTATTTTCTGCTACGTATACTTATACTTTTAACTGTGGACTAGCTGATCCACCGTGCCGAGGGATACGGCCTTTCAACATAACTGCTTTTCTTTCATAATTAATCAACGTTTTTCCCTTAATCTAAGGTCTGGAGTTTTGCCTGAGCGCGTGCAGTTATCCCCTGCACGACGTGGCATCACGACACGTGTTTTCTCTTGCTCTGATACGATTTTATCGTTGAGAAAATGCGGGTCGTGACAGTTGGTATCAGAGCCAGGTTGCTTGACAAATGGTCGGGCAACCTTTCCCTTGTTTGCATTAGTGGTTAGCGTCATACCATACACACACCGATATGTCATCAGCACGTCTTGGCTAAAGCACGAACACTACACTCATGAGCATAAAGAAGTATACGGGGCATATTATGTAGTATGGGATGCATAATATGTGTTTGTATATGGATCCACCATAGGAGTCAACATGTGAGGGTTATGTAGTATGGGATGCATAACCTCACCACATGAATGCGGCTAGCACGTTTTCTTTTTTCGTTGCATGGGAATGTTATGTAGTATGGGATGCATAACATTTTCATGTGTACGCCGCCCATGGCATGCATTAAGGCCTTTTTTTAGAATGCATAGCACATCATGCATAGCATAACATTTCATAAGAACAACGTGTTAAGCTAAAGATTTGCAAGATGACATATGTACACACATGGTTTTGAGTCAAAAAGAATACAAATACATGCATTCACGGTTTAGGCACCTGAGTTAGTGTGATGGTGGTGAACCATCTTAGGTTAAGCATAACATCATCATGATAAAACAACTCCCAGAGCAAGTTTTGCAGTTGAAGTTCATATTTAAGTGTGTTTGACTGTACCAGGTAGTTTTGTTCTAGCTGTTGGGCTAAGTTTCGTCTAAAGCTTGTGCGATTATAGGATGGCGAGACGTCCCGCAACGAGGTCGACGCCCCAATCCGAGGGTGAGACGTCAGGAGCGCAGAGCGAGGCGTTGGTAGAAAACCTGCGGCAGAGTAATGAGACCCTATCGAGGCAGGTGGTGGCTATGCAGGCTCAGATTCAGTCCCTGGTGGCCGTGGTGGCGGGACAGGCCCCGAGAGTTCCGGACCCCGCTGAGGGGGTAGCTGTTCCTGCCCCTCCTGCTCCTCCCGTGCCTTTGGTTGTGGTGCCCCCGGAGATGGCGTTTATATCCCAGTTTCAGCGACTGAGACCCCCTACTTATGATGGGCAAGCAGATTTCATGATTTTGGATGACTGGCTGATTACTATTAAGGAGATGTTCTCTTATTCGGGGATTTAGGATGATCAGAGAGTGATGCTCGCTGCCTACCAGCTCAAGGGCTTAGCGAAGAATTGGTGGTTGAGGGAGAAGGAGAGCTTGGTGGCAGGATGCTCTTGGGAGTCATTTAAAGGGATGATGTTGAGTAAGTTTTTGCCTTCAGTCGAAAGGGACCGGCTGATGAATGACTTTCTCCATTTGAAGCAGAGGAAACTCACGGTCAGTGAGTATGAGATTGAGTTCAGTAAGTTGAGTCGGTTTGCTCCTGGTCTGGTGAGTGTTGAAGCAGACCGAGTTAAGCAATTTCTGGGTGGACTAAGAAGCGACATTCAGCAGTTAGCGAATGCCTACGGTGCAGTCAGTTATGCCAGCGTGGTTGAAGCTGCCTTGAGGGTTGAGGCCATTGAGAATGCCAAGAATAGAGGTCAGCAGTTGTGGAAGGATAAGCGAAAGTCCGGTGGAGGGAAGAGCCCTCAGGAACCCGATGCGGTCTCGAGAAAGAGGAGCAAAGAGGTTTGTAGTTTCTGTGGCCGACCAGGCCACCCCTTTGAGAAGTGTTTCAAAAGGTTTGGAGCGCAGAAGAAGGAACAGGTGCACGCAATTCAGGGTGCTCCCAGAGGAGACTTGGTGTGTGCCTTGTGTGGAAGGAAGGGGCATGAGGCTGCCCGTTGCTGGTCGAGAGATAAAGTCTGTTTTCAGTGTGGGCAGAAGGGTCATCTCAAGACAAAGTGCCCACAGTCCCAGCCTATTCTGCAGCCAGTACCCCTCCAGGCTTTGCCACCACCTCAGCAATTGGATAGAGGAAAGAGGAAGCTGAATGTGCTTTCGGCAGACGAAGCGCAGACTTCGACCCAGGTTATCTCAGGTTTGATTTCTCCTCAGTCGTTTCGTTATGCTCCCTTCGTGGTTGTAGTTTCCGTTTTAGCATTTGTTTCCTTAGATGCGTGCGCTATTTGTAGGACGATTTAAGGTAAAGAACCGCTGGGCGCGCGTTCTCTTCGATTCAGGCGCTACCCACTCGTTTGTGGCTAGAGCCTTCGTGGAGCGGTTCAGTTTGGGACTAGATCGTGTTGGTGGTGCCTTTTGCATTAAGTTCCCCTCCGGTGACTCTGTGGTTACGGACCTGGGTGTCCTTGATTGTCTGATTTTGTTGGGGGATTTTCTAGACAAGGCAGATCTGAAGGTGATTGACCTGGAGGACTTCGATGTTATCTTGGGCATGGACTGGTTGTCAAGGTACGATGCTGTGATCCAGTGCAAGGGTAAGCGCTTGGACTTCGTCAAGGACAACGGTCAGCCAGGGAGCGTTTATGGGTATTCTCTCCAGGAGTCTCCAGTCATTTCTGCGGTGCGTGCTCGGAAGTTGCTTGATTCTGGTTGTTCTGCCTGTGTGGTCTCTCTGGTAGGGGCTGTTGTTAGAGTGCCGTGTTTGCAAGAGATCCCTGTGGTGTGTGACTTCTCTGATGTGTTTCCTGATGATCTTCCCGGTCTTCCACCCGATCGAGATGTCGAGTTTGCTATAGATTTGGAGCCAGGCACGCGTCCTATTGCCAAGGCGCCGTACCGGATGGCCCCGCGAGAGATGGAAGAGCTGCGAATTCAGCTGGATGAGATGTTGGCAAAAGGGTTCATTAGGCCGAGTTCTTCACCATGGGGTGCTCCAGTGCTGTTCGTTAAAAAGAAGGATGGGTCGATGAGGCTATGCATCGACTATAGAGAACTGAACAAGGTTACTATTAAGAACAGGTACCCTTTGCCTCGGATTGACGATCTGTTTGACCAACTGCGTGGTAGTGCCGTGTTTTCCAAGATAGATCTTCGATCGGGCTATCACCAGTTGAGGATTCGGGAGTCAGATGTTCCGCGGACGGCGTTCCGCTCTCGTCATGGGCATTTTGAGTTTTTAGTTATGTCATTTGGTTTGACTAATGCGCCCTCAGCTTTTATGGATCTGATGAACAGAGTTTTCAAGGACTTCCTGGATAAGTTTGTGATTGTCTTTATAGATGACGTTTTGGTATATTCTAAGAATGCGGAGGAGCATGATCGGCATTTGCGACTGGTCTTGGCGACTCTGAGAGACCATAAGCTATACGCCAAGCTGAACAAGTGCGAATTTTGGTTGCCTCAAGTTTTCTCGGCCACGTGGTGAATAAGGAGGGAATATCGGTGGACCCAGAAAAGATCGTTGCTGTTATGGAATGGGCGAGGCCTGTTACTCCCAAAGAGATCAGAAGCTTCTTGGGCTTGGCTGGTTATTATAGGAGATTTGTAGAGGGATTCTCTACTTTGTCTGCGCCGTTGACCAGGTTGACGCAGAAGAATGCAGCCTTCATATGGGATGACAAGTGTGAGGAGGCTTTTGAGGAATTAAAAAGAAGGTTGTGTTCAGCTCCAGTTTTGTCTTTACCTACTGAAGATTGTGAGTATGATATATATGTGGACGCGTCGCACGTCGGACTGGGCTGCGTTTTGATGCAGGGAGGGAAGGTGATTGCGTACGGGTCGAGGCAGCTAAAGACTCATGAGAGGAATTACCCTACGCATGACCTGGAGTTTGCAGCTGTGATCTATGCGTTGAAATTATGGAGGCATTTGCTGTATGGCGCGCAGTGTAAGATTTTCACAGATCATAAGAGTTTGAAATATGTCTTCACTCGGAAAGAGTTGAATCTGCGCCAGCGGCGGTGGTTGGAGTACGTGGCCGACTATGATGTTGAAATCCAGTATCATCCGGGTAGGGCGAATGTGGTGGCCGATGCCCTAAGTCGGAAGTCAGGAAAGATTTTCAATCTCTCCGCCGAGCGTCTCGTGGAAGAGTTTCTTTTGATGGACATTTCAGTGGGAAGCTGCGATTCGCAGAGTAGCTTGGCAGTGGCAGAACCTTCGTGGATTGCGCTTACGCGACTGCATTAGAAAGATGATCCCGATCTTTTGCATTTGTACCTTCGAGCTGAGAAAGGTGAATTACCAGATTTCTCTATAGATGATGCGGGTACCTTGAAGTATCGTGGCAGGTTTTGCATTCCTGCAATTGGAGATATCCGGAATATGGTGTGCAGAGAAGCCCACGGATCTAGTGTTGTCTACCATCCAGGGTCTACCAAAATGTTTCATGATTTAAAGCAGATCGCGTGGTGGTATGGGATGAAGAAGGACGTAGCCAGATTTGTTTCTGAATGCTTCACTTGCAGGCGTGTGAAGGCCGACCATGGGAGGCCTGGTGGCAAGCTAACCCCCTTAGAGATTCCGATGTGGAAGTGGGAGAGTATCTCGATGGATTTCATCACAGGCTTACCGAGATATCCTAAAGGGCATGATTCGGTTTGGGTGATCGTAGACAGATTTACGAAGAGTGCTCACTTCGTACCTTTTAAGATCGATTATCCGATGAGGAAGATAGCCGAGCTGTATTTGGATGAGGTTATTAGATTGCATAGTGTACCCGTGAGCATCATATCGGATCGAGACTCCAGGTTTACGTCTCGTTTTTGGAAGAGCCTTCAAGAAGGGTTGGGTACAGATTTGAGATATTCCACAGCCTATCATCCCCAGACCAATGGTCAGACGGAGCGAGTAAATCAGATTGTGGAAGATATGATCCGATGCTATGTTCTGGAGCATGGAGGAGCGTGGGATGAGCGCTTGCGGCTTATGGAATTTGCGTATAACAACAGTTATCAAGAAAGCTTGCAAATGGCTCCTTTCGAAGCTTTGTATGGGAGGCGCTGCAGGACTCCCTTGTTTTGGGCTGAGGTTGGCGAGAGACCTTTGTTGGGTCCAGAAGCACTCGAGGAAATGGAAACTGCTGTGAAGCTTATTCGGGAAAAGCTTCGGATAGCCCAGGAGAGATATGAGAAAAATGCCAATCGGCGTAGATCGGATTTGGAATTTTTGGTGGGGGACTCAGTGTTCTTAAAGGTCTCCCCATTCATCGGAGTCAAGCGTTTTGGCAAGAGCAGGAAGTTAGACCCGAGGTTCGTGGGGCCGTTTCCGATTGTTGAGCGGATTGGGATATCAGCTTATAGGCTGGCGTTGCCCGCAAATTTCCCTGCCGTGCATGATGTCTTCCACGTCAGTCAGTTGCGGAAATGTGTATCGAATGGCAGGCAGGTTTTGGATTCTGTGCCTCAGTTGGAGCCGAATCTTTCTTATGTGGAGGTGCCTGTCCGCATTCTGGATTCTCAGGTTCGTGCGCTGCGGAAGAAGTCTATTCCGATGGTTAAAGTTTTATGGAGGAATCAGGATGTAGAAAGCGCGACTTGGGAGTTGGAGTCGGCTATGAGGGAGGCTCACCCTCACCTGTTTCCATGAGCTTGTGCCTGGTATGTTTTGTTTTATTTATGATTATATAGCCCTTTCCTGGCTCTTTCTCTCTCCTTCTTCTTAGGAGTGTTGTGAGTAAAGTTTCGAGGCGAAACTTCCTTTTAGGGGGAGTGGCTGTAACGCCCCCGGTTTTTCTGTGTTTTGTTTGATTTTGGATTGGCGTTACGATGACGCATTTCCGGCCCTTCGTCGTTGTAGAGCGCGGTCCTAGCTCTGTAGGTTCCTTGTGTAGCCTGGTTGTAGCCAGTTGGCAAGTTTCCCCAGCTAGCCGGTGTATGTTTTGGTGACTCGGTTGAGTCTCTTAGGGAAATGCTTGCGTTTTGGCTTCGGGAGGTGTTAGCCCGAGTGTTCGATCGTCGGATGTTGTTTTCGACCTCGTCGTTGTTTTCGTGGCTTGGTTGTTTAGCTAAGGTGCGAGTTTTGGTCGAAATCCGAGATCGTTTGCCTTCGCGTCGTTTCGGCGTTGTTCTGTTAGCTGCATGTTTGTAATGTTTGCTGTGCTGTGCGTGGCATGTTGTGGCTGAGCTTGTAGGCAGGTGCCTTGTCTCTTGTTGGCTAGGTATTAGCAGGTTTCTTTTCTGTGCAAGTTTGGGTGACACGGCCTGGGTCACGCCCGTGACCCAGGGCGTGTCGTGCTCGGGTAGAGCTCCCGTTTCTCCGGTCGATGAATTTTTCGTCCACGGGGTTTTTTGTAGGAACACGGCCGTGACACGGGCGTGTCACGGGCGTGTCCCCCTTCGGTTCGTCGAGCTGCGCTCGACGGTCGTCTGGCGGTGTTTAGTGAGAACACGGCCCTGTCACGGGCGTATCGTGTCGAACACGGGCGTGACATTGGGGCGTGTCTCTCTGTTCGACGATCGGCGCTCCACGATCGTCGGGCGGTGTTCGAGTTGGTACACGGCCTGTGACACGGGCGTGTCACAGGGCGTGTCCCTGCGGAGATCGACTTTCGTCGAGTGGGTAGGTGCGTGAGTACACGCCCCGTGACACGGGCGTGTCGGGCCGTGTCACGGGCGTGTCTGGGGGGCGTGTCCCGTGTTTTCGTCGAGTAGAGATCGACGTTCGTCGAGTGTGTGAGTACACGCCCCGTGACACGGGCGTGTCGGGCCGTGTCACGGGCGTGTCTTGGGCGTGTTCCGTACTTTTTCCTGAAATCGTCTTTTGTTGCCGTGAATTGTTTTTCCTCCTCATTTTTTCATCGTTCCCGAGTCTGGAGAGATTCCAGCGGGAGGGTTTTGAGAGGAGGCGGTGGTTGTTTTGGCCGGCGATTTCGGGAGCGTTAGAGCCCATTTTTCTCGTGTGATAGCGGATTCGGCTTGCTCTCGGCTAGATCTTCCCTTCCATGTAAGTTTTTCTTGATTTAGGGTTCGATTCCAGGAATTTCTAAATATCTGATTTCTTTCTTCCCTCAAGTTTCAGCTTTGATCTTCTTGGTGGTCGATCTTGCCGCCGGAGCCAAACCGTGGTGCTGCTGTTGTTTGTTTTTCGTAGAGGTAGAGGCAAGTGGCCCCTTGCCCTTGCCAAATTTATTTCTAACCCATGATCTTTTTATTTCTTCTGCAAAGCTCTGTTCTCTTTGTCCTTTTTCCTCCCTAGGGCAGCAGGTTAAGTTATTTCATCAAGCTTCTAATCAAGTGCTGATCCTTTATTTTCTTTTCTGGAATTTTAATTCAATGATCTCTTTTTGTCGGATGTTTAGTGTCCAGTGGGTAGCTAGAGTTAGGGTGAGGTTGCTGTTAGTTACAGTTTAGGGTTAGCTGCGGTAGCTCCGAGTAGTTAGGACGGAACGGAGGGTTGGGATTAAGTCTCCAACTCTCTGTTTTCGCGCATGAGAGGGCTTAAGCTGCGATTTTAGCAAGACTTACGTTTACCCTAAGTGGAAAGCGAGGACAGCGTCGAGTGAGCCGAGCTCACTCAACGTCGTCACTCAGCATAGGACTTGCGGCTAAGTATTTTTAGGCGTCCGGTGAGTGGAGTTTACTCAACGCTGCGTCGAGTGGGCTCGACATTTCTGTCTTGAGTTCTTGTGTACCTTAGGATTGTTAGTGTGACTTTTCCCTTCCTTTAGGGGGTGGTATTGGGTGTTCGGCAAATTTTTGCTTGCCGACTCTTGGGTTGTGGCAGGTGGTGCATGTTTAGTGGCCTCTAAGAGGGGTGGATTTTGATGTGGAGAGCTGTGGCCACGACCTGTTTGCCCTGGTTTGGGTTGGTGTGGGACCCTAAAGCTTCCACTGGCGACCCCTTAGCCCTTTTTGGATCTGATTCTGGTTATGTATTCAGATCCATGTTTTTTTTTGACCACTGCCACTTACCCACGTATTAGGAATGTTAGACTCTTTTGTGGAGCATGTTGCTTTTGTTGCTCTCACTTGGTGTGCTTTGCTGTGCTTTAGACAGTGCTCTTTTCTTACTGTCATGCTCTTTCTTTTGCTTATAGCAGCTTGTTGTCGGGGTGGTAAACCCTTCTTTTTTGCTCTTAACTCTAATGCTTTATTTACACTTTTGATTATTCCCTCGCTGAGGTGTTCTTTTCTTGAATGCCTCAGGTCCAGGTTGCAGCCGGTTCAGCGGCTAGTTCTTTTGGAGGGGCTGGTTTGTGGCCTCTTGGGTAGCTGAGACAGCTGATCTCGATTTTGTGAGGTAGTTCTTTACTTTTCTGTATAGACATACATACTCACCAGTGGGTTCGTGTCAGGTTGTTGGCGCCCACTGGTGGCTTCTTGCGATGCTGGGTATGAACTTAAACTGCTGTTTTGCCTTTTAGTGGTTGTTTACTTGCTTCTGGGAAGGATTTTTGCTAGGTTGCATGTTAGATATTTTAAACCCTAAAAGCATTATTATATGTATATCACGCATAGCATAATTATAAAACAAAGTCACTATATTTCCTTAGCGTAAAAAGATTACCTTTTTATATCTATTATATTCACTTTAGAGTTGTGCATACCATGAGTTGTCCCTCGGGGACACTTATGCTCACTAGGGTGTCAACTTAATTGAACCAAACTATTTTCTGCTGCGTATACTTATACTTTTAACTGTGGACTAGTTGATCCACCGTGCCGAGGGATACGGACTTTCAACATAACTGCTTTTCTTTCATAATTAATCAACGTTTTTCCCTTAATCTAAGGTCTGGAGTTTTGCCTGAGCGCGTGCAGTTATCCCCTGCACGACGTGGCATCACGGCACGTGTTTTCTCTTGCTCTGATACGATTTTATCGTTGAGAAAATGCGGGTCGTGACAGTTGGTATCAGAGCCAGGTTGCTTGACAAATGGTCGGGCAACCTTTCCCTTGTTTGCATTAGTGGTTAGCGTCATACCATACACACACCGATATGTCATCAGCACGTCTTGGCTAAAGCACGAACACTACACTCATGAGCATAAAGAAGTATACGGGGCATATTATGTAGTATGGGATGCATAATATGTGTTTGTATATGGATCCACCATAAGAGGCAACATGTGAGGGTTATGTAGTATGGGATGCATAACCTCACCACATGAATGCGGCTAGCACGTTTTCTTTTTTCGTTGCATGGGAATGTTATGTAGTATGGGATGCATAACATTTTCATGTGTACGCCGCCCATGGCATGCATTAAGGCCTTTTTTTTAGAATGTATAGCACATCATGCATAGCATAACATTTCATAAGCACAACGTGTTAAGCTAAAGATTTGCAAGATGACATATGTACACACATGGTTTTGAGTCAAAAAGAATACAAATACATGCATTCATGGTTTAGGCACCTGAGTTAGTGTGATGGTGGTGAACCATCTTAGGTTAAGCATAACATCATCATGATAAAACAACTCCCAGAGCAAGTTTTGCAGTTGAAGTTCATATTTAAGTGTGTTTGACTGTACCAGGTAGTTTTGTTCTAGCTGTTGGGCTAAGTTTCGTCTAAAGCTTGTGCGATTATAGGATGGCGAGACGTCCCGCAACGAGGTCGACGCCCCAATCCGAGGGTGAGACGTCAGGAGCGCAGAGCGAGGCGTTGGTAGAAAACCTGCGGCAGAGTAATGAGACCCTATCGAGGCAGGTGGTGGCTATGCAGGCTCAGATTCAGTCCCTGGTGGCCGTGGTGGCGGGACAGGCCCCGAGAGTTCCGGACCCCGCTGAGGGGGTAGCTGTTCCTGCCCCTCCTGCTCCTCCCGTGCCTTTGGTTGTGGTGCCCCCGGAGATGGCGTTTATATCCCAGTTTCAGCGACTGAGACCCCCTACTTATGATGGGCAAGCAGATTTCATGATTTTGGATGACTGGCTGATTACTATTAAGGAGATGTTCTCTTATTCGGGGATTTAGGATGATCAGAGAGTGATGCTCGCTGCCTACCAGCTCAAGGGCTTAGCGAAGAATTGGTGGTTGAGGGAGAAGGAGAGCTTGGTGGCAGGATGCTCTTGGGAGTCATTTAAAGGGATGCTGTTGAGTAAGTTTTTGCCTTCAGTCGAAAGGGACCGGCTGATGAATGACTTTCTCCATTTGAAGCAGAGGAAACTCACGGTCAGTGAGTATGAGATTGAGTTCAGTAAGTTGAGTCGGTTTGCTCCTGGTCTGGTGAGTGTTGAAGCAGACCGAGTTAAGCGATTTCTGGGTGGACTAAGAAGCGACATTCAGCAGTTAGCGAATGCCTACGGTGCAGTCAGTTATGCCAGCGTGGTCGAAGCTGCCTTGAGGGTTGAGGCCATTGAGAATGCCAAGAATAGAGGTCAGCAGTTGTGGAAGGATAAGCGAAAGTCCGGTGGAGGGAAGAGCCCTCAGGAACCCGATGCGGTCTCGAGAAAGAGGAGCAAAGAGGTTTGTAGTTTCTGTGGCCGACCAGGCCACCCCTTTGAGAAGTGTTTCAAAAGGTTTGGAGCGCAGAAGAAGGAACAGGTGCACGCAATTCAGGGTGCTCCCAGAGGAGACTTGGTGTGTGCCTTGTGTGGAAGGAAGGGGCATTAGGCTGCCCGTTGCTGGTCGAGAGATAAAGTCTGTTTTCAGTGTGGGCAGAAGGGTCATCTCAAGACAAAGTGCCCACAGTCCCAGCCTATTCTGCAGCCAGTACCCCTCCAGGCTTTGCCACCGCCTCAGCAATTGGATAGAGGAAAGGGGAAGCTGAATGTGCTTTCGGCAGACGAAGCGCAGACTTCGACCCAGGTTATCTCAGGTTTGATTTCTCCTCAGTCGTTTCGTTATGCTCCCTTCGTGGTTGTAGTTTCCGTTTTAGCATTTGTTTCCTTAGATGCGTGCGCTATTTGTAGGACGATTTAAGGTAAAGAACCGCTGGGCGCGCGTTCTCTTCGATTCAGGCGCTACCCACTCGTTTGTGGCTAGAGCCTTCGTGGAGCGGTTCAGTTTGGGCCTAGATCGTGTTGGTGGTGCCTTTTGCATTAAGTTCCCCTCCGGTGACTCTGTGGTTACGGACCTGGGTGTCCTTGATTGTCCGATTTTGTTGGGGGATTTTCTAGCCAAGGCAGATCTGAAGGTGATTGACCTGGAGGACTTCGATGTTATCTTGGGCATGGACTGGTTGTCAAGGTACGATGCTGTGATCCAGTGCAAGGGTAAGCGCTTGGACTTCGTCAAGGACAACGGTCAGCCAGGGAGCGTTTATGGGTATTCTCTCCAGGAGTCTCCAGTCATTTCTGCGGTGCGTGCTCGGAAGTTGCTTGATTCTAGTTGTTCTGCCTGTGTGGTCTCTCTGGTAGGGGCTGTTGTTAGAGTGCCGTGTTTGCAAGAGATCCCTGTGGTGTGTGACTTCTCCGATGTGTTTCCTGATGATCTTCCCGGTCTTCCACCCGATCGAGATGTCGAGTTTGCTATAGATTTGGAGCCAGGCACGCGTCCTATTGCCAAGGCGCCGTACCGGATGGCCACGCGAGAGCTGGAAGAGCTGCGAATTAGCTGGATGAGATGTTGGCAAAAGGGTTCATTAGGCCGAGTTCTTCACCATGGGGTGCTCCAGTGCTGTTCGTTAAAAAGAAGGATGGGTCGATGAGGCTATGCATCGACTATAGAGAACTGAACAAGGTTACTATTAAGAATAGGTACCCTTTGCCTCGGATTGACGATCTGTTTGACCAACTGCGTGGTAGTGCCGTGTTTTCCAAGATAGATCTTCGATCGGGCTATCACCAGTTGAGGATTCGGGAGTCAGATGTTCCGCGGACGGCGTTCCGCTCTCGTCATGGGCATTTTGAGTTTTTAGTTATGTCATTTGGTTTGACTAATGCGCCCTCAGCTTTTATGGATCTGATGAACAGAGTTTTCAAGGACTTCCTGGATAAGTTTGTGATTGTCTTTATAGATGACGTTTTGGTATATTCTAAGAATGCGGAGGAGCATGATCGGCATTTGCGACTGGTCTTGGCGACTCGGAGAGACCATAAGCTATACGTCAAGCTGAACAAGTGCGAATTTTGGTTGCCTCAAGTTTCTTTTCTCGGCCACGTGGTGAATAAGGAGGGAATATCGGTGGACCCAGAAAAGATCACTGCTATTATGGAATGGGCGAGGCCTGTTACTCCCAAAGAGATCAGAAGCTTCTTGGGCTTGGCTGGTTATTATAGGAGATTTGTAGAGGGATTCTCTACTTTGTCTGCGCCGTTGACCAGGTTGACGCAGAAGAATGCAGCCTTCATATGGGATGACAAGTGTGAGGAGGCTTTTGAGGAATTAAAAAGAAGGTTGTGTTCAGCTCCAGTTTTGTCTTTGCCTACTGAAGATAGTGAGTATGATATATATGTGGACGCGTCGCACGTCGGACTGGGCTGCGTTTTGATGCAGGGCGGGAAGGTGATTGCGTACGGGTCGAGGCAGCTAAAGACTCATGAGAGGAATTACCCTACGCATGACCTGGAGTTTGCAGCTGTGATCTATGCGTTGAAATTATGGAGGCATTTGCTGTATGGCGCGCAGTGTAAGATTTTCACGGATCATAAGAGTTTGAAATATGTCTTCACTCGGAAAGAGTTGAATCTGCGCCAGCGGCGGTGGTTGGAGTACGTGGCCGACTATGATGTTGAAATCCAGTATCATCCGGGTAGGGCGAATGTGGTGGCCGATGCCCTAAGTCGAAAGTCAGGAAAGATTTTCAATCTCTCCGCCGAGCGTCTCGTGGAAGAGTTTCTTTTGATGGACATTTCAGTGGGAAGCTGCGATTCGCAGAGTAGCTTGGCAGTGGCAGAACCTTCGTGGATTGCGCTTACGCGACTGCATCAGAAAGATGATCCCGATCTTTTGCATTTGTACCTTCGAGCTGAGAAAGGTGAATTACCAGATTTCTCTATAGATGATGCGGGTACCTTGAAGTATCGTGGCATGTTTTGCATTCCCGCAGTTGGAGATATCCGGAATATGGTGTGCAGAGAAGCCCACGGATCTAGTGTTGCCTACCATCCAGGGTCTACCAAAATGTATCATGATTTAAAGCAGATCGCGTGGTGGTATGGGATGAAGAAGGACGTAGCCAGATTTGTTTCTGAATGCTTCACTTGCAGGCGTGTGAAGGCCGACCATGGGAGGCCTGGTGGCAAGCTAACCCCCTTAGAGATTCCGATGTGGAAGTGGGAGAGTATCTCGATGGATTTCATCACAGGCTTACCGAGATCTCCTAAAGGGCATGATTCGGTTTGGGTGATCGTAGACAGATTGACGAAGAGTGCTCACTTCGTACCTTTTAAGATCGATTATCCGATGAGGAAGATAGCCGAGCTGTATTTGGATGAGGTTATTAGATTGCATGGTGTACCCGTGAGCATCATATCGGATCGAGACTCCAGGTTTACGTCTCGTTTTTGGAAGAGACTTCAAGAAGGGTTGGGTACAGATTTGAGATATTCCACAGCCTATCATCCCCAGACCAATGGTCAGACGGAGCGAGTAAATCAGATTGTGGAAGATATGATCCGATGCTATGTTCTGGAGCATGGAGGAGCGTGGGATGAGCGCTTGCGGCTTATGGAATTTGCGTATAACAACAGTTATCAAGAAAGCTTGCAAATGGCTCCTTTCGAAGCTTTGTATGGGAGGCGCTGCAGGACTCCCTTGTTTTGGGCTGAGGTTGGCGAGAGACCTTTGTTGGGTCCAGAAGCACTCGAGGAAATGGAAACTGCTGTGAAGCTTATTCGGGAAAAGCTTCGGATAGCCCAGGAGAGATATGAGAAAAATGCCAATCGGCGTAGATCGGATTTGGAATTTTTGGTGGGGGACTCAGTGTTCTTAAAGGTCTCCCCGTTGATCGGAGTCAAGCATTTTGGCAAGAGCAGGAAGTTGGACCCGAGGTTCGTGGGGCCGTTTCCGATTGTTGAGCGGATTGGGATATCAGCTTATAGGCTGGCGTTGCCCGCAAATTTCCCTGCCGTGCATGATGTCTTCCACGTCAGTCAGTTGCGTAAATGTGTATCGAATGGCAGGCAGGTTTTGGATTATGTGCCTCAGTTGGAGCCGAATCTTTCTTATGTGGAGGTGCCTGTCCGCATTCTGGATTCTCAGGTTCGTGCGCTGCGGAAGAAGTCTATTCCGATGGTTAAAGTTTTATGGAGGAATCAGGATGTAGAAAGCGCGACTTGGGAGTTGGAGTCGGCTATGAGGGAGGCTCACCCTCACCTGTTTCCCTGAGCTTGTGCCTGGTATGTTTTGTTTTATTTATGATTATATAGCCCTTTCCTGGCTCTTTCTCTCTCCTTCTTCTTAGGAGTGTTGTGAGTAAAGTTTCGAGGCGAAACTTCCTTTTAGGGGGAGTGGCTGTAACGCCCCCGGTTTTTTTGTGTTTTGTTTGATTTTGGATTGGCGTTACGATGACACATTTCCGGCCCTTCGTCGTTGTAGAGCGCGGTCCTAGCTCTGTAGGTTCCTTGTGTAGCCTGGTTGTAGCCAGTTGGCAAGTTTCCCCAGCTAGCCGGTGTCTGTTTTGGTGACTCGGTTGAGTCTCTTAGGGAAATGCTTGCGTTTTGGCTTTGGGTGGTGTTAGCCCGAGTGTTCGATCGTCGGATGTTGTTTTCGACCTCGTCGTTGTTTTCGTGGCTTGGTTGTTTAGCTAAGGTGCGAGTTTTGGTCGAAATCCGAGATCGTTTGCCTTCGCGTCGTTTCGGCGTTGTTCTGTTAGCTGCATGTTTGTAATGTTTGATGTGCTGTGCGTGGCATGTTGTGCCTGAGCTTGTAGGCCGGTGCCTTGTCTCTTGTTGGCTAGGTATTAGCAGGTTTCTTTTCTGTGCAAGTTTGGGTGACACGGCCTGGGTCACGCCCGTGACCCAGGGCGTGTCGTGCTCGGGTAGAGCTCCCGTTTCTCCGGTCGACGAATTTTTCGTCCACGGGATTTTTTGTAGGAACACGGCCGTGACACGGGCGTGTCACGGGCGTGTCCCCCTTCGGTTCGTCGAGCTGCGCTCGACGGTCGTCTGGCGGTGTTTAGTGAGAACACGGCCCTGTCACGGGCGTGTCGTGTCGAACACGGGCGTGACATTGGGGCGTGTCTCTCTGTTCGACGATCGGCGCTCCACGATCGTCGGGCGGTGTTCGAGTTGGTACACGGCCTGTGACACGGGCGTGTCACAGGGCGTGTCCCTGCGGAGATCGACTTTCGTCGAGTGGGTAGGTGCGTGAGTACACGCCCCGTGATATGGGCGTGTCGGGCCGTGTCACGGGCGTGTCTGGGGGGCGTGTCCCGTGTTTTCGTCGAGTAGAGATCGACGTTCGTCGAGTGTGTGAGTACACGCCCCGTGACACGGGCGTGTCGGGCCGTGTCACGGGCGTGTCTTGGGCGTGTTCCGTACTTTTTTCCTGAAATCGTCTTTTGTTGCCGTGAATTGTTTTTCCTCCTCATTTTTTCATCGTTCCCGAGTCTGGAGAGATTCCAGCGGAAGGGTTTTGAGAGGAGGCGGTGGTTGTTTTGGCCGGCGATTTCGGGAGGGTTAGAGCCCATTTTTCTCGTGTGATAGCGGATTCGGCTTGCTCTCGGCTAGATCTTCCCTTCCATGTAAGTTTTTCTTGATTTAGGGTTCGATTCCAGGAATTTCTAAATATCTGATTTCTTTCTTCCCTCAAGTTTCAGCTTTGATCTTCTTGGTGGTCGATCTTGCCGCCGGAGCCAAACCGTGGTGCTGCTATTGTTTGTTTTTCGTAGAGGTAGAGGCAAGTGGCCCCTTGCCCTTGCCAAATTTATTTCTAACCCATGATCTTTTTATTTCTTCTGCAAAGCTCTGTTCTCTTTGTCCTTTTTCCTCCCTAGGGCAGCAGGTTAAGTTATTTCATCAAGCTTCTAATCAAGTGCTGATCCTTTATTTTCTTTTCTGGAATTTTAATTCAATGATCTCTTTTTGTCGGATGTTTAGTGTCCAGTGGGTAGCTAGAGTTAGGGTGAGGTTGCTGTTAGTTACAGTTTAGGGTTAGCTGCGGTAGCTCCGAGTAGTTAGGACGGAACGGAGGGTTGGGATTAAGTCTCCAACTCTCTGTTTTCGCGCATGAGAGGGCTTAAGCTGCAATTTTAGCAAGACTTACGTTTACCCTAAGTGGAAAGCGCGGACAGCGTCGAGTGAGCCGAGCTCACTCAACGCCGTCACTCAGCATAGGACTTGCGGCTAAGTATTTTTAGGCGTCCGGTGAGTGGAGTTTACTCAACGCTGCGTCGAGTGGGCTCGACATTTCTGTCTTGAGTTCTTGTGTACCTTAGGATTGTTAGTGTGACTTTTCCCTTCCTTTAGGGGGTGGTATTGGGTGTTCGGCAAATTTTTGCTTGCCGACTCTTGGGTTGTGGCAGGTGGTGCATGTTTAGTGGCCTCTAAGAGGGGTGGATTTTGATGTGGAGAGTTGTGGCCACGACCTGTTTGCCCTGGTTTGGGTTGGTGTGGGACCCTAAAGCTGCCACTGGCGACCCCTTAGCCCTTTTTGGATCTGATTCTGGTTATGTATTCAGATCCATGTTTTTTTTTTGACCACTGCCACTTACCCACGTATTAGGAATGTTAGACTCTTTTGTGGAGCATGTTTCTTTTGTTGCTCTCACTTGGTGTGCTTTGTTGTGCTTTAGACAGTGCTCTTTTCTTACTGTCATGCTCTTTCTTTTGCTTATAGCAGCTTGTTGTCGGGGTGGTAAACCCTTCTTTTTTGCTCTTAACTCTAATGCTTTATTTACACTTTTGATTATTCCCTCGCTGAGGTGTTCTTTTCTTGAATGCCTCAGGTCCAGGTTGCAGCCGGTTCAGCGGCTAGTTCTTTTGGAGGGGCTGGTTTGTGGCCTCTTGGGTAGCTGAGACAGCTGATCTCGATTTTGTGAGGTAGTTCTTTACTTTTCTGTATAGACATACATACTCACCAGTGGGTTCGTGTCAGGTTGTTGGCGCCCACTGGTGGCTTCTTGCGATGCTGGGTATGAACTTAAACTGCTGTTTTTGCCTTTTAGTGGTTGTTTACTTGCTTCTGGGAAGGATTTTTGCTAGGTTGCATGTTAGATATTTTAAACCCTAAAAGCATTATTATATGTATATCACGCATAGCATAATTATAAAACAAAGTCACTATATTTCCTTAGCGTAAAAAGATTACCTTTTTATATCTATTATATTCACTTTAGAGTTGTGCATACCATGAGTTGTCCCTCGGGGACACTTATGCTCACTAGGGTGTCAACTTAATTGAACCAAACTATTTTCTGTTGCGTATACTTATACTTTTAACTGTGGACTAGCTGATCCACCGTGCCGAGGGATACGGTCTTTCAACATAACTGCTTTTCTTTCATAATTAATCAACGTTTTTCCCTTAATCTAAGGTCTGGAGTTTTGCCTGAGCGCGTGCAGTTATCCCCTGCACGACGTGGCATCACGGCACGTATTTTCTCTTGCTCTGATACGATTTTATCGTTGAGAAAATACGGGTCGTGACACACGCCCGTGTCCTTGCCCGTGTCATATTGACACGCCTGGACCCCAGGCCGTGTACACGGGACATTTCGTCGAGGGAAGATCGACGACTTGATGACATGGCCTTGGACACGCCCGTGTCCTAGGCCGTGTGCCTTGTCTCGACGATCGTCGAGTGAATCTCGACGACTCCCCGGGATGACCGTCGACACGGGTCGACATGCCCTGCGACACGCCCGTGTCGCAGGTTGTGTGCCCATTCTCGACGAATCGTCGAGTATAACTCGACGACTTCACGGCTAAGTGTCGACACGGGTCGACACGCCCTGCGACACGCCCGTGTCGCAGGCCGTGTGCCCATTCTCGACGAATCATCAAGCATAACTCGACGACTTCGCGGCTAAGTGTCGACACACGTTTGACACGCCCTGGGACACGCCTGTGTCCCAGGCCGTGTGCCTTCTGCCAGAACCCAAACTGGCCCAAAACGTCCCCCTTTGCTCCTTTGAGTTTCGGGGCGTTACAACTCTCGCCCTCTTAAAAGAATTTCGTCCACGAAATTATATAAAGGAAAGACATGTACAAAACTAAAATTTGTACCTGAGCGGAACAACTCCGGATACTCGTCAAGCATAGTCTGCTCCCGTTCCCAAGAGAGCTCCTCACGACCGCAATTGTCCCATCGGACCTTGACCATCCTGATCTCTTTATTGCGTAGCCGCTTGACCTCTGAGTCCTCAATCCGCACGGGCTTGACCTTTGTCGTTAGCCCACTTTCCACCGGCACTTGATCGACCGCGATCACTTGCGTAGGCTCTTGCACCACCTTCCGAAGCACCGAAATGTGGAATACATCGTGTAAACCACTTAGCTCCACTGAAAGCTTCAACCTATAGGCCGCTTCTCCAACTCGCTCCAGAACCTCAAACGGTCCAAGGTACCTCGGGCTTAGCTTTTTCAATCGCCGCACCCGCGAGACACCCTTGAACGGCTTGATCTTTAGGTACAAATAATCACCCACAGCGAACTCCACGTTCCTGTGCTTGGCATTATAGTATTTTGCTTGCCGGTCCTGAGCGATAAGCAACCTCTCCCGAATTGTCCTTACCAAAGAAGTAGCATCCTCCACTTCCGATCGCTTATACAACTTTGACTCACCCGTTTCTAACCAAGACAACGGCGTACGACATCTTCTACCATATAGGGCCTCGAAAGGCGCCATCTGAATACTTGCTTGGTAGCTGTTGTTGTATGTGAACTCCACCAAATAAAGGTGGTCCTCCCATTGCTTTCCAAAGTCCAAGACACACATGCGAAGCATGTCTTCCATGGTTCTATTGACCCTCTCGATCTGCCCATCCGTTTGCGGATGGAAGGCTGTGCTAAACTTCAGCTTTGTTCCCAACATTTGCTGCACCAGCCTCCAATCATTGGACGTGAACCGCCCATCACGGTCACTCGCGATGCTGCGGGGCAAACCATGAAGCCGTACTATGTTATCCACATATAGCTTTGCCAGCTTCTCTATCGGATCATCCTTCCTATGTGGAATAAAATGCGACACCTTCGTTAATCGATCAACAACCACCCAGATGGCGTCGTTCCCCTTTTGCGACCTTGGCAAACCGTGCACAAAGTCCATAGAGATGTCGTCGAATTTCCACTCCGGAATAGGCAAGGACTTAAGAAATCCTCCCGACTTTTGGCACTCCGCCTTTACCAAGGCGCAGGTTTGGCACTTCGCTACGTATAGCGCCACATCCTTCTTCAAACCCGGCCACCAAAACAGCTTCTTGACGTCGCGGTACATCTTCGTGCTCCCCGGGTGAATCGAGTACTTGGTATGGTGCGCCTCATACAATAACTCCACCCGTAAATTGCCCACACTTGGGCTCACAAACGACCGTCTTTCCACAGCAGTCCGTCCTCCACGACGAATTGGGAATTTGACCCATCCAGAGCCTCTATCATGAACTGCTTCATATGAGCATCCATATCCAAAGCCTGTCGAATCCGATCAGCCAGGTCATATTGGACTTCAGTCCAATTCAGAACTGCTTCAGCACTTGCTTGCTTATCCACACAAACAATCTCCAATGCCTCCAACTCCCGCACCAACCGCTCATCATGCACCGATAGCCAGTTGGCTTGAGCTGGGGCTCGGCGACTCAACGCGTCCGCAACCGCATTCCCTTTGCCAGGCACGTAGTGGATCTTGAATGTATAGTCCCCCAGGAACTCCATCCACCTACGCTGCCGCATATTCAGATCTTTCTGATCAATCAGGTACTTTAGACTCTTGTGATCGGTGTAGATGTCAATCTTCACACCGTACAAATAGTGTCTCCACAGCTTCAAGGCAAAAATCACAGCTGCTAACTCCAAGTCATGGACCGGATAATTCCTCTCGTGCACTTTTAGCTGTCTCGAGCCATAAGCTATCACGCTGCCGTGCTGCAATAGCACGCAACCCAAACCGCTGCCCGAAGCATCGCTATATATCTCATAGCCTTCGGTTCCAATCGGCGAACTCAGCACAGGCGCCGTGGTCAACCGACACTTCAACTCCTCAAAAGATCGCGCGCACTCCGGCGTCCAAACGAACTTATGCTCCTTCCTCGTCAAAGTAGTGAGAGGTAACGCTATCCGCGAGAAGTTCTCTACGAAGCGCCTATAATAGCCGGCAAGCCCCAAAAAGCTCCGGACTTCTGCTACCGTAGCAAGCTCAGGCCACTCCCGTATCGCATCAATCTTCGCCGGATCCACAGCAATACCCTCTCCACTCACTATATGCCCGAGGAACGCCACTGAGGATAGCCAAAACTCGCACTTCGAGAACTTGGCATACAACTGGTTTCTCCTGAGTGTCTCCAACACCAAATGGAGATGCTTGAAGTGATCCTCCTCACTTTGCGAGTACACCAAAATATCGTCGATGAAGACGATCACGAAATGGTCCAAGTACTCCCTAAACGTCCTGTTCATCAAATCCATGAATACTGACGGCGCATTAGTCAGCCCAAACGGCATGACCGTAAACTCATAATGCCCGTACCTCGTACTAAACGCTGTCTTCGGGATATTATTCTCTCTTATCTGCAGCTGATAGTACCCAGACTTGAGATCTAACTTCGAGTACACCGTCGACCCAACTAACTGATCGAAGAGATCATCAATCCGGGGGATCGGGTACTTGTTCTTCTCAGTCAGCTTGTTTAGCTCCCGATAATCAATACATAATCTCAAGCTTCCGTCCTTCTTCTTAACAAAGAGGACCGGTGCGCTCCAAGGCGAAGAACTCGGGCGCACATACCCTTGCTCCAACAACTCTTGCAGTTGAACTTTCAGCTCCGCCATTTCCTTAGGCGCTAGTCGATACGGAGATCGTGACACAGGCTTTGCACCTGGCACTAGCTCGATCGTAAAATCTATCTCCCGTTGAGGCGGGGCTCCAGGAAGATCTGCGGGGAACACATCAGGGTATTCCGATACCACTGAAATACAATCCAAAGCGGGCTTCGGCTTTGCAACCTCCACTAGTGTAAAGAACAGTTCTGCTTCGGCACGAACCACCTTCACCACCTGAAGAGCAGACATCAACGTCTTGCTCGACCCCTTTAAGCCCTTAAAAGTTGTCTCACGACTCGCTCCCATCTTGACTTCCTTGCTACCGCAATCTATATGGGCCTGCTGCTCCGAGAGCCAGTCCATGCCAAATATGACGTCAAACTCCACTAACGGAAGTAAAGACGCCCGCAGGTCGAACTCCTGCTCCCCAATACGAATCTTAACATCGCAGATCCTAACCGGTCGCATCGAATACCCATTGGGCAACAACACATCCAACTTATCCTTCGCCATCGAAGAAGGGACTCCGATGCGTGATATAAATCCTTCGGACAAGAAGGAGTGTGAAGCTCCCGTATCGAAGAGTGCTCGTGCCGGATTTTCGCAAATCAAAACAAATCCTAAACAAGTAGTGGTAAGGTAACATGTGCATAACAAGCATATAAAGAAATTGACTTGCTATAAATTAAACCGTACCTGTCACCACATCAGCTTGTTTAATGGCCTCCTGTTGGCCAAGATTGTAGACCCTTGGTTGGGCCGGAGCATAATGGGATGCGGTCGACTCCACCGCCTTTCCTTTTTCTTCATAAGTAGCTCCCGGCCTCCTCTCGGACTTAGGACATCCGCTCCAACAATCACGGGCGAAATGCCCCGTCTTTCCACACGTAAAGCACGCACCCGGGGTCCGACCCGTAGTCGCCCCAGAAGCGCCAGAAGGAGCTGGACCCGAAGTCCTATGCTTCTTGAAAGACTTCCGATAGCCGGACTTTGAAGCAGTCGGCACTCTGAACTCAGATTTCTTTTCACTCAAGCTTTTCTTCGCTTGCACGCTCTTCATGTCCTTCTCCAAGGACCGGGCAGTATTGACCAAGGTTAAGAAACCCTGCGTCATTGGCCCCGACAGTAACAATCTCAGCTCATCCCTCAAGCCTTCATAGAAACGATTAGTCTTGCGCTCCTCATCCATGATGATGGAGCTAGCATAACGACTCAACCGCGTAAACTCGTGGAGATATTCATCCACTCTCCTCTCACCCTGCACCAACTTCAGGAATTCATTCTCCATTGAAATCCTCTGAGTAGAAGGGAGGTATCTTGCCAAGAACAATCCCGAGAACTCTTCCATCGGAACGTCTATCAGTTGTCTACCTCTCAGATGATGCAGCTCCAAACCTTCCCACCACATCCTCGCTTCACCGTCCAGCAGGAACGTAGCGATGGTGGTCATCTGCCACTCCTCCGTCTCCGTCGCTGTCATGACTCTCTTCACCCTAGAGAGCCAGTCTTCAGCCTGAGATGGGGTTCCCAACCCCGAGAATAACGGAGGGTTAAAGCTCATTACATGCTTCAACTGCCTCTCAGTCGCCCTCCTTGGCACTATTGGTTCCACAACCCTTTGCTCCACCCTCCTCGGCTCAGCCTCTTGAAGAGGTACTTGCTCCATCACAGGAGCGGGCTGCTGCGCTTGCCTTCCAGGCTGCGCATTAATCACGGCCAACACCGCTTCAGCCACCAATCGTATATTTTCAGCCGACAGAGGTGTTGCAGGAGCAACATCCGGTGCACTACTAGTCTCAGAACCTCGGCGTTCTGACGGCCCAACACCACTTCTGGTCACCTATAGTGGTACAAAACACCGTTAAGCGACCAAATAAATTGCAAACAGCAATTATAGGAACACGCAGGTTCCTCAAACACGAGTATTTTCATTCCTAAGTGGACATTCATGGGTTCTTTTACCATTATAACGATGACGCACACAATGTGCTCACCACCCCTTAAAAAGAATTCGGCCACGAATTCAGTTTAAGCCCGACCAAAACCAGTAGTCTGATACCAAATTGTAACACCCCCTATCCGTCGCATAGCATATAGCAGTAGGTCCGGCCGGGGCCCGACGCCATATACCACAGACAGACCGGGTGGTTACTTATGGAAACCAACCAACCAATCTCAACGTCCTACACAGAGCATTCTAGCGGAAGCAATTTAAATAAGTTGTAAACAAGAACCCAGCTTTAGAGCACGAATGTCCACTATTACATAAATAGGAATGTATACAAAATACCCAAAAATCGTCCTTAAGGCCTTACAGAATGTTTCACTTGAATAATACATGATTTACAAACCTCGGCACGCAGGCCGGTCATACATGAATAAAACAGAAAACATTTCCACTTGGGCCTTCGAGGGCCAGCTTCGCAAAAAGGGCTTTAGCCCGCTATTGACCACTAGGTCCAGCTGCACCTGCAAGCAACAAACCACCGCACGGTGGCAAAACAAGGCAACGGTCAGCAATGCTGACCAAATTATAACGACCCCGCCCCCAACTCGGGGCGGCGATGCTCCTTCCCTGCATTTCATTAGCATAAGCGAGCAATGCATATAACCATAGCCATTTCATCACAGACGTTGGCTCGCACGGCCACACGCCCCGTGCACTCAGGGCACATTCTCGGTGAACCGGTCCATGTCGCGTCAACTTAAGCCACCAACATTCCAGACTCACCACCGCCACTTAGACGGCCATTCCTATGAGCAATTCGTCTTCCTGGCATTGGTCACGTCAATTTAAGCCATAGACCGCCGAAGACTCACATCTATGCCAACGCCGAGTGCCATGTAACTTTAGGTCTCTCTAACCCGAACGACATAGAGCGGGTACGGCTCCATCTAACCCGTGCTCACATCGCAACGACAATTTAAGCCATATGCGCGGGTCAAACTTTCACCGAGTCCCATTCTTACACAAGTCACATAACCCCGTTATGTTCAAGATGGCTCTCAGGCCACCAAGTTGGCAAGATCTCGTATCCGCCCAGTTTTCCGGGTGCACCTTTGGGTTAGTCCCCAAGGCTCCCTGCTGCAATCTACCGCGTAGAAAACCCGAAAAACACCCAATAGCACGGAGTCTTCTCCGGCCTTATGCAATGCAACATCACCGATCCAGACTAACATGTCCGGGTAGGCTTCACACAAAAAATGCCTACGTCCGTTCTCGCATACGGACTCTAAACAACGGGGACTTTACATATCTACCCGAAAGAACGCCTCCAACTCTCCGCAAACTCACGAGAGCGGGCTTCCTATGCTAAGAAAAGGAGCGATTCAAGCTCAAGATGAGGATCGTTACCCTTGCGCTCTTCTTTGGCACCATCGAAAAGTAATCGGATAGAAATCACCGCACTTGCGTTGCCTCCGTGGATCCGGAGTCGGCTTACGATTCGGAGCTCCGAAGCTCCTCCAATGGCGGATCTAGCTCTTCTTCCTCCAAGGGCTCTCCTCTTTCTCCAAGGGCTCTCCTCTTTCTCCAAGGGTTTGGAGAGATGAAAAAGGTAAGAAAGAATGGATTTTTCTAAGTCAAACCCGGGTATATCCTCTCAGTAACCATCCCCAGCCGTCGGATCTCAACCTAAGAAAACGAGCGGCTTTGATTCGGGGCTGAAATGCCCAAACTGGGCCGAACACGGCCTGGCACACGCCCGTGTCCAGGGCCTGTGCCGCATTCGCCGTCAAAATCGAATCTTCTGAACCCTCACACTGGTATCGAACACGCCCGTGTTCGAGCTGACACGCCCGTGTTCCAGCTGACACGGCCGTGTAGCCGGCCGTATACCCCATGATTTTCTCCCGTTTTCAACCCGAGCACTGCACGGGTTCTAGGACACGCCCGTGTCCTTTCCCGTGTCATATTGACACGCCTGGACCCCAGGCTGTGTACACGGGACATTTCGTCGAGGGAAGATCGACGACTTGATGACACGGCCTTGGACACGCCCGTGTCCTAGGCCGTGTGCCTTGTCTCGACGATCGTCGAGTGAATCTCGACGACTCCCCGGGACGACCGTTGACACGGGTCGACACGCCCTGCGACACGCCCGTGTCGCAGGCCGTGTGCCCATTCTCGACGAATCGTCGAGTATAACTCGACGACTTCATGGCTAAGTGTCGACACGGGTCGACACGCCCTGTGACACGCCTGTGTCGCAGGCCGTGTGCCCATTCTCGACGAATCGTCGAGCATAACTCGACGACTTCGCGGCTAAGTGTCGACACATGTTTGACATGCCCTGGGACACGCCCGTGTCCCAGGCCGTGTGCCTTCTGCCAGAACCCAAACTGGCCCAAAACGTCCCCCTTTGCTCCTTTGAGTTTCGGGGCGTTACAACTGCTTCAGGGTGATAGGTCTTCAATGACCTAGAATGTCTGGACCAGAAATGCTTCAGGAACTTCTTTTGACAGATAAAGTTTTGTTGTCCTAGAAGTTGTCCTGAGAATAGAGGGAAGAAGACCCTTGATTGAATTTGATTGTTCTTCTTCTTCTTCTTCTTGAAAATGTTCCCTGGTCAAGGCTGATTGCAGTCAAGAACTTTTTATTTTAGAATGAGTGTTCTTCTCTGCAATCTGAGTGTGTCTGTCTGATTGTGTGTATTGCTTACTGTACTGTAATTCCGTTCCTCTATCACTGCTTGATCCTTTTTATTTCTTCTTGTGTGTCTATGTATGACTGAGGAACATTCAAACTTTTGAATGTTGAGCAGTAATTGCAGTCGGCCTTGGAAAGAATCAGCAATCAATGACTTTCCTAACTGTCCCATGGAAAAACGGCATGTAATCATCCATAGTCAATGCGCGTTCTAATGGTAACATTCCGAGAAGATCTGGCATTAAATGTTCAGGAATCATCGCCAAGAAATGGGGCGGGAAACTTGAAGAAAACCTAGTCTGGATTCGTCGAACGAAGAACACAATTCGTCGAGCTGCACTTGTGTTCGTCGAGCTGAACTTGAGTTCGTCGAGCTGAGCTTGAGTTCGTCGAGATGAGCTTGAGTTCATCGAGCTGAGCTTGAGAGAGTCGTCGAGCTGAGCTTGAGTTCGTCGAGCTGAGCTTGAGAGAGTCGTCGACCAGACAATCTTCATTCATCAAACAGACAGCCTTCATTCGTCGAACTCACTTTACTTGGTCTTGAAAACTTGTTAGATTGGAGTCTCTGATGGTCTTGTTGAAAGCTGGTCCACCTGGAGTTGAGCCTAAGGACTTGACCTAGACTCTAGGACACAAATTGACCCTGGCTATACATGATGGGTCACATCCTAAGTCAGTGAACCTAGCCCAAATCAACTAGGGATCCAACATCACATATCCTTGGTAGTTTGGCAGTGGATAAGGTTCTGGAAGGTTGAGTCATCAATTACACTAACAATTATGTTCTTGGCCCTTTTGTCCATAGTGGTCAAAACAACCTCATACATAGTCATTTCAGAATACAACTTGGGAACTTGCATATTTGCATCTAGAGGAGATCTTTATGGGTATGAAAGGCCCTCCTCAACTATGATGTAGATTCTTAGATCTGAAGCTTTCATGAATAATCTGACTCTTTGTTTCCAGATGCCAAATTTTTCCTTTCTATAAATTGGAAGCTTTATAGAACTCATCGCCTTATGGCCTTCACTTGAAGTCATGGCGATAGATTAACTACCCTTGATAGGAACTTGGTTAGACTATTAAATCCTTTTCAACCAACCTCGCTCTGATATCACTAGAAAGATTATGAGTAGTCTAAGACACCTAGAGGGGGTGAATTGGTGATTTGCTGAATATAGGCTTTTTAAGAGAGTTAAGGTAATTATAGCAGATAATAAAATAAAAGCCACAACACACAGATAGCGAACATAATTTTATAGTGGTTCCCCAGAGTATGGGTACATTTATTATCCCTCGCCACCTATCTAGCAGTGTATTAGACTAGGCAAACTCCTCAAACTTCTTAGATCGAAGATCTTACAACTCAGATCCACTCCTGGATCTTTCCTCAGGTCTTCAGCAAGACCCTACCTCAGACTTTAGTAAGTCCTACCTCAGAGTGCAAGCACTCCTGCAACTCAGAGATCCAGATGACCTCCTACCTCAGATTCACTCCTTGAATCCTACATCAGACTCACAAATGAGTCCAACACTCAGGCCCTCTATACAGCCCTACACTTAGGCTGACAGCACAGCTCTACAACTCAGATCTCCGAGAAATCTTATACAGAAAATTGTTTTTGTAAAGAGATTACAGAAAATGACTCAATTAAAAATATTACTATGAAGTTTTTAGTCTTATTGAGCTGTCTAGAGAGAGTTCTTTCTTCTCAGCACCTAAATAGATTTGATTTGATCTTGGTAGCAGGTTTAGAGATGAGTGGCTTGAATGAAGAGAGCTTGATCTTCTTCCACTTCTACAGCAGGAAGATGAGTTTCCCATTATTTTGCTATATGAGCAACCTTGCAAAACAAAGATCCCAGAGTTCTTCTATGGTAGCTTGTTGCTGCTATCTTTTTGTTTGCTGGCAGCTATAAGATGTTAGGATTTCTTGTTGGGAGAGTTCACTTTCTTACAGTGTCCATCTCTTGACTTTTATAAGTCGGACTTCTCAAATACTTCTTATAATAAGTCAAAACTTCTTCATAAAGCACTGATGTGACATTTGCTTTCGGCGTCTCCGCAGATTTCAAATCCCGCCATTCTGGGTAATAAGACGATAAACTATCATTAAGTAGTCTTCTAAAAAAATGGTATCATTTTGTTTTCTTTACCAATCAAAATGATATTGTTTCGATCTATATACCCATCAAAATGGTAATAATCAGAACTCTACAAAACAACACTTAGACCAACTCTAAGTTATACATTAGTTCAAATTAGGTCTAAACTCACCTCTTGTCCTACTGAGTTTAAATAGCAACAATAGTTATTGAGCCAACAAACATGTAAACAGAAAGACATCAAATACAGGATGTACTCACCATTGCATGAAGTACTTCAAATCGAGGAATATTGAGGGAAAATTCCCAATAGAACCCCCCTAATGGAGTGTTAATGGTGGAGGGGTGGGGTCAAATTCAACCCCCATCATTGAGGGAATGGAGTAACCGCCACGAAAACCGAGCCGCACAGACACGGTGTAGCCAAGGTGTGAAACCCCTATTGGGGTGCCAACATGGCCACACCCCCTCAAAAAGGGGGGTGTGGCTGACCCACAACCATCACCCTTGAGGTGCGGTCGAGTCGCTCCCCTACCGTTGGATTGCGTCCAAGCCACACTTGTTGGGTTCATTGATCCCAATGTCCTGAATTTGAAGAATTACCAGCAAATAATGTATACACATGTTGTGATCTAACTTGTGTTCAAGATTAATGATTGCAGATTGTCTTGATAAGCAATGATGGGACAGGTAGCCTAAGTGTCTAAGACAGGTAAATTCTTACCTAAGTGGTGGAAAGATAGAAAACTATCTAAGTCCACAGGCGTTGAGTGAAGATCATTCACTCAACGCCAGATGACTTATAACACTGAGTAAAGCCTATTCAGTCAAAGCCATGAAGTAGCAAGCTTAGAATGTGGCCAAGTCCACAGGTGTTTAGTGAAGTCAACTCTCTCAATGTCATACAACAAAAAGATATGAGTCAGGCTAATACAGTAAAAGTGTGAAGAGAAATGAGGTGAAAAGTGGCTAAGTCCACAGGCGTTGAGTGTTACTCACTCTCTCAATGCCTTAGCTTCAAAATAGTTGAATAGCTGAGCACAAAGTTCGTTGAGCTGAGCTAATCATTCGTCGAACTAAGATCAGAGATTTAGAAATTTGGCTAAGTCCAATTTTGTCGAACTGGGTTCAGAGTTCATCGAACTAACTCCTGAGTTCGTCGATCTCAGCATTCACTTGTTCGTCAAGCTGAACTTTAAAATCGTCGAACTGAGTTTTTACTTATTCGTCGAACTGAGTTCTGAGTTCGTCAAACTCAAACTGGTTTCTGAAAATAGAAAATCTGGTTAAGGAAGAAAGCGTTGAGTGAGGCATGCTCACTCAACGCTCTCAATGCCTTTATACGGAATGAGTTAAAGCATAAAGCGTTGAATGAGGCATGCTCACTCAATGCTTTCAACGCTTAAGTTGCTGAAGAAGCAGAAATGGCTAAGGCATGTAGCGTTGAGTGAGGGATGTTCACTCAACGCTCTCAACGCCTAAAATGCAGAATGTGGTGAAGGCGCATGGCGTTGAGTGAAGTATATCCACTTAACGCTCTCAATGTCATGCATGCAGAAGAGGCTGCAGAGATTGTTAAGGCAAAAAGTATTGAGTGTGCATTACTCACTCAACATTATCAATGCCTAGAAACAGATTTTTTATTCTAAGTAGATTAGCGTTGAGTGAAGGTAACTCACTTAACGCCAAGAGATAGTAAAACTGTCTAAGTACTTTGGCGTTGAGTGAAGCTCACTCACTCAACGCCTATATTACTGATGTTTGAATTTTGACAAAGTCTTTAGGTGTTGATGTCAGCAAGTCAAAAGGTCAACAATATTCAAATTGCTAGCGACAATGCGACAGTACATGACAAAAGGCGTCGCAGGCCTACTGTACGTCAGTTGGGCGTTAAAACAAGGATGCAGCCTGCATTAATGGTGTGGGACCCACTGCTAAAAGAGCCATTGGGTTTCAATAAATAAAAGGAAATTCTCTTTACATAAAGAGGAAACGGTTACAAAAGTTCTTCACAATCGCCATTGTTGTGAGTGTGGCTGAAGAACGGAGAGCCCGAGACAAGCAAGTCAAAGGGAAGATCAAGTTAGCTGTCGAGATTAACATCTTCAACAGCATGATTGTCGGTTTCATCTTCATCTGCATCAGCTAGCAAGCTCAGTGTGATTCTCTGAGGAAGAGATAGCAGCTAGGTCTAACCCTTGCTGCAAGTGCTTCACAGTTCCAGCCAATAAATTCTAAAAAACATTCTCTTGGGAAGTTGTGAAGAAGAAGATAGAGCTGAGTTGTTGGCTCAGTTCAGAAAGGAGCAGAGAAGTTGATCTGCAAGTTGCTTCCAGTATAAGCCAAAGCTTCTACATCATTATTGTTGTGAAGAAGAGAGAGAAGAACCCTTAGTTCAGTTCAGAAAGTGGCAGAATAATATTCTGCAAGTCACTTCCAACTCAAGTGGATATACTTGTTGATGTGAAGTAGTTGGGGCTAAGGTGCACTTAGTCCAATAAAGTTGACACTGGAAAATATTCCTGGTGTCATAGTGGGGGCTGAGTCTAACTCACCCAAGGTTGATTGTCACACAGGAATTCCTCTTGTGTTCAATCAATAACCTCATCAACCCACTTCCATCTTGTAGGATCCTTTATAGATCTGAGAGGTAGGAGAAAACTTGCTCTGAGGTAGGTGATCAGTTGATCACTGAGTGGTAGGGCACTTATGCCTGAGCTATAGGAGAGTGTATCTCTCTGAGTTGTAGGAGGAAGTTTGCCCTCAGGTAGGGCTATACTCCATAGCCTGAGTGGTAGGGCTTAATTGCCTGAGGTAGGTTATACTTGTATCACAATTATAGGCCCTTGTGGCTGAGGTGTAATCTTGGAGGAGACTGAGAAATCCTGAGTGATCTTAGGTATAAGCTCCTTGGAGCATTAGTTTGGATAAGTGCCTTGACCAATAGGAAGTTGGCAAGAAAGAGGGGAGTGGATGTACCAAAAGATTGGATAACCACTATAAACCTTGGTGTACACTGTTGTGTGGGTTTTCTTTGTGCAGGTATCTCGTCTTGAAAGAAGAAATTAACCAACCACTAAAGTAGTAAACTAAAAGAAAAGAAATGATAGTCAATAAGGACAAAGAAACCTATTCACCTCACCCCCCCCCCCCCCCCCCTCTAGGTGATCTAGTTATCCTTAAAATAAAGACTTTCAAGTGATATCAGAGGGAGGTTGATCAAAAAGGACCTAACAGTCTGATTTGACCTCCAAGGATAGCTATAAGGTTAAACTTATGTGTTCAAAGATGAACCATAAGATGTTGAACTTTATAGTGCATCAAATCTACAAAGAGGACAAGAATAGCGTCGGGTTGTTGGCTGCTCTTGGTGAACATAAAGTTCTTCCAGATAAAAGAGCAAGAATCAGGGCCCCTCTATCACATTCAGAGAGTGACACAGAGGTGGATGAAGCTGAAGAAGGTGAATGCAAATGCTATGGACCAATAGTTACACCAGAAGAAGAATCTTGCCAGGATCAACCTGGTAAAAATAAGGTATATTCCCCATCTAGCTCATCCTCAGAGTCTTGATATAAATCCTGTACAGACTCTGATGTCTACTCATCAAGTGATAATGAGGGTCCTTTGTCAGATGATGATATCAATCAATTGATTGACAATCATGCTGTCCTTCTGAAAACTTTCAAGGAAAGCAATCTATTTGTTAAGAAAAAAGTAAAGGAAATAACCTCCCTACAGAAGACTGCTTCACAGCAAGATGAAGCTTCATCCTTATTATGTCTAAAAGAGGGAGAAGTAACCCATCTGAAGATCATGGTAGATATCCATGTTGAGTCCTTAAAATACAAGGACTCTATTATCAAGAATCTTGAAGAGAAACTTGATAGGGAGAGAATAATTGTGACTAACTTCTATAAGATAGATTCTATCAAGAGAATATCTGAATCTAAGTGGATTTCTAAAGTGATCCAATCTCAGAAAAGAGACCAAGTTCCTGTCAGGCCTCAGCCTACCTTTTACAAGGTAATTCTCTCTTCCAATAGGTAGGGCCAAGACCCCAAGGATGGTCACTGAAGGAATGGGAATCTTCCTTATAAGACTACAAATGTCTCTTATAATGGAAGAAGAAAGGATATGGGTCTGAGTGCTCAGAAGGCCCCCATGAAGAAGTGCAAAAGGCCCATCCTGTACCTTTTGTATTTAATGCACCAGCTCCATAAATCTTGAGCAATGTAGTAGGATTTTCTCAAAATCTCCCTGCTCACACTCTGACCAAGAGTAAATCTGTCAGGAAATAAGACTTGGAATCTTCTAAGGGCACCAATAATATGTCCTCTACAAAGAGAACTGTTGCTGATAGACCTTGTGAAAAACCAAGATCTTCTCATGACAGACCCACTCCCAGTCAGACTGTTGCTAAGATATTTTATAACAAGGAAGCTGCTCTTACTTCTGTTCAGTCTGTAGTCAACCACGCTGCCAGACCTGCTCAGAAAAGAAGATACAATATTCATGAGTGTTGGTGTTGTGGAAAAATGGGCCACTTTGCCATAGATTGTTGGCATAACCCTTGTGTGATAAGGGCAAGAGAAAGTCTTCCTGACAGGGCTCCTGTAGGTAGACATTTGCATTTTCAAACTAACAAGAACCTAGGACCTAAGTTAGCTTGGGTTCCTAAGGTAAGGTAATTTTATCTTGCAGGATAGTCCAAGTGGCCATAACCATTTATGGTCCTTGGACAGAGATGTATCATACCCAAGTCTGGGTACAAGAGATGATTCAACTTATCATCTTGCACAATATGTCAATGACAAGTGCAATTATTAAGGGGGAGCTTACAAAGGAAAGTCAGATGAACATGAAAGGCTAAAGTTCAGAAGCAAGGTTGTTGGTATGCTCAGAGATGGTGAATTCAGCATGGGCTTCAAGTATACAGAGCAGAGATAAGTAGAATTCACCATTCTTTAATTCTACTATTTAATTGCAAAATTGATTACACATGTATGAGATAGGGTAATTGAAACAAATGACTAGAAGATGTAAAAACATTAATTTAAAAAACGCTTCTCAATAAATATGTTAGTGGCTCACATGTTCACCATGCCACAAGAAATAACTTGTCTCAACATACCCAAAGTCATATTACATATGGAATACTAGGTTAGATAAGTATCAAAATTTGGTTGAGTCAATTGAGGTTGGGGGCTAATACACTCTTAGTTGAAATTAATATAAGGATATTGAAATTATGTCTAATTGCACCCCAATAGAACACATTTTAGAATGTGTACTGCAGGTCTATATTACCCCTGCAAGTTAGTCCAACACAGTTAGGGGCTAGTTGAAAATCTAATTACTAAAGAATACTAATGTTAAGAAAAACAAGCTTACTCAACAAATATTGGAGAAAAGACGGACAGCAGGTATGTGTCGGGTTTCAATCCTGGCCATTGATTAAGATTAAACAACAAATATGGATTAGTGACTTCTCGTCTTATTTTTAGGAATACTTATAAATATAAGTGCTTGTGTAATAAGCCAAGTCACTATTCCTTACCCTTTCCCGCCTGCATTCGCTAAATCGACGGAAAGCCGCTTTCGCTAGCCTTCTCAAATTCTCTAGCGGAATGGCGCCCAAGGGACAAGATTTCCTCTTTGAAGGAGCAAAGGTGGTTCGAAATGGATTTGTTGATGCTCCGGAAGAAGTCCAGAAGGTGATTAATCTTCTACATAAATCTGACCTAGCCTTCATCCTGACAGAATCGTGCCTTCTGTGGAAGAGGGAAGTGCTGGAGTTGTTCGCCAACGCCAAAACAGATGCTTCAGCTGGTAAAATTAAGACCATTGTAAGCGGGAAGAAGATCAAAATAACTCTTAGAAGGCACAGGAAGGCTCTGCAGTTGCCAAAGCTCTCTGCAACTGAGAACGAAGAAGAGTTATTACTGGACAATGTAAAATTGGCAATGAAATGGTGTGGACTTTCCAAGCACACCATCGGATCAATTCTAATGAAATAACTTAACCTGAGAGGTAAGTTTCTAGCCGATGTCATCAGGAAAGCTCTGATATGCAAAACAGGCTCCCGTGACAACATCTTAAAAGGATGTTTGAACTAATGACTAGGGTCATTCGTTTAAAGCAGGGTTCCATGGCTAAGAAGAGGAGACGAAGGGTAACGACACTTCTCATCTCGGTTATAGGATGCGTGCATGTCATCTTTTCCTTTTCTTGATTTTATTTCAAGCATATAGGCACCAGATCTCTAAAATGAGAGGGATTTGGGTTGTCATGGTTCAAGAGGAGCCACCGGGTTGATTGTGTTTGTCCCCGACATGATATTGCATTAGAGATCCGCTCCGTTAGTGGATTGGGCATTATGGTTGAAGCCGCAGTCATGACGGTTAATCTGACTCGATGATGATGCATAGTGGCAAGACGTCGTTTGAGATGTTGTATGCCCCCCCCCCTCATTTCGCGTGAGTATGTGTATGCGGAACCGGACAAGGTTAGCTTCGTTGTGACGGTAGATGGTTTCTTTGGGGCATGGTGACGTTAATCGGAAACGGACAAGGTTAGCTCTGTTGTGACGGTAGATGGTTTTCATGGGGCACAGGAACATTACAGTACGAACAGTGGATTTGGGGCGGGAAAGGCGTGGGATTATGATATGTTAAGGTGTGATTTGTCTTGCGGTCAGCTGGCTAGCCCGTTACATTGCAAAGTCATGTGTGGAGAGTGTCCTGGCAAGACAAGTCCCCCTTCTATGGAACTGATGATAATGTCGAGCTTTGGGCAAGCCCGGATGATTCCAGCTGGTTCTCATTGGGTCTCCTTCGGTGAACTTGATCCCGATATTGGAGTCATACCTAAGTCATCGCGACGGGTGTGGTCTAGCAAGGTTTCTTATCGGTTTGTTTGTATGGCGGCTTGAATGTCGTTTGGGGGAAATTAGAGTACCCTTATGATTGCGGTTTTTATGTGGTTTGGGGGAATTTAGAGTACCCTTGTGTTTGCGGCTTGAATGCTAATGGGGAATTTAGTGTACCCGATGTGATGATGTGTTAGAAGCATACGCTCTAGGGTGCCTTGGGTGAAACCCGGGATTGCATTCATGATGCATTGTAGGCCCCTTTTATTATATGCTCAACATAGAAACATGTTTGTTGTATGAGACATCCAAACCTATTTTATAGCTTTACATGTTATTGAATTTTGCATACGAAGTACTGAGCTGTAGGGTGATGGAGTCCCCCGGGGTCCACTAGGGACGGCCGGGAGGAGGTGTGTTGGTTACATAGTTGAGGTCAGCCTTTCCTGACCCACGTTTCAACCAAAGTTTTTTACATGGCAAGGATCGTAAGTAGGAGCAAGCTCGCCGGCCAAAAAGCCCTAAGCCATATGAAGTGATCTTTCTATTATTTGTTTGTATTCTGATTGAATGTTATGCTCCATGAAATGTAATCTGGCTTGCATGCTGAGGTAGCTTAGGAGTGCATGTGCACGTTACTATTGTTTAATGATGCTTAAGTCTTGGACTTATGTTGTGTAAGGGCCTAAGGTCATTTTGATACTCTCCATTTGGTGGATAACGTCTAGTCTTCATTGTATGTTTCTGTTGTTGATGTCTGAGTTTTGAGTTTGGGTAGTTTACATATCATCTTTTAATGCTGAAGTTGTGGAGTCTGTATGTTGTGGGGCACCGGCCGGACACATATTATACGGTCATTACAAGGGAGGTGTTTCAATTTGGTATCAGAGGTGAGGTTAGTGTCCAAGGAATGTCTTCGTGGATGAATGTCCTAAACAAATTGCGTTAAGAAGTTATCCACATAGGAGTAACGTGGGACCGTGAGTGTCCTAGTGTCTAAGTCTTGCAAATAGAGGCTTATTTTTGTTTTACCTTGCTTCTGCTTAGGGTGCAAGCGACGAGGTGGGGACGTCGAGGCCACTAGAAGAGCCTTCGGCGAGCAGTGCTACAGCTCCAGGTCCATTGGGCATGGGGGTAACCCCAACCGATTTTTGTCATATGCTCGCAGAAGCAATGGTGGCAGCCCAAGCTGCCACAGTAGCGTAAGTTGTGACCCCTGTCATGTAGGTAGCAACTCCTGCTACCCTGGATAAGGCAACAGTCGTGTTAGGTGGAGAAGCCAGACAAGCAGAGTCGTTAGCTGAACGAGTGGTTGTCGGACATGGAGACAGGAAAATGAAGTATTTCTTAAGCTTCCATCCTCCAACATTTAATGGAGTCGGCATGCCTACCGATACAGAGTATTGGTGGGCAAGGATTCAAGAACTTCCGTGCGAGGCAGAGATGCCAGAGGAAAAGAAATCTGAGTTTGTGACCTTCATGTTGGAAGGAGACGCTAAGTTGTGGTGGGTGAGCCATAGTGGTCGCCAGTATCCTGGATGCATCTCGTCCATTGAGGAATTTGGGAATGCTTTCTTGAAGAAGTACATTCCTGTGTCGACAATGCTATCCCTTCGGAGGCAATTTTTGCTGTTGGTGTAGTGGGACAAAACGGTGGACGAGTATGTTCAGGAGTTTACTCGGTTGGGTTGTTATGCTGGAATGACCATGGTTGATGATGTAGAGAGGGACAGCCTCTTCTACCACGGACTGAGGGAGAATCTGAGGTAACCCCTCATATCTATGAAGAATGTTGGTTTCAATGAGCAGGTTGAGGCTGCAAGAATGTTGGAGAGCGATTTGGAGCGAACCCAACGTTGAAAGGGTTTTGCGGCCAAGCAGGGAGAAAAAATGTCTTCTCAATCTCAAGGAAGAACTGATGGGAGTAAGTGGAAGAAGAAGTCCCATCCCTACAATAATTGGGAGAAGGATAGTGCGATGTCGGGGGGTCTCGCTTCAAGGGACCACAATTGTGCTACAATTGTGGCAAATCAGGCCACATAGCTCGTTTTTTGTACTGAGGGTGGCGCGGAGCAGGAGTCGAGATAAGAACTGTCAGTGCGCTCCGGCCCAGCACGACAGAGAAAGGAAAGATGGTGGAGTCCAGCGCTTCTCGTTTCCAACCTATGCAGCCAAGGGCATATAACCTTGGGCAGCAGGAAGTGATCTGCTAAACCGATGTGATGACAGGTATGAAAGTTTGTAATCTTTTTATCTTAGACTTTCAAGATGGTTTATGTATGATGCCTATGTTTTAGGCTTTGTGTTAGCCTCTTGGTACCCCGTTAGGTTATTGTTAGATACGGTAGCGTCACACTCCTTCCTTGCGAAAAGCTTTATCCAGAGGATTGGAGTTGAGGCTTTCTCGACGGACGCAGAGCTGAAGGTGCGCATGCCCAATGGGTCATCCATGACTACCAGGGCAAAGGGGAGCATTTGTTGGAGTCTGGATGGAGTTGACTTCACGTTGGTAGCGGAGGTTCTACCATTGGTTAAGTTCGATTTAATATTGGGAATGGACTGGCTTGCAGAGCAGTGTGTCAGTATTGACTACCAATCTAAGGTGGTGGCCCTGAGAAGTGAAGGGCAGGCAGAAGTTACATTTGAGGGCCTTAGTGGAGCGGACTGCTCCCTGATTTCGGCCAAGCAGTTGGTGTGGGCAGTTAACCAAGGAGGAGTAGCTCTTATAGTATTGTTGAAGGTTCGCCTTTCCAGGCTGTCACTTGGAGATGTGTCGGTAGTGGCAGAGTTCGAGGATGTGTTTCTCGAGGAGCTTCCTGGAGCACCTCCTCGACGGGAGATCGATTTCTCGATTGAGTTAGTGTTGGGTCTATTGATCCCAATATCCCAGATTTGTAAGAAGTCAAACGGGTCAATGACATACACACATAATGTATTTGATGTGTGCCCTAGTTCATGCATGCAGGTAGTCCATGATTGGATAGGTGAAGAAAATGAGTTTGGTAGTAAAACTCAAATTTCGTCGAGCTCAGCTTGAAGTTCATCGAGCTCAGCACGCTGGTAGTCAAGCTCAACTCAACATTCCTTGGGATAAGCACAAGAGCTCAGGTTTCAAATTACGTCGAGCTCAGCTTGAATTTCGTCGAGCTAAGCTTGAAGTTCGTCAAGCTCAGTTTGCAATTCGTCGAGCTCGGTTAACAAATCGTCGAACTCAGCTCAACACTTGTTAAGCTAAAGCCAGAAAAATCAACTAAGTCAAAAAGCACAGAGACAGCTGAGAAGATCAGAGTTTGTCGAGCTCAGCCCACAGATCGTCGAACGCAGCTAAAGCCAGAGAAACTGATTAAGGCAAAAAGCATTAAAACTGCTGAGATAGCTGAGAAGAAGGCATTGAGACTGCAGAGACGGCTGAGATAGCTGAGAAGAAGGCATTGAGAGCGCTAAGATAGTTGAGACAAAACTAACTGAATTTCTCTAAGTCCAGAAGCATTGAGTGAAGCAGGTTCACTCAACGCTTCTAATGAAGATGGAAGCACTGAGACAGTTAAGAGGAAATCCGCTGAGACAGAAGATAGTCTCAGCTGAGAAGCAAAGACCGCTGAAACAGAACCGCTGAGACAGAGACTTGTCTCAGCTAATAAGAAGAAAGAGTTGAGACAAAGGCCTGTCGCAGCTATTAAGAAGAAACCGCTGAGACAAATCCAGAGAAAATTCACAAGTCCAGAAGTGCTGAGAGCCAAGACAGAAGGCATTGAGTGACTTAACATCACTCAACGCTTCATGGATTTCTGGAATATTTTCTAAGTCCATATGTGATGACCATTGTTGACGTCATCAAAGTCAACTTACATGTAGCCGTTGCGGGAAAGCTGCAATGGCGCTGAAAGCTGCCTTGTCCTTTTCTGAAGAAGGTGGGGCTCACCAAACCTTGGCTGGGGCCCACATACAAGTGTGTCGTTGATTCAAATCAATGTATATAAAAAGGAATATGAAAAGGGATTAGGGCAACGAACAACGAACGAAAGAAATTGAACGGAAAAAAGAAAATACAAAAAGGCGGTTGGACATCTTCTTCTCCACCAAGCTTGAAAGCAAAAGTCCAGCAGGGATAGCTGCCAAGGCAAAGGAAGTTAGTTGAGCTCTTCAAGCTCAGTAAGATAGTTCTTTCAAGAACAGAGAAGCTGATTCTACCATTCAGTAAGCTAGTTTCTTCTCTTCTGTGCAGCAGAAAAGAGTTAGCTGTATAAGATGACTAATTCCTTCTACAACAAGTGTGTTGGACTGAAATCTGCTCAGTCCTGCAAGGTAGACTCAGAGATTTATCTCTCAGTCAGTTGTTTATTTTTCTTAAACTCTTCTATATTCTTTTCTTGTAGGATTTAGTTTATCTGAATCTGAGTGTAGGGCACTTTGTGCCTGAGGTAGGTGACTAATTAGTCATTGAGGTAGGTGCCCTGTTGGGGTACTGAGGTAGGATCCAAGTGTGGATCTAAGTTATAGGGCTTAATTTCCTGAGGTAGGAGAGTGTTGCTCTCTAAGGTAGGATCCAAGTATGGATCTGAGGTAGGGCTATCCTCCCGGCCTGAGTGTAGGGCCTTGTGCCTGAGTTAGGTGACTAGAGAGTCACTGAGCTATAGGTGACAAATATGTCACTGAGTTGTAGGCCTTGGAGGAGGCTGAGCTGCAGGTACCTGAGAGGGTGCTGAGTTTTTGGAGTATTGCAGCACTCTGAGAGTAGGGTTGTGTTCCTGAAGTTGTAGGGATGAAGAGCCTGAGTTGTAGGCCTTAGAAATAAGGCTGAGGTAGGTGATCAGTGGATCACTGAGCTGTAGGAGCTCTATAGAGCTCTGAGGTAGGAACCCTTGTGGTTTTGAATTTGGATTATGTGAAGAATCTGTGTTACAGGTTGGGGGCATGAGGTGTAAGCTCTGAGAAGCATATTGGTGGAGTTTGTGCCTAGTCCAACAAATCAGTTGGATAGGTGAAAGGGAAAGTGGATATACCCAATTGGGGAACCACTATAAATCTTTGTGTTTGTTGTGTGCTTATTTTTTATTTTATTGCAGGTGCTAAGGACAAGCTCTAGATAGTATAAGTTAAAAATCAGCAAAAGAATTGATAAAAATTCAAAGACCTATTCACCCCCCCCCCTTCGGCGACTAGCTAACTTTGAGTTAAAATAACTTTCAAGTGGTATTAGAGGGAGGTTAATCAAAAAGTATTTAACAATCTGAGTATCCTCCAAGGTTAGCTATAAGATAAATAATGGGGTCTGGTGTAAACTATATGGAATTGGGAGCCATAAAGTTACCAATCTGCAGAAAGGAAGGGTTTGGGCTCTGGAAGGAAAGGGTCGGGTTATTCATGGAAGCTGCTGACCCTATGATATACATTATAGTGAAAGAGGGACATTTCATCCCTATGAAAGTCTCAGTTCTGGATACCAACATTCATACACCCAAGTCTTATGAAGAAATGAACAAAGATGAGCTTGTTCTTTCCTCCATGGATAAGAGAGCTAAAATATTATTACTAGTGCAGTAGATGATTCAATATTCCAGAATCTAGTGCACTGCAAGACCTCCAAGGAGATGTGGGATACCTTAGTTGTGTTCATGTAGGGCTCAGAAGAGGTGAGGGATGACAGAAAATTCATGCTCAACCAGGAACATGAGGGCTTCAGACAAGGAAAGTCTGAGGGCAATGCTGAAAGTTTTGAAAGATTTTTCAGAACTGTTAATGAATTGAGAACATATGGAAGGGTCTTCAGCACCTATGAGCTGAATGACAAATTTCTCAGGTCCCACACAAAGGATTAGAACACAAAGATTTGTTCCATCGGGTAGATGGGCAAGCTAGCTGACACTCCACCTCCAACCCTGTTTGGAAAGCTACTGTCCTATGAGATGCAGCTTGCTGCAAGGAAGGAAGAAGAAGAGAAGAGCAGTAAGTCACAGAGCAAGGAGAAATCTGTGGCTGTCAGAGCTGATGCTTCAACCAGGAGTAGAAGGAAGACCTCTCCAGTCAGGAGAACTGCTGAGTCAGAATCTGAGAGCTCAAGATCCAGCTCCTCTGACAACCATACATCTGATGAGTACCTTGCTGCCTTCTCCAGGCATTTTAGAAAATCATGAAGAAGGGGCATTGGAAGAATAGAAGGTCATCCTCCTCCTCACAGTAGAGAAGGAAGTCCTCTAAGGAGGACAGGTATGCTCCAAACTCTAATAAACAATCTTCTTCTAATATTATTTGTTTCTGCTGCATCAAACCTGGGCATGTAGTTGTTGACTGCCCAGCGAAGAGGAAAGAAGAAGGAGTGAAGAAGCACCATAAGAGAAAGAATAAAGAGAAGTCCCTTGTGGCCAAGAAGGAAAAGACCTAGACTGACTCTTCCTCTGGGTTAGACAGTGAAGAAGAAGATGCCTACATTGGGCTTATGGCTGTTGCTAAAGAAGAACCTGAAGAATACCCTGTACTATAATAGGGATCAGGGCCCCTCTGTATCACTCAGATAGTGACTCAGAGGAGGATGAAGATGAAGAAGAAGATGCTCAATGCCTTGGATTGATGGCAATGACAGACGAAGAAAATAGCCAGGATCTGCCTGGTCAGACTCAGGTAAATGCTAAATCACAATATGTTATTTCAAGTCATGAGGCTGGCTCAGACTCTGAAGCTCAATCATCAAGAGATGAAGGGGATTCAAACTCTGAGGATGATGACAACTCCATAATTGCCAAGTATGGAGAACTTCTTGAGGCATTCAAGAAGTGCAAGCTACTTGTCAAGAGACAGACAAAAGAGCTTTTAAGTCTTAAAAGAAAGTGTGAAGACCAACAAAAATCCCTCACTGACATGGCTGCTCAAGCAGCTCAGCTCAAAGATATCATTGACAGTGAGTCTGTGGTAAGAGTCTCAAATGAGAAACTTATCCAGAAACTTGAAAATGATCTCTTAAATGAGAAATTGCTAGTGAGCAAATTTTTTAATTCAAACACTGTGTTGCCCTTAATTGATACCCACCTTACCCAAGTTGGTAATAAAGAGTTGGGATTTAAGGGACATGCTAGACCTTCTAATCCAAAAGGAAAGGGGAAAAGGGAAGGCACCAGTTGTGCCTCTAGCTTCATTGCCTCATATTCCTTTTCAGAGAGTGTTGTTTCCTTCTAACATGTATGACCACGAAAGCTTTTATGGTCACTGGGAGAATGGCAGATCCACAGGTATGGACTAATGTGGCCCTAGCCAAGGTGGAAGATACATCCATGTGAGAGCCTTTAAGGCTGCCCATGAGGAAATTCAAATGGCCCATCCTGGACCATTTATTTTTGGTGCCCCAACCCCAAAACTCAAAGATAATGCTGTTGTTGTGAATCTAAATCATCCAGCAAAAGTAGTGACTCAAGGAGAGTCTTCTGGCCTGACTGGAATGGCAATCTCAGATACAATCAGATGCATGTTGGCTGAAAAGAGACATGCAGCTTGTGGTTCTCAAAAAAGTCCAAAATAGCCTGCTGAAAGATTGTCCTTCAGTTAAACGGCTGCTGAAAGAAGACAGATGTATAGAGCAGCACATCTCCCCATTGTTCAGGAAGCAGTACAATCTAATGTTGGTCCCAAACAGAAAAGGAGATACAATATCTATGAGTGCTGGTGTTATGGCAAAGTGGGTCACTATGTTGTAGATTGCTGACACAATCCTTCTGTGTCCAGAAGTTGCCAACCTATCAGGAAATCTGCAGGAAGGCATGGTTATTTTCAGACTAAAGTGAACCTAGGACCCAACAGAAATTGGGGTCCTAAGGTAAGGTGATTTGTGTTCATTTCAGGTTAGTTCAAGTATCGTTCCCCTAAATGGTACTTGGACAGTGGATGTTCCAGTCATATGACTGGAACAAAGGAGCTATTGAAGGAGTTCACTCCAGTAAAGAATGGACCCAAGGTCATCTTTGGAGGCTCTGACGAGGGGATAACCAGCGGCTATGGTAATATCTCAAATGGTATAATTATTGAAAATTATGAAGTGAAAGTGGGTGATGGAGCAGACTGTGCGGTCTGGGCGGTCTGAGTCTGCAGCCTGGGCGGACTGTTGTTGGGCCTGGGTGGTCAATGACCAGGGTAGACTTGGTGGCTTGGGGATCTAGTGGAGCGGCCTGGGTGGTCTGTCTTTGGCATTCTGGTGGTGGTGTGCAGCTCAACCTGCGGTTCTGCAGATCTTGTTCTTGAAGTAACCGGGCGGATTGGAGATTAAATCTACAGAGATGTAGCAGACTCGGTTAGAGTCTGCGGAGTCCATTTTGGCGGACTGGTTTTGGAGATCGTGAGATCGACATTGGTCCTTACCGAGTTCTCCGATGATGCGGTGGGTGAAAGCAGTATTCATGGTGGCGGACTTTCCATGGAGTTGGCGGTCTAGGTTTCGTGTCTGCCGAGCTCGTGCCAGTTATTTGGTGGGTTGCTATACTTGGTCACAGTGTGATAAGTCCAGGGTGTTCGCTGAGTCCGTTGTTGACCAGGCGATCTACTTATTGGTCGTGGACTTGTGCGGCAGGCTGATGTAGTGTCCGCAGAGTCCGCTGTTGACTGTGCAATCTGCTTGTTGATCGTGGACTTATGGCGGGTTGAGGCGTTGTTCTCGAGTTGTATGGACTGCCTCCATGTCCGCATATGGCATGCAGACTGATGTAGTACTGGCTATGGTTATGTCAGTGTGTTGTGTAGTGTGGCGGACTGGTGCAGTGCTTGTGAGCAATGTAGGCTATGTCGTATCTGTATATAGCATGCGGACTGATGCAGTGTATGGGATGTTGATGTGTCTGCGTGCTGCTATGTGAGCGGACTAGCGTAGTGTCCGCCTGGTGGTGGAATGACCTTGACTTGGCGCATGGCGAGTTGTTTGAAGTCCGGCCAAGTCCTTGCGGACTCGGTGGACTGGGTTATGCTAGCTTCGAGCTGGGGTGGTGACTCTATTCACTAGGGCGGTGACCACACTCCTCACCCTGCCTATAAATAGACCCCCCCCCCCAGTACATCTATAGTAATGAAGTGAATAGTAAGTTGAGTGCAGATCAATTGTTGCGGACTCGGTTTTCCAGGTCGCGCAGATTGAGATTTAACTAGTTTCTGTTTGCATATTGTGCGGCTAGTACTGTAAACTCGGGTGTCTGGTTTTGATCAAGGTCAGGAAGCAATGAAGCTTGCAGTTTACAATCAGCAGTTGCAGTAGGTCTCACTTAGAGGCCAACCAGTTTTCTCTCCAGCAATTGAGTCTAAGTTCAATAACCAGGTTGCCGGTCTCGACGGGCTTGGCGGTCTGTTCATTCAGTTTGACGGTGACTTGTAAAGCGGACGTCAGCAGAATAACGGGTTTGAAAGAATTTGTTCCTAAACACCAAGAGGGGGGTGAATAGGTGCAATTCCTTTTTTCTTCTAAGGCAGAATATTAATTCAGTTAATTAATAGAAACATATAGTTCTACAGCTATCACAGCACAGAATTAATAATATCACATATAATCACAGATGGCACACTGATTTATAGTGGTTCCCCAAGGTCTCGGTACATCCACTTTCCCCCTTCGCCTATCTAGCATTGTGCTAGATTCGGCCTAACTTCTTTCCTTCTCCTCAGATCCGCAGATCTTACAGCTCAGAACCCAAACAAGGCTCCTATAACTCAGAGTGAGTCCACACTCCTACAGCTCATGTAATCTGCCCTACCTCAGCCTTCAATAAGGCCTACAACTCAGAGATGAAAATCTCCTACAACTCAGGCTCATAGCCCTACCTCAGCGTTCAACAAGGCCTACCACTCAGAGAACTTAATCTCCTACAACTCAGCCTTTATAAATCAGGCTTACAACTCAAATATTAAAAAGATCCTACATAAAATAGATGTAAATTTGAAATTTACCACCACCCTGGTTGAGAGAGAAAGGATGGAAGGTTTCTTGATCGGTTCTTGAAAGAATCAGACGTTAGAGATCAACCTGTCTTAGCTTTCTTCAAAGCTTCTTGAATCTGAACACAGTAGGGTTGATCTCCTTTGAAGTTGATCTTCAATCAGCTTCTTTCTTGAAATTCAGAAAACAATCTGAATTCTTCTTGGCAGATTGGTTCAGAATCTGCACTTAAGAGACTTGTTAATGTAAGTCCCTTTATTCACTTGAATAGATGGAGCTCTCTCTCTCCAAATTTTTCTAAAGATTCTTCTGAATTCTTCTTTAAATTCTCTTGACAAACTCTGAGTAGATCACCACTTGAGAATGTCTTCTTAGATCTTCTATTGAAAATCTTCTTCTATTTTTCATTTTTATCTTATGTGTATCTGTATATCTATTTGTTATCTTCTTCTGTTGATGGAGAATGTCTTTATATAGACTTCCTTCATGGTAACCGGCTGATCCGGTTTCTAACGAACTTCTGACAGCTCTGACAGTTGCATTAGACCGGTTGGTAATGGCAGCTGTCAAGTCTTCCAGTCACTTCTTGAAACTCTATCTCTGTCAGCAAAGTGTCGAGACTGAACTTCATCATGTGTTGACACAAGTAGACTAAGTTTCGACACAAGCCTTGGTGTTGTCGACACAGCTCCCTTGGTGTTGACACTGCTTCTCGACACAGCTTCTGTAGAATGTGTCGACACTAGTTCTATGTTTCGACACAGTCACTTCTTCTCTTCATAAAAATCAACTTTGTTGAAACTCTGTTATGTGTCAATACAAGTCCTGTTTGTCGACACAGTTGATGTCGACAAAGTCTTTTGTGTGTCGACACTGCCTCTGTGTGTCGACACAGTTGATGTCGACTAAACTTTTCTGTATGTCAACATTGCCTCTATGTGTCGACACAGTTTCTTCTGGTGTCGACACAGTTTCTTCTGGTGTCGACACAGCCTTTCCAAGTGTCGACACAATTGACTTCAGGTGTCGACACAGCTTTTCTCCAGTGTCAACACAAGCCTTCATAACTGTTGACACAGCTTCTTCTGGTGTCGACTCATGGACTTAGAAACTTTTCCTATATTCCTACATTTTCTTAAACTGCACATATAAACTCAAAATAATATCAAATACACCTTGATGCATATCATTGAGTAAGGTGAGGCTTCTTTAAATCTGTTACACATTTTCCAATGTACCCAGCAATCTCCCCCAATTTGGAGAAGTCATAACCCTTAGTCAATGATATACACCATTCATAATAAACACATATTATGATGTATTAAAACATTATATGACAGGGTAACTTATAAACAAAACATGTATAAAATGTCATCATAGAATAATGATGCAAACATAATGAGCATTAATCATTGTTTTGTTTAAACTTTCAAAAGTTTCTTAACAATAGTTTACATAGATTTTTAAAACTAAAGATTACAATGTTGTAAAATCTAGTTAATCTATTCTAAGGCTGATCAGGCTCCTTGATGACTATGTCTTTGACTAAATGGATCTTGGCTTGTACTGGAGCTTCAGTATCTTCAGCTGGCTTCTTGCCCTTCAGATCTTACTTCTTTTGTTCTTCAGCCCTTATCCTTTGCCTTTCAAAATAATGAAAAGGCTTTAGGAAGTACTGCTAGGCTCCGGAGCATTATGAGGTAGTTTCCCAGCTTTTGCCTTTCTTCTATATTGTAGAATGGATTCCTGTCTAGCTTCATGCTTTTGTCATTCTTGCTCAGTGTACCATTTTCCCCTATCATGGGTCTTGTCCTTCACAGCCTTCTTGGCAGTCAATATAATATTCCTGGAAGTAGGGCTCCATTGCTCAAAATCAGGCTTCAACTCAGCCTGTTCTCTGAACCTTTTCTTAGACAATAGAGCTTCCTTCTGAGCTTCCTTGGCAGCCCCTGACATTTCCACTTTCTCAATAATAATATTGGCAACCTCCTGTGGAGGACTGTCATTGACTGTACTTCTTGCTGAATCATATCAAAATCTGCTGGAGGGTAAATGACCTGAGCAACTTCAGGTTGATCACCTTCAAAATAAGCAGGTTGCACACCTGACTCAGCTACATTATCATCATCACATATGGGTGGATATCCAAGGGTGTCTCTGATGTTATTAGATATCCATTTAGCATGATCTGAGCCTGCTTTGACTAACACTCTCTCCACCTTTATGACTTCTCTCTCAATATGAGCTCTGAGGTCATCTTTTTGAAACCTTACTTGTTCATCTAGATAATTAACACCATCTTTATAAAATGACCTTAGTTTCAGTAGCTGATCAGAAATGACCTTTTGAGAATTCTTAATTTCTGTTTGTACAACAGCTAGTTCTTCATGTAATTATTTATCAAAATCTGAGTTGGTTTTAGCCCTTGCCTTAGTCTGGGTAGCAGCAGTATTCTTTAATTCTATAACAATCACATTATGTTATTCAGTCAGATTGTCATTCATCCTTAGTTGATTTTCTAAGACATAGCCTTGTTTAACAGCAATATCATCAACTTGAGTCTTTATTCCTTCTTGTTGTTTTGCAAGATAGACTACAACATTGTCACCTTTGTGAAAGCAATCTGTCATTTCCTTCTTGTTCTGATTTACTTCAAATCTTATGGATTTAATATCTTGAGCCAAGGAGAATTGCAAATCTTTATGGGTCTCATCCATATATTTCTCCATGGCTATCATTTGTTCATCTAGTTTTACTTGCAGAGATACCAACAAAGAACTATAATCATGTGCAGGAACTGAATGTGGAATTGTTTGCAATGCCTTTTTATAGTTTTGGCTTCTTCTTTTGAAAACCATCAGCTTTTTCTTCTTTGCTTGAATTTCTGCTTCATCTTCAAAAGCTGAGGTACTTGGTATATTCACAGTGTCCTTTGGACTTGTGGACAGCTCTTTGTTAGATCTAGGCAACTCCCCCTGAGTCCCTTGCTCCTCCCCCTCAGTCCTGACTTGCTCCCCCTCAATTTTAGGTTGATCTCCCTCAATTTCAGCTTGCTCCCCCTCAGTTCTTACTTTCTCCCCCTCAGTTCTTACTTGTTCTATATCAGGGAACAACTCTTCAAGGGTAAACTCTTATTGGGGTTGGACTGGAGGCACTCTTAATTCTGGAGCATCAGCAGGTAGATGTATCCTCCATGATAACATCTTATGCTTAACTATTAAGTTGAGTGGTCTGGTCAACATCAACCAAGGGCACAGTTAGTGTATCATTCTCATTATTGAAAATTGATTGATTAACTTCTTGGATTACCTCAAGAATAGTCTGTGTAGCCATTTCACTATCTAAGTGTGTTGGCTGTTGTAACATCTCATTTCCAACTAGACCCCTAAGTGTGGTTATTGGCCATGACTAGGTCATGACCAAACCCTAGGAAGCCCAAGAAGACCAAGGAAACCTAAGAATGTGGGTGAAACCACTATGGTCTACAAATAGTAAATTCCTGAACCTTTGTTTAAGATAACCATGGGGCTTCACCAAGACTTCAAGACCCCACCATGTTCTCATCAAACCATGGTAAGATCCATTAGATCAATAAGGACCCATGGAGGGCAGACAAAAGGGTTAAGTTGACCCAAGTCAACCCTAACCCTAAATGGGTCAAACCAACCTACTTAGGGTCAATTGACCATCCCCAAGCCAAGTGGACCCCACCCAAGCCCACCTAACCCTAGAGTAAGGTCAATGGGTCACCTAGGACCCATTGGGGACCACCCAAGAGGCTAAGTTGACCAAAGTCAACTCTAACCCTAAATGGGTCAACCTAGCCTACATTGGGTCAAACTGGCCTACACAAGGGCCAATTGAAGTTCCCTTAGCCAAGTGGACCCCACACATACCTTCATAACCATAGTGAGAGGCCAACGGGTCACCAAGGACCCATTGGGGCCAACCAAAAAGGCTAAGTTGACCAAAGTCAACTCTAGCCCTAAAGTAGTCAAGGTACCCTACTTAAGGGTCAAGTGATCTCCAAAGGGCCAATACAACCCTACCTAGGCCTCAGGGGAGGCCAATGGATCACCAAGGACCCATTTGGGCCAACCTCAAAGACCAAATTGACCTAAGTCAACCCTAGCCTAGGTTTGGGTCAAGCTAGCCCAAATGAGCTAACTCAAGCTCAAGCCCAACTCACTTGGGCTAACCATATTTTGGTGGATAAAATAAACATGTGGGCTGCCAATATGAGATTTACCAGCCAACTTAGTGACTAGGAGAGAGAGAGAAAGAATCTCAAAATTAAAGAATAATTTAGGAGAGAGAAAGGGGTATATTTAAGGGTATTTAGTGGAATAAGCCACTTGGTCCCATGCCATCAGCCCCCACATGGGCTAGCCGACCCTTGGAAGTCATGAGAAGGAGTTGGATGGAGTGGGGCCCACCCATGCATGCATGGTGACAAAAACAAGGCAAACCCTCCACCTCTCACATAGGAATTATCACCCACCCACCTCTATACTTCATCTCCTCATTTCCCCTCTCTCCTTTCAGTCTCACCACTCTCAGAACAAGGAGAGCAGCAGCAGAGAGAGAGAAACCGAGATTTGGCCGTGAAAACTAAGAGAGAAGCGCCGCCGCCGCCGCCATGGTTCCCCGCCGCTCCTCACGTCGCAAGGCCGTCGGGAAGGTCCTCCCTCACCTCTCTCTTCATGTATAGATCTTAGGGATGTTTAGGTTAGGGTTCGGGCTCGAATGAGCACGAACCCAGATCTTCATTTTCAGCCATTAATGGCGTTTTGCAAGCTTCGGGTGAGGTGGCGCCGCCACCTCCGGCCGCCCTAGCCGCCGGAAAAGCTCGCCCCCACCACCGTGAGGGGAGAGGAGAAGTTGGCCGGTGGATGCGCCGCCGGAGGCGGCCGGGAAAAGCCCCGTGAAAATTCGGCTAGAAACCAATCGGATTGGAGAAGATGAGCAGCTGCCGTCCGATCTGCGTCAAGATCCGTGCCATGCATATATATAAATCCAGGAATTATTTAAGTAAATGAATAGTGTAATTTCTGTCCCCTAAAATCTGATTTGTGCATGTCAATATTTAGGGCCCGTACAGCCATTTTCATAAAACGTTCTCAACATCAAATTTGTAGGTCTTGGAGTCACCTTTAATTTGATATGTTACACATAATTGTTCGTTAAGGCTACTGCCCTATAGAGCCATTGTCCTAGTGCTGGTCCTAGAGTAGGGCAGAAACTAAAATGGGTGCCCTTCCCAAACCCTAAGTCCAAATGGGCTGAGATTTTGGACATGTGGCCGAATTAGGTATATCTAGGCCCTACCCAAAAATGGGAATTTTTGGGGAACATAAGTATATAGTTTTAGTCCAAATATTATAAATTAAATTTTGTTGATATTTGGAACATATCAACTCAAAAATGCCCCATATTTTGGTGGCCTGCCCTTAGTAGTATATTAGATATATGGTAGAAATATTAGACATTTTAACCCTCTGCATGTTGAGATATCGCACATACAAGATCTAAAAATTAAATGGCCTTGGTCTGCAAATAGCAAAATGCAGAAATTTGAAAGTGATGCCCAAGCCCATCCAGAGGCACAAATGACCTGCGATTTTGGGGAGTAACTGGTTTAGGGCATATTGAGGTTCTGCCAATAAATGGGATTAATTGGAACTAAAATTAGGGTGGAATTACCAAATTACCCCTAAGCTTGTTTAGGTGATTCTTGGAGTAGTTCAACTCCAAAAGGCCCCAATTTTTGGTTGCATGTCCATGAGGACATTATTATGTCATGGTTAAAGTTTTATCCCTTATTTATCAGGGCAATTTAGGGAAACACCTTGCATGCGATGGCTTGTAAAGGACTTGGTGTGCTTATAGCCAAACGAAGAAAAAAAAATGAAATATTGAAGGCACAGCCCTTTTTGGATCACTGACTTAGTATTACTTTAAGTACCCTATCCTCTTTGGGGAAAATAGATGAATTAGGGTTGACTTACCCTTGGACCCAAGTTCACACCCTAAGGATGGACCTTTAGGGGGTTGTGAAGGACATAGGGGCAAATGCCCTTGTATGGCCTTGTAAATCAGTAAAGAGTTAGTTTAGATATATTTAAGACTCTGGTTGAAATATTAGGGAATTTGGAAGTAGTTAAGTAACTCCAAAGTCAAACCCTAGTTTTAGGGTAGAAGCACTAATAGGCCAAAATGGTAACTTAACCTCATCTAAAAACTGTAAAAATGGGGTAGAATGAATATTAGGGTGAATTGAACCCCTATATATTTTTATTGGAATTTTATGGATTATATTTATGGTAGTTCCTTTGTTAATTATCAAAGTATCCAATTCAGTATTTGGTTTAATTTGATCATTTTGTTTAATTGGAATCTAGTAGAACTTGGCCAGTAGAGGTTTTTGACATAAATAGAGGTCTCTGAATTTTATTGTAATTTTTAAAGGATTTTATATATTGCTTCCTTCATAAATATTGTAAAGGGCATACTTGGTAAATAAATCATTTAAAAAGTAATTTAACTTGTAAAAATATGAATTTTGGCCATTGATGATTTTAGGATGATATCTACTGTTAGGAATTTAATTAGAAATTTTTGAAGTATATTCATAGTACTTGATTCACAATTATGCCCTTGTAGATTTGTGTATTGAATTTATTTAGAATTAAATATTCTGTGAAAAATCATGAAAGTTTAGCCAATGCTAATTTTAGGATTTTAGTAGTGTAATATATTTATCTCAAATTATTTGGATGATAATTTCAAGTAGTTGATTTACAAATCTTGGAATATGAGAATTTACTGTAAAAATAATTTTAGGCCCCATAAATGTTTGTGTAAAATGTCAAATTTGGAAATTGTCACTTTTGGATATATGGAATTTTATCATGAATTTATGGAACATTAATGATGTCTAAAATATATACTTCATGATCAACTCGACTATAATTGGCCCTTGTAATAAATTATTTAAATAGAAGATTAATTGAGGAAAATACAATATTCGGGAATTAAATCATTTATGTCATGATAGGACCCCAGTAATAATCCTAGGTCATTCGGATGAAAACCCGAAGGACATCCTATCATGAACATCACTTAGTATAGGTCGGTCTGCAAATAGTAATTTGGGGAAAGTTGTATTAGGATAAGGGTTGGAATATGGTGGAGTTAGTCGTGTTGAATTGTTTGAATAAAAGTGGATGAGTCGCCTAAAAAGTTCTAAGGAGTGGTGGGAATCGCGTGGATGTGTGTTAGAAGGTAAGCGAGTTCGACGAAAGATCGTCGTGCCCGCGAGAGTGAAAGGTCTAAACTACCTTAGGATTAGCCTATCGGAATATGAGAAGGTAATGGATAAAGGAAATCAACCAATAATATTAATAAGTACCTTGCGAAAGGGAACGCTGGGCGTAATCCCAACACAGTTCCTAGTGCCCCTTGAGAGCCCTTCACAGGGAATACCGGGGGCAGTCCTGGGTTAACGTAAACCTTAAAGAACAAATCAAAAGAGTAATTTAGTAAATATGGTTTCACACTACACTCACTAGTTGGACAAGTGTTGGAAATGGTTAAGTCGTCCCGAGGTGTTCAAAGGGGCGCCATCCCGCGGTGTTCAAAGGGATGAGATTTGGAATAAGAGACGGACGTTTCGGTCCGGCGAGCTTTGGCTCGGTTGATACTTGTGACGGACGGGATGGTCCGGGGAGCTTTGGCTCGGTTGATACTTGTGACGGACGGGATGGTTCGGGGAGCTTTGGCTCGGTTCTGATACGATAAACTTGCATGTGCATAAATCTAGTGGCGGGGCATGCGGTACTGGCCGTTCGTCACACCGATGGCAGTACGGTGCACCAGGCGGTTGTGAGAGTTAGAGGGGCCAGTGGGTTGTTTTACACTGCGGTCTGGAGGACGATCCCCGATAACACACATCCGACCCAACAAGACTGACGGGTTTGTCAGCAAAATACATACGCGAGACTCTAGAGTGCACCTTGGACGTGTACAGAGGCGTATGAGAGGGGTCTAAGGCTTGGTAGTGTGCATACCGGTCTAGAAGTGGAGACGCCCGCTCCGCTGCTGCCGTAGCCACAGCGGTGGTACCCGAGAGTGATGCTAGCTCTCAAAAAGTGGGAACTAAAGGTCTGTGATCACAGAGTCGTTGTGTGTGTGTGTTGCACTTGCATGTCCATCATACCCACTTGCATGTCATAGCATAATCAATTCATTTAACCCTGACACCTAAAGTATAAGTGGTATGGGACGCTTATACATTAGGCCCTGCAAAACGACCCCTTGGTCTATAAGATTGTGTGGGCAAGTTTATAAATTAAGGTTATTTCAATATTTATATGCTGCTTGTGATAACCGACACCCCAACGTATAAAGTGGTATGGGACATTTTATACGATGGGAGCCTTGTAGAAGATCCCTTTGCTTATGTGTATTCACATAAGTGAAGGTTATATTCCTTTCTTACTTTACTCATTATAACCTGATTATAAATTACTAGCTAGGTCCCCCTGTCACCTGTTTTTGATTTCTCTCCTCTTTCACGTCCTTTCCTTTCTTCCTCCCCGCTCGGTGCCTAGGAGCATGGGGGAAGGGGTGGGGGACGATAGGGCTTAGTCTTTTAGACTAATGGTTTTTGAACCACATCATATTAGGGGATCGTGGAGCCGAGTATGGAGGAGCAGCCCAGGAGACCGGTGCAGTTGGAGATAGGGCAGTCTAGCTCAGGAGTACAGCCAGCTGGGACCGTGACTTTCGACTTCTAGTAGTTGTTTTGTTTGGCTTCCGCATGAGGGATCTGTAGTGAGGATATGGATGTACCGGGCTTCAGCCCTTTTATTTCTGTACACTTTATTATTCTGTGGACACTCCCTTCGTGGAGATTTTTATATTTATGTGATATGTTGTGGACTTGTCTTCTCTTGTACTGCTACTTTTGCGTCAGCTGCGATCGATTTAGCCGGCAGGATCGGCGTCTTGTAGTGACGACCTTCCCGGGTGTGAAGGTGTCACCGCAAGGCGGCGGTTCTGGGCCTAAGACCTCGGGGTTTAAAAAAGAAAAAAAAGAGGGGTCTTACAGCTGTTCCTCAAGATGAGGCTCCCCCTGCACCTGAGCACCATCTATAAAGTCTTGTGCAGGAGATTTTTCAGGAATCTCTGGCCTCTGTTCATCAGGCATGTCCTTTGTTAGGACTCTATTCCATCTGGAGATTATCCTTATATCCATTCTTCTCATGTGGTTGATCTTAGAACCAGTAGTCTGTTCCATTACTTCTGGAATTGTTCCAGCCAAGTATAGACTCATGATTCTTCCCAGATTTGGCTTTTTGATGCCTTCCTTAATCCTTTCAAAGATTACTACAGACCAATCTGTGTTCAGTCTGAAGATAATCCTGGTCATCAGGCTGAACATATAGGCTGAAACCCTATCATGTCCCCTAGCTTGTAGAGAATGACCTTTCCAACCACTTCAGAAAGGAATTTTCCTTGCAGATTCATCCCTTTCCTGTTCATTGCAGATCAATCTTCATCATGGGATCCAATCCACACCACTGAAGTGCTTCCCTAGTATTGGTAGAGGGTACTTCTTCTTCTTCTTGAGTTCTTGGGAGTTGAAGAGTTTTCCTCAAGCTCTTCAAAGTAAGTTTAACTTTAGCTCCCTGAACTGTAGATTTGATCTTAAGTCCAGTCGAATCTAAAGTAGCTGCGCCAAAGAATTCCAGTTTTTCTTTCTTCCATATCTTTGTAGGTTCAGATACCAGAAATTCCAAACCATTTTCTGCAATTAGGGTTATCACAGCTTGAATCGCTGGTTCCGCATTATCAAAAGCGTTGAAAACAAGCTCATAGCCTTCGTTGACGTTATCTTCAAGCTTTGGCGCCATTAGGGTTGAGAGAAATCTTGGATTGAGAAGAGAGAATTTGTCGACACAAGGTTTTGTTCTCGAAAATAAGGAGAGTGTGTCGACAGAGTATGTTGTTGACCTATTTATACCCTTCTAAATAAAGAAGTTCAAAAGGCACGTCAAAATTCTCTTAATGTGTCGACACAGTTGAAATGTGTCGACATAGACTTCTAATGTCTCGACTGAGTGTTGACTTCTATATGTCGACACCAATTCTATTTATCTTGGTCGTATTCGACGAAGAGCCCGTGAAGTCGACGATTTGAGGTCGACGAAGTGTTGTTGAATCTGCACTCGATGATATCTGTGTGTTGATTCTAAGTGTCGACACAACTTCTGGATGTGTCGACAGAACTTCGCTGAAGAGTCAACACCTTTTTTTCTATATGTGTCGACATCACGTTCCTGGAGTGTCGACACCAACTACTATGTGTCGACACAGACAACTCTTTGTGTCGACACAATTTTACTTAGCCAAATTTGTTAAACTAATTTATGTTCAACATTCCTAATTCAATTTTGAAATTATTGAATTTAGTTTCATCTAATGGCTTAGTGAACATGTCAGCAATTTGTAAATCTGAATTAACAAATTCTAAAGATATATCTTCTTTTTCTACATGATCTCTAAGAAAATGGTATCTTATTTCTATATGCTTTGTTCTACTATGAGAAACATGATTATGAGCAATAGAAATAGCACTAGTAGAATCACATAATAATGGAGTTCTACTTATATGAATACCATAATCTTCTAACTGATGTTGTATCCACAACAGCTGTGCACAGCAACTTCCTGCAGTAACATACTCAGACTCAGCTGTGGAACTTGCCACACTTGTCTACTTCTTACAGCTCCATGACACCAATCTTCCTCCTAGAAATTGACAGGTGCCTGTTGTGCTTTTCCTATCTACTTTGCAACCTGCAAAGTCTGCATCTGAATAGCCTATTAGTAGAAAATCTCTATTCCTAGGATACCAAAGGCCTAGATTAGGTGTGCCCTTAATATATCTAAAAATCCTTTTGACAGCAGTAAAATGAGATTTTTATGGCAGGATTGGTACCTAGCACAAACACATGTAGCATACATGATGTCTGGTCTACTAGCAGTCAGATAAAGGAGGGAGCCAACTATTCCTCTATACAAAGTCTCATCTACAGGTTTCCCTGCATCATCTTTGCTTAGAGACATACTTGTCCCCATTGTAGTTCTCATGATAGTGGATGACTCCATACCATACTTCTTAATTAACTCCTGGGTGAACTTAGACTGGGATATGGACAGGCCATCATCAGTCTGTCTTACTTGGAGTCCCAAGAAGAACTTAAGTTCTCCCATACTGCTCATCTCAAACTTCCCTTGCATAAGTTTTGCAAACTTTTTACAAAGGTTGTTTTCAGTAGAACCAAATATTATGTCATCAACATATATTTGGACTAGGATGATGTTTCCTTTGGATTCTCTAAGGAATGGAGTCTTGTTTATTTTCCCCCTTGAGAATTTGTTCTCAATGAGGAAAGTAGATATGGTTTCATACAAAGTCATTGGGTCTTGTTTCAACCCATATAAAGCTTTCCTAAGCTTATAAACATAAGTAGGATTGAGTGGATCAATAAAACCTGAGGGCTGGTCTATATAGACATCCTCTTTTAAGTCTCTATTTAAGAATGCTGACTTAACATCCATTTGGAACACTTTGAAGCCTTGATATGCTACATAGGCAAGGAATAGCCTTATTGCTTCCAACCTAGACACTGGAGCAAAAGTCTGATCAAAGTCTATACCCTCTTCCTGCTTGTATCCTTTGGCAACTAGTCTTGCCTTGTTATTCACTATGATCCCACTCTCATCAAGCTTGTTTCTATAAATCCACTTTGTCCCTATGATATTGTGGCCCTTTGGTTTTGGAACCAACTCCCAGACCTTGCACCTTCTGAATTGATTTAACTCCTCCTGCATAGCATCAATCTGGTGTGGGTCTTGAATAGCTTCTTCAAATCTCTTGGGTTCCAGTTGAGATAATAAGCTTGAGCAAAGAACTGTGTTTAAGTTCCTGCTTCTTGTTTGTACTCCTTGTCTTGGATCACCAATGATCTGGTGTGCAGGATGATCCTTCAAATGTCTAACTGTTGGAATAATCTATCAACAGTTTAACCTTCTTCAATCTCTTCATTATGCTGCACCTCATGGTCTTCATCAGCCTCTTGAGTGTCTTGTACTCCCCCTAGACAGCAACTACCATTTTCATCATCCTGCTTTGTAGTTGGATCTTTTCTGATAGTAAGATGGTCCATCTTCTATTGTATACATGTGGAGCTACAAGAACTACTAGGCAACTCACTGTTAATAAGACTAGATTCATCAAATATGACATGAACAGACTCTTCTATAACTTGAGTAGACAAATTGTAGACCCTATAAGCCTTACTATTGTTGTTGTACCCAACAAATATCTCATCTTGGGATTTGGCAGCAAACTTAGTTAGGTGAGACTTGTCATTGTTAAGCACATAGCACTTGCAACCAAAGATCCTAAAATAGGATAAGTTTGCTTTTATGCCTTTCATAACCTCATAGGGTGTCTTTTTGTGGCTTTTGGTGATGTAAGTCCTATTGAGCACATGGCATGCAGTGTTTACTGCCTCAGCCCAGAAATATTCTGGGAGAAAAGTGTAACTCAATAGTGTTCTTCCAGCCTCAATCAATGTCCTATTCTTTCTTTCAGCAATGCCATTTTGCTGAGGTGTTCTAGGTGAGGAGAATTCCTGATGAATACCAAATTCTTCACACAACCTTGTCATACTTTCAGATTGGAATTCAGTTCTATGGTCACTTCTGATTTTGACCACTGAACTATCTAATTCATTTTGAATTTGTTTGCAAAATTACAGAAGACCTTTGGGGTTTTAGATTTCTGCCTCAGAAAGAATACCCATGAAAATCTAGAATAGTCATCTACAACCACAAAAGTGTAGACCTTCCTACCTAGACTATGAACTGGCATAGGACCAAATAAATCCATATGCAAGAGGTATAAGCACCTCACTGAGTCTTTGGTTTCTAGGCTATGAAAGGAGGATCTGGTCTGCTTGCGTTTTTGACAAGCTGAGCATATTCCATCCTTAAAGCACTTAACTTGAGGACCATTTCTCACTAACTCTTTACTAAAGAGTTGGCCAATAGTCTTGTAGTTAAGATGAGCTAGCCTCTTGTGCCATTTGACACAATGAGAGGCTTTCTCATCAGCCACAAGTCAGATAGGAGAATTTTTATTCTCACTCTCAAAGTTTAGGCAATACACATTTCTTTTTCTATAGCCAGTCAATATGATATTTTGATCACTTGACCTCTTGATATGACACCCATTCTTGACAAATGAAATGTCATATCCAAGATCACTCAGCTTACTTATGCTTATCAATTTATATTTCAAACCCTTCACATAAGCCACTTGAGTGATTGTAATTGAGTTGTTAGAAATATTACCAAAATCTTTGATGACTCCTTTTTCAGAACCACCAAAGATTACTTTAGGCCCATTCAATATTGGTGAGTAGTCCTTCAGCAATCCTCTTATTCCAGTCATGTGCCTGAAACATCCACTGTCCAAGTACCATATAGGGGCATGGCAACTTGGACTCACCTTACTGGGACCAGGTTGATCCTGGCACTGGTCTTCTTCAGATACAGCCATCAGTCCTTTGCACTGATGGTCTTCTTACTCATAGATAGAGTCCAGTAATTTCAAGAACTCATCCTCTTCTTCTGTTGTAAACAAACCAATATAGGCCTCAGCCTCAAATTCAGACTCTGAAGTTGATTGATCTGTACAACTTTTCTCTTTCTTAGCTACCAAGGATTTCTCCTTCTTGCTCTTGTGCTGAGACTTCTTTTTATCAGCAGACTCCTTCCTTTTGTCTGGACAGTCAGCCACAACATGTCCAGGTCTGTCGTAGCAATAGCAAATAATCTTCGATATAGTTGACTTGCTAGGCTTTGTCCCACTCCTGTCCTTCCTGGATGATTTCCTCTTCTGATAATAGTCATCCTTGGACTGAGATGAGGATGGCTTAGATTTCCACAACTACTTCTTTAAGAATCTTTGAAACTGCCTTGTGAAAGCAGCAAAGTCTTCATCAGAATTACTGCTGTCTGAACTGTGATTATCAGAATTTTCTGAGATCACTTCTGCTTCTTTCTTAGGAGAAGATGGAGACATCCTCATATTCTTCCTTGTGGCTTCTACCTTGAAGGTCACTGACTTTTCTCTATAGTCACCCTTTGTAATTTTCTCTTCCTTTTTTCTGGCCAACAGTTGCATCTCATAAGACAGCAATTTGCCAAACAGTGTTGGAGGTGAAATTTCTGTCAGTCTGGCCACTTCTCTTATGACACAGATCTTTGTATCCCAATCCTTAGTCAAAGACCTAAGGAATTTGTCATTCAGTTCATTTACAATTCTGTATAACTTCTTATAACATTCAGTTATGCTATCAGACTTGGCTTGTCTGAAACTCTCATATTCTTGATTAAGCATAGACTTTCTATCTTGCATAACCTCTCCAGAACCCTCCATGTAGACTATCAATATGTCTCACATCTCCTTGGAGGTTTTGCAGTGAATCAGATTCTAGAATGTTGAGTCAACTATGTCACTTACTATAATATTCTGTGCTCTTTTATCCATTGTAGCCAAGAAGACCTCATCCTTAGTCATTTCTGAAAAATCCTTATGAGTCCTTTGATTAGCATCAAGAACAGAAACTTTCATTGGAATATATGGTCCTTCCTTAACTGTTATATAAATTCTAGGATCAGATGCCTCCATAAATAGTCTGACCATTTCCTTCCATATTCCAAATATTTCCTTCCTGCAGATAGGCAACTTCATTGAACCAAGTTCTTTATAGTTTGTCTCCTGAACCCATCTTCTTTAACTTACTTCTGCCTCACAGATCTTACTCAGACTGCTAAGTCTATCTTTGAGTAACCTCTCTCTGATACTACATGAAAGAATTGGATCCTAAACACCTAGAGGGGGGTGAGTAGGTGCAATTCCTTTTTTCTTCTAAGGCAGAATATTAATTTAGTTAATTAACAGAAACATATAGTTCTACAGCTATCACAACACAGAATTAACAATATCACACACAATCACAGATGGCACACTGATTTATAGTGGTTCCCCAAGGTCTGGGTACATCCACTTTCCCCCTTCGCCTATCTAGCAGTGTGCTAGATTCGGCCTAACTTCTTTCCTTCTCCTCAGATCCGTAGATCATACAGCTCAGAACCCAAACAAGGCTCCTACAACTCAGAGTGAGTCCACACTCCTACAGCTCAAGCAATCTGCCCTACCTCAGCCTTCAACAAGGCCTACAACTCAGAGATGAAAATCTCCTACAACTCAGGCTCACAGCCCTATCTTAGCCTTCAATAAGGCCTACCACTCAGAGAACTTAATCTCCTACAACGCAGCCTTTATAAATCAGGCTTACAACTCATATCTTAAAAAAATCCTACACAAAATAGATGTAAATTTGAAATTTACCACCACCCTGGTTGAGAGAGAAAGGATGGAAGGTTTTTTGATCAGTTCTTGAAAGAATCATACGTTAGAGATCAACCTGTCTTAGCTTTCTTCAAGGCTTCTTAAATCTGAACACGGTAGGGTTGATCTCCTTTTAAGTTGATCTTCAATTAGCTTCTTTCTTGAAATTCAGAAAATAATCTGAATTCTTCTTGGCAGACTGGTTCAGAATATGCACTTAAGAGACTTGTTGATGTAAGTCCTTTTCTTCACTTGAATAGATGGAGCTCTCTCTCTCTCTCTCCAAATTCTTCTGAAGATTCTTCTGAATTCTTCTTTGAATTCTCTTGACAAACTCTGAGTAGATCACTACTTGAGAATGTCTTCTTAGATCTTCTGTTGAAAATCTTCTTCTATTTTTCATTTTTATCTCATGTGTATCTCTATATTTGTTTGTTATCTTCTTCTGTTGATGGAGAATGTCTTTATAAAGACTTCCTCCATGATAACCGACTCATCTGGTTTCTAACAAACTTCTGACAGCTCTGATAGTTGCAGTAGACCGGTTGGTAATGGCAGCTGTCAAGTCTTCCAGTCACTTCTTGAAACTCTGTCTCTGTTAGCAAAGTGTCGAGACTGAACTTCATCATGTGTTGACACAAGTAGACTAAGTATCGACACAAGCCTTGGTGGAGTCGACACAGCTCCCTTGGTGTTGACACTACTTCTCGACACAGCTTCTGTAGAATGTGTCGACACTAGTTCTGTGTGTCGACATAGTCACTTCTTCTCTTCACAAAAATCAACTTTGTTGAAACTCTGATATGTGTCGACACAATTCTTGTGTGTCGACACAGTTGATGTCGACAAAGTCTTTTGTGTGTCGACACTGCCTCTGTGTGTCGACACAGTTGATGTCGACTAACTTTTTTGTGTGTCGACACTGCCTCTGTGTGTCGACACAATTTCTTCTGGTGTCGACACAGCCTTTCCAAGTGTCGACACAATTGACTCCAGGTATCGACACAGCTTTTCTCCAGTGTTGACACAAGCCTTCATAAGTGTCGACACAGCTTCTTCCGGTGACGACTCATGGACTTAGACACTTTTCCTGCATTCCTGCATTTTCTTAACCTGCACATATAAACTCAAAACAACATCAAATACACCTTGATGCATATCATTGAGTAAGGTGAGGCTTCTTCAAATCTGGTACACATTTTCCAATGTACCCAACAGGGTTGTTCGCAAATTGTGCAGACTCCGTAGAATCAAAGTAGCAGCGGCGGCTTGGCAGTCTCGGTGGTCTCGACGGACTCAGCAGTCTTGGAGGCAGTCCGCCCAGCTTGAAGCTTGCTTTTGCTTGTTTTCTTCTCATTGTACTTGGCGAAATCATGTCTCGCCTTTTATACCTTGCTTTGTAAAGTTGATAGTGTATTAACGCAAGATCTATGTTTGTTCTTCATTGTCTCTGATACATAGCTTAGTTTATGGTTGGAGTGTTCCTGCGCCCAGTTCTCGTTTTCCGCTTAATTAAGTTATCAGCTTGATAGTTTTGGAAGTGTTTGCTTGATACCAGAACTACTAATTGATTGACTTGTGATATTTCAACATGGTATCAGAGGGAACAGTGGCTTGAGCAATGAGCTGTGATCAACCTCAGATTGTGCTCGGTGCATCTGGAAGCTTTGTGATCAGTGGGGACTTGCAAAGGAAGGAGCTTATGGAAGAGGTCTTGGCATTGAACTTCTTACATTGACTAACTTTAAGAAGTGGAAGTTTTGTATGAAGAGTTATCTCTTAGGTGAGGAGTTATGGGAGGTCGTCAGTGGTGACGATAAGCAAGAGGTTATTGCTATTACTGGTACTACTGAGGAAGTGAGAGTTTGGAGAAGAACTAATGCAAAGGCAGAGTTTGCTCTCAAACGGACTATCTCACATGAGCTCTTTAATCACATCTTAGGATGTGAGTTTGCTGCAGAGATTTGGACAACCATTGATGGGTTGTTCAACAGGAAGAATGTGGCTAGGCTGTAGTTCCTTGAGAATGAGGTGGCTAAGGCAACTCAAGGTGATCTTTCCGTCTCTAAGTTCTTTCTGAAGATGAAGAATCTGTGCTCTGAAATATCATCATTGTATCTTGATGAGCCTATCTCTGAAGCAAAGTTGAAGAGGCACATAGTCCACGGGTTGCGGAAGGATTATGTGTCCTTTGTAACTTCTATGCAAGGATGGGCAACTCAACCTTCTCTGTTGGAGTTGGAAAACTTTCTAGCATCACAGGAGAGCTTGTCCAGGCAGATGGCCGGTGTGACTATCTCTAAATGAGTTAGTGAAATTCTCATCACTGAGAGGAAGAAGAAGAGATGGGAGAAGAAGAAGAAGAAGCCTGCTGCTAAAGAAGGGCCTTCAACCTCTTATCAGCAAGAGAGGAGCTCTGCTCCTAAGAAGAATTGGAAGAAAGAGTTTAAGTGTTACATATATAATCAGGCAGGCCACTTCAAGCGTGACTGCAAGGTCAAGTTGCAACCTGGGCATGTTGCAGTCAAGGAGGGAGCTTGTTCCAGTTCTAAGGAAGTCGGGTGGGGAGGAACTTTCTTGACAAGCACGTGTGTTCGTGCTCTTGCCATCGTTGACTACCAAGATGACTGGATAGTTGACTCGGGGTGTGGTCATCACCTCACCGGAGACGAGTCGAAGTTCTCATCTCTGCACCCATTCACAGGTAATGAAGCAATTGTTACAGCTGATGATTCTGTTCATTCTATAGAGAAGGAGGGTGTCGTCTCTTTGGAGAGTACTCAGGGTCTGCTTAATCTAAGGAGTGTGTATCACATACTCGGCATGAAGAAGAACCTCTTCTCGGTGACCAATGCAGTTGACGCGGGCTCTCATGTTCTGTTTGGCCCAACAGAAGTAAGGTTTCTCCGCAACGTATCAGCGGTTAAGGCAGATGTTGCTCATGTAGGGAGAAGAGTAAGAGACTTGTTTGTTTTATCAACAAGCTCTTATGTTGATCGGATGAGGGCCAATGATAGTGCGGCTATCTAGCATGATAAACTAGGGCATATGGGGATGGACAAGCTCAAGGCTATGTCAATGAGGAGCCTGGTGAGAGGCTTGCCAAAGTTATCCTCCTACAGAGATGGCCACGTTTGTGTGGGATGTTAGTACGGTAAGGCTCATCGCCTTCCATTTAATAAGTCTCAAATGAGGAGCAAGGCACCATTTCAATGCATCCATGGTGATTTGATGGGGCCAACAGTAACTGCTAGTCTTGGAGGTAGTAGATATATGCTTGTGTTGATTGATGATTACTCAAGATACACTTGGATGTATTTCATGAAGGAGAAGTCGGCAGCTTTCCAACTGTTTGTGGAGTTCAAGGAGCTGGTGGAGGGCCGGCTTGGCTTTCGAATCAAGAAGTTCAGATCAGACAACGGTGGTGAGTTTGTCTCATCTAAGTTCTCTAGTTTCTGTAAGAAGCACGAGATCCAGAGGGAGCTTACTTGTACTCATACTCCACAACAAAATGGAGTAGCGGAGAAGAAGATCTGTCACTTGACGGAAACTTGCAAATGTTGGCTTCATGCAAAGAGCATTCCCAGGTCCTTCTGGGTAGAAGGAATGGCTTGCACAACTTATGTCATCAATCGGATGCCTCTAAGTCCGATCAACATGAAGTCTCCTGTTGAAATGATCTTCAAGGAGAAGCCGAGTGTGGAGCACCTTCGGGTGTTTGGATCAACCTGCTATGTTCATATTCCGGATGCTCAGAGGACCAATCTTGATGCAAAGGCAAGGAAGCCTGTCTTTATGGGCTATGATGAGCAGAAGAAGGGGTGGAAGTGCATGGATCCTGCGACAAGGAAGTTCTTTGTTTCAAGAGACGTTGTCTTTGATGAGCTGACGTCGTATGGAGGTGGTACTGTTGAACTACAAGAGAGTAGGGTTGATGAAGGGCAGGAGGAAGCTGGTGAAGATCTTTAGGTGGAGCTGCCTGTGTCACAAGGAGCTCCAGGTGTTTCAAACTCTGGGGCTGAAGCTTCTGGTTTGGGAAGCAGGAGGAGCGATGCTCCAAGTATGCCCGGGAATAGAGTTGGTGCTGAAGAAGTAGCGGAGGTGGTGAGCAGGAGCAGCCTCTTCGGATATCAAATAGGATCAGTAAGCCACCAGCTCTGTATTGTGAAGGAAATACGGTGAGCTTTGTTACTTGTTTCTTCGCAGGCCCCTTGGATAAGCAGGAGCCTTCTAAGTTTAAAGAAGCCGCTGGAGTAAAGGAGTGGGTTGATGCCATAGATGAGGAGATGGCTGCCCTCAGGAAGAATGAAACTTGGGACTTGGTGCCAAGGATGGATGGCGTTACTTCTGTTACTTGCAAGTGGGTCTACAAGCTGAAGAAGAAGGCGGATGGAAGCATCGAGCGGTACAAGGCTCGGCTTGTAGCTCGAGGGTTTTCGTAATAGTACGGCGAGGATTATGAGGAGATATTTAGTCTTGTGGCGAAGATGACTTCAGTTCGGGTGGTGATCTCTTTGGCGGCTTGCCAGGGTTGGAAGATGTGGCAGCTGGACGTAAAGAACGTCTTTCTTTACGAGGAGATTGACAAAGATATATTCATGGATCAGCCGCTCTGGTACATATTTGAAGAATATTCAGACTACGTCTGCAAGCTTTGGAAAGCGCTTTATGTGTTAAAGCATGCTCCTAAAGCCTGGTATGGGAAGATTGCAGAATACCTCCAGTTTTGTAGGTATTTGGCTTCAAACTCAGATTCGAGCCTATTCGTAAAGAAGAAGGGGGAGCTTCTAGTCCTGGTGTTGTTGTATGTGGATGACATAATCATCACGGGGAACTCCAAGGAGGAAGTAGCAAGGCTCAGGGCAGAGCTAGCTATCAGGTTCGAGATGAAGGATCTAGGTGAACTCCACCATTTCCTTGGACTTGAGGTAGAGATGAAGGAGAGCGGCATACTCGTGTCCCAGAAGGGCTATGAGGAATGGATCGTTCAGCAATTCGGCATACAGGAGGGGAAGAGTAGCTCTACTCCATTTCATTCTGGCATCAAACTTCAGTGGGATGAGGGGAGGATTCTTTCGGATCCTTTGGTGTTTTGGGCTCTATTTGGGGTTTGATTTACCTGACGATTACAAGGCTAGACATTGCTCATGCAGTTGGCTGAGTAAGTCAGTATATGGCAAAGCCCAGGAAGCCTCATCTGATGGCAGTTATGAATATCTTGAAGTACGTGAAGGCCACTTCTGATATGGGTCTCCTGTATAGGAGAGGCACGGAGTTTGTTCTTCAAGGTTACTCGGATGCTGATTACGGGGGAGATTCAGACGAGCGGAAGTCAACATCTGGTTACGTATTCACTTGTGGATCAGGGAGTATTTCTTGGTACAGCAAGAAGCAAGACTCAGTGTCCGTCTCTACTACAGAAACAGAATACAAGGCCTCGACCTTGGCAGCCCGGGAAGCCATCTGGCTTAAGAGACTAGTAGAGGACGTCTATGAAGAAGTGTGCGGTCCTACTCTGCTGAGCGGTGACAACGAGAGTGCCCTGAAACTGGTGAATAATACAGTTTGTCACACTCTGACCAAGCACATCAAGATTGAGCACTACTTCATACGGGAGAAGGTGTTGGAGGGATCTCTGATGGTGCAGCATGTGCGGAGTGAGGATAATGTCGCAGACATTTTTATAAAGCCATTGTCGAAGGTATCGTTTACTCGGTTACATGGATTGTTGGGCTTAATCACAACTTCTCACTTTAAGGGGAGTGTTGAAAATTATGAAGTGAAAGTGGGTGTTGGAGCAGACCATGCGGTCTGGGCGGTCTGAGTTTGCTGCCTGGGCGGACTGTTGTTGCGGCATGGGTGGTCAATGACCATGGTAGACCTGGTGGCTTGGGCGTCTAGTGGAACGGCCTGGGCGGTCTGTCTTTGGCGGTCTGGTGGTGGTGCTCAGCTCAGCCTGCGGTTCTGTAGATCTTGTTCTTGAAGTAATCGGGCCGATTGAAGATGAAATCCGCGGAGATGTAGCAGACTCGATTAAAGTCCACGGAGTTTGTTTTGGCGGACTGGTTTTGGAGATCGCGAGATCGGCATTGGTCCTTGCCGAGTTCTCCGATGATACGGTGGGTGATAGCCGCATTCATGGTGGCGGACTATCCATAGAGTTGGCGGTCTGGGTTTCGTGTCCTCCGAGCTCGCGCTAGTTATTTGGTGGGTTACTGGACTTGGTCACAGTGTGACAAGTTCAGGGTGTTCGCTGAGTCCGCTGTTGACCAGACGATCTGTCAATTGGTCGTGGACTTATGCGGTGGGTTGATGTAGTTTCAACAGAGTTTGTTGTTGACCGGGCGATCTGCCTGTTGGTCGTGGACACGTGGCGGGCTAAGGCGTTGTTCTCGAGCTGTGCGGACTGTCGTCATGTCCGCATATTGCGTGCGGACTGATGCAATATGGGCTGTGGATGTGTCCGTGTGCTGTGCAGTGTGGCGGACTGGTGCAGTGCTTGCGAGCAGTGCGGGCTGGTGTCGTGTCCGCATATAGCATTTGGACTGATGTAGTGTGTGGGATGTTCTTGTATCCGCGTGATGTTATTTGTGCAGATTAGCGCGGTGTCCGCCTGGTGGTGGACTGACCTTGACTTGGAGCCTGGCTAGTTGTTTGAAGTTCGGCCAAGTTCTTGCGGACTCAGGGGACTGGGTTGTGCTAACTGCGAGCTGGGGTGGTGACTCTATTCACTGGGGTGGTGACCACACTCCTCACCCCGCCTATAAATAGACCCCCCCCCCCCGACACATCAACAGTAAGTTGAGCGCAGATCAATTGTTGCGGACTAGGTTTTCCAGGTCGCGCGGTTTGAGATTTAACTGGTTGTTATTTGTAGGTTATGCGGCTAGCACTGTGAAGTCGGGCACCGGGTTTTGATCAAGGTCAGGAAGCAGTGAAGCTTTAAGTTTACAATTGTGGTTGCAGCAGGTCGTACTTAGCGAACAACAAGTTTTCTCTCCAGCAATTGAGTCTAAGTTCAATAACCAGGTCGCCGGTTTCAGCGGTCTTGGTGGTCTGTTCATTTAGTTCGGCGGCGGCTTGTAAAGCGAGCATCAGCAGAATAACGAGTTGTCCGCGATTTGTGCGGACTCCATAGAATCAGAGTAGCAGCAATGTCTTGGCAGTCTCGGCTATCTCAGCGGACTCAGCGGTCTTGGAGGCAGTCTGCACGACTTGAAGCTTGGTTTTGCTTGTTTTCCTCTCATTGTACTTGGTGAAATCATGTCTCGCCATGTATATCTTGCCTTGTAAAGTTAATAGTGGATTAATGTAAGATCTGTGTTTGCTCTTCATTGTCTCTGATACATAGCTCAGTTTATGGTTGGAGTGTTCGTGCGCCTAGTTCTCGTTTTTCGCTTGATCAAGTGATCGGCTTGATAGTTTTGGAAGTGTTTGCTTGATACCAGAACTACCAGTTGATTGACTTGTGAAATTTCAACAATAATCACAATCACAAAGGTGGTTTATGTGGAAGGGTTGCAACACAATCTCATAAGCATAGGCCAACTATGTGATCTTGGTTATGACATTTCCTTCCATAAGAATAAGTGCCACATCAAGAGGTTAAGTGACCAACATGTCATCTTAACAAGCACTAGGAATGGGAATGTCTATTGCTTAAATTTTTCTTGCTTAGATAATAGTTCCCCTATATGCCTAGTTGCAAATGACAAAGTCTCATATTGTGTCTAATGGCACAAGAGACTGGCTCATTTGAATTATAAGATCATTGATCAGCTCTTCAGTGATGTGCTTGTTAGGAATAGTCCCAAAATAAAATGCTCCAAGGAGAGTATATGTGTTGCTTGCCAAAAGGGTAAGTAGACTAAGACCTCTTTCAAGAGCATTGGGGCTAAGGACCCAGTGAGATGCTTGTATCTCCTGCATATGGACTTGTTTGGTCCAATGTCGGTTCATAGTCTAGGTAGGAAAGTCTACACCCTTGTGGTGGTTGATGACTATTCCAGGTTTACTTGGGTGTTCTTCCTTAGAAGAAAGGATGAAACCCTTGAAATCCTCATGAATTTTGTCAGGCAAATTCAGAATTCTCCTCTCCAAGAACACTCCAGCAAAGTGGGTTAGCTGAGAGGAAAAACAGGACTCTCATAGAAATTGGGAGAACATTATTGAGTGTCACTTCTCTCCCTAAATATGTCTAGGCTGAGGCAGTTAATATTGCATGTCATGTGCTCAATAGGACTTCTATCATCAAAGTCCACAAGAAGACTCCCTATAAGATCTTGAAGGGCAGAAAACCAAACATATCCTATTTCAGGATCTTTGGCTGCAAGTGTTTCATCCTGAACAATGGTAAGTCAAAAGTGACTAAGTTTGCTGCCAAATCCCATGAGGGGATCTTTGTTGGGTACAATAATAATAGTAGGGCATATAGAGTCTATAACTTGATAAATCAAGTTTTAGAAATCTGTTCATGTAGTATTTGATGAGTCATTGATGATTGACAGTGAGTTGTCAGGCTCTTTGCCTAGCTCTACAGGTACAGAAGTTATGATGGAAAAGCTCTCCATCAAAGATAAAGACTCAGCTATGCAAGAAGGATGTGAAGAGGGATGTTGTCCAGAGGAAGCATAGGACAATCAAACTGGAAATGAAGGCCAACCTGCAGAAGAAAATGGAAATCAGCAGGAAGCAGTCAGGCTGCACCCTGCAGTCAGATATTTGAGAGATCATCCTCCAGATCAGATAATAGGTGAGGCTAGCCAAGGTGTACAAACCAGAAGCAGAAGTATCAACATAGCTCCCTATTCCAGCTTCCTGTCACAAGAAGAGCCCTAGAAATTTGAAGAAGCAAATCAAGACCAATTATGGATTGGTGCAATGCAAGAAGAACTGAACCAGTTCCAAAGGTGCAAGGTCTAGAAGCTGGTTCCCAGACCAGATGGACATAATGGCATTGTAGTCAAGTGGATTTTTAGAAATAAACTTGATGAAAATGGCATTGTAATAAATAATAAAGCTAGACTGGTGGCCAAAGGTTATAGACAGGAAGAGTGGATTGATTATGACCAGACTTTTGTCTCAGTTGCAGGTTTGGAAGCAATCAGATAGTTCCATGCATTTGCAGCCTTCCAGGGATTCAAAGTATTCCAGATGGATATCGAGTCTGCCTTCCTGAATGGAGACTTGAAGGAAGAGATTTATGTAAAGCAGCCTCCAGGTTTTGTAGATTCTAACTCTCCTACTGTTTTATATGTACTTAGGAATGCTCTTTATAGGCTCAAGCAAGCCCCAAGAGCATGGTGTGAGACATTGTCCACCTTCCTCATTGAGAACAAATTCTCAAGGAGGAAGATAGACAATACCCTATTCCTAAGGGAATCTAATGTCAAGATCATCCTAGTCCAGATTTATGTTGATGACATAATATTTGGCTCTACTGATGACAACTTCTGCATGAAGTTTGCTAAACTTATGCATGGGAAGTTTGAGATGAGTAGTATGGGTGAACTGAAATTTTTCTTGGGACTCCAAGTAAAACAGACTGATGATGGTCTATCCATATCCCAGTCAAAGTTCACCAGGGAGATAATCAATAAATATGGCATGGAAAATACTTCCACCATAAGAACTCCCATGAGCTCAAGTATGCCTTTAGGCAAAGATGATCCAGGGAAGCCTATTGATCAAACTCTATATAGAGGTATAGTTAGCTCCCTTCTCTACCTCACTGCAAGTATGTCTGACATTATGTATGCAATATTTGTATGTGCTAGGTATCAGGCCTGCCCTCAAGCATCTCACTATACTGCTGTGAAAATAATCTTGAGATATCTTAAGGGCACCCCAGATCTTGGCCTATGGTACCCCAGGAATAGGGAATTTAAAATAACAGGCTATTCAGATGGAGATTTTGCAGGCTGCAAGGAGGACAGGAAGAGCACTTCAGGCTCCTGTCAATTTTTAGGTGGAAGTCTTGTCTCTTGGAGCAGCAAGAAACAAACGAGTGTTGTAATATCAACATCAGAGTCAGAGTATATTTTATTTGGAAGTTGTTGTACTCAGTTGCTGTGGATCCAGCATCAACTTCAGGACTATAATATTCAGATAAGTAGAACTCCACTCTTTTGTAATTCTACTAGTGCAATTTTATAGCTAGCAATCCTGTCTCCCATAGCATGACTAAGAATATAGAAATTAGGTTTCATTTCATTAGAGAACTTGTGGAAAGGGAAGACATCTCCCTTGAATTTGTCTCCACAGACAAGTAAGTGGTTGATATCTTCACCAAGCCACTAGATGAAGCCACGTTCAACACCTTCAAATTTGAATTAGGTATGTTGAATCTTGTGTAGCTTCAATTCTCTCTTCTACCATATGTTGCACTGTTTATTTTGTAGGTAGAACGTGCTCTTCCTCCAGATTATGAAGATAGTGTGCAACTGTTGAAGGGGAGCCAGCCCAATAGCTGAACTAGATTCAGTCATAGTAAGAATATATACTTCAGACAGATATTGGGAGAAAACCCCCTCAGTATGCTCCCAATTGCAGAAGTCAAAAAGGGGAAGGATAAAATTCAAGTGTTTAGAAGAACAGACAAGTGGAAAAGTAAGGATGGCAGCATGGCAGGGGGAGTAAGTAATTCTCCTCAGGCTAGAGAAATATGGTAACATTTCCACTCTCTACTAAAGTTTATTTTTCTATGATAAATATGTTGTGTTGTCAATGACCGGTAGCGTTTTGACTTCTTCAAATAGGAGGAGATTATGGGTCTATTAATCCCAATATCCCAGATTTTTAGGAAGTCAAACGGGTCAATGACATACACACATAATGTATTTGATGTGTGCCCTAGTTCATGCATACAGGTAGTCCATGATTGGACAGGTGAAGAAAATGAGTTTGGAAGCAAAACTCAAATTTTGTCGAGCTCAGCTCGAAGTTCGTCGAGCTCAGCATGCTGGTCATCGAGCTCAGCTCAACATTCCTTGGGATAAGCATAAAAGCTCAAGTTTCAAATTCCGTCGAGCTCATCTTGAATTTCGTCGAGCTCAACTTGAAGTTCGTCGAGCTCAATTTGCAATTCGTCGAGCTCAGCTTACAAAACATCGAACTCAGCTCAACACTTGTTAAGCTAAAGTCAGAAAAATCAACTAAGTCAAAAAGCGATGAGACTGCTGAGAAGATCAGAGTTCGTCGAGCTCAGCCCACAGATCGTCGAACGTAACTAAAGCTAGAGAAACTAATTAAGGCAAAAAGCACTGAGACTACTGAGATAGCTGAGAGGAAGACGTTGAGACCACTGAGAAAGCTGAGATAGCTGAGAAGAAGGTGTTGAGATCACTGAGACAGTTGAGACAAAACTAACTGAATTTCTTTAAGTACAGAAGCATTGAGTGAAGCAAGTTCACTCAATGCTTCTAATGAAGAAGGAAGCGCTGAGACAGTTAAGAGGAAATTCGCTGAGATAGAAGATAGTCTCAGCTAAGAAGCAAAGACCGCTAAGACAGAATAGCTGAGATAGAGATTTGTCTCAACTAATAAGAAGAAAGCATTGAGATAAAGGCTTGTCACAGTATTAAGAAGAAACCGCTGAGTCTGTTGAGACAGAACTGCTGAGACAAATCTAGAGAAAATTCACAAGTCTAGAGTCACTAAGAGCCAAGACAGAAGGCGTTGAGTGACTTAACATCACTCAATGCTTCATCGATTTCTGGAATATTTTCTAAGTCCATATGTGATAACCATTGCTGACGCCATCAAATTCAACTTGCATGTGGTCGTTACAGGAAAGCTGCAGTGGTGCTGAAAGCAGTCTTGTCCTTTTCTGAAGAAGGTGGGGCTCACCAAACCTTGGTTGGGACCCACATACAAGTGTGTCGTTGATTCAAATCAATGTATATAAAAAGGAAAATGAAAATGGATTAGGGCAACAAACAACGAATGAAAGAAATTGAATGGAATAAAAAAGATACAAAAAGGCGGCTGGACATCTTCTTCTCCACCAAGCATGAAAGCAAAAGTCCAGCAGGGATGCTGCCACGGAAAAGGAAGTTAGCTGAGCTCTTCAAGTTCAGCAAGATAGTTCTTTCAAGAACAGAGAAGCTGATTCTACCATTTAGCAAGCTGGTTGTTGCTCTTCTGTGCAGCAGAAAAGAGTTAGCTGTAGAAGAGGACTAATTCCTTCTACAGCAAGTGTGCTGGACTGAAATCTACTCAGTCCAGCAAGATAGACTCAGAGATTTATCTCTGAGTCAGTTGTTTATTTTTCTTAAACTATTCTGTATTCTTTTCTTGTAGGATTCAATTTATCTGAATCTGAGTGTAGGGCACTTTGTGCCTGAGGTAGGTGACTAATTGTCACTGAGGTTGGTGCCCTATTGGGCTATTGAGGTAGGATCCAAGTTTGGATCTGAGCTGTAGGGCTTAATTGCCTGAGGTAGGAGAGTGTTTCTCTCTGAGGTAGGATCCAAGTGTGAATCTGAGGTAGGGTTGTCCTCCCAGCCTGAGTGTAGGTCCTTGTGCCTGAGGTAGGTGACTGAAGAGTCACTGAGCTATAAGTGGCAAGTGTGTCACTAAGTTGTATGCCTTAGAGGAGGCTGAGCTGTAGGTACCTGAAAGGGTGCTGAGTTGTAGGAGTGTTGCAGCACTCTGAGAGTATTGTTGTGTGCCTGAAGCTGTAGGGCTAAAGAGCCTGAGTTGTAGGTCTTAGAAATAAGGCTGAGGTAGGTGATCAATGGATCACTGAGATATAGGAGCTCTGCAGAGCTCTGAGGTAGGAACACTTATGGTTCTGAGTTTGGATTCTGTGAAGAATCTGTGTTATAGGCTGAGGGCCTGAGGTGTAAGCCCTAAGGAGTATATTGGTGGAGTTTGTGCCTAGTCCAATAAATCAGTTGGATAGGTAGGAGGTAAAGTGGATGTACCTAATTGGGGAACCATTATAAATCCTTGTGTTTGCTGTGTGCTTGTTTTTTTTATTGCATGTGCTAAGGACAAGCTCTAGATAGTATAAGTTAAAAATCAGCAAAAGAATTGATAAACATTCAAAGACCTATTCACCCCCTCCTCTAGGTGATTAGCTAACCTTGAGTTAAAATAACATTCAGTTAGTGTTAAAGGCTAGACCGGTGTCACGTCGTCCTTTTAGGATGGCACCTAAAGAGTTGGCCGAACTCAAAGTACAGTTACAGGAACGGTTAGAGCAGGGGTATATTAGACCCAGTTCTTCACCGTGGAGCATAGACTAACGAGAGTTGAATAAACTGACTGTCAAGAATAAGTATCTGATTCCTCAGATAGACGACCTGCTCGACCAGTTGGTGGGGTCAGTGGTGTATTCCAAGTTGTACTTGAAGTCAGGATACTATCAGTTGTGGATTCGAGATAAGGACATACCCAAGAGAGCTTTTAGAATGAGGTATGGTCATTTCGAGATCTCGGTGATGTCATTCGGGTTGACGAACTCACCATCAGTATTCATGGATCTGATGAATTGAGTATTTCATGAATACTTGGACTCTTTTGTGGTCGTCTTTATCGACGATATTTTGGTATACTCCAAATCGAAGGCGGAGCATGAGACTCATTTGAGATCAGTGTTGCAAGTGTTGAGAGAGAATCAGCTTTATGCAAAGTTTTAAAGTGCGAGTTCTTGTTGGAGAAGGTAGCATTTCTGGGCCATGTGATTAGTGGTGATGGGGTAGCAGTGGATCCTGCAAAAGTGGAGGCCATCAGAGATTGGCCAGTTTTGAGAACCGTGGCGGAAGTCCGAAGTTTCCTTGGACTAGTCGGGTACTATAGAAGGTTTGTGGAAAACTTTTTACGGATAGCTCTACCCCTCACTTCTCTATCTCGAAAGGATCAGAAGTTTGTGTAGACTCAAGAGTGCAATCAGGCGTTTGACACCGTGAAGGAAAGACTGATGATAGCTCCAATCCTAAGTCTGCCTAAAGGGACTGAAGGATTTTAGATTTTGAGTGACGCATCAGGTTGTGGGCTGGGTTGCATGTTGGTGCAACATGGCAGTGTCATAGCTTTTGGGTCTCGGAAGTTGAAGCCTCATGAGAAGAATTACCACATTCATGACTTGGAATTGGCGGCGGTAATTTTTGCACTAAAGTTATGGCGGCACTATGTGTATAGTGCAAAGGTTGAGATCTTCACGGACCACAAAAGCCTGAAGTATCTTCTATACCAAAAGGACTTGAATATGCGGCAGCGCAGATGGGTCGAATTCCTTGGTGACTACAAAGTGTCGATTCAATATATGTCAGGTAAAGCCAACGTGGTGCCGAACGCCTTGAGTAGGAAAGACTCTGGTCAAGGGAGTTGGATCGAAGCCCATGATAAGCGGTTGATGCGGGACTGTGAGTCCCTTGGCATTGAGTGGGTAGCAAGAGGCGAGTCAAGCATGGCTCGATTGAACTGGATCGAGTTACAAAATGACTAATCTGATTGTATATGGGAAGCGACTGGTTTGGGTGAAGAGTTGCATCCATTCGTGGTGGAAGCGCAAACAGGCGAGGGTAACGTCTGGGAGATGATTAATGGGATCTTGAGGAAGGATGGAAGGATTGGTGTAACGCAGTTCGGCAAGATACGCGAGGAGTTGATGTTTGAGGCTCACTTTACGAAGTACTCCATTCACTGGGGCAGTACGAAGATTTACTTGGATATAAAGAAAACCTTTTGGTGGCCTGGTTTGAAGCGTGATATAGCTTTGTACGTGAGTCGGTGTCAAACTTGCGCCTTAGTGAAGGCTGAGTGTCAGAAGCCGGGCGGGTTCCTGAAGCCTCTTCCGATTCCCGAATGGAAGTTTGATGACATCTCCATGGATTTTGTGCATGGCTTACATCGATCACAGCAGGGTAATGATGCGATTTGGGTGATTGTGGACCGCATGACCAAAGTGGCTCATTTCATCCCAAATCGAAAAGAGGACAGCGTGGAGAAGCTAGTAGAGTTGTATGTTCGCAATATTATGCGACTACATGGGATTCCTAAGAGTATAATTAGTGATCGCGACGGACGTTTCACGTCCAAAGATAAGAGGTTGGTTCAAAAAAGTCTGGGCACAAAGCTTAAGTTCAGTACGACACTCCATCCATAAACCGATGGACAAAGAGAAAGAATGAACCGTACAATGAAGGATATGCTGAGAATGTGTACTCTTGACTTTGGGAAGAAGTGGGAAGATCACCTCTTCAGTAACACCCCCTATCGGTCGCATAGCATATAGCAGTAGGTCCGGTCGTGGCCCGACGCCATATACCACAGACAGACCGGGAGGTTACTCAATGAAAATCATCCAACTAAGAATCAACGTCCTACACAGAGTACATTCTAGCGGAAGCGAATTAAATGTTGTAAAACAAAGAACCCAGTATAAGCATAAATGTCCACTACTCAAACCCACAGGAATGAAGGTACAATACATAAGTACAATGGCCTTAAGGCCTTACAATTGTTTACTTAAATTACAGTATTTTCCAAACCTCGGCACGCAGGCCGGTCACACATGAATAAAGCAAGTAAACACACATAATTAGGCCTTCGAGGGCCGGCTCAGCAACATAGGCTTTTGCCCGCTACTTACCACTTGGCTCCACAGCACCTGCAAACAATAATCTATCGCACGGTGGCAAATAAAAGCAATGGTCAGCTATGCTGACCAAATTATAACGATCCCGCCCCAAACTCGGGGCGGCGATGCTCCTTCCCTGCACTTTGTTAGCGTAACCAAGCAGTATAGTGTAAATACACTTCATCACAGGCGTGGGCATGCCCAGCCACACACCCCGTGCTCTTAGGGCACATTCTCGGTGAATCGGTCAACGTCACGTCAATTTAAGTCATAGACATTTCGGTCTCACCACCGCCACTTAGACGGCCAATCTCGTGAGCATTTAGGTCCTTATGGCCGATGTCACGTCAATTTAAGCCATAGACAACCCAAGACCTACTATCTATGCCAACGGCAACTCACACGTAGCTTTAGGTCGCTTGTACCGAGCGACATAGAGCGGGCACGGTTCCGCTTAACCAGTTGCTCACACCGCAACGTCAATTTAAGCCATATGTGTGGGTTAGCTCCCCAAGTCCCACAATGTTTACACACATCACATAACCCAGTTATGTTCAAGTTGGCTCCCAGGCTACCATGTTGGCAGAATCACGCATCTGCCCAGTTTTCCGGGTGCACCTTAGAGTAAATCCCCAAGGCTCCCTATTGAAATCTACCACGTAGAAAACCCGAAAAACAATCATTCGAGCGGAGTCTTCTCCATCCATTCATGCAATGCAACATCATCATTCCAGACCAACTTGTCCGGGTAGGCTTCACACATCATGCCTATGTCTGTTCTCGATTACGGACTCTACATGTACACAACGGGGACTATTTATGTCTACCTGAAGGAACGCCTCAAACTCACCGCAAACTCGCGAGAGCGGGCTTCCTATGCAAAGAAAAAGAGGACTTCACATATCCTAGGATGAGAATCATTACCCTAGCATTTTTCCTTGGCGCCATGGAAATCTATGCGGATGAAAAGCACTGCGTTGTCCTCTCCTCCGTAGATCCGAAGTCGGCTTGCGATTTGGAGCTCCGAAGCTCCGTCGGTGACCGGATATAGCCTCCTTCTTCTTCCTTGCTCTCCACTCTCTCTAGAACTTTAGAAAGATATTGAGTTAGAGAATTAAGGGCTTTGAAAGCCTATTCCTGGGTATAACCCAGCAGGAACAACCCCCAGCCATCGGATCCCAAAATAAGGAAACGGACGACTACGATCCGGACTTGAAATCCAAAATCTTGGCCGAACACAGCTTGCGACACGCCCGTGTCCAAGGTCGTGTGCCCCATTCACCGTCGAAACTGACGCGTCCCGAAAAGAACACAGGTAGCCGACACACTTGTGTCCAACTTGACACGCCCGTGTCATACAGTACACGACCGTGTAGTGTGCTGTGTTACTCCATCGACACAGGACAGAAAAATGCCCAAAAGGGACACGGGTACTCGACACGCCCGTGTCGTATTTTGGCACGCCCGTGTCTACCCGATACGGCCCATGTGCTGACCCCGTGTATCACCCCCGCCATGGCCCGGCTTCATCTCGTAAAGGACACGGCCTGGGACACGCCCGTGTCTCATGCCGTGTTCGCTGCTCGATGATCGTCGACACCGAATTCGTCGACCTCTCAGCCAGATCGTCTATACGAGCACGACACACCCCTGGGACACGCCCGTTTCCCAGGCCGTGTGACCCCTACCAAGTTCCAAACTTGGCTCAAAACCCCACCCGTCGCTCTTTTGAGTTTCGGGGCGTTATAACTCTCTCCCTCTTAAAAGAATTTTGTCCCGAAATTATGAAGGAAAGATAAAAAAAATAAAACTTAAACGGTACCTGAGTGGAATAACTCCGGGTACTCCTCAAACATGGTCTGCTCTCGCTCCCAAGAGAGCTCCTCCCGACCACAGTTGTCCCAACAGACCTTGACCATCTTGATCTCTTTGTTGCGTAGCCGCTTGACTTTCGAGTCCTCAATGCGTATTGGCTTGACCTTCGTCGTCAACCCATTATCGACCGACACTTGGTTGACTACAATCACTTGCGAAGGCTCTTGAACCGCCTTCCGTAGCACTGATATATAGAATACATCGTGTAGACCACTTAGCTCCACTGAAAGCCTCAATCGATAAGCTGCATCACCAATCTACTCCAGAACCTCAAACTGTCCAAGGTACCTCGGGCTTAGCTTCTTCAAACGCCACACCCGCGAGACACCCTTGAATGGCTTGATCTTCAAGTACACCCAGTCGCCGACAGCAAACTCCACGTTCCTATGCTTGGCATTATAGTACTTAGCTCTGAGGTCCTGAGCGATTAACAATATCTCTCGAATTGTTCGAACCAACGACGTTGCATCTTCCACCTCTTGGCGCTTGTACAACTTTGACTCACCCGTTTCCAACCAAGACAACGGCGTGCGACATCTTCTACCATAAAGGGCCTCAAATGGTGTTGAAAGTCCACCTAGTGTCAACTATCTTCACCTATGGGGGGGAATAGGTGACGTGCAGCATTTTTGCGGAATTTAAAATAGTACTTGCACAAGAAAATAAAACAACACAGCACAATAGAGTACACAAGCTATTTATAGTGGTTCCCCGACTTGGGTACATCCACTTTCCCCCTTCGACCTATCTCCCAACCAGGGACAACTCGGTCACTTCTCCAATAGGATTGAAATCCAATCCTTGCACTATCGGAAGGAACCCTTCCACACGTAGGAGTCAACACTCCCACAAACCGGGTTGCACCCAACCCTTACAACTAGGAACCAACGTTCCTTTACAACAAAAATAAAATAGAATGTACAAGAAATACAAACTACATTTGGAGACTACGGTGTCCCTCTTCGTTGACGACGTGTTCTTGAAGTCCACGAGGAGTCCACAACCCTAGATCTCTCTTGGAGAGAATCTCCCCGGAACCGGCGGCGGCAAGATGGGTGGCGGCAAGGTTCACGGGATCGGCGGCAACAACGATGTGCGGCTGCTGTTCTTTAGAGATCCAAACTTCGTAACGAAGATAGCTAGGTCTACCAACGGTCACACTAGGATCAATCGTCTCGATCGATTCGGATGGGGAAGATTTTCCCGATCTACAAATCAAGAGACAAGAGATCTCCGGTTAGACACGTGAGACACTAAGCTTGGCTAAGCTTCTGTCACTGTAGATCTGGAAGAAACCACGATCAACCGGCGACCAACTAGCGTGTGCGGCGACAGTGGCGGCGGAGCAGAACTCGCGATCTAGGTCACGTCGCGGCCCGTGTTTTCGTCTTTTTCTCCGTTCTCTTACTGTTCAAAAATACGCCTGTATTTATAATGTAGACAACTTCAAGATGACCGTTGTGGGTCCCACAATAAGAAACCCTAGTTCCGATTCAGCACAGTGACGGCGGCAGAATCCGGTCCAACAGCTTCTAGAAAAATTGCCAAGTCAAAATTGACAAGAATCGAAGGTGATTCTCGACGAATCGGCGAGAATCAGTTAGTGATTCTCGACAATCACTTGATGATTCTCAACGAATATTACTTGGCCATGATCTTCTCAACATGGGTTCGGCGAGAATCACTAGTGATTCTCGCCGAATCTTACTTGGCACCATTTTGAGGTAGCCGGATAGAGTCGGCGAGAATCACTAGTGATTCTCGACGATTCGGCGAGAATCACTAGTGATTCTCGCCGAATCGGCGAGAATCACTTGGTGATTCCCGCCGAATTATACTTAGACGATTTTTCGTCTTTCCACCCAAGAGCTTCTTCTTGACCCATCCTTGCTCCTTGTCTGCTCTTGCATAGTTACAGCCCTGTACTTGAAAGTAAGTGCACTCCAATAGAGAGACTACACGTAGGCCAACACACTGATCTGCTCAACGAGGGATTACGTCGTGCAGACCCGTGTATATTGACCTACTGCACCCTGACATTGGTGTGCACTTAGCGTGGAATCACTGCAAGCACAACTTAAGAGGTTTCATCAAATACATTGTGAATTCATCTTAGCTTGACAGGTGGCTTCCTCAAATCCAGGTAATTGTGGATACAATACCCAACAATCTCCCCCTATTTGACGAAGCCAAAATCCTACTAGCTAAGATGAATAACACCAATCAAATAATATAAACAACATTCAGAATTTAAGTATGCATCACAAGATAATATAGGCAGACAAATCAAGACTTGAGTCATTCATAAATTCAAATGCATATATATATATATGTATATATACATAATCTCAAGATTGTTCAAATAATAACAATAACCATTAATTGTTCTTAAGAGAGAATGGCAAGCTATAAATTTTTGACTATTTTTCTTTGGCTAAGTCATCCTTGAGTTTTTGAGCCAAATACTTCTTTCTTTGCCTCTCCATATAATCTTTGGGCTTCGGATAATATCTGGGAGGAGGAGCTTTATCTGCCGCAGTATTGGTCCTGAAGAAAATGTTTCATTTCACTTCATACGTCTTGTGCATCTCCCACTCATACTTGCTGTATACATCGTTTCGATTGATTTCCCCTTTTTCCTGTAGCCAGAATGTATCCAAGATGATACTCTTGGATACTGGGCTCCACTTTTCATTTCTTACTTCCTCCTCCTTCAGTCGAATTCTCTTTTCAGCTTGTGTCTCCTTGGAGGTCCCTTCTTGAGCTTTTCTCTTGCCCCTGGCTTTCGCTAAGGCCTCTTGGTCAAACATGCTCATCAGTTTTGCTTTGGAAATAGCCCTAGCATCATCTTCACTCATGGGAACTTCTGCAGCACTTACTCCCTCAGCAGCCGTAGAAGTCTCAGGAGCATGAATACCCGCAGGATTTTCAGAAAAATCGACGCCTAACTCCTGTTGGAGCATCCACCAGCAACTATCATAGACATATTTGTTTAACTGTTCAAAGTTGTTGATCATAACTTCCCGAAGCTCAGCCATCTTAGCTATATATTCTTTCTCTCCCTTTTTGGCTTCGACTGTGATGGAGTTTGCATAGGAGTGCAGGGAGTCATCAATATGCTTTGTCGTCCTGGAGATTTCAGTGACCAATGCTTGTTGATTGCTGTTAAGAGTTACCATATTACCGTCAAATTTTTGAATGTTGTTTGCTACGACATGAGCATTCTGATTCACTACAGCGAGAGTATCGGTGTTCTTTTTCAATCCGGCCATAAGAAGAGTGACAGTTTGGCCGGCCACTGTATACTTATCTTCAAATTTCTTTTCCATCATGTCAAGTTTATGATTGATCTCCACCATGTTCTTGAGCATGAGATTTTCAGATTTCTTAATCCTTTTCAACATTTTATTCTGACCTGTCTCAAAAGAAGCTTTAAGCTCATCCACTATGCCCTGAATGATATTCACGGTGTGAGTGGCTATATCATCTCGTAGGGGAATATTCTGAGGCACTTCTTGGCCTTGCACTTCATCAGATGCACCTGTAGAGCTGGACAGGAGCACAGCCTCTAAGGGTGGAATACTTGCAGCATCTGTAGATTTCTCGGACTCCCCCTCCACTCATGCACCAATGTTCTCAGGAACGATCTCAGGTGCGTGCTTGTCAGATGGAGGTTCAATGATATCCTGAGTCTCCAATGGTTCTTGTCCCTCATTGCCTTCTTCTTCACCTTCATCATCCATGAGATCAAGCGCATCAGCATCATCGTCGTCAGCAGTCTCCTCTACATTAGCTTCGGCTCCTTGATCGTTCAGGTTTAGAGCCTCCTCATTCTCCAACAAAGGTTCACTTGCTTCTTGTATGGCTGCCACCGCATCTCTGGCTATTTGGGAGATGTCAGATATGATGTGAGCATCAGTGGGTAGAGGCTCCCCCTCAATTCCTGCAGTCAAAGCGTCAGGAATTTCACTGGGGATTGCTGCTGGAGATACTTCCTATTGTTCTTCCATGGCAGCCTACCCAATTCGCCTCTCCCATCTGTCAAACACACTCGAGTACATTTTCTTTAAGTAATGTATAGGAACACCTTTACTCATGTCATATTTATCTCCATTCAGCTGATTGAGATACAGACTGATGATTCGGCCAAAGCTCGGAGATCTCAGGGTGTCCTTTATCTTCTCAAAGAGCAATGCCCCCCAGTTGAATCTTTTTCGGCAGACAATTGCCACCAGGATCTTGAACATATCCGCAGAGATGTGGTCATGAGAGCCCAGCTTGCAGATGAGTACTTTTCCAATTATGTCTGACAGAAGTTTCCCTTCTTCATTCATATCCTTGCGCTTTATCGACCGAGTTCCTCGAGGGAGACCACAGAATAATAGAGTCCTGGTTTTGTCTTCTTCCTCAAGATAGTCCTCGTGCTCCGAGCTAGAGAGCTGCAGGAAGCGGGTCAGCTTGCTGGCAGACATCTTGATCTTTGCCCCAGCCACCTTGCTCTTGATAAGAGAGTCTTCATTTCGGAGTCTGGCGGTAGCGAAGAACTCCAGCACCTCTTTGTCCAAGATTTTACATGGGTGCTCTAGTACGAATGAGAGCCCAGCCTCTTCCAGCATAAGAATGATGTTTCTGAATTCGTCAGAGGCATGAGAGAACCCTGTTCGAACCAGCTCGCATCCAGTGACCAGCCCAGCGGTTGTCCTTGGAGCCATTGCACACCTAGGGAGAGAATCCCTACTCTACGCTTAATTAACAGTCAAAAGGTAAGCGACACTAGTGACAACGTCCAAGTATGGGTGAGGAAGAGGTTACCTAAAAGCGTAGACGGGAGTTAGTTGGTTGAAGATAATGGACACCCGCAGAGAATTTCCTGGAAGGAAGAATCGAAACCGGGAGCTTCGGTGAGTGTCCTGCGGCGAGAAATCGTCGGTGAGCTTCCTGCGAGAGATCTTCGGTGAGCGTCCTGCGGGATGTTGACGGATGCCTTCACGATTCGGCAAGATAACTTCGGGAAGACCTTCGGTGGAATCTTGTGGGAATCGCGTGGGATGTCTACAGAAAGGGAAGAGTCGGCGAGTTCCCCTGCGGAGAGAGTGTCGATTCGGCGAGCTTCCCTTGCGGCGAGTTTCCCCTGCGGAGAGAGAGTCGATTCGGCGAGCTTCCCTTGCGGCGAGTTTTCCCCTGCGGAGAGAGTCGGCGAGTTTTCCTGCGGAGAGCGTCCTTCGGCGGGATTCCTACGGAATATGAAGAGTCGGCGGGAATAAGAAGGATCGACGGGTAAAGGGGATTTTAACGGGTTTCCGGCTTTTCCATATAAGTTAATTTAAACATCTTCTAAATATGTAAATACTTCGTAAGGCCAATCTATACTAGTTTTCAGTGAACTAATTTAAGCCTGTAGAAGTTAGATCTCGAGTCTACTAAGGGAATTTCCGATAAGTCTTCATTATTGTATCTATGGTTTATGTTTACCATGTTAACACATCCTTAGATGTACACACATAAAAGTGTAAGTATAGGTATATATATATATATATATATATATATATATATATATATATATATATATATATATATATATATATATGTAAATGTGGATACAATATGACTCAAGTCCTGGAACTAATTAAAAGTACCTGGGATTATGAGAGTTATCATTTAGTCCCTCAGGTAAAACATATTAGGAGCTCAATGTGAGTATGCCCATATAGATATCACATCTATTATTTCAGATGCTTCTTCCAATTTAGTCTTGAGCCATCAACTGTCTACTTCCCATCATATTTACGGGAACCTAGACTACCCTGCAAGAAGGAGTTACTTTACCTTAGGAACCCAATACATATTGGGTCCTAGGTTCCTATTAGCATAAGCACTCGACTGCCTTCCTTCAGAAAACCTGTCAGGAAGACTACCTCTGCCCAAAAAATGTGGATAGGCCCTTGCCCTTGACACAGAGGGGTTATGCCAACAGTCGATGGCAAAGTGTCCCACTTTGCCACAGCACCAACACGGGTGAATGTTGTATCGCCGTTTCTGACCTGATCTAGTGACTGAGGTAGTCATGGTCCTAGGTCTAAACGGGATAGGGCATGATCTCCTCACAAAATTTCCTCTTCCACCGTGACACGTGGAAGGGTGGAAGGAATGCATGTTGCGAGCGTCATGAGACCGGGGAGGTGGTGCCTTCCTTTCAGGCATCCCCCTTCCTGAGGCCCCATGAAAACTTACACCATGACTTCTAACCTCCCTGTCCTGTGTCCTCGAGTGGTGAGAAGTGTTCTGTGAGCTGGTACATGTAGATTCACACCGAGTTAAGGCAGTGGCAGTGAATACAAAGGGCTCAGAATGAGCCTTAGGTATTCTCTCATGGGTGGCTACGACGGCCCTTGCACTATGGGTGTCTCCACATGAGGACAGATCACCCTTGCAGTGACCACAATTATTCCTGTGATCATACCTGAAGGCATGATGAGTTGCCTTCCTGCTTGGAGTGGGGGGTCGGAATACCGTTTCCCCATTTCTCCACGAATTGATAATTCGGGAGATCCACCCATTTTCTTGCTTTCTCTTTATAGCATCAACCTTGGAAAAGTTTGATACTATTCTTTTTTCATTCTCTAGACTACTCTCTAGAGCTGAGATTTTAGAGTCCTTGACCTTGTTGGATGCCAATTGGAGAACCAACAAGATCTTCAGTCGAGCAATCTCTTGAGCTTGCTCCTCAGTAAGTAGGTTGCTTGTCTGAAGGGCTCTCTTCAGGGAATCAGGATTTTCTGAAGGGAGCCAGTTCCTGTCTTCAGAAACTTCAAGAGAGACGGGGCAAGATGAGGAAGTTACCTGCTCTTCAGTGTTATTGTCATTAGAGGCAGTGACCATTGTGTCATCCTCATCAGAGCTGCTTTCCTCACTGGCCTCTTCAGTCTCTGACACGGACACCGGAGCTCTGATGCTGTCCGATAGATCCTTGCCTTCATCTTCAGAGGCGAGGACCCCCACATAGGCTTCATCCTCTGGTAGACAGCAGATTCCAGCTTTATCGGACCCCCCATCAGCTCTGAGATCATCACCCACATAGATTTAGCCATCCCACATTTTTCCAATCTAGAGCGAGAAGGTCCAGACCAGATATCCATGATAATTTGACGAATCCTCTTGTCCAAGTTAAATAGTGACAGTTCCGTATCTGACATCTCTGCAATGCACTTGGGCACTTCGATATTATTTCCAGAGCAGGAGGTCTTCATAGGAATAAAAGGACCCTCTTCCAGGATGAAAGATGCTCGAGGATCGATGGCCTCCAAGTGATACGACACCCTCATCCTCCAGACGGGATAATACTCCTTTGTACATGCGGGGAGTCTTAGTGGCGATATCTCATGATCCAGCTCCATGCTTCTGACACTGGTGGCAGGATTCTACTCAAGGTGTAAACCTTTTTGATGAGTAACCTCGCTTTGATACCACTTGAAAGTCCACCTAGTGTCAACTATCTTCACCTATGGGGGGGGGGGGAATAGGTGACGTGCAGCGTTTTTGCGGAATTTAAAATAGTACCTGCACAAGAAAATAAAACAACACAGCACAACAGAGTACACAAGCTATTTATAGTGGTTCCCCGACTTTGGTACATCCACTTTCCCCCTTCGACCTATCTCCCAACCAGGGACGACTCGGTCACTTCTCCAACAGGATTGAAATCCAATCCTTGCACTATCGGAAGGAACCCTTCCACATGTAGGAGTCAACACTCCCACAAACCGGGTTGCACCCAACCCTTACAACTAGGAACCAACGTTCCTTTACAACAAAAATAAAATAGAATGTACAAGAAATACAAACTACGTTTGGAGACTACGGTGTCCCTCTTCGTTGACGACGTGTTCTTGAAGTCCACGAGGAGTCCACAACCCTAGATCTCTCTTGGAGAGAATCTCCCCGGAACCGGCAGCGGCAAGATGGGCGGCGGCAAGGTTCACGGGATAGGCGGCAACAACGATGTGCGGCTGCTGTTCTTTAGAGATCCAAACTTCGTAGTGAAGCTAGCTAGGTCTACCAACGGTCACACTAGGATCAATCGTCTCGATCGATTCGGATGGGGAAGATTTTCCCGATCTACAAATCAAGAGACAAGAGATCTCCGGTTAGACACATGAGACACTAAGCTTGGCTAAGCTTCTGTCACCGGAGATCTGGAAGAAACCACGATCAACCGGCGACCAACTAGCGCGTGCGGCGACGGTGGCGGCGGAGCAGAACTCGCGATCTAGGTCACGTTGTGGCCCGTGTTTTCGTCTTTTTCTCCGTTCTCTTACTTTTCAAAAATACGCCTGTATTTATACTGTAGACAACTTCAAGATGACCGTTGTGGGTCCCACAATAAGAAACCCTAGTTCCGGTTCAGCACAGTGACGGCGGCAGAATCCGGTCCAACAGCTTCCAGAAAAATTGCCAAGTCAAAATCGGCGAGAATCGAAGGTGATTCTCGACGAATCGGCGAGAATCAGTTAGTGATTCTCGACGATTCGTCGAGAATCACTAGTGATTCTCGCCGAATCACTTGATGATTCTCAACGAATATTACTTGGCCATGATCTGCTCAACGATGGGTTCGGCGAGAATCACTAGTGATTCTCGCCGAATCTTACTTGGCACCGTTTTGAGGTAGCCGGATAGAGTCGGCGAGAATCACTAATGATTCTTGCCGAATCGGCGCGAATCACTTGGTGATTCCCGCCGAATTATACTTAGACGATTTTTTGTCTTTCCACCCAAGAGCTGCTCCTTGACCCATCCTTGCTCCTTGTCTGCTCTTGCATAGTTACAGCCCTGTACTTGAAAGTAAGTGCACTCTAATAGAGAGAGTACACGTAGGCCAACACACTGATCTACTCAACGAGGGATTACGTCGTGCAGACCCGTGTATATTGACCTACTGCACCCTGACATTGGTGTGCACTTAGCGTGGAATATCTGCAAGCACAACTTAAGAGGTTTCATCAAATACATTGTGAATTCATCTTAGCTTGACAGGTGGCTTCCTCAAATCCAGGTAATTGTGGATACAATACCCAACAGGTGTCATTTGTATGCTAGCCTGGTAGCTATTGTTGTAAGCGAACTCCACCAAGTATAGGTGATCTTCCCACTACTTCATGAAGTCCAGAACGCACATGCGAAGCATGTCTTCCATTGTCCTATTGACTCTCTCGGTTTGCCCATCCGTCTGCGGATGAAATGATGTGCTGAAACTCAGATTTGTTCCCAACATCTACTGCACCAGCCTCCAATCATTAGACGTGAACCACTCATCACGGTCACTCACGATGCTATGGGGCACACCGTGAAGCTGCACAATATTATCCACATATAACTTTGCCAATTTCTCCACAGGATCATCCTTCCTGTGCGGAATGAAGTGTGGCACCTTCGTCAAACGATCCACGACCACCCAGATGGTGTCATTTCCCTTCTGCGACCTTGGCAAAGCATGCACAAAGTCCATAGTAATGTCGTCGAACTTCCACTCCGGAATAGGCAAGGACTTCAAGAATCCTCCGGGCTTTTGGCACTCCACCTTCACTAAGGTGCAAGTTTAACACTTCTCCATGTATAATGCCACATCCTTCTTAAGTCCTGGCCACCAGAACAGTTTCTTCACATCGCGGTACATCTTCGTGCTCCCTGGGTGGATCGAGTACTTGGTATGATGAGCCTCGTACAACAAATCCGCCCGCAGATTGCCCATATTTGGGACGCACAGACGACCGTTTTTCTATAGCAATCCATCCTCAACAACAAATTGGGAATTTGACCCATCCAAAGCATCAACCATGATTTGCTTTATGCGGCCATTCATATCCAAAGCCTGCCGAATCCGATCAGCCAGGTCACACTGAACTTCTGTCCAGTTTAATAGTGCTTCGGCACTTGTTTGCTTGTCTATGCAAGAAATCTCCAATGCATCCAACTCCCGAACCAACCGCTCGTCATGGACCGACAGACAATTAGCTTGTGTTGGGGCCCTGCGGGTCAACGCGTTCGCAACCGCATTACCTTTACCAGGCACATAGTGAATCTTGAATATGTTGTTCCCCAGGAACTCCATCCATCTACGCTGTCACATGTTTAGATCTTTCTGATCCAACAAATATTTCAGGCTCTTGTGGTCGGTATAGATATCGAGCTTGACCCCATACAAGTAGTGCCTCCACAGCTTCAAGGCAAAAATCACGGCTGCTAACTCAGAGTCATGGACCGGATAATTCCTCTCATACACTTTCAACTGTCGCGAGTTATACGCTATAACACTCTCATGCTGCAGCAGCACACAACCCAAGCCACTGCCTGAAGCAACGCTATAGATTTCAAAGCCTTCAGTCCCACTCGGCGAACTCAGCACAGGCGTCGTGGTCAACCGACTTTTCAACTCCTCAAAAGCTCATGCGCACCCCGGCGTCCAAACAAACTTCTGATCTTTCATCATCAGAGTCATGAGGGGTAACGCTATCCGTGATAAGTTCTCCACGAATCTCCTGTAATAGCCGGCAAGCCCCAGAAAACTCCGGACTTCCACTACCATAGACAGCACAGGCCACTCTCGTATCGCAACAATCTTCACCGGATCCACCGCAATTCCCTGTCCACTGACTATGTGACCAAGGAACACTACTGAGGACAACCAAAACTCGCATTTGGAGAACTTGGCGTACAATTGATTCATTCTCAACATCTCCAACACCAAATGCAGATGTTTGAAGTGATCCTCCTCACTCTGCGAGTACACCAATATGTTATTGATGAAGACGACCACAAAGTGGTCTAGGTACTCCCCGAAAGTCCTGTTCATCAGATCCATGAACACTGACGGCGCATTCATCAGCCCAAACGGCATGACCGTAAACTCGTAATGCACGTATCTCGTACTAAAAGCTATCTTGGGGATATCACTCTCCCTTATCCGCAGCTGCTAATAACCGGACTTGAGATCCAATTTTGAGTACACTGTCGACCCGACTAACTGATCAAAGAGATCATCAATCCTTGGGATCGGGTACTTTTTCTTCTCCGTTAGCTTGTTCAACTCCCGATAATCGATACAAAGTCTCAAGCTTCTGTCCTTCTTCTTAACAAAAAGAATCGGTGCGCTCTAAGGCGATGAACTTGGACACACATACCCCTGCTCCAACAACTCTTGAAGTTGAACCTTCAGCTCCGCCATTTCCTTAGGCGCTAGCCAATAGGGTGAGCGTGACACAGGTTTCGCACATGGCACTAGCTCGATGGTGAAATCAATCTCCCGTTGAGGTGGGGCTCCAGGAAGATCACCAGGGAACACATCAGGGTACTCAGATACTATTGAAATACTGTCCAACGTAGGCTTAGGCTTTACAACCTCCACTAGCGTAAAGAACAGCTTTGCACCAGCACGAACCGCCTTCACCACCTGAAGAGCAGACATCAAAGTCTTGCTCGACCCTTTCAAGCCCGTAAAGGTCGTCTCACGACCTGCCCCCAACTTAACCTCCTTGCGGTTGCAATCAATATAAGCTTGATTCTCCGAGAGCCAGTCCATGCCAAATATCACATCGAACTCCACCAGCGGTAGTAACGACGCTTGCAAATCGAACTCTTGACCCCCAATACGAATCTTAACGCCACAGATTCTATCCGTGCGCATCGAACACCCATTCGGTAACAACACATCCAGTTTGTCCTTCGTCATTGAAGAAGGTACTCTGATGCGCGATATGAATCCTTCGGACAAAAAGGAGTGTGAAGCTCTCGTATCAACGAGTGCTCTCGTCGGATTCTCACAAATCAAAACAAATCATGTACAAGCAGTGGCAAGGTAACATGTGCATAACAAGTATTTAAAAATTATCTTGCTATAAATTTAAACCGTACTTATCATCACATCTGCTTGCTTGATGGCCTCTTGTTGGCCAAGATTATAAACTCTAGGTTGAGCTGGAGCATAATGGGACATGGTTGACTCCACCGCCTTGTCATTCTCTTCATATGTTGCTCTAGGCTTCCTCTCGGACTTGGGACGTCCGCTCCAGCAATCCCGGGCAAAGTGTCCCGGCTTTCCACATATAAAGCATGCGCCCAGGGTACGACCCATAGTCGCCCCAGAAGCACCAGAAGAAGGAGCTAGACTCGAAGTCCTAGCCTTCTTATAAAACTTACGGTACCCAGACTTCGAGGTAGTCGGCACCTTGAACTCTGTCTTCTTATTGCCAGAGTCTTTCTTCGCTTGCACATTCTTCAGTTCCTTTTTCAAAGAGCGGTCCGTGTTGACCAGGGTCAAGAAACCCTGTGTCATAGGCCCCGAGAGCAGTAGCCTCAAGTCGTCCCTCAGACCCTCATAGAATCGGTTCGTCTTACGCTCCTCATCCGCAAATGTAGAGCTAGCGTACTGACCCAACCGAGTAAACAAATGGAGATACTCATCCACGCTAGTCTCACCTTGTGCCAGCCTCTGAAACTCATTCTGCATCGTAATCCTCTGAGTCGAAGGAAGGTACCTTGCCAAGAACAGTCCCGAAACCTCTTCCATTGGGATGTTCGTGATTTGCCTCCCCCTCAAGTGATGGATCTCCAAACCTTCCCACCACAGCTTAGCATCACCGTCCAGAAGGAACGTACCTATAGTGGTCATCTGCCACTTCTCTGTTTCCGTCGCTATCAAGACTCTCTTCACCCGGGAGAGCCAATCTTCAACTTGGGATGGGGTTCCCAACCTCGAGAACACCGGAGGATTAAAGCTCATAACATGCTTGAGCTGCCTTTCAGTTGCTCTACTAGGCACCAGAGGTTCCACCACTACCTGCTCCACTCTTCTTGGCTTCGCTGCTTGAAGCGGTACCTGCTCCACCGCAGGGGCAGGCTGCTGCATTTGTCTTACAGGCTGCGCATTGATCAAAGCCAACACCGCTTCAGCCACCAATCATATGGTCTCAGCCGAGAGAGGTGTTGCAGGAGCATCATTTGGTGCGCTACTATCCTTAGAAACTGGGGGTTCTGATGGCCCTACACCACTTCTGGTCACCTATAGTTGTACAAAACACCATTAAGCGACCATACAAAATTGCAAAAAAACAATTATAGGAACATGCATGTTCCTCAAACACGTGTATTTTCATTCCTAAGTGGACATTCATGGGTTCTTTTGATGTTATAATGATGACGCACACACATGTGCTCACCACCCCTTAAAAAGAATTCGTCCATGAATTCATTTAAGCCTGACCGAAACCAGTAGTCTGATACCAAATTGTAACACCCCCTATCTGTCGCATAGCATATAGCAGTAGGTCCGGCCGGGGCCCGACGCTGTTGAAACCAATTCATTGATCTCATGTGGAGTTCGCCCTTGGGGAAGGGGTGGTCTCGCGCCTACTTCACTCCTGCAAGCGAACCAACAAAGAAGACAAGGTGACACGGACCCAAGGGCTCGGTAGGGAGGTCCCACCACAAACCCGGAAGATCTCATAGCGCTTCCCCTCCTTAGCCAGAAGCCGAGCTAAGGTACCCTCAGAAGGCACTTGAAGATTGGAGCAGGAGAGCACTAGAAAAAACCTGCCTTCTTGGGTACCTCTTGGATCCTATTTATAGTTTTTGAGATCTGGACTGCCAATAACCAAAAGAACTGACTTGAAATTACCAGAAAACCCTTAGATGGGTCTGCCAACAGCCAAACTCCGCTGTTTTGAAGGGCTATGGGCAGACCAGCGGGGGCAAAACAGTAAAAACATATCTCGCCCATCCAGGCGAGCTGGGGAGCTTCGGCCACCTCGGCATGTTCTGCTCGCGTACTGCTACCGAGCTCCAATGTGAGGACACGAGTTGTTGCTCGCTCGGCGGATGCCGAGCTCAGGGTCTCCAATCGTCGATCTCTGGTCATCGGATGACGAGATCGGTCTCGCCCCCTCTACTGCCGAGCTCGTCTATTGTCCTCAGCCCGTTCTGCTTAGTCCCTGGTGACCTTGCTCGCCGGACACGGGGTTGTACACAATCCCCGCTCTTTTTGAGCTTGTCAAAGCTCGGAAAGAAACATCCAACCCCAAGTGTGCGGCGAGCGCGGGTTGGCGAGTTAGAGGGAATCTTCGGGTGGGTCCCCCTGTGGCTATATATATGTGCACCTGCCCTCCTGCCTGACACTTGTCATTCCCTTTGTGTTGGGTATTGTATCCACGATTACCTAGATTTGAGGAAGCCACCTATCAAGCTAAGATGAATTCACAATGTATTTGATAAACTCTTTCCAAGTGTACTTGCAGTCTCTCCACGCTAAGTGCACACCAATGTCAGGGTGCAGTAGGTCAATATACACGGGTCTGCACGACGTAATCCCTCGTCGAGCAGATCAGTGTGTTGGCCTATGTGTACTCTCTCTATTGGAGTGCACTTACTTTCAAGTACATGGTCGCTCATATGCAAGAGAAGACAAGGAGCACAGAGGATCAAGAAGCAACTCCTGGGGTGGAAGACGAAAAATCTTCCAAGGCAAATTCGACGAGAATCACCAAGTGATTCTCGCCGATTCGGCGAGAATCACTAGTGATTCTCGCCGAATCGACGAGAATCATTAGTGATTCTCGCCAACTCCTTTTGGCCATCTCAAGATGGTGCCAAGTAAGATTCGGCGAGAATCACTTGTGATTCCCGCCGAACCAGTGGTCAAGCAGCCCATGTGTCAAGTAAAATTCGTTGAGAATCGACAAGTGATTCGACGAGAATCACAAACGATTCTCGACGAATCGTCGAGAATCACTTGGTGATTCTCGCCGATTCGTCGAGAATCGTCTGCGATTCTCGCCGATTTTTCCTTGGCGTTTTCTCAGTTAATTTCCTGAACCGGATTCTGCCGCTGTTTAAAATCTGGACCGGGACTTGGGGGCTACCTCTGTGGGTCCCACAAACGGTCTTATTGGGGGTAGCTACAGTATAAATTCATGGGTATTTTGAACAGTACCGATACAGAGAAATACGCGAGCTCACGGAAACCCTAAAATCGCGAAATCCTTCCGCCGCCTCCGTCGCCGCTCGCGCAAGTCCGTCGCCGCCACCGATAGATCTTCTTCCCGATCTCCGGCGACAGTTGCTTAGCAAGGCTTGAGTCTCACGAGTCTATCCAGAGATCCTTTGTCTCTCGATTTGTTGATCGGAAACACTTCCCATCCGAATCGATCGAGACGACCGATCCTCGTGTGACCGTTGGTAGACCTAGCTTGCTTCGCTACGAAGTTTAGATCTCCAAGTTCTGCTGCCACTCTTCATCGTAGCCGCCGATCCCGAAGCTAGCCGCCGCTCGTGTGCCGCCGCCGGTTCCGGGGAGATCTTCTCCAAGAGAGACCAAGGTCGTAGACTCTTCATCGACTTCAAGAACACGTCGTCGAACAAAGAGGAACACCGGTGTCTCCAAGAGAAGTTTGTATCACGTGTACATTCTACTTTTATTTCATTGTAAAGGAACTTTAGTTCCGTGTTGTAAGGGTTGGGTGCAACCCGATTTGTGGGAGTGTTGACTCTCACGTGTGGAAGGGCTCCTTCCGTTAGTGAAGGGATTGGATTTCAATCCCGTTGGTGAAGTGACCGAGTCGTCCCTTGTTGGGGAGATAGGTCGAAGGGGGAAAGTGGATGTACCCAAGTCGGGGAACCACTATAAATTTGCTGTGTTTTCTGTGTGCTGTGTTTGTTGTTTTTATTGTGCAGGTACATCTGTAAATTCCGCAAAAGAACCACACGTCACCTATCCCCCCCCCCATAGGTGCACATAGCCGACACTAGGTGGACTTTCAAGTGGTATCAGAGCCAGGTTCCTCAACAAAAAGGCTAACACCTTGAGGTGAATCCTGCCACCAGTGTCAGAAGCATGGATCTGGATTATGACGTATTGCCACTCAAACTCCCTGCATGCACAAAGGATTATTATCCTATCTGGAGGATGAGAGTGTTATTTCACCTGGATGCCATTGATCCTCGAGCATCCCTCATCCTGGAAGAGGGTCCATTTATCCCTATGAAGACCACCGTCTCGGGGACCCAAGTGCCCATGTGCATTCCTGAGATGACAGAGATGGAACTCTCGTTTTTCCAACTGGACCAGAGGATTCGACAAATTATTATGGATGTCTGGTCTGGAGCCTCTCCCTCCAGGTTGGAAAAATGTAAAACTGCTAAATCTCTGTGGATGATGATCTCAGAGCTGATGGGGGGGTCAGAGGAAGCTGAAATTTGCTGCCAATCTGAGGATGAAGCATATGTGGGGGTTCTCACTTCTGAAGATGAATGCAAGGATCCTTCGGATTGCATCAGGGCTCCAGTATCTTTGTCTGAGACTGAAGAAGATAGTGAGGAAAGCAGCTCCGACGAGGAAGAACCATTGGTCACTGATTTTAATGACAATAACCCAGATGAGCAGGTATCATCTTCATCCTGTCCCACATCTTTTGACTTTTCTGAAGACAGAAACTGCTCTCCTCCAGAAAATACTGATTCCCTGAAGAGAGCACTTCAGGAAAGCAATCTACTTGCTGAGGAGCAAGCTCGAGAGATTGCTCGACTGAAGATCTTGTTGGTTCTCCAATTGGCGTCCAACAAGGTCAAGGACTCTAAGATCTCAGCTCTAGAGAATAGTCTAGACAATGAGAAACGTATAGTATCCAACTTTTCCAAAGTTGATGCTATAAAAAGAAAACAAGAAACCGGGTGGATCTCCCGGATTATCCAGGGATGGAGAAATGGGGAAACGGTGTTCCGACCTCCCACTCCAAGCGGGAAGGCAACTCATCATGCCTTCAGGTATGACCACAGGAATAATCGTGGTCACTGTAAGGGTGAGTTGTCCCCATGTGGAAATGTCCATAGTGCAAGAGGCGTCATGGCCACCCATGAAGAAATACCTAAGGCTCATTCTGAGCCCTTTGTATTCACGGCCACTGCCACAACAAAGTGTGGATCTGCAGGTCCTGGTTCACAGAAGAATTCTCTCCATTCGAGGACACGGGATAGGGAGAATAGAAGTCACGATGTCAGGCGTCATGGAGCCTCAGCAAGGAATATGCCTGAAAGAATGGCACCACCTTCTCGGCCTCATAACGCTCACATCATGCATTCGTTCCACCCTTCATCATGCCTCGATGGAAGAGGAATTTGTGCAACAAGAACATGCCCTATCCCTTTGAGACCTAGGACCGTGACTACATCAGTCACTAGATCAGGTCAAAAACGGCGATACAACATTCACTCTTGTTGGTGCTGCGGCAAAGTGGGACACTTTGCCATTGACTGTTGGCACAACCTCTCTGTGCCCACAGCAAGGGCTTCTCCACATTATAGGGACAGAGGCAGTCTTCCAAACAGGTTTTCTCAAGGAAGGCAGTTGCGTGTTCATGCTAATAGAAACCTAGGGCCCAATATGATTTGGGTTCCTAAGGTAAAGTAATTCTGTTTTGCAGGGTAGTCTAGGTCCCCGTGAATACTTGGGAACTAGACAGTACGTGGCTCAAGGCTAACTTGGAACAAGCGTCTACAATAACAGACGTGCTACCTGTTGATCATAATCACTGTAAGCTACTGATATGTTCTACCCATGGGACTAAGACGATGACTCTCCTTATCCCAGGTAACTTAGATCAGTTCAAGGACTTGTGTCATGATGCATCCTCATTCAAATTAAATATATATATATATATATTTATCCTTGTGTATAAGTATACTTATGCTTATCATATATGTGTGCACCTTTAAGGAGAGATTACCTCGAGGCATGCAAACCATTACACATCGATAAAAGGATAACAAAGATATGTCATTGCGAATTTTGACACATCACAGTTGACATCAAGAAGGGTCTGAAGAGGTCTCGTTCTAATCCTAATAAAGTGTCGTTATAACAAACATGTATGTATTAATCCTGTATTAATTTGACATTCGAGGACATGTCGTTGTAAATTTCGACAACATACAATTGACATTTAGAAGACTTCGCAAAAACCTCAATAAAATTCAAATAGATTGACTTTAGAATATACTTGCATTTATCATTCCTTTTAGTAACTTGACATCGGAAAATCTAAAATGGTGCAATGCTTCCCAAAGTAATCAAGAAAAACATCAATATTTACTCTGAATCCCGCCGACCCAGTTTACATCTCGCCGAATTAGACAAATCTCGCCGAAGAAGCTCCCGACCGCTCGACTTCCTTAAGAATCCCGACGACTGATATAAGTCCCGCCGAAACCGAATCCCTCTCACAGCCATCGCCCGTTCGCCTTCCTCTCGACTCGCGCAAGAACACACCCGACGACCCTCGCGCAAGAGAACTCACCAAGACTCGCGCACGGGCACTTCCGCGAACTCGCCGACACCCGCAGCCCTCCGACGCTCTTGTCGACGCCGTCGAATCGCTACTGTGTGTGACCATCTTCTCTCCGCAAGGTGCTAGCAAGGCCGCACACCTCGGGACGCTCTTCTCTCCACCGCGGATTTTCCCGAAGCTCGTCAACTCTCCTACGAGTAATCCTTTAGGTAACCTCCTCCTCAATGGCCCCTAGGCCGAACCCCAAGTGATGTTTTCCTTTTGAATGTTCACTAATGTTTAGAGTCGGGCTTCTTTCTAGATCCTCAATGGCCCCAAGGACGACCGCAGGTTTGATTTCTGGTTGCGAACTGGTTCGCACTGGTTTTTCTCATGCCTCGGACGAGTTCCGGAACATCATTCTCATGCTGGAGGAAGCCAGGCTAACCTTCATATTGGAGCATCCTTGCAAAGTCTTAGATAAAGAAGTGCTGGAGTTCTTTTCTACAGCAAGGCTTCGAAACAGAGACTCCATCATCAAGAGCAAGGTGGCGGGGACTAAAGTAAAGATGTCTGTCAGTAAGCTAACACGCTACCTGCAGCTCTCAAGTGCGGAGCAGGAAGACTATTTGGAGGACGAGGACAAAGCCAGAACCCTCCTGTTCTGCGGTCTACCCAGAGGCACTCGGTCAGTAAAACGAAAAGAGATGAATGAAGAAGGGAAGCTCCTATCCGACATCATAGGAAAAGTACTCATTTGTAAGCCAGGCTCCCATGATCATATCTCCGGAGATATGTTCAAAATTCTCATAGCCGTGGTCTGCAGAAAGAGGTTCAACTGGGGAGAGTTGATGTTTCAAAAGATCAAGGACACTCTGGGCACTCCGAGCTTCGGCCGCATCATCAGTCTATATCTCAACCAGCTCAACGGAGATAAATTCGACATGAGCAAAGGAGTTCCTCTACATTACTTGAAAAAGATGGATGCTACTGTATTTGATCGATGGGAGCGGCGCATCGGGCAGCCGGCTGTGGAAGAGCAAGAGGAAGTATCTCCAGCATCTTCCCCCCGTGAAATTCCTGATACTGTGACTGCAGGAATCGAGGGGGAGACTCTACCCACTCATCTGGATATAATAACTGAAATCGCCCAGGTGGCAAGGGATGCGGTGGCAGAAGTTCATGAAGAAAGTGAACCTGGGTTGGAGGATGAGGAGGTCCTGAACAGAAACACCCACGGAACTGAGGCTGAGGCACTGGACACTGCTGATCAAGAAGTAGAAGAAGATGCTGATATGGATGCGTTTTTGGATGAGGATGGAGAGGACGAGGTAAATGAGGGCCATGAAGTGTTTGAATCTCCAGATACTGATGAACCTCCTACTGATAAGTCGGCACCAGTGGAGGGGGAGGTAAATGAGGTCACCAACATTCCTCCCATAGAGGCTGTGATTGTATCCAGCTCTACTGATGCTTCTGCTGCCGAGCCAGAGCAAGGCCAAGAAGTGCCTCCGGGTATTCCACTACGAGATGAGCTGGCCAATCACACCATCACTGTCATTCAAGGAATAGTGAACGAGCTTAAAGATTCTTTTGATACAGCTCATAAAACACTGCTGAAAAAGATCAAGACTTCCGAAGATCTTATGTTGAAAAATATGGTGGAGATCAACCATAAGCTGGATGTGATGGAAAAGAAATTCGAAGAAAAGTATACTGCGGCCGGAGAAGCTGTTACACTATTAATGGCCGGATTGAAAAAGACTACTGATACTCTGGGTGTTGTCAATCAGAACGCACACGTTGTAGCCAAGAACATTCAGCAGTTTGATGGTAATATGGTCACCTTAAATGCAAATCAGCAGGCCCTAATCACTGAATTCGGCAAGACAACTAAGCACATTGATGACTCCTTGCACTCATATGCCAATTGCATAGCTGAAGAAGCCAAAAAGGGGGAGAAGGAGTATATCGCTAAGATGGCCGAGCTCCAGAAAAGCATGGATGCAAACTTTGTGAAATCAAGCAACTACGTCTATGAGAGTTGCTGGTGGATGCTACAACAGGCACTGGGCACGTTAGGCGTCGTCCTACCTGACCAACCTGCCGGTGTTCAGGCTCCTGAGACTTCTAAGGCTGCCGAGGAAGTACATATCGCTGAGGAGGTAAGTACAAGTGCTGCTGATATTTTCACTGATGAAGCTGACGCTAGGGCCATCTCCAAATCTAAGCTGAGACGTATGTTTGACCAGGAGGCTTTAGCTAAAGCAAGGGGAAAGAGGAAAGTTCAGGAAGGGACATCAAAAGAGACACCAACTGAAAAGAGGATCAGACTGAGTGAGGAGGATGTAAGAAATGAAAGGTGGAGCCCAGTTTCAAGGAACATCATCCTAGACACCTTCCGGCTGCAGGAAAGAGGAGAGATAAATCGAAATGAAGCATACAGCCAGTATGAATGGGAGACGCACAAAGCATTTGAAGCGAAACACAACATTTTCTTCAGAAACAACAAGGATCCAGACAAAGTTGCTCCTCCTAGGTACTACCCAAAGCCCAAGGAATACATGGAAAGGCAGAGCAAAAAGTACTTGGCACAAACTCTTAAGGGTGACGGAGCTAAGGACAAATAGTCATTATATTATAGCTGGTCACGGTGTATTAAGAACATTTAACAATTATTACTGTCGTGTGAACAATTCTGACTTTCATGTGAATATATTTCTCTTGGTATATATATATATACTTGAATGTGTGAATGACTCAAGTCCTGTTCTGATTGCATTTATTACCTTGTGCTGCATAATTAATTTGTAAATGCTATAATTATTATTTGATAGGTGTTATTCATCTTAGCTAGTAGGGTTTTGGCTTCGTCAAATAGGGGGAGATTGTTGGGTATTGTATCCACGATTACCTAGATTTGAGGAAGCCACCTATCAAGCTAAGATGAATTCACAATGTATTTGATAAACTCTTTCCAAGTGTACTTGCAGTCTCTCCACGCTAAGTGCACACCAATGTCAGGGTGCAGTAGGTCAATATACACGGGTCTGCACGACGTAATCCCTCGTCGAGCAGATCAGTGTGTTGGCCTATGTGTACTCTCTCTATTGGAGTGCACTTACTTTCAAGTACAGGGTCGCTCATATGCAAGAGAAGACAAGGAGCACAGAGGATCAAGAAGCAACTCCTGGGGTGGAAGACGAAAAATCTTCCAAGGCAAATTCGACGAGAATCACCAAGTGATTCTCGCCGATTCGTGATTCTCGCCGAATTGACGAGAATCATTAGTGATTCTCGCCGACTCCTTTTGGCCATCTCAAGATGGTGCCAAGTAAGATTCGGCGAGAATCACTTGTGATTCCCGCCGAACCAGTGGTCAAGCAGCCCATGTGTCAAGTAAAATTCGTTGAGAATCGACAAGTGATTCGACGAGAATCACAAACGATTCTCGACGAATCGTCGAGAATCACTTGGTGATTCTCGCCGATTCGTCGAGAATCGTCTGCGATTCTCGCCGATTTTTCCTTGGCGTTTTCTCAGTTAATTTCCTGAACCGGATTCTGCCGCTGTTTAAAATCTGGACCGGGACTTGGGGGATACCTCTGTGGGTCCCACAAACGGTCTTATTGGGGGTAGCTACAGTATAAATTCATGGGTATTTTGAACAGTACCGATACAGAGAAATACGCGAGCTCACGGAAACCCTAAAATCGCGAAATCCTTCCGCCGCCTCCGTCGCCGCTCGCGCAAGTCCGTCGCCGCCACCGATAGATCTTCTTCCCGATCTCCGGCGACAGTTGCTTAGCAAGGCTTGAGTCTCACGAGTCTATCCAGAGATCCTTTGTCTCTCGATTTGTTGATCGGAAACACTTCCCATCCGAATCGATCGAGACGACCGATCCTCGTGTGACCGTTGGTAGACCTAGCTTGCTTCGTTACGAAGTTTAGATCTCCAAGTTCTGCTGCCACTCTTCATCGTAGCCGCCGATCCCGAAGCTAGCCGCCGCTCGTGTGCCGCCGCCGGTTCCGGGGAGATCTTCTCCAAGAGAGACCAAGGTCGTAGACTCTTCATCGACTTCAAGAACACGTCGTCGAACAAAGAGGAACACCGGTGTCTCCAAGAGAAGTTTGTATCACGTGTACATTCTACTTTTATTTCATTGTAAAGGAACTTTAGTTCCGTGTTGTAAGGGTTGGGTGCAACCCGATTTGTGGGAGTGTTGACTCTCACGTGTGGAAGGGCTCCTTCCGTTAGTGAAGGGATTGGATTTCAATCCCGTTGGTGAAGTGACCGAGTCGTCCCTTGTTGGGGAGATAGGTCGAAGGGGGAAAGTGGATGTACCCAAGTCGGGGAACCACTATAAATTTGCTGTGTTTTCTGTGTGCTGTGTTTGTTGTTTTTATTGTGCAGGTACATCTGTAAATTCCGCAAAAGAACCACACGTCACCTATCCCCCCCCCCCCCATAGGTGCACATAGCCGACACTAGGTGGACTTTCACTTTGCCCCAGCCCTACCAAGATGCCTCTTCCTAAGGAGATCCAAGAGCGCATAGACCGAGCTCGCCTAGCCTCTGCAGCTCACGTGGCCGCCCTGACGGAGGTCAATGCCAAAGCTCCTCAAGTTGATTCTGCCGAGCCCGGTTCTAAGCGGTCAAAGGCATTCCCTGAGACGGCTGAGCCCATTTACAACGACCTGAGGGCCACCCTGGCTCGCGAGACTGGCTCTTCCACTCGAACTGTTCTGGAGAAGGATAGAGTGGTTGTCGTAGTCGGCGACGACCCGGACGGTCAACCAGATGGCGGGGGTGTCGCACCGCGAGAGCCCACACTGTGAGGTGAGACCATGCTCGCTGACTCGCGGTTCATGGCATCGGGCAGCCGTCCCCAAGACCCGCCTCTTCTATTTGGGATCCTTCCTGTGAGATCGCAGAGGCCGAACTCGCTAGTGCGCGCCTCTCCTCCTCACCAAACTGATGTCGCCGCGGGGGCGGGTCTGGGGACCATCCCCACCCCGGGATTCGAGATCATCTCGTTGGGGGCTCGCGGCCTAGGTCGCGGGAAGGATCTGAGGTTCATCCCTCCCCACATCTCCCTTGAGCTGCCGAGCTCGTCTGGTCAGTCTTGCTTGACTCCTTGCTTCATGAGTTTTTTCTGCCTCTCTTTTTGCTGACACTTGTCTTCACAGCTCTTCCCAGTCAATCCGCTGCCGAGGAATCGTCGCGGGCAGCCCACTACTCTCCCCTCCCTTCCCCAAGCTCGCTGGACTCTTACCTGGGTCCTGAGGTGGATCAAGGCGAGCTGACGAGGAGGGAGGTCAAGCTTCTCAAGAAGCTGGTGTGCGGGCTGCGCGAGGTGCAGGGAATCAACGAGACGCTGCAGCGCGACTACGCGCATCTCGCCGATGAGGTGCGACGCGGCCAGGCTGGCGAGCTGATGTCCCCATCCCAGCTCCTGGATGAGATAGATGACGGTCTCTCGGTCGCGCAGAGGAATTCCGGAAGGATCCGCGTGCTGCTCCGCGTGCGGCAGCCTGGGGCGGGGGTCGCGAGGCCGGGGTAGGTAAGTGAGCGGCTCCTTTGCCGAGCCGACCGGTACTCGCATCCCGATGCCCTCCCTGCTTGAGCGCCCCGCTTTTTAATTCCTGAACTTTATTTTTGTAATAGATAGATTTTAGAATATTCTTGATCATGCTACTCAAATAAAATGCTGCAATGTTTGACGTAGCCTTGGCTGGGATGCACCGGAAGTCGGTGAGCTGGGGTGGAGAGCTGGGGCAGTGAGCTGCGCTGATTGGACAGCCTGCCCCAAATTTCTTTTCCTATAAATAGCCCCCCCCCCCCCCACTCACCTACCCCCGTATTATGCCCTTATTGTTTTCTTTCCCTCTCCCTGTGCTTTTCCATTTCCTGCTCGCGCTCTACCTCTTCCTCTGTGAATATGGGCAAGACGAATCCAGATGTCGATGGCCGCTCCAAGTGCGCGCAACACTTCACGGACTACTGCTTCTTCGAGGGGCACAATAGCGAGGAGGAGCACGCTGAGTTTGTGGCGGTGCGCGTGCCGCCGGGCTTTGAGGCACGCAGGCCGAGACAGGGGGAGTCCATCAATACTTTTTATAAGGACGAGCTCGCCTTCCCCCTCTCACATTTCGAGGTGGGGTTACGCCTCCCCCTGTGGCCGGAGATCCGACAAATCTTAAAATATTACGGAGTCATGCCCGCGCAGCTGAATTCCAACGCCATCATGATGATGGTGGCGTTCGCGAGTTACCTCCGGCGGGAGAGGATCGAGTTCAACCTGACGGTGTTCAGGAAGCTCTTCTCCTACAAGGCGACGCCGGACGGGGTCGCCTACTTTGGTTGCTCGCTGATCAAAGTTTGCGAGATCATGAACAAGCACCATACCTAGATGACCAAGATCACCTTCATCAAGGGCGATCTCGGCAACATCCCCTACTCGCCTCAGCAGAAGGGCGAGGAGGTGTACCGCCCGTCGGCCGTGTCCGGCAACGATGCCGAGCTCCACAAGTACTTCCTGCATAAGGACTTCAAGGTTGCCTTCCTGCGGAGGGGCCTCGACGCGCTCCCTCCTGTTCTGCCCGGCGAAGGTATGCTTCTCTCCCCATCTTGTCGAGCTCTCCTGACCGCCGGGCTCGCTGTATCATTGTTGAATTCCTATCTTTTTTAAAGTATTTTCCTGCAGGGGAGCGAATAATCCCCGTGAACCCGCCGTTTGCGGATCCGGGGCTCCATACCGACCCTCTTGCTCGCGAGAGGGCAGCGGCGGCGGCCTGCCGAGATGAGGCGGCCCTCTCGCAACCCTCTTCCAGCAAGAGGCGATCTGAGGATGCGGGATCGAACCCGCCACTCCGCCAGCGGCATTTAAAGAAGATGCGGAGAGCCCTGCTGGCTCCGCGGGGGCAACATCAACAACAGCCCAGCCCCAAATACATCAGCTCGTCGGAGACCCCTCCCGACGCGTCACCGGAGAGCCCGCTGAAGGAGACAACCAGCAAGGGTCGGAAAGGTGGCGAGGGCCCCTCTTCCACGGCGGCAATCTCCCCTCCTCAATCGGTGAAGAGGGCCGCCCGCGAGCACGCGCCGCCGAAGCAACACCCACTCTTCAACTTCGGCTCGTGGTGGAAGGACTCGGCGGGCGAGCCCATACTGCAGTGGGGCGAGCTCGCTCATCGAGTCTCCGTCTCCACTCTACACCCCTCTTGGCACGACCGCGAGCCTGCCACTGGTCACGCCTACGCCCTCGACTTCGGCCTATATGGCCGGGAGGATGCCGAGGCCTACAAAAAGATGACCCTCCGGCAGCTCGTCCATGAGGGCCTGCAGTCCCACCTGCGGACCATGGAACTGCATCACATGCTGGCACGCCGTAGCTTCGCCCTCAGCCACCAACTTGAAAAGGCTGAGCAGGCTCGCGACATCGCCAAGGATAAGGTCACCGACCAGGCGAGGCAGCTCAGCATAGCGGAGGGTCTACTCGCCCAAGCCGTCGGCGGGCTGGTAAGTGTCAAGCACTACTCTTCCCTTTTACTTAGAATATTTTGTGCTGATATCGGACTGAATTCTCTTTACCAGGATGCCAAGGCTACAGGGGAGCTCCAGGCTCGCAATGCCGAGCAGGCGTAGGAGATTGGTCAGCTATGCGCACGCCTCGCCGAGCTGGAGGGTGCGAACACGAAGCTGAAGGGGAGAACTAGCACCTCCTCAGCGAGGTCCGTCGCCAGGCGGAGATCTTCTTCCTGCCTCACAACATCGACCCCACCCTTCCCTACAAGAGCCCGCGGATCTTCAGCGAGGCCGACCTCGTCGAGAGATTGCAGATCAACTATATCCAAGCCACCGGGTGAACCCTCCAAATGATGAAGGACTCGGGGGTGCTGGTGGAGGGATACGAGGGGATCTCGGCCCGGGACCTGATGTCGGGCCTGTTCTCGGCAATGCCGCCCAGCGAGAAGGAGGACAGCTTGGACGCGATGTTCGGGAAAAGCTTCCAGGATCCTTTGGGTGACGGCAAGGATCAGTCCGGCGGAGGGGGCGAGGCCTGAGGGTAGCTTGTATTTTTTCCTTTTTTTCTTTTTTGTTCACTCGCCGAGGCGAGCCCCCTGTAATTACTTTTTTAAGCAATTAATGAAAGAGTTTTTGATCATACCCGTGCCACTTTCTTTCCTCCATTTTTTTACTTTGTTTGTTATGCTCTGAATATATGCGGGTGCTTCCTTACGCGACCTCGCCGAGGCAGGTTCCGCGAGTAGAGTCGTCATGAGAGCGCGCCCGCGAGTGGATGCGTTTTGAGTGTTCGCCGAGTCCCAAACACTTCGGGGGAGGGTTGCTCTCTGTCCTTATCACGCCACCACAACTCGCACGCGAGCCATCCAAGTTGAGCCCGAAAGAGGAGAAAATTTTCTAAGTCAAACTGGCAAAGGGATGAGGTGCCCCGGCCTGACTCGCCTTCCTTTGTCGAGGCCCGGGTTCGCCAACTACTCGCCGATGCTGAGCCGGGAATGACGAGTCCGAACTCGCCCATGTAGAATCCTTTTGCTAATGCCGAACTGGGTTAGCCGAGCCCGAGCTCGCCTCTACAGAACCCCTTTCCGCTTGCTTCCTGACACTGAGACTTCCTGATCTTTTTCTGGCGATATCGGGGTCGACACCATCGAGTGACTTCCGGCCCTGTCAGCTCGGTGAGAGCCTGACAGCGGGATCTTCTCGAGGCCAAGGATGACACCGAGTGACTTCCGGCACTGCCAGCTAAGTGGGAGCCTGACAGCGGGATCTGCTCGGGGTCCAAACACATTCCATCGAGTGACTTCCGGCCCTGTCAGCTAGGTGAGAGCCTGACAGCGGGATCTGCTCGAGGCCACGGATGACATCGAGTGACTCCCGGCCCTACCAGCTAAGTGAGAGCCTGACAGCGGGATCTGCTCGGGGTCCAAACACATTCCATCGAGTGACTTCCGGCCCTGTCAGCTAGGTGAGAGACTGACAGCGGGATCTGCTCGAGGCCAAGGATGACACCGAGTGACTTCCGGCCCTGCCAGCTAAATGAGAGCCTGACAGCGGGATCTGCTCGGGGTCCAAACACATTCCATCGAGTGACTTCCGGCCCTGTCAGCTAGGTGAGAGCCTGACAGCGGGATATGCTCGAGGCCAAGGATGACACCGAGTGACTTCCGGCCCTGCCAGCTAAGTGAGAGCCTGACAGCGGGATCTGCTCGAGTTCCAAACACATTCCATCGAGTGACTTCCGGCCCTGTCAGCTAGGTGAGAGCCTGACAGTGGGATCTGCTCGAGGCCAAGGATGACACCGAGTGACTTCCGGCCCTGCCAGCTAAGTGAGATCCTGACAGCGGGATCTGCTCGGGGTCCAAACAAATTCCATCGAGTGACTTCCGGCACTGTCAGCTAGGTGAGAGCCTGATAGCGGGATCTGCTCGAGGCCAAGGATGACACCGAGTGACTTCCGGCCCTGCCAGCTAAGTGAGAGCATGACAGCGGGATCTGCTCGAGGTCCAAACATATTCCATCGAGTGACTTCCGGCCCTGTCAGCTAGGTGAGAGCCTGACAACGGGATCTGCTCGAGGCCAAGGATGACACCGAGTGACTTCCGGCCCTGCCAGCTAAGTGAGAGCCTGACAGCGGGATCTGCTCGGGGTCCAAACACATTTCATTTCTCTATGCAGGCTGGCCGTGGCAATACTGGAAGGTTGAAGAAATTTATTATGATCAAAGTATAGCTTACATGCTTCATGGGAAAAATTGTTTTAGGTCGTCACCACTCCAGGTGAGACTCAGGGTCTCGCCCTCTACATTTTGGAGTCGATAGCCTCCCGTCTTCAAAGCTTCCTTTACAATAAATGGTCCCTCCTAGATGGGATTGAGCTTCCCTACGGATGTCGACCTCCCCGCTGCATCCACCTTCTTCAGCATCAAGTCCCCTTCCACGAACTGCTTGACCCTGACATGCTTGTCAAAGTACTTGGTCATTCTTCTTTTCACCTCCTCCTGCCGGATAGCGGAAAGGTCCCTCAGCTCTTCCACCATGTCAAGGGAGAGCCTCAGCTCCTCCTCGTTCTCCACTTTCCACTCCTCTCGGCCTTCCTTGGTCGCAACAACTCAAGGTGTTTGGACTTAAAATTCCACGGGGAGCACTACCTCGCACCCGTGGGAGAGCTTGAAGGGGGTCTCTAGTAGCCGTGTTGTGGGTGGTTCTTAAGGCCCAAAGAACCGCGGGAAGCTGCTCCACCCAGCTCCCTTTCAAATTCTCCACCTTCTTCTTGAGGAGGTTGATGATGATCTTATTTGCGGCCTCCACCTGCCTGTTGTTCCTGGGGTGATGGACCGAGGCAAACCTGAGGTCAATTCCAAGCTGTTCGCAAAAGCTGGTGAATTCGGCGCTGGTAAACTGGGGCCCGTTGTCCGTGACGATGGCCTAGGGCAGGCCATGGTGGCAGATGATCTCCCCCCAAACAAAGTTCTTGATTACCTGGGAGGTCACCTTGGCCAGCGCCTTCACCTCCATCCATTTAGAGAAGTAGTCAACCATTACTAGGAGGAACCTTCTTTGACCACTGGCTTGGGGGAATGGTCCAACCAAATCCATTCCCCAAATTGCGAAGGGCCAGGGGGCCGTGATACTTCTGAGTCGCTGGGCCGGTTGTAGCTGGAGGGGGCAAACAGCTGGCACTTATGACACCGCCTCGCGAACTCCGCGGCATCTCGGCCCATGGTGGGCCAGAAATACCCTTGCCTGACTATCCTTCCTTCTAGGGTCCGACTCCTGGAGTGACTCCCACACTCCCTGGAGTGGACTTCCTCCAAGATCCTTCGCACTTCGCCCTCAGCCACGCAGCGAGCCAGCATCCCTGAGAGGGTCTTCCTGTACAGCTGCCCGTCCTGGAGGAGGAAATATGCTGACTTGTGTCTTAGCTTCTTCTTATCTACCCCCTCCGGATACTCTCCCGTGGAGAGGAAAGCCACAACTGGGTCCACCCACGAAGTTTGTTGATCTATTTGCATGAGCTCCCCCTCTTCGATGGAGGGGCGACACAGGTCGGTGATGGTACCCCTGCCTGGGGACCATGCTTTGCTAGCTGGTCAGCTTATTCATTCTCTTCCCTGGGCACGTGTCGGATGGTGAAGGTTTGAAAAGTGCCTATGATCCCCTTCACTTTGGCCAAGTATTATCGCAGGGTGGGTTCCCTTGCCTCAAATTCCCCGTTGATCTGGGAAGCTACCACCATGGAATCAGTAAGGACCTCTACGTCCGACACCCCTAACTCCCTGGCCAGACGAAGCCCTGCTATCACGGCCTCGTACTCGGCATGGTTGTTGGTAATGGGAAAGTGTACCACCACCGTCTGCTCAATTCGAGTTCCCTGAGGGCTTTCTAGGATCACCCCCACTCCAAGGGAATGCCTCCCTGAGGCACCATCCACCCTCACCTTCCAAGGAGTCGGGCGAGTGAGTTCTTCCTCCGCCACTTCAACTACGTAGTCGGCCAAGAAGTCAGTCATCGCTTGAGCTTTGATCGAGAGCCGCGGAACGAAGGAGACATCAAACTCGCTCAGTTCCACCGACCACTTAGCCAGCCTGCCTGAATGCTCCACCCCCTCAAAGATGTTGTGGAGAGGATTGTCGGTCACCACTCGGATTGAGTGTGCCTGGAAGTAAGGTCGCAACCTCCCAGCCGAGATGATCAGGGTGAAGGCTAGCTTCTCCAAAATCGGATACCGGAGCTCGGCCTTCCTCAGGACCCGGCTTACGTAATAAATAGGGAGCTACCTCTTCCCCTCTTCGCGAACTAAGACGGAGCTCAAGGCCTCCGCCCTGACCCCGAGATATAAGAACAGGTCCTCCCCCTCCTTCGGCCCTTGGAGTAGCGGAGCCTGTGTCAACTACACCTTGAGGGCCTGGAACGCTTCCTCGCACCCCTTGGTCCACTCAAACCTCTGACCTCCCCTCAGCGTTTTGAAGAAGGGGGAGCACTTATCCCCTGCCCGAGAAAGGAAACGGCTCTGCCCCGCTAGCTTCCCTGTCAGCCGTTGGACCTCCTTAGCATTCCGCGGGGAGCCCAGCTCCAAGATAGCCCTGACCTTATCTGGATTCGGCTCGACCCCTGCGGGGGTGAGAAGGTGCCCCAAGAACTTTCCCGGCTGGCCCCAAAGACACATTTTAGGGGGTTCAACCGCATCTTGTATTTGCGCAGGGTGGCAAAGGTCTCCTCCAGGTCCCGGAGATGGGAGTCCACATCCCGACTTTTGATCATGAGGTCATCTACATACACCTCCAAATTCCTCCCCCTCTGCTCCTTGAAGACCCTATCCATCATTTTCCGGTAGGTCGCCCCAGCATTCTTCAGTTCGAAGGGCATCATCTTGTAGCAGTAGCATCCATCCCCTGTGATGAACGAGACATACTTGATGTCTGGGGGGTGCATCCTGATTTGATGATAACCTGAAAAAGCATCTAAAAAACTCATTACAGAAAAATCGACGGTTGAGTCAACCAGCGCGTCGATCTGAGGCAAAGGATAACAGTCCTTAGGACAAGCTTTATTTAGTAAGGAAAAATCGATACACATCCTCCACCGTCCGTCTCCTTTCGTAACCATGACCATGTTGGATACCCAGCTGGGGTACTGAATCTCAGACACGAAGCCGGCCTTGAGGAGTTTCGCTACCTCCTCCCTGATGGGCTCCGCCAGCTTGTCCGCAGTGGACCTCTTCTTCTGCTGAACGGGGCGTGTTCCCGGGTCCATGTTGAGGCGGTGGCAAGCCAATATCGCGTCAACCCCTGGCATCTCCGTGGCATTCCAAGCAAAGATGTCCACGTTCTTCTGGATGCACTCCAGCATCCTGCCTTGGTCCTCCGGGGTCAGCCCCCCGCTGACGCGGATCTTCTCCATCCTGCCTCCTCAGGTGAGCACCTCCAGCTCCACCACTTTCTCTGCAGCCTCCATCCTGGACTGCTCCCCCCATCCTTCGGTATCCCTTTCCTCCGGAATGGGGGCCTCTACCTCCATCTCTTCTCCCTCGGCCCTCACTTCGGCCACCTCCTCCAGGTCTCCTCCTGCCGCCTCCTCCTCTGCACAATTCTTCATTTCCAGCTCCTCCTCTCATGCTCCCTGCCCTGCCTCCTCCATCCTGTGCCCCATCTCTTCGGCTCCCTCCATCCAAGAGATGGTGTTCACCGCAGTGACATAGCACTCCCGCGCCACCTTGGGGTCCCCTCTGACCCTGACCTGAATCCCCTCGGTGTTGAACTTTAAGCACTGATGGAAAGACGAGGGGACGCAACTGAAGGCGCTGATAAGGGGCCTCCCGAAGATGGTGATGTAGCTGTTGGGGGCGTCCATAATGACGAACCTGCAGTTCCTGGACTGCCCCCCCCCCCCCCCCCCCCCCCCCCCCCCAGGGTAACATGGAGGCCAACTCCTCCCTCTACTTCCTTCCTTTCTCCTGAAAACCTGAACAAGGGTCCATCTAACGCTAGCACCCTCTTTGCCTCCACTTTCATAGCATCAAATGCCTTTTTGAAGACGACGTTGACAGAGCTTCTGTTGTCCACGAGGATCCGGGTGATAGTGAAATTCTCGATGGCTGCCTTGATGACCAGCGCATCGCAGAATGGGTCCTCGTGGTCTGGCATATCGCTCCTGGAGAAAGTGATCCTCTCCTCCAGGGGTGGGGTTTGGGATGTGGAGGCGACGCTTTGCCAATACATGGTGTGGAGGCTTGCCTTGCGGGAAGCCTCGACCCCCTACTCCCTCATGGATCACTCTGATCCCCCCTCGGGTTCCAACATCCACCCGGTCTTCGCAACGATCCTCCTCCGCCCGAGGCAGGATCTCCTCAATCCTCACTTCTTTCCGACCCCCCTACTGTTGCTGTTGTTCCCTATTCCCTCTCATTTCGTGGAATTCCGGGCAGGTGGCTATGGCATGCCCCTCTTCCTGATGGAAGTCGCAATAGGGCAGCTCCACCCTGACCTCTCTTCTCCTCCTCCTCATAATCCCCCTCCTTGCTCCCAAGGCTATGGTCATGGCCTCCTCTTGATCGGGGAGCCGGGGCCTCTGGCCCTGCCTCCAGCCCGGAGGGTGGAACTGATCTTGCCTCCCGAGGTAGTGACCCCTTCCGTAGTACCCTCTCTGTGGCCCCTGCACCTGCCACTTAGGTCTCCAGCCCAGCCGACGGTCGGGCTCCTGATGCCCCCACCTCGGCTGTTGCTGCCACTGGAGCTGCCTTTGCTCCCTCTGCCTAGGCTCCCCTCTTCTCTCCTCCTATCCCTTCCCTCCTCTTAACTGCTTCTCTTCCTCCGTGGCCCACCTGGCCAGCTTCCTTGCAAATTCTGGGTTCGACGCCTCCCCGTCGACCTCTCTCGCCGCCCTCTCCATCAACTCCTCGTAGGAGAGGGGAGGGACTCTCTTCAGCTCCATTCGGAAGAAACCCTGCTGCAGTCCCAGGGTAAAAGCCATCATCAAACTATGGCCCGGCATCTCCTGGACCTGAGTAACTTCCTCCAAAAATCGGTCCACATAGCTCCCCAACGTCTCGTTCACCCCCTGCTTAATGTGGAACAAAGACTCGGACTCCTTCTTCCTCTTCTTCGAGGTAGTGAACCTCGGCATGAACCCTCGGTGCAGGTCCTCGAAGCAGTAGATGGAGCTGGCCAGTAGCTGGTGGAACCATTCCCTTGCCTTCTCCCGGAGGGTGATGGCGAAGAGTCAGCATTTGAATCCGTTCGACATCTGACGGATGGAGACCACATCTTCGAACCATTGGACATGTTGGACCGGGTCTCCCTTCCCGGTGTAGTAGGAAATCTCAGGTTCTCTGAACCCATCTGGAACTGGAGCTGAGGAGAACAGCTCGCTGAAAGGACTGCCTCCCCCTACCGGGCGAGTCGGCGAGTCTCGCGAGCCCAGCTCGTCGAACCGGCCTCGGCCTGCTGAGCCGGGGAAGAGCTCGCGCCCGGGGAGCTCGCGCCCGGGGAGCTCGCACCCCCGGCCTTCCTCAACCACCTCCTTCCCAGCTCGCCTGCCAGGAGCGTACTCGCCCAAAGAGGGGGCGGCCGCGATCTGGGCTGTCGGGGTCGAGCACTCGGCCCGCGTGCCGAGTGCGAATTTGACGAGGCCTAGCACCTCATTCCTGAAGTCTTCCAACATCCTCATCGTTGCGAGAGGCGGGGGGCGGCGAGTTCTACCCATCAGACCCCTGTCCTCCTGTCATTGAACCCGCTGAAGCTTTTCTGCACTGACCACAATCCACGCTCACCGCACCAAAATGTTGAAACCGATTCCTCGATCTCCTATGGGGTTCGCCCTTGGGGAAGGGGTGGTCTCGCACCTACTTCACTCCTGCAAGCGAAACAACAAAGAAGACAAGGTGACACAGACCCAAGGGCTCGGTAGGGAGGTCCTACCACAAACCCGGAAGATCTCAGAGCGCTTCCCCTCCTTAGCTAGAAGCCGAGCTACGGTACCCTCAGAAGGCACTTGAAGATTGGAGCAGGAGAGCACTGGAAAAAACTTGCCTTCTAGGGTACCCCTTGGGTCCTATTTATAGTTTTTGAGATCTGTACTGCCAATAACCAAAAGAACTGACCTGAAATTACCAGAAAACACTTGGATGGGTCTGCCAACAGCCAAACTCCGCTGTTTTGAAGGGCTATGGGCAGACCAGCGGGGCAAAACAGTAAAAAAGTATCTCGCCCATCCAGGCGAGCTGGGGAGCTTCGGCCACCTCGGCATGTTCTGCTCGCATACTACTGTCGAGCTCCAATGTGAGGACGCGAGTTGTTGCTCGCTCGGCGGATGCCGAGCTCGGGGTCGCCGATCGTCGATCTCTGGTCGTCAGATGCCGAGATCGGTCTCGCCCCCTCTACTACCGAGCTCGCCTATTATCCTCAGCCCGTTCTGCTTAGTCCCTGGTGACCTTGCTCGTCGGACACGGGGTTGTACAGACGTCATATACCATTGACAGACCGGGAGGTAACTCAATGGAAACCATCCAACTAAGAATCAACGTCCTACACTGAGTACATTTTAGCAAAAGCGAATTAAAGGATGCAAAACAAAGAACCCAACATACGCATAAATGTCCACTACTCAAACCCATAGGAATGAAGGTACAATATACAAGTACAATGGCCTTAAGGCCTTACAATTGTTTACTCAAATTACAATGTTTTTCAAACCTCGGCACGCAGGTCGGTCACACATGAATAAAGCAAGTAAACACACATAATTAGGCCTTCGAGAGATGCCTCAGCAACATTGGCTTTTGCTCGTTATTTACCACTTGGCTTCGCAGCACCTACAAACAATAATCCACCGCACGGTGGCAAACAAAAGCAACGGTCAGCTATGCTGACCAAATTATAATGATCCTGCCCCAAACTCGGGGCAGCGATGCTCCTTTCCTGCACTTTGTTAGCGTAACCAAGCAGTATAGTGTAAATACACTTCCTCACAGGCGTAGGCACGTACGGCCACACACCCCGTGCTCTTAAGGCACATTCTCGGTGAACCGATCAACATTACGTCAAGTTAAGCCATAGACATTTCGGTCTCACCACCGCCACTTGGACGACCAATCTCGTGGGCATTTAGGTCCTTCTGGCCGATGTCACGTCAATTTAAGCCATAGACAACCCGAGACCTACTATCTATGCCAACGGCAAGTCCCACGTAGCTTTAGGTCGCTTGTACCGAATGATATAGACCGGGCACAGTTCCGCTTAACCTGTTGCTCACACCGCAACGTCAATTTAAGCCATATGTGCGGGTTAGCTCCCCGAGTCCCAAAATGTTTACACACATCACATAACTCAGTTATGTTCAAGTTGGCTCCCAGACCACCATTTTGGCAGAATCACGCATCTGCCCAGTTTTTTGGGTGCACCTTTGAGTTAATCCCCAAGGCTCCCTGTTGCAATCTACCGCGTAGAAAACCCGAAAAACAATCATTCGCGCGGAGTATTCTCCGGCCATTCATGCAATGCAACATCACCGATCCACACTGATGGCGAGGATGCCCCGCCATTTGCTCGTGCTGACATGGATCTCGCTTGTGATCGCCGCCGCTGCATATTCGGGGACATTGATGGTCGTTGCCGCAACTGTCGTCGTCGTCGCCGCCGACGCCGTTACTTCACATCGTCGTCACTACCGCAGCTGCCGCCGTTACTTCACATCATTATGATTATAATGTTATTTCACTTTGGGAATAATATTATAATCATAATAATTTTATTATAAACAAATTTGTCTTAAGATTTATAAATTTATAAATCTTAGTTGGTGTTTTTGTTTTTGTTAAGCATTAGTGGTTAGGATTATCTTAGATTTAGATGAAGGGTGGATAGAGATGTATGATTGTATATATATATATGTATTGTGGTGTTGGAGAGGGGATGTTGAAAAGAAGAAAAAAAAGAAACCCTAAACCGATTCTCAGGGTTGCAAGCCCGCCCCCTATTCGGCCAAGCCGAAACCCGACCTTCAGGAAGCCTCGCCTAGCTGCTGTCGCTGCCCCTCTTGGTGGCCATTCCTGCTACTCCGGTGACCTCCTACCTCCTCCGGTGTGACTCCGAAGAAGGCGGCTCGGTTCTCTCCATCCGGTGCGACTCTGGTGGACCCGTGGAAGTGCGACTCTTCCATAGTTATCCTCCTCTTCCTCCTCTTCATTTTCAGATTTGGGTAATGAGTTCCTCTTCTCAAACTTGTGTAGTGATTCTTCCTAGATTGTGAGGATGGTGGAAACTTTGATATCATGTTCTATCCTAAAGCTTGATTCCAATTTGCATTAATATAATCTGAAATTATATTGCTTTTTCGTCCGATTTTCGCGAAGGTTTTGGCAAGGGTAGGTCCCCTTGGACGTTTGCAAACCGGGGTTGGTTTAGCCTTTGGTTTCGAACAGATCAAGAGGATTTGGTATATCCTCGTATTATTTTGTTTTGAGGGCTGCACTTGGACTCCTTTCCGAATCGAAAATATTTAGTCTGGATCGCTCTTCATGTGGATGGAAATGCTGTGATGCGATAGTAGATGTGTAGCTAGGTAATGATATTAGTGTATGTGAATGTTCGTGTAGGTTTGGATGAGAATTTCCCACTTGTGAGATCGCAATATTATAGACGAAACTCTGCCGAAATTTTGAGTTTTGCGCGCACCCCACGTGTTCGCATAAATTCCCCTTTGGAATCTCTTTACCAATTTGCATCCTAATCCCATTTTGGGGAGTGGCCTACAACAATTTGGTATCAGAGCCAGGTTTGCCAATTTCTCAGCCTTGCAATGATCCGCTCGCTCCGAGCTCCCCCCCCCCCTTTTGCACTTAGGCACGCTCGTTGGTCTTCAATTTTATTTTAGTTATATATAAAAAAATTTGTGTTTCCTAAAATATATCAAAAAAATGTTTTTCGTGTTCACTTAGTTTGAGTTTTCCGTTAGTCTTTCATGGCACACACTGGGAGTTCTGCTCACTCACCATCATTCGTTGAGCGTAACGTTATGTTAGCACAGTATTTGACACCACTACCACGCACATATAGGCCTATTAGAGTTCTTGCTCTGACCTATGATGAGATAGGTGGACCTCAAGTATTTTTAGGTTGGGTGAAGGACATGGAATGCTATTTTGAGCGATATCATATTGTGGACCCCCCACAAGATTCCCATTGCGAGACTTCAATTAATTGGTCGAGCTCTGACCTTCTGGCTCATTGAGGAGAGACGTTTTGGGATGTCACTCAACGAATCACTTGTAGGTTGGAAAATTATGAAGAATCTATTAACGGATGAGTATTACCCTCCCTACTGTCGTTCCCAGATTTCTGATTATCTGAGTGATTCACCGCCTAAGACTTTGCCTACATCGAACCAGTACGTCCCCTCGTACTCCCTTACCCGGATGTCTCACGATCTTATTTCTCCCCTCCAGGGCACTAGACCCGTTTTTGATCACAGGAGTGAGTCCAAGCCTCCCGCTAGATCCTTGCTCCGCCAAGAGCTGACTATTTCGAGCCCATGTCTGCCACCCTTTCGGGAGAAGGAGAAGGTTAGGTCTTCTGTCCCGCCGCCTATCATTGTCACTACTAGGGATGTTATAAATCCGCGGGCTAAGCATCGGTAGACCGCTAAGATTTGCAAGGAGAACGCTACATGTTACGCTTGTGGTTTGATTGGCCACTATATCATGGAGTGCCCCACAAAGCCTAGGGCTTTAGCACTTTTAGCCTCGACGTCTGAGCACGCCACTGAGGGCGATGACGACTTCACTGATGACTTTAGTGACGATCAGGATCTTGGATATCCTAGTGACCTGGATGAGGATGTATCCTCTGAGGTATCACCCCCTGAGATTATCCCACTTCCCCTCGACCATATTTCAGGTCCGTCTCCTATGATAGTTGAGGAACCGTCCGATGGCCCTGAGTTAGCAGATGTACCTACTGTGTTGGAAGATTTATCTTGCGAGGGAAGGTTATTTTTGGATGAATTTAAAGTTGAGGACCCGGAAGATATTTCCTTGTTGTTATCACCATTGCCTGAAGCATAATATGGATTAGAAATTTTGTTGGGCTCGATTTTGCCTACTTCTAAGACCGTCACTGATGCTGATTTGGATGAAACATCTAGTGGATTGGAAGACATTTTGGCTGAGTTGGTAGAGTCATCCTGTGGTGAATGTTTATCTGAGAGTGAGTTAGGTGATGACGAACTAGTTGAGTTTTTTGTGAGGAAGAATCCACTGTTTGATCATCCCTTTGATTTTGATGGCTTGCAATCGGAGGACTTTTCTTTGACGTTAAATCCGTGTTTTGACTGTGAGTATGACTTAGCTCCTCCTCCGGAATTGATCGTGTTGACTATCCCTCCGGCCCACTTGACTCGATTAGATGATTTGTTAGGGCACGAGCTTGTCATTTCTAGTCCGAGATATTTGGAGACCCTTACTTATCTAGCTTCCCCGTTAGGCTTGTCTAGTCGGATGTGTGTGGGTGAGTTGTTAGTTGTCGTGTTCGATCTTTCCACTCCAGTTTGTAGATCTGACTATGCTTTTTCTCGGATGGACCGTTCATCTGACCGCTTGGTGTTGGTTAAGGCTTCGTGTTGGACTGCTCATGATTCCTTGGCTATGGGGCTTTTTGATGTGGTGTCCCCTAGACACACTTATTTGTCAAGCTCGGTCGCACGCATTTATCCTCCTCCTTTTGATGATCCGGGGTTAGGTATGTTGAGTTGTGTCGAACCGGGGTTAGGTATGTTGAGTTGTATCGCATGTACGTCCTTTCCGATCCGGGAACGCCCAACCCTATAGTTGAAGATGAGCATTTTTCGCTGGCATTTATTTATCACATTTTTAAATCAAAATTTAAAGCTATGACGTTGGACTTGACTTGTGAGCTATGTATTAGTGAGTGTCTGTATGCGGACATGTCTTCGTCTGCAACTGCGTATGATTTCACGGCGACCGTGCCTTTTGATTTGGTGTCCTCACGACATTATTACCCATCAAATCAAATTGCACATATTTTTCATCCATATTGGTACGATCTGCACGTGCACATGTCGTCGCCTTATGCCAGTGTCTGTGGGTTGCGTCACTTTCACTTCTGTTCACCTCCGAGAGCTCCTGACTGCAGAATTGTTGATTCCAATTTAGTCTGGTTAGCCCACGAGTGGATACCTTCGCGTTCCATAACAAAACTTTTACGTTGGAGCGTCGATCCTTTCATGATCTTCAAAAATTTTGGATTTAACGCATTTTTTTTGGATTTTTATGATGCAATCGGTGTTTTGCCGCGTTTCAATTTTTCGGATTTAATTTTGCATATCTGGTTTCCACCTGAGTGGTTTTCTCCGACGTTTCTCTCTTCCACTTCAGATTCTCTTGGGTTGAGAGGGGAGATTCTTTTCATGTCGCTCTTCCATTTGGGTTTCCTGGTTTTCGCATTGGATGGTAAGATCTGCATTGCTTATCTTTATACTGACACATCTACGAGGTTTCCTGCTGTTCTTGCTCATGACAGGTTCTGTTCTATTGTGGATGCCTGCACTGCTTGTCCTGCCCCGTGGATGTCCACTCTTGCTATGCTACCAGTGGATGCTGCTGTCTCCTGCTCTTCTCTCCATGGCCACTCATCGGGGATGAGTGGTTTTGAGCGGGGGAGGATTGATGGCGAGGATGCCCCGCCATTTGCTCGTGCCGACATGGATCTCGCTTTTGATCGCCGCCGCTACATATTCATGGACATTGATGGTCGTTGCCGCAACTATCGTCGCGGCCGCCGCCGACGTCGTTACTTCACATCGTCATCACTACCGCCGCCTTTACTTCACATCATTATGATTATAATGTTATTTCACTTTGGGAATAATATTATAATCATAATAATTTTATTATAAACAATTTTGTCTTAAGATTTATAAATTTATAATTTATAAATTTATAAATCTTAGTTGGTGTTTTTGTTTTTGTTAAGCATTAGTGGTTAGGATTATCTTAGATTTAGATGAAGGGTGGATGAAGATGTATGATTTTATATATATATGTATTGTGGTGTTGGAGAGGGGATGTTGAAAAGAAGAAAAGAAAAGAAACCCTAAACTGATTCTCACGGTTGCAAGCCCGCCCCCTATTCGGCCAAGCCGAAACCCGACCTCCAGGAAGCCTCGCCTAGCTGCTGCCGCCGCCCCTCTTGGTTGCTATTCCTGCTACTCCGGCGACCTCCTGCCTCCTCTGGTGTGACTCCGAAGAAGGCGGCTCGGTTCTCTCCATTCGGTGCGACTCCAGTGGACCCGTGGAAGTGCGACTCTTCCATAGTTATCCTCCTCTTCCTCCTCTTCATTTTCAGATTTGGGTAACGAGTTCCTCTTCTCAAACTTGTGTAGTGATTCTTCCTAGATTGTGAGGACGGTGGAAACTTTGATATCATGTTCTATCCTAAAGCTGGATTCCAATTTGCATTAATATAATCTGAAATTATATTGCGTTTTCGTCCGATTTTCACTAAGGTTTTGGCAAGGGTAGGTCCCCTTGGACGTTTGCAAACCGGGGTTGGTTTAGCCTTTGGTTTCAAACGAATCAAGAGGATTTGGTATATCCTCGTATTATTTTGTTTTGAGGGCTACACTTGGACTCCTTTTTGAATCGAAAATATTTAGTCCGGAGCGCTCTTCATGTGGATGGAAATGCTGTGATGCGATATTAGATGTGTGGCTAGGTAATGATATTAGTGTATGTGAATGTTCGTGTAGGTTTGGATGAGAATTTCCCACTTGTGAGATCGCAATATTATAGACGAAACTCTGCCGAAACTTTGAGTTTTGCGCGCACCCCACGTGTTCGCTTAAATTCCCCTTTGGAATCCCTTTACCAATTTGCATCCTAATCCCATTTTGGGGAGTGGCCTACATCACAGACCATCTTATCCGGGTAGGCTTCACACATCATGCCTATATCCGTTCTCGATTGCGGACGATACATGTACACAACGGGGACTATTCATGTATACCCGAAGGAACGCCTCAAACTCACCGCAAACTTGCGAGAGCGGTCTTCCTATGCAGAGGAAAAGAGGACTTCACATGTCCTAGGATGAGAATCGTTACCCTAGCATTTTTCCTTGGCCCCATGGAAATCTATGCGGATGAAAAGCACCGCATTGTCATCGCCTCAGTAGATCCGAAGTCGGCTTGCGATTTGGAGCTCCGAAGCTCCGTCGGTGACCGGATCTAGCCTCCTTCTTCTTCCTTGCTCTCCCCTCTCTCTAGAACTTTAGAAAGAGATTGAGCAAGAGAAATGAGGGATTTGAAACCCTATTCCCGGGTATAACCCAGCAAGAACAACCCCCAGCCGTCGGATCCCAAAATAAGGAAACGGACGGCCACGATCCGGACTTGAAATCCAAAATCTGGGTCGAACACGGCTTGCGACACGCCTGTGTCCAAGGCCGTGTGCCCCATTTGCCGTAGAAACCGACGCATCCCGAAAAGAACACGGGTACCCGACACTACCGTGTCCAACTTGACACGCCCGTATCATACAGTACACGGCCGTGTAGTGTGCTGTGTTACTCCATCGACACAGGACCGAAAAATGCCCGAAAGGGACACGGGTACTCGACATGCCTGTGTCGCATTTTGACACGCCGTGTCTACCCGACACGGCCCGTGTGTTGACCCTATATATCACCCCCGCCACGACCCGGCTTCATCCCGTGCAGGCCATGGCCTGGGACACGCCCGTGTCTCAGGCCGTGTTCACTGCTCGACGATCGTCGACCCCAAGTTTGTCGGCCTCTCGGCCAGATCGTTGACCTGAGCATGACACGCCCGTGTCCCAGGCCGCGTGACCCCTACCAAGTTCCAAACTTGGCTTAAAACACCACCCGTCACTCTTTTGAGTTTCGGGGCGTTACATCTTCATGGTGGAGTTCGCCTATAACAACAGTTACCAAGCAAGTATAAAGATGATGCCATACGAAGCTTTGTATGGGAGGCGGTGTAGAACACCAATATCCTGGATAGAGGCGGGAGACACCAAGCTTTTGGGAAAAGAAGTGGTGGTTGATGTGTGTGAGTTGATGTGAACCATTCAGGAGCGCATGAAGGTTGCCCGGGACCTGCAAGCAAAGTATTTTAATGCTCTCCAAAGGAATGTGGAGTTAGCGCTAGGCGACTAGGTTTATTTAAAGATCGAAACGTTCAAAGGCATTTCGCGTATTCGCCGACTCAAAAAGTTGAGCCCGAGGTTTTTGGGGCCGTTCGAAGTTTTAGAATGCATTGGAGAATCTGCTTACCGGTTGGCGTTGTCCACAGAGCTGATTGGATTACACGACGTTTTCCATGTCTCCATCTTGAGGAAAGCCTTGGTGGAGGCTAGTGTGGTGATCGAACTGGCGATTGTGCCGATAGAAGAGGATTTGAGGACGAAAGTCCAACCAGTGGGCATAAAGGATTCAGAAGTTCAGTAGTTACGGAACAAAGAGGTGAAGCTCGCAAAGGTCCGTCGGGACAACTGCGGGCGAGATGAGTTCTCTTGGGAGCGTGAGCAAGCAATGCACGAGGACTATCCGGAGTTGTTTGCATAGTGTTGATGGAACAATGTTTTGATATGTGCAGCAATCTTTATGCTGTCTTTATGAATGGAGCCATTCCTATAACATTGCTGTAACAATGCTTTGCCTTGTAACAACTTTATTCGTGCTGATTGGTCTGGGTGGGTTGTTGTAACAATAATTTAATGTGTTGCAACAATTTTCTTGATGTCTTCCTGCATGAAGTTTAATTTTGGGGATGAAATTCTTTTAAGGGGGAGGAGTTGTAACACCCCAATTTTCAAACTTGAGTCTTTGGAAGTTATCGCTCGGCGGTAGTAGTTAACGCTCGACAGTAGCTTAGCGTTGAGTGACGAGACATTGAGAGCGTTGAGTGGCCAGGAGCTGATAGCGTTGAGTGGCCAGGCACTAAGAGCATTGAGTTCTAGCGCGCGACGCTAGCTAGGTATCGCCCGGTGATAGCACCATTTCGAACCTACCACTCGACAGTAGGTAGTTACTGCCCGACGGTAGCGGACGGAGGCAATTCCGTCGTTTGGCTTTATAGCCGTCCGATTTCATTTAAGATTCGATCCTAAGGTCCAAGACTCTCCTCCAGAGTGCTTATATAGGGCTGAGAACCTTATCCCTTCATCTTTTTCCCTTTTGTTGAGTGAAGGCTATGGTTTGACGTTAGAGTGAGAGGAGGAGGAAGAGAGCTTTTTTCCTCCATTGACGGAGCTTCAGACCTCCAATCGTCGTTCCGAGGCCAGATCCATGAAGAGGATGCAAAGGCGCTCGTTTTCATCCGTGCAAAGCAGGGTTCCATGGCTAAGAAGAGGAGTCGAAGGGTAACGACACTTCTCCTCTTGGTTATAGGATGCGTGCATGACATCTTTTCCTTTTCTTGATTTTATTTCAAGAATATAGGCACCAGATCTCTCAAATGATAGGGATTTGGGTTGTCATGGTTTAAGAGGAGCCACTGGGTCGATTGTGTCCGTCCCCGTCATGATATTGCATTAGAGATCCGCTCTGTTAGTGGATTAGGCACTGTGGGTGAAGTCGCAGTCGCGACCGTTAGTCCGACTCGGTGATGATGCATAGCGGCAAGATGCCATTTGAGATATTGTATGTTCCCCCCCCCCCTCATTTCGCATGAGTACGCATATGCAAAACCAGACAAGGTTAGCTTCGTTGTTACGGTAGATGGTTTCCTTGGGGCACGGTAACGTTAATCGGAACCGGACAAGGTTAACTCCATTGTGACGGTAGATAGTTTCCTTGGGGCACGAGAACGTTACGGTACAAACGGTGGATTTGTGGTGGGAAAGGCGTGGGATTGAGATGTGCTAAGGCGCGATTTGTCTTACAGTTGGCTATCTAGCCCATGACGTTGCAAAGTCATGTGTGGAGAGTGTCCCGACGAGACAAGTCCCCCTTCTGTGGAAATGACGAGAATGTCGAGCTTTGGGCAAGCCCGGACGATTCCAGCTGGGTCCTGATGGGTCTCCTTTAGTGTACTTGATCCTAATATTGGAGTCGGGCCTGGGTCGTCGCGACGGGTGGGGTCTAGCAAGGTTTCTTATCGGTTTGTTTGTGTGGCAGCTTGAATGCCGTTTGGCGGAAATTAGAGTACCCTTGTGATTGTGGGGTGTATGCCGTTTGGGGGAATTTAGAGTACCCTTGTGTTTGTGGCTTGAATGTCGATGGGGAATTTAGAGTACCCGATGTGATGATGTGTTACAAGCATACGCTCTAGGGTGCCTTGGGTGAAACCCGGGATTGCATTCATGCTGCATTGTAGGCCCCTTTTATTATATGCTCAACATAGAAACGTGTTTGTTGTATAAGACATCCAAACCTGTTTTATAGCTTTACATGTTATTGAATTATGCATACGAAGTGCTGACCTGCAAGTTGATAGAGTGCCCTGGGGTCCGCTAGGGATGACCGGGAGGAGATGTGTTGGTTACACAGTTGAGGTCAGCCTTTGCTGGCCCACGTTACAACCAAATTTTTTACAGGGCAAGGATCGCAAGCAGGAGCAAGCTCGCCGGCCAAAAAGGCCTAAGTCACATGAAGTGATCTTTTTATTATTTGCATATATTCTGATTGAATGTTATGATCCATGAAATGTAATTCGGCTTGTATGTCGAGGTAGCTTAGGAGTGCATGTGTACGTTACTATTGTTTAATGATGCTTAAGTCTTGGACTTATGTTGTGTAAGGCCCTAAGGCCATTTTGATACTCTCCGTTTGGTGGATAACTTTTAGTCTTGATTGTATGTTTCTGATGTTGATGTCTGAATTTTGAGTTTGGGTAGTTTACATACAATCTTTTAATGCTGAAGTTGTGGAGTCTGTATATTGTGGGGGCCCGGCCGGACTCATATTATATAGTCATTACAAGGGAGCTGTTACATCCAATTTCATGAATAGATGACCGGTTTGACTAGTTGGTAGGGTTAGTGGTGTACTCTAAGTTGGACTTGAAGTCCGGATACTACCAGTTATGGATTCAAGATGAGGACATACCCAAGACAGCATTTGGTACGAGGTATGGTCACTTCGATTTCTCGGTGATGTCGTTCAGGTTGACGAACGCGCCATCAGTATTCATGGATTTGATAAACCGAGTATTTCAGGAGTATTTAGACTCATTTGTGGTGGTCTTCATTGATGATATTTTGGTCTACTCCAAAACAGAGGTAGAACATGAGACTCATCTGAGAGTGGTCTTGCAGACTTTGAGAGAGAACCAGTTGTATGCGAAGTTATCGAAATGGGAGTTTTGGTTAAAGAAGGTTGCATTTTTGGGCCATGTAATTAGTGGTGATGGGGTGGTGGTGGATCCAGCAAAAGTTGAAGTCATCAGAGATTGGCCAATTTTGAGCATCGTGGTGGAAGTCAGGAGTTTCCTTGGACTAGCCGGGTATTATAGAAGATTTGTGGAAAACTTTTCACGGATAGTTCTACCTCTTAATTCATTGAATCACAAGGACCAGAAGTTTGTGTGGACTCTGGAGTGCAAACAAGCATTTGACAACTTGAAGGAGAGACTGATGACAACTCCAATCCTATGTCTCCCTAAAGGAATTGAAGGATTTCAGATTTACAGTGACACATCAGGATACGGATTGGGTTGCGTGCTAGTGCAACATGACAAGGTGATAACCTTTGGGTCTAGGCAGTTGAAACCTCATGAGAGGAATTACCTCGTCCATGACTTAGAATTGGCGGTGGTAATTTTTGCGTTGAAGTTGTGGCGATACTATGTGTATGGAGCGAAGGTGGAGATCTTCATGGACCACAAAAGCCTTAAATATCTTCTAGATCAAAAAGATTTGAACATGCGGCAGCGTAGATGGGTCGAGTTCCTTGGGGACTACGATGTAGCGATTCAGTATACGCCAGGAAAGGCCAGCGTGGTGGCGGATGCCTTGAGTAGGAAATATTCTAGACAAGGAAATATGATTGAAGCTCATGATGAGTGGTTGGTGCGTGAGTGTGAGTCCCTTGGCATCGAGTGTGTAGCCAGGCGAGTCTAGCATGACTTGGTTGAACTAGATAGAGTTGCAGAACGACTTATCCTACCGTATCCGGGAAGCAACCAATATGGATGTGGAGTTTCAGCCATTCATGGTGGAAACTCAAAAAGGCGAGGGTAGTGCCTGAGAGATGAATGATGGGATCTTAAGGAAGGACAAAAGGATATGCGTACCGCAGTTTGACAAGCTCCGCGAGGAGTTAATGTTTGAGGCTCATTTCACGAAGTACTCCATTCATCCGGGCAGTAAAAAGATGTACTTGGATATGAAGAAATCCTTGTGGTGGCTTGGTTTGAAGCGAGATGTTGATTTGTACATGAGTCAGTGTCAAACTTGTGCCTTAGTGAAGGCTGAATGTCAGAGGTCGGGCGGGTTCCTGAAGCCTCTTCCTATCCCCGAGTGGAAATTTGATGACATCTCCATGGACTTTGTGCATGGCTTACCTCGGTCGTAGTAGGGAAATGATGTGATTTGGGTGATCGTGGATCGCTTGACCAAAGTGGCTCATTTCATCCCAAATTGGAGAGAGGACAGCGTGGAGAGCTGGTAGAATTGTATGTTCGTAACATTGTGCGTCTACATGAGATTCCAAAGAGTATTGTTAGTGATTGCAATAGATGATTCACGTCCAAAGATTGGAGATTAGTACAGAAAAGTCTTTGCAGCAGACTCAAGTTTAGTATTGCATTCCATCCTCAAACTGATGGACAAACAGAAGGGATGAATCATACAATGGAGGATATGCTGAGGATGTGTACTCTTGACTTTGGTAAGAAGTGGGAAGATCACCTTTTCATAGTGGAGTTTGCCTATAACAACAGTTTCCATGCAAGTATTAAGATGTCGCCATACGAGGCTTTGTATGGAAGGCGGTGTCGAACACTGATGTCATGGATAAAGGCAGGAGACACCAAACTTTTTGAAAAGGAGGTGGTGACTGATGCTTGCGAGTTGGTGCGAATAATTCAGGAGTGCATGAAGGTTGCTCAGAATCAGCAAGCGAAGTATTTTAATGCTCTCCATAGGAACGTGGAGTTCGTAGTTGGCGACTGGGTATATCTTAAGATTGAGTCGTTCAAAGGCGTTTTGTGGATTCGCCGGCTCAAGAAGTTGAGTCCGAGATTTTTGGAGTCGTTCAAAGTTACGGAATGCATTGGAGAAGCAGCCTACTGGTTAGCGTTGTCTGCATAAATGAGTGGATTACACAACATCTTTCATGTCTCAGTCTTGAGGAAAGCCTTGATGTAGGCAAGTGTTGTGGTCGAGACGGCGGCAGTGCTGATAGAAGAGGACTTAAGGGCGAAAGTCCGTCCGGTTAGCATAGAAGATTCAGAAGTCCGGCAATTGCGGAACAAAGAGATCAAACTCGTAAAGGTGCATTGGGACAACTGCGGGTGAGACAAGTTCTTTTGGGAGCATGAACAGGCAATGCGGGAGTACTTCCCAGAACTTTTTACTTCAAGTATGCTTTTGTTTAAGTGCGTGCTTAATTTCAAGGACAAAATTCTTTTAAGGGGGGAGGAGTTGTAACACCCCTGTTTTTCCAGAACTTTAGCCTCAGGGAGCTATCACACGGCGATAGATAGCTATCTCCCGATGATAGCCTCGTTTCGTCGAAACCAAGCTTTAAGTGGAAAGCATTGAGAGCGTTGGGTGTTACCGCACAACGTTAGTAAGCTACCACGCAGCGTTAGATTGGCGTTGAGTGCGTTGAGTGGAGGCTTTGAGTGGTAGGCGTTGAGTGAGCTACCGCACATCATTAGTCTTATCGTCGGTGTTAGTGTGGCATTATTTTTCTGGCCGAGCACTCGGGAAGCTACAGCCCGGCGGTAGGTGGTTACCTCCCGGCGATAGCGCGCATGAGCAGTTCCGTCATTTGGCTTGTTGGCCGTCTAATTTCTCTTAGGATTTGATCCTATGGTCCAGGATACTCCGTCCAAGGGGCGTAAGTAGGACTGAACGATTGTTCTCCCTCATTCTAGTCGTTTGGAGTTGGATTTAGAGTTTGAGAGATAGAGTTTGGAGGAGGAAGGAGAAGGTCTTCCACCGCCATTGACGAAGCTTCAGGGGCTCTGATCGTTGATCAGAGGTCAGATCCGTGGAGAGGACTTGAAGGCGCACATTTTTATCCGTGAAAAGTAAGGTTTCCATGGCAAGGAAGAGAAGTCGTAAGGTAACGACACTTATTCTCTCAGTCTTTAGGATGCGTGCATGACATCCATGTTGTTTTTGCTTTCTTTCAAGCATTTAGGCACCCGATCTCTCAAGTGAGAGGGGTTCGGGTTGCCATGGTTCAAGAGGAACCACCGGGTCAATTGTGTCTATCCCCGGCATGATTTTGCATTAGAAATTCCGCTCCGTTAGTGAATTAGGCATTGTGGGTGAAGTCATAGCCGCGACCGTTAGTCCAACTCGGTGATGTTGCATAGCGAGCCTTAAGGATTTTTATTAGGAATCCGTTTGCGGCAAGATGCCATTTATGATGTTTGTTTCCCCCTTCTTTGTGTGAGTACGTTTAACCAGAACAAGACCAGGTGGAAATTAGAGTACACGCTGGGGCGAGGGGACGGTACAGTATGAATGGTGGATTAGGGTGGGGAAGGCTTGGGATTGTGATGTGTTAAGGCGTGGTTTTTATCTCTGTGGTCGGCTGGCTAGCCCGCGACATACAAGTCATGTGGGGAGAGTGTCCCGGCAAGAAAAGTCCCCTTCTGTGAAACTGAAGAGAACGATAAGCTTAGGACAAGCCCGGGCGATGAAGCCCACGAGCGGGTGGGGTCCAGTAAGGGTTCTTAGAATCAGTTTGTGTGTGAGATGGAATCCTGATGTGAGAAGTCAGAGCTTGCAAGCAAGCCCGGGTTTTGAGACCCACGAGCGGGTGGGGCCTTGTCAAGAGTACCATGTGGCGACTTATATACTGTTAGGGGAAATTAGAGTACCAGCATGTTTGCGGCTTGAATGCCGAAGGGGAAATTAGAAGTACCTAATTGGTGATGTGTGATGATGTGTTAGATTCATATGCTTTAGGGTGTCTTGGGTGAAACTCAGGTTTGCATACATGCCGCATTGTAGGCCCTTTTTACTATATGCTCAACATATAAATATGTTTGTTGTATGAGATATCCAAACATGTTTTATCGCTTTACATATTTATGTATATTGCATACAAAGTGCTGACCTGCAGGGTGATGGAGTGCCCCGGGATCCGCTAGGGATGACCAGGAGGAGATGTGTTGGTTACACAGTTGAGGTCAGCCTTTGCTGAGTCACGTTACCGCCAATTTTTATAGGGCAAGGATCGCAAGCAAGAGCAAGGTCACTAGCCAAAAAGGCCTGTTGGAACCAGCTTTCTGATCCCTCCTAGAGTTCGAAACAGGATGCATCCCACACGTACTCTCCCTGCGCTACCGTCCTGACGAGAGTCAGTGACCTGAAAACAGACCGAGGGGATTCAGCTTGGAGGTCCCGCCTCTTACCCGGAAGAACTGAGAGTCTTCCCCTCCCTAGCCAGTGCTGAGCTAGGTGCCTGTGAGGAAAATAGTGGGAAGGTTCAACAACCTTTTCTCAGGCACCTTATCGGTCTATTTATAGGTTTCTGAATCTGTTCTACAAATATCACTTCCAAATCATCTCGAAATGCCCAAAACACCCTGGACCGGGTCTGCTAATAGCCTAACTCCGCTGTTCTGGAGAGCTATACGCATGCCTCCAGGGTTAAAAATGTAAAACTATCTGGGGCCCAAAGGTAAAATCCCCCTTATGGGTAAAAAGATGAAAACCGTCTTGCCTTCCTGCGGCGAGTGGGGAGGGACCCGCCAATCTTTTTAGGGGATCTCGCCTGTGGGCTACTCGCTCGCGCCCGGAGGTCTCGTCTAGCGAGATCTCGTCTAGCGAGATCTCGCCTAGCGAGGTCTCGCCTTACCTTGCGAGCTGTCCCTTCTCCCCTTGCTTTGTCGGCCTACTCGCGAGCCCAAGGTTGTACACAATCCCCGCTCTTTACGAGGTTGCCCTAACCTCGAAAAGACACGTCCAACCGTGGCTCGCGATGCTGAGATTCCTTCATGAGAATCTTGGGTGCCCCCCCCCCCCCATACGGGCTATAAATATGAGGAGAAAGCCTTTATTCGGAACTCTTTTGTCATCTTCTTTCGGAATGTCTCATAGTCATAGTTTCCGCGAGCGTCTTGCGATTGTGCAAAGGCGAAACAAAGCCCACACGGATGCCCTTTTTCCAGATCTGGGGCGTACTCCCCCCGCAGCCTCTCCGCCCTCTCGCATAAAGAAGGCGAAAGCGGTCTGCCCCCCTCTCTCGGCGGGCGCAACTTCATCCGCCGCCACGATAGACAACCCCCTTTCTTCCTCAGGGGGGAGGCAGGTGAACACCTTATCTTTCCCTTTTCTGGTTTCGCCTGTCTGACTATACTTTTTCAGGGAAGTCTTGCTGATTCGCCGGTGTCTGCCAATCCCCCAGATAATGTAAGTCAAGTTCCTCAGCGCGCAGACTTGCCCAAGGTGGCCTCTCCTCCTCCCTCACGGAGAGAAAACCTCTCGCGAGTTGTGGGGAACCCTCGAATCCCGAGTAAGATCTCTTCCCTTCTCGCCTCTCGGTTGCTTCGCCCTCTTTTATCTGGCTTGCACGGGCTCACTTGGCTTGTGATCTTTCGCTTACTTTCGCAGGCATCCACTTTGATTCCGACACTGAGGAGGCTCCCGCGTCGCCCCCCCCCCCCCCCCCCCCCTCTCGCCTCTCCCTCATCCAAGCGAGATCGAGGACTACCTAGGTGACCCCATGGACCCTTTGGAATTGAAACGTAGGACTGCCCGGATGTTCCGCAAATATACACACATAATCCGCGAGATGGAGCTCGAGAAGCAAGCCTCCGACCGGCGCATGGAGTGGATGGAATCAGATCACCACCGCCTTTCCGCAATGGTGGAAGCGGACGGGGTGCTAGACGGGACCGACCCTCAGGCTATATTGAACGAGACGGATGAACATCTCTGTCTCGCGCGCCGCGGCGTGATCGCCGCTCGCGCCTTTCATCTTCCTGGCCGCCCGCCATGCGCGGGGGGTAAGGATGGCCGCTGGCAGTGGGTGCGGAACTAAACTGTCCCCGTCCCGTCTCGCCCTTTCTGGATCTCATTTTTATTAATGTCGCTGTTTTATTACCGATATGTTGTAAAAGCTTATTAGGGCGGGTCGCCCTCTCCTGTGGGACGATTTTCGTTTTGACTTTTGGTCACGCAAGGGTCGCAGCATGCCGTCTTTTCATTATTACCATGATTAGATATTGTTTTATTTTATTATTTTATTAATCCTGCAATGATGGCCTGCCTCGAAAGGATGTCTGCGGCGCCCCCGCCTCTTGGGTTCCAGAGAGAGAGAGATAGATAAGAGAGAGAGAGAGAGGGGGGGGGAAGGAACGAGGCGCCGGGATGTCCTCTCTTTTCCCGCCGCCTAACTTTCCCGCCCTTTTCCCTACCCCCTTATAAATACCTTCAATCGCTACCACTGTCCCTCACTGTCCCAAGCTGTTCTTCTGATCCCGGTTACCGTACCTCCTTCGTCATCTCGCGTCTCTCTCTCTCTCTGGGCATTCCACTATTTCTTTTGTCGCCTTCTCGCCAATTATGGGAAAGAAGAAGACTGAAGAGGGCGAGGGACGCAGTCGCTGCGGGAAGCGCTTCGTCGACCATGACTTCCCTCTCGGCAGACTGCCAGAGGAAGACCACGCTCACTTCGCCCGCGAGTACCTCTCTGATAGCTATCTGTCTCGCCCGCCCAAAGTGGGCGAATGCATCAATACCTTCTATCCCAACGAGCTGGCTTTCCCAGTCTCGCACTTTGAGGCGGGGCTGAGGCTCACCCTCTGGCCGGAGGTTAAATTGGTGCTGAAGTACTTCGGGGTCGTCCCGGCCCAGTTTAACCCCAATGCCATCTCCATGTTGATCGCCTTCGCATGCTACCTGCGGCGAGAGCGTATCGAGTTTAGTCTAACCGCCTTCCACAAGCTGTTTGTCTACCATGCCAAGGACGATGGCATTTCTTACTTCACAGGCCAGGGCCTCAAAGTATGTGAGACGCCGAACAAAAATCACCATTGGTTGACGCGGTTCGTCTTTATACGCGGGGATCTGGGAGGCATCCCTCTCGCCCCGGTATCTCCCGCCGAGTGTTATTATGATACCCCCAAGGTGGGGGGTGCCGAGAAAGAGCTCTGCGATTTCTTTGTGGGGAAGAATTTTGAAGTCCAATACCTGCGGCGCGACCTGGACTCGCTCCCCGCCGTTTTCCCGGGCGAAGGTACACCTCTATTTCCTTCTGTCCCCGTAAAGTTTTACCTCCCGCTGACTGTTACCTTATCTAGGAGAAAGGACCGTTCCCGTCCATCCCCCCTACCAGAGCAATCGAGCTCTCGCCTTGGCGAATATGGCGGCGGAGGCTGCGAAAGATACGCTGACCCCCGTCGCCAAGAAGAGGCCTGCGGGCGAGGGTGCCTCTCGCCTCAGCCCCAAGAAGAAGAAAAAGACTATGTCCTTCGAGAAGGAAAAGCTGGCCAAGAGAAGAGAAGAGTTAGCGGGGTCTCTCTCCCCTATCACCCTATCGTCTCCCTCGCCTCCACGACGGCCCGTCTCGCCAACCCGCGAGATGGTTTCTGCAGAACCAGCTGCCCACGGTCGTGCTCAGCCCCCTCAGCTTCCTCCTGGCGAGACTGGCTCGTCCAGCTGCCCGGCTCCCGCCTTGCACCCTAACTACAATATGGGGCCCGCGACGGAGGATGACGCCGGCGAGCCGGTTCTGATATGGGAGCAAGACTCCAACCGAGTGTCGGTGTCCACCCTTCTCCCTTCCTGGAAGGAACAGGACCATCCCACCAGCCACGCCTTCTCCCTAGGTTTTGGGCTTTATGGCGGTCTTGGCTCCGAACCTGCTGACAACGAGGCCTCGCGGGACCTCATTCTAAAAAGCGTCCACTCGCAGTTTCGCTCCCTGGAGCTCGCGCACCGCGTCTCGCGCCGTCTTGTCTTCAACAACTGGAAATGGAAAGAGGTGGAGACCGGTCTCGCCGCGGAGCGCGAGAAGTCTATTGACTTGGAGAAGCGGTTGAATGTTGCTGACAAACTCCTTGAACAGAGCCAGGGCGGCGTGGTAAGTTTCCTCATCTTTGCCCTGCCAGCCTCGCCCTTGCCCCTTATAGTCCCTTACTTTCCCCCCTCTCGCAGGATGCCGAGACGGCCAACAGGATGCGCTCGCGTATCGAGGAGCTGGAGGGGGAAAACAAGAAGCTCAAAGCCGAGAACCTTCGCCTTCAGAGCAGTGCGACGCCCCCAACGGATCATTTTCCCGTTTCTTCTCGATATTTCGTGGATGAGGTGGAGGCCATCTGCCGGGACTCAAACATCAAGACGGCGGAGGTTGTCCTTAAGATGATGAAGGAGCTGGGAGTGGTGCGCGCTAATGCGGAGACGGTGACCGTCCGCGACCTAGTCCCGCGCTTGTTCGACGAGTCGGACGGCAGCGCCTCCTCTGACAATGAGTAGTGCACCATCCCCCGCAATGTCTTCCTCGCGCCCTCTTATTTTTGTCTAACACTTTTGATTCTGGTTCCCTTTCTTAAAAGGAGAGCGAGGTCTCTGCCTTATTAACTTTTGTTTAAAACTTTTTATATACTAACGACCGCTTCCCCTTTTGGGGGGCTGTGTAATAGTTATTTAGGAGGTACCTTTTTAGATGTTATTTTAATCGCCAGTTTGATCTTCCATCCTCTCGCTTAGCTACTAGTCCAAGGGGTAGGGCTATTTTTTGGGACGCTGTTTAATTACTACTGTTATTGCCTTCCATTTCGCTTAAAAACCCGCGCGAGGCACCCTTTATTGCTTTTCACCCGTCTTGATTACCTCCGTTGGTGCTGCGTCGCGAGATTATCTCGCGCCGAAATTTCTGGGTCCGGCCGTCTCGCCCAGTCGGTTTCGGCCACTTCAGCTCACTTGATCCTGGGATGAGGAAAACCCTCCCGCCATTGCGAGACCACCTATGGCGAGTGCCGGCCAGGGACCTTCTTCCCTGGCCCAATTCCTGGTCCTTCTCTGTTTCATGTACTATCACCCTTTTGATGAATCATGGATTTTTCCCCACGTGAATTCTTACCCTTAGACTTGTCCACCCAAGTGAGTGCCGTCCTTCCAAAACACCATCAACCACCGAGTGAGCCTACAGCCCTGCCAGCTAGATGGGAGCCTGGTCAGCGGGTCTGCTCGGGGTCTCCTCTCCAAAACACCACCAACCACCGAGCGAGCCTACAGCCCTGCCAGCTAGATGGGAGCCTGGTCAGCGGGTCTGCTCGGGGTCTCCTCTCCAAAACACCACCAACCACTGAGTGAGCCTACAGCCCTGCCAGCTAGATGGGAGCCTGGTCAGCGGGTCTGCTCGGGGCCTCCTCTCCAAAACACCACCAACCACCGAGTGAGCCTACAACCCTGCTAGCTAGATGGGATCCTGGTCAGCGGGTCTGCTCGGGGTCTCCTCTCCAAAACACCACCAACCACCGAGTGAGCCTACAGCCCTGCCAGCTAGATGGGAGCCTGGTTAGCGGGTCTGCTCGGGTCTCCTCTCCAAAACACCACCAACCACCGAGGGAGCCTACAGCCCTGCTAGCTAGATGGGAGCCTGGTCAGCGGGTCTGCTCGGGGTCTCCTCTCCAAAACACCACCAACCACCGAGTGAGCCTACAGCCCTGCCAGCTAGATGGGAGCCTGGTCAGCGGGTCTGCTCGGGGTCTCCTCTCCAAAACACCACCAACCACCGAGTGAGCCTACAGCCCTGCCAGCTAGATGCGAGCCTGGTCAGCGGGTCTGCTCGGGGTCTCCTCTCCAAAACACCACCAACCACCGAGTGAGCCTATAGCCCTGCCAGCTAGATGGGAGACTGGTCAGCGGGTCTGCTCGGGGTCTCCTCTCCAAAACACCACTAACCACCGAGTGAGCCTACAGACCTGCCAGCTAGATGGGAGCCTGGTCAGCGGGTCTGCTCGGGGCCTCCTCTCCAAAACACCACCAACCACCGAGTGAGCCTACAGCCCTGGCAGCTAGATGGGAGCCTGGTTAGCGGGTCTGCTCGAGGTCTCCTCTCCAAAACACCACCAACCACCGAGTGAGCCTACAGCCCTGCCAGCTAGATGGGAGCCTGGTCAGCGGGTCTGCTCGTGGTCTCCTCTCCAAAACACCACCAACCACCGAGTGAGCCTACAGCCCTGCCAGCTAGATGGGAGCCTGGTCAGCGGGTCTGCTCGGGGTCTCCTCTCCAAAACACCACCAACCACCGAGTGAGCCTACAGCCCTGCCAGCTAGATGGGAGCCTGGTCAGCGGGTCTACTCGGGGTCTCCTCTCCAAAACACCACCAACCACCGAGTGAGCCTACAGCCCTGCCAGCTAGATGGGAGCCTGGTCAGCGGGTCTGCTCGGGGTCTCCTCTCCAAAACACCACCAACCACCGAGTGAGCCTACAGCCCTGCCAGCTAGATGGGAGCCTGGTCAACAGGTCTGCTCGGGGTTGTTTTTACAAATCATCTCGCCCCTGGTGCCTCACAGAGGTCACCCACACTTCCACCAAAAGAGCACATCGGGACGATAAGCATTACACAATAACAATAGAAAGATACTGTGAAGTAGAGCGCTACGGGTAAAATCTCTTCATATCATCCCCACTCCAGGCTCGCTCGAGAGATACCCCGTCCACATTCTGGAGGTGGTACCCTCCTGACTTCAAGACTTCTTTTATTACAAAAGGACCCTCCCAATTGGGGTTAAGTTTTCCTACAGAGGCTCCTCTACCCGCTGCATCAACCTTTTTTAGGACCAAATCTCCTTTCACAAACTGTTTGACCCTTACGTGCTTGTCGAAGTACCTCGCCATCCGGCGCTTGACTTCCTCCTGTCGTACCACTGCTAAATCCCGGAGCTCCTCCACGAGATCCAACGAAAGTCTCTGCTCTTCTTCGTTCTCTGTTCTCCATCCTTCGGCTCCTTCCCTCGCAACCACTACTCTTGGTGATGCGACCTCGAACTCGACAAGTATGACGGCCTCTGAGCCATGAGAGAGCTTAAACGGGGTTTCTCCCATGGCTGTGTTTGGTGTAGTTCTCAAGGCCCACAGTACTGAAGGTAGTTGCTCCACCCAGCTTCCTCTTAAATTCTCCACCTTTTCTTCAACAGATTGACAATGACCTTATTAGCCGCTTCGACCTGTCCGTTACTCCGCGGATGATGAACAGAGGCAAAGCGGAGATCTATCCCCAAACGAATGCAGAAATCCACGAACTCCCTGCTTGCAAATTGTGGTCCATTATCTGTCACAATGGCTAGGGGCAACCCATGCCGGCAGACGATCTCCCCCCAAACGAAGTTCTTGACCACCTGCGAGGTTACCTTAGCCAATGCTTTCACCTCCAGCCACTTTGAAAAGTAGTCTACCATGACTATCAGGAACTTCCTTTGGCCACTTGCTTGGGGAAAGGGGCCCACCAGATCTAGCCCCCATATAGCGAATGGCCAGGGAGCTGTGATGGTCCGCAACCTCTGGGCCGGAAGGAGCTGAAGAGGGGCGAACTCCTGGCACTTTTGACACTTTTTCGCGAATTCCTCCGCATCTCTCCTGAGGGTAGGCCAAAAGTACCCCTGCCTCAGCACCCTCCCTTCTAAAGTCCGGCTCCCCGAGTGACTTCCACATTCTCCGGAGTGAATCTCTTGCAGAACCCTGGGAACCTCTTCCTCCGACACACACCTGGCCAGCAAACCTGTCAAGGTCTTGCGATATAAAACTCCATCCTTCAGTAGGTAGTATGCCGATTTGTATCTGGTACGCTTCTTGTCGAGTTCCGTCGCGGGTAACTGTCCTAATGCCAAAAAGGTGATGAAGGGGTCCATCCACGACCTTTGCTGGCATACTTCCATAAGTTCTCCTTCCTCTATGGACGGTCTGAAGAGTTCCGTCACTGTTCCCCCGGCTCGAGGGCCGTGCTTGGCGAGTTGGTCAGCCTGCGTGCTCTCCTCTCTCGGGACGTGTTGAATTGAGAAACTTCGGAACTGCCCTATGATGTTCTTGACCTTTCCTAAATACAGCAGGAGGGTGGGCTCCCTTGCCTCGAACTCCCCTTTGATCTGACCTGCCACCACCATGGAGTCCGTCGAGGCCTCAATGTCTTGTATGCCCAGCTCCCGGGCTAACCTAAGCCCTGCAATGACCGCCTCATATTCCGCCTGGTTGTTGGTGACTGCAAAATGAATCTTCAAGGCTTGCTCAATCTGGGTCCCCTCCGGGCTGGTCAAAACCACTCCCCCCCCCCCCCAAAGAGTTTCTCCCTGACGCTCCATCCACTAACATTTTCCAGGTTGCTCGAGGGGACGCCTCCGCTTCTCGGACCTCAACCACATAGTCTGCCAAGAAATCGGCCACCGCCTGCGCCTTAATGGCGAGCCGTGGAACGAAGACGAGATCAAATTCACTGAGTTCTATTGACCATTTTGCCAGCCTCCCCGAATGCTTCACCCCGCTCAAGATGTTACGGAGAGGGTGGTCAGTCACCACTCGGATGGAGTGCGCCTGGAAATACGGTCTGAGCTTTCGGGCCGAGACGATGAGGGCAAATGCTAACTTCTCCAGGATGGGGTACCCAAGTTCCGCCTTCTTCAGGACCCTGCTTACGTAATAAATTGGGAATTATTTCTTTCCTTCTTCACGCACAAGAACCGAGCTTACCGCCCCCATCCCTACCCCCAAATATAGGAACAGGTCCTCGGCTTTCCTTGGTCCCTGGAGTAAGGGCGTCTGGGTAAGCTGCTGTTTTATGGCCTGAAAAGCCGTCTCGCACTCCGCGGTCCACTCAAAACCCTTACCCCCTCGCAGCGTTCGAAAGAAGGGCGAGCATCTCTCCCCCGCCCGGGAAAGGAACCTGCTCAGCCCGGCCAACTTTCCTGTGAGACGCTGGACTTCCTTCACATTCCGAGGGGACTCCAGTTCCAGGATTGCTCTCACTTTTTCGGGGTTGGGCTCCACTCCAGATGGAGTGAGTAGGTGCCCCAGGAATCTTCCTCTGCTAGCGCCGAAAACGCATTTCAGGGGGTTGAGCCTCATTTTATACTCCCTCAGGGTCTTAAAGGTTTCCTCCAGATCTAGTACATGAGTCCCGAGGTCCTTGCTTTTGATCATCAAGTCGTCTACGTAAACCTCGAGATTACTTCCTCTCTATTCTCGGAAAATTCGATCCATCATCCTTTGATAGGTCGCGCCCACATTTTTCAAACCGAAGGGCATCATATTAAAGCAGAAGCACCCATCCTCCGTGACGAAGGTGACGTCCTTAACGTCCGGAGGATGCATGCGTATTTGATGGTACCCAGAAAACGCATCCAAGAAACTCATAAAAGGGAAACCGACGGCTGAGTCAACCAGCGCGTCGATTCGGGGCAGCGGATAACAATCCTTAGGGCATGCTTTATTTAAAAGAGAAAAATCTACGCACATCCTCCACTTACCCTCCCCTTTTTTGACCATTACAACATTACTCACCCACCCCGGATACTTACAGGCGGACACAAACCCCGCCTTAAGCAATTTTTCCACTTCCTCTCTAATAGGTCCGGCCATCTTGGAGGCGATGGCCCTCTTCTTCTGTTGTATGGGGCGGGTGTTGGGGTCTAGATTGAGGCGGTGACAGGCGACGTCTGCATCGACCCCCGGCATGTCCACGGCGCTCCACGCGAAGATGTCAATATTTTTTTGCACGCAGGTCCTGACCTTCTCCCGGTCCTCCGGGTTGAGCTCGCCACTGATTTTTATCCTTTCTTCTCGGCCTTCCTTGGTGCGTATTTCTACCTCTAGGACCTCCACTGCAGCTTTCAGCCGGGATGGCTCTTCCTCTCCTTCCTGCTCTGCCTGCATACCCTGCTGCTGGGCTTTGCCTCCTACGCTGGCCACCATTCTCTCTTCCCCCGGTTGCTCCGCCTCCCACTTGCTCGCGCCCTCCTCTTCCTGCCAGGAGGCTCTTCTCTTCTCTGGACGGGTCCCCTCCCCGGGCGACCCGCCTACCTCTTCCGTCTTCCTCTTCTCCTTCCTCCCTTCCTCTTCTTTTTGCCCCTCTTCCCCTGCCGCTTCCGTCTCTCCTCCATCTGATCCAGCCATTTCCAGCTTCTCCTCCATACCCTTGTTCCTCGCCATTTCTCCCTCACCTCCAGCTCCTTCCCCTTCCCTTTCTTCTACCATCTCCGTCTCCCCGAACTCCTCTCCCGCCATTCCTGGCTCCCCCGCAATACCTCCCACCACTACTACTTCTCCCTCTCCTCCAGCCCCTTTCTCTCCTCGCTCTTCTTCGCCTCCCTGTTCTTGTTGTAATTGCTCCATCCTCTTTTCCAACTCCTCTGCGTCTCCCTGCCAGGAGATTGTGTTCACTGCCGTTACGTAGCATTCCCTTGCTGTCTTTGGATCTCCCCGTACCCTGATTTGGGTACCTCCAGAATTCAGCTTCAAGCACTGGTGAAACGACGATGGAACGCATCTGAAAGCGCTGATCAAGGGGCGCCCTGAAGATAGCGTTGTAACTACTGGGGGAATCCACTATGACAAAACGGCAATTTTGGGATAGCCCTCCCAGGGTTACTTGGAGTCCCACACCCCCCTCGACCTCTTTCCTTTCTCCTGAGAATCCAAACAATGGTCCATCCGCCGCCAGCACCCTCCGTACCTCCACCCTCATTGCATTGAATGCCTTCTTAAAAATCACGTTCACCGAGCTCCCATTGTCGACTAGGATCCGCGATACCGTGAAGTTCTCGATGGCGGTCCGTATCACCAGCGAGTCACAAAAGGGGTCCTCATGGTCGGGCATGTCTTTTCTTGAAAAGGTAATCTTTTCATCTGGAGGAGGGGACTGTGACGTCGAGGCGACACTTCGGCGGTACATAGTGTGAAGGCTCGCCTTTCGGGTCGCCTCTATCCCCACCCCCCCATTGATCACTCCAACCAGCCCGCGATCCCCTTCATCCGCACGATCCACACATCGATCCTCTTCTCCTGCAATTGTTACTTCCTCTATCCGCACCGGCCTTGGCTGTTCTCCAGCTCCTCGAGTCCTTCTTAACTCCAAGAAATCCGGGCAGGTAGCCGTTGCGTGACCTTCCTCCTCGTGGAAGTCACAGTATGGCAACGCCACCCCCCCCCCCCCCCTCCGGTCTCCCTTCCTGAGGGTTCCTCCTTCTCCCTGCTCCTGCTCCTCTTCCTCTTTCCCGGCCCCTTCCTCTACCTCGGCTGATGGCCATGGCCTGCTGCGGAGGGGGTAGGGGTGGTCTATGACCATACCCCCACCCCATATGGTTAAACCTTCCCGGTCCTCCCTGTTGATTCCTTCCTCCTTGGGGAAATCCTCTACCTTGCCCGGGGGCAGTCCCCCCCTGCTGCCTCCACCCCAGCTCCGGATACGCCGGTGCCCTCGGCTCTTCTCTTCTCCTTGCTTTGTGTTGCCTCCCTCCTGTCTCCCTCGACTCTACCTCAGTAAGCCTTGCCAGCTTCTTTGCGAAGGCCGGGTTTGCAGCCTCCATTGTTATTTCCTTGGCCGCCTTCTCCATCAAGCCCTCAAAGGAAAGCGGCGCCTTCCGGGTGAGGCTCATCTTGAAGAATCCTTCCCGCAGTCCCACTATGAAAGCCATCTGGAGGGCAAAACCCGGCACCTCCTGTATATCCAGAATTTCCTCTTGGAACCTATCCACGTACTGAGCCAGTGATTCATCCGCCTTCTACTTAATCAAAAAGATCGATTCCGGGTTCTTCTTCCTCTTCTTAGATGTGGAGAACCGGAGCTGGAAGCTCCTACTCAAGTCCTCGAAGCAATATATCGAGCCTGCCGGGAGTTGATGGAACCAGTCCCTAGCCTTGTCTTTTAGAGTGATCGCAAAAAGGCGGCACTTAAACGCTTCCGTCATGGGCCTGATCGAGACAGCGTCTTCGAACCACTGCAAGTGATGGAGGGGATCGTCCTTCCCTACATAGTAATTCATCTCGGGCTCTTTGAAGCCCTCCGGGACCGGAGCGGACAGGACTAGCTCGCAAAAAGGGGACCCTCGCGCCGCCGGTCTTGCCACCCCTACTCGCGCGACGACCTCCCCTGGCGCGATGGTACTCGCCGGACTTGGGAACAGCTCCCTTCCCGCCATGTCCCTCCCGGTCCCTTCCAACATCACCTCCTTTCCCGGCCTTCTCCCCGGGGCGTCTTCTCCAACTCGCGCCGAGGCGAGTTCCTCCTGAGTCGCGAGAGCTGGCACTGTGGGTAGTGGAGTTGAACAGTCTCCCTGCCGCGAGATCCCCTGCAATAGATCCATGATCCCCTTGATCCAAGCCAGGAACTCCGTTCTCCCTACAAATCCCCCCTGATTATCCGACTCCCCTCCTTCTCCTTCTCCATGATCTCCCGCCATGTTGGTTGCTCAAGGTTCTTCTCTGAGGGCTGCGTCCACGCTCACCGCACCAAATGTTGGAACCAGCTTTCTGATCCCTCCTAGAGTTCGAAACAGGATGCAACCCACACGTACTCTCCCTGCGCTACCATCCTGACGAGAGTCAGTGACCTGAAAATAGACCGAGGGGATTCAGCTTGGAGGTCCCGCCTCTTACCCAGAAGAACTGAGAGTCTTCCCCTCCCTAGCCAGTGCTGAGCTAGGTGCCTGTGAGGAAAATAGTGGGAAGGTTCAACAACCTTTTCTCAGGCACCTTATCGGTCTATTTATAGGTTTTTGAATCTGTTCTGCAAATATCACTTCCAAATCATCTCGAAATGCCCAAAACACCCTAGACCAGGTCTGCTAATAGCCTAACTCCGCTGTTCTGGAGAGCTATATGCAGGCCTCCAGGGTTAAAAATGTAAAACAATCTGGGGCCCAAAGGTAAAATCCCCCTTATGGGTAAAAAGATGAAAACCGTCTTGCCTTCCTGCGGCGAGTGGGGAGGGACCCGCCAATCTTTTTAGGGGATCTCGCCTGTGGGCTACTCGCTCGCGCCCGGAGGTCTCGTCTAGCGAGATCTCGTCTAGCGAGATCTCGCCTAGCGAGGTCTCGCCTTACCTTGCGAGCTGTCCCTTTTCCCCTTGCTTTGTCGGCCTACTCGCGAGCCCAAGGTTGTACAAGGCCTAAGCCTCTTGAAGTGATTTCTATGTTTAATAGCTTATGTCTTGTTGAATGTTTTGCTCCATGAACTATGTTTCTGGCTTGCATGCCGAGGTAGCCTAGGAGTGATTACGCACGTTGATGTTTGATGTTATTATTTCAGTTTTGGACTCATGTTTGTTGTAAGACCTTAATGTCATTTTGATACTCGTATGTTAGTGGATAACTTCTAGTGTTGTTGTATGTTTTCGCTGTGTTTGGTCTGAGTTTTGAGTTGGGTAGTTTATATCATCTTATAATGCTTAAGTTGTGGCATATATATGTTGTGGGGCCCCGGACGGACCCATTTTATACGGTAATTACAGAGGAGGTGTTACAAGATTTATTGTAATCATACAATGTTATCTATTTTTATTATATTCAGTGCGTCAAATAAGATATTATTACATGCATATATGTATTAGTACAATTTTAACACATTTAGACTTAAAGAAATCATAAAAATATTGCTCAAACTATTTGAATTTCATTCTTCTTTTCAAATATACATTTTTAAATAGATAATAATCTTTGTGAATGTGTCTAATGACTCAAACTATATAGTTATATAATGATTAAAACTATAACACACAAAACCGATTAGAACGGGACATAGGCGCATAAAATCAGACTGAATTGTATGGTTGGTTGCATTTTGGTTCTTATTGAATCAGAACCAGAAACATTAACTCTACGGTTCCAAAAATTATTTTGGAATTATAACCAGAATCTATACCGATCAAATCAAATAAATTTTTGGTTCTAATTTAAAGAACTGTTAACTAAAAAGTTCAGTTCACAATTTTTGCAGAACCAAAATAAAACCGAAACCGAAATCGAAACTGTGACAACACTACTTATAACACTACCTTAATTTTTAGGCTTTTTGGCAATTGCTCCCCCAAATTGCACCCTTTTGCCATTTTGCACCCCGAAATATTAAATAAGGAACTTTGCATCCCTCATTTGAAAAGTTTTGGCACTTTGTACCTTAGGCCAATCTAATAAAATGTATTTTTGTCTGGCCTCCTTAGGAATAGATGTGTTGTGTCGATTCCTTCTCAGCATCCCGCAGATTTATTTCCAATTAGGGTTCTAGACCTTGTCCTCCTCGGCTGAGATCACATTTCTTCATCTCATCACGTTTCTTCAGCTCGTTGTGTTTCCAGCTAGGGTTCCAGAATTCGTCGTCGTCGCTGAGGTGTTCCCGTGCGCAGAGCTAGAGTTCCAGAGCACGTCGATCCAGTTGTAGGGCTTCTTCAATCCCCACACTTAGGTACCTAGATCCTGGTTATTCTTCATTCACGAGCATAAACTTCATTCATCCTTCATGAAAATACTCCAGCATATAGGCATAATTCTCATCCGTTTTTTTTTGCAAGTTGATTTCAGCATTTAGGTACCTAGAACCTGGTTATATATTCCATGAGGTATTGTTGATTCTTTTTTTACAGTTTTGATGAGATATGTTGGATTTCAGATTATTCTATTTTTATAGGTTTCATTTCATTTTGAGTTAAGAATGTCTATTCCAGGAGATTTTGAGTGGCAAAATATGTTGATTGATGAAAGGTTTTTCGAAGAGCGGATTGATGTTGATAGTAGTAGTTATTCTATATATATGGATGAGAAATTAGACCAAAATAGTTCATTGTCTAATGATGACTTGAATGATATTGGATTTGAGTCGGATGATTTCTTACTCAATGATAATGTAGATGAAGAAATACAATTGGTTAGTAAAAAGCTGGAACTAAACAACCATTAAAAACGAATGTCGAAATACATATAAGGGAGCATGACAGTCATTCTTCAACCCACTTAAAGAAAGTGAAATGTTCAAAACTAAAATTTTATCAAGAAGATGAAAATAATTATGATTTTGAGTTTGATGTGAGATTGCGTTTCAATAGTGTTTTTGACTTTAGGGATGCCATGAGGTTGTATCCACTAAGCAGGGAAAGCCTATAAAATTCACTAAAAATTATAGTGAGATTCAAGTTACAAGTAATTGTGTTGGATTATGCTTGCTTCTTTCATGTCAAAGAGTTGAAAAACCATTTCAAGTGAAGATGATTAAAAGTAAACATACATGTTTTAGGGTTTCAAATTCTAACCATTATAACTCTAAGTTTTTTGCAAAAAAGTATAAGCACAATATTAGGTGCAACCCAGAGTGACCCGCTTCTTCAATGCAGGGAATAATGTAGAAGGATAATAAAATATCTTTAAGTTTATGGAAAATGTATAGAGTAAAAAAGCATGCCTCTAAATTGATCAGTGGAATAGAGATTGAACAAAATGTACAATTTTGGGATTACTTCGAGGAGATTTATAGGACCAATCCCGAAACCATAATCAAAGTAAAATGTAAGCATGATGTAACATCACAAACATGTATATTTAAAAGACTGTATCTATGTTGGGATGCATTGAAGAAAGGCTTTATGGCAGGATGTAGACCTATTATAGGTTTGGATGAGACTCGTTTAAAGACATCAACTTGTGGAGTACTATTATGCACAGTTTGAGTGGATGGTAATAATAACATATTTTCTATCTCCTATGTTGTTGTCTTAAAGGAAAACACTAAAACTTGGACGTGGTTTCTTGGTCTTCTAATAAAAGATTTGTGCATTGAGTACACATACACATGGGTAATAATTTCAGATAAGCAGAAAGGGTTAATAAAAAAGTTAATGATTTACTATCTAATGCGAAACATAAGTTTTGTTTGCAACATATGTACAACAAATTCAAATAAAAACATAGAAGGATACAACTAAAAGATTTGCTATGGAAGGCAGCATCCATCACTCGACTTGTAGATTTCAATAGTGAGATGGAGAAATTGAAAGCATGTGATAAAAAGACGTATGAATGGGTTAAGGAAAAACATGAGATCCATTGGACAAAATCTCATTTTAGAACTTGGACTAAATGTGATATGCTCCTAAATATTTTATTTGAGGCTTTCAACAAGGTGATTCTAAAGGCTAGAGATAAGTCTATAATTACCATGTTGGAGACTATATGGGAGTTGCTCATGAAGACGCTTCACACCCAAAGAGAAAATTTTCAAGTCTAATGGAGATATATGTCATTTCATACAAAAAACTTTATAAAATAACAAAAAATGTACACCACTACATTTTAGTTTGGAATGGTCATAATAAATTTGAAGTTGAAGGGTGGACAGGAGACAAATGAATGGTTGACTTGAGTTCTAGAAGCTATGGTTGCAGGCGATGAGATCTAACGGGTATTTCTTGTGTGCATGCAACATCATGCATATTTTATCGGAGGGAAAATTTAGAAGACTATGTTTCCCATTGTTATAGAAATGACGTGTTCATGAAGGCATATGAATACTTGTTAAATCCCATAAATTCACATATAGAGCGACTGTTAGCTAATTTGAATCCAATTGTGCCGTGGTGTAATATTGACAAGAAACCTAGAAAGTCATCAAAACATGCTAGAAGAAAAAAGAAAGATGAATTACAAGGGAAGCTTTATGGAGTTAATAGACATGACATGAAGTACACGTTGTACAACCCCGTATTCGCGAAGAGTGGACCCTAAACGAGGCAGACACATTTTTAAGCTTTTTGGGCGTTTTGAACTCTTGGTGGCCAATTTTGGATATGGCTTGGAAACATACTAGTATGGGGGAAATATTTCCCCCCCCCCAGTGGCCCCTTCTTTAAGGCAGGTGCAGCGGATTGGCAGGGGCGAGACCGGCCCGGGGCCGGGTCTCGCCCGCCCCGCGGGCAGGCGGGGGCGAGACCGGCCCGGGGCCGGGTCTCGCCCGCCCCGCGGGCAGGCGGGGGCGAGACCGGCCCGGGGCCGGGTCTCGCCCGCCCCGCGGGCAGGCGGGGGCGAGACCGGCCCGGGGGCGGGTCTCGCCCGCCCCGCGGGCAGGCGGGGGCGAGACCGGCCCGGGGGCGGGTCTCGCCCGCCCCGCGGGCAGGTGGGGGCGAGACCGGCCCGGGGCCGGGTCTCGCCCGCCCAGCGGATTGGCAGGGGCGAGACCGGCCCGGGGGCGGGTCTCGCCCGCCCCGCGGGCAGGCGGGGGCGGGACCGGCCCGGGGCCGGGTCTCGCCCGCCCCGCGGGCCGGCGGGGGCGAGACCGGCCCGGGGCCGGGTCACGCCTGCCCCGCGGGCAGGCGGGGGCGAGACCGGCCCGAGACCCGGTCTCGCCCGCCCCGCAGGCAGGTGGGGGCGAGACCGGCTCGGGGCCGGGTCTCGCCCGCCCCACGGTTTGGCATGTGGGCTCTCCTCTTCTTTGGCCTCCTTTGGGCCTTGTCGTTACCGTTTTGCCCCCGGGATGTTTTTACCCCTTTGACCCCCGGCGTGGCAGTTTCCTATTGGACCAAGGATTATTTGCCTTGGGGGCGTTTCAGATATTTTGGGTCATGTGCTTGGAAAAAACTATAAATAGGCCCCCTTGGGTGCTTTGGAGAGGATCCTTTTTTAGCTTCCTCCTCCCTTAGCTTCCTCTTAGTAGAGTAGAGAGAGCTCTCCAAGGCGCCCAGCCTAGCCCTTTGGTAAGGGAGGGGAAGAGCTCAGGTGGCCTTCCGGGTGTGAGGTGGGACCTCCGCGCTAGAGCCGAGGGTCTGTTCATAGTCTCCTAAGTCTCCGGTCCGTGACGTTCTCTCGAGTGTAGTAGGTGTGAGGTCACCCCTTTCAGGGACCCCGAACTCCACAGAGGTCAATTTTGGCTTCAACACTTTGGTGCGGTGATCATGGAGAGTGACCAGCATAGAAGATCTCGGGAGAGTGTCATGACAGGAGGTCAAGGAGGTAGTGATGATCTCGGCGAGCTCCCCAGCTCAGGACCCTTTGTGGGAAGGCAAGAGTTCATGGCCTCCATCCAAGGCATCATGGAGATGCTGCGTAGCATTGCTCCTCAGGGTGGATGCTTTACCCCGACCCCCCAGGAGTTAGCTCCCCGTCTCGACGAGCCGACTCCCAGGGGTCTAGGCGAGATGACCCCAGTGGGGAGAGAAGGATGTGCACCAGGAAGAAGGCCAGGGAAGGAGAGGATGGGAGATGGGGTCGAGCGAGACCTCACCGGCCGGGAGCTGTTCTCCAGCCCGGCGAGTACCAACCTCCCAGGCGAGCAGGCCGCGCGAGTAGAAGTGGCAAGACCACCCCTTAGGGGGTCACCCTTCAGTGAGCTGATCATCTCAGCTCCCGTTCCCGAGGGGTTCAGAGAGCCAGACATGGCTTACTATTCCGGGAAGGATGATCCGGTACAGCACCTGCAATGGTTCGAGGATGCAGTCTCCATCAGGCCGATGACAGATGCCTTCAAGTATCGCCTCTTTGCGATCACGTTGAAGGAGAAGGCAAAAGACTGGTTCCATCAACTCCCTCCAAGGTCGATCTACGGGTTCGAGGACTTGAGCCGGAGCTTCCAGCTTCGCTTCTCCACCTCCAAGAAGAGGAAGAGGAGTCCTGAGTCCATCTTCCTGATAAGGCAGGGGGTCGAGGAGTCGCTGGCCCGCTACGTTGACAAGTTCCAAGAAGAGATCTTGGAGGTTCAAGAGATGCCCGGGTATGCTCTCCAGATGGCCTTCACCGTTGGGCTGAAGGAGGGCTTCTTCAAGATGAGCTTGACCCGGAAGGCCCCCCTTTCCTTCGAAGAGCTGATGGAAAGGGCGGCAGAGGAGATAGCCATGGAGGCGGCCAACCCATCATTTGTCAAAAAGTTGGCAAGGCTAACAGAGGCGGAGTCGAAGGAGCAAGGAGGCGCAAGACATCAGGAAGGAAGAAGGAGAGAGGAGCAGAGAGCTCAGGGGTTTCAGGGACAGGAGGGTCCAGAATCAGGTTGGAGGCAGCAGGGAGGACCCATTCAGGGTCTTGGAAGAGGTCACAACCAAGGTGGGGGGGATTTTCATGAAGGCCGAGGGAGGTTCAACTTCCAAAGGCAAGCCCCAAGGCAACTCCTACCCCCACCACAGTAAGCGATGGAAATTGGTCAAAGGAAGAGGAGGAACCGCACGGGAAGGAGAAGAGTCAGAGTAGAGTTACCCTACTGTGAGTTCCACCAGGAGGAAGGCCACGCAACATCTACTTGCCCCGAATTTCTGGAGTTGAGAAGGACAAGAGCTCCAGCACAGCAACCTCATCAGCCTCAACAAGCGCAAGACTCGGTGTGAATTGAAGAAGTCCGACCCGAGGCAGCAGAGGAGAGATGTGAGAACAGGGTTGATGTGGGCACCCGGGGAAGGATCGGATGATTCACGGGGGAAGAGGGAGGTAAGAGAGAAGTGAATCATCTCTTTGTAATGAACTTAGCTTGTGTTGTATTAGCTATGATTAATGGTATAAACCACCGAAAAATATTTATGGTCCATGAAAGGTCTCACTCCGAGATGGATTCCGCTGTCAGGCTCTCACTAGCTGACAGGGCAGGTTGATCTCTCGTGGAGGCTAAGTGCTTTTAGCTCTGAGATGGATTCCGCTGTCAGGTTCTCACAAGCTGGCAGGGCAGGTTGATCTCTCGTGGAGGCTAAGTCCTTTTAGCTCCGAGATGGATTCCGCTGTCAGGCTCTCACAAGCTGGCAGGGCAGGTTGATCTCTCGTGGAGGCTAAGTCCTTTTTAGCTCCGAGATGGATTCCGCTGCCAGGCTCTCACAAGCTGGCAGGGCAGGTTGATCTCTCGTGGAGGCTAAGTCCTTTTATCTCCGAGATGGATTCCGCTGTCAGGCTCTCACAAGCTGGCAGGGCAGGTTGATCTCTCGTAGAGGCTAAGTCCTTTTATCTCCGGGATGGATTCCGCTGTCAGGATCTCACAAGCTAGCAGGGCAGGTTGATCTCTCATGGAGGCTAAGTCCTTTTAGCTCCGGGATGGATTCCGCTACCAGGCTCTCACAAGCTGGTAGGGCAGGTTGATCTCTCGTGAAGACTAAGTTCTTTTAGCTCCGAGATGGATTCCGTTGTCAGGCTCTCACAAGCTGGCAGGGCAGGTTGATCTCTCGTGGAGGCTAAGTCTTTTTAGCTCCGAGATGGATTCCGCTGTCAGGCTCTCACTAGCTGACAGGGCAGGTTGATCTCTCGTGGAGGCTAAGTCCTTTTAGCTCCGGGATGGATTCCGCTGTCAGGCTCTCACAAGATGGCAAGGCAGGTTGATCTCTCGTGGAGGCTAAGTCCTTTTAGCTCCGGGATGGATTCCGTTGTCAGGCTCTCACAAGCTGACAGGGCAGGTTGATCTCTCGTGGAGGTTAAGTCCTTTTAGCACCGAGATGGATTTCGCTGTCAGGCTCTCACAAGCTGGCAGGGCAGATTGATCTCTCGTGGAAGCCCAAGTCTCTTAGCTCCGAGATGGATTCCGCTGTCAGGCTCTCACTAGCTGACAGGGCAGGTTGATCTCTCGTGGAGGCTAAGTCCCATAGCTCCGAGATAGATTCCGCTGTCAAGCTCTCACTAGCTGGCAGGGTAGGTTGATCTCTCGTGGAGGCTAAGTCCTTTAGCGCCGAGATGGATTCCGCTGTCAGGCTCTCACTAGCTGGCAGGGCAGGTTGATCTCTCGTGGAGGCTAAGTCCCTTAGCTCCGAGATGGATTCCGCTGTCAGGCTCTCACTAGCTGGCAGGGCAGGTTGATCTCTCGTGGAAACCCAAGTCCCTTAGCTCCGAGATGGATTCCGCTGTCAGGCTCTCACTAGTTGGCACGGCAGGTTGATCTCTCGTGGAGGCTAAGTCCTTTAGCTCCGAGATGGATTCCGCTATCAGGCTCTCACTAGCTGGCAGGGCAGGTTGATCTCTCGTGGAGGCTAAGTCCCTTAGCTCCGAGATGGATTCCGCTGTCAGGCTCTCACTAGCTGGCAGGGCAGGTTGATCTCTCGTGGAAGCCCAAGTCCTTTAGCTCCGAGATGGATTTCGCTGTCAGGCTCTCACTAGCTGGCAGGGCAGGTTGATCTCTCGTGGAGGCTAAGTCCTTTAGCTCCGAGATGGATTCCGCTGTCAGGCTCTCACTAGCTGGCAAGGCAGGTTGATCTCTCGTTGAGGCTAAGTCGCTTAGCTCCGATATGGATTCAGCTGTCAGGCTCTCAGTAGCTGGCAGGGTAGGTTGATCTCTCGTGGAGGCTAAGTCCCTTAGCTCCGAGATGGATTTCGCTGTCAGGCTCTAACTAGCTGGCAGGGCAGGTTGATCTCTCGTGTAGGATAAGTCCTTTAGCTCCGAGATGGATTCCGCTGTCAGGCTCTCACTAGTTGGCAGGGCAGGTTGATCTCTCGTGGAGGCTAAGTCCCTTAGCTCCGAGATGGATTCCGCTGTCAGGCTCTCACTAGCTGGCAGGGCAGGTTGATCTCTCGTGGAAGCCCAAGTCCCTTAGCTCCGAGGTGGATTCCGCTGCCAGGCTCTCACTGCATGGCAGGGCAGGTTGATCTCTCGTGGAGGCTAAGTCCTTTAGCTCAGAGATGGATTCCGCTTTCAGGCTCTCACTAGCTGGCAGGGCAGGTTGATCTCTCGTGGAGGCTAAGTCCCTTAGCTCCGAGATGGATTCCGCTGTCAGGCTCTCACTAGCTGGCAGGGCAGGTTGATCTCTCGTGGAGGCTAAGTCCTTTAGCTCTGAGATGGATTCCGCTGTCAGGCTCTCACTAGCTGACAGGGCAGGTTGATCTCTCGTGGAAGCCCAAGTCCCTCCGCTCCGATGATGGTCCCGCTGCCAGGCTTCCACTAGCTGGCAGGGTCGGTGGTGCCCCTCGTAGAGCAAGTGTTTGCACCCTCGAGACCGTCTCGTCACCCAGGCTCCCATTAGCTGGCTTGATAGGTTGACCCCTCCGAAGTCGTGCGTAAAAAGTGCACTCCGCAAATACGTGGGGTTGGATGTTTCTTTCCGAGCTTGTGCCAACCTCGAAAAGAGCGGGGATTGTGTACAACCCCGTATTCGCGAAGAGTGGACCCTAAACGAGGCGGACACATCTTTAAGCTTTTTGGGCGTTTTGAACTCTTAGTGGCCAATTTTGGCTATGGCTTGGAAACATACTAGTAGGGGGGAAAAAATTTCCCCCCCAGTGGCCCTTTCTTTAAGGCAGGTGCAGCGGATTGGCAAGGGCGAGACCGGCCCGGGGCCGGGTCTCGCCCGCCCCGCGGTCAGGCGGGGGCGAGACCGGCCCGGGGCCGGGTCTCGCCCGCCCAGCGGATTGGCAGGGGAAAGACCGGCCCGGGGGCGGGTCTCTCCCGCCCCGCGGGCAGGCGGGGGCGACACCGGCCCGGGGCCGGGTCTCGCCCGCCCCGCGGGCAGGCGGGGGCGAGACCGGCCCGGGGCCGGGTCTCGCCCGCCCCGCGGGCAGGCGGGGGCGAGACCGGCCCGGGGCCGGGTCACGCCTGCCCCGCGGGCAGGCAGGGGCGAGACCGGCCCGAGGCCCGGTCTCGCCCGCCCCGCGGGCAGGTGGGGGCGAGACCGGCCCGGGGCCGGGTCTCGCCCGCCCCGCGGTTTGGCATGTGGGCTCTCCTCTTCTTTGGCCTCCTTTGGGCCTTGTCGTTACCGTTTTGCCCCCGGGATGTTTTTACCCCTTTGACCCCCGGCGTGGCGGTTTCCTATTGGACCAAGGCTTATTTGCCTTGGTGGCGTTTCAGATATTTTGGGTCATGTGCTTGGAAAAAACTATAAATAGGCCCCCTTGGGTGCTTTGGAGAGGATCTTTTTTTAGCTTCCTCCTCCCTTAGCTTCCTCTTGGTAGAGTGGAGAGAGCTCTCCAAGGCGCCCAGCCTAGCCCTTTGGTAAGGGAGGGGAAGAGCTCAGGTGGCCTTCCGGGTGTGAGGTGGGACCTCCGCGCTAGAGCCGAGGGTCTGTTCATAGTCTCCTAAGTCTCTGGTCCGTGACGTTCTCTTGAGTGTAGTAGGTGTGAGGTCACCCCTTTCAGGGACCCCGAACTCCATAGAGGTCAATTTTGGCTTCATCAACACTTTGGTGCGGTGAGCGTGGAGAGTGATCAGCACAGAAGATCTCAAGAGAGTGTCATGACGGGAGGTCAAGGAGGTAGTGATGATCTCGACGAGCTCCCCACCCCAGGACCCTTTGTGGGGAGGCAAGAGTTCATGGCCTCCATCCAGGGCATCATGGAGATGCTGCGAAGCATTGCTCCTCAGGGTGGCAGCTCCACCCCGACCCCCCAGGTGCTAGCTCCCCCCCTCGACGAGTCGACTCCCAGGGGTCTAGGTGAGATGACCCCAGCGGGGGGAGAAGGAAGTGCACCAGGAAGAAGGTCCGGGAAGGAGAGGATGGGAGATGGGGTCGAGCGAGACCTCACCAATCAGGAGCTGTTTTCCAGCCCGGTGAGTGCCAACCTCCCAGGCGAGCAAGTCGCGCGAGTGGAGGTGGCGAGACCACCCCTTAAGGGTTCACCCTTCAGCGACCTAATCATCTCAGCTCCCGTTCCCGAGGGGTTCAGAGAGCCAAACATGGCTTACTATATGGGGAAGGATGACCCCGTCCATCATCTGCAGTGGTTCGAGGATGTCGTCTCCATCAGACCGATGACGGATGCCTTCAAGTGTCGCCTCTTTGCGATCACGCTGAAGGAGAAGGCAAGGGACTGGTTCCATCAACTCCCTCCGAGGTCAATCTATGGGTTCGAGGACTTGAGCCGAAGCTTCCAGCTCCGCTTCTCCACCTCCAAGAAGCGGAAGAGGAGTCCTGAGTCCATCTTCCTGATAAGGAAGGAGGTCGAGGAGTCGTTGCCCCGCTACGTTGACCGGTTCCAAGAGGAGATCCTGGAGGTCCAGGAGATGCCAGGGTATGCTCTCCAGATGGCCTTCACCGTTGGGCTGAAGGAGGGCTTCTTCAAGATGAGCTTGACCCGGAAGGCCCCCCTTTCCTTCGAGGAGCTGATGGAAAGGGCGGCAGAGGAGATAGCCATGGAGGCGGCCAACCCTGTGTTTGTCAAGAAGTTGGCAAAGCTGACAGAGACAGAGGCAAAGGAGCAAGGTGGCTCGAGGACCCAGGAGGGAAGAAGGAGAGAGGAGCGGAGAGCTCAGGAGGGTCCGGAACCAGGTTGGAGGCAGTAGGGAGGACCCGCTCAGGGCCCGGGAAGAGGTTACGCCCACGATGGGGGAAACTTTCATGGCGGCCAAGGAAGGTTCAACTTCCAGAGGCAAGCCCCTAGGCAGCTCCTGCCCCCACCCCAGCAAGCGATGGAGATTGGTCGAAGGGAAAGGAGGAACTGCCAGGGAAGGAGAAGGGTCAGGGTAGAGTTGTCGTACTGTGACTTCCACAAGGTGGAGGGGCACGCCACAGCTACCTGCCCCGAGTTCCTGGAAGTAAGGGGGCGAGAGACCCTGCCCAGCCACAGCCACCAGTGCGGGTTGAAGAGGTTCTGCCCAGAGAAGGAGGGGATGATGTGTGTGAGGACCGAGTTGATGTCGGACCCCGAGGCGGTATAGCGGTGATCCATGGTGGAGTGGGGATTGAGGCCACTCGGAAGGCAAGCTTTCATGTCATGTATCAAAGGAGTGTTGCCTCAACCTCCCAGACACCGCCCCAGGAGGAGAAGATCACCTTCTCGGCAAAGGACCTGCCAGATCATGAGGATCCGTTTTGCGATGCGCTGGTCATCTAGATGGCCATCGAGGGCTACACCGTCTCTCGAATCTTGGTTGACAACGGAAGCTCCGTCAACGTCATTTTCAGGAAGGCGTTTGATGAGATGAAGGTAGAGCCAAGGAGGGTGTTGTCCTCGGACGGCCCCCTGTTCGGATTCTCAGGAGAAAGGAAGGAGGTCGAAGGTGGAGTGGGACTCCAAGTAAAGTTGGGAGGGGCCTTAAGGAACTGCCGGTTCGTCATTGTTGACGCTCCAAGCAGCTACAACGCCATCTTCGGAAGGCCCCTCATCAGTGCCTTTCGTTGTGTGCCATCTTCCTTCCACCAATGCATCAAGTTCAGCTCCGGAGGGATCCAGGTCAGAGTCAAGGGGGACTCCAGAATGGCAAGGCAGTGCTACGTCATGGCCATCAACACCATATCTTGGTTGGCCAAGGCGGAGGAGATGGAAAAGATCATGGAGAGCTTGAGCAAGACGGAAATGCTCGAGGAAAAGGAAGCGGAAGACAGCCATCATGCCTAGGCCCCCTGAGGGTGCCTCGCCTTGCGGTAGCCTTTCAGTTTTTTCCTTTTTCTTGCCTTGTAACCAGTGCTACCCCTGACCAGTAGGGTCAGGGGACCATGTAACTCATGTTTTTCCCCGTTTGAGGATGTAGGATTTGGTAAGATTTGATTGAGATGCCTAGTCATTGTGCTCTGAGACGGTCCCACTGCCCAGGCTCTCACTAGCTGGGCAGGGTTGGTGGAACCTCTCGTGGAGGCTAAGTCCCTTAGCTCTGAGATGGATTCCGCTGTCAGGCTCTCACTAGCTGGCAGGGCAGGTTGATCTCTCGTGGAGGCTAAGTCCCTTAGCTCCGAGATGGATTCCGCTGTCAGGCTCTCACTAGCTGGCAGGGCAGGTTAATCTCTCGTGGAAGCCCAAGTCCCTTAGCTCAGAGATGGATTCTGCTGTCAGGCTCTCACTAGCTGGCAGGGCAGGTTGATCTCTCGTGGAGGCTAAGTCCCTTAGCTCCGAGATGGATTCCGCTGTCAGGCTCTTACTAGCTGGCAGGGCAGGTTGATCTCTCGTGGAGGCTAAGTCCTTTAGCTCCGAGATGGATTCCGCTGTCAGGCTCTCACTAGCTAGCAGGGCAGGTTGATCTCTCGTGGAGGATAAGTCACTTAGCTCCGAGATGGATTCCGCTGTCAGGCTCTCACTAGCTGGCAAGGCAGGTTGATCTCTCGTGGAAGCCCAAGTCCCTTAGCTCCGAGATGGATTCCGCTGTCAGGCTCTCACTAGCTGGCAGGGCAGGTTGATCTCTCGTGGAGGCTAAGTCCATTAGCTCCGAGATGGATTCTGCTGTCAGGCTCTCACTAGCTGGCAGGGCAGGTTGATCTCTCGTGGAGGCTATATCCCTTAGCTCCGAGATGGATTCCGCTGTCAGGCTCTCACTAGCTGGCAGGGCAGGTTGATCTCTCGTGGAAGCCCAAGTCCTTTAGCTCCGAGATGGATTCCGCTGTCAGGCTCTCACTAGCTGGCAGGGCAGGTTGATCTCTCGTGGAGGCTAAGTCCTTTAGCTCCGAGATGGATTCCACTGTCAGGCTCTCACTAGCTGGCAGGGCAGGTTGATCTCTCGTTGAGGCTAAGTCGCTTAGCTCCGAGATGGATTCCGCTGTCAGGCTCTCACTAGCTGGCAGGGCAGGTTGATCTCTCGTTGAGGCTAAGTCGCTTAGCTCCGAGATGGATTCTGCTGTCAGGCTCTCACTAGCTGGCAGGGTAGGTTGATCTCTCGTGGAGGCTAAGTCCCTTAGCTCCGAGATGGATTCCGCTGTCAGGCTCTCACTAGCTGGCAGGGCAGGTTGATCTCTCGTGGAGGCTAAGTCCTTTAGCTCCGAGATGGATTCCGCTGTCAGGCTCTCACTAGCTGGCAGGGCAGGTTGATCTCTCGTGGAGGCTAAGTCCCTTAGCTCCGAGATGGATTCTGCTGTCAGGCTCTCACTAGCTGGCAGGGCAGGTTGATCTCTCGTGGAAGCCCAAGTCCCTTAGCTTCGAGGTGCATTCCGCTGCCAGGCTCTCACTGGCTGGCAGGGCAGGTTGATCTCTCGTGGAGGCTAAGTCCTTTAGCTCCGAGATGGATTCCGTTGTCAGGCTCTCACTAGCTGGCAGGGCAGGTTGTCTCTCGTGGAGGTTAAGTCCCTTAGCTCCGAGATGGATTCCGCTGTCAGGCTCTCATTAGCTGGCAGGGCAGGTTGATCTCTCGTGGAGGCTAAGTCCTTTAGCTCCGAGATGGATTCCGCTGTCAGGTTCTCACTAGCTGGCAGGGCAGGTTGATCTCTCGTGGAAGCCCAAGTCCCTCCACTCCGATGATGGTCCCGCTGCCAGGCTCCCACTAGCTGGCAGGGCCGGTGGTGCCCCTCATGGAGCAAGTGTTTGCACCCCCGAGACCGTCTCGTCACCCAGGCTCCCATTAGCTGGCTTGATAGGTTGACCCCTCCGGAGTCGCGCGCAAAAAGTGCACTCCGTGAATACGTGTGGTTGGATGTTTCTTTCCGAGCTTGTGCCAACCTCGAAAAGAGCGGGGATTGTGTATAACCCCGTATTCGCGAAGAGTGGACCCTAAACGAGGCGAACACATTTTTAAGCTTTTTGGTCGTTTTGAACTCTTGGTGGCCAATTTTGGCTATGGCTTGGAAACATACTAGTAGGGGGAAAAATTCCCCCCCCCCCCCAGTGGCCCCTTCTTTAAGGCAGGTGCAGCGGATTGGCAGGGGCGAGACCGGCCCGGGGCCGGGTCTCGCCCGCCCCGCGGGCAGGCGGGGGCGAGACCGGCCCGGGGGCGGGTCTCGCCCGCCCCGCGGGCAGGTGGGGGCGAGACCGGCCCGGGGCCGGGTATCGCCCGCCCAGGGGATTGGCAGGGGCGAGACCGGCCCGGGGCGGGTCTCGCCCGCCCCGCGGGCAGGCGGGGGCAAGACCGGCCCGGGGCCGGGTCTCGCCCGCCCCGCGGGCAGGCGGGGGCGAGACCGGCTGAAATATATAGTACCTAAACACCTAGAGGGGGGTGAATAGGTGACCTAATTCTTTTTGAAATTTTAATGGCAGCAATCAGTTATATCACAGAATCTATACTACTTTTGCACAGCAATCACACAAGCATTCACAATCACAACAGACACATAGTTTTATAGTGGTTCCCCAAGCTTTGGGTACATCCACTTTCCCCCTTCGCCTATCTAGCAGTGTACTAGATTCGACCAAACTTCACCACTGTCTCAGAACCCAAACTGGTTCCTACACCTCAGGCCCAAGGCCCTACAACTCAGCTTTTCCACAAAGCCTACACTCAGCCACAAAGACCTACACTCAGCCAACAAGGCCTACACTCAGCCACCAAGGCCTACACTCAGAGATTTCACTCTCCTACACTCAGGCTCTCAAGCCCTACCCTCGGCCATTATAATTACAGGCTTACAAACACTCAGATCCAAAGGATCCTACAAGTTAAAAATGAATTTACAAATAATAACTCAGCAACTAAGAAACAAGAGAGGGGAGTTGTGAGTTTCTTGATGAGTTCTTGGAAGAACTCAGCTGGATTCAATCTGACTTAGCTTTCTTCAAAGCTTCTTGAAAGTAGAACTCAATTAGATTGACTCCTTCTGTAGTTGATCCTTGACCTCTGCTTCTTAAGATCCAGAATATATCTGAATCCTTCTTCTCAACCTAGTTCCAACGGCTGATTTCTTGGATGGAGCCCTCTCTCTCCAACTTCTTAGATCTGCACTTGAACAGCTAGATCTTCTTGATTTGATACTTGATCAATAACTCTGTGAACCACCTTTTTGAATAACTTCAATTACTTGAACAACAATCTGAACAACAGTTTCTGTAAACTGTATGAGCCTATTTATAGGCCTTCTTCATGGTAACAGGCTGGTCCGGTTCATAACTGAATTTTGACATCTCTGACAGGTGCTATAGACCGGCTGGAACGGCAGCTGTCAAGTCATCCAGTCAATTCTTGAAAGTTCTCTAACTGTCTGAAAGTGTCGAGACTTTCTGTCTTTAAGTGTCAACACTTATAGACCAAGTGTCGACACAAGTTGTGTAAGTGTCGACACAAGTCTACAAGGTGTCGACACAACTACTTGTGTTGTAGATTCTATGTCTCGACACAGTTTCTTCTGCATGTGTCGACACTGAAATTGAGTGTCGGCACAAGTACTTGATCTTCTATCTTTTGCTGAATTCTTCTAAGTGTCGACACATCTCCTTTGTGTCGACACAACTTCTTGTGTTGAATCTGTTAAGTGTCGACACTACTTCTTGGTGTCGACACATAGTATTCTATGTTGATACTTGCTGAGTGTCGACACAGCTCCTTGTGTCGACTCTTGATTCTTCTATTGAGACTTCAGCTGAGTGTCGACACATTCCCTTAGTGTCGACACTTGTACTTAGAATATTTTGTTGATCTTTCTGTTCTTTGCTAAGTGTCGACACAGCTCCATATGTCGACACTTTCTTCAAGTGTTGAGTCTTCAGCTGAGTGTCGACACATTGTTCTGAGTGTCGACACTTACTTCAAGTGCTGACTCTTTTGTTGAGTGTCAACACATTGTTCTTGGTGTCGACACTTATACTTAGTCTCTGCTGACTTTTGCTGAGTGTCGACACAGCTCCAAGTGTCGACACTTTCTGGTGTAGACACAGCTTCACTGGGTGTCGACACAGCTCCTTGTGTCGACACTTTCTGTCTGCACTTTTCTTCATTGAGTGTCGACACAGCTCCTTGTGTCGACACTTTCTGTCTGGTGTCGACTCTGCATCCCAGGTGTCGACACAATGACTCCAAGTGTCGACACTGCTTGTCTGGGTGTCGACACAAGTCTTCTTAACTGTCGACACTTTCCCTCTGGGTGTCGACACATGGACTTAGAAATTTTTGCTTTAGTCCTGCAAATACTTAACCTGCACAAGTAACTCAAAAACACATCAAATACATTTTGATGTATATCATTGAGTTGGGTGAGGCTTCTTCAAATCAGGTACATTTAACCAATGTACCCAACAATCTCCCCCTATTTGGATAAGTCATAACCCTTAGTCAATGATATACACCATTCATAATTAAAATTACAAAATGATGCAAAGCAGGATAATGTACAGCAGGGTAAACATAAATATGTATTAATTTCACATGTATACAAATTCATCATCTCAGAACAAATAAGAAATAGACATAGACATATTCACAGAACATACATGAAATATATTAATCATATATTGTTCTAATATCTGTCTTATACATCTTCAGAAGTTCACTAAATATTTTTCATCCAAAAGATTACAAAATAAACTTCAAGAAAATTCTAAATCTATTTTTGTTCAGGCTCCTTAATAATTATCCCTTTGCCAGCTTGAACTTTAGCTTGGACAGGAGCATCAGCAGTTTCAGCATCAGCAGGCTTCTTGCCTTTCAGATCTTTCTTCTTAAGCTCTTCTGCTTTGATCTTCTGTCTTTCAAAGTAATGGTATGGCTTTGGAAAGTACTTGCTAGGCTCCTGGGCAGTAGGAGGAAGCTTCCTCATCTTTGCCTTCCTTCTGTATTGGATAATTGCCTCTTGCCTTGATTCATGTTTCCTCCATTCAGCTTCAGAGAACCACTTGTTACTGTCATGAATGTTATCCTTGGCAGCTTTCCAGGTAGTTAATATAATGTTTCTAGAGGTAGGGCTCCATTGCTCAAAATCTGGTCTCTGTTCAGCTTGTTCCCTAAACCTCTTCTTTGACAATCTTGTCTCTTCTTCCTTCTGCAATGCCTCTTGCATGACTTCAGATATAGGCTGAACAACCTTTTCAATAATTACATTGTCCTTGCCCCCAGGTGGGCTGTACATTGTCTGTACATCAGCATGCACCATTTCAAAATCTGGAGGAGGATAAATCACTTGAGCTACTTCTGGTTGCTCACCTCTAAGATAGGCAGGGTTAATTCCAGATTCAGCAACATCATTGTCATCACACAGAGGAGGATATCCAAGTGTAGCTCTGATAGAATTTGATATCCACTTAGCATGGTCAGAGCTTGCCTTGACTAACACTCTCTCCCCCTTTATGACTTCTCTAGCCGTGTGATCTCTGACATCATCCTTCTGAAATCTGATTTGATTATCCAAGTATCTGACTCCATCTTTAAAGAAAGGTTTGAGCTTTTGAAGTTGTTCAGATATGGACTTCTAGGAGGCTTGGATAGCAGTCTTAACAGTAGTAATTTCTTCTTGGAATACTCTGTCAAATTCAGCTTTAATAGCAGCAGTAGAAGTAGAAGGTCCAGCAGCTTGATTCTTTAATTCAGTGACAATAGCATTATGAGAAGCAGTCAAATTGTCATTCATCCTTATTTGATTTTCAAGAATATACTCTTGCTTCAATGCTATGTCATCCACTTGTGCTTTTATCTTTTCCTGGTGTGTTGCCAAGTACACCACTGCATTGCCACCCTTGGAGAAACATTCAGTCATCTCCTTCTTGTTTAGGTTCATCTCAAATCTTATGGATTTAATATCCTGGGCTAGATCAAACTGTAAAGATTTCTGCCCTTCATCCACATAAGCCTCTATGGCTTTTCTACGTTCATCCAGTTTTATCTGCAGTGCAATCATTAAAGCACTATAATCAACAGTTGGAGTTTGCTGAACTATAGGCTGTGGGGCAATAGATTGTAGAGCCTTCTTATAACTTTGGCTTCTTCTCTTGAATACATAAAGTTTCTTTTGCTTAGCCCTTGTAGCCTCCTCATCTTCAGATTCTGAGAAGCTGGCTATGTCAACCCTCTCCTTAGGGCTTGGAGGCCTCTCAGGTTGCACATCTGGAGCTTGCTCAATTTCTTGCCTTATAGGCTCTTCCAGAATCTGCACTTTCTCCCCCTCAACAGTAGCATCAGTTTCCTTGTCAAAATCTGCTTGATCCAGATTTAGGAATAAATCTTCCATGGTGTATTCTTGTGGAGACTGTGCAGGAGAAATTCTAGGTTCTTCAACCACTGGATCAGGAACCACTTGAACAACAGCAGATGTGTCTTCTATAACAGCATCTGGAACTTGACTATTCAGCTGAGTTTGCTGATGATCATCAGACAAATCAGTATCTTCCATAGATAAATCTAAAGTGTTTAGTTCAGTGATTACCTCTAGTATGATGTTTGTTGTTTGTTCACTGTCCAGTGTAGTGGGTTCATCTATAACTGGAAGCTCCCCCTGGTTGTGATCCTTATTGATGGGGCTAGCTTGAGGTAGCTCCCCTGGATCTCAGCAACCTCTTGAGGAGCAGGATTCTTCACTGCAGGCTCTTCCTCATGGTCATCTGGAGTGAAAATAACCTGTTCTTCACTTTCAGAGCTGCTAGTGGACTCTTGAGCCACTGGAGCAGTCTTCCTTTTCTTCTTGGGAGGAATTGTTTTCTCAGTAATTGTCTTCTCAGGGGTTGGCATCTCCTTTGACAACACTCTGTCCCATCTGGAGAACAACCTACTATTCTGTGTCGACATAGACTTGTCTATGTGTTGACACCTTTTTACTTAGCCATTTTCAATACTGTAAACTTACTCTAAGTTTATCATTCCTAGTTCAATTTTAAATCTATTGAACTTAGCTTCTTCTAAGGGCTTAGTAAACATATCAGCTACTTGATTATCAGTTTTAACATATTCTAATAAAATATCTTCTCTTTCTACATGCTCCCTAAGAAAATGATATTTAATTTCAATACGTTTTGTTCTACTATGAGATACATGATTATTAGCTATTGAAATAGCACTTGTAGAATCACAGAAGAGTGGAGTTCTACTTACCTGAAATCCATAGTCCTCTAGCTGATGTTGTATCCACAGAAGTTGAGCACAGCAACTTCCTGCAGCCACATACTTTGACTCTGCAGTGGAGATAGCCACACTGATTTGTTTTTTGCTACTCCATGAAATTAGTCTCCCACCTAGGAATTGACAGGTTCCAGTAGTGCTTTTTCTATCTTCTTTGCATCCTGCAAAGTCTGCATCTGAATAATCTGTTAGTTCAAAATCTCCATTCCTAGGGTACTAGAGGCTTAGATAGGGAGTGCCCTTTAGATATCTCAAAATTCTTTTGACTGCTGTCAAATGAGACTCTTTAGGGCAGGCTTGATACCTTGCACAGACACATGTAGCATACATGATATCTGGTCTACTAGCAGTCAAGTATAATAGGGAGCCAACTATCCCTCTATACAAGGTTTCATCTACAGGTTTCCCTGCATCATCCTTGCTAAGAGACATACTTGACCCCATAGGAGTCTTCATGGTACTGGATGAATCCATACCATACTTCCTTATGAGTTCTAGGGTGAACTTGGACTGACATATGGATAAACCACTCTCAGTCTGTTTAACTTGGAGACCCAAGAAAAACTTCAGCTCTCCCATACTACTCATCTCAAATTGACCTTGCATAAGTTTTGCAAACTTTTTGCAAAGGCTGCTTTCAGTAGACCCAAATATAATATCATCTACATATATTTGGACTAGTATAACTTTGCCTCTAGATTCCCTAAAGAATAGAGTCTTATCTATTTTCCCCCTTGAGAACTTGTTCTCAATGAGGAAACTAGATAGGGTTTCATACCAAGCCCTAGGGGCTTGCTTTAACCCATATAAAGCTTTCCTAAGTCTATAGACATGATGAGGTAGAGTTGGATCAACAAAACCTGAAGGCTGTTCCACATAGACTTCTTCCTTAAGATTACCATTCAGGAATGCTGACTTGACATCCATTTGGTAAACCTTGAATCCTTGATAGGTTGCATAGGCCAAGAACATCCTTATGGCTTCCAGTCTAGCTACTGGAGCAAAGGTTTGATCAAAGTCAATATCTTCTTCTTGCCTATATCCTTTAGCAATCAATCTAGCTTTATTCTTAATGATGACTCCTTGTTCATCCATCTTATTCCTGTAGATCTACTTGGTTCCTATTATATTGTGGTCTTTAGGTTTAGGAACAAGTTCCCAGACCTTGCACCTCTTGAACTGATTAAGCTCTTCTTGCATTGCTTCAGTCCATTGTGGATCTTGTATTGCTTCTTCAAACTTCTTAGGTTCAACTTGAGATAGAAAACTGGAGTAGATTGCTGCATTCATGTATCTGCTCCTGGTTTGTACTCCTTGTCTTGGATCTCCAGTAATCTACTCTACTGGATGATCTCTAAGATGTCTGTTGGCTGGAGGCATCCTAACTTCTGGTTGAACCTCTTCGGCATCTCCATCATGTTGTATTCCTTGAACTTCATCAGCAATAGGTACATGTCGTTCTCCCCCTGGACAACAGCCATTGACTTCTACTTGCTGTCTTGCAGCAGGCACTTCTTCTATAGTAAGCTTGTCCATCTTCTTTGTTAAACCTGTGGGGCCGCATACACTACTAGATAACTCATTGTTAATAAGTTTAGTCTCATCAAAAACTACATGCACAGATTCTTCTACAACTTGTGTAGTCAAGTTGTAGACTCTATAAGCCTTACTGTTGTTGCTGTACCCAACAAAAATTCCCTCTTGGGACTTAGCAGCAAACTTAGTCAAATAAGACTTCCCATTGTTAAGTATGAAGCATTTGCAACCAAAGATCCTGAAGTAGGATAGGTTTGGTTTCCTGCCTTTCACAACTTCATAGGGGATCTTGTTGAGGCTTTTAGTGATGGTAGCCCTATTTATAACATGGCATGCAGTGTTAACTGCTTCAGCCAGAAATATTCCGGTAGTGATGTATCACTTAATAGGGTCCTACCAGCCTCTATCAAGGTCCTATTCTTCCTCTCAGCAATGTCATTTTGCTGAGGTGTTCTAGGTGAAGAGAATTCTTGAAATATCCCAAAGTCTTCACATAGTTTTGTCATGCTATCAGACTGAAATTCAGTACCATGGTCACTTCTAATCTTGACCACTGTACTGTCTAGTTCATTCTGAATTTGCTTGACAAAGTTATGGAAGACACTAGGTGTTTCAGATTTCTGTCTTAAGAAAAACACCTAGGAAAACCTTGAGTAGTCATCTACAACTACAAAGGTATAGACCTTCCTACCTAAGCTGTGAACTGGCATTGGACCAAAGAGATCCATATGCAAGAGGTATAAACACCTCACAGCATCTTTGTTTTCTATGCTTCTAAAGGTGGATTTAGTCTGCTTGCCCTTTTGACAAGCTGAGCAAATACCATCTTTGACACACTTAACTTGAGGACCATTCCTCACTAACTCTTTGCTAAAGAGTTTGCTAATAGTCTTGTAGTTAAGATGGGCAAGCCTCTTGTGCCATTTGACACAATGAGAGACTGTCTCATCAGCTACAAGACACACTGGAGAACCATTGTTCTCAACCATAATGTCTAAGCAATAGACATTCCTTTTCCTATAACCAGTCAAAATGATCTCTTGATCAGTTGACCTCTTGATATGACAACCATTTTTAACAAATCAGATGTCATACCCTACATCACTTAATTGACTTATACTTATTAGGTTGTGTTTCAACCCTTTAACATAAGCCACTTGAGTAATGGTAACCAAGTTGCTAGAAATGTTACCAAATCCTTTGATGATTCCTTTTTCAGAATCACCAAAGGTGAATTTTGGACCATCTTTTATTGGAATGTAGTCCTTTAGTAATCCTCTAGTTCCAGTCATATGTCTGAAACATCCACTGTCCAAGTACCATGTTGGGGTATGGCCACTTGGACTTACCTGCAAAACAGATTAATGAACCCAAAGAATTCTTGGGTCCTTGGTACTTGTTAGTTTGCAATCTGACAAAGCTACCTACTGGCTTTCCAACAGGTAGTTTGGTACTCACTTTGGCACTAGCATTGTGCCAACAGTCCATTGCAAAGTGGCCAACCTTGCCACAGCACCAACATTCAAACTTATTGTACCTTTGCTTAGGTACTGTCTTTGTTGTCTTATCTACAGCAGACTTGTTGAATGTTGGGGTTTTGCCCTTGGACTTGGACTTGGACTGCTCAGTCCTTGCAGGTTTAATAAAACCCAGTCCAGCCTTACCCTTGTGATGAACAAATTCATCAATTATAGGTAACACTGACTTAGGTTTAGAAAACCTAGCAACAAGCTCTCTCTCCTTCTGAAGATTGATCTCCAGACTCTTGATTTGATCATTCTTAAAGGTGATAGTCCCCATCTGAATCACTGTTATGTGTTTCAGTCTCGCTATCTCATTAAGCTTTTGATCAAATAGCTTCTCAGAATCTGTTGCAGCAGCTTTAAGATCAACAATTTCCTTTGCCTGACTTTTGGCTAGGGACTTGCTTTTCTTGTAAGCTTGCAACAGTACTTTATATTCATCTATAAGCTGATGAATATCATCCTCAGACTCAGATACATTCTCATCACTTGATGATGATGAATCTGATTCTGTACTGGAACAAGAAACTGAACTTAGAGTTGAACTTTGTACCTTACTGGGTCCTGGCTGCTCCAGGATTTTGTCACTCTCAGTCAAAGCCATTAGCCCTTGGCATTGACTGTCTTCTTGTTCATATATAGACTCCATGATCTGCATGAATTCTTCTTCTTCTTCTTCAGCAAACAGTCCTATGTATGCCTCAGCATCAGACTCAGTTTCTGAAGAAAAGATATCTGATAGAGTCTTCTCCTTCTTGGCAACAAAAGACTTTTCTTTCTTGCCTTTGAAATGAGTCTTCTTCCCGTCACTAGACTCCTTTCTCTTTTCAGGACAATCTGCAATAACATGACCTTGTCTATTGCAGCAATAGCACACTATTTTTGATCCAGTTGCCTTGCTAGACTTAGTCCTCTTCCTGTCCTTCTTTGAGGCATTTTTATTCTGATATAGGTCTTCTTTTCCCTGTGAAGTAGAAGTCCTTAACCTCCACTGTTTCTTCTTCAAGAATTTCTGAAAATGTCTAGTGAAGGCAGCAAAGTCTTCATCACTTTCACTGCTTTTAGATTTTGTACTGGCTGACTCATCTGACTCTGATTCAACTACCTTTGGAGGTGGAGTTGATGACTTATTCCTGCACTTTCTGGAGGCTTCTGTCTTGAAAGCTACTGTTCTTTCCTTGTGTTCAGTTCTTATTGATTTCTCATCCTCTTTCCTCACTGTCAACTACATTTCATAAGACAATAACTTGCCAAACAGTGTAGGTGGAGGAATTTCTCCCAACTTAGTCATTTCTCTAATGGCACAAATATTTGTGTCCCAATCTTTAGTTAGGGACCTTAGGAACTTGTCATTTAGTTCATAATTGCTGAACTCTCTTCCATAAGACATGAGTTCATTCACTATTCTGTAGAACTTCTTATAGCACTCAGTTATATTATCACCCTTTCCTTGTCTAAAACTTTCATACTCCTGATTTAGCAAGGATTTTCTATCTTGTCTAACTTCTTCAGAACCCTCCATATACACAATAAGAGTGTCCCACATCTCTTTGGCTGTCTTACAGTGTATAAGATTCTGAAATGTTGCATCATCTATGGCACTCACTATAATATTTTGTGCCCTCTTGTCCATGGTGGCTAGGACAATCTCATCCTTAGTCATTTCAGAGAAATCCTTTGGGGTTCTCCGATTTGCATCTAGAACTGATATCTTCATGGGCACATATGGCCCCTCCTTGACTGTGATGTAAATCCTAGGGTCTGAGGCTTCCATAAATAGCCTTACCCTTTCCTTCCAGATCCCAACGATCTCTTTCCTGCATATGGGTAATTTCATGGATCCCAATTCCTTGTGATTCTCGGAGGAACCCATGTTTCTTGATTTTCTTGAATCTGTAATTTGTCTTAGACTGAATCTGCCAATTTGTATCTCCTCAGACTGTTAGTCCTTTTTGAGGAACCTCCCTCTGATACCACTTGAAATATATAGTACCTAAACACCTAGAGGGGGGAGGGTGTGTAACGCCCCGAATTTTGTGTGCGAGTCGGTCGCGGGAAAAAGAGTTTTTGGTGCCTGTAGGGGTACACGGCCTAGGACACGGCCGTGTCCAAGGCCGTGTCTGGCTGGTGATTTTTGGCCGTTTCCAACCCGAGAAGGACACGGTCAGGAACACGGCCGGATGACACGGGCGTGTCATCCGACACGGGCGTGTGCCCACCCGTGTCCCTACCCGTGTCCTGATGGGTTGTGTCTGTTGCCGTAGCGGTTATGCGTGACACGCCCACGAACACGGGCGTGTCGAGGAACCCGACACGGGCGTGTCTGGTCAGACACGGGCGTGTCTTGGCCCGTGTGCGTTTCTCAGTTCGACGATCGTGCTTGGATCGAGGCACACGGCCGTGTGCCAAGCTGTGTGCGGCCCAGGTCTGGGGAATTTTGTGTAGATCCGAGCCGTTCATTTTCTTTAATTAGGATCCGATGGCCCAGATTAAATCCTGCTCTGTTAAGGCCGGGAATAGGGAGTTATTCCCTCATTTTCTCTCCAAAGTTCTCCCCTTCCAAAGTGAGAGAGGAGAGGAAGAAGTAGGAGGTTTCCGGCCGCCGGTGGAGCATCGGAGCACCGTTTCGAAATCGGAGAACGGATCCGTGGAGGGAAGGTCATTGCGAAGAGTTCTAACCGCGTAGTTTTTTTCATGACGCCAAAACGGACTACAAGGGTAGCGATTCTCAACTCGAGCGCTTGAAGCTCTTTCTTTCTTTCTGCATAGGGAATCCCGCTCCCGCGAGTATGCGGTGAGTGCGTGGTGTTCCTTGGGGTTGACGGGAATAGTCCCCCTTGTATTGCATGTAGAGCCCGGAATCGTAAGTATGGGCATAGGCATTGTGTGTGAAGCCTACCCGGATGTGTTTTTGTCTGGATCGGTGATGTTGCATTTGATGTGGTTTTGCCGGAGAATACTCCGTGCTTTGGATTTTTCGGGTTTCCATGCAGTAGATTGCAGCAGGGATCCTTGAAGGTTAGCTTCAAGGCGCACCCGGAAAATTGAGCGGAAACGTGTTCTGCTAACTTGGCGGTCTGGGAACCGGCCTTGATCATAACTGGGTTATGAGACTGTTTTGGAAAATTTGGGATCCGAGAGAAGCTTGGCCCGTGCAAAGTTCCTTAAATTGGACATGCGGCGTGAGCAACGGGCAAGTGGAATTGTACCTAGGCTATGTGGTTCGGTGCGAGAGACCCGAAGACGGGGACTGGTCGTTGGCATAGTCGGAGCCTTAGACGGTGGTCAGAAAGGCTAAATGCTCACATGTTGTTGCCATCCTGGGGATGGTGGTGAATGCACTGATTTGTCAGGGTTCACCATGAATGTGCCCTGAGTGCACGGGGTGTTTGGCCGTGCGAGCCTACGCCTGTGGCGAATTATAATTGCGATATATATATTGTTGGGCTAATGTTTTGCAGGGAAAGAGCACCGCCGTCCCGAGTAAGGGTCGGGGTCGTTATAATTTGGTCGGCTTTTAGCTGACCGTTGCTTTATTTGCCACCGTGCGGTGGTATGTGCTTGCAGGTGCTGCGGAGCTGGGCGCCAAATAGCGGGCTGGAGCCCATGTTGCTGTGCTGGCCCTAGAAGGCCGTAGAATAGCTGTTTTTATATATTTCATGTGTGGCCGGCCTGCGAGCCGATGTATGTAAAACGCTATTTATGAAGTGAACATTTGTAAGGCCATAAGGCCATGTACCCGTTTCTGTGTATTGGAGTTTTCATTCCTATTATTGTAGCTGTGGACATTCATATTGATGGATTTAATTTTGGGTTCTTTCAACTTTAAAATCTTCCGCTAGAATGCTCTGTGTTTAGGACGTGTAGTATTAATTGGTTGGTTTGATTTATTCATTTAGTAACCCTTCCGACTGTCTGTGGCATATGGCGTCGGGTTCCAGCTGGACCTTCTATTATATGCTATGCGACGGATGGGGGTGTTACAATTTGGTATCAGACTTCTGGTTACGGTCAGGCTTAAATGAATTCGTGGGCGAATTCTTTTAAGGGGTGGTGAGCACACATGTGCGTCATCGTTATAACATTAAAAAGAACCCATGAATGTCCACTTAGGAATGAAAATACACTTGTTTTGTGGAACCTGAGTGTTCCAATGATTGCTTTTAGCAATTTGTTTGTCGTCTAATCGTGTGTCTTTGCTATTATAGGCAGCTAGAAGCGGTGCTGGTCAGTCAGAGCGTCCGCAATCAGCGGAAAGTAGTGCACCAAGGGACATGCCTGCTACACTTCCTTCAGCGGAAACCATCAGGATGGTGGCTGAAGCCGTGTTCGCAATGATAAATGCCCAACCTGCAGGGCAAATGCATCGCGCACCTCCTGCGAATGAGCAAGAACCGGTTAGGTCGGCAGAGCCGAGAGTGGTGGAACGCGCAGCAGTTGAGTTAGTAGAGCCGAGGAGAACTACGGAGAGGCAGCTAAAGCACGTGATGGGCTTTAATCCTCCGAGGTTTAATGGGGTTGGAACGCCAACTCAAGCTGAGGACTGGCTCTCTTCCATAAAGAGGGTGTTGACGGCCACAATGACTGAGGAGTGGCAGAAGACCACCATAGCGACTTTTCTTTTGGAAGGTGAGGCGAGGCTGTGGTGGGATGAGTTGGAGTTTCATCTTCTAGTGGGAAGGCAACTTGCGGATGTGCCGATAGAAGAATTTTCAAGATTGTTCCTAGCCAGATTTGTACCTTCTGCTCAGAAGTTGGAGATGGAGAATCAATTTCTTGGGTTGACTCAGGGATCCAGAAGCGTGGACGAATATATACATGAGTTCACACGGTTGGGTCGTTATGCTGGTGCTATGTTTTCAGAAGAAGAGAGGAAGACCAACCGATTCTATGAGGGTCTTCGTGGCGATTTACAGTTACTCCTTGCTGGGCCTAAGGCGCAGGGCTTCCTAGCCTTGGTCAATTCTGCCCGATCGTTGGAAAAGGTTGCGAAGAAAGTTCAAGAGAAGAGGGACCCAGGAGAAAGGAAGACCGAGTTCAAGGTGCCAAGTAACAAGACAGGTTTCCGCAGATGGAACAAGAAGCGGAGGACTTCAAACTCAGCCCCTTCGGCTGATGCATCGGGGGCAACTACAAGTCGAGTCCCCGGAGCTTGCTACAACTGCGGGAAGACGGGGCATTTTGCTCGGGAGTGTTGGAGCGGACGTTCAAAGTCCGAGAGGAGACCTGGAGCGACTTATGAGGAGAAAGGGAAGGCGGTGGAGTCAACCGCATCCCATCATGCTCCAGCCCAGCCTAGAGTCTACAACCTTGGTCTACAGGAGGCCATAAAGCAAGCAGACGTGGTGACAGGTGTGAGTTAAATTATAGTGGTTTAACTTTTATAGTTGTTACTTTTGTATTTGTTAGCTTACGTTTGTTAGTGCTAGGCTTTGTGTTGATCTTTGGGTTTCCGGCGAGAGCCCTTTTTGATACGGGAGCATCACATTCCTTCTTGTCTGAAAAGTTTATATCGCGTATCGAAGTTCCGTTCTCGATGGCAGAAAACAAGTTGGATGTGTTGTTGCCTAATGGGTGCTCAATGCGTGCGGATAGGATCTGTGTTGTAAAGATTCAGATTGGAGACCGGGAGTTTGATTTGCGGGCATTGGTTCTACCATTAGTGGAGTTCGATGTAATCTTTGGTATGGATTGGCTCTCGGAGCAGAGTGCATGCATTGATTGCAACCGTAAAGAAGTCAAGTTGGGTCTGGACACTGAACGGGAGACTACTTTTACGGGCATGAAGGGATCAGGGAAAGTTCTGATATCGGCCCTTCAGGTGTTTAAGGCAGTTCGGTCTGGGGCAGAACTGTATGTCACTCTAGTGCAGACTTCGACGCCTAAACCTAGTTTGGGCAACATCCCAGTTGTGTCCGAGTATCCTGATGTGTTTCCAGATGATCTCCTAGGAGCCCCTCCTCAGCGGGAGATAGACTTTACTATAGAGCTGGTACCGGGTGCCAAACCGGTGTCACGCTCCCCCTATCGGATAGCCCCAAGAGAAATGGCGGAGTTGAAGGTGCAACTGCAGGAGTTGCTAGAGCAAGGTTATGTGCGTCCAAGTTCGTCGCCTTGGAGCGCACCAGTTCTCTTTGTTAAGAAGAAAGATGGGAGCTTGCGGCTTTGTATTGATTATCGGGAGTTGAACAAACTTACGGAGAAGAATAAGTATCCGATCCCGAGGATTGACGATCTATTTGATCAGCTGGTTGGATCAACTGTATATTCGAAGTTAGATTTGAAGTCTGGTTACTATCAGTTGAGGATAAGGGAGAGCGACATTCCAAAGACAGCATTCAGTACGCGGTTTGGGCATTTCGAGTTCATAGTCATGCCGTTTGGGTTGACGAATGCTCCATCCGTGTTTATGGATCTGATGAATAGGACATTCAGAGAATACCTAGATCAGTTCGTGATAGTATTTATCGATGATATCCTGGTGTATTCTCGGTGCGAGGAGGATCACTACAAACATTTACACATGGTGTTGGAGACATTGAGGAAAAGTCAGTTATATGCAAAGTTCTCCAAGTGTGAATTCTAGTTATCCTCGATAGCGTTCCTTGGTCATATTGTCAGTGGAGAAGGAATAGTTGTGGATCCGGCGAAGATAGTGGCGATACGGGAGTGGCCTACTTTGACTACAGTGGCAGAGGTCCGGAGTTTTCTGGGGCTTGCTGGCTACTACAGGCGCTTCGTAGAGAACTTCTCGCGGATAGCACTACCACTCACGACGTTGACAAGAAAGGATCAGAAGTTTGTGTGGTCTCCGGAGTGCGAACAGGCTTTTGTAGAGTTGAAGAGGCGGTTAACCACGGCGCCTATTTTATGTTCGCCAAGTGGAACCGAAGGGTTCGAGATTTATAGTGATGCTTCAGGCAGTGGTTTGGGCTGTGTTCTGCTACAGCATGGGAGAGTGATTGCTTATGGTTCACGACAATTGAAGGTTCACGAGAGGAATTATCAGGTCCACGACTTAGAGTTAGCGGCCGTGATTTTTGCTCTAAAGCTTTGGAGGCACTATCTGTACGGTGTGAAGGTGGATATTTACACCGATCATAAGAGTTTGAAGTACCTATTGGACCAAAAGGATTTGAACATGAGGCAGAGGAGGTGGATGGAGTTCTTAGGGGACTACACCTTCAAGATACACTATGTGCCTGGGAAGGGAAATGCAGTGGCGGATGCGTTGAGTCGTAAGATTCCCGCACAAGCCAATTGGTTATCAGTACATGATGAGAGATTGGTCCAAGAGTTGGAGGCATTGGAGATATCTTGCGTTGACAAGCAGTCTAGTGCCGAGGCGAAATTGTTTTGGACAGAGGTGCAGTGTGACCTAGCGGATAGAGTTCGGAGGGCTTTGGTTCAGGATAGCAGCATGAAGCAAATCTTAGATGGATCTTTGGATGGGTCAAATTCCCAGTTTGTGGTTGAGGATGGGTTGCTAAGGAAGGACAGTCGTCTATGCGTTCCTAGTGCGGATAATATTCGGGAGGAGTTGATGTATGAGGCTCATCATACCAAATACTCAATCCACCCGGGAAGCACGAAGATGTATAGAGACATGAAGAAATTATTCTGGTGGCCGGGTTTGAAGAAGGATGTGGCGCTTTATGTGGCCAAGTGTCGTACTTGTGCATTGGTGAAGGCGGAATGCCAGAAGCCCGGAGGTTTCTTGAAATCACTTCCTATCCCAGAATGGAAGTTTGACGATATATCTATGGATTTTGTGCACGGTTTGCCGAAGTCGCAGAAAGGAAATGACGCCATTTGGGTGGTCGTAGATAGATTGACAAAGGTGTCGCACTTTATCCCAATGAGAAAGGAAGATCCAGTAGAAAGGTTAGCCAAACTCTACGTGGATATTATTGTACGATTGCATGGTGTGCCTCGCAGTATTGTTAGTGATCGTGATGGACGCTTCACGTCAAATGACTGGAGGTTGGTGCATGGTCTGTTGGGTACTAAGCTAAAGTTCAGCACAGCCTTTCACCCGCAGACAGATGGACAAACCGAGAGAGTCAATAGAACTATGGAGGACATGCTTCGCATGTGCGTCCTAGATTTCGGGAAGCATTGGGAGGATCACCTGTACATGGTGGAGTTTGCGTACAACAGTAGTTTTCAGGCAAGCATTGGAATGGCGCCTTTCGAAGCTTTGTATGAGAGGAAGTGCCGTACGCCGTTGTCTTGGTTGGAGGCAGGCGAATCAAAGTTGTATAAACGTCAAGCGGTGGAAGATGTCACTTCAATGATACGGACAATTCAAGAAAGGCTGAAGATTGCTCAGGATAGACAGTCAAAGTACTACAATGCCAAACATAGAAATGTGGAGTTCAACGTTGGCGACATGGTATATTTAAAAATCATGTCGTTCAAGGGTGTATCGCGGGTTCGACGCTTGAAGAAGCTGAGTCCGAGATACCTTGGACCATTTGAAATCCTGGAGCGTGTTGGCGAGGCGGCGTATATATTAAAGCTGTCGACGGAGTTGAGTGGGCTGCATGACGTATTCCACGTATCGGTGTTGCGTAAGGCAGTTCAAGAGGCTTCGCAGATCATTGCAGACGATCAGGTACCGGTTGATTATGAGTTAACAACAAGGGTCAGACCAATACGAATTGAAGATGTTGCAGTCAAACGACTCCGCAACAAGGAGGTCAGAATGGTTAAAGTCCGTTGGGATAATTGCGGACGTGAGGAGCTTTCTTGGGAGCGAGAGCAAGCTATGTTGGAGGAATACCGCGAGTTATTCCACTCAGGTATCTTTTAGCTTTTGTGTACCTTTGCTTAATTTCGGGACGAAATTTCTTAAGTGGGGGAGATTTGTAACGCCCCGAATTTTGTGTGCGAGTCGGTCGCGGGAAAAAGAGTTTTTGGTGCCTGTAGGGGTACACGGCCTAGGACACGGCCGTGTCCAAGGCCGTGTCTGGCTGGTGATTTTTGGCCGTTTCCAACCCGAGAAGGACACGGCCAGGAACACGGCCGGATGACACGGGCGTGTCATCCGACACGGGCGTGTGCCCACCCGTGTCCCTACCCTTGTCCTGATGGGTCGTGTCCGTTGCCGTGGCGGTTATGCGTGACACGCCCACGAACACGGGCGTGTCGAGGAACCCGACACGGGCGTGTCAGGTCAGACACGGGCGTGTCTTGGCCCGTGTGCGTTTCTCAGTTCGACGATCGTGCCTGGATCGAGGCACACGGCCTTGGACACGGCCGTGTGCCAAGCCGTGTGCGGCCCAGGTCTGGGGAATTTTGTGCAGATCCGAGCCGTTCATTTTCTTTAATTAGGATCTGATGGCCCAGATTAAATCCTGCTCTGTTAAGGCCGGGAATAGGGAGTTATTCCCTCATTTTCTCTCCAAAGTTCTCCCCTTCCAAAGTGAGAGAGGAGAGGAAGAAGTAGGAGGTTTCCGGCCGCCGGCGGAGCATCGGAGCACCGTTTCAAAATCGGAGAACGGATCCGTGGATGGAAGGTCATTACGAAGAGTTCTAACCGCGTAGTTTTTTTCATGGCGCCAAAACGGACTACAAGGGTAACGATTCTCAACTCGAGCGCTTGAAGCTCTTTCTTTCTTTCTGCATAGGGAATCCCGCTCCCGCGAGTATGCGGTGAGTGCGTGGTGTTCCTTGGGGTTGACGGGAATAGTCCCCCTTGTGTTGCATGTAGAGCCCGGAATCGTAAGTACGGGCATAGGCATTGTGTGTGAAGCCTACCCGGACGTGTTTTTGTCTGGATCGGTGATGTTGCATTTGATGTGGTTTTGCCGGAGAATACTCCGTGCTTTGGATTTTTCGGGTTTCCACGTAGTAGATTGCAGCAGGGATCCTTGAAGGTTAGCTTCAAGGCGCACCCGGAAAATTGAGCGGAAACGTGTTCTGCTAACTTGGCGGTCTGGGAACCGGCCTTGATCATAACTGGGTTATGAGACTGTTTTGGAAAATTTGGGATCCGAGAGAAGCTTGGCCCGCGCAAAGTTCCTTAAATTGGACATGCGGCGTGAGCAACGGGCAAGTGGAATTGGACCTAGGCTATGTGGTTCGGTGCGAGAGACCCGAAGACGGGGACTGGCCGTTGGCATAGTCGGAGCCTTAGACGGTGGTCAGAAAGGCTAAATGCTCACATGTTGTTGCCATCCTGGGGATGGTGGTGAATGCACTGATTTGTCAGGGTTCACCATGAATGTGCCCTGAGTGCACGGGGTGTTTGGCCGTGCGAGCCTACGCCTGTGGCGAATTATAATTGCGATATATATATTGTTGGGCTAATGTTTTGCAGGGAAAGAGCACCGCCGTCCCGAGTAAGGGGCAGGGTCGTTATAATTTGGTCGGCTTTTAGCTGACCGTTGCTTTATTTGCCACCGTGCGGTGGTATGTGCTTGCAGGTGCTGCGGAGCCGAGCGCCAAATAGCGGGCTGGAGCCCATGTTGCTGTGCTGGCCCTAGAAGGCCGTAGAATAGGTGTTTTTATATATTTCATGTGTGGCCGGCCTGCGAGCCGATGTATGTAAAACGCTATTTATGAAGTGAACATTTGTAAGGCCATAAGGCCATGTACCCGTTTCTGTGTATTGGAGTTTTCATTCCTATTGTTGTAGCTGTGGACATTCATATTGATGGATTTAATTTTGGGTTCTTTCAACTTTAAAATCTTCCGCTAGAATGCTCTGTGTTTAGGACGTGTAGTATTAATTGGTTGGTTTGATTTATTCATTTAGTAACCCTTCCGACTGTCTGTGGCATATGGCGTCGGGTTCCAGCTGGACCTTCTGTTATATGCCATGCGACGGATGGGGGTGTTACAGGGTGAATAGGTGACCTAATTCTTTTTGAAACTTTAATGGCAGCAATCAGTTATATCACATAATCTATACTACTTTTGCATAGCAATCACACAAGCATTCATAATCACAGCAGACACAGAGTTTTATAGTGGTTCCCCAAGCTTTGGGTACATCCACTTTCCCCCTTCGCCTATCTAGCAGTGTACTAGATTTGGCCAAACTTCACCACTGTCTCAGAACCCAAACTGGTTCCTACACCTCAGACCCAAGGCCCTACAACTCAGCTTTTCCACAAAGCCTACACTCAGCCACAAATGCCTACACTCAGCCAACAAGGCCTACACTCAGCCACCAAGGCCTACACTTAGAGATTTCACTCTCCTACACTCAGGCTCTCAAGCCCTACCCTCAGCCTTTATAATTACAGGCTTACAAACACTCAGATCCAAAGGATCCTACAAGTTAAAAATGAATTTACAAATAATAACTCAGCAACTCAGAAACAAGAGAGGGGAGTTGTGAGTTTCTTGATGAGTTCTTGGAAGAACTCAGCTGGATTCAATCTGACTTAGCTTTCTTCAAAGCTTCTTGAAAGTAGAACTCAATTAGATTGACTCCTTCTGCAGTTGATCCTTGACCTCTGCTTCTTAAGATCCCGAATATATCTGAATCCTTCTTCTCAGCCTAGTTCCAACGGCTGATTTCTTGGATGGAGCCCTCTCTCTCCAACTTCTTAGATCTGCACTTAGACAGCTAGATCTTCTTGATTTGATACTTGATCAATAACTCTGTGAACCACCTTTTTGAATAACTTCAATTACTTGAACAACAATCTGAACAACAGTTTCTGTAAACTGTATGATCCTATTTATAGGCCTTCTTTATGGTAACAGGCTGGTCCGGTTCATAACTGAATTCTTACATCTCTGACAGGTGCTGTAGACCGGCTGGAACGGAAGCTGTCAAGTCATCCAGTCAATTCTTGAAAGTTCTCTAACTGTCTGAAAGTGTCGAGACTTTCTGTCTTTAAGTGTCGACACTTATAGACCAAGTGTCGACACAAGTTGTGTAAGTGTCGACACAAGTCTACAAGGTGTCGACACAACTCCTTGTGTTGTAGATTCTATGTCTCGACACAGTTTCTTCTGCATGTGTCGACACTGAAATTGAGTGTCGACACAAGTACTTGATCTTCTATCTTTTGCTGAATTCTTCTAAGTGTCGACACATCTCCTTTGTGTCGACACAACTTCTTGTGTTGAATCTGTTAAGTGTCGACACTACTTCTTGGTGTCGACACATAGTCTTCTCTGTTGATACTTGCTGAGTGTCGACACAGCTCCTTGTGTCGACACTTGATTCTTCTGTTGAGACTTCAGCTGAGTGTCGACACATTCCCTTAGTGTCGACACTTGTACTTAGAATATTTTGTTGATCTTTCTGTTCTTTGCTAAGTGTCGACACAACTCCATATGTCGACACTTTCTTCAAGTGTTGAGTCTTCATCTGAGTGTCGACACATTGTTCTGAGTGTCGACACTTACTTCAAGTGCTGACTCTTTTGTTGAGTTTCGACACATTGTTCTTGGTGTCGACACTTATACTTAGTCTCTGCTGACTTTTGCTGAGTGTCGACACAGCTCCAAGTGTCGACACTTTCTGGTGTAGACACAGCTTCACTGGGTGTCGACACAACTCCTTGTGTCGACACTTTCTGTCTGCACTTTTCTTCATTGAGTGTCGACACAGCTCCTTGTGTCGACACTTTCTGTCTGGTGTCGACTCTGCATCCCAGGTGTCGACACAATGACTCCAAGTGTCGACACTGCTTGTCTGGGTGTCGACACAAGTATTCTTAAGTGTCGACACTTTCCCTCTGGGTGTCGACACATGGACTTAGAAATTTTTGCTTTAGTCCTGCAAATACTTAACCTGCACAAGTAACTCAAAAACACATCAAATACATTTTGATGTATATCATTGAGTTGGGTGAGGCTTCTTCAAATCAGGTACATTTAACCAATGTACCCAACACCGGCCCGGGGCCAGGTCACGCCCGCCCCGCGGGCAGGCGGGGGCGAGACCGGCCCGAAGCCCGGTCTCGCCCGCCCCGCGGGCAGGTGGGGGCGATACCGGCCCGGGGCCGGGTCTCGCCCGCCCCGCGGTTTGGCATGTGGACTCTCCTCTTCTTTGACCTCCTTTGGGCCTTGTCGTTACCGTTTTGCCCCCGGGATGTTTTTACCCCTTTGACCCCCGGCGTGGCGGTTTCCTATTGGACCAAGGCTTATTTGCCTTGAGGGCGTTTCAGATATTTTGGGTCATGTGCTTGGAAAAAACTATAAATAGGCCCCCTTGGGTGCTTTGGAGAGGATCCTTTTTTAGCTTCCTCCTCCCTTAGCTTCCTCTTGGTAGAGTAGAGAGAGCTCTCCAAGGCGCCCAGCCTAGCCCTTTGGTAAGGGAGGGGAAGAGCTCAGGTGGCCTTCCGGGTGTGAGGTGGGACCTCCGCGCTAGAGCCGAGGGTCTGTTCATAGTCTCCTAAGTCTTCGGTCCGTGACGTTCTCTCGAGTGTAGTAGGTGTGAGGTCACCCCTTTCAGGGACCCCGAACTCCACAGAGGTCAATTTTGACTTCAACACACGTGCTCCAACCGTGGGATGAGAGGACATACTAAGAAGAGTTGTGTTGAATCCCCCAAAAGTCCAGATACAACGTCTAGTACGAGATCAAAGCAACCGATAAACATTAATTCATCTTTCATTTCTAGTACGATATTATTTGAGTCTTCTTTAATCATGTTTATGTTTCTATGCATGTGAGGAGGAAAGCGTGATCGTGATCTTCATGCTTGTGGACGAAACAAATTTTGGGCCCATCAAAAAAAATTTTGTAACAGTTTTGTAACAATTTTGTGCTATCATTATGTTAGAGAACATGGAATTTTGTGTTATCATTATGTTGAAACTGTTCTATAATATTGATGCTGTTGATAACGGATATGTAATCGACTGATAATTTTGTTAGAATCGTGATTGTGTTGGGATAGTTTTTCCGTGGATGCAATATATATTGGAAATCGTCTGAGTGCAATATACATTAGAGAACAAGTTTTTCCGTGGATGCAATATAATTTTGTTGGAATCGTAATATTGTTGCTATTGGAATCGTATTATGTTGGAAATATATATATTGCCGCGGGAAGCAATGTTTCAGTAATCATCTGTATGCATTATATATACAACAAATATACAACAGATCTTCATGTTATATATATATCTTATTTAAGCAATCTTCTAGATGCATCATTTTTAAAAATTCTTAAACACAATAGGTATTTAAAATAAGGTGATTGTTATGAGCAAATTAATTTTGGATAGTGACAAATCAATTATGCGGACAAGCCAAAAAATTATATGTGCAAACCAATTATGCGCGCAAACCAAATTGCTGCCGCCGCCTCCCTAGCCTGTAGATCACCGCCAACGCAGCCCGCAGATCTCCACCGCCAACACAACCCGCAGATCTCCCCCATTCGCTATCTGCATCATCTCTTCATCGGATGATTCTTGGCTGCGGTTCAACTTTAGGAAACCGATGGTGGAGGACGTGAGACATCCGCATCCCCACCTTTAATAAACTCCCTATTCTGCTCCGGCCATCATTGATAAACAAAGCCATGGTGCCAAACTCAAGCTAGTTCTATCTTCCAGGAACATTCATGTACGAAAACAAATATATGAAATCAACATAATAGAAGAGATCTGAAAAGTGAGAAAGTGGTATTGCATGCACGAAGAGGAGGATGAGGGAATCGTATCTCACTTGCCGCAACTTCGAGCTTCTCTCCAATCTTGCCGCCAAGGCAAACAACACAAAATTTCTCTCACCAGCCTCTTTCCCTACAGAAAATGGATTCAAGCCTTCGCTATGGAGTAGAAGAGAGAGCTGAGAGAGGGGGATAATAGGGATATTGGAAAAGAAAAAAATAAAAAAAAAATAAAAATTGTGAAGGAACGACAGCTGGACCGCGGTGGCTGGGGTTATCCGAAGGGACCGATAATGTGGCGGGTACAGGGGAAGAGGGGGCAAAATGATCTGATTTGCGCCTATCTATTTCACATTCTAAAAAATTACTTATTTAATATTTTTAATTTTAAAATTCGATTTGTCTCTAGTCAAAATAAATTTGTTCATAACAATCATCTAAAATAATAAGGGTGTATAACGGCAATGAAAGAATTCAGGGAACAAATCGCAAAATAAAAAAAATCTGAGGTGCAATCCGGCAATTTAATGAATATTGGGCTCATCTGGACGAAAATACCTTTGATAAAATTGGCCTAGGGGTTCAAAGTACCTTATTTAATATTTTGGAGTGCAAACAGCCCAAGGATGTAATTGGGGTGGAATCAGCCAAAAAACCTGCTTTTCGCAGGTCGCCTACAAAATGCAAACTTACATCCGAAGGTCGCCGACTTCTCCCTCGATGCCCCTCGGGAAGACGACCTCAAGACACGATATTCTCTCTCGATCGGAGGTTCCGTGCGCAACTTCTGAAGTCGATCGACGCATAAGGAGGAAAACTCCTTTCTTTGTGATCTCGTGTACAAGAACAGGGAGATCTTCTGCCGATGGCAGGGAAGCTAGGGTTAGGCCGCTCGGCTTCAGCCTCCAAGATGATCGTAGTAAGCACGCCTAGCCAAGAACTCGCGCTCACCAATTTCTCATATTGCTCTACTGGTGATTTGAGGAAGTTTGCAATCCCTGGATCGAGTCGGCTTCTTGTTCTTGTTGGAGATTCTTTGGTGCTCTCCTTAAGATATCCTTTTCGTCGACTTTAATTTACATTTAGATCAGTTATGTACTCTTCTCTTTACTAGTTGATTTTATATGCATTATTATTCTTTTGAATCCTTAATAATTTCCTACTAGTCATAATGACATTGATGACGGGCGAATTGCTCTAAATGCTCTCCAACGTCGCCACACAAAAGTTTCTGCTGGGGATCAAATCTCTGTTGTGACGTGAGTTTTTTTGTCCTATATCTCTACATGACTAATTTTTTCAAGCATTGTTTTCTCTTCTGTGTTCTTATTGCACTTTGTAAAGCGGTCTAGTTTTTTTCCGCCGGAGGATTTTGCCCTGGCACTGCTTACACTTGAATTGGACTATGTTAAAGCAAAAACCAACAGAAATGAACAGGTAACTTGCATTTTTAAAATGTCATAATGCATAAAGTGTATATTTTGCAATAAATTTAATGAAATTGTCTTGTATTTCCCATCTTCAGTGAATATTTTCTGTTAGTTTGATATTGGCTTGGTTGTTTATATTGCAGTTAGATGCTATCATTCTTGCACAACATATTCGTAGGAAATTTGCAACTCAGGTTTGACAATCTTCTTTCCTTTTTGTTTAACTTAAGTTGTTCTAAAATCTTGGATTATCTAAGATAATTAGTTTAAAAGAAGAAGGTTTGTTATTTATTACCTTTACATGCTCTTCTTAAAATGATAAAACCATTATGACATACCTGGTATTGACTGAATTGGGTAGTAAAGTAATTATTCCGCCTACAAATAAGTAAGATTTGTGAAGTCTTAATTTTTTGGTGTCCAAATCTTATGTGCTATGGAGCATATAGTGATAGGAATAAAAAAAATTTGGAAAATTTTTCCTACGGGTTCAGTGTTCTAAGGAAATAAAGAACCCGCTTTTACATTTTAATCTATATTGATTTGAAATGTCAAAATTGTTAAAAAAACCCGCTTCTTTTTTCTTAATTTAATATGGGTTTCATAAGAATATTATATGAATACTTGGTGTGGTGATTCACAATAAGTGTTGGATATTCATTTTTAATAGAAAATATGGGATATTTTTTAATGTTTCCTTCTCTAGGGAATCATGCTTATTTCTCCATTTGATGGTTGATGTTATTATTATTATTTTTATTCAAATTTATAGATTTTATTTTCCCAATTAATTAAAACATTACTTCCCATACCTATTTTATTTATACAATTTATATCATACACTCACATTTTTATTAAAAATAAAACAAAATTTTATGCTTTATTTTTTAATTAATCATGATGGGAATCGACGAGAGTGATTACGTCCGTTCTGGGCGAAACACAAGTTTTGGTCCCGTTCTGGGCTGAATTATCATCTACCATATTTGGCGCCGTCCGATGGATGAGCTAATTCAGTGATTACGTCCGGATCGATGTTTCAACATTTTCATGTTTTTGTTTTATTTTGTAGTATTTTATTTAAGGAGATAAGACAACTATGTAGCCATTCAAGATGGTTGCCCTAAGTCATGTTTTATTATAAATATGGGAGAATGGGCAGCCGTCATGGTCATTGCAGATTTTGGAGAGCTTTTCTTCCCGGAATTTGACGATCTTTCGTGGTGCTGACTATACGAAACCCCTAGGTGTCGACTTTGAGGTATTATCCTTGTGTTATCTCTTGTATTTTCCTTAAATCCAATCATTCTCAATCCTATTTCCAGCAACTGGCCACCCGTTTTCTTGAAGCTAGCCCTCCAAACAGTCAACCCTCCATTCTATTCATCCACTCGTATGCTTCCTCTTATCAAGCTGCACCTCCCCCAGCCCATCCCACTCAAATAGCAATTTCCCAAGCTGTAAACTCCATATACTGACTTCCTGCAACAATCAAACTCTCTTTTATCCCTTACAACTGTAGCCATACACGCTAAATATCCAACCAACCCTCATACACTTGGTTATTAAAGGCGCAAGGCGCACCAATGATCAAAGGGGTCTTTGAGCCTAGGCGTAAGGCTCAAGGCTCAAGGCGTAGGCGCGCGCCTGATGAAGGCAATGCGCAATCACATCCATTTTAAATAATCAACATCAAACATCATTTCAGTTTCTCGATCAAATTCTTTATCTAGTTTATTAATTAATTTTTCATTACTGTCATTTATATCTCTTAAGAAATAAAATTAATGTGGTCATTTGCATCATATCTAAGTCTGAACACACAATTATCTTTCACAAACGCCGACAACAACAACATTCAAGCCTTTATCCCACTATAGTGGGGTCGGCTATATGGATCTTTGTCACCATTGTGCCCTATCTTTTGTCATAATCTCACTAATGCCTAAGTACATCATGTCTTTCCTTACAGTTTCATTCCAAGTCTTTATTGGTCTACCCCTCCCTCGTTTAACATGCCTAGTGACTAGACTCTCACAACGCCTAACATGTGCCTCTAATGTTCTCCTTTCTACGTGTCCAAACCATCTTAGACGAGCTTCTCGCATCTTCTCTGCAATTGGTGCTACTCCTGTCTTATCCCTGATACATTCATTCCTAATTTTATCCAATCTCGTATGTCCGCACAACCACCTAAGCATTCTCATCTCCGCAACTCCCATTTTTTGCTCATGTATACAATTCACTGCCCAACACTCAGAATCATAGAGCATCGCGGGTCTAATTGCAGTACGATAAAACTTGCCCTTAAGTTTTATGATCACATAAGATCCCTGACGCGCCTCTCCACTTCAACCAACCCGCATAGATTCTATGTCTCACATCTTTATCAATACCTCCGTCTTTTTGAAATATCGATCCAAGATATTTAAAATACTCACTATGAGAAATATCTTGATCACCCAACTTAATAACGAAGTCATCCGTCCTTCTTGTACTGCTAAATTTAAGCTCCATATACTCCGTCTTTGCCCTGCTCAACCTAAAATCCTTCTTTTTGTAATGTATCTCGCCAAATTCAAGTTTTGTGTTAAACACCCTCGCGTGTCTCATCAACCAAAACGATATCACCCGCAAACAATAAACACCAAGGTATTGCTTGTTGCATATGTCTGTTGAGCTCATCTAAGATAAGGGTAAAGAGATGAGGGCTTAAAGTTGAAACTTGATGTAAGCCAATAGTGATAGGGAATTCCTGTGTTAATCTTCCAGACGCCCTCACCCTTGTCACTGAATTTGTATACATATCTTTGATTATGTCAATATATGAAACATTTACACCTTTCTTTTACAAGACTCCATAAGATCTCTCTTGAAACTCTATCATAAGCCTTCTCAAGATCAATAAATAGCATATGCAAATCTTGTTTTCTTTCTCTATAGTTGTCAATGAGTCTCCTCAAGAGATGTATAGCTTCCATAGTCGGCCTCCCTGACATGAATCCAAATTGATTCTCCGAGATGTTAGTCTCCCGTCTTACTTTTCTTTCTATTACTCATTCTCATAGTTTTATGGTATGACATATCAATTTAATTCTTCTGTAATTAACACAATTTTGTATATATTTTTCACAAACGCTAAATCAATAAAAAATTATTAAGTTCTTATATTACTTTTTTCTTAATTTTTGAAGAAAAAATTTACAACAAAAATCTCACTCAGTCGCGTCTTTTATATTCTAAAGGCGCAAATTAGGCGCACGGAGGTGCAAACCTCTGAGCTTGGTGAGCCTAAGCCGCGCATTTAATAACTGTTGTAAAAGCTCAAAGCTTGTATGTATTGCTCAGGTAGATAAATACAGGGAGAGAATACAAATATATAGGAAAGAGGAGAGAAGAATAAATCCGATACAAGATGTGAGACTAAAGAAGGATGAGAGAGAAAGCAATAAAGAGGGCCCATTAATGGGCCCTTTACATGGGCTTTTCTAATACTCCCCCGCAAGCTGGAGCGTACAAGTCGTAGGCGCCAAGCTTGGATAGGCACTGGTAGAAGAGGGTACTTGGTAGAGCTTTGCTGAGGATATCTGCAACCTGTTCAGTACCTGGAACATGCTTGAGCTCGACCTTCTTCATGTGGACTTTCTCTCGGATGAAATGACAATCTACCTCAATATGCTTTGTTCTTTCGTGAAAGACCGGGTTATTAGCAATATGTATAGCAACTTGACTATCACATATGAGGAGAGCTGGTGAAGATAGTCGAACACCAAGGTCGGTAAGGAGACTCTCAATCCATGTGAGTTCCGAGACCACAGCCGCCATTGCCCGATATTCTGCTTTTGCTGAGGATCGAGCAACCACTGCTTGTTTCTTGCTCCGCCAAGGAATCAGGTGTCCTCCAAAATATGTGCAGAACCCGCTAGTAGATCGTCGATCATCGAGAGAACCAGCGTAGTCGGCATCAGAGTATGCCACTAGTGTAGGAATGGAAGATGAGATTTTGTACACAAGGCCTTGACCTGGAGCTGTCTTGAGATATCTGAGAATGCGTTCCACAGCTTGAAGATGAGAACTTCGAGGAGAATGCATATAGCGACTAACAAGTCCCACGGCGAAGGATATATCAGGTCTTGTTACTGTTAGGTAGATAAGTTTCCCAACTAGACGACGATAATACTCTGGATTTTGTAGAAGAGAATCAGAATCTGAGCCCTGAGCACATAGTTTGTGATTAACATCCATGAGAGTGTTTACCGGTTTGCAGCCAGAGTAGCCTGCATCATGAAGAAGCTCCAGACAATATTTGCGCTGAGAGAGAACCAGATCCTTAGTTTGGAAGACGGAGCTTAGATGTTGCTTAACGGCCTGTATGCTGTACAAGTCGTTTCCAGTAATAATGATGTCGTCGACATATACCAATAGGAGGACCGTACCCGTTGCCCGGTGGTGAGTAAACAACGAGAAGTCAGACGAGCTTCGAGTGAAGCCAATTGCCCGGAGAGCTTTGCTGAACTTGTCGAACCATGCCCGAGGTGATTGTTTGAGACCATATAGCGATTTGAGAAGGTGACATACCCGAGGCTCCCCCGTGGTCTCAAACCCGGGAGGTTGTTGCATGTAAACCGTTTCCTGAAGGTCGCCATTCAGAAAAGCATTCTTGACGTCTAGTTGAAATAAGGGCCATTGGCGATGGACAACAACGGAGATGAGAATGCGGACTGTGTTGAGCTTAGCGACCGGAGAGAAAGTCTCATCATAGTCGAGACCCTGTTGCTGGGTGAAGTCATGAGCAACTAGACAAGCCTTGAGTCTGTCAATGGTCCCATTAGGAGCATGTTTGATGATGAACACCCATTTGCACCCAACGGGTTTCTGGCCGGGAGAAAGTGGCACTAGGGTCCAAGTTTGGTTGGCCCAAAGAGCAGCCATCTCGTCTTCCATGGCAGCGCGCCACCCAGGATGTTGAAGAGCATCCTGTACGGAAGTAGGAATAGAAACCGAGTAGAGGGAAGCAGCCAATGTCCGAAGAGGTGGAGGGAGGCGATGTAGAGAAACATAGTTAGCCATAGGATGAGCCGTCGAGGCGGGCACCGGAGCAGCAGAACACGGAGAAGCCGAGGTCGAAGCCGACTGCATATGGGCAACGGGAGGAAGAGGGCGGCGAGTATAGACCCGAATGACGGGCGGCCGGGGAGGGTCAATAGTGGGAGGGGGCGGAGGGAGGGTTGGAGGGGAGTGGACGGGGATAACCGGCCGTGGGAGGGAGGGTGGTAGAGTGGGTGATGGTAGAAGTGGTGGGAAAGGAGGAGGGAAGAAGGGTTGATCCTCCCGGAAAGTAACATCAGCAGAGACAGAGACCTTCCGGGTGGCTGGGGAATAACAGACATAACCCTTTTGGGTGCAGGAGTAGCCGACGAAAATATGTTTGGCCGCACGGGGATCTAGTTTGTCGATAGTGGGGCCCAGGGTATGGACAAAACATGTACAGCCAAAAACCCTGGGTGTGAGAGGAAAGACGGGTGCAGAGGGAAAAAGAAGGCTGAAGGGGGAAGCATTCTGGAGAACCGAAGATGGGAGACGGTTGATAAAAAAACACGCAGTGGAGACCGCAAAGTTCCAGAAGATTTTGGGAACATTCATGTGAAGCATGATGGAGCGAGCAACATTGAGAAGGTGACGGTTCTTCCGTTCGGCGACCCCATTTTGTTGAGGGGTGTAGGGACACGATGTCTGATGAACAATACCGAAGTCGGCGCAGAGAGTAGCAAACTTGTGGCTAGTGTACTCCCTGACATTTTCAGAGCGGAATGTTTTGATAGTAGTAGAGAATTGCGTACGAGTCTCGATCACAAAAGCCTGAAAGACCCGAGAAAGCTCAGAGCGATCATGAAGGAGATACAACCAGGTGGTGCGAGAGTAATCGTCAATAAATGTTATAAAGTAACGATAACCAGAGATGTTTGGAATCTTATACGGTCCCCAAATATCAAAATGGATTAGATCAAAAGGAGCAGAGCTCCGAGTACAATGTGCGGGATAAGAAGAACGTGACAGTTTGCCAAGAATACATGAATCACATTTAAAAGCAGGAAGTGAGACGTCAGGAAGCGCCTTCTGGAGGATAGGTAGAGGGGCATGCCCAAGACGACATTGCCAGTCAGTAGAGGAGACAGAGGAAAGGGCGGTAGAAGAGACATCGAGGAGGTAGAGCCCGTTCTGCAGTCGACCCCTACCAATGGTAATCTGCGTCTGCCGATCCTGTATCAAAAAACCAGAAGAGGTGAAGGTGATATAACAGTTCATATCATTAGTAAGACGACCAACAGAGAGTAAATTAAAGGGTGATACCGGCACATAAAGAGCAGAACGAAGAGAGAGAGAGAGAGAGGGGTGGATGAAGAGATCAGCACATCCGGGGACCGGAACAAGCGCACCGTTGGCCACAGTAATAGACGGGGGATGAGGAGCATCCGAGAACCGTGGCGGCAGCAGGGAGGTGATGTGGTAGGTGGCTCCCGAGTCCAGGATCCAACGAGAACCAGAGGAAAGACAGGCAGTACCTGTAATGGAGGATGAGGCAATACCTGCAGGAGAGGTGGAGGCAACTGAAGCAGATGGAGGGTTGAGGAGCCCCTGGAGTTGTTGATGCTGAAGGCGAAGAGCCTCAAGGTCTGTACCCGTGGGTGGAGAGCTATCAGTAACAGCAGCAGTAGGCGGGCGTGGAGGGTAGCCATGTTTCTTGTGACAGACCGCTTCAGTGTGGCCATCCCGGCCGCAGTAGGTGCACTTGGGCCGATCGCGACCACCACAGACCCGGCCGCGGGATCCCGTACGTCCACCCCGAGGAAGAGATGGTGGGGGAAGTAAGGGAGGAAGGGCCTGTTGAAGAAGAGCCGTCGAGAGTGGTGCAGAAGCCTCCGGTGGAGGTCGTACTCGGAGTAACATAGAGCAAACATCAGAGAAGGAAGGGGTAGCAGGTGATGCCAGAATCTGGGCCCGAATACTGTGAAGGTGCGGCGGGGCTCGAGCCATAATCATAACAATACAGACCGCCTCCTTCTGGGCTCGTTGAATAGCGAGATCAGTAGTAGGGGGTTGGTGCTGAATCCAGGCCTCCGTGAGAGTTTTAGCCCGGGCCACAAAGGAGGTCATGTCCATAGCTGTGCCGATATCCAGAGCTTGAAGAGCAGTGATGATGTCAAAAAGGTGCTGAAGGCTGTCCTTGCCCGAGTACAAGGAATGGAGTTCATCCCACATTGCTTTGGCGGTCTCATGATACATAATCATCTGGTACGGCTCACCCTCCACCGAGTTCAGGATCCAGGTCTGGACGCGACAGTCATTCCGTAGCCAGTCATCAGTAGGAGTTTGAGGGCCCTGGGTAAGGTGACGCGCAAGGCCCTTGGCTTGCAAGACCCGCCGGACGGAGTGAACCCAGGGGATGAAATTCGACTTGCCGGAGAGGGAAAGAGTAGTAATCCGAAGCTCATCGCGGAGTTCGGGAGGAGGAGCCGCGGGGCCGCCGGGGGGTGAGCGGTAATGGAGTCACTAGAGGACATGACGACCTGGAGGAGAGGAGGCGAGCAGAACCAGCGGACTGATGCACAACAGAAGGCAGGCCGCAGTGAGTACAAACACGCGCGGCAAGGAGCGGGTTGGAGGAGGCCGCGACGAGCTGGAGTATGTCGCGGAGGACAGGAACAGACCGCGGCGCACTGGAGCCGGTCAAGGAGAGCAGAGACAGGACGCAGCGGTCAGAGAGAGGCCGCGCGGATAGAGACAGGCCACAGCGGGCAGAGACAGTCCTCGCGAATAGAGACAGGCCGCGAACAGAGAAGTCCGCAGCGGGCAGACACATGCCGCGCGGATAGAGAGGGGAAGAGTCAGAGGATACCGCGACCAAGATGCAGGTGAGAGAGGAACAACCCGCATGGTCAGGCGGACCAAAGAACTGAGGAGAAGAAACCCACGAGGAGAGAGACTCGAGCGGATAGAGAAGAGACCGCAACGACCAACAAGAACCCGCAAAAGAGGCAGGCTGCAGGAGGCCGGGCGGGTAGCGAGCAGAAGAGAGCAGGAAGACGCCGCAGCAAGCTAGAGCAGGAGGGGCAGGCCGCAGCGAACCGGAGGAAGCCGCAACAAGCAAGGGAGTCCGCTGCGAGCACGAGTAGACAACGAGAGGAGCAAGCCGCAGCGCGGGAGAACAGGCCGCGAGAGATAGAGCGGTCTGGAGGAGAGAGAGGTAAGGTGGACCCACGGAGAAGAAGAGGGAGGGAAGGCTATAAAATGACGGAGGGGAGGGGTGGAACCACGGGAAGAGGAGTTCAAGGGAGAGGAGCAGAGCGGACAGACCGGCAGGCCGCAGGAGGCCAAGCGGGTAGCGGACAGAAACAGTCTCCGCGGGTTGAGAAAGAAAGGCCGCTCAATTCGAACCTGACTCTGATAGCATGTTGTAAAAGCTCAAAGCTTGTATGTATTGCTCAGGTAGATAAATACAGGGAGAGAATACAAATATATAGGAAAGGAGAGAAGAATAAATCCTATACAAGATGTGGGACTAAAGAAGGATGAGAGAGAAAGCAATAAAAATGCCCATTAATGGGCCCTTTACATGAGCTTTTCTAATAATAACATAGCTCATACACATATAAAACCCATAAATCTACCCCTAAATGCCCAAATCAACCCCCTACAACTTCATGGATAGCCACCATACAACACTTCACCACCTTCCGGATGGCCGCTCCCCCTCCTACTCAACTGATCTCCGCGCCCTAGCTGATGATTCCTTCAGTATTTATTGTTTGATTTTAGTGTACCTCTTTCTTATTGTAAAGATTTGAATATTTTTATGATTATTTATGTTTTGTTCTCATAGATTATTTGTCTGAATCTTGTCTTGGCTTACAGGGCCTTTATCACTTGTGCGTATTAGCTTTTGAACCTCCCAATGGAGGAAAGCGTAACTTGCTCTCTTGATCAATTATTTGAATATTCTCTTTATCCCACTATAGTGGTGGTCTGCCATATGGATCTTTTGTCGCCATGTTCCGTATCTTTAGTCATAATCTCACTAATGCTTACATACATCAAGTTTTTCCTTGTAATTTCATTCTATCTTTTTTGGTCTTAACAGTCCCCTGTTTAACATGCCTAGTCGCTAAAATCTAACAACTCTTAATAGGTGCCTCTAATGGCCTTTGTTGTACATGTCTGAACCATCTTGATTGAGCTTCTCGCATCTTCTCTACAATTGGTACCGCTCCCGTCTTATCCCCGATACACTCATTCTTAATTTTATTCAGTGTCGTGTGTCCACACATCCACCTAAGTATTCTCATCTCCTCAACTCCCATTTTCTATAAATATGCATGGTTGTAGATGTCAGATATCGGGGACATGTCGGTTTAGGTTTTTCATGTCGGTTTTAATATGTCGGGGGATATATCAGGGATATTTTATATATCAGGTTTTAATATTTAATTATTTATATGTGTAATCATTTATAAATTTAATCCTTTTTTTAATTTATGTATATTAATATATTGATTATTTGATATTTATTGAACTCCTAAATTTATGAAACTAATATAAACATTTTGTGTTGCCCTATTAATAACGGTATAACACGTAAAATAAAATAAGAGGAAACAAAATATTTAGAAGTTGTCAATGATAATGAAAGATAAGGAACATTTAGTTCATAATTCAAAGATCATGCATAATTAAAGTTGATGACGGACTTGAACAAGGAAGAAAGTCAGAGGAAGGGAAAAAATAACCTAAACAATGAAATAATTTTTGTCTATTGTCTATTAAAATATAGACACCAATTAAATTAAATTGAAAAAAATCAGTCGATAAAATGTCGGGATATATCAGCCGATATATCGTCGAACATATCAGTTAATAGCAGACATGTACAACCCCATATTCGCTGAGCCAGTCCAGGAGGCACAATGATCAACGGTTGGGTTAGCCGAAGTGTTCCCGCCATAAGGAAGATCTCGCCCGAAGAAGGCGGGAACGATTGCGCCAGATCGTCGAACGGGAAATAGTAGGCCAAGATTGTCGAGCGCGGCCTGCGCGGGAGCGCTTGCGCCCGAACCAAGCTCCTATCTCAAAGAATTCTCGCATGAGCCAGGCGAGAACGTTCGCGCCATACCCTGGGCAGAAGGGTCTCGGCACAGCTCCCGCCGAGTGGGGCCCAGGGCCTTTGGAAGAATGTCCTAATTGCCCTCAGGAGAAATTACTTCAGTACCCTCAGAAAAACAGCGGGATTCGTCTATTGGCAGACCAACTAGGGGCTTTTCAGTAAATTCAGGACAGCAAAATGCTATAAATAGACCCATAAGGGCTCCTTAGAAAGCAAGCGATCATTGTCTCCGGAATTCTAGTGCTTTCTGAGGAGCTCCTAGCCCAGCTTTGGCTTTGGAGGGGAAGCTCTCAGAGATCTTCCGGGTGTGAGGTGGGACCTCCCTGCTGAGGCTTTTGGGTCAGTCTTAGGTCCTTAGAACCCAGTCAAGGGGTGAGACTTGAGAGAAGTAGGTTTTGGCTGCACCCCTTTTTCTTCGAACTTCAGTTGGGGTCATATTTGGCTTCAACAGTTCTGGTGCGGTGAGCGTGGAAGGCAGCCGATTCAAGAAAGCCTTGAGTTTTGTCCCATGGCTGGAGGTGAAGGTGAAGGGTCAGGTTCTGGAGGCTCCCCCACCCGGGGAGAGGAAGCAACGAAGAGGATGCTGGATGAGTTCAGGCGAGAGGTTCTGCAGACGATCAGTTTGGCCTTCTCAGCGAGAGGCGAGTGGGCCACCCCTCAGATCCCGATAGAAGAGGTTCCGCTTTTGGGCGAGAACGCCCCAGGGCAGCGCCCAGGAAAGGAGGTCCCGGGCGAGGCTGGCGAGAGAGATATGGCGGCGCGGGAGCTATTCCCAGGCCAGAGCCAGCGCCCGGGCAAGGAGGCATTGACGGAGCCAGGCGAGAAGGAGGCGGCGGTGCGGGAACTCTTCCCAGGGCACGGTCTCGCGGATCGGGCGAGCCAGCCGAGGCCGCGAGACGTGCCCTCTCGCCAGGCAGGGGGCGAGAGCCCGTTTAGCGAGCTCATCATCTCGGCTCCGGTACCGGAGGGGTTCCGGGAGCCCGACATGTCCTACTACTCAGGGAAGGATGACCCGGTGCAGCACGTACAGTGGTTTGAAGACGTTGTGTCCATAGGACAGATGACGGATGCCTTCAAGTGTCGCCTCTTTGCGATCACGCTGAAGGAGAAGGCAAGGGACTGGTTTCACCAGTTGCCAGCAAGGTCAATCTACTGTTTTGAAGATCTGCGGAGAAGTTTCCTGTTGAGGTTCTCAACCTCAAAGAAGCGGAAGAAGGAAGCAGAGTGTCTGTTTGCGGTAAGGCAGAGGCCGGATGAGACGTTGGGTCACTATGTCGATCGGTTCCAGGAGGAGATCCTTTTGGTCCAGGAGGTCCCAGGGTACGCGCTGATGCTGGCCTTCACCCTGGGGCTGAGACCGGGATTTTTTAGCATGGAGTTGAAGAGGATGCCCCCCTCTCCTTTGAGGAGCTCATGGAGAGGGCGGCAAAAGAGATTGATTTCGAGAGAGCAAACCCAGCATTCGCCAGGAAGTTGGCCAAGCTAGCAGAAGAGGACGGGAAGGAACCAGCAGCGGGAAGACAGAAGAAATCAAGAGAGCAGAGGGAGCTGAGAGAAGATAGGAGAAGGGTGGAGCCCCGAAGGTTTGGGCAGCAGCAGGGTTGGGGGGCCCGGGAGCCAGTCAACCGGTTGGGTTGGAGGCCCCAGGAGGGTCGCCCCCAAGGTCCAGGAGAAGGCTATCGGGGGAGAGATAACCTACGGGAGCCCCGGAGGTTCGATCGACCGGCATGGAGGCAGGAGCCGAGGGATCGTCCCCCACCACCGCAGGAGGCAATGGAAGTAGGAAGAGGGAGAGGAGCAGCCAGGGGAGCTCGAGGAGGCAGAAGAGGAAGGGGAGACGGGAGAAGGGGCGGGGAGGCGTTGCTATTTTGTGACTTCCAACAGGAGGAGGGGCACGTAACGGCCACCTGTCCGGAGTTCTTAGAGTTGAGGGGTGCCAGAGGAGCAGGGAGGCAAGATCCACCGATGAGGATAGTAGAGGTGCAGCAGGGCGAAGCGGAGGACAGGTGTGAAGACCGGGTGGATGTAGGGACCCGGGGAGGAATCGGGGTGATTCATGGAGGAGTGGGGATTGAGGCAACCCGTAAGGGGAGCCTTCAAACCATGTACCGGAGAGGGGTAGCCTCAACCTCCCAGGTTCCTCCACCGGAAGAAAAGATTACTTTCTCATCAGCGGACATGCCAGACTATGAAGATCCATTCTGCGACGCCCTGGTGATTCAGACGGCGGTGGAAAACTATACCGTTTCAAGGATACTGGTAGATAACGGGAGCTCGGTTAACGTCATCTTCAAGAAGGCTTTTGATGAGATGAGGGTCGAAGGGAAAAGGGTCTTGGCATCGGATGGACCTCTATTCGGGTTCTCCGGGGAGAGGAAGGAGGTAGAAGGAGGAGTAGGGTTGCACGTAAGGTTGGGGGGCGTGTCGCGGAACTGCAGGTTCGTAATTGTGGACGCCCCGAGCAGCTATAACGCCATCTTTGGGCGTCCCCTCATCAGCGCCTTTCGCTGCGTCCCCTCCTCGTTCCATCAGTGCCTCAAGTTCAACAATGGGGGGGTGCAGGTCAGGGTCAGAGGAGACCCGAAGGTGGCAAGGCGGTGTTACGTTACGGCAGTCAACACTATTTCGTGGATGGCGGAGGCGGAAGAGTTGGAAATTGAGATGGCGGCCCTAGAAGAGGTTGTGGAGGAAGAGGAGATGGTCCTTGAGGAGGTAAGAAAGGAAGCTGGAGAGATAGCTGGAGAGGAAGTCGGAGAAGGAGAGACAGGGAAGTTGCGAGAGGAGGTGCAGGGGGTCCGGAGGAATAATGGGCAGGAAAGCACGGAAGGGACAGAGGAAGTAGAAGAGAAGGCGGCGGGAGAAGTCGAGGGAGAGGTCCCCGGAGGCATAGAGGCCGAGCAGCAGCAGCAGAGAGGGGTAGAAGCGATGGAGATTGAGGAGGAAAAAGGAGAGCTGGAGCTCGAGGAAGAGGCAAGGATCGGTTGGGAGCAGTCGCGGCTGGAACCGGCTGAAGAAGTGGTGGAGATGGAGGTCTTCACCAGAGCGGGAAAAGTGCAAAGGGTGCGGGTCAGCGGGGGGTTGAGTCTCGAGGCCCGGGAGCAGGTGCAAGCTTGCATTCAAAGCAACGTTGACGTCTTCGCTTGGAGCGCGGCGGACATGCCGGGCATCGACGCCGACATAGCCTGCCATCGCCTGAACCTGGATCCCCGCGCCCGCCCCATCCGTCAGAAGATGAGAGCCATCGCCACCAAGCTGGAGGAGCCCATTCGCGAGGAGGTCAAGAAGCTCCTGGAGGCGGGCTTCATCTCAGAGATCCAGTATCCAGGCTGGATCTCCAATGTGGTAATGGTAAAGAAAGGATGTGGTAAATGGAGGATGTGTGTAGACTTTTCATTATTGAATAAATCATGCCCTAAGGATTGCTATCCCCTGCCTCGGATCGACGCGCTGGTTGATTCAGCCGTCGGTTTTTCTGTCATGAGTTTTTTAGATGCTTTTTCAGGTTATCACCAAATCCGGATGCACCCTCCTGACACCAAGGATGTGTCCTTCATCACAAGGGAGGGGTGCTTCAGTTACAAGATGATGCCCTTTGAGTTAAAGAACGCAGGGGCTACCTATCAGCGCATGATGGATCGGGTCTTCCGGGATCAGAGGGGGAGGAACTTGGAGGTCTACGTCGACGACCTAATGATTAAAAGCAAATGCATGGTTTCGCACCTGCAAGACCTCGAAGAAACATTCGCCACCCTGAGAAGGTTTAAAATGAGGCTGAATCCCCTGAAGTGTGTCTTCGGGGCAAGCCGCGGGAAGTTCCTCGGGCATCTCCTGACTCCGGAAGGAGTGGAGCCCAACCCGGACAAAGTCAAGGCCATCCTGGATTTGGAGTCACCTCGCGACGTCAAGGAGGTCCAGCGCTTGACAGGCAAGCTGGCTGGGCTAAGCAGGTTCCTCTCCCGGGCAGGAGACAAGTGTTCTTCATTCTTTAAAGTGCTGCGGGGGAATCAAAGGTTCGAATGGACGGCCGAGTGCGAAGAAGCCTTCCAGGGGTTGAAAAGACAACTCTCTCAGGCTCCCCTCCTTCAGAGCCCAAAGGATGGGGAGGACCTGACCTTGTACCTCGGGGTAGGGGCGGAGGCGGTGAGCTCCGTCCTAGTGAGAGAAGAAGGAAAGAAGCAGCTTCCCATCTACTACGTCAGCCGGATATTGAGAAATGCAGAGCTTCGTTACCCCATACTGGAAAAGCTCGCTTATGCCTTGGTCATCTCGGCCAGAAAGCTCCGGCCGTACTTCCAAGCGCATTCGATTAGGGTGGTGACCGACCACCCTCTTCGCAAGATCTTCGAAGGAGTGGAGCACTCGGGGAGGCTGGCTAAGTGGTCCATTGAGTTAAGCGAGTTCGACATCACCTTTGTACCAAGGCTCTCCATCAAGGCACAGGCAGTGGCGGACTTTCTAGCAGACTACGTTGTTGAGGTTGAGGGGGAAGAGCAGCAACCGCGAGAAGCATGGAAGTTGACGGTTGATGGGGCCTCAGGAAGGCACTCCCTAGGGGCAGGGGTGGTGTTGACAAGTCCCCAGGGGGTAACCATAGAGCAAGCAGTCGTTTTACATTTCCCAGTGACCAACAATCAAGCGGAGTATGAGGCCGTTATTGCTGGCCTTCGCCTGGCAAAGGAGCTGGGGATTCAGGAGGTAGAAGTTTTCACTGATTCAAAGGTAGTGACATCGCAAATCCGGGGAGAGTTTGAAACTAGGGAGCCAACCCTCATCAGATACCTCTCCAAGGTAAGGGTGATCATCGGAGGATTTCGGTCTTTCTCAATTCAACATATTCCAAGGGAAGAAAGTGTAGCCGCCGATCGACTGGCCAAGTTCGGACCTCAGGTAGGAGGGACCTTGACGGAGCTATTCCGACCGGCTATAGATGAGGGAGAATTGATGATGGTGGATCGACAGTCCTCGTGGGTGGATCCATTTGTGGCCTTCCTAACCACCGGTGAACTGCCCGAGGGGACCAAGGTTGGGAGAAGCTTCAAGCGCAAGGCGGCTCACTACTTGATGATGGAGGGGGGTCTGCATCGTAAGATGTTGTCAGGGCTTCTAGCCAGATGTGCGACCGAAGAAGAAATCCCGAAGATTTTAAGGGAGGTGCATTCGGGCGAGTGCGGCAGTCACTCTGGAGGAAGGACACTGGAGGCCAGGGTGGTCAGACAGGGGTACTTCTGGCCCACCCTAAGGAAGGATGCCATGGAGTTTGCAAGGAGGTGTCAAAAATGTCAACTCTACGCCCCCCTTCAACTCTTGGCAGCTCAAAGACTCCGGAGTATCACGGCGCCATGGCCATTTGCTATCTGGGGAATGGACTTGGTTGGGCCCTTTCCTCCGGCTAGTGGACAGAGGAGGTTCCTCTTGGTCATGATTGATTACTTCTCGAAGTGGCTAGAGGTTAAAGCCTTAGCCAAGGTCACCTCGCAGGTTATAAGGAACTTCATCTGGGGAGAGATCATTTGTAGACATGGGTTGCCCCAAGCAATAGTGACCGATAACGGCCCCCAGTTTGCCAGCGAGGAGTTCATCAGCTTCTGCGCTCAACTGGGAATAGATCTCCGGTTTGCCTCCGTCCATCACCCTCGAAGTAACGGCCAAGTGGAAGCAGCAAACAAAATCATTGTAAACCTACTGAAGAAAAAGGTGAACTCAAAAGGTAATTGGGTGGAGCAGCTCCCGTCGGTCTTATGGGCGCTACGGACGACCCCGAACACAGCCACCGGGGAGACTCCCTTCAAGCTCTCTCATGGGTGTGAGGCCGTCCTACCAGTGGAGTTCGAGGTCCGGTCACCGCGAGTCATAACCGCGGGCGAAGGTGACGAGACTTGGAGGATGGAGAATGAAGAGGGGCAGCGCCTCTCGTTAGATATGATGGAGGAACTGCGAGACGTGGCGGCTATCAGGCAAGAAGAAATCAAGCGACGGATGGCCAAGCATTTTGATAAGCACGTCAGGGTCAAGCAGTTCGCAGAAGGGGATCTGGTGCTGAGAAAGGTCGACGCGGCGGGAAGATCGGCTCCCGTGGGTAAGCTCCGCCCGAACTGGGAAGGTCCATACATTGTGAAGGAAGTCCTCGGAACAGGGGGATACTACCTCCAGGACGTGGAGGGAAGAGCCCTAAGCCACACTTGGAGTGGTGATGATCTAAAGCGCTTCTACCCCTGAGAGGGGAAGGATGTAACCGTGTATCTCAAAATTAAACTTGTTATATTATACCGATTGATTCTCCTTTAACTAGTGTCGAATTTTTCATGACATAACTTAGTTGAATGTTTTGCGGCACCCCGAGCTCGGCTCGGCCCCAGGTAGACCCGCTGCGCAGACTCTCATCTAGCTGGCAGGTCCGAAGGCTCGCCTGTGGGGGATAGGTTTGGTTGGTTTGAGATCTTCATCGGCACCCCGAGCTCGGCTCGGCCCCAGGTAGACCCGCTGCGCAGGCTCTCATCTAGCTGGCAGGTCCGAAGGCTCGCCTGTGGGGGATAGGTTTGGTTGGTTTGAGATCTTCATCGGCACCCCGAGCTCGGCTCGGCCCCAGGTAGACCCGCTGCGCAGGCTCTCATCTAGCTGGCAGGTCCGAAGGCTCGCCTGTGGGGGATAGGTTTGGTTGGTTTGAGATCTTCATCGGCACCCCGAGCTCGGCTCGGCCCCAGGTAGACCCGCTGCACAGGCTCTCATCTAGCTGGCAGGTCCGAAGGCTCGCCTGTGGGGGATAGGTTTGGTTGGTTTGAGATCTTCATCGGCACCCCGAGCTCGGCTCGGCCCCAGGTAGACCCGCTACGCAGGCTCTCATCTAGCTGGCAGGTCCGAAGGCTCGCCTGTGGGGGATAGGTTTGGTTGGTTTGAGATCTTCATCGGCACCCCGAGCTCGGCTCGGCCCCAGGTAGACCCGCTGCGCAGGCTCTCATCTAGCTGGCAGGTCCGAAGGCTCGCCTGTGGGGGATAGGTTTGGTTGGTTTGAGATCTTCATCGGCACCCCGAGCTCGGCTCGGCCCCAGGTAGACCCGCTGCGCAGGCTCTCATCTAGCTGGCAGGTCCGAAGGCTCGCCTGTGGGGGATAGGTTTGGTTGGTTTGAGATCTTCATCGGCACCCGAGCTCGGCTCGGCCCCAGGTAGACCCGCTGCGCAGGCTCTCATCTAGCTGGCAGGTCCGAAGGCTCGCCTGTGGGGGATAGGTTTGGTTGGTTTGAGATCTTCATCGGCACCCCGAGCTCGGCTCGGCCCCAGGTAGACCCGCTGCGCAGGCTCTCATCTAGCTGGCAGGTCCGAAGGCTCGCCTGTGGGGGATAGGTTTTGGTTGGTTTGAGATCTTCATCGGCACCCCGAGCTCGGCTCGGCCCCAGGTAGACCCGCTGCGCAGGTTCTCATCTAGCTGGCAGGTCCGAAGGCTCGCCTGTGGGGGATAGGTTTGGTTGGTTTGAGATCTTCATCGGCACCCCGAGCTCGGCTCGGCCCCAGGTAGACCCGCTGCGCAGGCTCTCATCTAGCTGGCAGGTCCGAAGGCTCGGCTGTGGGGGATAGGTTTGGTTGGTTTGAGATCTTCATCGGCACCCCGAGCTCGGCTCGGCCCCAGGTAGACCCGCTGCGCAGGCTCTCATCTAGCTGGCAGGTCCGAAGGCTCGCCTGTGGGGGATAGGTTTGGTTGGTTTGAGATCTTCATCGGCACCCCGAGCTCGGCTCGGCCCCAGGTAGACCCGCTGCGCAGGCTCTCATCTAGCTGGCAGGTCCGAAGGCTCGCATGTGGGGGATAGGTTTGGTTGGTTTGAGATCTTCATCGGCACCCCGAGCTCGGCTCGGCCCCAGGTAGACCCGCTGCGCTGGCTCTCATCTAGCTGGCAGGTCCGAAGGCTCGCCTGTGGGGGATAGGTTTTGGTTGGTTTGAGATCTTCATCGGCACCCCGAGCTCGGCTCGGCCCCATGTAGACCCGCTGCGCAGGCTCTCATCTAGCTGGCAGGTCCGAAGGCTCGCCTGTGGGGAATAGGTTTGGTCTGGTTGGCTTGGTCAATGAAAGACAGGAAGCACGTTGGGAACACCAAATGACAAGTGAAAAAGAGGAGAGAGATCTCGGCAGAGATAGATCTCGGCAGGGATAGGTCTCGGCAGAGATAGATCTCGGCAGAGATAGATCTTGGCAGGGATAGGTCTCGGCAGAAGATTCCCCATTGAAGGGAACTCGAGGTGGGGAGGCTTCCGCCAAAAGGGTTCCTCTCAGTGTTCTCGAACAAATAGGCGAGATCGTCATACGATGGGCTAGTGGGGACTCGCGCAGTCTACAGGGGACGGTCCCGTCTTAAGGATTCGAGAGTCACGCTTCCGGCTGGCCGGTTACCGCGGGTTCTTGCTGATTCATCGCTACGAATTTCCTAAAGAAGGCCAAGGGCCTTGGCGGAAGCCTACGCCGAAAGCATTCGACTGCGACAATCACATCAAACACATTCGCAAATAACAAAAAATGTTCGCAAGAAAAAACATTTGCATTAACAAATACTGTATACAAGTACAAAATGATAGCGTCTCGCGCTTTACATAGAAGTGAAGAACAAAAGCAAGAAGAGGACCCTCAAGGGGACAAGCTGTATCCTTCTGAAGTCTCGCTGGAGCTTCCGCTGGAGCTTCCGCCGGAGCTCCCCCCGGAGGTCTCGCCATCCGCTGCGGGGGACTTTGGGACATCCGAGGGAGGGGTATTGGGGGCGCCAGGGGGCTTTGGGATGGGCTCGAAGAGCCATGGGACAAGTTGTGGAGCGGTAATGTCTTTGCCCCTTTCGTCCCAACAGTTGATGTCGCGCAGCGTCTCCAGCGTCAACTTTACGGTGGCTTGCGCGTTCCCCTGAAGGAGCTTGTCGATGTCATAAGCCGAGTAATACTGGCTCTTCAATCTCTCGTCCAGCGGAGGGGCTGCACTCGCCTCGAGGCGCGCGATCTGCTCTCGCAGGAGAACGTTGTCATATCGGGCCTGAGACAGCTCCTCGCGAAGTGCGGCTTGAGCGGAATCCTGAACAACGGGATGTTAGCATAAGAGAAGGGTTAGGATTGCGAGAACAAGTGATTATGAAAGGTCTCGCTTACCCCTTCCGCTTGGCGCGAGGATAATAATTGCTGGGTCTCGGCCAGCTCCTTGGCCAGAGAGGCCGCCTGGGCCACCGCATCGTCCCTGGCCTTGAACATGTCTTGGAAGTTGCGGTCTATCGTAATGCTCCGCCGGGCGCACATGTGCGCAAGCTCCAGCCCACGCATTAAAGCGCGAGTGGAGTCGTATGCCAACAGCCGGGTTGACATCCTGTCGTAGACGCTAGCGTCCTCCCGGCTGTAGAGGCCATAGCCTAAAGCGAAAGCTTCGCCGGTGACCTCGTCTCGCTCCGCCCAGCTCGGCAAAAGGGACGAGATCGTGACCTTGTTGGCGTCAGGGTCCCATTGCAGCAGCGGCTTGTTCTCCGCGTCCAGACACCTCACGCCGAGCCCAAAGTTGCGATGACCCCGCGGCACCTCGTCAGATGGGGGTTGGCCGGAGGTCCCGGCGGCGGCACCCTCGCTCTCGGCGGCGCCAGGGGTCCGAGGGTTCTCGGCAGGCGTCCCGGGGCCGCCCCTGGTGGCCGCAATCCTGCTTACTGCCTCCAGGACCTCCTCGAAGGAGCGGCCGGGGGGGAGAGGTTGGACGGGCTGGACAACCACAGCCTTGCCCTTCTCGGTATCCGTGGTCTTGGGCCTCTTGATTGGCTGAGGTGCGGAAGCAACCGGTTTTCGCTTCACAACACTGCTCGAGGGGGGGAGGCCCGGCTCCTTTCGGCAGGCTTGCGCGGCGGCTTTCGCAAGAGCCAGCGGGTCCTTCGGAGGCTGACTCCTTCCGGCGCGAGCCTCGTCGAAAGGCTGGCGGAGAGGGATCTCGCGCTCTCCTGCAAAAACAATAGTGATAAGTTCTAACCTCGGAAAAGGCAAGAAAAAGATAAATGAAGGCGAGACCCTGCCTTCTCCCGGAAGTACAGGGGAAAGAGAATCGACGTCTCGCCGGAGGTGGAGGACGTCGAAGTCCTTGGTTCCGAAGAACTCAAGGAGGGCACTCTCGCGGGAGCCCAAGGACGGAGGCTTGTAGGCGGCATCCTCATATTGGATGGGGGCCAGGGGTACGTTCCCGAAGTCGCCGGAGACGTAGATGAACTTCTCGCCCCAATGATGATGCTTGTTGGCGAGACCGATCGTCTTCAGAAGTTGCCCAGAGAAGAACACCACGCCTCCTTTCGCGCGGAAGGTAAATAGCTTGCGGAAGATCGACAGGCTGAACTCGATCCTCTCCGACCGCATATAGCATATGAAGGCCACGAGGATCGCCACGGAGTTGGGGTTCAGCTGCGCGGGAACCACCCCGTAGTACCGGAGGGCCTGCCGCATCTCAGGCCACAGCGGGAGGCGGAAGCCCACCTCGAAGTGTTCAATAGGGATGGCGAGCTCCCCCTCCCCAGCGGTGTTTACTTTGTCATGACTACCCGGGTTCCGCGCGGTGAAGCCGGCGGGAACATGCTGGGTCTTGATCTGGTTGAACTCTTCCGCAGTGAGAGTGCAGGAGGGGAAGAGATGCTTTTGGAAGGCTTCCGCGCAGTTGGATCGTCCTTCACCACCGCCCGGCATCGCAATAAGGTTTGAGTGCGAGATCTACGAGGAGAAGGCGAGAGCGAGAACCGGGCGAGAGCGAGAACCGGAAGGGTGAGACGGGCGAGAACTTTGCGAAAACCGTGAGAGCAACAGCAAAGGGGAGAGAGACTGGAATCAGAGAAATAAATGGGGTAGGTGAGCCTCCTATTTATAGAAAATTGTGGTAATGATGGCTGTTTTCAAAAAGGCGGCGGGGGTACAGCCGGCGCGTCCTAGTTCCGCGGCGCTTCGTTTTTCCCGCCCGAATTTGACAGCGACTGATTAACTAGGCAGCTGGCGCAAACGTTGCGAAGTGTCATACGGCCGATGGGGCAGGCGAAAGCAAAGTGGCTCTCGCCACCCCAAAAAGCTGGGAAGATAACTCATACGCATACAAAAATATTAAAGACAGAGCCATCGCTCTCGCTGAGCGAGAACGCGATAAATTAATAAACGAATAAAGTGCGGGAACATTTGTTTCAACTCCAAGCGAAAGAATAAGGGTACATTAGAGAAGGGAAGGCCAGAGGAAGAGGAGGGGAGGTCTCGCGCTTCAGTACGGCTCCCAACGCCATTTCCCTTGCTCCCAACGCCATTTGCCTCGGTCCCGCAGCTTGGTCCGGGGGGGCGCCTGCGGGTTGAAGTAGGATGACAGAACGCTGCATCCCAGGTCAACCCGGCGAGACAGGTCCCGGATTCTCTCAATGCATCTCTCAGGTGAGGACCCGGCGGTAGCTCCCCCGGGCCGGTCCATCTCGCCTAGAAGGAAATCTCGCTCCAGGGACTCCAGCCTTTTCTCCACCGACTGGCGAAACTCTTTGGCCGCGAGGTCGCGGACTCGTTCTCGCCGGATGAGCTTCGACAGTATGGCGGCGACCTTCTTCCCCCGTCTTTTTGCGCTCCCGGCACCGGTCAGGATCTCCTCCATCTCGTCAGAGGAAGGGAAGGGAGAGCTCTCGCCATCCTCTCCTTCTCTTTCTTCTTCTTCTTCTTCTTCGTCTTCCTCCTCCACCTCAGCGCCAGGCCGCGAGTCCATGTCCCCTGTCAGAAGATTCCCCATTTTAGCGGAAACTAAAAGGTAGCAGCGATAAAACGGCCGTATACCTTCGGAGTGACGAGGCCCCCCGGTCGACGGCAGGCGAGAAGGCCCAGCCTCCCCCTCAGCTCCAAAGAGGAGGTGGATTGGCTTTCCTTTGCCGGGGGGGGTAAACTTTGCGGATGGTGATCCCGGCCTGATCGAGAGCAGGGGAGCGGGTCTCCTCAACCGCTGGAGGGCTAGCGTCTAGCGGTGGCACAGGGATCTCGGCATTTTTTCCTCTCGCCGGTAGAGAGGAGTCAGCCGCATGGGCAGGCTGATTCACAGTTCTCGCCCCACCATCCCGGGTGGCGAGATATGGAGGTGCGGAAACTGGCGCTGCGAGGAATCAGGTCAGTATTTAAAAATACCAGGCGAAGCCAAGAAGGAAACCTTTACCAGCGGTGTTCGGGTATGGCGGAGGAGGCGCCTCGGGAACCTGTGGTTGATCATCGTGATGGCTAGAGGGTGGATCCGAACGATCTCGCGGGGACGCGGCAGCGTCGGGAACCGTCTCCTGCGAGAGGTATCAAGTTAAACAATTGAGCAACTGGTTGTTAATGAGTATATCAAGCTTACCTTCCGCGGCGAGGTGCCGTCCGCGCAACTAGGGGTCGGGGTGGGCGGGCTCCTGTTCTCGCGGGATAGGTCCCGCTGAACCACCTTCTTCTTCTTCTTCTTCTTCGGCAGAGAAGGCTCAGCGACTGACGATTGTCTCGATAGCCATGGGGCGACCAGAGCACTGTTAGCCCTAGCTCGCGCCTGCGCCGCGTTAATGCGGTCCTGTAGATCTTGCGGAAGCGGTTTATCGGCACGCTTGGAAGGCATAGCGCGAGAGAGGGCGAGAGCTCAGGGGGAGAATGACGGCTCGAGGGAAGTGTTATGACCGTCTATCGGCACTCATATTTATAGACACCGTACGGCCCACCGAAAGATTCCCTGATGTTGACACGTGCTCAGCGAATATTTTTGGGGGTTGGACATGTCTTTTCGAGCGCGGTGCTAGCTCTAAAAGAGCGGGGATTGTGTACAACCCCATATTCGCTGAGCCAGTCCAGGAGGCACAATGATCAACGGTTGAGTTAGCCGAAGTGTTCCCGCCATAAGGAAGATCTCGCCCGAAGAAGGCGGGAACGATTGCGCCAGATCGTCGAACGGGAAATAGTAGGCCAAGATCGTCGAGCGCGGCCTGCGCGGGAGCGCTTGCGCCCGAACCAAGCTCCTATCTCAAAGAGTTCTCGCATGAGCCAGGCGAGAACATTCGCGCCATACCCTGGGCAGAAGGGTCTCGGCACAGCTCCCGCCGAGTGGGGCCCAGGGCCTTTGGAAGAATGTCCTAATTGCCCTCAGGAGAAATTACTTCAGTACCCTCAGAAAAACAGCGGGATTCGTCTATTGGCAGACCAACTAGGGGCTTTTCAGTAAATTCAGGACAGCAAAATGCTATAAATAGACCCATAAGGGCTCCTTAGAAAGCAAGCGATCATTGTCTCCGGAATTCTAGTGCTTTCTGAGGAGCTCCTAGCCCAGCTTTGGCTTTGGATGGGAAGCTCTCAGAGATCTTCCGGGTGTGAGGTGGGACCTCCCTGCTGAGGCTTTTGGGTCAGTCTTAGGTCCTTAGAACCCAGTCAAGGGGTGAGACTTGAGAGAAGTAGGTTTTGGCTGCACCCCTTTTTCTTCGAACTTCAGTTGGGGTCATATTTGGCTTCAACAAGACATATCGAAGGATATATTCCAAAAGAATATTTTGAAAAAAACAGAAACGTGTCGTTTTGTCCATGAAACCTTTATGTCGGTCGATATATCGGTCATGTCGGAGGATATCCACAACAGTGTATATATGTATACGAGTGACATACACGGGGCTTCGCCCCTACGGTCAATCGCCACAGTACCTTGACCTAGAAATGTACGGGGCTCCACTCCTATCTAAGGCGACATTCGACAGGGGCGGCGACACCCGGAGGGGGCGACGACACCCGGAGGGGGCGACAACATCCGGTGGGGGCGACAACATCCGGCGGGGGCGGCAACATCCGGCGGGGGAGGCGACATCCGGCGGGGGCGGAGACATCCGACATGGGCGACGACATTCGACTGGAGAGGCGACATCCGGCGTGGGCGAGAATAGTATGTAAACCCTAACCTTCTCCGCCCTTATCTCAAAGTATGACATAAAGGGGCTTAGCCTCTATGCCTAAGATCAGATCTCAGTCCCTATAACTAATAATGACATGCTAAGATCTAATCGTTAGCACACTAAGATGGGTTTTTATTTTGAAGTTTGTTGATGGTGATGAGGCTTTGCCCATTTATTTGACTTTTTTAGATAAAAAATCAAGACATTTTAAAACAACCAATTGTATGGCTCTATATCAAGCACAAAGCTCTCTAAATCAACAAATGAAATTGTGAAGTTAGAGTTTGCATAGCGGAATAAGATAAATTTATATTATTACCATAAAACATAATGATATTAATTGCGAATTTAAAAATGTAAACAAACAAAAATCTTAACAACCGCCAAACCTCTTGTTTATAGGCATTAAAGATTATGCCACCATTATTACTTGGAGAGCTCCTGCAAACAAATTCAGAAATCTATGGGTAAAGAAATCAAAGTCATTACCCATAAATGGTAATAGAGAAAAGTACTCTAATCGACTTCCTTGAAATCTCTGCTCCCTTAATTATTCAACATAGACATTTGAAAACAATATAAGATAAGTTCTATATCTTGAGTTCGGACCATAATGACTGATATATATCATGAAGAATAGAACTAAATTAAAAGCTAGTTGAAGAGGTTAATTGTGAAATTAGCAGGAGAGCCTGGATATCACTAAAATTATATGTAACCGTGAAAGTTAGCAAGTGTGTACTTTAAGAAATCATGGAAAGTCGTACAAAACATGCTCAAACTCTTAATAATTTTAAAAGTTAGGTATAAAAGACTGGAACAAGAAATGAATGTAGGTGTGGAAGAGGACATACCTGAAATGAAGACGAGGAGTTCTACTATTGAGGGCCCTCTGCAAGCATGAAAAAATATTGAGTAACCACAATTAGAGTATATTTTCACCTAATCTTGTTTGTGTTGCTATTTAAATCCTGGTTAAATACTCCGCTTTGTTTTTTACACCTATTATTATTTTCAATGAAAAAATAATAAAGAAATAAATAAAAAATGAGAAAAATGGAGGAAATGGGGGATAGTATGCTTTACCTTGGCCTTTATCTGGCAACTCTACACACTTTGGCTACTCGTCCAGCTTCACAAATCAAAAATACAAAAAGATAATATAAGACCACTACGAAGAGGAGGAACATCACTACCCAACTTTTTTTTGGAGAAAATGCACCATTGTCTACATCATTGCAGGAAAAAGGGAAATCTGCTAGCATACCGTGGTGAGAAGGACAACTGCAACGAAAGGGAGAATGAAGCTCTACTTCGACATCATGTGCGGCACCATTCGTGACTTGAAGGCGTTCAACAATTGCAACGAATTCCCGACTCCAACATTTTACACAGTGATCCAAGAGGTGAACTGCCAATTTATTTCACTCATTCGCCATGGTGAGAACCGACGTCAGTGCACTTTAATAAATGCCATGGATGTGAGAGGTTTAAGCCTAATAGAGCATTGATACCTCCCATTAGAAATCTCGTGCCGAGAATAAGAAAGAGTTGGACCTACCCCTTTCATCGATTGCCCTGCAATGTCCAGTGAAAAAAAGGTAAGTTAGAATCTTGATTAAAACTAATAATTTTGCCCATTTCCTACTACCGGATCAAAAATAGGAGCGAGAAATTTGAGAGAAAAAAGAAAATACCATAAAAAGTGGGAAAGTAAACAAAACTTTAATAATAATCCCAGACAGTATTCACCGATCTGATTCCTCCCTTGCACGTCGCTTCGTTATAATTCTTTCATGGTTAGTCGTCGTCGCTGTGAACGATTCAAACGGCGGAAGACGACGGGCGCCACCGCTGCTGAAGACGGGCCTTCTGCCTCGGAGAAGCCATTCTCGCCTTCTCAGACATTCAGAGACATGTGATGGCTGCTCCGTGGGTGGCGCCGGGGGTGGATCTATGCATGCATGTGAGAAATCCCTAACAGAGTTTGCCTGAAGTAGTTGAAACCAAGTCCATCAGACTTGGTAGGGCGCCGTAGTGTGTAGGAGAGGGAGGAAGAAAATGCCTAGCGGGAACCTTCAGAGTCAAGCAGCGAGTGCCAAGCAGAAGTGATTTCGAATCGGGAAGGAGAGCAGCGGATGCATAATAATGTGAGGGTTTATTTCAAAATGGCTTGATATTAATATAGCGGGAAAATTCAAATTACGGTAGTAGCCCTTGAATTAAAATTATTTGAAATTTTCTTGAATATTTTCAAGTCTTTTAGCACAAAAAATGAGGACATAAGAGACATATTGAATGTTGCACCAAATGATGTTTTCCTTTATAGAATAGTATAGATATATACATGTATATAATACACATATATGTGTATTGCATACACACCCAAATATCTATATATCTATATATATATATATGTATATGAATTTTTATTCTCCTAGGAGAATAATCGCCATTCCCTACCAATTTTTAAAAAATGAACTTATCTCCTTCAAATGTGAGATCAAAACTATCTTCCCTTGAAATCATTAAATTAGTAGCATGCATAATTTTAGGGCTTTAAAGATTGTGTCTAATCATCAATTAGTTACTTTATCATTTTCAGAATTTATGAATCTAATTGCACAAGTAGGTAAATGTAATTTCATTGGGCTGAAAAATTTAAAATATTTGGAATAAAGTACACATGTTTAGAGTATCTTTGATTGTTTTTATTAGAGGAAAACATGGGGACAACATTTTAGAGGCCTTCTATACACATATAATCGTTCATTGTTTTTCTCACATGCTTGGTTAACTTTTAAAGTTAATATGATTATTGTTGAAATTTAATCTACAAATAAATTTCATATTGTATATTACGGTAAACAGTGTGATATTGTTTTAAAGAATTATTTTAGAATGGTCGTTCTTATCCTCTGTTAAGAGAACGTGAGAGGGAGAGAGAGATTTAGAGAGAAGAGAGATAGAAACTAGGGTTTAAAGGAAGGTGGAGAAGAATACCTTGTACTTTCATGATGAAACATGGAGAACCGCCCCAGCAATATTTATACCCGTGGCCAAGACGGCCCCCCCCCCCCCCCCCCCCCCCACACACACACACACACATATGGGGCTGAACCGTGTGGTTCAACCCCAAATCACCGGTATCAGAGAGAGGGGGCTGAACCGGTTGGTTCAGCCTCGTTGTCACCTGTCTTCTCTTTCCTCCTGCGCATGTATTGACGCCCAAATAGTCGGGCTCCATCTAGGGGCGTATCATTCCCTTCTCCATCAAGAACCAGCTTGTCCCCAAGGTGGTAGTCCGGGTAGAGCTCCATGAACTCCATCAAATCCACCCACATGTTGTGAGGTGCAGTGAGATGCTTCCATTTGACAAGTATCTCAGGACGGTACTCTGTGCCCCGATGCTTCTACTTGAGCATCAGGATCTCCTCGGGAAGAGGCCATAATTCACTTGCCACTGTTGCCTCAGGCAGGAAAGGACTAGCCTGCACTGTGTTGCCGATCTTTCGCTTCAATAAGGATACATGAAATGTCGGGTGAATCCGCGATCCCTCAGGCAATTCCAAGGTATAAGTGACAGGATCAACACGACGGAGGATACGAAAGGGACCATAATAACGAGGTGCCAACTTCTGGTTTGTTCGTCGGGCCACAGACAACTGCATGTAGGAACAGAGCTTGAGAAAAACTTTATCGCCAACCACGAACTCCCAGTCCTTGCGATGTTTGTCCGCTTAAGTTTTCATACGGTCTTGTGCTGTCCGGAGATTCTCCCGTAAGGTGGCTAGGGTGCGGTCTCGGTCACGAAGCACCCGATCAACGGCTGGCAACGCGGTACTGCCTGGTTCATAACAGCTCAGTGAGGGCGGAGGGCGATCGTACACGACCTCGAATGGTGTCAACTTTATGGCTGAATGGTAAGAGGTGTTATAACAATATTCAGCCCAATGCAACCAATCTGTCCAAGTCCGAGGCTCGTCCATCACAAAGCAACGAAGGTATGTCTCGAGGCCCCGATTGAGAACTTCTATTTGGCCATCTGTCTGGGGGTGATGAGCTGTGCTGAAACGTAAGCAGGTCCCCTGTAAGCAAAAGAGCTCCCCCAGAAATTCCCCACAAACGTCGGGTCTCGGTCGGAAATGATGGCCCGCGGGATGCCATGAAGGTGAACGATTTCTCGTGCGAAGAGATCCGCGACTGACTCACCGGTGTAAGGGTGACTCAGTGCCCAGAAATGTCCGTATTTGGACAGCTTGTCCACCACCACTAAGATAACAGACTTGCCCTGAGATTTGGGCAGACCGTCGATGAAATCCATGGACACTGTGTCCCAAATGTGGTGCGAGATCTCCAGCGGTGTAAGCAGGCCAGCTGGGGAAGTTGTCTCATATTTCTGGCGCTGACATATCTCACACTGCTGCACGAAATGCTGCACGAACTGCTGCACGAAATGCTGCACAAAATGCTGCACGAAATGCTGCACGAAATGCTGCACGAACTGCTGCACGAACTGCTGCATGAACTGCTGCACGTCGCGCCGTAGCCCTTTCCAAAAATCGTTTTCCCGTGCCCGCTGGAGGGTGCGGAGTACTCCCGCGTGACCGCCGGTCGGAGTAGAGTGGAACTTGTGCATCATAACTGTCTTCCAAGTGGATTGGGCGGAAATGACCACTCGGCCCTGATAGTACAACTTATCATTCTAGAGGTGATAGCCGGTTGCAGTGTCCTATCCCTGTCTAAGGGCTTCCACAATGGTACGCAACTCCAAATCACGCATGACCTCCTCCTGTATGTCGTAGAGGGAGTCGAGCAGGGGGCCCAAAATTTGGGCGATGGTGCCCTCCGGTAAGCGAGACAAGGCGTCGACAACAAGGTTCTTTTTGCTCTGCCTGTAGAGGATCTCATAATCTTAGCCCAATAATTTCGTTACCTACTTCTGTTGGAGAGGAGAGGAGACTCGTTCCAAAAGATGCTTCAGGCTCTGGTGGTCTGTACAGATCTTGAAATGTCGCCCTAACAGGTATGGCCTCCACAGGGCCACCACATGAATGATGACCAACATTTCGTTTTCATACGCAGAGAGTCCCAGCGTGCGGAGTGCCAATGCCTTGCTGTAGGAAGCTAGTCGCCGACCCTCCTGCATTAATACATCGCCAATGCCCACGCCCGACGCATCGGTCTCAAGCACAAATTCCTTGGTGAAATCCAGGAGAGCAAGAACCGGCGTGGATGTCATGGCCCCCTTGAGGGACTGAAAAGCCGCCTTTGCCTCATCCTGCCAAATGAAGGCATCCCTTCTGTAACAGCTAAGTGAGAGGCCTGATGATCTTGCCATAGTCCTTCACGAATCGCCTGTAGTAGTCGGTAATGCCCAAGAAGCCCCGCAGTGCACGCACAGTCTGGGGCCGCGGCCACGATAGCATGCTCTCGATTTTTTTGGGGTCCGCCCTGACACCATACGCCGAAACCAAATGACCCAAGTACTCTACCTCCTCCTGTCCGCAAGAACACTTTGGCTGCTTGGCGTAAAATTGGTGTTGGCGGAGGATGGTGAAGACTTGATCCACATTATTTAGGTGCTCCTCCCAACTAGTACTGTAGATGAGGATATCATCAAAGAATATCAACACAGAATGACAGAGAAGAGGTCGAAATATCTCGTTCATGACTGCTTGGAATGCGGAAGGGGCGTTGGTTAGCCCAAAAGACATCATTAGGAACTCATAATGCCTATCATGTGTGCGGAATGCGGTCTTGTGTATGTCTTTCTCATGCATGCGAATCTGGCTGTAACTCGACCTGAGGTCGAGTTTGGTAAAAAGAGAGGCGCCGTGTAGTTCATCCAACAGTTCTTCGATCAACAGTATGAGAAACTTGTCCTTGATTGCCGAACTGTTTAAGCCGCGGTAGTCCACACAGAAATGACATGATCCGTCCTTCTTCTTGACTAAGATGATGATAGATGAGAAATAACTAGTACTTGGACGTATGAGTCCGGCGGTGAGCATTTACCGGACGCTGCACTCAATCTCGGTCTTCTGGATGTAGGGATATCCGTACAGTCGAATATTGGTGGGCTCTGCTCCGGTCTTGAGCTAGATCTGATGATCTCGGAATCTCCGAGGTGGAAGGGTCCTAGGTGTTTGGAATATGTCAGCATATTGAGTCAACAACGCCCGCATCAGCTCGGGCACTACCGGGGACGCTCCAGAAGCCGTCGTAATCTCCATAATCATTGCCATTGTACTGCCCTGCACCCCCAGTCGTTCCAGGCTGCGAGATATTATCTCCTTCAGCGGAGACGATTTGAGGCCGCCTAGACAATACTGCCTTCTCTGTAGGAGGAACTCCATCGTCATCTGGTCCCAGTTGAAGGTCACCCTTCGCAGCTGCTGCAACCACTGTACCCCAAGCACCATGTCCGGTACTCTAATGGGTAGGAGATAGACGTCCGTGCGTCCTGAGTGCCCCTGTATCCGCAACTCCACTCCTTTCATAACCCCTTCGCACTGAAGTTTGCTCCCATCGGCCACCATAACATGGAATGCAGCTGCTCGATCGATCTCATACCCCACCTGTGCCACATCCGGATGAATGAAGTTATGTGTACTCCTGCTATCCACCAGAATTGTCACCCTCTTCTGGTTGACTTTCACTGCCATCCTCATCGTGAGAGGGGCGTTGCATCCCTCCATCGCCTGTAAGGACACGTCGAACTCCGTCAAGTCCAAGTCTCTGTCCCACTCTGATTCGGGACGACACCCGTCCCCTGTATCCTCATGAAGCATAAAGACTTGTATCTTCTGGCATTTGTGTCCCGGTGTGAACTTGTTGTCACAGTTGAAGCATAAGCCCTTCTCATTTCTGGCCTGTAGTTCGGCCCATGAGAGCCGTGTCACAGTCGGTTTACCACCCGATGAGGTTTCCCTTTTTACGCCTGCTGGGGTCGCTGTCGGCCTCCCAGAGGTGCGAGTACGTTGCCTGTTGAAGCGTTCTTCCTTAATGCGGGCTAAGATGATGACATGATTTAGGTTGCGGGGCATGTGGGCTTGCACCTCATCGCGATGGTGCTCCTTGAGTCCCGAGACAAAACAGCTAAGCATCGTCCTTTCTTCCCAATGCACCATATTTGCCAATTTTTCAAATTCTGTGCGATACTCCATCACCGTCCCCTTTTGCTGCAACTTCTCGAGGAGAGCCTCAAAATCCTCGTATTGCAAGGACCCGAACTGGGCCGTAAAGCCCTCCACAAATTCTGCCCACAGTACATAGTCTCGACCTCACAAAAACCACCGTGTCCATTGAAAAACATCGTATTCTAGGTGGAATGATGCGAGCTGCACCCATTGCCATTCCGACACATCCTGATAACTGAAGAAAAATTTTGCTTTCTGCACCCACTCCAACGCATCACCCCCATTAAATTTAGGAAAATTCATGCGGGTTAATTTCGGGGGGATGTATGCTCGCGGAGCGGCCTGTCCGTGCCACCCCTGCTAATACCCATAGCCTGCTGGTCTCCTTTGCTCCCTAGGTTTGGGATAATCGCCCAGATATCCGTGTTGATGCATTCCCCTCAATGGAGGAGGCTGGCCGCCCCACGAAACGCCGGCCCCGAAGCCTCCTTGCGGTTCGTACCCTCGCGGATGAGGGAGAAGCCCTCCTGTTCCTCCCGGAGGAAAGACGGTCTGCCCTGGGGGTTGCCCGACCCCATCTTGCTCTTCCCCGACTCGCCGCCATGGGGCAGGGCCCGCGAACGGGTTTCCGGTTCCGCCCTTGGACGATCCCGCTCCCAGCGGGTTCGGGCGGAACCGGTCGCCGGCTGCCGTCGGCCAGCCGCCAGTGCCGCGGGTCGGCCCTGCCGCGGTCGCCGCCTCCCCTCCCGTGGGGACCGACGGGTGAGATCCCGCCGTTTCCGGTCCTGAACGCGGTGATCCACCGATCTCTTCGCCCGCCGTTGCTTTCCCCTTCATATTTTGCGCTAGCGACGCCTTGATTTCATCCATCCGAGCGTCGAACCGTTCTTCTGTCGATGCCCTCATGTTTTCCTCGATGGCGACCACCGAGCCCTTCAATCCAACGTAGTTTTTCTCTAGGGTTTCCAATCGGTTGATTTTCTTTTGCGTGCGTGTGGTAACCATGGCGGAGGAGCGAGCGTCTGATACCAGATGTTAAGAGAACGAGAGAGGGAGAGAGTGATCTAGAGAGAAGAGAGATAGAAACTAGGGTTTATAGGAAGGAGGGGGAGAATACCTTGTACTTTCATGATGAGCCATGGAGAACCGCCCCGGGGATATTTATACCCGGGGCCAAGAGGGGGCCTGCCCCCCCCCCCCCCCCACACACACACACATGGGGCTGAACCGGGTGGTTCAGCCCCAAATCGCCGGTATTAGAGAGAGGGGGCTGAACCTGGTGGTTCAGCCCCGTTGTCACCTGTCTTCTCTTTCCGCCTGCGCGCGTATTGACACCCAAATAGTCGGGCTCCATCCGAGGGCGTAACATCCTCACACATTGTTTCATTAATTCAAAAATGGGAATAATAGATAAGATCTAAAATAAATTCTCTCTAGTTCGGTAGCTGTTCTTGAAAACATCAAGTGGTTGCAAAGAGATTCTTATGTTGGGTTTATGTGAAGCTTAGAACTGGTGAAGAGATTTCTCTTGGAGTTTTCTTATCCTTTCCTCCCATCCTCCTCCTCTTCTCCCATTCACATTACCGGGTTGCCCTATATTTCTATGAGTAACACCCCCTTCTGCATGATATTCTCTTTTCTTCATTCCTTAGCTCTCTAACTTCTTACTATTGAGGACCTCTTTTGTTGTCAAGTTCAACAGTCTTTAAAATTAACCTCACTTTGTATATATATGATCATCAAGAACATCTTTACCTGTGTGCATTGGTGGTAGGATTTAACACATGTTTTATTTCTGATTAAAAGGTAACGGCCATCAAGTAGGACTTATCATAAAATACCTACAGACTAGGTTTTTAAACTTGTGATGTCATGAAATTTAAATTTGAGCATAACTATTAGGTGACCTAAATCCTAGGAATGTGTATATAGCAAACGATTATATTAACTTCTTGATTTCTTTGTATGTTCAAGTGTTTTAGTTTTTTTCTATTCACATTTGAGGTAATATGCGGCATGCAGGTTATGACGATTGGACAGAGAGTTTCTTTCGAATTTCTAGGAGCCAATTACATCTTCACTGTGAACCAGGCTATGGTAGAGGGGCAAGAAAAATCAAATGCTATTGAGAGAGGGATAATTACCAGTGAAACATATATTGTCTTTGAAGTTGCTTCAAGCTCAGGGATAAAGGTTGTACTTTATTTCTCCCACGTCTCATACGCTTTATTGCTATGATGCAATTTTTTTCTTCTTAACATTGATATTTTAAGTATATTTTTAGAACTATGAAAAAAATACCAACTTTTCATAATCATAGTTATCATAATCCTTGTTGAATGTTCATGCAGATCATTAATCAACGTGAAGCTCCAAGTAGCAATATATTCAGGCAGAAAGAGTTTAATCTTCAAAAGCTTGGAATAGGAGGGCTCAGTGAACAATTTATGGACATCTTTCGAAGGGCATTTGCTTCCCGTGTTTACCCTACCCATGTTACAAATAAGTATGCTATTTAGATACTTCCTTTGAATGTTTTGTCATTAATATGTGCCTTATTCATTTTTTTTATTGTTCTATATGATAGATTGGGCATCAAATTTGTGAAGGGAATACTGCTTTATGGGCCTCCAGGTACAGGAAAAACACTTATTGCCCGACAAATTGGGAAGTTGCTCAACGGAAGGGAACCAAAGGTTTGCTGAATTCCATTAATTAAATATCCTGATTGTATTTAGAATTTGGTAATCAAGATGACATATCTAGCTATTCTTTTTTAAAGTACAGAAGTGAATTGCTTTGGGACACCAATATTACTTGTCCAAGCCTATCCCTGTGTTAATACAAATTAGTTGGTTTTGTATTAATAGTCCACTAGGTTTCGATGTCACACCTTGAATATTGTAGCATCATATTTTTGATTGGATGCAACTAATTTTCCAATAAGGAACCTAAGGGTCTGTTTGGGATACCGATGTCGTTTTAAAAGGGAGCAGTTCAAAAGAGAGATTATAAACTGTATTTTCAAAACTGAGTTTGTGTTTGGATAACTTCCATTTGCAATCAAGTTCAAAACTATAAAATAATTTATCTGTTTGGGAAAACACCATTCCGGTGGCGGTTAGAACGTCAAACTTTAAAAATAGAACACATTCAACTTGAATAAAATGCAACAAAATATTTTTCAGAAAATTGAACAACAAGGAGGAAGTTCGGCACTTAACTACAAATTTGCAGAAAATTAACATTAGCAAATTAGCAGTTAGCACTTAACTGCAATTTACAAGTAAAATCTGGAAATATGAGCAACCACAAGTCATATTCTAAACAACAACATAATATACCAAAATAGAAAACATGACTTTTGGACAAAAAATAAAAAGCAGACATGGACAACAAATACGAAAAAAACCTCATAGGGAAGAAGCTCTGAAGGAGGAGGATTCTCTGGAAAGTAGAAGCCGAAGATGACAGTGAAATCTGCAAGATTGAAGGAGTAAGGAGCTCTGGAAAGTAGAAGCTAACCGAAGATCCTCACAGGGAAGAACCTCTGAAGGAGGAAGAAGCTCTGGCAAGGGGAAATGAATTATCGGGAGGCCTGCAGGAAATGAAAATACACAAACCGATGGGGAAGCACGCACCTGGAGTCGATCGGAGGTGGAGCCCTGGACGGTGACCGGAACCCTAGAACCGATGGGGAAGCTCGACAAGCCTGTTGATGGGGAAGCGGACGGGCGCGCTATTCCCGCGTACTTGTTCCCGCGATGGAGGAGATAAATATAAAAAATGGGGGATTGCAGACGGGCGCGCTGGTGCTCCGAGTTCCAGCGCCAAAACGAGGGGAAAAGCCCCTTTTCAGTCGGCCGATTTAAAATGGCTTGAGCCAAACAACTCCCAAGAATACTGTATAGGTCCGTTCTGAATGAAATGGCGTTAGACTGGTTTGTCAAACGGGCCCTAAATGATTTGGATTAAACCTATGAAATTTTATTATAATTATATGAATTACTAATTTTGTGGCTCATTAAATGTGAAGAAGAAATACTATAGCCATAGCCTTTCATATGCATATATATTATAGCTTTTTATATGAAACTATCCTTTTTTGAAGTATTCTTCAGAAACTAACTTTTATCAGTACTTGATAATTATTTTACTGAGTTTCTTTTGATACTTCTCTAATATATTTACTACAGGAATATTTCTAGTCAGGTTTGAAATTGACAATCCTTTTGACATTTAAATTAGAAAATAGCATGAGAAGTAAGATGCATGCTGACCAGTCCTCTCTCTCTCTCACACACACACACACATATATGATGTAAAAAGTATTTTAGTTTAGATGCTGATGAGTCAAATTGTGTATTAACATTTTGTGCTTGTTAGACGTAAAATGCACAGGTTTTATTAGTACTACCGAATTACCTTTCATAGACTATTATCTTAGCCCTTCATTTTTTGTTCAAACATATTATAAATCTACTACATATGAAGGAATTCTCCATTGAATAAATGGAAGTTTCCCTTGATGTGGTATTAAAGCAGAAACCCTTTACACCATATCTCCCCCCTTACCCAATTGCCCTGATTCTCTTTTCTCCACAATGATTGACAACCACCATTCCATTGATGCCGCAACCTCCATAAGCTCCAATCATTGCATCTTCCTTCCATTCCATACCCGCTGCAACCTTCACATCCACCTTCCCCTCCAACCCCCATTATCTTAGTACCCTCAACCGGGTCTAGCCACCATACCCTCCATTCACTGCTCTCCACCCAATTGCTTCCCTCTCCTACCGCCTCTTCTCCCCTTAACCAGTCTTCTCGCCGCTCTCTTCAATCGCCTCCAACATTAGTATAACCTAGTCTCCACACTTCTAAAAGTTGATGTTGTAGCCATTGATTTCAGCCTCTGACCTCTCACTTTCAACAATTGTCATACTCCTGGCAACTTCCACCCAAGCAAGCCACCGAAATCCCGAACTTTTGCAACCCATTCGATATACTCCAATAACCTCAACAACCCCTCCCAACATCCCCAATCTCCATCTCCAACCTGTTCTTCTCCTCTCTCTCCTTTTAAGTTGATATCTATGCACTAACCTACACCTTATTATTTTGTATGATATCTTTCTAATGAGTTATATGGAAATGAAACCCCTTTCTGCCTTTAGTATTTCCATTATTTTTAATGATACTAACTATATATTGTGATCTTGTGCACTTAGTTTTTCCGCTGGTTCTCTGGATAAAATTTGCACTTTGATGCCACAAAATTCTCTAGATGGCAAGTCTATTGCTATGCTTTCCTCTCTTGGCCACTCAACGCCATAAAACCATCTATTGCTTCAGCATAATCTTTCTAAATACAACCAAATGGCACAGGCTTTCCCTGCTAGCATTTTAGCAAGTTAATATTTTCCAAGTGTATACCCTTTATTCTTAGCTCCTCTTTCAAACATAATGACTTGAGGTCTAGAAATACAACAATATAGACAGAGGGATAATTTGCTTTAATGCCGTCTAGTCAATATTGATTGTACTGTTTTGTAGAGACGCAATGATGAATTTCTTGTTGCTAAATTCCTCCTTAGGTTGCATCAATCTCTCTTGGTCTCCAATCTTAGTTGATTGCCATTTTCATGACACCTAATCTTTTCGTTACTTTTTATCAGATCCTTTGCACCATCGAACTCTCCCCCCTACAATCCTTACTCAACCTCAATCTGTTGGCCACTCTGCTTCGGGACGGTCCTTTGACGGGCTAACCGGCCAATGGATGATCGTTATATGCGGAAACATGAATCCGACGAATTTTAACTTGCAATTATTACTATTTATAAAAAACGCATTAAATCCATAAAAACGCATTAAATCCACAAAAAACGCCTGATATCTGCTGGCCATTCTGTGGGAGAGCAAGAATCTCAAACTAACAAGCAAATGAATATCACACTAGTCACAATTTGTGGAAACAAATATTATAACGAGGCATCTCATGTGGAAAATTAATATGCGAATCAACATAAAATAAATGACCCAAACTACAAAGCGTACAAAATTAAGTGGTAGGGGCTGGGTGATTTTTGGGAGGGGACTTTGGGAGGCGGAAAATGAGGTTTGGGATGGACCCGTGCCTCCTGGAAGAGCTCAGGTTGCAAAATTCTGCAACTGTAAGGGTTGGGTGAGTAGGGATAGCTGATGGGAGGAGTCGCGAATGCTGCTTGGAGGTGTCCGGAAGCTGACAGGAGGTGATGGGAACTGGTGTGGACAATCCAGAACGGGTGCTGTATTTAATTGCAGGAATCAATTTCCAGTGCTGGGAGAGTTTTGGACAGTATGAGACTATAGGATTGGGCCCCAGACAGGTGTTATTGAGTCCAGAGGACAAGCAGGAGGGTTTCCGGGTGGATGAGACTGAGGAGAGGAGGACTTCGGAGGATGAAGTACTTTTTCTAGATAATATTCTGGGAGGCGTGTTTTTGTGGGGGGGTGGGGGTGGGGGGTGGGGTGGGGTGGGGTGGGGTTGGGCGGCTGCAAGGGAATGCTTGCTGTTGGGGGAAAGAAGAGGAGGGGCTGCTGGGAAATTCCAGGGACATGAAGGCTGATTTGAGGACTTAATTTGGGATAATGGAGGATTCTTGGCAGTGTGCTTGAAGGTTTTGTATTAGAGAAGGGAGTGGCTCAACATGGAGAGTGGCTCCATGCGAGGAAGGGTCTGCTGTTGAATGAGGTAGAGGGGGTTTGGTTTTTGGACTGCTGGTGGTGGAGCCGGATGTATTGGGGGAGGTGGGGATTGATTGAGGGTTGAGAGAGTGGCTCCTTGAGGATGTTTAGGAGTTAGTGGGGGAAGTAGAGAAAATGGGAGATGTGGAGGAATTTTAGGGAGAGGCCCAATTTTTAGGATTGTGTACAAATTGGGGTGGTGAGGTTAGTGTGTGGGTAATTATGGTGGTTGTGGTGCTGGTGGCTCGCCTGAGGTGATTTCGACTATTGCCCGAAAACTGAAATTGTAGGGGCTTTGGTGGTGGAAGTCTGATGGAAGTGGTCGGAGGATGTTTTCAATGATTGCCAGGGACTGAAAGTAGAGGGAATGAATACGTGTTTATAGTTGGTTTTGGAGGGGGTTTGGGGAGGTGTTGGGGGGGGGGGGAGGGGGGCTGGAGGTTTCTGGGTGGGTGAATGAGGGTTGCCAGCTATTGGAGGTGAGAAGAAAATAAAGGTGGCTCACGATTGTTGGATGTGGGGCTGGAATCGGGAGGCTGATTGGGTGATTTTGAGGGGGTGGGGGGGACTGGTCTTGGTGCGGGGATTACAATTTTATAAGGGTGGCGGGGTAAGGTGTGGACGAAGATATGGGGGATGGGGGGAAGGAAACGTATTGCTAGATGGAGAAGTGATGCATCAATTGCCGCATTCGAGGACGCGTGATATTGTGACGCACAAGTTATTTTTAGTTATTTATTATTGTTGTTATTTAATTTTTTTCCCAATGTTTCTATGCACTTAAGCTATTTTGGATTCCGGCTCATTGGTTTTTCCAGCCGATGAGATCTTAAATAAATGGTCCGGTAATTTGATTAGCTGGGGTGAAAAAGGGCAAGCTTAAATTAATTATGGAGGCATAATATCAAAGAGGAAATAAAAACAATTTATGTTTAAGAAAAAAATCATGTAAAATCATTTAGCTAAGAAAATATTGTATTCTATATGAGGAAGATCCAATATTGAGAAAATTTTGGAAATACTTAAAAAAGGGAATTGGATTTTGTTAAAGATAAATAAATAAAGCCCATTAGGAGAGGCTCGTTTACATAGGCCCATGTATATTCTATTTAGTCCCACATTGTAAATGTAGAAGTATCTCCCTCTTTCTCCCTCTATATAAGTGTATGTACTCTTGTTCTTTGAAAATAATACAACTTAGGGTGATTTTCTCTCTCCTGCGTATCTCTCTTTACATGGTATCAGAGGCCTCCTTTCCTGTGCTTCCTGCAGTCTCCATTTTCTACCCGCCTCTCATACCCATCTACTCCTGCGGACTACTTCTTCCCTCTAATCGCCATAGCCGCCCGACTTCTGCGGACTGATCCTGTCTAACCGCCTCCTCTCCCCTTCGTGGTTCCACCTTCCTCCTCTCTGGGCTTATTATTGATAGCGATAGTATGGAAAACTACGTGTCTCAGCGAATGGTGGAGAAGTTAGGACTTTTGACACGCCCCTTAGAGCAGCCGTACCATTTATCTAGGGTTAGTAGTCCGTTGACTATACCCATTACTCATCATTGTCAGGTAGAGTTCTCTATCGGGGACGTGTATCGTGATTCAATGTTATGTGATGTCGCCCCCATCAACGTTTGCCACATACTTCGAGGACGACCCGGGCAGTATGACCGACATGTTCTGCATGATGGTGTGAGGAACTCCCATTCTTTTGATCATCATGGGAGCAAGATCATTCTTCTTCCTCAGAAGAATGGTCCTGTTCCTAGAGCACCTGGGAGGACCTCACTAGCATCTACGTCGTCGTCTTTAGTCTCCACTACACCACTCCTATTTAGTGCTACGCTTCGTCCTGGACCCTCGCTCCAGGGGGAGGCATCTGATTTTCGAGTCATCTATTTTGGGTGCTCTGGTAGCACCACCTTTTATTGACTTTGTATTTGATGAGCACGCGTTTAGTCCGCATCATTTGTCCTTGGTGGCAGTCAAGCACATTGGCGCTCCTCCCTTCGATCGTTTGATGTTTGTGATTCTTAGGTCGAGTCGTACGAGGAGAGTTGAGATGACCCATTGGTTTTATACTCCTCATCGGGACACTCATTTCGATGTGTTTTTGTGGAAGATTATAATCGATAGATTTGAGATCTGCTTAAAATGTTGTGACTCGAGTGAGATTTTATCGGGTGACGTCAAAGCGATGGACAGACCTGGTCTAGCGGACGAACGTAAGTGTCTACCAAGCAAGTGGATGTTGCGTCATGAATTACTGGTTGCGTCATGAATTACTGGTTGCACAGCTTGCTTCCATTTGCTTCACGTTTTCCCTCCCACCACTTGTTTGTTACACACACCGCGCCTGTCATCCTCTGCAAGCTCTGATAATTACTATTTCTTTAAATGATTTGCATAAAATTTGGGTAATGGAATTCGAGTTTTGGGGGATGAATGGTTACTTTCAGGCTTTGGGACGCAACCACAGCACCAGCAGGACACCTATGCAGCTTCTCTCTGACCGCCGTCTAGGACTTGATAGTGATTGGTTGCATTGCATTATCGACGGGGCCGAGTTCTCTCAACCCCGGGGGAACTGATGCAACCTGTGGGACATCTCTTTTGTTTTTAGTTTGTCTATTTTATCGTACTTGTATTTTTTTTCTCTTGTCGCACATGTATTCGCGCTTAGTTCAGATGTTGTGATTTTTCGCGCACGTTATAGCGCGCTTGTGTTAATTTTGTATTATCGCGCACGCTTTCGCGCAATTATTGTTTGACACGTTGGTGTGACCGACCAACGAGACCTTAAATGCATAGGTCCGGTAATTTAGCGGATATGTTAGCTTAGGGCAAGCTAATTTAATTAACTATTTTTATTTATGTTATAAAATCAGCCCTGGTGAGGCCTATTTTAAAATCAAGAATTATGTCCACTTGAAAGAATCCAGCCAGCCCACCACCAAGGCCCAAATCTAAACCCTAGACCTATCCCTTTAAAAACTACCCCTCCCCCTATTCACGGTCGGCTGGAATAGAACTGAACGAATCAATTTTTGATTTCGTTCGGTTCACCTCCAGCGCCGCAAAGCCGCGGTTCTTCCGCTTTTCCTGATCGACGGAGACCCCACACTGCCTCTTTCCCGCATCTCCTCTTCCCGACGGAGCCTCCAGCGATCCAACCGGCGTTGTCCAGCATTCCCCTCCGTCTTGGCTCCACCAGGAAAGCCCTCTCCCGCCGCCATTACTGCCGCCTGAAGCTCCAGTGATCTTGTTCCCCGACGAAGCCGTTTCCTGAAGCTCCGTATGCCGCCGACAAGGTCACCAGAGTCCTCCTTGGGTGTCGTCGACCTCTCTCGCACCCTACTCCAGCAGATCCGAAAAGCTTCCAGCGTCCCTCGCCTCTGCCGAGCTTGTTCCTCTAGTCCAGCCACCACTGTTTCCTACAGATCCACTCCGTCTCCAGCAAGCTATTCCAGCCAGCATTCCCGAGTCCAGGCAACCCCGATCTCATCGTTGCTACTCCCCCATGGTATACCTCGTCATTCTCCTACCCTTAATCCACGTCAATTTTATTGTGCCAACATTTAAATGAATAGTAATTAAAAGAGCTTGCCCGAACAAACTTTATCGCTTATTACCATTTATTTTCCATTGCCTTGTTTGTCCGCTCTCATATTCTGTGCTTGTGGAATCGTGATTTCATAATGTTAATACGCACATGCGGAAGCCCTGCGTTCGTGTGCGATGCTCAGAGTCGCCTATTTCATTAAAGAATAACCCGCGAAGTCCCCTCGCGCCAATTTATTTTAAAAGATCGCATTTATTATTATTTTCAAACCTACAGCCCTAGGTTTAGGATCACATCAGGTGAGTTTTTTTCTTTTGAGTGTATTCTTTGTCTTTCTTTTGGATAAGGGAGTGTCTTGGAGGACCCAACCTACAGGTACTTGGTGGGAGCTTGTCTCCTGATTGCATCTTTTATCTCATGCAATGCAAGTTCACGTTCTTTGTTTTAGATCTTGATACAACCTCCACATATCAATTGGTTTGACCTGCTGCTAATTAGTGACCTTGATAGAGCACTAGATCTCTTCAAATGCAAGTTAGCTCGTTTGCACGTCAAATAGCCAACGATGACGAGGATGCCTTCGAGTAGCTTTGCATCCTCCCGTCCGCAGCAACTCCCTTGGCGCACTCACGATATTACGACAAACCGAGTTTGTGGATGCATATATGGAACAATTCCATATTCTTCTGGCTCACGTTACAATGCCCCCAAAGATGCAGTCCACAATCTTTTTGACTGGGCTACGCGAATGACTGGACGCGGAATTTGACTCTCCTCGGTACTTTGGTGACTGCTATGAGTTTAGCCAAATTGTGCAAACGTCCACTACAACTAGATCAGAGTACATATATACCTCTGTGCGAAGGGAATCAGAATGGCCGAAACGAGGGTACCTACAATCAACATATCCATTATCTTTCTCGTGCAAAAATATTTGCACGTCACACGAAAGGATTATGCTATAATTGTGATGAGCATTATATTTGTGGACATCGCTGCAAAAAACTCTTTTATCTTGTTAAAATAGCCCATGTAAAAGGCTCATTATTGGGCCCATTTATTGTTTTATCTTCTCTCCTCTTTTAGTCCCACATCTTGTATAGGATTTTCTTCTCTCTTCTTCTTCCTATATATTTGTATTCTCTCTTTGTATTTAGATATACAAGCAATACATACAAGCTTTTAAGCTCTCTCAACATGGTATCAGAGCGAGGTTACGTCACCTGCGGTTTCCCCTTTTTCTAACCGCCCAGCCCGCCCGGTTTCCCTTTCTTCTCCTCTCCTGCGGACTGGTAGCCTATCTGCTCCGGTCTCCTGTCCGCTCCTGGCCCTGCGGTTTGCAACTCTGCCTCCGCTTCTCCTCTCCCTCTCCGTGGTTCCACCCTCTTCAGGCTTCTTATAGCCACCGTCTCTCTGCTTCGTGGGGCCCACACTTCTTCTGACCGCTGTGGGCTCTCCTCTTCTGTCCGCTGCCAGCTCCTCTCGCGGCCTTCGCCTTTTATCCGCTGCGGCTTAGCCTCCTGTCCGCTGCACGACAGCAGTATCCCCTAGCCGCTTGAGTTTCTACTCGCGGCCTCGCTCCCCTAAGCCGCTCGAATTCCTACTCGCGGCCTCTCTTCTCTAGCCGCTCGAGTTCCTCCTCGCGGCCTCTCTCCCTTAGCCGCTCGAGTTCCTACTCGTGGCCTCTCCTCTCTAGCCGCTCGAGTTCCTCCTCGCGGCCTCTCTCCCTTAGCCGCTCTAGTTCCTACTCGCGGCCTCTCTTCTCTAGCCGCTCGAGTTCCTCCTCGCGACCTCTCTCCCTTAGACGCTCGAGTTCCTACTCCCGGCCTCTCTCCTCTTCCCGCGATCTCTGTCAACCCGCTGCGAGTTCTCTCCTGCGGGCTGCTCTCTAACCGCTGCTGGCCTCACCTAGACCGGGGCAGTCTCTCTTTTGTTTCTGCCCTTTGGTCGCGAACTGACTACTCGCTGGTGTCCGGCTTAACCGTGCGGACTGCTTCCTATCCGCATTCTGGTCGTGGTTTTCCTTAGTCATTCTTGCCAGTGGTTTATCCTCTACTCGTCGTGGTCTTGCAATCTTCTTGCAGCGGCCTCCTGCCCCTCTCGCCGCGTCCTCCGCTGTCGGCCTCTGCGGTCTGCCCTTATGGGCTCTACCGGTACCTCCTCTGGCTCGACGGCCAGCCCGCCTACTGACTGCCCGGTTTGTCCGCCTGACCGCCCAGCTTATCCTACCGAAATCCGTGACGAGCTGCGCATCACTACCATCTCTCTTTCTGGAAATAAGAATTTCGTTCCTTGGGTACATTCAGTTAGACACGTTCTTCAGGCCAAGGGCCTTCTCCCTCACCTTACTCAGGCTCCTCCCACCCCTCCTACCGATGACTGGCTCCGTAATGATGACCGAGTTCAGACTTGGATCTTGAATTCTTTAGATGGTGAACCATATCAAATGACTATGTATCATGACACTGCCAAAGATATGTGGACTGAGCTACACTCCTTATATTCTGGACGGGACAGCCTCCAGCATCTCTACGACATCCTCACTGACCTCTTTGCTCTTGACGCTGGAGGGGCTTCGGATATGACATCTTTTGTTGCTCGTGCGAAGACTCTTGCTGAAGCCTGGATCCAGCATCAGCCGTTTACCAATGATGTTCTTGCTCAGCGCACTCACAAGGAAGCCGCCTGTACTGCCATCATTTTGGCCCGTCTTCTCCCTCACCTTCAGAGCATTCGTGCTCAGGTTCTGGCTTCCTCTACCACACCATCTTTTTCTGATGTGTGCTCCATGATTCTCCGCGTATCACCTCCTCCAGACACTACTGCTCCTCCGGCCCTTCTTCAGCAGGCACCTCCGCTGCTCCCATTCCCTCCTCCTCCTTCTACTCGGGGGGGGGGGGGGGGTCGTTCAGAATCTCGTGGTCGTGGTGGCCGGGGTCGGCCGAAGTGCTCATTCTGCGGGAAAGAGGGTCATCTCGAGACAACCTGTTACAAGAAAGTTGGCTATCCTCCTCGCCCGACGGCTTCTGTTGCTACCGATGCTGATCCTCCTGATCTTGAAAGTGTCCGTCTTCAGCTCCAGCATCTCCAGGGATTGCTCCACCCACCATCTGCCTCCATTGCCTCCGTCTCTAACACAGGTACCACTTGTCTCTCCACCGGCTTGGGCTGGATTGTGGAATCTAGCGCTACTCATCACATTACTCCCCATCAACCTGCCCAGTACCTGAATTCCCCTTATCCACAGTCTATTACTGTGACCAATGAAGCCACTGTTCCCGTCTCCGGCTCGGCAGACCTTCCTCTCACCTCCTCCATCTCCCTTCGCTCGGCTCTTCACGTCCCGAGTTCCCCGTTCAATTTACTTTCTGTTGGATGGCTTACTACTGATCTGGATTGTTCTGTTATATTCACTTCCTCTTCTTTTGTTATACAGGATCGGCGGACGCAGACTATCATTGGTAAAGGCCGGCTGCGGAATAGGCTCTACCTTCTCGACGACTCTCCCACCATCCTCTTATCCATTTCTTCCACCGCTTGGCATTGTCGCCTTGGGCATGCTCCTCTACCGGTCCTCTACTCTCTCTCAACGAAAATATTGTCTTGACCTTCTTCGTGATGCGGGCCAGTCTGGTTGCAAGCCAAGTGATACTCCTATGGATGTGAACCACAAACTGTGTGCCCAGACATCTGACTCCGATCTCCTTCTCCAGAATCCGGAATATTATCTGCGTCTTGTTGGCAAACTGATATATCTCACGGTTACCATACCGAATATTTCCGTTGCTGTTGGTCTTGTCAGCAGATACATGCATTCTCCTCGAAAATCTCATCTTCAAGCAGTGGAACGAATTCTCAGGTATCTGAAAACCGCTCCTGGTCAGGGACTTGTCTACAGGACCTCCTCTTCTGCTCCAACATTGGTGGCATATGCTGATTACGCTGGCTCTCTCGATGATCTGCGATCTACGAGTGGTTTTTTCACTTACCTTGGAGGACATCTTGTTACTTGGCGAAGTAAGAAACAAGCGGTCGTTGCTCGATCTTCAGCCGAGGCAGAGTACCGGGCAATGACATCTGTTGTATCAGAATTGACATGGCTTGAGGGTCTCCTTACTGATCTGGGTGTAAAATTACCATCACCGGCTCTTCTCCTGTGTGACAGTCAAGCCGTCATACACATCGCAAAGAACCCGGTCTTTCACGAAAGAATGAAGCATATTGAGTATTGAAACCAAAACTTGGTCTCTCGTGGAGTTCGAAGTCCCAAAAGAGGGGTGACCGCGCACCCACTACACTCAGACGAACGATCTAGGCACAAGATTAGGAACACAAGGGACAGACCCAAGGTCTCAGCGTGGAGGACCCACCGCGTACCCGAAAGACTAACAAACTCTTCCCATCCCAAGCCAAAGGCTGAGCTAAGACACCTTCGGAGGGCGCTCTTGGCCGACCGGAATATCTAAAGAGGATCTCGAGATCATCTCTCTCCTATCCAGATGCGTCTCCTTGGGTCTACACAAAATGCTCCTCACCCGCTCTACTAATGACGCAAACTCGCCGAGCAATTCCACGACACGCTGTCCAAACTGGGCCACTAACAGCATAATTCCGCTATTCTGACTGGCTGTCAACAGGCCATGAGGGGACTCCCGGCAACTATACCTCGGGGCCCGCACGGGGCGAGCGGTTCACGATAACACCGCCCGCCCACAACGAAGAAGAAAGGTACACATCCTCAGAGCATCACAGATATTAAAAGAATATTACAGAAATATGAATTCCATACTTCGGCACGCAGGCCGACAATATAAACAAAAAAGGCCTTCGAGGGCCGGCACAGGCTTGGGCTTAAGCCCGCTACTCCCCGCCTGGTACTGCAACACCTGTACGCCAACGTCTCGACAAACGGCGGTCAGCTAAACGCCAGTTGGTTAACATAAGCTGACCGAACATATTACACATACCCCTTTTTCGGGGCTATGGTGCGCATTCCCTGCAAATGGAAAATATACAACTTCCTCGGAGTCTTCTCCGGGAACCCCAGAACATCACCAATCCGGCTCACACGTCCGGATGGGCTTCACACAGCATGCCTATACCCGTACTCGCGCTTCCGGGTGCTAACACAGTTAATTGTGGGGACGTACACGTCAACCCGTCGGAGAGCTCCCTTCCTCCACCCGTTGGTGGAGAGCGGCTTCCATGCAAATATGGAAACTGAGGGCTTCACCTGCCCAAGTAGAAATTTCGTTACCGTTGACGCGTGTTTGGCGGGGCCGCAACTGCGTTCATTGCCCGAGGCTCGATGCCTAACGACTGTAGCGACTGTGCACGCACGAATCCGGATGTCGCCGTATGAGCTCTGATTCTTCCTCTCGCTATAGATCTCAGTAAATAATAGCCCTCTTCATGAGGGGGTTCGGGCTGCACTTCCAAGCGGCGGCCCGGACAGGAAAATAGGAGTGGGGCTGCACTTCCAAGCGGCGGCCTGGACAGGAAAATAGGAGTGGGGCTGCACTTCCAAGCGGAGGCCTGGACTGAGAGAGGTGTAGGGGGCTACGCTCGCTCTTCTTGATCAGCAATGGAGAAAAACCAGAGCAGCTCTTCCCCTCAGGATTTGAAGGAGGAGGAGAACGACGACGGTGGCGACGTTCCAAATCTGAACGCCGACGGGCCCCGAAGGACCAACACGACGACGACGGTGGTGGCGTTCCCTCCGGGCGGCCGAGCCCTGCTCTAGGCCGTGCTTTAGCTCCAGGCCGAGCTTTGCATCCGGGAGGCCACGACAGGAAGAGGAGCTCCAAAGCCGGTCTTGCTCCAGGCAGCGGCGACGGGGGAGGGGGAGGGCGGTGCTGCTCCAGGCCGAGAGAGAGAGAGAGAGAGAGAGAGAGAGAGGCGGGTGTTGCTGCTGTTCTTCCAGGCCGAATAGAGAGGAAGGCGGCCGGGGTTGGGCTGCTGTTGGTCGACGGGAGAGGAGAAGAGGAGGGGCGCGGCTGTCTTCTCCATGGCCGAACCCTAGCCTCCCGCCTTTGAAATCCCGATCCCTTTTTATTTTTTGTCTGCCTTCTTGTGCTGTCCCCCCCTTCCCCCCCCCCCCCCCGTTTTCCCTTTCTTTCTTTATCCTAATGCATATATAATATCATATATATATATAATATAATATATATATATTATAATATTAAATACATATATAAATATATATATATATATGTTTAAAGCCTATACAAATAAAATCTCTGCACGCACGCACGAGGACCCGCACGAGCTCGAACGAGGCTGCACCAAAACACCGCTCATAGTATGTCCCTGACCCGCTAATTGGGGAGGGTCCCACTCGCCCGACTACATGGTTGTACATAATCCCCGCTCTTTTCGAGGTTGGCATAAGCTCGGAAAGAAATGTCCAACCCCAAGTATCCGGCGAGTGGGAGCCGACCCAAGGAAAAATTTTTGGGGGAAACTGAAAACTGCACTTAGAGAACTAATCCCTACATGCCCCTTTTGATCTTTTTGAACCACTCGATACCTGAGAATGTTCCTTGCTATTGAATTGCCATATACGATTACTTACAATAAGTACAAAAATTTCCCCAAATATTGTGAAATAATAAAGCCATATATTTGTAATGTGTTGAACACGGGCAGCTAATCCTTTCCCCCCAGGTGTGCCTACCGTCCTGCCCAGCTAATGAAAGCCTGAGCAGCGAGTCTACCCGGGGCCGAGCAGCTCTCGGGGTCCCTTACCCCCACAGGCGAGCCTGCGGACCTGCCAGCTAGATGGGAGCCTGGTCAGCGGGTCTGCTCGGGGTCTCCTCTCCAAAACACCTCCAACCACCGACTGAGCCTACAGCTCTGCCAGCTAGATGGGAGCCTGGTCAGCGGGTCTGCTCGGGGTCTCCTCTCCAAAACACCTCCAACCACCGAGTGAGCCTACAGCCCTGCCAGCTAGATGGGAGTCTGGTCAGCGGGTCTGCTCGGGGTCTCGTCTCTAAAACACCTCCAACCACCGAGTGAGCCTACAACCCTGGCAGCTAGATGAGAGCCTGGTCAGCGGGTCTGCTCGGGGTCTCCTCTCCAAAACACCTCCAACCACCGAGTGAGCCTACAGCCCTGCCAGCTAGATGGGAGCCTGGTCAGCGGGTCTGCTCGGGGTCTCCTCTCCAAAACACCTCCAACCACCGAGTGAGCCTACAGCCCTGCCAGTTAGATGAGAGCCTGGTCAGCGGGTCTGCTCGGGGTCTCCTCTCCAAAACACCTCCAACCACCGAGTGAGGCTACAACCCTGCCAGCTAGATGGGAGCCTGGTCAGCGGGTCTGCTCGGGGTCTACTCTCCAAAACATCTATAAAGCAAACGTAAAGGTAAACAAATAACTCAAAAGAACTGATAACCCGGTCAATTAAGTCAAAGTCCGACACGAGGCACCTCTACCCGTTACGTCCACCCTCCTGAGAATCAAGGTCGATCATATAATACTCTCCCTAAAGCACATTTTGATCTCCAGGATAGAACATCCTATGTGATTTACATGTATCTTTCTTGTTTTACTATTCTAAATCATAATTCAAAATTCCAGTTCTCATATCTTATCACATTTGGTATTTTTTGATAGAATAAAATCTTATAATTTTATTTATGTATTGGGCTCTCATGGCTATACTTGCAATTAGAGATTTACAAATAATATACTAACAACCAACCTCAAGTAGGATTTCAATTAAGAGAAACACGGTAAATAATCTTTACTTGGTTCACTATACACATCACTTTACCCGTCCTGCGTTACGTGGTAATACAGTAAGTATTTTTCGCTTCATATTCATAAATATGTTTCTATTTCACTTATAGCAAACATCTTTTTGTTTAACCATGACAAATGTTCAGAGGAGTTATGAGCAGATGTGGTGGTGATTGGTAGTGGTATTGGTGGGTTATGCTATGCTGGACTTTTAGCTAAATACAACCAGGATGTTATTGCGCTGGAAAGTCATGATGTATCTGGTGGTGCTGCACATTCATCTGAAATTAAGGGCTACAAGTTTAATCCCGGTCCATTTTCGTTCTCCGGATTTCGTTCTACAGTTTCGCAAGCAAACCCCCTAGCACAGATGAATTAGTTATGGTCCGTGAATGCAGTGGTACTCTTTGGTTTTACTGTTCTTTTTACTCCCACCTCTCCCATCCTAAGACACACATTTGAGAATAATTGTTAATATACGTTTTCTGGAACTTAGATCACTCGCATAAGTCTGAACCCAGTATGCTAGTACTAACACTTCAAACTTTCGACTGTGCACTTTCCAACCTTAAAATTTTAGCTAGCGGAAAATTATTTTAAGTGCTACTTCTCAACTTTGAGAGTTTATACTTTGTCATTTGAGAAACAAAAGAGGAGTGGGAGGGGACTTCTTTCATCACATGACCTTGGTCGTCACTTGGTTCCTCTTCTATAGCCATGACGTTCGACTGAGTTTTTCTGTGTTGGTCACTCTCCACGCTCACCGCACCAAAAATGTTAAAACCAAAACTTGGTCTCTCGTGGAGTTCAGAGTACCAAAAGAGGGGTGACCGCGCACCTACTACCCTCAGGCGAACGATCTAGGCACAAGATTAGGAACACAAGGGACAGACCCAAGGTCTCAGCGTGGAGGACCCACCGCGTACCCGGAAGACTAACAAACTCTTCCCCTCCCAAGCCAAAGGCTGAGCTAAGACACCTTCGGAGGGCGCTCTTGGCCGACCGGAATATCTAAGGAGGATCTCGAGATCATCTTTCTCCTATCCAGATGTGTCTCCTTGGGTCTACACAAAATGCTTCTCACCCGCTCTACTAATGACGCAAACTCGCCGAGCAATTCCACGACACGCTGCCCAAACTGGGTCACTAACAACATAATTCCGCTATTCTGACTGGCTGTCAACAGGCCATGAGGGTCCTCCCGACAACTATACCTCGGGGCCCCCACGGGGCGAGCGGTTCACGTGAACACCGCCTGCCTAAAACGAAGAAGAAAGCTACACATCCTCAGAGCATCACAGATATTAAAAGAATATTACAGAAATATGAATTCCATACTTCGGCACGCAGACCGGCAATATAAATAAAAAAGGCCTTCGAGGGCCGGCACAGGCTTGGGCTTAAGCCCGCTACTCCCCGCCTGGTACTGCAACACCTGTACGCCAACGTCTCGACAAGCGGCGGTCAGCTAAACGCCAGTTGGTTAACATAAGCTGGCCGAACATATTGCACATACCCCTTTTTCGGGGCTATGATGCGCATTCCCTGCAAATGGAAAATATACAACTTTCTCGGAGTCTTCTCCGGGAACCCCAGAACATCACCAATCCGGCTCACACGTCCGGATGGGCTTCACACAGCATGCCTATACCCGTACTCGCGCTTCCGGGTGCTAACACAGTTAATTGCGGGGACATACACGTCAACCCGTCGGAGAGCTCCCTTCCTCCACCCGTTGGTGGAGAGGGGCTTCCATGCAAATATGGAAACTGAGGGCTTCACCTGCCCAAGTAAAAATTTCGTTACCCTTGACGCGTGTTTTGCGGGGCCGCAACTGCGTTCATTGCCCGAGGCTCGATGCCTAACGACTGTAGCGACTGTGCACGCACGAATCCGGATGTCGCCGTATGAGCTCTGATTCTTCCTCTCGCTATAGATCTCGGTAAATAATAGCCCTCTTCATGAGGGGGTTCAGGCTGCACTTCCAAGCGGCGGCCCGGACAGGAAAATAGGAGTGGGGCTGCACTTCCAAGCGGCGGCCTGGACAGGAAAATAGGAGTGGGGCTGCACTTCCAAGCAGCGGCCTGGACTGAGAGAGGTGTAGGGGGCTACGCTCGCTCTTCTTGATCAGCAATGGAGAAAAACCAGAGCAGCTCTTCCCCTCAGGATTTGAAGGAGGAGGAGAACGACAACGGTGGCGGCGTTCCAAATCTGAACGCCGACGGGCCCCGAAGGACCAGCTCGACGACGACGGTGGTGGCGTTCCCTCCGGGCGGCCGAGCCCTGCTCCAGGCTGTGCTTTAGCTCCAGGCCGAGCTTTGCATCCGGGCGGGCACGACAGGAAGAGGAGCTCCAAAGCCGGTATTGCTCCAGGCAGCGGCGACGGGGGAGGGCGGTGCTGCTCCAGGCCGAGAGAGAGAGAGAGAGAGAGAGAGAGAGAGAGAGGCGGGTGTTGCTGCTGTTCTTCCAGGCCGAATAGAGAGGAAGGCGACCGGGGTTGGGCTGCTGTTGGTCGACGGGAGAGGAGAAGAGGAGGGGCGCGACTGTCTTCTCCATGGCCGAACCCTAGCCTCCCGCCTTTGAAATCCCGATCCCTTTTTATTTTTTGTCCGCCCTCTTGTGCTGTCCCCCCCTTCCCCACCTTTTTCCCTTTCTTTCTTTATCCTAATGCATATATAATATCATATATATATATAATATAATATTAAATACATATATATATATATATATATGTTTAAAGCCTATACAAATAAAATCTCTGCACGCACGCACGAGGACCCGCACGAGCTCGAACGAGGCTGCACCAAAACACCGCTCATAGTATGTCCCTGGCCCGCTAATTGGGGAGGGTCGCACTCGCCCGGCTACGGGGTTGTACATTGAGGTCGATTGTCACTTCATCCGGGAAAAGGTTCAAATGAAGAAGCTTGACCTAATGCATGTCCCAGGATCGGAACAAGTTGCGGATGTCTTCACGAAGGCTCTTTCCAAGACACTCTTCTATCAATACTTGTCCAAGCTTGGCGCATACGATTTGTATGCTCCAGCTTGCGGGGGAGTGTTAAAATAGCCCATGTAAAGGGCCCATTATTGGGCCCATTTATTGTTTTATCTTCTCTTCTCTTTTAGTCCCACATCTTGTATAGGATTTTCTTCTCTCTTCTTCTTCCTATATATTTGTATTCTCTCTTTGTATTTAGATATACAAGCAATACATACAAGCTTTTAAGCTCTCTCAACATATCTAAACGTGGAAGACTGATGACGAGAGCATTGATTGACGTTGTATGGAATTCGATCTCCCTTGAACTTGAGGTCAAACTTATTTTGAATGGCGAGAGAGATGTTATGAGCCGCGCGCCCATTTATGTTTAGAGTTGTGACTTAAAACTGAAAATTGTGAACCGAACCAGAATCGAAACAGTACCACAAAGAACCGAAACGAACTGTACACAAATTATTTTGTTTCAGTTTGTATTTTGGAACTGTGAACAACAATGATCAGGGTCTGGCTCCTTCATTTTATTATTCTGACCGGAACCAAAACATACAAGTCTCGAGAGGTTTCAGAATTTATAGATCCTATCCGGATCAGACCGAAGCAGAATCGAATCACATCCCACTATTATTATTTTATTCTAATATATTTTTATTAAATAATATTATAAATTTTTTATATTTATTATTATATTATATAAATATTTTTATTATAATATAATTTTAAGTTTTTACTCAAAAGTCAAAAGTAGCGAGCTTTCCACTCAAAAGTCAAAAGTAGTCAGACTTTCAAAAATCAGGCTTTCCCTCAATGTCAGACTTTCCCTCAATGTTAGACTGAGACATAAACCAATGAGGCATGAATGCAGAAGAAATTCATGCTTGCTCTCAATTTTTTGCTTATTAAAAATCCCAATTTTGAGTTTATTGCACGCATGCATGCTATAAATTAAAGAATTTGGTTAGCCAGAGTATAATCTTTGAAAGAACTAGATTATTTATTTAAATTAGGAAAAAATACTTTAAAGATTGGTTTTGAACAGGAATCGAACCGGAACAGCATAAAACCGAACCACTAGCGAATAATTTGTTTTTCGCTATTGTCGAACCGGAACCGCAACCGGAACCGTAGGCACGGCGGTACAAAAAATTATACTCGAGCCAGAACCCGACAAACAAAATAAAGTTTGGTTCTAATTTGAAAAACCGTTATCTTAACGGTTTAGTTCACACGGTATTAGTAGAACCAGATTCGACCCAGAACCGTGACAACTCTAGTTATGTTGTCTTTTGTGTTTTATTAACTATTGCTGTCTTGCATTTATTAGTTGCTCGGAGTTAGGAGTGCCATTATGAGTTTTGTAAGCTTATTTAAAGACATGAGTTGTATGGAATGAAGACAGAGAAGTTTAGTCTATTTCCTTGTCTTGTATGAGATCCTGATAGCTCTCTCTCTAACCAAGCACACCCCACTTAGGCACCCGCGATTTCGGCTCCACAATATTTACCTCCCCCATCATCCCCGCTTCTGGCCATCCTCTGGCAACTCTACCGATGTTTTTCGGCGAGCCCGTCACACATTCTCCCTTCTCCTCTCCCCCTCCACTCTCTCTCTTTTGTTGGGCAAATCTGGTAACAAGATGCATATAAAATTAGTCAAACGGGAACCCCCAATGGTATACAATAAAAGTGGCTTCCCTTTTATATATAATGAATTATCAACTATTCATACTGATATAAATTATAATATACATGTCAATTGTTCTCAAAGCAGATCTTCTTTCGGGAAGTATTTATTTCATATTTTTCTTGAACAAGGTGGAGCTTTTCAAAACCTGTATATCAAGTTTACTGAAGTTTAATGCTTACAGATATTCCAAAAGTGTTGTTATATTCATTGAAAAGTAGCTTTTGATCCGTAATTTTGTTCATTTTTTTAGTAAAGATAAATTGTCAGTGGTATTGGTTCAAGTAGTAATCAGTGTAGCAGAAGGTCCATTTTTATCATCCAGTTTTGGTTTCATGGTCTATGAAGGCTAAAGTAACTAGTGTCAAGTAGTTTAATTACCTTTCTTTTCGGTCAGTATTGTTTCCTGAGTGTTCTATTCATCTTTATTATTTGTTCATTTTGTTTTGTAAATAGTCCAGTATTCAAGTTTTTATTCAGTTATACGTTTTTAGTTAATAGTATCACAGTTTTTGTTTCTAAACTTGTAGATTGTTAATGGACCTGAAGTATTGAGCAAGTTTGTGGGAGAGACGGAGAAAAATGTTAGGGATTTATTTGCTGATGCAGAGCAGGACCAGAAGGCCCGAGGTACAGAACATACTCTTAAATACTGGATGAATTTGATGCCTGTGATATTATCTTTGTTTTATGCATTTTTTTCTCTTTTAATTTGCTTTCAGGTGATCAAAGTGACTTACACGTTATTATATTTGATGAAATCGATGCTATTTGCAAGGTATGCAAAATGGTATCAAAATATTTAATAATAATACTAATATGTTTGTGTACCTTCTGACGCAGGATGGGTCTAGGTAAAGTGTAGGTCGGCTCTGTATATTTCTAAATGACTTCTAAAATTTATCCGACACTAGACATTACTTGCAATTAGAAATTCACAAATGATATGCTCACTACCACAATCAACTGGAGCTCCAAAGAAGAAAATTATGATGTGCACAAGAGTGCAAAATAATAAATACTGAAGCAAACAAAGCTTGGTATGCCACAAGATGCCTTGACACAAAATTACTAAACAATATCCACAGGAACAATGAATTGATACACAATTCAACAAAAAGAGCATTACAACAATATGATGAACTCATAATGACTAGATGCCTTTGGGACAGATGGCCTTAAAGATGTAAATGGAGAGACTGGAAGTCCGAGAACCAATTGTGGGCTGAATCTGGACCTTCGGAGGGGAGTCGGAGCGGTGGATGGGAATGTCTAGGTACTGAAAGGTAGTCTCTGATGTCTGGAGAAGGGAGGTGGTGGCTGTAGAGGGACTGGTTGGGTTTAGAACGGTGGCTGGAGGAGTCAATTGCCTGCTATGGGGGCTGGGCTTGCACCGGGAATAAGTTTCAGGTGCTGGAGTTTATTTCCCGTGCAGTCAGGAGAAGGGGCAGTCAGCTGTTGTGCTGAGGAGGGTGGATTTTAGGTTCCGGCATGGGGGGGGGGGGGGGGGCGGCGGGGGCTACTGGAAGGGGATTTCCTACGTGAGTTTTCCTGTGATCAAAGGTAGGGAATGGGGAATTCTGGTATTCTGCAACACTTTTCTGGAATGGGGAAGGTTCAGTTTGAGGATGGGAGTGGGACGAAATTTTGTGGATGGGATTTTGGACGTGTCCTGTGTTCGGGAGGTGTGTTCAAGAGTGAATTAGCAGTTGTGTGGGGTGCTTTTGCGGGTAGTTAGGAGTGAGGGCGTGGGTGTTTTGTGCTATTATCGTTCACAACTCTATTTAACTATTGATTATCATAATCATGAGTGTTGATTCATACCGGTGGTTTTCCCTTTAATTGTTCTCTTTTAATTGATTTTAAGCAATTCTCTTTTCAAGTGCACCTCATTGGTTATTAATGGGTATCATATTTTTTATTTTTTATTTATTGTTTTCCTTGGTTAGTCTAGAGGCTCAACCCGGGATGGTACCGGTGTTCAAGACAATATTGTGAACCAACTACTTACTAAGGTTATGCTTTATCAATTCAACTAAAACTAGTTAGATAATCATTTCTTTAAATAATCCATAACCTTATTGTATGTAGATTGATGGAGTTCATTCCTTGAACAATGTCCTTCTAATTGGAATGACTAACAGGATAGATTTATTGGATGAAGCTCTGTTAAGGTATGCCGTTATCAACATTGACTCAATGGGTCTACTTGCACTTTATAATTATGTTGGTGGAAGGTGACATTAAGGCTTGGATTAACTTGACAAGATCATATGAAAGGTGATACATTCCGCCACTTAAATTAAGTATTCAAATCCCAACACCTGTTATAAATAAAAATTTTCTCAAAAATTATTATACATAAATGAGAATTTTTATCTTACAACTTTGATGTCTATAGAGGACATCCTTTAGAAGTAGTATTATTTTTTACCTAGAAACTTCGGTGTGCTTACTATTAAAACACAATCTATAATTACTAGCAATAAATATTTACTAAAAAATAATTGGAATAATTTACGCAATATAAAACCTATTAGAGTAATGTCAAAATTCATTATATGACTGTAGTTAAATAATTATGATTAAAAACATGATCACATGTATTTAATAATTGTAAAAAAATAATCATCACACTACAAGAATGATAGATTGAGAGATGAAAAAACTTTTAGCAGTTTAATAATAGTTGTTGGAAAAAACCCTTTAAGATTTCATATAATTGTATAACAGATTAATTAAGTGATCTAAAAATTGTCTAAGTATGTATAGTAAGACAATATGTTATATGTAGGAGTTGTAATCAGATCCAGGCTGTCAAAGACTCAGAATACGCTCAAGAAGCTAAATCGACTCAGTTATTTTTTTTGCATCAAGAAGTATTTGACGCACATTGACCAAGATTAAGTCTGTGCGCCGCGAAGTAATCGACGTATGCCGAGAAGTAATGGACGTACGCCGAGAAGTGATCGACGTACGCCGAGAAGTGATCGACGTATGCCGAGAAGTGATCGACGCACGCCGAGAAGTGATCGACGCACGCCGAGAAGTGATCGACGCACGCCGAGAAGTGATCGACGCACGCCGAGAAGTGATCGACGCACGCCGAGAAGTGATCGACGCACGCCGAGAAGTGATCGACGCACGCCGAGAAGTGATCGACGTACGCCGAAAAATTAAAGTCATGCTTCAAGAAGCGACACACATCGAAAGCTGTGATCCCTCCTTACATCAAAAGCTTCTTAAGCCTGCTCAGATCACAACTATTCAGCTTACGTCAAATTCTCTCTACTCAACAATTCCACTGTTACGGGTCCTTTAATAGCGTTATCTAGTATTTATTATTTCTTAATAGGTTTTATTCTGTTTTTAAGAGTTGCGTCCTTATATGACGTTAATATTGTGCTGTGTCCTTTTTAGTCGCATGTCCAAGTCTGTCGTTATTTTCTTTAATGTTATTTCCTTTTGGGTGTCGATTGTAAGTCCTATTTAAAGGACCTAGTGGGTCTTGTATCGGTATGCATGAATAAAAGTTCTATTTCCCTAACACTAAAAGAGATTGTGGAAGCTCTCTCTCTCTCTCTCTCTCGAGCACACCCCGCTTAGGCAGCCACAGTTAAGGATTCGTAGTATCCCTACCCCGCATCTCCACCTCCAGCCACTCCTCCGAGCAACATTTCTGGACTCGTAATAACTTGGTATCAAAGCGAGGTTCTCTTCCGCCACGACACATTGACACCTTCCGCAAGTCCTCGTCAACATCATCAGACTCCAACAAGCGGCCACGTCCTCCCTTCCCGGAACAAGGCCGACGCAACCTGCGTCCATCCTGTCGACAGACAGCCGAGCCGAGCACACCACCTGTGCGGAATCCTTGCCCAATTGCCGCTCCTGCTCTGCTCCGTCACTCTGCATGCCCCGCTTACAGCTCCTTCTACGCGGGCTCCTGTGCGTCGGAGCCTTCCCTGCTCCGCACGTCCCGCCGACCCCGTCCACCCTTACAACGCACGCCTCCAACAGACGTTAGGTCTACATGAGGCAATCTCCTTCCAGCAACAGTGCAACAGCCTACCCTCCTGCAGCGATAACATCAACGCGAGCCAGCGACGACGCCTGCCAGCGACGACGTGAGCCAGCGACGATGCCTGCCAGCGACGACACGAGCCAGTGACGACGCGCGAGCCAGCGACGACGCGAGCCAGCGACGACGCGAGCCAGCGACGACGCCTGCCAGCGACGACACGAGCCAGCGACGACGCCTGCCAGCGACGACGCCTGCCAGCGACGACGCCTGCCAGCGACGACGCCTGCCAGCGACGACGCCTGCCAGCGTCGACGCCTGCCAGCGTCGACGCCTGCCAGCGTCGACGCCTGCCAGCGTCGACGCCTGCCAGCGTCGACGCCTGCCAGCGTCGTCCAGTGCGGGTTTCCAAGCCGACCAGTCCTTTCTACCTCCCGGTCCTTTCTACCTCCCGGTGCATCTTCTCGCGGCCTTAGCATCGCGACATGGGCAAAACATCCGCAACGACGCCTAATCCCCTCTGTCGATGGGAAATACACCGTAACAGACGCATACACGCGTAAGCTACTTCCTATTTTGGCCAGGGCTCACGCTTGAGGGATATACAGGAATACATTTCTTCCTATTAAGCATTCATAATTAAATTCCCAATTAATTCTTAAATTGAATTTATTAAGAAGTTAAATTTGTGACACCACCATTGGGAGACGTCGCAGTACTCGTGACAACACAAATTCAGCCGACCCCAACGACTCCAGACATCCAATCACCCGGTCTTTCTCCCAGCAAGCAAGTCAACCGATGGGGGACTCCCAAAATTTTACTGCTGCTCTCCAGGATGTAATGCAGACTGTCATGACCGCCATGGAAGCACACTTCCGGGACGCCGACATCGGGTTGATATGGACACTATCACTGCCATGCTAAATGAGCTGTCCTCCTCCCTTCCCGTGGTTACTACGCCACCCACGGATCACGTCAGCAATAGTTAGGTTCCGCTACTACCTCTCATCTGCCAGGAGCCGCCACCGTAAGCCATCTTACGCCCCGAAGTTGCTGTTCTGCCTCGCTATACCAGGTTGGAATTTCCCATCTACGACGAGAAAACAGATCCCTTGGGCTGGCTCACCAGGTGCGAACAATTCTTTGGTCATCAACAAACTCCTGCAGCCAAACGTCTTCCTTTGACCTCCTTCCACCTTCTCGACTCACCCTTGCTTTGTGCCAATCCTCTCCTCATTGATCAGCCGGGCCTGACATGGGACGACTTCAAGAAATTTAGCAACTTGCGCTCCGACCATCCAATTCACAACAATCCCCCTGGTGCCCTCACAACACTCCACCAGACGAGCTCCGTGGAGGAATATCTGGACCAATTTCAGCTACTTCTGGCACATGTCACATTGCCCCCAGAGATGCAGGTCAACATCTTCACTGCAGACTTCGTGAACGCCTGCGACTTGATGTAGAATTCGAGGGTCCTCCAGACACAGTGACTGTCATTAGTCTGGGCAGGTTATGGGATCGTCGCCTCCAACTAGTATAGGAGGCCTATTTCACCATCGACACGGGCATTCGGCTGAGTCATCCCGAGGGACATCCAACCCCACCAGTCCGTAAACTATCTCGGGACGAGATGTTAGAATGATGCGCTAAGGGCTTGTGTTTCAACTGCAACGAGCCGTACACCTGCGACCATATGTGCAGATGGCTTTTTTATCTGCAAGTAGAGGATGCCGACGATGAGGGTGTAAGATAACGCGGGATACCATGGATCGCCTTCGAGCTTGAGGACAAGCTCGTTTTACAAGGCAGGAGAGATTACAGGTCCTTTAATGACGTTATCTAGTATTTATTATTTCTTAATTGGTTTTATTATGTTTTTAAGAGTCACGTGCTTATATGACGCCATTATTGTGTTGTGTCCTTTTTAGTCGCATGTCCAAGTCTGTCGTTATTTTCTTTATTGTTATTTCCTTTTGGCTGCCGATTGTAAGCCCTATTTAAAGGACCTAGTGGGTCTTGTATCGTTATGCTTGAATTAAAGTTCTATTTCCCTATCACTAAAAGAGATTGTGGAAGCTCTCTCTCTCTCTCTCTCTCTCGAGCACGCCCCGCTTAGGCAGACGCAGTCAATGCTCCTTAGTATCCCTACCCTGCATCTCCACCGTCGGCCACTCCTCCGGGCAACATTTCTGGACTCGTAGCATCAACATACTTCGAATAGTATTCTATGCACAAGTAACTTCACGTCGAATACTCTCTAGTCTTCTGTTATTAATTCTCGTGTAGATTATGACCGTGATTGAGATTCAGTTAGAGTCGTTGATAATTCATTTCATGAAGGTGATTATGTTGATTGACACAAATAAAAAAGATTTCTATTCTGCAACAGTTATATATATACCAGAAGATTTCAAAACATATAGCAGTCGTGAACTCATTCTGAATTTTCTCGTCTTCTCTTCAAAATTCAGTGCTCTCCTTTCTCAAGAAGTTCTCTTTCTCTCTCTATTCTTAGGGATTCATCAGCCTCTTCATCAGGATTCCTCTTAACATTGGATTCAACCTCTCTCCATTGAATCCACTCTTCTCTGTTTAGAGGAATTGCCGACTGTTGTTGCTGCAACAATCAAGAATCCACACAATGTTTCCAAGATCAAGATCCTTCAAAGCTTTGTGAAAGAAGGATCATATTATGAAAAATATGCTTTTACATCTTCATTCAGAAAAAGAGTTTTGATAATCCCTCTTAAAAGGATTCAGATTTGATTCTAAGTATCTCCTTACCAAAAGACTATTGGTCCTAAGAATCCCGATATCAAAAAATTCTTCGTGATTCTAAGAATCTCCTTGGCAACAGATTCATATTGGTTTGCGAATCTCCTTATCAAAAGATTCATTGTATTGGTTCTAAGAGTCTTCTTATCAAAAGACTCAACACTGAATAGTGGAGATTCTAACAGGGGATAGAAGAGAGGATGTAACCAAATATTAAGGGAACCTCTATAAAATTCTGTCTTCTGGCTGTATATTCATTTTATTATTTTTGTGCTTTAATTTCTTTTGCTGCTCATAATTTGATAACTTTGACATATACTGGGAGTGATTGTGATATATTTCAAACTGTTAGAATACAATCTTGTAAAGGCCCATTTAGCGGCTCATTATAGACCCTCTTCTTCCTCATGTAATAGTCTCACATCTTGAAAAATGGATTACTCTCTATCTTTCTGACCGTCGGCCTGTTCTCCTATCTCTTTCCTAACCGCAATCCTTTGTGCGGCTTCTTTTCCTCCAACCGCACTCCTTGTGCGATCTCTCCGCTTTCCTAAACACAATCCTTTGTGTTGAGTCCATTAATCACAATGTTCCAGATTTGAAGAAGCCCCACAAGTGACGAATATACACATGGTTGTATTTGATATATGTTCAAGTTCAATATATGCAAGATGTCTACTGTTCCATGATTAGACAAATTAATTCAGTCAGAATTTTGGTTGGACTCAAGACAAGACACAATAGAGAGACAGAAATTTGCCTAAGTCCACAAGCATTAAATGAGTACACTTCACTCAACGCCAGAGGCCTAGAAGCGTTGACAGAAGCTCAGGCATTCAGAGCATCAGTGTTGCTGGACTCAAATCTGTCTAAGTCGAGAAGTGTTGAGTGAAGACCTTTCACTCAATGCCTACTCAAAGAAAATCTGTCTAAGTTCAGAAGCGTTGAGTGAAGATGGCTCACTCAACGTCTTATCAAAAAAAATATAGCTAAGTCCAGAAGCGTTAAGTGCAGAAGGTTCACTCAACGTCTTCATTCATAAATTTTGTACAAGTCCAGAAGCATTGAGTGTAGAAGGTTCACTCAACGCCTTCAATAAGGATAACTGCCAAGTTCAAAAGCGTTGAGTGATGAACGTTCACTCAACGTCTTCAATCAGAAGAATTCTGCTAAGTACAAATGCGTTGAGTAATGAAGGGTCACTCAACGCCTTATCAGTTAAGCTGTCAAAGGCAACAACGTTGAGCGATGAAGGGTCACTCAACGCCTCAGATGTTAGATAATTATTCAACTAAGTGTTTTAGCGTTGATTCACAAGATTTCACTCAACGCCTGTGCAGATTGTTTGTGAAAGTTGCTAAGTCCACAAGCTGTGAGTCATGCTGACGTCATCCAAATTCAATTGGAGCGGGATTTGCGCACTAGAAGCCAAATGACGCCGTATATTTTCTGCAGAGCAGTAAAAGCTAAAAGTAACTTTACAGTTGCCTATTCGGCACGCCCATACAAAAACAGATAGTTGTTGAACTACGACATATAAAATGTCCTTTCAGAGAAATTAACAGCAGGACTGAAGACAGATCATCTTTCTTGCAGGAAATGTTCTTTGTTTTAAATCGAAAAATTCTAAGGAGTCTTCAGCAAGAACTAAAACCCTAATCTTCTAAAAGGGTTAGCTAGCAGAGCACTTAAAAAAGTTGTTCTTCTTCAAGGTTGCTATTTTTCAACTGAACATATTCAAGCTTGAAAGAACAAAGCTCTGCATCAGATCTTCTCAGCACAAGCAGAACAAACTTGAAGATCCACACTCTTGTTACTGTGAAGAGTTAGGGATGGTTATACGCAGTCTAGGAAGCTGACTCAGAGACATACTTCTCTGTAGTCAATATCAACAAAACATTGTTCAACTGTAGGATCATTGAGTGATCCGAGCTGTAAGTGTGTGCTATAAAGGCTGAGTGGTAGAATTCAGGCGTGGATCTGAGTGAGTAGGATCCTAGAGTGGATTTGAGGTAGGATCCTGAGCTAGGAAGCACCGGTACGGGTACATGTACCATATACGATATGTACCCGGTACGACGGTACGACAAAATGTTAAAAACAAGGATACGAGTACGTCATGATACATTATAACAAATATAATATATATTTATATATCACAAGTGCAATAAATAGTTCTCAAAATATCGAAACATCAAACATAAATCATAATTTGAAGTACAAGTTCACAAATTAATGCAACATAACATGAAGTTTTCAAACATTAAGCATTCGTAAATATTACAAAATTTAACATCTTTATGTTAATCAAAAGAGATAAAATTAAACTTAAGTCTAGTAATTAGTCTTTTTTTCTCTTCTTCATTATTGGAGATCAACTTCATTATTGATACACGTACTTGTAACAAAAACGTACCGATACCAAAAACATACTCGGTACAGATACACAACTTAATTGGGCGTACCAACGCTTCTTAGTATAGAGCCAACTTTTGTTTACTCTAGAAAAAAATACTCATATCACAATATGCTGAATGATGTGCTAAGTCCAAGTGTGTCCACATAGGTGTATCCGTCGAGTATCGGGTACGTACCGGTACCAGATACGTATCTGGTACTAGTACGCTGTCTTCGGGGAAGTATTCGTGCTTCATAGATCCCGAGGGATCTGAGGTAGGAGATTGGGTTAATCTCTGAGGTAGAGCTACTGAGTCTGAGGTAGGACTATCTTTAGTCTGAGCTGTTGGAGTGAGTCTCACTCTGAGGTGTAAGATCCTGAGGGATCTGAGGTGTAAGCTCAAGGAGCTGAGAAAATATGAGAAGTTAGCCGAATCTAGCGCACTGCTAGATAGGTGGGGGGATGGATGTACCCTAGATAGAAGAATCACTATAACTCTTGTGTATTGTTGTGTATTCTTAAAAGCTAACAATTAACATTAACACGCACTAAGCTCATAAATTCAAAATTTTAAAAATAGTCAAAACTATCTTATTCACCCCCTCTAGGAGTTTAGCTACCCTTAGAAAAAACTTTCAAGTGGTATCAGAGACAGGTTGTTCAAAAAAGACTTAACAGTCTGCACAGATCTCCAAGGGTATCAGAAGATTATCTCCATGGTTTCAGGTGAGAACCATAAGGAGTTGGGTTCTATGAAACTTCCTATATGCAGGAAGAGAAATTTTGGGATTTGAAAGGAGTGGATGAAACTATTTATGGAAACCTCAGACCCTAGGATATTCATAACCGTTCAAGAGGGATCTTTCATTCCTATGAAGGTCTCTGCTATAGATGTCAATATCCAGACACCCAATAAATACACTGAGATGACCAAGGATGAAGTTATTCTAGCAACTATGGATAAAATGGCTCAAAACATTATTGTAAGTGACATAGATGACTCAACATTTCAGAACCTGGTCTACTGCATAACTGCTTAAGAGATGTGAGATTCTCTAATTGTGTATATGGAAGGGACAAAGAAGGTGAGGGATGACAAAAATCCCTCCTTAATCAGCAGTATGAGGTCTTCAAGTAAGGCAAGAAAGATTCCATATCTGATTGCTTTGAAAAGTTCTTCATGATAGTGAACAGCCTGATCACTTATGCAGACAGTTCACAAATTATGAGTTGAATGACAAGTTCTTGAGATTTCTTAACAATGAATGAGATATCAAGATCTGTGCCATTAAGGAGGTTGGCAACCTGGCCAACACTGTGCCTCAAAACCTGTTTGAGAAGCTACTGTCTCATGAGATGCAGCTGAAATCCAGAAGAGCAGAAGAAGATGCTGCCAGAACCCTCAACAGAGAGAAGGCTGTGGCCTTCAGAGCTGAAGCCACAAGGAAGAGCTGGGAAAAGACTCCTCCACCAAGGAGAGCTGCAGAGTCAGAATGTTTAGATCCCAGCTCCTCAGACAATGAACTGTCAGATGGAGAACTTATCTTGTTCTCTAAATAGTTCAAGAAAATGTTGAGAATGAAAAGACAGTGGAAGAACACAGGCTCTACTAGCTCTAGCTCAAGAAAGCCATATACCAGCATGGAAAAGTCTATAGAAGACCCCTCTAGTGAAAAGTTTGATTCTACGCAGAATAAATATATTAAGACTAATGTTGTTTGATATTGTTGCAACAGATCTAGACATGTCATTGCTGACTGTCCAATCAAAAGGAGGGAGAACAAGAAATCAGATGACAAGAAGCATCACAAGGACAAGAAGCCTGAAAAGAGCTTCTTGACCAAGTAGAAAATCAACTTATCAGATAGTGATTCTGAGTCTTCAGAATTAGAAGAGGCCTACATTGGTCTCATTTCTATTTAAGTGGAGGTTGATCATCATGCTACCTCAATTGGCATAAGAACACCACTGTCCTCTGTTGACAGTGATTTTGAAGATGATGTTCAGGCTCATGACCTTAACTGAAGACAATCAGGACAACTCTGTTCCCGATGAGGTACACTCTCTCCCAACTCTGGTTCTATCTATGAGACTGGCTCAGACTCTGAGACATCCACTTCTTCTAGTGGGGATGATGGATCAGAATTTTATGAAGATGTCAATCAATTGATTGACAAGTATGATGCTATCCTAGAAGTTCTGAAGAAGAGCTAGAAATTTGTCAAGAGACAAGCTGAGGAGATTGGCTCTCTTCAGCAAGCTACTTTCCTGTAGTCTGAGTCTGCTACTTTGATAGCTCAGATGAGGAGGGAAGTCAGTTAGCTGAAGACAATCTCAGTTATCCAAATAGGCACCATTAGTTAGAAGAATAAGATCATTAAGGATCTTGAAGAGAAGCTCCTCAAAGAGAGGATGCTAGTGACTGAGTTTTCTATGCCCAAGACAGTGTTGCCACTAATTGACTCCTTCACCTCTCAAAATAATAAGAGGGGATTGTGGTTCAAGTGGAACACTAAAGCTGCCAATTCCAAAGGGAAATGCAAGGCTCCAATGGTGCCTAAGACCACCTTTCAGAAGGTTTTTCTCCCTTCTAATAGGTATGATCATGACAGTATGTATGATCACTAGAAGAATGAGAATCCTTCCTCTAAGTGCTTGGATGATGCTTCCAATGGAAGAAGAAAAGGTATGAGATTGAGTGCACTGAAGGCTCCGTATGAGGAAATTCAAATGACCCATCATGAACCATTTATGTTTGGTGCTCCAACACTCACTCTTAAGGGCAAGGCAGTGGCCAACCCCCCGGTTCCTCTTGCAAAAAGTAAGATTGTGAGGAAGACGGTTAGTAAACCACACTTGGATATTTCTGATACCATTAACATCATGTCAGTTCCAAAGAAAACATCTGTTGGTATAAATTAGAATATTTCAAGTGCATCTACTGACAGACTCACTTTCAGTCAAATCCTTACTAAAAGAAACAAGAAGAAGGCTGCTGTTCTCCCCTCTGAACAGATAAAAACTGATGGCCTATATACCTTAAAGGCAGGTCAGAAGAGGAGGTACAATATCCATGAGTGTTGCTGCTGTGCCAAGGTGGGTCACTTTGCCATAAACTGTTAGCACAACCCAAGTGTGTCAAGGGAAAACGCGAGTCTTCCTGTCAAGACTGTTGCAGGCAGACATAGTTATTATCAAGCTAACCTGAACTAAGGACCCAAACCTTTTTGGGTTCCTAAGGTAAATTAATCTGTGATTGCAGGACAGTCCAAGTACCCATTATATTACAATATGGTATTTGGACGGTGGGTTTCCTTACATATGACTAGAACAAAGAGTCATCTAAAGGATTATACTTTAGTGAGTAATGAACCAAAAGTCATCTTTGGTGGTTCAGATCGAGGAGTTATCAAAGACTATGATATGATCACCAATGACATAGTATCAATTACAAAAGTAGCTTATGTAGAAGGATTGCAACACAATCTGATTAGCATAAGCCAACTATGTGATATAGACTGTCATTATCTTTCACAAGGATAAGTGTTTGATCAAAAGGTCAAGTGACCAAGAGGTCATTTTGACAGACAGCAGGAGTGAAAATATTTACTGTTTAAATTTTCTATGTATAAGTACAGGCTCTCCAGTATGTCTTGTTGCAAATGAGAAAATCTCTTATTGTGTGCAATGACACAAGAGGCTTGCTCCCTTGAATTACATGACAATCAGCAAGCTCTTCAATGAAGAGCTAATCAGAAATGGACCCAATCTGAAATGCATCAAAGAGGGCATTTGCTCTGTATGCCAAAAGGACAAACAAACAAAGACGTCTTTTAAGAGCATTAGGACCAAAGATTTTGAGAGATGTTTATACCTCCTACATATGGACCTATTTGGTCTTATGCCAGTTCACGGTCTAGATAAGAAAGTCTATACTCTTGTGTTAATTGATGACTATTCCAGATTTTCTTGAGTATTCTTTCTTAAGAAAAAGTCTGAAACCATTGACATATTTGTGACTTTTGTTAAGCAAATTCAGAATGAAAATAGCTATTCTGTAGTCAAAATCAGAAAGTGACCATGACACAAAATTTCAATCTGAAGGCATGATAAGGTTCTGTGAAGAGCAAGATATATTTCAGGAGTTTTGTTCTCCAAGAACACCCCAACAAAATGAAATAGATAAGAGAAAAAATAGGACTCTCATAGAGGCTGTAAGAACATTGCTCAGTGACACTTCTCTCGCAGAATACTTCTGAGTTGAGGCAGTGAACACTGCTTGTCATGTTCTGAATAGAGCCACTATTAACAAGTACCACAAGAAGACTGCCTATGAAATTATGAAAGGCAAAAAACCAAATTTTGCCTACTTCAGAATATTTGGAAGCAAAAGTTTTGTGCTTAATAATGAGAAGTCCTTCTTGACAAAGTTTGCTGTCAAATCCTATGAAAGAATTTTTGTTTGGTATAACAACCACAACAAAGCTTATAGAGTCTACAATTTGAAGAATCAAGTTGTATAAGAGTTTATCAATGCAGTATTTGATGAGTCCTCTATGATTCACAGTGAGCTGCCAGGCTCCTCTAAATCTACAGGTAAAGTACTGAGAATGAACAAGCTGGGTATCAATGACACACTTCCTACTGAACAAGAAGGATGAGGGTGTGCAGAAGATGGTCCAGGTGAATTGGACACATATGAAGATCATCAAGCACCAAAAACTGAAGTTCAAGATGTTGCAGAAGGAATGCCAGCTGTAGTCAGGCATATAAGAGATCATCCCAGAAACTTGATCATTGGTGATGCAAGCCAAGGTGTCACAACAAGGAGCAAAAACCTAAATGTTGTAATGTATTCAAGCTTTCTGTCTCAAGTTGAACCAAAAAAATTTGAAGATGTCAACATAGATCCATTTTGGATTGTGGCTATGCAAAAAGAACTGAATCAGTTCAAGAGATGCAATGTCTGGAAGATAGTTTCCAGATCTCATGGACATAACATCATTGGAATCAAATGGATTTACAGAAACAAGTTTGATGAAAATGGTGATATAATCAAGAACAAAGCCAGACTGGTTGTCAAGGTATACATGTAAGAGGAAGGTGTTGATTTTGATCAAACCTTTGCACTAGTTTCTGATGCATTGACAAGTCGACTCAAAACGGGATTTCCAAATGCAAACGTAATTGTAATGCAGTGTAATGAAAGTGCATAGTGGTCCGCTCCAAAATTGTAGCAAATAATAATTTATTATATAATTATCAGCAGAGGCTCGACAAACACAATTAATTAATTAAAAGGAGAATAGAACATTAATTTTGCAAACAATTGAGGCGCAGACAATTTTAAGCGGGCTTATAATAAACTTCTCAAATCACACGAGCAGCGATATTAATAACAAACAAGAATAACATCCACTGCAGATATGATGTCAAATTAAACAAGAATAAAAGAAAAGACAGTTACCACAATTAACACATGCAGGCAGCGACAGTGGCGATTGTGGGTGGGCATCCGAGGTCTTGGCAGTGGAGGGAAACTGGTTGTTTTCTCACGAAGGGAGTGTGTCAGGGCTGTGGGAGGAAAGGTAGAATCAGTAGGGGGGGGGGTTGATTCACGGGTAGGCGGGCTTAATGAGGAAATGAGGTGAGTGAACAGTGTTATTAAAATGTTGAACAGTATTTGAATTTAAATCACACATGCATTCATGGTAAAAGGGCTACGAGCGGAGGAAGGGGAAGGTGGCTCTACGGGAGGTTAACAGATAAGGGAGGAGGGGATGTTACGGCTTTGGAAGTTCGCGGGCTGGACGTAGGTTGACGGGAGAGGAGAAGCTGTTGCTGCTTTTGGAAGGTTGCGGGCTGGACAGAGGTTGACGGGAGAGGGAGAGGGGACTGCTGCAGGGGCGACGATCTGGACTGGGAGGAAGAGAGGGGCAGACGGGGTGGTACTTCGTGGAAGTAGGAGGCGGGTTTGGTGGTTATCGGGCGGCAGACTGTGCAGAGGAAGAAGGAGACGGGGAGGCGAGTCGGGGCGGCTAGCTGCGCGGAGGAAGGAGAAGGGGAGGAAGAGACGACCCAACTTCGCACCGGAGAGGCGGAAGAGGGAGGCGTCACACCTCTAAGACCAACGGCTCCAGGATTCTTTCCCAAAACTCACGATAACTCCTCCCCCAAACCGATGGGTATAAATAACCCTAAATAAGAACCACTGCCTAATGTGATTATGTGAACCGCTGCTTGCATAGTATAACTCAAATAAAACCACCCCGATCAGATGGCTAGGATTGTTCGGCCGATCGGGGGTAAATACATCTCAAAATAAAAAATTTAAAATACAAAAATGACTAGAAACGATCATCCGGACGGGACCACTAGATCTGGTCTCCTGTTCGAGCAGCGGATCACCGCCTCCTGCGGGAATATACACGTGTCTGTCGTGGCGCGCCGTCAACTCCCCCCGACTTAAAAGCACTCAACTTCGATGAGTGTAGGCGGCTGTACTCGCTGAACAGCCATGAGGTGAGTCTCTGAAGCTCCTTCGAGGAAATCCAAGTAGTATCGTGCAAGGGCTGGACCCTCCCAACGGACAAGATAACGTAGGGTATCTCGTCCGCCCGCGCCGTAGAAGTCGTGACCGATAATCTGAAACACGTCGTCTGTAGAAGCAGGTGGTACCAATGTATCTCCGTCTGACACTGATGTATCTCCGTCTGGCAATGATGTATCTCCGTCTGACAATGATGTATCTCCGTCTGATAATGATGTCGGTGGAATCGTCGATGGAATCGTCGGTGACGCAACTTGATCTGCATGCCGCAACGCCGCTGGTGGCAACAAAGAGTGACTGGTGGAGGTAATAGGAGGAGAAGGCTCGGGTGATGGGGCTATGAAAGATGAAGGCCCGGGTAGAGGTGTGGTGAGTGGGTCCACGTTCACATGCTTTTCGTAGTAAAGAGTCAAATCCTCTATGTTGAATACTCGATTGATGCCCATACCATGATGGATGTGTATCTCGTATGTGTTCGTACCAATTCGCCGCACAACTGTATAGGGTCCATTCTGCGTGTGCTTGATTTTTTTTGCTGGTCCTTGTGAGACCCTCTCAGATCGAATGCGAATTAATACCTGTTCTCCTGCCTCAAAGATTTGTTCCCACCGGTGCTGATCTGCTTGTTCCTTGTACTAATCATTACTAGCCACAATCTTGTTACAGGCGACTCGTGTAGGACGTGCACATGCTGAATGAAAGACTCTGCTGACTCACTAGGTCTGGACCCTAGGGGAATATCCACCAAATCAACTGGTTTCCTAGGCTCGTACAGCAGGAGGATGTGGCGTAAATGCTCGGCGCGACCCGGGCTGTATATCAAAATATCATCGAAATATACAACCAAGAATTTGCCCATGTAGAGCCGCAGAACCTGAGTCATCACCCTCATAAATATACTGGGTGCATTCGATAATCTGAACGACATCACCATCCACTCGTACAAGTCATCCTTCGTCTTGAAGGCTGTCTTCCACTCATCCCCATCTCTAGCTCTAATCTGGTGGTACCCACTGCGAAGGTCGATCTTCGAAAAGATCTGGGCACCAGTCATCGAATCCAGGAGGTCGTTGAGACGGGGAATCAAAAAACGATACTTCACCGTGATCTTATTTATGACACGACTATCAATGCACATGCGCCAGCTATCGTCCTTCTTCGGAGTTAGAATGGCTGACCCGACGCACGGGCTCAAACTCTCTTGTATAAACCCATTTCGCAAAAGCTCATCAACTTGCCGCTTTAGCTCGGCATGCTCATTTGGGTTTAAACGATAGTGTGGCAGATGGGACAAAGATGCCCCGATGATCAGATCAATTGCATGCTGGATGTTCCTAAATGGGGGAAGCTCATCGGGGAGCTTCTCGAGCATAATATCTATAAATCCATCCATCAACTGCTGAACATTTGGATCAGTAATCTCGGCCTCGCTAGGGGTCTCGACCTCCAAGGTGGTTGCTACCATATACATGATCCCAGTCTCTAGGCTCTCTCTCAGGAAATCACCCATTCTCAAGATATACAGGGGTCTCGTCGATCCCGTGCTAACTGACGAGTCAACCTTAACCTTAGGAGGATCCCTGGGCTGAGTTGGGGTAAGAGTAATCTTTCGACCATTGTCAAAGAATACACACGTGTTGGAACAGCCATAACACGTGACGTCACGATCGTATAGCCAGGGCCTTCCTAGAAGAATGTGAGCAACATCCATAAGGATAACGTCGCACCAAATCTGGTCCTCAGTAGATGCTAATCGGATCGACACCAGACACCATTGTGTAACTTGAATGATGGACTTGACCACCCATAGGACACGATACGGATGAGGATGAGGCTCAACATTAAGCTGCATCCTCTCCAACCCTTTCCTAGCAATAATATTTACGCAGCTGCCACTATCGATGACGAGCTTGCAGGGTCCTCCTGCGCTCGGGAAATAAGTGAAAGATAGTGGTGCGGCGCCAATCCTCCTTAGCACGTGGGGTGTGGAGGATGCGACGGAGGATTCCTACTTCTAACAATCTCTCAACATCGCTCTCCCATCCATCCTCAACAACAGCAGTAACTTTCTCAGTGGCGACGTCCTCAGCCTCAGCCCTGGGCTCACCAGAATCTTCAATCAACAAGTTCCTGGTAGGGCATTGTGCTGCAAAATGTCCTAATGCCGGAACAACGATAACATTGGACGCCCCCAGGTTTGGGGCCTCCAGGAACAATAGCTTTCCCCGTCACGTCTGTGGGAGCGCGAGAGGTGGCAGAAGTCATGGCAGGGGTTGGCTTCCTAAATGTGGAAGCATCGGGTCTAGTGGAAGCCTGTCTCGGGCTGGCTGAGCGCAAATACTACTCGTATTCGTGGGCAAGTTGAAAGACCTGCTCAACCGACTCCATCTTATGGGGAATTAGTTCCCTTCAGATGTCCGATCTAAGGCTCGCACGAAAGCACGAGGCAGTGGCAATGAACTCTTCCATAATGTCGCTACGAACTACGAGTTCGTCAAATCGAGGCATGTAATCAACAACAAAAAGAGTACCTTGACGCAGCGCGTACAACTGATATAAAAGCTGATCTCGATAGGAAGCAGGAAGATACATATCTTATAGGCGCTGCTTCATCTCATCCCATCGGGTAATAGGGTAGTAGCCATCACGCTCCAAAGATCTCTCCAGACTAGACCAATATATCTTTGCTTGGCCAATAAGTTTAATCTTTGCGAACCGTACTCGCCTCTCGTCGTTCATCTCGAACCAGTCAAATTAGTGGTCCATGTCCATGAGCCAATCACTGAACGTCTTCAGGTCTAGGTGACCATCGAAGGTGGGAGAATCAATACGGATCCGTCGGGTGATGTCATCCTTCTCTGGAGTCATTCCACGACGGGGCTCTCGGAAGTCACTGTAATCGTCATCATCGTCATAATCATATCGGGGTCTATCTCTACGATGAGGTGGTGGAGGACGGGGTTCATCCAAAGGACGATCTCGTCGAATCTCGTAACCACGACGATAATTCGCTCTTGCTGGGGGTGGGAGATCTCGACGAGGGCCGTCTCTACCACGTCTCCCGGGAGGAGGCGTGGCATCTCGAAGATCCTTGAGAGGCTCCTCATTAGGTGGAGGGTTCGTTCGATCTCTAGGGGTCTCTAACTGGTCTGCTTTCGTGCCAACCCTCGCAATATCACCTCTAAGTGTGTCAAATTGGACACCCATTCAATCAAATCGATCAAGGGCAAGACTTTGGAATTCCGCGGGCGCCTTATACGTCTGAGAGCTAGCGGTCCTATCCTCGGGGTGATTGTGACTCGACATGGACTGACGATATTTCCTATCACTACGTAATATGCACTGTGTAACACCCAAATTTTCTAGTACTTGAGCCTCATGGAGCTACCGCACGGCGGTAGCCTTCTTTCGTTGAGAGCGTCGAGAGCGTCGAGTGTTAGCGCGCGAGGTTAGTTAGCTACCGCTCGGCGGTAGCCCCTTGACGTTGAGACGAAAAACGTTGAGTCGGAGGCGTTGAGAGGTTACTGTGCGGCGGTATCGCTAACGCTGGCGGTAGCGGGGCGTTCTGCAGAGGCAGGCGACTCTGTGAGTTGCCGCAGCGCGGTAGGTAGCTACTGCCTGGCGGTAGCAGGCGAAAGCAGTTTCGTAAATGGTGAGTTTAGGCCGTCCGATCTTCTTAAAAATCGATCCTATGGCCCAAAATCGTCCGTCCCTGACCCTTAAGTAGTGCTGAGGGGTTCATCTCCCTCATTCCTCTCATCATTGGGTGAGAGTTGGGGTTTTGGGAATGTTTGGAGGAGGAAGAAGAGAGCATGTTCCGTTATTGACGAAGCTTCAGAGCTCCGTTCGTCGATCCGAGGCCGGATCCGTGGAGAGGACTTGAAGGCGTACACTTTCATCCGTGCAAACCAAGAATTTGATGCCTAGGAAGAGGAGTCGTAAGGCTAGGAAAAGGACCTGAAGCAGTAGCACTGCTCCTCGAAGGCTCCTCTCGCATGGGGATACACCCATGCCCATAGGACTTGAAGCAATAACACTGCTCGTCGAAGGCTCCTCTCGAGACCAAGTCCAGCCTTCACAATCAGCCTTACCAATTCCTCCCTAAATCACCTTTCGTTCTCACACTAAGAAGAGGACAAGCATCACAAACGACGTCTTTGCCGCATTTCGATTTCTAGCAAAATCCCTAGTGCTCGTCATGCAACATCACCGAGTCGGACTAACGGTCGCGACTACGGCTTCACCCTCAATGCCTAATCCACTAACGGAGCGGATTTCTAATGCAACATCATGTCGGGGACGAACTCAATCGACCCGTTGGCTTCTCTTGAACCATGACGACCCGTACCCCTCTCACTTGAGAGATCCGGTTCCTAAATGCTTGAAAGGAAGCAAAAATGAAACGGATGTCATGCACGCATCCTAAAAACCGAGAGGAGAAATGTCGTTACTTTACGACTACTCTTCCTAGCCATAAAAATCTTGGTTTGCATGGATGAAAGTGTGTGCCTTGTACTTTCCACGGATCCGGCCTCGGATCGACGAACGGAGCTCCGAAGCTTCGTCAATGGCGGAAGATGCTCTCTTCTTCCTCCTCCAAACACTCCCAATACCCTAACTCTCACCCAAGGATGAGAAGAATGAGGGAGATGAACCCCTCAACCCTATTTAAGGGTCAGAGACGGACGATTCTGGGCCATAAGATCTATTTCTAAGAAGATCGGACGACCTAAACTCACCATTTACGAAACTGCTTTCGCCTGCTACCGCCGGGCGGTAGCTACCTACCGCGCCGCAGTAGCTCACAGAGCCGTCTGCCTCTGCAGAATGCCCCGCTACCGCCGCGCGGTAACCTGTCAACGCCTACGACTCAACGCTTTTCGTCTCAACGCCAAGGGGGTACCGCCGAGCGGTAGCTAACTAACGTCACGCGCTACCACTCGACGCTCTCGACGAAAGAAGGCTACTGCCGGACGATAGCTTTTTAACGCCGCGCGGTAGCTCCCTAAGCCTCAAGTACTAAAAAACTGGGGTGTTACAACTCCTCCCCCCTTAAAAAAATTTCGTCCTCGAAATTTAGCATGCACTCAAACACTAAGCGTACTTGTTGCAAAAAGTTCCGGGAAGTCTTCCCGCATTGCTTGCTCACGCTCCCAGAAGAATTCGTCTCGCCCACAGTTATCCCATCGCACTTTCACGAGCTTAATCTCTTTATTCCGCAACTGCCGAACTTCTGAATCCTCTATGCCAACTGGACGGACTCTCGTCCTCAAGTCCTCTTCTATCGGCACCCCCGACTCGGCCACCACACTTGCCTCTACCAAAGCATTTCTTAAAACCGAGACATGGAAAATATCGTGCAATCCACTCCGCTCTGTGGACAACGCCAATTTGTAGGCTGCTTCTCTGATACGTTTCATAACTTCGAACGACCCTAGGAACCTCGGGCTCAACTTCTTGAGTCCGCGAATCCGCGAAACGCCTTTGAATGATTTAATCTTTAGATAGACCCAGTCGCCCACTGCGAACTCCACATTTTAATGGCGCGCATTGAAATACTTCGTCTGCCGATCCTAAGCAACCTTCATGCGCTCCTGAATTGTTCGCACCAACTCACTAACATCGACCACCACTTCCTTTCTCAAAAGTTTGGTGTCTCCCGCCTCTATCCAAGACATCGGTGTTCGACACCGCCTTCCATACAAAGCCTCGTATGACGCCATCTTGATACTTGCCTGGAAACTATTGTTGTAGGCATTCTCTACTATAAAAAGGTGGTCTTCTCACTTCTTCCCAAAATCAAGGGTACGCATTCTCAGCATATCCTCCAATGCACGATTCGTTCTCTCTGTTTGACCATCGGTCTGAGGATGAAATGCCGTACTAAACTTGAGCTTGGTGCCCAGACTCTTATGCTGTAGTCTCCAGTCCTTGGACGTAAACCGTCCGTCACGATCACTAACAATACTCTTTGGAATCTCGTGCAACCACACAATATTACTAACATACAACTCCACCAGCTTCTCTACACTGTCTTCCTTCCGATTCAGAATGATGTGAGCCACTTTGATCAAGCGATCCACAATCACCCAAATCGCATTGTTACCCTGCTGCGACCAAGGTAAACCATGCACAAATTCCATGGAGATGTCGTGAAATTTCCACTCAGGGATAGGAAGGGCTTCAGGAACCCGCCCGACTTGTGACATTCAGCCTTCACTAAGGCACACGTCTGACACCAGCTCACATACAAAGCTACATCTCACTTCATCCCAGTCCCCAGACCATCAAAAGGATTTCCTCATATCCAAGTACATCTTTTTACTACCCGGGTGAATGGAGTACTTCGTAAATTGAGGCTCAAACATCAACTCCTCACGGAGTTTGCCGAACTGCGGTACACATACCCTTCCATTCCTCTTTAAGATCCCATCAACCATCTCCAAGGTACTACTCTCGCCTTTGTGAGCTTCCGCCACAAATGGCTGGAACTCTTCATCCACACTGGTCGCTTCCCGGATACGATCGGATAAGTCGCTCTGCAACTCTATGCAGTTCAAGCGATCCATACTAGTCTCGCCCCTCGCTACACAAACAATGCCAAGTGACTCAAAGTCCAGCACCAACCGCTCATCATGAGCTTCAATCCAATTCCCTTATCCCGAATATTTCCTACTCAAGTCATCAACCACCACATTGGCCTTGTCTGGCGTATACTGATTCGCCACGTCGTAGTTCCCAAGGAACTCGACCCACCTGCGCTGCCCTATGTTCAAATCTTTTTGATCCAGAAGATACTTCAGGCTTTTGTGATCCGTGAAGATCTCCACCTTCGCACCGTAAACTTAGTGCTGCCACAACTTTAACGCAAAAATTACCACGACCAGCTCAAAATCATGGACGAGTTAATTCCTCTCATTAGGTTTCAACTGTCTAGACCCAAATGCTATCATATTGCCATGTTGTACTAACACGCAACCCAAACCGCAACCCGACGCGTCGCTGAAAATTTGAAATCCTTCAGTCCCGTTAGGAAGACTTAGGATTGGAGCCGACATCAACCTTTCCTTCAAGTTGTCAAACGCTCGATTGCACTCCTGAGTCCACACGAACTTCTGGTCCTTACGAGTTAGACAAATGAGTGACGGAGCTATCCACGAGAAGTTTTCCACAAACCTTCTATAGTACCCGGCTAATCCAAGGAAACTCCTGACTTCTGCCACGGTTCTCATAACTGACCAATCCCTGATGGCCTCAACTTTCGCCGGATCCACCTCCACCCAATCACCAGTAATCACATGCCCAAAAAATGTCACCTTCTCTAACCAGAACTTGCACTTTGAGAACTTAGCTTAAAGTTGGTTCTCTCTCAAAATCTGTAAGACTACTCTCAAATGAGTCTCATGCTCCATCTCCGATTTGGAGTATATCAAAATATCATCGATGAAGACCACCACAAACGAGTTCAAGTACTCCTGAAACATTCGGTTCATCAAATCCATGAATACCGATGGTGTGTTCGTCAACCCGAACGACATCATCGAGAACTCGAAGCGGCCATACCTCATACCAAACGTTGTCTTGGGCATGTCCTCTATGATGAACGAGGACGGAAACGAGATACGAGATACGAAACGGATACGAGAAACGTGTTTTTAAAAAAAATAAGGACACGAGAAACGTTTTTAATTATTTTTAATTAATTTAATATAAGTACTAATTAATATAAGAATTACATGTTGATACTCAATAAATGACCCTTCACACGAGTGTATGAGCTTTTGTAAGACTTATCACAAAAATTACATGGCCAACTTATACTTACACCTCCTTCAGTTAACTTATTCCCTCTTGTCACATATTTCCAAAAAGGCTTTTCATCATTTTCACTAATGCTGCTACTTGAATCCATATTATACAATAATGAAACCTAATTTAAACAATAGTGAAATCATAACAACAATTAGGATTTAACAACATACATACAAAAAAAAAAGCTACTTGAATCCATGTCTAGAGTAACGTTACTTAGCTTATACTACATAAGAAAAGCTAACAACAAAAAATATTACTTAAGAAAAATCTTATACTGGTACAAATAGTTTATACTAATGAAATGCTCTACATACAGTTAACAGAGATCATACTAACAGAGATAATGAAATGCTCTACATATATTCCAGTACAAATATTGAAACTAATTAAATGCTCTACATATATTCCGGTACAAAAATTGAAACTAATGAAATGCTCTACATATGTTCTACATACACAATTAACAAAAAAAGCATAAGCTGCATAACAAAAAAAGCTTAATAAGAAAAAAAGCTTAACAAAAAAAGGTGTAGAAGAAGAAGAGGGTGCAGAAGGTGCAGAAGAAGAAGAAGAAGAGGGTGCAGAAGGTGCAGAAGAAGAAGAAGAAGAAGAAGAAAAGAGGGTGCAAAAGGTGCATAAGAAGAAGGAGAAGAAGAAGAAGAGGGTGCAGAAGGTGCAAAAGAAGAAGAAGAGGGTGCAGAAGGTGCAAAAGAAGAAGAAGAAGAAGAAGCGGGTGCAGAAGAAGAAGAAGCGGGTGCAGAAGGTGCAGAAGAAGAAGAAGAGGGTGCAGAAGAAGAATAAGAGGGTGCAGAAGGTACAGAAGAAGAACAAGAAGAGTGTGCAGAAGGTGCAGAAGAAGAAGAAGAGGGTGCAGAAGGTGCAGAAGAAGAATAAGAAGAGGGTGCAGAAGGTGCAGAAGAAGAAGAGGGTGCAAAATAAGAAGAAGAAGCTTACCACGGTCGGGATCAGAAGAGGGGAGCAGCGCCGTGATCGGGAGAGGGGAGCAGCGCCGGGATCGGGAGAGGGATCAGGAGAGGGGAGTAGCGCCGGGATCGGGAGAGGGATCGAGAGAGGTGTGCAGCGCCAGAATTGAAAACCTAGCGGGATTCGTGTATATCGTGAGATTCCGCCTAGCGTGAGATTAGCGAGATTGAAAACCTAGCGTTATTCGCATATCCCCCCAGCGGGATACGCGAATCCGAAATAATTTTTATTTTTTATTTTTAAGTGCGTTTCCAACAGTTTCAGAAACGCGTTTCCGCGTGTTTCCTGTATCCGATACGGGTTCGAGTCGATACGTTGCCCATTTTTAAGTATCCGTGCTTCATAGCATGTCCTCATTTCGAATCCGCAACTGATAATACCCTGATTTCAAGTCCAACTTGGAGTACATCACCCACCTTACCAACTGGTCGAACAAGTCATCTATTCGTGGAATTAGATACTTATTCTTGGCGGTCAGTTTATTCAGCTCACGGTAGTCTATGCATAATCGCATACTGCCATTTTTCTTTTTTACAAACAACACCGGAGCGCTCCACGGCGAAGAGCTGAGCCTAATATACCTCTGCTCCAACAACTCCTACAGCTGTACCTTGAGCTCGGCTAACTCCTTTGATGTCATCCTAAAAGCAGGACGTGACACCGGCCTAGCTTCCGACACCAACTCAATCGAGAAATCGATCTCCCGTCGAGGAGGTGCTCCTGGAAGCTCCTCAGGAAACACATCCTCGAATTCTTCCACCACCGACACTTCTCTAATTGATAACTTAGAAATGTGAACTTCCAACAAAGCTACGAATGCTACTCCTCCCCGGTTAACTGCCCGCACCAATTGCATGACCGAAATCAAGGAGCAGACCACCCCACTAAGGCCCTCAAACTTGACCTCTTCCTTTCCTTTGCTTCTCAGGGTCACCACCTTTGATAGGCAGTCAATACTGGCCCGCTGCTCCGCAAGCCAGTCAATTCCCAATATCGCATCAAACTCGGCTAACGGTGGGACAGGTGCTATAAATACGAAGTCAACTCCTTCTAGAATCCAACCAATGCGCCTTTTCGTCCCAGTAGTCATGAAGGACCCATTGGACATGCACACCCTAAGCTCTGCGCCCGCCAAAAAAGGCTTGACCCCAATTCTCCGGATAAAACTTTCCGCAAGAAAGGAGTGCAACGCTCCCGTATCGAACAACACCCTAGCGGGATAATAAGAAACTAGCACGAAGCCTAGTATACATGCAACACACATAAAATGTCACAAAAATCTTAAGCAAAAAGGCGAACTTAAATTTTCCAATACCTGTCACCACATCGGGCTGTCAAATTGCTTCCTGCTGCCCAAGATTGTAGGTCCTTGGCTGCACGGATTGGAAACAGGAAGCACTCGACTCTTCCATTTTCCCTTTCTCCGCGGTACTGGGACCGGAACGCACTGACTGCTCCTGCCTTGGCTCTGGTTCAGCACCACCCTGAGTACAATATCGAGTTATGTGGCCTGGCTTGCCACACGCGTAGCATGTTGGTGGTCCCTTGAAACGTGATCCTCCCAACGTCGTACTGCTCTTCTCTCCTGACCTGAAGGGATAGGGTTTCTTCCTCCGCTTATTCCCTTCTGACTTCCCCTGCGATTGAGAAGACTTTCCTTCTTCCTACTTCACGGTATGACCCTTGCGCCGTTGGGTTCGCTACATATCACTTTCCAACGTCCTAGCAGCCTCAACCAACTCATTGAAGCCCACATTGTTGAGAGCTATTAGGGGTTGTCTCAGATTCTCTATCAAACCATGATAGTAGAGGTTGTCTCTCTCTTCATCATCAGCCATGATCGTTCCCGCATAAAGACCTAAACGAGTAAATTCCTGCACGTACTCATCCATGGTTTTGTCTCGCTGTAACAAGTGCAGAAACTGCCTCTGAAGAGCTAGCTTTGTTGATGATGGAATATACTTCCTTAAGAAGGCATTCACGAATTCATCCATGGACGGGGTGTGTCCTGGAAACTGGCGTCCGCTAAGACTCACCCACCACATTTTTGCGTCACCTTCTAGCATGAAGGTCGTGAATTGGGACTGCTTATCCTCTGGGGTTTCTACCGCTCTCAGGAGTTCCTGAATCCTTGCGAACCAGTACTCGGCGTCAGTCGGTATGCCGACACCCTTGAATATTGGAGGATGGAAACTTAGGAAATACTTCATCCGCCGGTCTACTTGCCCGATGACAACTCTCTCAGCCATCGGCTCTGCCGGCCTGGCTCCTCCACCTGGTGTGACCGGTGTCGCTACCAGTGTAACATGAGTCGTTACCTGAGCAACAACGGTTACAACTTGCGCTGCTGCCGCAGCTTGGGCCGCTACCATTGCCTCTGCTAACATGCGACAAAAATCGGCCGAGGATACACCCATGCCCATAGGACCGGAAGCAGTAGCACTGCTCGCCGAAGGCTCCTCTCGCGGCCTTGACAATTCCGCCTGAAATCCTAGGTGGATAACTTCTTTACGCTATCTGATTACGTTAAATCGACAATTAACTTTACCTTAGATACTAACCTGGCTCTGATACCAAATTGTAACACCTCCCCTATAATCACCATATAATATGGTTCCGGCCGGGGCCCCACAACATATATATGCCACAACTTTAGCATTAAAAAGTGATATAAAGAACTACGCATCTCAAAATACAAACAACAAGACAGCAGAACCACACAACTAACATAGAAGTTATCCACATCCATTGGATTCCAACATGGCCTTAAGGCCTTACAACAAACAAATGTCGACAAAACTGTAGCAATAACAAACCGCGTAACGTGCCTTAGCACTCATAGAGTACCTCGGCATGCAAGTCGGAATTACAATGCATTAAGCATAACATTCAACAAATCACAAGTACTACGAAGGAGTACACTTCATGAGGCTTAAGCTTTTTTGGCCGGCGAGCTTGCTCCAGCATGTGAACCTTGCCCTGTAAAAAAATGTAGTAACGTGGGTTAGCAAAGGCTGACCTCAACTTTGTAATCAACACATCTCCCCCGGGCCGTCCCTAGCGGACCCCGGGGCACTCCATCACCCTGCAAATCAGTAATTCGTATGCAAATGTACATAAAGAGTAAAACAACAGGTTTCGATGTCTCATACAACAAACACGTTTTTAGGTTGAACATTTAATAAAATGAGCCTATACTGCAGCATGTATACAAACCTGAGTTTCACCCAAGATACCCTATAGCGCAAATGAATCTAGCAAATCATCACGCATAGCGCACCACAATCATCCATACGGGTAATTCCAATTTCCCCTAACGACATTCAAGGCGCAACACAGAACTCTTGTCTAGGCCCCACCCGCTCATGAGTCTCAAACCCAGGCTTGCCTGCAAGCTCTGACTTGCACGTCAGTTCCGTCACCAAACAAATCGATACTAAGAACCCTTGCTTGACCCTGCCCGCTCATGGGCTTCATCGCCCGGGCTTGTCCAAATCTTGACGTTCTCGTCAGTTTCACAGAAAGGGACTTGTCTCGCCGGGACACTATCCACACATGACTTGCAACGTCACGAGCTATCCAGCCGACCACAGAGACCAAGTCCAGCCTTCACAACCAGTCTTATCAATTCCGCCCTAAATCACCTTTCATTCTCACACTAAGATGAGGGCAAACATCACTAACAACGTCTTCGCCGCATTCGGATTTCTAGCAAAATCCCGAGTGCTCGTCATGCAACATCACCGAGTCGGACTAACGGCCTCGAATACGGTTTCACCCTCATTGCCTAATCCACTAACGAAGCGGATTTCTAATGCGACATCATGCCGGGGACGGACTCGATCAACCCAGTGGCTACTCTTGAAGCATGTCGACGCGTACTTCTCTCACTTGAGAGATCCGATGCCTAAATGCTTGAAAGGATGGGAAAATGAAACGGATGTCATGCACACATCTTAAAAACCGAGAGAAGAAATGTCATTACCTTACTACTCCTCTTCCTAGCCATGAAAATCTTGGTTTGCATGGATGAAAGTGCGCGCCTTCAAGTTCTCTCCACGGATCCTGTCTTGGATCGACGAACGGAGCTCCGAAGCTTCGTCAATGGCGGAAGATGATCTTTTCTTCCTCCTCCAAACACTCCCAAAACTCTCTCACCCAAGTATGAGAAGAATGAGGGAGAGGAACCCCTCAGCCCTACTTAAGGGTCAGGGACGGACGATTCTGGGCCATATTATCGATTTCTAGGAAGATCGGACAGCCTAAACTCACCATTTACGAAACTGCTTTTGCCTGCTACTACCGGGCGATAGCTACCTACCGCGCCGTGGTAGCTCACAGAGTCGTCTGCCTCTGCAGAACGCCCTGCTACCGCCATCGCTAGCCATACTGCAGTGCGGTAACCTCTCAACGCCTACGACTCAACGCTTTTCGTCTCAACGCCAAGGGGCTACCGCCGAGCGGTAGCTAACTAACGCCGCGCGCTACCACTCGACGCTCTCGACACTCTCGACGAAAAAAGGCTACCGCCGTGCAATAGCTTCCTACCACCGCGCGGTAGCTCCCTGAGCCTCAAACACTAGAAAACTGGGGTGTTACACACTGACCCTAACCTAGTCCTCTGATACCAATTTGATGCAGTGACAGGTCGACTCGAAACGGGATTCCCAAACGCAAAGCTAATTGCAATGCAGTGTAATGAAAGTGCACAGTGGTCCGCTCCAAAATTGCAGCAAGTAATAATTTATTATATAATTATCAGCAGAGGCTCGACAAGCACAATTAATTAATTAAAAGGAGAACAAAACATTAATTTTGCAAACAATTGAGGCGCTGACAATTTTAAGCGGGTGCAGAATAAACTCTGCAAATCACACGAGCGACGATATTAATAACAAACAAGAAGAACATCCACTGCAGATATAATGCCAAATTAAACAACAATAAAAGAAAAGACAGTTACCATAATTCACACATGCAGACGACGACGGTGGCGGTTGCGGGTGGGCATCCGAGGTCTTGGCAGTGGAGGGAAACTGGTTGTAGGCTCACAAAGGGAGTGTGCCAGAGCCGTGGGAGGGAAGGTAGAATCAATGAGGGGGGGGGGGGGGGGCGTTGTTTGATTCACGGGTGGGTGGGCTTAATGAGGAAATGAGGTGTGTGAATAGTGTTATTAAAATGTTGAACAGTATTTGACTTTAAATTATGCATAGGCGTTCATGGTGGCTAGGCTACGGGCGGAGAAAGGGGAAGGTGGCTCTACGGGAGGTTAGCAGATAAGGGAGGAGGGGATGTTGCGGCTTCGGAAGGTCGCGGGCTGGACAGAGGTTGACGGGAGAGGAGATGTTGCTGCTTTTGGAAGGTTGCGGGCTGGACAGAGGTTGACGGGAGAGGGAGAGGGGACTGCTGCAGGGGCGGCGATCTGGACTGGGAGGAAGAGAGGGGCGGGCGTGGTGGTACTTCGTGGTAGTAGGAGGCGGGTTTGGTGGTTATCGGGCATCGGACTGTGCGAAAGAAGAAGGTGACGTGGCGGCTAGTCGGGGCTTCAGGCTGTGCGGGGGAAGGAGGGGGGGGGGGGAAGAGACGACCCGACGTCGCACCGGAGAGGTGGAAGAGGGAGGCGTCGCAACTGTAAGACCAACTGTTCCAGGATTCTTTCCCAAAACTAACGATAACTGCTTCCCCAAACCGTCAGGTATAAATAACCCTAAATAAGAACCGCCGCCTAATGTGATTATGTGAACCGCTGCCTGCATAGTACAACTCAAATAACACCACCTCGATCGGATGACTAAGATTGTTTGGGCCGATCAGGGATTAAATACATCTCAGAGTAAAATACATAAAATACAAAAATGACTAGAAACAATCATCCGGACGCGACCACAGGGTCCGATCGCCTGTCCGGGCAGCAGATCACCGCCTCCTGCGGGATTATACACGCGTCTGTCGTGGCGCGCCGTCAGTTGCTAGACGGAAGGCTATAAGGCTATTCCTTTCATATGCAACATGTAAAAGATTTAGTGTCTACCAAATGGATGTTAAGACAGTTTTTTAAATGGTGAATTGAAAGAAAAACCTTATATGGGTTGAAGCAGGCCCCTAGGGCATGATATGAAACCCTGTCTAGTTTTTTCATTGAGAATAAATTCTCAAGGGGAAGGTAGATAAGACATTAATCCTAAGAGAAGTCAAGAATAAGATAATCCTATTCTAAATTTATGTAAATGACATAATTTTTGGGTTTCCTGATAATGACATTTGCACGAAGTTTGTCAAACTTATGTAAGGGCAGTTTGAGATGAACAACATGAGTGAACTCAAGTATTTCTTGGGTGTCCAAGTTAGACAGAGGATAAATTACTAATCTCTCAGTCTAACTTTACCAATAAGTTAATCAAAAGTTTGGAATGTAGAGTACCTCCATAATGAAAACTCCTATGAGGTCAAGTGTGTCAATAGACAAAGATGAGACTGAGAAACCTGTTGATGAAACCTTGTATAGAGCCATAATTGGCTCCCTCCTTTACTTGACTGCTAGTAAGCCAGACATTATGTATGCTATCTGTGTTTGTACTAGATACCAGACATGCCCTAAAGAGTCTCATTATTTTGCTGCTAAAAGAATTCTGAGATTTCTCAAGGGCGCACCTGATCTTGATCTATGATACTCTAGGAATAGTTATTTTGAACTAATTGGGTATTCAAATGCAGATTTTGTAGGTTTTAGAGAAGACAAGAAAAGCACCTCTGGCACATGTCAGTTTCTATGAAGATGATTAGTATCTTGGAGTAGTAAGAAGCAGACCAGTGTAGCCATCTCCACTGCAGAATCATAATACATTTCAGTTGGGAGTTGCTGTGCACAACTATATGGATTCAGCATCAACTCCAGGAGTATATTCTTCAGCTAAGTAAAACTCCAATGTATTGTTATTCATCTAGTGCTATCTCAATTGCTAAGAATCCTGTCTCTTATAACAGGACCAAACATATTGAGATTAAATATAATTTCATTAGAGATCATGTTAAGAAAGAAGACATAAGTCTTGAGTTTGCCCCCACAGGCAAACAAGTGTCTCATATCTTCATTAAGCCACTATATGAATTCAAGTTCAACATCTTCAAATTTGAGTTGGATATGTTGAACTTTGAGTAGCTTCATTATCTTTACATGCATATGCGCATTTGGAGGGATTAACCTTTTGCAGGTAATCAAGACATATATGGACTAACTGTCCAGGCGTCGAGAGCGTTGAGACAACTTCAGGCGTTGAAAGCGTTGAATGCGTCGAAAGCGTCAAATGCACTCAACTCATTTATTCTGGCGGTTCAGATCTCGATTAACTTTAGGGATTAATCCCAGCCGTTGATCAAATCTTATAAATAACGACAGATATGCGCCTCTCCACATTCTCGAATATGGCTAACTATAAATAGAAATGTGTGCCTAGAATAATACACATAGTTCCTTACCCTATTCGACTCTCTGCGTCCTCTTCAACTCTCCAGAATCTCAAAAATTCAATGACACGGAGTTGATTTCCTATTCGAGGGATCAGAACTTTTTAGGAATGAGTTCAAGGATGCTCCACAAGAAATACAACTAGTTCTTTATCTACTGACTGCCACCGACTTTGAATTCGTCCTGTCTGAACCAAACTCAATCTGGAAACGTGAAGTATTAGAACTATACTCAAATGCCAAAGTTGACTCTTTTTCCACTAAGATTAAGACTTATATCAGTGAGAACAAGATTAAGATTTCCTCAAGGAGGTTGAACATAACTCTGAACCTGACTATAACTCTGAACCTGACTAAGTTTGGGCCGACATATGAGGAAAATGAACTTTTTCTTGAAGATTTGAAGTCAGCTCTTAAATGGTGTGGCATGTCAAAGCACCCCTCTGGTTCCATACTGAGGAAAGAGATGAATCTGAAGGGGAAGTTTTTGGCTGATGTGATAGGCAAGGCCTTAATTTACAAGACAGGGTCTCATGATAAGATTTCAAGGGAGATGTTTGAGATAATGACAGAAGTGATTTTGTCTAAGAGGACTGACTGAGGAAGGATTATTTTTAACAGAATAGTGGAGTGCATTTCAGAACCCAACCTGGGTAGAATTCTCTCCTTATTCCTACTGAACTCTACTCTAGGGATCCTCAATATGAGGCTAGGAACTAAAATTTATCACATGAGAAAGATGGACTCCAAGATATTTGAAAATCGGAAACGCGTTTTAATTCGTAAAAGCTGTGTGCAGCGGCATTTCGTATGGGGTGTAGGGTTGAGATCTATTCAACTTTAATTGTGTGGTCAGGATTATTACATGTCATTTTGTGCTGTTACAGTGTTATTTTAATAGTGGTGTTGCCTTTACTCAAGTTTGATGTGAAAACAAAAAAAACATTCGTTTTCTATACATGCGACTAAAAGCATATAATGGCAAATATATAGATATATATAAGCATTCTATTTCTATAGGATAAATATTTCTAATTTTCTGTAGTCTGATTTGTGAAAAAAAATTATTCGATTTCTATAAGGGTGTGTTCGTTTGGTGGGTTTTCAACTGAGGGAATTGGTTTTGACCAAAACCAAATATTTGTGGGTTTTTGGAAATGGGTCAAAATCCTTCGTTTATTGTTCGTTTGGAGAGGATTTGACGTAGAAAGAATTCATACAGCCCTGGAGATGTCGGGGAAGAAGATGAAGAACCTCATGACCCACAGTTGCCTGAATCTACTGCTGAGACTAGAAGAGATGTGAGTGCTCAAGTTTCTCTGTCATCAAAACCTGCAACAAAGTCTACCAGCTAGTGTTTCTCAGTCAGAAGACACACCAGCAGAAGCTGCTGATAAACTAGTTGATGTTGTAACCGGGATCTGTGAGGAGATTGAGGAAGAGAATCTCAGAGTGGATGCTCCTACTGAGCGGGAGCAAGGTCAAGCTTCTGTGAGTCTACAAGAACAGATTGACTCATTCTTGGATAAACTACAAGAAAAAATAAATCATAATCCAGATGGATCTCAACTGCTGCCCTCCAGTGCTAATGTTGAGGAGGAGAAAGTTCCAGAGATAGTATAGGAAAATGTGCCCAATTCAGATTTTGAAGATCGACAAATCTATGTGGACTGTGCTGGGGTTAAGGGGGAGATTCCTAAAGAGCTCCATACTCAGGAGATTGAACATATTATTGAAATTTCTGAGGCTGAAGTGCCTAATACTCATGATCACTCATCTGAGTATGTAGTGGCTGACTCAGAAGCCAAGGAAGAAATAAGGGGGAAAGATGAGGATGCCTGCTTCCAAGGTGCATCTCAACAAGCTGATGCTATGTATTTCACCTTTCTGGCTCAACTGAAAGGACTTCTAGATGACCAGAGAAAGCAGCTTAAGCACTATGTAGATGACTCCATCGAGGAACTAAGACGAGATCTATCTATTGAGATCAAGTTTATTAGATTTGAGGTGAATCTACTGAAAGCCAACACTGTTGCATTCTTCAATAGAGCTGCTTCTGCTGTGACCTATACTGAAAACAAATTTGACGAGATCAGGCAAAAGCAAAATGACATTATAGAAAATCAAAACATCACCTCAAGCATTTTCATCACGGAAGAAGGATGGATGCTTACACATAATTCCTAGATGATCACATGCTGGAAGTCAAGAATCATGTTACCAAAGGAGTAAATTATTTGGCTACAGTCATCACAGAAGAAGTCATAAAATGGGAGAAATAAATGATCAAGGCAGATACAAACAATGCTATATGGACCACAAATGTTATCAGGGGATCATTGGGTCTAGAACAATATGCATATGATGATGTTCTTGCTCCTGAAGGACAAACTGATGGTGATGGGGCTGAAACTAGTGTTGCTGTTAGTCCCGCCTTCAGCCCCACCACTAACAAATATCAAAGAGCGAAGACAATTCTGCTGCTGAGGAAGAAGATGAGATCAGATAGAGCAAGAAGAGATATAGAGAAGAAATGGAGTCCAGACCTGACTTTGAGAAATACAGTCCTCAATTAAGGACTATCATTCTTTCAGCCTGGGACCAGATAAAAGAAAACAAGACTGAAAGAGGGAAGCTATACAGCTCCTTGGAATGAGCCAAACTAAAAAGAAATGAAGAGATTAGAAGGAAATTCAGAAGAGACAAGAGAGAAGGTACTGTTCCATCAGATGTTTCTGAGCCTAGCAAATATTTTACAAAGCCCTACAACTATTTTGAAAGGCAAAGGCAAAAGAAGTTTGAAGTCGATGAGTAGGCAACCAAGAGGCCTAGCAGGGGCATAGTCATTAAGGAACCAGAAACTTAAACTGTTTTATGTAATATGTTCCTTAGTGTTTTAGGAATATGAAACATTATCATTTGGCACACATTTTGTTTATAATTATCACATGTTGTGTTAATCTAATCTTAATTGTGTGTTATTATTTGCTCATAAATTCTGTGAAGTTTATCTTGTCTGTGAGTAAGTGTATATCATTGACTAAAGTTCAGACTTCTTTAAATAGAGGGAGATTGTTGGGTCCATTGATCACAATGTTCCAGATTTGAAGTAGACCCACAAGTCAATAGTATAAATATGGTTGTATTTGATATATGTTCAAGTTCAATATATGCAAGGTATCTACTGTTCCATGATTAGACAGATTGATTCAGTCAAAATTTTGGTTGGACTCAAGACAGGACATAATAGAGAGGTAGAAATTTGCCTATGTCCACAAGCGTTGTGTGAGTACATTTCACTCAATGTCAAAGGCCTAGAAGTGTTGACAGAATCAGAGCCTTAGTAGTGCTGGATTCAAATCTGTCCAAGTTCAGAAGTGTTGAGTGAAGACCTTTCACTCAATGCCCACTCAAAGGAAATCTGTCCAAGTTCAGAAGCGTTTATTGAAGAATGCTCACTCAACGCCTTATAAAAAAATATAGTTAAGTCCAGAAGCGTTGAGTTTAGAAGATTCACTCAACGTCTTCATTTAGAAATTTTGTACAAGTCCAAAAGCGTTGAGTGTAGAGGGTTCACTCAACACCTTCAGTAAGGATAACTGCCAAGTCCAAAAACGTTGAGTGAAGAACGTTCACTCAACGCCTTCAATCAGAAGAATTCTGCTAAGTACAAATGCGTTGAGTAATGAAGAGTCACTCGCCTTATCAGTTAACCTGTCGTTGAGTGATGAAGGACACTCAACGCCTCAGATGTTAGGCAATTATTCAGCTAAGTGTTTTAGCGTTGAGTCACAAGACTTCACTCAACGTCTGTGCAGATTGTTTGCGAAAGTTGTCAAGTCCACAAGCGGTGAGTCATGCTGACGTCGTACAAATTCAAATGGAGCGGGACTTGCGCACTAGAAGCCAAATGGCGTCGTATACTTTTTGCAGAGCAGTTAAAGTTAAAAGTAACTTTACAGCTGCCTATTCGGCATGCCCATACGGAAACAGGTAGTTGTTGAACTGCGACATATAAAATGTCCTTTCAGAGAAATTAACAGCAGGACTGAAGACTGATTATCTTTCTTGCAGGAAAAGTTTTTTATTTGGAATCGAAAAACTCTAAGGAGTTTTCAGCAAGAACTGAAACCCTAATCTTCTAATAGCGTTAGTTAGTAGAGCACTCAAAAAAGGTGTTCTTTTTCATGATTGCTATTTTTAACTCAGAACATATTCAAGCTTAAAAGAACAAAACTCTGCATCAGATATTCTCAGCACAAGCAGAACAAACTTGAAGATCCACACTTTTGTTGCTGTGAAGAGTTAGGGTTGGTTATACACAGTCCAAGAAGCTGACTCAGAGACATACTTCTCTGTAGTCAATCTCAACAAAACATTATTCAACTGTAGAATCATTGATTGATCTGAGCTGTAAATCTGTGCTATAAAGGCTGAGTGGTAGGATCCAAGAGTGGATCTGAGTGGGTAGGATCACAAGGTAGATCTGATGTAGGATTTTGAGGGATCTGCGGTAGGACATTGAGTTAATCTCTGAGGTAGGGCTGCTGAGCCTGAGATAGGACTATCTTTAGTCTGAGCTGCAGGAGTGAGTCTCACTCTGAGGTGTAAGATCCTGAGGGATCTGAGGTATAAGCTCAAGGAGCTGAGAAAATAGGAGAAGTTAGCCGAATTTAGCACACTGATAAATAGGTGGAGAGCGAAAGTGGATGTACCATAGATAAAAGAACCACTATTACTCTTGTGTGTTGTTGTGTATTCTTGAAAGCTAACAACTAACATTAACACACACTAAGCTCATAAATTCAAAATTTTTAAAAGAGTTAAAACTATCCTATTCACCCCCCTCTAGGAGTTTAGCTACCCTTAGAAAAGACTTTCACTTTGTGCGCTCTCCTTTTCTTAAACCGCGACCCTTGTGCGGTTTCGTTTTTCACGTCCCTCCCTCCCGTCTCATCCCCACATCTCTCCCTTTTATAGGGATTTGTCTTGGCCCCACTCCGATTCAGATCGCTCCGGTCTCGTTCCACTGCTTCTCGCGAACTGCCCTTATCTGCGGCTTCCTAGCGGTCTTCTTTGGTTCGCTGCTAACAAATCTGCCCCGCGGTCTTCTTCAGCTCTTCTCTCGGACTGATCTTGTCGTACTGATCTTGTCTCACGGTCCACCCGTTGCTTTCCCTCTCTTTAATGTTCACCGCGGGCTAATGATTTCTTGTCTACCCGCTGCGAACTACTGTGAACTTGCGTGGTCTTCTTCAACATATCTCTTGCCCCCTTTTATCGCGCGGACTGCTTGTCACCCGAACTGATCTTCCGCGGGCTAGTTCTCGTCTAACTATCGTCGATCACTCTCTACTATATTTTTGCTTGTCGCGCGGACTGGTCTGCTGCTCCTCTACCCGCTGTGCTTCTCCTCTAGCTAATACGGGCTTGCTGCTATTCTACCTGCTACGGGCTTGTTTCTCTACCCTGTTCTAGCTGATACGGTCTGCTGCTCCTCTATCCGCTGTGCTTCTCTTCTAGCTGATACGGGCTTGCCCCTGTTCTACCCGCTGCGGCCTTTCTTCTCTACCCGCTGCGGTCTTGCTTCTCTGCCCGCTGCGAACTTACTTCTCTACCCGCTGCGGACTTGCTGCTCTACCCGCTGCGGACTTGCTGCTCTACCCGCCACTCATTCTTCTAACCGCAACTTCGTTGCCAGGCCGCCCTCTTCTCTTGCTACAATGGACTCCACAATGACCTCCTCTCTTCCCGCTCGTGCAGCTGCCCCCTCTCCGGAAGTTCGTGATGAGCTTCGGATCACCACCATCTCTCTTAGTTGGAAGCACAATCTTGTGGAATGGGTGCATTCTGTTCGGCGAGTTCTATAGACTAAGGGTCTTCTTTAAAGCGGTCAAGAACTACAACAACACTAAAGCCTTTATCCCACTATAGTGGGGTTGGCTATATGGATCCTTTGTCTCCATTGCCCCTATCTTTTGTCATAATCTCATTAATGCCTAAGTACATCATGTCTTTCATTATAGTTTCATTCCAAGTCTTTATTGGTGTACCCCTCCCTCATCTAATATGCCTAGTGACTAGACTCTCACAACGCCTAATAGGTACCTCTAATGATCTTTGTACGTGTCCAAATCATCTTAGACTAGCTTCTCGCATCTTCTCTGAAATTGGTGTTACTCATGTCTTATCCCTGATACTTTCATTCCTAATTTTATCCAATCTCATGTGTCCACACATCCACTTAAGACTTCTCATCTCCACAAATCTCATTTTTTGCTCAAGTACACAATTCACTGCCCAACACTCAGAACCATAGAGCATCGCGGGTCTAATTGCAGTATGGTAAAACTTGCCCTTAAGGTTTAGTGGTACTTTACGATCACATAAGATCCCTGACGCGCCTCTCCACTTCAACCAACCCGTTGGATTCTATGTGTCACATCTTTATCAATGAAGTATAAAACCAATCGCTAAAATTCAGCCTCAGGTAACTCTATTTGCGGAACACTAAAAGGGTCTTGACATGTTTTGTGATCCCGACGATGATGATCTCTATAGGGTTCCTGAGGGTTATTTAGACGGTAGTTCCTAAAATAATTAGATTGTGCTCGTAGATGGGCGTGGGCCCTACGAACATGCAATGGTGATCGCACGTATCCAAACTCAGATTCCTCAACTAGAGGAGATGCGTAACGATGACGAACTGAACGATACTCAACTCTATAATTATAAAATTGCGAAGAGGTGTACTGGTGATAACGTGAGGAACTCTCGTCATGGTGATCGTCTCTAGCATAATGGAATTGCGTCGAAGGGTCGACGCGATCTCTTGGAGTGGTGTGGGATGAGGGATAATACTTATCATGATAACATGAGGGTTTCTCTAAAGGGGCTCTATGAGGACCAAATGTCGGATATAGGTAGACTCAAGATCCCCAAATAGAGGAGACGAACGATGACAATAACTAGACATGTAAATATGGTCCAAACCTTGAGCTCTGATACCAATTTGATGCAGAGGCGTGACGACGCAAAAATGAATAATCAAAATGCAAACTAATTTGTGACAAAATGATGAATATATTGACGATGCAAAAGTTGGTCCGCAAAAAATGCACAACGATAATTTATTATTATAAATACGACAAAAGCACAAGAATTCACATGTTCTTTATTTAAGGAAAAGCAAGCGTGTTTACAAATCGAACGAGACACAATTAATTTTAAGCACACGTAGAATTTGCCTTGCAAATCACACGAACGTTGGTACTAATAATAAAAAAAAGAACAATCCCTACAGATATAGTGCCGTCATAAACAACAATAGACCATAAAACTGCATACCACAATTTACACATGCAGGCGGTGGCGAAGATGGTTACTGGGGGGAATTCGAAGCCGTTGCAATGTCGGGGTGTTGGAATAGGTGATCTGGGATGATATGGCTTGGCTAGGGTTGTGGGGACATGGGCCGATTAGTTTGGGGTGGAATCCACGACAGTTTTCAGGGAGGTGGAGATGGGTTCGGTTCGGTGTAGTAGTTGAGTTCAGGTGGTGGCGCACTGACGCTGGATGATGTGGTGGAGGAGTAATATATTAATTCGTCTCGGGTCGACCATCCAGACGCAACCATGGACTCTGATCGTCCATTTGGACAGCGGATCACCGCCTCCTGCGGGAATACACGTGTGTCGGTCGGGGAATACCCGCAATTACTCCTCCGACTGTCATTCCCTCTACACCGCTTGTCGTTCCCTCCAAACCACCAGTTATTTGTGTCTACACTCGTCGCTCTACCACTTCCGTTGCCCCTCTGCCGTCGGTCTCTACCATGGATACTCCGCGTCCGAATGATCAGGTATCGCCTTCCACTGCTCATCCGCTGACAAACTACATCTCTCTTCATCGCCTCTCTCCCCATTTACACACTTTGGATATTTCTCTCTCTTCGGTTGCTATTCCTAATTCTGTGCAGTAGGCGCTTCAACATGCAGGATGACGAGCAGCCATGGAGGAAGAAATGTCTGCTCTCTGGTCTAACCAGACATGGTATGTTGTTCCCCTTCCCCCAGGCCAGAAACCAGTTGGGTGCAAGTGGGTCTTTGTCATCAAACATGTTGTCGATGAGACAATTGACCGTCTAAAGGCCCGTCTTGTGGCTAGAGGGTTCACTTAGTAGAAGGAGCTAGATTATGAAGAAACGTTCTCTCCGGTAGCGAAGCTTAATAGTGTTCGTGTCCTCATCTCTGTTGCTGTCCATCGCTGGTGGCCTCTCTTTCAGCTAGATATCAAGAATGCTTTCTTGAATGGGGATCTCCAGGAAACTGTCTACATGCAGCAACCACCCGGGTTTGAGACCACGGGGGAGTCTCAGCTCTGCCATCTTAAAAAGGCTCTATATGGTCTCAAACAATCTCCACGGGCATGGTTTGAAAAATTCAGCAAGGTCCTCCGTGAGATTGGCTTCACTCGGAGCTCGACCGACTTCTCTCTCTTTACTCGTCACCAACCAACAAGAACGGTTATTCTGTTAGTATACGTCGACGATATTATCATTACTGGAGATGACTCTCAAGGGATACAGACAGTCAAAGTCCATCTAAACTCAGTCTTCCAGACAAAGGATTTGGGACCCCTTCGCTATTTTTTGGGCCTTGAGATTGCTAGAAGGCCGGATGGGCTCACTCTCTCTCAACGCAAATATTGTCTTGACCTTCTTCATGATGCGGGTCAGTCCAGCTGCAAGCCAAGCGATACTCCTATGGATGTGAACCACAAACTGTGTGCCCAGGCATCTCACTCCGATCTCCTTCTCCAGAATCCTGAATATTATCGACGTCTTGTTGGAAAACTGATATATCTCACGGTTACCAGACCGGATATTTCCTTTGTTGTCGGTCTTGTCAGCAGATACATGCACTCTCCTCGAAAATCTCATCTTCAAGCAGTGGAACGAATTCTCAGGTATCTGAAAAACGCTCCTGGTCAGGGACTTGTCTACAGGACCTCCTCTTCTGCTCCAACATTGGTGGCATATTCAGATGCTGATTACACTGGCTCTCTTGATGATCGGCGATCTACGAGTGGTTTTTGCACTTACCTTGGAGGACATCTTGTTACTTGGCGAAGTAAGAAACAAGCGGTCGTTGCTCGATCTTCAGCCGAGGCAGAGTACCGGGCAATGACATCTGTTGTATCAGAATTGACATGGCTTGAGGGTCTCCTTACTGATCTGGGTGTAAAATTACCATCACCGGCTCTTCTCCTTTGTGACAGTCAAGCCGCCATACACATCGCAAAGAACCCGGTCTTTCACGAAAGAACGAAGCATATTGAGGTGTCACTTCATCCGGGAAAAGGTTCAAATGAAGAAGTTTAACCTAAAACATGTCCCACGATCGGAACAAGTTGCGGATGTCTTCACGAAGGCTCTTTCCAAGACACTCTTCTATCAATGCTTGTCCAAGCTTGGCGCATACCATTTGTACGCTCCAGCTTGCGGGGGAGTGTTAAAATAGCCCATATAAAGGGCCCATTATTGGACACATTTATTGTTTTATCTTCTCTCCTCCTTTAGTCCCACATCTTGTATAGGATTTTCTTCTCTCTTCTTCTTCCTATATATTTGTATTCTCTCCTTGTATTTAGACACACAAGCAATACATACAAGCTTTTGAGCTCTTTCAACACAACTCATACATACAACATATTGCCTTATGATACATAATTAGGCAATTCCTTAGATCACTTAATTAATCTATTATATCAAATCATAAAAGGTTTTTCCCAAAAAAACTCACCATATTTAATATAGCAGATTTTAGAAGAATTTGAAGTGATTTTTCAAAAAAAGAAATTGAGGTTATAGATGGACACAAGAATAAACATAGAGAGATGGACAAACATCTATTCAAATCCCCAATTCAATCTTTTACATAATGTCATCTTGAACCTTTATAATGGAGAAAAGAAATATAAATACAACAAAACTTCAGCAACCAGACTTCTTAGAAATCACCTTGACAAAGAAATCATAGATATGGAAGAGTACTTTTTCATTCATCTTTTCTTAGAAATTTGACATAGTAATTTTTCAAAGAAACATTTTGGTTATTTGCTAGAATTATTCATCAATGATTTCTGAATAGATAGCAACCTTGTCCAATCTTCAGGAGCAGAAACATAAAAATCTGATAGACGGTAACATCTTCTTTAAATCTCAGATATGATCTTTTCAATTAAGAGGTCAATAATAAATTTGAGTTTTTGAAGCTTTAGATTGTACTTTGCAATTTGAGCAGTTGGTTCCTTAGCAACTTTAAAGGAAAGCCCAGATACGACAGAGACTGTATGGGTGTCTGCCTCTAGCCAGAGTTCAGGAGAGATTCTGATTAACTTATTTTTTTCAACCTCTAGTCTTTTTGATTTTGGAATATATTTATCCTCAGCATGAATCAGCCAGCTGTGAAAATTTCAATATACACGAGCAGGAAGAGGCACGATAACTCAAGACCTTTTCAAGTCAATCTTCATAGGAGCAACAACAATATATGTACATCAAGGTTTATTAATTATTACCAACAATCTCCCCCTGAGATGGTGCCTTATAGATCACAAGAGCAGTTTAAGAAATCTCCATTTGAGCAATAACAACAACTTTCATAGTCAAATCTTCAGCCTCCCCCTGAGAAGGTGCATCAAGATTCTCTTCTCTGACAGTGGCTTGTTTAAACCTCAGATCTTCAGCAGGAGGAATAATGGCCTCGTCGACCTCAAATTTTTCAAGAACTTCAAAATGTTGAGGAGTTTTAGGAGCTTCAGGAACCTCGCCAAGAAAAGGTGTGATGACGCGCCCCGACCGACACACGTGTATTCCCGCAGGAGGCGGTGATCTGCTGCCCAAATGGACGATCAGAGTCCATGGTTGCGTCTGGATGGTCGACCCGAGACGAATTAATATATTTTATCAGAATTGATGTGGAGTAATGTGATGAGTAGCGCCTGAGTCCACAATCCAGCCCAAGCCGGTGGAGAGACAAGCGGTACCTGTGTTAGAGACGGAGGCAATGAAGGCAGATGGTGGGTGGAGCAATCCCTGGAGATGCTGGAGCTGAAGACGGACACTTTCAAGATCAGGAGGACCAGCATCGGTAGCAACAGAAGCCGTCGGGCGAGAAGGATAGCCAACTTTCTTGTAACAGGTTGCCTCGAGATGACCATCTTTCCCGCAGAAGGAACACTTCGGCCGACCCCGGCCACCACGACCACGGCCGCAAGATCCCGAACGACCCCCCCGAGTAGGAGGATGAGGAGGGAATGGTAGAAGCGGAGGTGCCTGCTGAAGAAGGGTTGGAGGAGTCGTAGTATCTGGAGGAGGTGATACTCGGAGAATCATGGAGCACACATCAGAAAAAGATGGTGTGGTAGAGGAAGCCAGGACCTGAGCACGAATGCTCTGAAGGTGAGGGGGAAGACGGGCCATAAGGATGGCAGTACAGGCGGCTTCCTTCTGAGCGCGCTGAGCAAGAGCATCATTGGTAAACGACTGATGCTGGATCCAGGCTTCAGCAAGAGTCCTCGCACGAGCAACAAAGGAGGACATATCGGAAGCCCCTCCAGCGTCAAGAGCAAAGAGGTCAGTGAGGATGTCGTAGAGATGCTGGAGGCTGTCCCATCCAGAATATAAGGAGTGTAGCTCAGTCCACATATCTTTGGCAGTCTCATGATACATAGCAATTTGATATGGTTCACCATCCAAAGAATTCAAGATACAGGTCTGAACTAGGCCATCATTGCGGAGCCAGTCATCGGTAGGAGGGGTGGGAGGAGCCTGAGTAAGGTGAGGGAGAAGGCCCTTGGCTTGACGAACTCGTCGAACTGAATCTACCCAAGGAATGAAGTTCTTCTTTCCGGAAACAGAGATGGTAGTGATGCGCAGCTCGTCACGGAGTTCTGTAGGGTAAGCCAGACGGTCAGTCGGACAAGCCGGGCAGTCAGCAGGCGGGCTGGCCGTCGAGCCAGAAGAGTTACCGGAAGAGCCCATAAGGGCAGACCGCGGCGAATAGAGGATAAACGTCGGCAAGAAAGACTAAGGAAGACCACGACCAGAATGCGGATAGGAAGCAGTCCGCACGGTCAAGCCGGACACCAGCGAGTAGTCAGGTCGCGACCAAAGGGCAGAAACAAAAGAGAGACCGCCCCGGTCTAGGTGAAGCCAACAGCGGTCAGAGAGCAGCTCGCAGGAGAGAACCCGCAGCGGGTTGACAGAGAACGCGGACAGAGGAGAGAGGCCGCGAGTAGGAACTCGAGCGGCTAGAGAAGAGAGGCCGCGAGGAGGAACTCGAGCGGCTAGGGGAGAGAGGCCGTGAGTAGGAACTCGAGCGGCAAGGGAAGCGAGGCCGCGAGTGGAAACTCGAGCGGCTAGGGAAGACTGTGGCTTGGCAGCGGACAGAAGGCAAAGCCACAACGGTCAGAAGGCGAAGCCGCAGCGGTTAGAAGGCGAAGCCGCAGCGAAGCTGGCAGCGGACAGAAGAAGAGAGACCGCACAAGCAACAAAGGAGGTCATATCTGAAGCCCCTCCAACGTCAAGATCAAAGAGGTCAGTGAGGATGTCGTAGAGATGCTGGAGGCTGTCCCGTCCAGAATATAAGGAGTGTAGCTCAGTCCACATATCTTTGGCAGTCTCATGATACATAGCCATTCAATATGGTTCACCATTTAAAGAATTCAAGATCCAGGTCTGAACTCGGCCATCATTGCGGAGCCAGTCATCAGTAGGAGGGGTGGGAGGAGCCTGACTAAGGTGAGGGAGAAGACCCTTGGCCTGAAGAACTCGTCTAACGAAATGTACCCAAGGAACGAAGTTCTTCTTTCCAGAAAGAGAGATGATAGTGATGCGCAGTTCGTCACGGATATCTGTAGGGTAAGCCGGGCGGTCAGCCGGGTAGTCAGCAGGCGGGCTGGCCGTCGAGCCAGAGGAGTTACCGGAAGAGCCCATAAGGGCAGACCGCAGAGGCCGACAGCTGAGGACGCTGCGAGAAGGGCAGGAGGCCGCTGCAAGAAGAGAGCAAGACCGCGGCGAGTAGATGATAAACCGCCTGCAAGAATGATTAAGGAAGAGCACGACCAGAATGCGGATAGGAAGCATTCCGCACGGTCAAGCCGAACACCAGCGAGTAGTCAGTTCGCGACCAAAGGGCAAAAACAAAAGAGAGACCGCCCCGGTGTAGGTGAAGCCAGCAGCGGTCAGAGAGCAGCCCGCAAGAGAGAACCCGCAGCGGGTTGACAGAGATCGCGGTAAGAGGAGAGAGGCCGCGAGTAGGAACTCGAGCGGCTAGGGTGAGAGGCCGCAAGTTGGAACTCGAGCGGCTAAGGGAGAGGCCGCGAGGAGGAACTCGAGCGGCTAGAGAAGAGAGGCCGCGAGTAGGATCTCGAGCGGCTAGGGGAGAGAGGCCGCGAGTAGAAACTCGAGCGGCTAGGGGAGACTGTTGCCTTGCAGCGGACAGAAGGCGAAGCCGCAGCAGACAGAAGGCGAAGCCGCAGCGGATAGAAGGCGGAGGCCGCAAGAGGAGCTGGCAGCGGACAGAAGAGGAGAACCCACAACGGTCAGAAGAGGTGTGGGCCCCACGAAGCAGAGAGAGGGTGGCTATAGGAAGCCTGAAGAGGGTGGAACCACGGAGAGGGAGAGGAGAAGCGGATGCAGAGTTGCAAACCGCAGAGCCAGGGGCGTACAGGAGACCAGAGCGGATAGGCTACCAGTCCGCAGGAGACAGGGCTGCTGGTAGGAGAAAAAAGGGAAACCGGGCGGGCGAGACGGTTAGAAAAAGGGGAAACCGCAGGTGACGGATAGGCTCTGATACCATGTTGAAAGAGCTCAAAAGCTTGTATGTATTGCTTGTGTGTCTAAATACAAGGAGAGAATACAAATATATAGGAAGAAGAAGAGAGAAGAAAATCCTATACAAAATGTGGGACTAAAGGAGGAGAGAAGATAAAACAATAAATGGGCCTAATAATGGGCCCTTTATATGGGCTATTTTAACAAGTTATAATCAGGTCGAGGCTGTCAAAGTCTTAGAATGCACTCAAGAAGTTAAATTTCTATGCGTCGAGAAGTATTCGATGCACATCAACTAAGACTAAGTCTGTGTGTTGATAAGTAATTGACGTACGCCGAGAAATTAACTTCATGCTTTGAGAAGTAATCGACACACGTTGAAAGCTATGATCCCTCCTTGCGTCAAGATCTCCTTGAGGAAATTCTGCTTAGAGCACAATTATTCAGCTTACGTCAAATTTTTTTCTTCTCAGCAATTCAACGTACGTTGAATTATTCAACACATAAGAGACTTCACGACGAATACTCTCTAGTCTTCTGTTATTTAATTCGTGAGCAGATTAAGGCTCTGATTGAGATTCAATTAGGGTCGTTGACAATCCATTTCTAGATGGTGGTTATGTTGATTGGCACAATTAAGGAAGACTTTTATTCTGCAGCAAATATATATATATATATATATATATATATATATATATATATATATATATCAGAAGATTTCAAAACATATAGCAGTCGTGAACTCATTCTAAATTTGCTTTCTCTTCAGAATTCAGAGTTCGCTCCTTCCTTAAGAAGTTCTCTCTTTGAACTCTAGCTGAAAAGATCTCTCTCTTTGATCTTAGACTCCCCGTTTCTCAAGGGTTTATCTGCTTTTTCATCAGGATTCCTCAAAGCATTGGATTCAACTTCTCTCTATTGAATCCACTATTCTCTGTCTAGAGTCATTTTCGACCGCTGCTTCTACAACAATCAAGAATCCACACATTGCTTCAAAGATCAAGATCTTTCAGAACTTTGTTGAAAAAGGATCATATCGTGAAAAATCTGCATCTCTTCTCTATTCAGAAAATGAGTTTTGAGAATCCATCTTAAAAGGATTCAGATTTGGTTCTAATAGTCTCCTTATCAAAAGAGTCAATTGGTCCTAAGAATCCTTGATCAAAGGATTCAGAGTGGTTCTAAGAATTTTCTTAGCAAAAGATTCGGATTGGTTATGTGAATCACCTTATCAAAACATTCATTGTATTAGTTCTAAGAGTCTACTTATCAAAAGACTCAACACTGATAAGTGGAAATCCTACCATTGGGTAGAAGAGAGGATGCATCCAAATATTTATGGGAACCTCTATAAAATTCTGTATGTTCTAGTTGCATATTCATTTTATTATTTCGGTGCTTTAATTTCTTCGGTTGCCCATAATTTGATAACTGTGGCACGTACTGTGAGTGGTTGTGATATTAGAATATTTAAATTTCTATTCACTCTCTATCTAGAGTAATTCTTAGTTGCTCTCCCTCGCTTTCACTAGCTAATAATTTATACACTGCATTTTAAAAAATAATCAGAAAAGTCAAAAAATGAAGAAATAACTAAACCAAACTTCCTCAGGGAAGGTGCGCAACCATGACATTTACCACTTCAATCGAAGGTTAATAATGTTAAAGTAACATGCTTTCTTCTCTCTTTCATGTCGTTGTTGGATTTGTGCAATTTCTCTTTCTTCAATTTGCTTATTATATGATGTCAGACTTATTTTTTTGATTTCCTGTATATCAAATTTTCTGTGGATTTTGACAGAGAAATATAACGTTTTATTTATATATCAATTGCTTTAGAAAAGTCCACGTTAAAAAGTTATTTAATCTTCATTTATATCCACCTTCATCTGTAGGCCCGGGCGACTGGAAGTTCATGTCGAGATTAATCTGCCTGATGAAAATGGACGGTTACAGATACTACAAATACACACAAATAAAATGAAAGAAAATTCTTTTCTAGCTGCAGACGTTAACCTTCAAGAGCTCGGTATGTACATAAAGCATATATTCTTATTTTCTTTATTTTTATAGCTCTCTGTTTTTCTAGCAATTTTCTCTTGCTTTCTATGAATGACTATATTTGGTTCTTGATGTTGAGAATTGACCAATTTGCTATTTGGGCTGTTTTAACATGTATTGTTTGCAAAGTATGTCAGATTTGATTACATGCTGTGATCTTTTGGAATACCTAATCAAAATTCACAAGGGAAGATGTTATCTTGAAAATGGCTTTTTTTGAAAGTAGTTAAAGGTCATAAAGATTGTTTCTGTTAAATGGCAGATGATGGAAGTGGCTGTTCTCTTATAATTAGTATCACCAACCTTCTCCAAACATTTGGAGCAAGAGATGAATTTTGTATTTCACTGCACTGAAATAACTCAGCACCTTCTAAATAGTTTTTGGGAAACTCTTCCTCCCTCAATTTACATATTATTTCTATGATACTGTATCACTCAATTTTCTCTTCTCGGTCTATTTACATAAGTTATTGCCACTTGATGGAAAATTATTTCTATTTTTGTGGCAAGTTTCCTCATAACACTATAATACACTATAGAGGAGTTATGTGTGTGATGCATGAATGCACGTCAACACAAACAAGGAACCCTTGGATGGCTCACCAACTGTGCGAGTGTATTCTAGGAGGGACCACATACTCATACTGGTCTTGGAACCCAAGAGGACACCATGTTACATGCTCAAGCTCCATATACCTTACAAATTTGTCTTTTGAGCATTATGTACATTCCTACATAAATGAGGTGGAAGGGAGGGAATAAATATTTTGTATCTTAGGAGTTCTTTTGCAAATGCCCGACCGGAACGACATGAGTAGCTCTGTCATAATGTATTTTCTTTTTATTATACGGAGCAATTTCCCTTGATCGTACCACCACACGGTTCACAAACGGGCTGCTATTGGGAGCCTGATTTTAAGACGGTTTCTAATTTAGTTTGAAAACTTATTATTATTATGCTTGCTTTATTTTAAATTAATTTTACTTATTTTTGGATTTCTAAGTGTCCAAAAAGGCTGTTAAGTTTACTCAGGAAATATCATATTGCGTTTATTGCTCATGCAAGAGTAACCCTCTTGCGGATTTCACTTTCTTTGTTGCTTGTAAGGATTAATCTTTTTCCTTTCTCTTTCTAGATCCCTTACTTTGGTCCTCCATTTTATCAATTGGCCCGACCTGCCCTTCAATTGTCCTTTTCTAATTTGAGTAAAACGTAGTGCATAAAACATAGTATTGCAGATGACTGCTAGGTCACGACGACATCACAAGTTTTGTACGATCTCTGGTACCCGACGACATAGGAAGTGCGGTGTAAGGCAGGTCAGACCAAATGGTACCCCTAGGGTATTGCGACACCAAAGGAAGTAGGGGGGAGAGGCGAAAGAAAAAAAGAGAAGCGGGAGGGAAAAGAATCAACACTAGGCTCTTGGGCTCCGTTTGGCACGGTGGTGGCGGTCATGAACACGAGGATTAAATTGTCATTTTTTTAATGCTCACCTAAGGAACTTCATCCACTTTTATGTTCAAACGGATGATGTTTCTTAGGTGATCCTTAACGAATGACGGTTTAACCCATGCGTTCATGACCGCCGCCACCGTTCCAAACGGATCCTTAGATATTACTTCAAGCATACGTTTTACAACAAACCAAGATTCCTCTTGATACAATCGCCAACTGATGCATCCTTCGTCGCATTCTAAGTCGCGCGTTTTAATTTTTAAGTATTTTTTTATTATCGTGTATTTCTTTTGCGCACCCGTTTTTATTTGAAATTGTTCGGCTCTTCGAGTTGACCGTCCGATGAGATTTTAAATAAAAAAGTCCGGTAATTTTGGTAGTAGGACGGTAAAGGCAAGCTCAAAATTATTTAAAATGCATACATTTAAATTTAAAATTCAAAAAGATGAGATCTTGGAATATGTTTTCTTTTGGAAATGTAGAACTTTGAAAAATCCTCTTATTCTAGAGCTCATGTTTAAGAAATAATAATAATAATAAAATAGATAAATGAGATCATTCTTAACTTGGTCGGTTTCCCCCGTTATTTGGAAAAAATATTCATAAAGGAGAATGAAAATCAATCGAGTATATTGGTCGGCCCTCCTTGGAAATTCAACCACTATTAAAAGGGAGCCACACCTCTGAATAAAGCACCCCGGACAGAACAAAGAACAATTTTTTTCGTTCTCTGTTCATTGCCGGCAGAAATCCGTATACCAGTCGCCGAACCACCGCCCCTTCCTGTTCGACGGTGACTTGCCACCGAAGGAGTACCGCCCTTTCCCTGTCCCGCTTCCGGCCGAAGCCTCCTCGCCGCGGAACGCACACCGCCCGACGCCCGGCCGCAAGCGTCTTCTTCATCGACGTTACGGGAAGCCGTTGCCAGGTCGTCGTCGACTACGACACAAGCATCCGATGACCTGGAAGTCAACCCGTGAGCCGTCGGCTCCGACTTTACTAGCCGGCCACGGGAACTAATTTCGCAAATCATCCGAGGCCTCTTTCTGCTATGCAGACGAAATCTTGGACTTGACTTGCCCTCTTGTGGTATCCTTCGCAGATTTCTTGCACATTCATTTAGCTTTAAAATTTATGCGTCTAACCTAAATAATTAAAGAGCTTGTCTTGAGCGTTCTAACACCTGATTTATTGTTATTTCATAAATTGTTGCTTGTGATTATGCTTGTGGATGTATAAAACTCGCGACGATTCAATTCATAAAACGCTCACAAAGTTTCTCTCAAACAATTATTAACAGTTTTACAAAATCCAACGGTGGAGGTGATTTGGCGCGAAAGCTCGATCTTGGCCGCTCAGCCCCTCATTTAACAATCAATTTATGTTCAAAACTCGACTTTTATTTTATTACAAAATAAACTATTTTGTTAAAATAATTATTTTAATTTGAAAACCTAATTTTGATTTACATCAGTTTGGTATCAGAGGTATTCGATTCACTCCCATCGTGAATCGATCGATCCGGTATTTTTGATAAAATTTACATCCGAATTTTTTAAAAAAGGGTTTCTATTAATTTTTTTTTAAAATTCCATTTTAATATTTTTAAATATCCTTTTAAAATAATAATAAATAAATGAGTTTAACTTTAATTTTTTCTATAAAGTTAAATCCTTATTTTATTTTAAATTTTAAAAAATTTCAAATTATTTTAAAGATGGAGAATATTGTCGAGCGACTTAAAAATTTAATGAAAAACATAGAGTTTGTCACTGCAGGCCTCCAACAGAGTCTGAATGGGTTGTGCGCCGATGTGCACAACCTTGAAATAAAAATACACGAACGATATGATTTTTCTAATCACTTCTCAAGTACGTATCAATCGGTGGAACCCACGTTTCAAAACTTTAAGAGTCATCTTTCTAAACTCATTGCCCCCACAAACACCTTATTCTCACTTATTATCACTGACACACTCCCTTCAATTGAGGAATTTCGTTCCAAACCCCAACTCCGGGAAGAAATGTTTCTTCCTCATACCCTCATACCAACTGAAATGGTGCCCCCACTTGTTCGCACCGACTCACTAGTTGTTCTCACTGAGTTTCTTCCTGAGCCCCTGCTCCAGGAAAATGAATGTAATAGCGATGAGACACTCACATTGGATGACACAATTGTAATCTCATTTCTCCCGGAAAAAGAGTTGACTAGTAATAAGACCACAACATTAGGTGACATAAATTCGAGCTATATATGCACTGATTTTTTCTAGTCAACTGCAATCACCAACACTGGAGGACGCAAACACTATGTCTAATGATCACCTGGGCTTAAAATTAGAATCATCGCCATATATTGATTTCGTATTTGGGGAACATCATTTCATAACATCGCATTGTCCTATAAATGAGTCTAAGAAAAATTATTTTCAAACTATAAATATATTTAAGAAAAACTTGTGTTACAAGGTTAGTACAAAATCCAAAAAAATTCACCCCTAATAAAGATACACGTTTTAAAGGATTTCTTTAAAAAATTTTAAAAGATAAAATTGGAATCAACTTTAAAATTTGTGACAGTAAGTAGCTTGTTAGCGGATTTGTGTAATTGCCGCAATCTATTAAACATTTTATAATAATGTTTTTGAATATATTATGGGGTCGAGAGGACACTACGTTCGAGTTTAGTAATGCTTATCACTCTCTAATCGACGAACTGACTGAAATCATTAATAAGAGTTTGAAGAATTTTCTTAGTCTTTTAATCGAGGCGAATTTAAAGCAATGTGATTTTGTACCGCCACAAACTAAATTTACATGTAATAATTCTAAGCGTCTCCCTCTTACTATGTCTACTTTAGAGATTTTCCATGCATTGCCCCGCCCACCTGATCGTCACCACCTTTCATTCCGTGAACGTTTTTCCTTTAAGGTGCAAACTCATATTAATTATTCAAAAGAACTGCATAAAATTACTGCTAATATTTTGCGAGCAACATTTGAACATTATAAACTCACGGTCGGTCGTTATCACCATGAGTTGTTCTTTTCAAAGGGAGGTCATGTGATTGCTTACTGCAAGAGGATTGGTCTAGTTCATGATCAAAAGCGCTTTGGGCCACCAGTTGAGCTGCCCGTCAAGGCCCCAGATATTCCACCCGATCTAGCACCAGCGACGATGTCAAATTTCTCCATCGTTAGTTCTTGCGAAGTTTCGTCGGGTTCAAACTCTTTCAATCCTGGGAGAATTGATACATCATTCGTCGCATCCTAAGTCCCGCGTTTTAATTTTTCAATATTTATTTATTATCGTGTATTTCTTTTGCGCATCCGTTTTTATTTGAGATAGTTCGACTTTTCGGGTTGACCGTCCGGTGAGATCTTAAATAAAAAGGTCCGGTAATTTTGGTAGTAAGACGGTAAAGGCAAGATCAAAATTATTTAAAACTCATACATTTAAATTTAAAATTCAAAAAGATGAGATCTTGAAATATGTTTTCTTTTGGAAATGTAGAACTTTGAAAAATCCTCCCTTATTCTAGACGGCTACTGTTTAAGAAATAATAATTATAATAAAAAAATAGATAAATGAGATCATTCTTAACTTGGTCGGTTTCCCTCTTATTTGGAAAAAATATTCATAAAGGAGAATGAAAATCAATCGAGTATATTGGTCGGCCCTCCTTGGAAATTCATCCACTATTAAAAGGGAGCCACACCTCTGAATAAAGCACCCCGGACAGAACAAAGAACGATTTTTTTCGTTCTCTGTTCATTGCCGACAGAAATCCGTATACCAGTCGCCGAACCACCGCCCCCTTCCAGTTCGACGGTGACTTGCCACCGAAGGAGTACCGCCCTTTACCTATCCCGCTTTCGGCTGAAGCCTCCTCACCGCGGAACGCACGCCGCCCGACGCCCGGCCGCAAGCGTCTTCTTCATAGATGTTACGAAAAGTCGTTGTCAGGCCTTCGTCTACTACGACACAAGCATCCAACGACCTGTAAGTCGCCCCTTGAGCTGTCGACTGCGACTTTACTAGCCGACCACAAGAACTAATTTCGCAAATCATCCGAGGCCTCTTTCCGCTGTGCAGACTTCTTGGACTGGACTTGCCCTCTTGTGGTATCCTTCGCAGATTTCTTGCGCGTTCATTTAGCTTTAAAATTTATGCGTCTAACCTAAATAATTAAAGAGCTTGTCTTGAGCTTTCTAACGCTTGATTTATCGTTATTTCATGAATTGTTGCTTGTGATTATGCTTGTAGATGTATAAAACTCGAGACAATTCAATTCATAAAATGCTCACAAAGTTTCTCTCAAACAATTATTAACGGTTTTACAAAATCCAACGTTGGAGGTGATTTGGCGCGCAAGTTTGATCTTGGCCGCTCGGCCCATCATTTAACAATCAATTTATGTTCAAAACTCTACTTTTATTTTATTACAAAATAAACTATTTTGCTAAAATAATTATTTTAATTTGAAAACCTAATTTGGGTTTACATCACCAACCCAAAAGGCAAAAAAAAATAACAAAATGGAACCGCTTTGAAAAGAAAATTTTGAAGCCGTTGTATCAGGCCCCTATTTGATACAGGTATTCTGATACTCCCAGAGAAACATATTTCTTGCTTGAGTCTGATTGGGGCCCTAATACTAGATCAGTGCCCGTTTTCGCTAGAGTCGGGACCAGTTCATTAGTTTTGCTGTAATGTGCCACAAAAGGACCAGGAAGGCCACATCATAGGTCTTTTAGATTGGTTGTAGCTTGTAAGGAGACCGTAGTGCAACCTCTTTGCTCAGGTGCAAGGACTGGCTTTGTTGCGCAAATGCCAGGTTCATACTATCCCAATTGACGTTGGCGTCACCAAAAGTGCAGAGCCTTGAGACTCCCAAGATTATGTCTCTGCCTCCTAACTCGAAGATGTAAAAGTTCGTGATTTGGCACCGCACCATTGAGAGAGTCAAGGAAGACCAGAGGCACGTCTTGGTTCATTGTCATCCATTGTCGAGGCAAACTATGAAGCAAGGAGCTAATGTTGTTGGAAGCTGTAAGTGGGTCACAAATTATTGAGAAATGAAGTTATGACCCACGCCATATTCGATCATGACAACGGTTGAAGAGTGTCCCAATTGGCCGATCACTTTCATGGTTTATGGTCTTGAGATGGCCCAAAGTGAATGGCAGGGAAGATTCGATTGGAGGAGTGCCCCCTCCTCATCTAACGCCAACTCCTTGAAATTTGCTAGTGTCACCTCAGGGTCGTCATCCCCTATTAGTGTTCATAACTTCATATGCTATTGTGGTGCAGTGACTGCAATTGTTTGCACTTGAAGCAGAGTCCCTTTTTCTGAAGGTTGGCATGCTCCTGATTTGTAAGTCGATGGAGAGGGGTGACATCCGGACTGAGGATGAAATACTAATTTTGGGGACCCTTTCAGACCGAGTTTCAGGGACTCCATGGGTTTGGGTGGAGTGGGTATCCACCAGGGAATGGACGGGCCGTAGACATGCATACAACAAAGTTGGCTTCCACTAAGTGAGGCACTTCCATGACGTCAGAGATAGTCTGCAGATGGTACGTGCAGTCGGCCGAGCGGAGGTGCGGGAGGAGCCCTTGTATAAAAAGCCCAAGTAGTGGTCTGAAGGTAAGCACGAGAAATTTTTGACAAGGAAAATGAACTCATCGATGCTTCAGGATTCTCCCGTCTGAGACCGGTGACGGATTGACAAAGACACCGCATTAAGTGGAGCGGGGGATCTTTCATCCTCAAGAGAATAATATGAACCTTTTGTGTCTATGTTGTCCAATAAAGGTCAAAAAATTACTCGGCTGTAGTGAGTCATCCATTGGGAGCTGATTCGTTAAAGGAAGGAACTTCAACAAATTGCGGAGTGTGGGTGGAAACTTCGGCCATCGTCGGATGGTCGAGCGAGTGGACCGAGAAGGTATATGGGATCGACAATGATGAAGGTGGCTAACGGGAGATTGAACCTCCAACCATGCGTCGATGCAAATAAGGGTAGCTTGGATGGACGAAAAGAGTTCGTCAAGGAGGGTTAGCGAGGACTCCATGACATCGATGTGTGCGCCCATCATTGCGTGGGTGCAGAGCATGCGTCGGAGGAAGGCATCAAGACAACAAAAATTGTGGAGGGGGTGCGAACAATGGCTATCAGGATCGCGATCCGGATCGTGATCCAGATCGTAGAATCCTACTATCCTAATTTTGTAAACCGATCCGGATCTTGCCTAGGATCTTAATTGACACATCTACGGCTGGAATCGCGATCCAGATCTTAGGATCTTTAGGATCGCGATCCCGACCCGATTCTACTGGTCCGACCAATGATAACTAGAAACATGTCCAACCCTATCCCGACCCCATTCAACCGGTCCAACGGTCATAACCCATTGCTTAACCTTATCCCATTCCCGCCCTCATACCCCATCACAGAATCATATCACGCTGCTTTACCGTATCCCAAGTGTCGATGAATGCAATCGGAGGCCAAGAGTGGTGTCTTTGGCCACTTCAGCTCCAGACAATGTCTTCCTTTTCCTTCTTTACCAGATTCCATTTCAAGTGGTGTCAGTGTCTTATCTTATATTTCTGCATATGAGCAATTTGGTGGTTGATAATTCAATGTCTTCCTGCGTCCTACTTTCAGGCCGACGTCTTCTCTTACTTTCTAGTGTACGAGCAATCTAGCCGTTGGAAATCCAATATACGAGCAATTCAAGCTTCCTGCTTCCAGCGTACGAGCAATCCAATAGTCTTGATTCATCTTCTTGCTTCTAGTCTTCCACCAATCCATCAATTCATATTTGTTTTATTGTTAGTAGACATTGAGTATCCTACCTGAAATTGAAAGTGAACTTAGTATGATATTATCTTTTTAGTTATTCAAAAAAATTTAATATAATTATTCACATACTGATCAATTTATTGATTTTTTATTAATTGAACATGTAATTGGATGATACAAAATTCAATTATACATATTTAGTCTTAATTATTAATGTTGTAGGATCTTGCAATTCTCGATCTGATCCTACGATCCAATCCAATCCAACCTCGAAACGATCTCACCTAGAATCTCGATCCTGACAACCTTGATGCGAACTAAGCCTGAAGTACAGAGGCTGCGCAAGGCCAATTGGCACAATTGGACAGACGATCGTTGGTACATGGTGGTGGAGGGTGGGCGGTGTGAAGGAGAGAAAAATCAGCCCCAGGCTCATATATTTTACTTCAAGCATGAGTCCTACAACAAACCCAGATTCCTCTTTAATACAGTTGCCAACACTAGGGGGAAAATGGAAATAAACGGCACCACGCTAAAAAGAAAACACATAAGGCATTTTATGGGGCCATAGTTCGGGATTGGGATCTTAGTATGCCCCAAAAAATCGATTGGGATCTTAGCATGCCCCAAAAATTATTCTTGCTCAGGCCCTATCGGGGCCCTAGTACCGGATTGGTTCCCGGTTCTGCTAGAGTCTCAATTCTACCACTTTGCTTCATGCTTATGGTCACGGTGTTTGTCCTAGGCGTGATTCGGCTTGTACACGTCCTCCACACATGGTTGTAGGGCTCACCAGCCTTCTGTTATTTAACAGAAAGTTATAGATGATGTTATAACTGGTTGTCAAGTCTAATTTTTAGGGTTAAGAAGAAATTTGACTAGAGAAGAATCATCTTTGTCCTAGTTTTTAATAATAAAGGAGTTCAAGTTTGTTCAAAATTGTGTAGATGAATTAAACTAATGAGTTAGACCATGAATGGAAATGTTGGTAAGTGTTGACAATGATCTCATTTGTTTATTTCTTTCTGGCATGAAATGTGTTAGTAAGGTGGTTACTTTGTCAAAGAACGCATTCTGTTGCCATAACAAAAGGGTTTATAAGGTTTTGAGATGGTCATAGTGCACCATGACGATGCATGAGAGCAAGGCATATATGACATAATACATTTATTGAGATTTGAGGGAAGACTAGATACCTTGAAATAGTTTGGGTAACTTCTGTATTAATGAAGTTGATGCGGGGACAGGAGTCCACCTGCCCCGCCACCTTGGCATCAGCACCAACAACCTAAATAAGATGTAGCTCTGTATTAATGAAGACTAGATACCTTGAATGGATCAGTTGGTGATAGAAGCTCGCCGAAGAGCTCTTTATCAAGGAGGTCGGGGGATCTAGCTCTGGCCTCAACAACCTTTCGGATTTCCTGTGGTGGGACCGGAGATGGGTTGGGGTGTATGGCCCGCGGGCCTGATAAAGTTGCCTGGTGCTGACTCCAGGTGGACCCCTTGGTGCTGATGCCAAGGTGGAGGGGCAGGTGGACTCCTGTCCCCGCATCAGAAGTTCTAAGAATCGTCTTAATCTAAATTATTGAAGGATACAATTTTTTATTATTTTTAAGTGCAATTAAAGTGTCCAGAATATCATGGTTAAGGAGAATCAAAGCTATGAATGGTACAATGGGATTCCTAAATAAGATTAAGCAAATTTTCTAAACAAAAAGCTTAGAAAATTCACATTGATACTTGAGAATCAAAATGTTTTTTATTTGAAGAAGTTCGTGTTGGAATTATCGGGTCAATGTCAGGTTATTAGAGTCTTTAGGTGTATTTGTGTTTAGTCCCACACCGGCTATCAGTGTCTTTGAGTCCTGTTGTAATCCTATTTAAAGCTTCTATGTGGATTGTGGAGAAAACCTCAAACTTGTATATACTTTCTCAATAATCAAATACAAGGTAAGAATACACATTTATAGGAGGGAGAAAGAGAGAAGAGAACCCTATACATGATGTGGGACTAAAGCGGCCCTCTTTACATGGGCTTTTCCAACACTCCACCCCAAGCTGGAGCGTACAAGTCGTAGGCACCAAGGTTGGACAGGAACTGATAAAACATGGTACTAGGTAGGGCCTTTGTGACGATATCGGCTACCTGTTCAGTATCCGAAACATGCTTTAATTCTATATTCTCCATTTGAACTTTCTCCCGGATAAAGTGGCAGTCCAATTCAATATGTTTCGTTCTTTCATGGAAGGCATGATTCTTTGCTGTGTATAGCCGCTTGGCTATCACATAACAGGATGACAAGTGAGGGAAGTTTAACTCCTAGATCAGCAAGGAGACTTTCAAGCCATGTAAGCTCAGCGACAACTGATGTCATCGATCTGTATTCTGGTTCAGCTGAGAGTCGAGCAACCACAACTTGTTTCTTACTCCGCCAGGTAACAAGATGCCCTCCAAAATAGGTACAAAAGCCACTGGTTGACCGCCGATCTTCCAAGGAGACAACATAATCTGCATCAGAATACACAACCAACGTTGGAGTAGATGATGAGGTTTTGTATACAAGCCCTTGACCCGGAGCTGTTTTAAGATATCTTAGGATTCGTTCAATGGCTTGAAGGTGAGATATTCGAGGGGCATGCATAAACCGGCTGACCACCCCAACAACAAAGGATATATCCGGTCTTGTGACCGTTAAGTAGATCAATTTCCCAACAAGACATAGATAGTATTCCAGATTTTGGAGAGGAAGATCAGTATGAGATGTATGCGCACACAGCTTATGATTTGCATCCATTGGAGTCGTAGTGAGTTTGAATATAGAGTAGTCAGCATCTTGTAGGAGATCCAGATAGTACTTTCGTTTGGAGAGGACAAGTCCATCTGGACGTCTCGCGATCTCAAGACCAGTGAAGTATCAAAGATGCCTCGGATCTTTTGTCTGAAAGACAGAGCTAAGGTGTTGTTTGACCGCTTGGATTCCCTTTGAGTCGTCTCCAGTGATTAAGATGTCAACATAAACTAGCAGAAGAACTGTTCCTGTTTTCTGATGATGAGTGAACAAAGAGAAGTCTGCTGAGCTCCGAGTAAAGCCGACTTCCCGAAGCACTTTACTAAGCTTGTCAAACCATGCCCGAGGGGATTGTTTGAGACCATAGATGGACTTCTTCAGATGACACACTCGGGACTCCCCCGTGGTCTCAAACTCAGGAGGTTGTTGCATGCAGATTGTTTCCCGGAGATCACCGTTCAGAAACGCATTTTTGATGTCCAATTGATGTAAGGGCCATTGGCGATGCACAGCCACGGAGAGGAGGATACAAACGGTGTTGAGTTTGGCTACGAGAGAGAATCTCTCCTCATAATTGAGGCCGTGTTGTTGGGTGAATCCACGAGCCACCAGGCGGGCCTACAGACGATCAATTGTCCCATCAGGAGCATGTTTGATGACAAAGACCCATTTACACCCAACATATGTCTGCCCGGGAGGTAAAGGGGCTAGGTGCCAGGTCTGGTTAGCCCAGAGAACAGTCATTTCTTCTTCCATGGCCTCCTACCAGCCATGATGTTGGAGAGCTTTCTGCACAGAGTTAGGTACAAAAATAGAAGATAATGAAGTCACAAAAGTTTGAAGTCGTGGGGATAGGCGATGTAGGGATACATAATTCGCCTTGGGATGAACAGTTGATTCTGGTGCCGGATCAGCAGGACGTGGAGCGTCAGAGGTCGAAGCCGACTGCATTGGGGCAACAGAGCTAGGTTGACGACGAGTGTAAACACGTATAACATGTGGCTTGGAAATAGTGGGAGGCTAGGCAGGAATGCGTGGTGGGGGAGGAGTGGTAACAAGAATGCGAGGACGTAAGACGGGTGGTGGTAGAGGTGTAGGGTCTTGAGCAGAGAAGGGAAGTTCCTCCTGAAAGGTAACATCAGCAGAAACAGTTGCCTTGCGGGTAATAGGTGAATAGAAGACGTAGCCTTTCTGAGTTCGTGAGTAGCCAACAAAGATTTGTTTGGCCGCTCGGGGATCCAACTTGTCCACGGATGCACCAACAATGTGAACATCGCAGGTGCACCCAAAGATGCGGGGTATGAGAGAGAATGCCCGAGTAGATGGGAACAAAAGGCTGAACGGAGTGATATTGTGGAGTATGGAGAACGGAAGGCAGTTAATCAGATAACATGCTATTGAGAGGGCAAAGTTCCAATAAGCTTTGGGAACCTGCATTTGAAGCATGAGAGTGCGAGCGACATCGAGAATATGGTGGTTTTTATGTTCGGCTACGCCATATTGTTGAGGGGTATAAGCACACGATGTTTGGTGAATGACTCCAAAATCCAAGCAAAGGTTCTCAAACTCGTGGCTTTTGTATTCACGAGCATTATCAGTGCGAATAGTTTTGATGTTCGTGGAGAATTGCGTGCGGGTCTCAAGAAGGAAAGCCAGAAAGACACGTGGAAGCTCAGAGCGTTCCCGAATTAAATATAGTCATGTCATTCGAGAATAATCATCAATAAAAGTTAGAAAATAACGATAATTAGAAATGCTAGTGATTTTGTACGGTCCCCAAATATCAGTGTACTAAAATAAAAGGAGCAGAGCTCCGAGTACAATGAGATACAAAAGATGAATGAGGCTGTTTGCCAAAAATACAAGATTTACACTGAAAAGAAGGAAGAGATACAATTGGTAGAGCCTTCTGGAGGACGGGCAAAAGGGCATGCCCAAGACGCCAATGTCAATCGACGGAGGAGACAGAAGAGAGGATAGTAGGGGAGTCATCAAGAAGGTAGAGCCCGTTCTGCAGCCGTCCCTTACCAATGATATTCCGCGTCTGTCGATCCTGTATCAGAAAAGAAGATGTAAAAGTTATAGAGCAATTTAAAGCAGTAGTGAGGCGGTCAACAAAAAGTAAATTAAATGGGAAGCCAAGAACATGAAGAGCGGAGCATAGAGATAGAGAAGAAGTGAGAGAGATATCCGCAGAGCCGGAGACCGGAACAGTGTCCCCATTGACCACTGTGATACACTTAGGATGAGGAAAATCCAGGTACTGATGTGGCCGCAGATAGGTGATGTGATGAGTGTCACCTGAATCCACTATCCACCGCGAACTAGTTGAGAGACAAGCGATACCTTCATGTGAGACGGAGGCAGCCGAGGTAACGGAGGCAGGTGGGCGACTGAGCAGACCATGAAGTTGTTGGAGCTGAAGGCGGACTTCGTCAATGTCAGTACGAGTGATCGATGAGTCGTGGGAAGTAACGGCTGCCTGTGGACGAGGAGGAAGCCCATGCTTGCGATAGCACGTGGCCTCAAGGTGGACATCCTTACCGCAGAAGGAACACTTTGGACGTGGTCAGCCTCCCCGACCTCGTCCACGAGAGCCGGTACGCAACCCCCCCCCCCCGAGTAGAAGGTGGAAGGGGCAGTAAGGGCGTGAAAGTTTGCTGAAGGAGAGCCGGTGACAGAGGTCCAGAGCTATCAGGAGGTGGCGAGACCTTGAGCAACATGGAACATACATCCGATAATGATGGAGTAGCAACAGAGGAGAGGATCTGAGCCCGAATGTTCTGAAGATGCGGTGGCATACGAGCCATCATCATGGCGACGCCAACCACTTCTTTTTGAGCACGTTATGCAACATGATCCGTCGTAAAAGGTTGATGTTGAATCCATGCTTCAACCAGAGTTTTGGCCCGAGCGACAAAGGAGGTAAGATCAGTGGCCCCGACAACATCAAGAGTCTGAAGATTAGTGATGATGACATACAAGTGATGTAGACTATCCTTCCCGAAATAGAGGGTATTAAGTTCATCCCTCATTGCTTGGGCTATTTTATGATACATGGCCATGCGATACGATTCTCCATCAAGGGAGTTGAGAAGCTAGGTCTGAACACGACCGTCATTGCGCAACCAGTCGTCAGTAGGAGTAGCGGGAGCAGCTTGAGTCAAGTGATGTAGGAAGCCTTTGGACTGAAGGACACGACGATCCGAGTGCACCCACTCCACAAAGTTCTTCTTCTCGGCTAACGAGATAGTCGTAATCCGCAGTTCATCCCGAAATTCAGGAACAAGAGCCGGGTGGTCAACAGAGGAGGAAGCCGCCTGTCCGGTAGTGTCAAGAGAAGACCCTATGTCCACGTGGTTAGGAGGCTAGACCGGCGACAAGAGGATCAGCTGCTAGAAAAGAAACCACGTGGGTAGTCCAGGCGGTTAGCAGTGAAACCACGCGGAATGAGTGGCAATGGTCCGACGACAAGCACAGAAGAGGTCGCGACCAAGGAAACAAAGCAGGTAGACGAGGGAAGCCGCCTTGATTAGAGAGCTGGGGAAGCCGCACGGTCTCGGTGGCAAAACACCAGCGGCAAGAGAAGGTGTCGTGACCAAAATGCAGAGCCCGCAACGAGTATAGAAGCCGAAGTTGCTAACCAACGAAGAGGCCGCGCGAGAAGTCCGCACGGTCAGGGTGAGTACACCAGCAGCAAGGGAAGATGTCGCGACCTAGATGCGGAGCTCGCAGCGGTTAAAGAGGCCGCAGACTGGTAGAAGGCCGCACTATTCCGCGCGAGTAGAACAAGAGAGAAACTGCGCGGGTAAGGCACAAAGAGAAGCCACATAGCGGTTAGAGAGCTCGTTGCGGCTAGAGAGCTCGCTGCCGCTAGAGAGCTTGCGAGAACCACACGAGAAGCCGCACGAGAAAGGCAGTGCGGCTGGTTAGAGAAGCAAAAGGGAGGTGCGCGAGAAAGGCAACACGGAGAGAAACCGCGCGGGTAGAGAGAAAACTGCGCGGATAGAGGGAGGAGGGAGAAGGCCCCACCTGTCGGAGAGAGTCTTATAAAAACAGGGGGGGCCAAGAGGAGAAGAAGAAGAGGTGGAAGCCACGAGAGAGAGAGAGAGAGAGGGAGGAGTGGCTAAAAAAAACTTAACCGCACGGGAAGCCACAGTTAGAAAGAGAGTTAACCGCACGGGAGGCCGCAAGCGGGTAGAAACCAGGCCGCGAGATTGGTGGGGAGGAGAGGCGGGAAGAAAGGTTCTAGCCGCAAGCGGGTAGAAACCTGGCCGCGCCCTGTGCGAGAAGGGAAGGCCAGACGGTTAGCAAAATTCTAGCCGCAAGGAGAGTCCGATTGCCTCTGATACCATGTGGAGAAAACCTCAAACTTGTATATACTTTCTCAATAATCAAATACAAGTTATGAATACACATTTATAGGAGGGAGAAAGAGAGAAGAGAACCACATACATGATGTGGGACTAAAGAGGAGAAAACAAGAAAACTAAATAAACGGCCTCCAATATGGGCCTCTTTACATGGGCTTTTCCAACATGGATGAATGAATTACCTCTCCTATTCTCTTCTTTTCTTCCAACAGTTCGACAATAATGATAAGTTTTCTGCTAAGGAAATTATTGGAGTTATAACTGAACAGAAGGGTTGTTAGGTTGAAAGGCATGTTATTAAGTACCATGATTATTATTTTAGTGAATATTGATCATAAAAAAGTGTTTTATATGTTGAAGTTCAATAAATGTATGGTGCAGCACTAATAAACCTTAGAAGTAAATACGGATTGACAAAGACTTCGTGGTTGGGTTATATGAAAGATCAACATTTAGTTTGTAGCTTTTCATACATATTTGAAGATGTTTAAGTAACATATTGTGCACGACATTTAAATGTTGCTAGTTGTGCAAAACAGTCAGGATGATTTGTCATTTTTGTTAAAGATGAAAATGTAAAAGCTCATTTGTAAAGCCCATTATTGGAGCCCATGTAGATTCTCTTTAGTCCCATATCTTAGAGAAGTAATAAAGATTTGAGTTTTTATTCTCTGACCTGCATTTCTCTACATGGTATCAGAGCGAAACACAGTCCTTGCGGTTTCCCTCTTTCTAACCGCCGGCCTTGCTTCTCTCTTGCTATCCGCACAAGGTTGCGGCCTCCTTTCTTTCTAACCACTAGCCTTTCTTCTCTCTTGATATCCGCACAAGGCCACAGTCTCTGATTTTTTACCTGCCTCCCCTCTTCCCATGGATCCACCCCTCCCTCCTTTCTCCCCCCACTCTCCTGATTTTATAGCTTCTTATTGATTCCCACTCACCTCTTTGCTCGTCGTGGACTACTGCTAGCCGCGTGTTGCTGCCCGCCGCAGACTGTTTTTTTCTGCCCGTTGCAAGTTCTTCTGGCCTCGGCTTCCCTGCCCGTTGCTGTCCTCATCTCGCTGCGGTCTGCCTTTCTTAAACGCCGCTTGCTGTAGTCTGCCACCTTCAGTGCTTGTTGTTTGCGCCTTGTGGTCTGCTTGCTATTCACGGACTGCTCGTTGTTTGCTTGGGTGCGCGATCTGGTTCTCTTACCCACCACGGTCTGATTCTTTAACCTGTCGCGGTCTGCTTCTCTTGCCCGTGGTCTTCCACGCCACGGTCTACCTTTCTTACCCTCCGCAATCTGCTTCTCTTACCCGTGGTCTTACCCGCCGCGGTCTGACTTTCTTAACCGCTGTGGTCTGCTACTCTTACCCGCCGCGGTTACTGAGCCTGCCTTCTTCTCTGACTGCACTGCTGCTTGAGCAGACTGACCTTGCTATCCACATGGTTACTGTTGCTGCCTTCTTCTACTCACGGACTGCGTCTTGGCCTGGTTTTTTGGTCGTTGCTTCAGCCAGCTGCGGTCTCCTCTCAACCCGCTGCGGTCTCCTCTCTACTCGCCAGCCCGCTCTCTTCTATTCACCAGGCCTCTCGTGACCATCTTTCTTCTTGCTTGTTGTGACTTCTCTTCTTGTCCCATGGACTCAACGACTGTTTCTTCTCTTCCCGCTCGTATTGCAGCAGCTCCTGAAGTTCGTGATGAACTTAGAATCACCACCATTTCTCTCAGCGGGAAACAAAATTGTGGAATGGGTGCACTCTGTTCTGCGAGTCCTCTAAACCAAAGGTCTTCTTCATCATCTTACTCGGGATGCTCCCACTGTCCCTACTAATGAATGGCTCCGTGACGACGGTCAGGTCCAATCCTGGATTCTCAATTCCATGGACCCCGAGCCACACCGCATGACCATGTATCATGAGACGGCCGAAGCGATGTGGGAGGAGCTTCATTCCCTCTACTATGGCAAAGACAACTTACTGCATTTGCTTGATATCATCTCTGCGCTTCAAACACTGGATCCCGGCACAACGGACGATTTGACCTCCTTCGTCACCAAAGCCAAAACTCTGGTTGAGACCTGGATCCAACATCAGCCTCCTTCCACAGATCTCGCTACACAACGAACACAAAAGGAAGCTGTTAGGATTGCTATGATGATGGCCCGTGTTCCTCCCCATCTTCACAGTGTCTGGGCTCAGATTCTTTCCTCTTCTACAACACCTTGTCTCTTCGATGTCTGTTCCATGATGCTCAAGATTACCCCACCACCCGAAGTTTCTAGGAATTTCTCTCCGGCTCTCCTTCAGTAGCCCCTCTTACGTACTCATGCTCCTACATCTCGTAGCTCTTCAACTCGAGGAGGTCGCCTCACATCTCGGGGACGAGGACGTGCTGGGCGCTCTACCCTTAAATGTACTTACCGTGGTCGCGAGGATCATCTTGTAGCCACCTGCTACCGCAAGCATGAGCTGCCTCCACATCTTACTGCTTCCACTACAGCTGCTCCTCATCTCACTGCCTCTACTCCTCCAGATTCTTATTCTTCTACCCGACAAGATATTGATGCTCTCCGCACCCAGCTTCAGCAATTCCAATGAGATATTAGTCGTTTGTCTGGCTCTGTTGCATCTTTCTCCACTGAAGGTATATCTTATCTATCGCATAACCCTCACTGGATTGTGGATTCGGGTGCTACTCACCACATTAGCTCACAGAAACCACCTCAGTACTTTCAGTCTGATTATCCCGAGTTCATCATTATAGCTAATGGAGACACCACTCCGGTTTCTGGCACTGCTGATCTACGGCTTACAACAACTCTCTCTCTCCTCGGCCTTTCATGTTTCGGGGTCACCTTTTAATCTGCTATCAGTTAGTCGCCTTACTCAAGATTTTAATTGAAGTATAACATTCACCCCTTCCTCCTTTGTTGTGCAGGATCGACGAATGGGAAATGCCATTGGTAAAGGACGGTTGTCTAATGGGCTCTACATCTTGGATCTCCCACCTACCGTTCTCTCTGCAGTCTCCTTTGTTGATTGACATCGTCGCCTGGGCATGCTCCGCTCCCTATTCTCAAGAAGGCTTTTCCTGATGTTTCATTGCAAGAGTTTACTTGTGAATCTTGTATGTATGACAAACAACATCGTACTTCTTTCTCTCCTAAATGTACTAGGAGTGATACTCCATTTTCTTTAGTGCATTCTGATATTTGGGGACCCTACAAATTTTCCTGTGTGTTTGGTTATCGTTATTTTGTAACTTTTATTGATGATTACTCGCGTCTCACTTGGTTATATCTACTTCATGATCGCACTGAACTTACATCTGTGTTTCGTGCTTTTACTATTAAGACAGGTACACAGTTTCGGCTACCTTAAAATAATTCGCACTGACAATGCCCGTGAATATACTAGACGCATTTTCTCAAATTTATGTACCGAGTTTTGAATTATACATCAAACCTCGTGTGCCTATATTCCACAGCAAAACGGTGTGGCTGAGCGGAAAAATCTCACCTCCTTGATGTCGTCCGGTCACTTTTGTTTTAAATGCAGGTGCCTACACAATATTGGAATTTCGTTGTTTCTATTGTCTGTCATCTCATCAACCGCATGCCCTCCTCCGTGCTCGACTTCGCGTCTTCGTTTGCTCTCATTTTTCCTTCCACATCTCCGTTCTCCCTCCCGCCTCGTGTCTTTGGTTGTACATGCTATGTTCACACTGTCGGTCCGCCCACTGACAAGGTTGCTCCTCGCGCTACCAAGTGCATGTTTGTTGGCTACTCCCGGACTCAAAAGGGGTATGTCTGCTACTCACCTACTGATGACAAGCTGATCGTCTCGGCTGATGTCACCTTCCTTGAGGATCAACCATTCTACTCCTCTCCTTCCACTCCTTCCACTCTTTCCACACAGTCTCCACCTTCCCCTGCCCCTATTGCTTGTCCTGCTGTCCCTGCCATAACTCCGCCTCTCCCTCTTCCCCCTCCACTGCTCCCAGAGCCCGAACTCCCTTGCCCACCTCTTCGTGTCTATACTCGTCGTCGTTCATCCAAGAATGATGCCCTACAACAGCTCCCTACCACCAGCGATATCCCGCTGCCCGTCAATTCAACATCAACCTCTACGTTTCATCCATTGGAGAATTATGTATCATTCCATCGCCTCTCTCCGCCACTCCTCAAATTTGCTCTCTCTTTCCTCCATTTCTCTTCCAAACTCTTTGCAAGAGGCTCTACATCATCCGGGCTGACGTGCGACCATAAATGAGGAAATGACTGCCCTATGGGCTAACCAAATCTAGGATTTCATTCCTCTTCCTCCCGACCAATCTTGTCTCAATTTCAAGTGGGTATTCGTTATCAAACATGCCTTCTCCCTGGCTGCCACGTTAAATATTTTCAGGGTCCTGATCTCCTTAGCCGGGATCTCCTTAGACGTGCATCGACAGTGGCCCTTGCATCAGTTAGATATTAAAAATGTCTTTCTCAGTGACGATCTACTGGAAACTGTTTATATGCACCAACCTCCCAGGTTTGAGACCACGGGGGAGTCTCATGTATGACATCTCAGAAAATTTATATATGGTCTCAAACATTCTCCTCGAGCTTGGTTTGAGAAGTTCAACAAGGTTGTGCGTGAAGTGGGATTTATACAAAGCTCGACTGATTTCTCCCTCTTCACTCGTCATCAATCAACAGACATTGTGATACACCTTGTTTATGTTGATGATATTTTAATCACATGCGACGACTCCACAGAGATACAACATATAAAACAACATTTGAACTCGGCATTTCAGACAAAAGACATGAGATATCTTCGGTACTTTCTTGGACTTGAGGTCGCACGACGTCCTGATGACCTTGTCCTATCCCAACGGAAGTACTGTATTGATCTTCTTCAAGATACCAACTACTTGGGGTGTAAACCGGCGGACACCCCTATGGATGTCAATCGCTAGTTGTCTGCACAAGAATTTGACTTTGATCAGCTGCTTACAAATCAAGAGTACTATCGACGCTTGGTGGGGAAGCTAATTTTTCTTACGGTTACACGACCTGATTTTTCGTTTGCTGTTGGGGTTGTGAGTCGATTCATGCATGCTCCTTGGACATCTCATCTCCAAGCCGTTGAGTGCATTCTCAGATATTTGAAGACTGCTCCGGGACAAGGACTTGTCTACAAACCATCTTCCTCTCTATCTCTTGTTGCGTACTCTGATGCTGACTATGCGGGGTCTCTAGATGATAGACGTTCCTCAACTGGTTTTTGTACTTCGGTGAAAACCTTATTACCTGACGTAGCCAGAAGCAGTCTGTTGTTGCTCGCTCATCTACTGAGGCCAAATACCGTGCTATGACAACAGTTGTATCTGAGCTCACCTGGCTTGAGAGTCTACTTAATGATTTGGGAGTCAAACTCTCCTCTCCGGCAATCTTGTTTTGTGATAGTCAAGCAGCTATACATATTGTCAAAATTCCGGTATTCCATGAGCGAACCAAGCATATTGAAGTTGATTGTCACTTCATTCGGGAAAAAGTTCAATCAAAGAAGTTGGAATTGGAGCATGTCCCTGCGACAGAGCAAGTTGTTGACATACTCACCAAAGCCCTTTCTCGACCACTATATCATGAGTTCCTATCCAAGCTTGGTGACTACTACTTGTATGCTCCAGCTTGCTGCGGAGTGTTAAAGAAGAAAATGTAAAAGCCCACTATTGGAGCCCATGTTGATTCTCTTTAGTCCCACATCTAGGATTGAGATTCTCTCCTCTTTCCATTCCTATATAAATGTATACATGCTAGTTTTTTGAGAATTAATAAATATTGGAGTTTTTATTTTCTGTCCTGCATTTTTCTACAATTTTGTTATGTAATCCAAAAAATAGAAAAATGGGGGAGATTAGAAGGATAACGGGCTTAGGTTTACTAATTTTTTTTCACTAAATACATATAAAATTGATAATTAGATGATAAAGTAATTTCATTAATACCAAAGGTGTTAGTATTTTTGAGGTGTTATACAAATGAATGTTGATTAGTACACAAAATTATGGCCTCATTTGGTAAGGCGGCGGGTGACAGTGCGGGAGGAATCGGGACGGGGGTTCGAGACGGAGGTGGGAGCGTGGGTTCGAGACCGCGATTCCTCCTGTTTTTCGCTTCGCTGCGGGATCAAGTGCTGTTGTAACAGTTGTATAGCCAGCACATGGCAAACTTATATTGGCATTGGCTATTATAATCAGGATCTATAAATAGGCCTTCACTGTAATACTTTATGACATGAATAAGAATGTTATTTCTCGTTTCACTTTCTAGCTTAGAGTAGGCATAGTTATAGTTTAATCAGATCTAGGGAGGCCGGACCCTCCCCTTTTCCGACGCCAACGATCGACGCCGATGATTTTGTAACGGTTCAGACCGTTACATTTGTGCTCTCCTTGAGAGGCTCTTCCTCCCCCTCCACCGGCCACCGTGAACAACCACCGACTCCGCCTTCTTGCTCCTTGTCACGATGACTTAGCCGGATATCTTCAAGAACATCTCCAACACCGCAGCAACACTCCAGTCCAGCACTGCAGCACCACCCCATTACCGCAGCTCCGCTCAAGTTGACTCTCTTCCATGCCCCTCTAAATTTCGGCATCACCAGAAGCAGGGCAGAGTAGCGAAGCCGGCCATCTTTTTCCTTCCAGCGGAAACAACCAGGCACAACAGCGGAGCCGGCCATCCTTCTCCTTCCCAAGTCACCAGAATGTCATTGATCATCTTCTTTCCGTTGACGTCCCTGTAGATCCAGTGTCGGCGAAGACCAGATGAACTCCCTCTAACGCCATTCAAGATCTACAACCGCTGGAACATCGCCGGAACTTGCTTCTACTTCATTCTCCGCCGCACTGCCCCAGGTTGCTCCTCCGATCGGACAAATTCCAAGCCAACAGAAAGCCCAGATTCCGGCCTAGATTCCCATATTCTTCCATTCCCGCCAACCGCTGCTTCATCGCCGGATCAAGAGCCGACACCGGCCACCAGCTGCAACGCCATTTCACCGGCGAAATTTCAATCCCTCCCGTCTCTGAAGCAAGCACCCGTCATCAAGAACGGACACCGCCGACTGAGCCACCATCTTCATCGGCACTCAAGACCGCCGCCCGTCTTCTTCTAGAGCATCCTCGGGCAATCGTTGAGATCTATACTCTCCGCCAGTTTCTGTACGCCAACTCCGACTAGACGACGTTGATTGGCACAACCATCAACAGAAAGAACGACATACCAGCTACCTCGCTGGAATGACTATCGTTCTGGATCTACTCCACCTTTCTCTTGAGATAACGTTACCCGCGATCAAGAACATTGCCGGAGAAACTCCCGCCTTTGCGCCATTCAAGATCTACAACCACCCCATTCATTCAAGAGATAGGAAGGGCGCAGTTTCATCGTTGAGAATTGAAGTGCATCTGAGAATTGAAGGGAGCTGTTTCAAGATCTACCACGCGGGGAACTGGAAGAGGGTTGGGCACTAGAGAGAGGAAGGGCACAGTTTCATCGTTGAGAATTGAATCAAGGCCACGGGAAAGGCTAGAAAGAAGTGGTCGATTCTTTGCCTGAAGTGCATCTGATCAAGGACACTTTCATCAACTCTGTCCATTTGACCAGTTGTCTTTGCCTAATGGTCAACAGTGGCTGCCAAACATTTAATATTTGCTTATCTTTTTGATTTGACAATTGGTATAGCAGTTAAACAATTGAGGTCTGTTCCTTGAGATCCACCATTGTATGAACCTATGTCTAGCCCACCGTGGGCTGCACACCCACAATTTTTTAAAACTCCACCAGCAAACATTATTGGACAACCATCTTTTGTTGGCGTTTCGTGGTCGCATGCCATCATCACTCCAAGCACATATGGCGCTGCCGTCGTTCCAAGCTCAAATGACGCCGCTGCTCCAAGTTCTTATGACGTCGCTACTCCAAGTTTTTACCATGTCGCCACTCCATGTTATTACAGCACCGACTCTCCAAATTCATACAAAGTTGTCATTGCTCAAAGTTCATACGATGCCGCCACTCCAAGTTTTTACGACGTCGCCAATCCAAATTTTTACGGCGCGTCCACTCAAAGCTCATATGGCGTTGTTGTCGGTCCGAGTTCCTACGGTGCCACCGTCGCTCCAAGCGCATGTGCTGCCACCGTCGTTCCTAGCTCATACGGCGCCACCGTCGCTCCAAGCTTATACGGCGCCACCGTCGCTCCTTGTGCATGTGCCGCCACTGTCGCTCCAAACGTATGCGGCGCCACCGTCGCTCTACCTAATGCAATCCTACCACAGAACCCAAGCTCTTTCATTGGAGACGTTCATTCAAAGAAGATTAAAGGGGACATGCACGAATTTATTGATGACATTGATATACGACAAGGGAAACAACGAGTTGCGGTAAACTTAAAAATTTTGGATGACTTGATTGCTTGCATTGAGGATGAAGAACAAGAAGCCATCAAAGCAAACACTCCTCTTGAATTACGAGTTATGACCAACATTGTTGTCACCAATGACAGAGTTGACATTTGCGCCCATTGTTCTGGATATATCCGACAAATCTAATAGTCACGAGACAATCCAATTAGATGCATATGATCTTGACAACACTATGGAGACAAGTTTCGGGATCTACTCCATGCTCCACATGTGACATCACAACTAAACTTCACAATTGGCGGGACATTTCTTGTCTTTGACCCAGGCGGAAGGGACGAAGCAGCCCATTTTTGGTTTGAGGGAGCTATTCCACAAAATTTTCTTACATCTACAACTCCAATCAATCACCGCTCATTGATCACATTCATCATTTGGTTCTTAATATCTGAGATCGCCGTTCAAAATGACTTTACCAAAATCCACATATGGCTATATTTTTTAGGAATAAACGATGAGGTCGTCGTTTGATGAGTAGGGCAGGAATGTAACAATTGTATAACCATCACGTGGCAAACTTATATTGGCATTGACTATTGTAACCGGGCTCTATAAATAGGCCTTCACTGTAATACTTTAAGACATGAATAAGAATGTTATTTTTGGTTTCTCTTTCTAGCCTAGAGTAGTAGTTATAGTTTAATCATATCTAAGGCCTCCCGACCCTCCCGTCTTCCGACGCCGGCGTTCGACGTCGGTGATTTTGTAACGGTTCAGACCGTTACAGCCGCCGCCCAACATTTGTTTTTCTGCCTTGCGGCGGTGGTTGCTCCCGCACCGGCGTGAAAACGCCACACCAAAGGGGGCCTATATCTTGGAGTTTCAAAATAGATGGAGAACATGGAAGTATTCTTGGATGTGATTTACTGAATGGATAAAAGAAGACAGCCCGACGCACAAAGCATCCCTATGCAATGAGGGTTCGGGGAAGGGTCCTGCCACAAGGGTGAAATGTAAACAAACCTTACCCCACATATTTGTAAGAGGCCGCTTCCAGAACTCGAACCCATGACCTCAAGATCAGAGGGCAACACTTCAACTGGCGCGCCATGTGATGTAGGGGTAGGCTACGGGTGCACAAAACCTACGACTCTAGGTGGTAGTGCAAGGGTGACACGCTAATCCAAACCTATATGCAATGTAATGATCGATATGTTGACGAATAAATTAAAGCAATGTAAATTTTCAGCATCACGCAGATATTTAAATAGAAAACACATATTTAATTTTAGCAAGTTATAATGGCTTTCTCCGCTCGGAAGGCCAAAGCGAAGCGCGTGACGAATAGCTCCACCTGCAAATTATTAGCGTAACGAAACAATTTATACGAGCAAGAATCACAACACATATATTTATTCACCAGTGGAAATATCAAATCAAATAATCCAATACCACAAAACAAACTCACAAAGTAGCGGGATGAACCGAGGCACTGAAGTATTAGGGTCCGGATATGTAGATTGGCGAATGGAGGTGGAACCAGTGGCGAGGCGACGGTGGCAATGGCGGTCCTCGTCGGTAAATGGTGAAAACGGATAATAAAACGGTGGATCCGACCATGTATGAGTAGATCCGGGCCGGGGGAAAGTAGATCCGATGTATAAGAGCGGATCCGGACAAAAATGGTAATAAGGGTGGAGGCAAACGTCGGAACGAGGGCTGAAATTCTCAAATCTAGTGTGATCTAGAGAATAGAGTCTAATTGGTAGTGGATCCACGGTGAGGGGATTTACGGAGTGGTCGGCTAGGGCTTGGGGAGGTTTCCGGGTGGTGTGTAGGGGAGGAGGGTGGTCAGCTGGATGGGAGGTTGAAGGGGAGTGCTCGGCTTGAAGGGGGAAAGCTGGTGGTGGCCGGTTGGAGGGTGGTGGAAGGCCGACGGTGGGGTTTTAAGGGAGCCAGCGGCTGTAGGGCCTGGGAGCAGCAGGCCAGCGGTTTGTGGGGGGGGGGGGGGGTTGAGGGCAGCCGACGGTTGGGTGTGGGGTGAAAAATGAAGGTGGGGGTAGGGATTACCTTGGGGAGGAGTTTGGAGGCATAAGAGTCGTCACCTAGCCACCTAGGGTTCCACGACGTCGACACTGGGGAGGGATGGCTAGAATCCGTGATTAGAGTTCTCCAAATTCTGCAATGACTGAATTCAGCCCACAAGACTCCTATTTATAATAAAATGAAGCACTTGAGCATCCCAATCGGCGATGTCGGCACCGGGGAGGAATCGCTGGAACCCGTGATTAGAGTTCTCCAAATTCTACAATGACTGAATTCAGCTAACAAGACTCTTATTTATAATAAAATGTAACACTAGGGCATCCCAATCAACGACTATGATTGGCCGGTGGGAGAGACCGCTAAAATACATGAATAATGAACCAAAAATAATAAACTAATATATGAATTTGACTCGCGGCGACATTCCGGACGAAACCGCAGAGTCTGATTGTCGATCCAGGCACGCCATATATGGTAAGTCGCCAAATTAGCCCCGAACGGGCCCAAAGCTCGTGCTCGTCTCTGCTCCGCATCACCATGGCTCTCCTTTTATATACTGAAAATTTTAATAAATCTATAATTAGATAGGTTATGCTAGATCACTCATTTGGCAACAAATAAATCAGTGATAGCTAAATAAATTTTATAGACACGTCAGTGTTAAAATTGATGTCTATTAAATATAAGGAGAGGATATTGTTATAAATATGGTCCTTAACTTCCCAGCTTAATGTTTTTATGTGAGGATGGAGGTGAGGAGTATGGGATTTTTAAAATATTAGGGATATGCTTGAGAAGTTGGTGGGGATATGTATTATATTTCTCCATTTTCTCTATCTCAAGTGGTCGATTATTAATTCTCACGCACAAACAAAGATAACATTGTTTTGGCAACAAGGAGAATGTATTGTTTTCATTGATTAATTCTCACACACAAACAAAGGAAGATAACATTGTTTTGGAAACAAGGAGAATCTATTGTTTTCATTGATTAAGCGGCTTATAATGTTAGATGCTTGATGATCAATCCTTAGTTTTCTACTGTATTCTACTTCTTGTGATTTGACTTGCAAATGAATATTCTGCTACACTCGTTCGAATACAGTTTTGTGCCTAAAATTTCCTTCGGTACCCTTTGTTTTCTTCAATGCCGGCGGTCTTTTATTTAGATGGAGGTTAAGCGTTATCAAGGGCTATGGTACAAAGAATTGTGTTAATCGATCTGGCTCATATATTTTTTTGCTGATTATGAGGTTTATCTATAGTTGGTTACCATATTTCAAGATAAAATTACATATCAACTCACTACTAGATTTTCAAGTGGAATAATTGGTGTCAGAATACATGGGCATCAACAACTCTGACATTTTTCCTTAGTTCCTCGTACAAAGGTGACCATTAGAGGCACCTGTTAGGCATTGGGAGAGTCTAGTCACTAGGCATGTTAAACGAGCGAGGGGTAGACAAATAATGACTTGAAATGAAATTATAAGGAAATACATGGTGTACACTGGTGACAAAGGATCCATATAGCCGACCCCACTATAGTGGGATAAATGCTTGAGTGTTGTTTGTTGTTGTTGTTGCTTGGCTTAACAACTTGTTGGGTTATTTTATCGAGCTCTTTGTCCTTGTTCTTGTCAAACTCTTAGAAACATTGGACTTGGCCATTTTTTTCTTTTTCGACATTTCATTCTTAGTTTGGTTCTTTTCTTTTTGTGAGTCACACTTCTTTAGCTCGACTCAGGTTTAGTAGTCATCTTGGCGCCAATTTGTTTTAATAGTTGGTAGGGTACCCATTTGAAATAACTTAATCATTTTTCTCCGTGGTTTTGTGAGATTTAAGTATCTTTTTTGGTTTAAACCATACAAAATTTGTTTTTTAATTTTATTATTTTGTTTTTTTACTATATATATATGCACATATATATAGACACATGAACATTCATATACATGTATATGTGCATATATATACAGAGACATGTTGCGTGTGTATTTATATAACTCAATTTTAATCACGTCGTATCCCAAACATACTCTTATTATATTTTTATTTTTCCGTACCATAATGCTAGATACGTATCGTACCCTGTACTCGTAGTCTCGTACCCGTACTGGTGTTTCATAGGTTCTTCTCATTGGGCGACACTGAGGGGGTTTGATTCTTGTATACAAATAGTGTAGATGGTTTTCTGCTTCCTCCCCTCTTTAGAAAAGTTGCTTTATTTTTTATTTTGTATCCAATGTTTATATTTCGAGGATAGTCAAAGTATCACTGTTTTGGTGATTTGACATTGATAGTTAAATGTAGAAGATGCACCAATAAATAGATAATTTATTTTGGAGGGGTTGGAAGAGAAGAAATTAGATGTAGTATAACTTGCTAGGAGTCGTTCCTAAATCCTAAAATACTAACCTGAAAATGGAATATATCATTCAATAGCAAGGAAAGATAATTCATAAAGCTGACCTGAAATTGTTGAGTTGAGGCTAATGAGAATAGGTGATGCAGGACGACGCGTAGGGTTTACGCGTCTGTCGGCTTTTTTTAGGAAACCCTAACCGAATGCCGCGAAATATGATTTTTAGTTTTTAAAAAAAAATTGAGCGGGCGTTGCACGGAATTATGAAATTAAGCAACTTTATTTTGTAGGCACGAAATTCACTACGTTGTTAAAAAATGAAATTTCTTAATAAAATGGTTCAGTTTTAAATCCGGAAAGGAAGCTCGCAGCTTTCGTTCCGTTCCCTTTGTCGTAGCACAACGAAAATCGTGAACTCCAAATACGTTTCCGTTTGGAGTTTTTGACGTAGCGTTTGCTGACGAAACTCCGGCGAAAACCCAACAATGAGTGTAGTTATCCTAAGAGAAAATATAGACACTCACAAAGGAACAGATAGAAACAAGTTACCCACGGAAAGAGTCGACTTCCGTATCCGAAATCGATGGCGATCACGCGAGAAACTTCTCGTCGCCTTCAATCTTCCGCTCCGAGGTCGGCCGTTATCGCATACGGGCACCAAGGAATTAAGTCACTCCCTCACACGAGGTGGTTCCACGGAATCACTCTACAAAGTAAGGAAGCCACAAACCTAACACCCTAAAATTCGCTCGCCCTCACACAAGTGGCTCCACGAATTCTCTAACACACGAACTAATGTTCATTAACCACTCACACGGTGGATCCACAAAATGTCAACTGCTAAAGAACTAACCTAAATCACCACTGTTCACGGAATTTAATCACTAGCAGGCATCACCTTCAATAGGAAAGCCTTCAACATTCCTTAATTCCTAACTCTGCAGAACCATTCACCTAATTCCCCTAACCGTCAAATGGGCAAAATCAACAGCCACTCAACGGTTAACGATTCAACATCAAATGTTCAACCTGTAACTAACAACAGTAATATCCATTGATTACTGTTCACCTTCTTCAACAATCGGACGCCGACATCCCTACAGAAAACAATTGCTCCTGCACAGCAAATTCTGAATGGACAGCAGCAGCTACAAACTAAAAACACTATTCATCTTCTCCGTCACAGGGCAGTTAGCCGCAAGCACGATAACAAATATTTTCAACCATCAACAACATCCATCGGAAATACAATCACGCTATTTTTAACTTCAACATTCATCAATCATCAACACCAAAAAAAACACAAATTACAATCTTTCCCTTTATAGGGCTCGAACAGACAGCATGGGGGGGGGGGGGGGGGAATTAAACAATTATCCTCCATGGGCGGCCATGACGGAGCTTAATTCGTGGAGATGAAACCGTAGGGAGGTGGGCTCGTGCAGGCAGTTGGTCGAAGCACTCGGAGAGGCGACGCGTTGTCCTGCGCGGCTTCGACTTGGCTGGATCGTGGGGAGGACGTGCGCGGAGCCTCGCCTGGAGGTGCGGCTGCCGAGCCCTAGCGGGGCGTGAAATCCGCCATTCCCGCGACTCTGCTTCGAGATGCGGAAGGTGTGGGCGGCTGACCGGGAGAGGAGCAGGGCTGTTGAACCGGATTTTAACCTACGTGTACATATATATATACACTTATATAACTGTACACATATATATATATATAATTAATAACTTTAAAACTTTTTTTTATATATATCCATATATGTATATTTATAACTTTTGTTTTTAAATATATATATTTATATATATTTTACAAACACATAAAATAACACAACATGATGTGCTCGACTTAAGGCCGATAAAGGTCCAGTCGGGTGCGACGTTGGGCGCTTTTGCGACGATCCGATCGGGGTCGGTCTCCACCAACTCTCCCCCTCTCGAAATCACTCATCTCTGGTGAGTGCTCCGAGCGGCGGTGCTATAGAAGATCCGCATCCATACACTGTAACTCCTCAGCCAACATTCAGCTGGTCCCGGTCTCTGGGCTACCGTGCCAACGAACCAAATATCTCTGAAAGCCATCATCTGTAAGGGTCACTGTCCAATATGTGCTCGGGATCTGGAATAGAAGAATCTCTTGGTGTTCATGCTCAACCTGAAACTGTCAGTGAAAATAGAAGGAACTACGATAGAAGTGTCAGTAGCATAATGAAAATCAGGGTGTCCTGAATGGGGCTCTTCACTCTCACTCACCAACCCAGAAGAATCAAATGGAGGAGAAGACAATGGAAATTCTAAAGACTCATGCGAGTAATCGTGGAATCAAGTCAGATTGGCTACGTTAAAAACAGGATTTGCTCCCCAAACGGAAGACATCTCAAGTTCATACACATTTGCCCAATCCGATGTACTACTCGAGAGGGTCTAGTCCTACGGTAGCTAGCTTCTTTACGGTACCAAAAGGTAACCGCTCCGGATCTAGTTGAACCATAATCAAGTCATTCATTTTAAAATTAGTAGCTCTTTTATGCCCTTTTTAAAATTGAGTTGCATAAAATCATAAATCCTATGCATTTTTCCGCTCAAAAAAACGTTTTATGCAAATCATGCAAATGCCATAAATGAACTACTTAATATGACTAACGCCACTAACCGATGGTCTCAGATACTAAGAACAACTCCTGAAAGAGGTACATGATCAGGAGGCTCAGAGGGTGGATCATAAAAGAATTCATCGCGGGAGCAATGAACATTCAAGTGCAAACCTGAGACATCAGTGATCAGATACAATATCAACGTATCAGCTAGTGCACCCTCAAACTCGACTGTGTCACTAAAGTTGGAAACATCCCCAATATGCGGTGAACCCATAGGTTTTCCATCTGGGGTTTCACCAGGAGGGGTATAATAAATTTCGTCGCAAATGCGACGCGTGCAAACGTAGGCTCCAACAACATATGGAGTGTTCTCAGATAAATGTGCACGGAGTGTGACAAATGTAATAAATGTGCTAAAGGAAAGTGAGGCATCAGGAGGCTCACCAGGTGGGACATAGAAAAACTCATCGTAAATACGATGGTCAACAGGTGGCACGTCCCATAACTCATCTCAAGTGCGAGTGACCAGATGGCTATGCCCCAGCACTATCAACATCAAGTGAGACAATGGAGCAGGTATCCATGTCTTAAAACTCGCAAGTGTACTACTTAGAATAAGCTCATCCACACATGGACGTGGTGGCTCATCTGGAGGCTCAATAGGAGGGTCATCAAATGTCTCATCAGTCGAGTGATGGTCCTCCAGAAATGAATCCTCAGAAGGGGTCATACTCCCAGATAGGGTAGAAGTGGCTACCTCGAGATCACTACTAAGCTCTCGGCTCCCAAGCGTAATGTCACTCAGTGCGCCATCAGGTGTGGTGAGGTGACTCGATGCGTCATCGGGTGTGGTGACATGACTCGGTTCGCCACTAGGTGAAGTGTGCAAAGAATCTACACTCAAAATAGAGTTAGTAGAGATCGAATCAAGGGTAGGTTCATTAAGTGGAGCAGACTCACATGGGGTTTGACTTCACACATCTTGTATAAGAATATCAGATAGAGTCGGTGATGTCTCCCTGCTTCGGGCAGTAGAAGGCTCTTGCTGCCCCTCAATATCTATCATCATGTTCACCTTCGGAGCACTAGGAGGATCGCTAGGTGTGACGTACTCGTGACGATAGTGACCTCTATAGGACTCGTGAGTGTAGTCGTGACGATCGTCCATAACATAATCATGACGTGCTCGTGGATGATCATGTGTCCTATGAACATATGGTGGTGGTCGCACATATGCAGTCTCAGATTTCTCATATAAAGGAGACGTGTAGTATCGATATGTAAAGGAATAATGAATCCTATCCTCATAATAAGGTGTCGAGGGACCAATAGGGTCCACTCAGGTACGAGTATAATAACGACTATTGTCATCATACAGATCGTCTCTATAATGAGAATGTGTTGGTGGGTCAACACGATCTCGGGAAGTGGTATACGGTGCTCGAGTATAATCATCGTAGTATCGTAAAGGTCTCCGTGACTGGGCACTATGGGTGTGAGTGTAAGGGTAGTCGTGATCCTCAAATAAAGGGTTCCTCCTAAATGTAGATCTTTCTACATAGTGATGTGAAACATCGTAATGTGGACGGACAAAATGTTCATCTCGAATTTGAGGTGACATTGTCGCTCGAGGGGGTACTTCTAATCTACTCACCCTACCTCTATGGTGTGCTAACCTTTCACGCAACTGGCAGGTATTCTCCGTTAATACCGTCATTTGGTGGGCGAAAGGTAAAAACCATTGGGGTGGTTCTTCCCGTTCGTGTCCACGACTCGGTTGACCACACTCAACACGATGCATCCTATCTCTACGCAGATACATGCTAACACATAAATTAAATGCAATATATGATTATGCACTAATAATAAAAAAAAACTCTCTTTTCTTTTTTTTTTCCTTTTTTTTTTGAATTTTTTTTTAAAATGATATGCGGGTTCCTATTCTACACAGGGTGGATCCCAAAACTTAGAAAAATTTTGGAACCTCCCTCTGATACCAATTTGATGCAGGACGACGCGTAGGGTTTACGCGTCTGTCGGCTTTTTCTAGGAAACCCTAACCGAATGCCGCGAAATATGATTTTTAGTTTTAAAAAAAAATTGAGCGGGCGTTGCACGGAATTATGAAATTAAGCAACGTAATTTTGTAGGCACGAAATTCAGTACGTTGTTAAAAAATGAAATTTCTTAATAAAATGGTTCAGTTTTAAATCCGGGAAGGAAGCTCGCAGCTTTCGTTCCGTTCTCTTTGTCGTAGCACAACGAAAATCGTGAACTTCAAATACGTTTCCGTTTGGAGTTTTCGACGTATCGTTTGCTGACGAAACTCCGGCGAAAATCCAATAATGAGTCTAGTTATCCTAAGAGAAAATATAGACACTCACAAAGGAACAGATAAAAAAAGTTACCCACGGAAAGAGACGACTTCCGTATCCGAAATCGATGGCGATCACGCGAGAAACTTCTCGTCGCCTTCAATCTTCCGCTCCGAGGTCGGCCGTTATCGCATACGGGCACCAAGGAATTAAGTCATTCCCTCACACGAGGTGGTTCAATGGAATCACTCTACAAAGTAAGGAAGCCACAAATCTAACACCCTAAAATTCGCTCACCCTCACACAAGTGGCTCCACAAATTCTCTAACACACGAACTAACGTTCATTAACCACTCACACGGTGGATCCACGAAATGTCAACTGCTAAAGAACTAACCTAAATCCCCACTGTTCACGGAATTTAATCACTAGCAGGCATCACCTTCAATAGGAAAGCCTTCAACATTCCTTAATTCCTAACTCTGCAGAACCATTCACCTAATTCCCCTAAATGTCAAATGGGCAAAATCAACAGCCACTCAACAGTTAACGATTCAACATCAAATATTCAACCTGTAACTAACAACAGTAATATCCATTGATTACTGTTCACCTTCTTCAACAATCGGACGCCAACATCCCTACAAAAAACAATTGCTCCTGCACAGCAAATTCTGAATGGATAGCATTCTGAATGGATAGCAGCAGCTACAAACTAAAAACACTATTCATCTTCTCCGTCACAGGGAAGTTAGCAGCAAGCACGGTAACAAATATTTTCAACCATCAACAACATCCATCGGAAATACAATCACGCCATTTTTAACTTCAACATTCATCAATCATCAACACCAAAAAAAACACAAATCACAAGCTTTCCCTTTATAGGGCTCGAACAGACAGCAAGAGGGGGGGGGGGGAGAATTAAACAGTTATCCTCCATGGGCGGCCATGGCGGAGCTTAATTCGTGGAGATGAAACCGTCGGGAGGTGGGCTCGTGCAGGCAGTTGGTCGAAGCACTCGGAAAGGCGGCGCGTTGTCCTGCGCGGCTTCGACTTGGCTGGATCGTGGGGAGGACGTGCGCGGAGCCTCGCCTGGAGGTGCGGCTGCCGAGCCCTAGCGGGGCGTGAATTCCGCCATTCCCGCGGCTCTGCTTCGAGAGGCGGAAGGTGTGGGCGGCTGACCGGGAGAGGAGCAGGGCTGTTGAACCGGATTTTAACCTACGTGTACATATATATATATATACTTATATAACGGTACACATATATATATAATTAATAACTTTAAAACTTTTTTTATATATATCCATATATATATATTTATAACTTTTGTTTTTAAATATATATATATTTATATATATTTTACAAACACATAAAATAACACAACATGATGTGCTCGACTTAAGGCCGACAAAGGTCCGGTCGGGTGCGACGTTGGGCGCTTTTGCGACGATCCGATCGGGGTCGGTCTCCACCAATAGGATGATTAATTATGTTAGTTGTTTATACTATTTATTTTTTGCAATTTGCTTTGTCTTTCTTTGAGGCATTGTTTTAGGTTGTTTCTATTGTATCTTATTAACTGTTAATTTTTTTTAGAAATTACGAAGGCCATTGAAATGAGTATCGGTGTTTAATACATGATGAGTGTAAAAAAATTATAGTTTAATGGTCTTTTGAGATAAATGCAGTGAATAATAGACTTTTGATGGAAACTTTACCATAGCATTTTTCCCTCTTGACATTATAGTTTCAACTCTTCTAAATTAGCTTTTGAGAAAAAATTTATACAGGATGTTGAAACTTATTTCCCTGACCGTCAAAGCTAACAAGACCTCTTCATGCTGCTAAGAAGTTTATTTTGTTCATGGATTGAATCGAGGGGACATGAAAAGAAGCTGGTCGACATTCTCTGGCTAGAAATACAGTCATAAATTTTCTAGTTTTACTTCCTTGATGGTATTCAGTGGATGAATACGATTTCACTTGTTTTATAGCACTGTGTTCTTTCCATTTGATTTTGGTTCACATTGTTAATGCCATTAAAAAACGCAGAAGTCTCTTTAATTTTTCTCCGCCTCCTATAATCCTCTATTTTTAAAAATTTTTCTATAAAATTTTAAAGATTTTTGGAATGAATTAATCCCCATTATTCATTAGGAACTTGTTTTCTCTACAAAAGGTTCTGTTTTGACAAAAAAGATTTTTTGTTCTTTCTTTATCCTTTTTCATTTTGAATATATAGCTGCAAGAACAAAGAATTACAGTGGAGCTGAGCTTGAAGGTGTTGTGAAAAGCGCTGTTTCATTTGCCTTGAATCGGCCGATAAGCATGGACGATCTAACAAAACCATTGGATGAAAACATAAAAATTACAATGGATGACTTTTTGACTGCCCTCAAAGAAATTATCCCTGCCTTCGGAGCTTCCACAGATGATCTTAAACGGTGCAGGTATTTACTTTTTTACAATAGTTTGTATGTTCAAATTAGGGTTGTTATCGAGTCGAGTTCGAGCGATTTGGACTCGGCTCGAAATCGAAATTTTCGTGGCGAACTCGATTTGAAATCGATTTCGAGTCAAGTCGGCTCGGCTCAAAGTGGCTCGATTTCGTGCTTGCTCAAAATCAAATCGAGTCCGATCAAAATTGAGCAAATTTTCTCTTTATTCCTAATTGACTCGTAATTAAATGGGACAACCTTTAAATTTAGAAAATGAAACACTTAAAGTATTCAATCTTTTTTTTTACGTTTAAATTTTAGTAATTTTAATTTTAAAATTAGAATATATTAATAAATACATAATTTTTAAATCAATTCGAGTTGTTTCAAATCATATTTCGGGCGATTTAGGGCTGACTCAAAATTGTCTCAAAATCAGATTCGAGTCAAATTGAATCGACTCAAATTGAGTCGAATCAATTTGAACTGATTCCGATTCGGCTCAATATTCGAGCGATTTTCGAGTTTCGAATAATATGCTCAACCCTAGTTCATATGGGGGTATGCATTATTTGTCAATGAAATATTACTTTTTCCTTGATAACCTCTGTGTTATGTTTGTACAAAAACACATACCTTCCTTTTTCTTAGGAATATCAACAACAACACTCAAGATTTTATCCCACTATAGTGAGGTCGGCTATATGGATCCTTTGTCGCCATTGTGCCCAATCTTTAGTCAAAATCTCACTAATGCCTAAGTACATCATGTCTTTCCTTTTAGTTTCATTCCAAGTCTTTATTGGTCTACCCCTCCCTCATTTAACATGGCCAGTGACTAGACTCACAATGCCTAACAGGTGCCTATATAGATTATATAATACATCGCATTTACATGTGTGTTTGAGTGTGTGTTTTAACATTTATTGGAAATAAGATGGCTTATTTTACTCTCTAGTTAAATGTTTTAGTTTCATGCTATTGTAATGACTACATACTCAAAATTGTAACTGTGTTTTCATGCAAATCAATTACTAGAAGATTTTGTTGCATCCAATTGTGTTTAATGATCATAGAACTTATTTTAATCATGTATTGGTAGAAAATAAGATCTATGAGAAAAAATTAGTATGTAAATCAATCCAAACAGTTCAACAGAAACCAAGAAATAATAACTTAATCAAATACACAACGAAAAACAAGCTACACTAGATTAAACAGAGTATTGAATAAACATGTATGGAAAGATCTTAGACTTTGGTTCACAAATTCCAAAACAATGAGCATTTCAGAAAAATTTCAATGAAATTCAATAAAATTTTCAAGCAGATGCCCCTAAATTAGTTGTAATATGTTATTTTCAAGTCGCCATAGTCCTTTTCTGTATTTACCCCGTCTTGAGATAGTTTGATCTTTTCCTTGTTTTTATGTTTTCCCTTACTCAAGTATATCTAATGAGTAAGGGACCTCCTTCATAATTAGTCAAACATTATTTCCTCTCCACTTGGTATCAGAGCCGAAAAAACTCTCGTGCCCTAATCTCCTGTTTCCGCCCCCCGATCGCATTCGCGCCTCCCCGATCAAGATCGTCCGCCGCCAACTCCTGCTCGCTCTTCAGGGATGACGGGAGGCCTCCAAGCCACCGCCGACTGCTGAGAGGGATGCTCCCGCCGTTCCTCCTTGACGTAGTCCGCCTGTTCCGCTACCGCATAGTCCGCTTAGTTCCTCCTTCTGCTCGCCCGTTCCGTCAGCCGCTGATTTCTCCTTTTTCTCTTGCGCCAGGTATTGCACCTGATTGGCCGTGCCCCCATCCTCTCCCGTGCTATTGATGTCGTCGATCTCTCGTGTTGTTGTTGTCGTCTGCCGGTTGCCTTGTTGTTAAACAGTTAGCTCCTGTTGTTAATGTTGTTGATCTCCCGTGCTATCATCTTCTCCAGTGAATCCGCCGCACTTAGATGGTTGCTACTGCTGTGGTTGCATTCCATTGCCCTTCTCACCCATATATGATGAATCAGTGTTTTTGCCGCTAATTGCTCCCTTTGAGTTTTTTTGGTTTCCTTTTTTTCTTCAATATAGGTGATCCCGATTCTTCAGTATCCTCTCTGGGTGTGATCCAACCTCAGATGAATGAGCCACTGCGGCCCCATGACCACTCTAGCTCCTTAAAGATTACCACGATCCCCTTGGATGACCCGAATTATCTTGGATAATCTCGTGCTGCCCAGCATGTCATCTGTAGCCAACAAATGTTTGGATATATCTATTGGACGATTAGGGAGCCTCCTGTGACTGATCCCTCCTAGAAGCGTTTGGATTCTGACAACTCTCTAGTTGTTTCCTGACTCCGACATTCGATGTCTCCTAAGGTCTATCAGAGCTATATGCTGATGGACTCAGCTTTTGAGATCTGGACTCGTGCTCGCGAAACATACTCTCAGATTGGCAGTTCCACCTAGGTTTATGAGCTCATTCGCCGCATTTTGGAGTTGCACCAAGGATCAATGACTGTTTCATCATTCTTCTCGGAGTTTGAGCGTCTCTATCAAGAACTGGAGTACTTTGCGCGCTTCACTCCAGCGTGTACATCTGATGTCGTCCAGTTAAAGCAAATGGAGAACCGCTTCCGCCTTTATGTCTTCTTGATGAAATTGAATATGGAATTTGATATGGTTCAGACACATGTTCTCCACCGCTCTCCTCTTCCCTCTCTTCGGGAGGCGTTCAGTATGGTTCTTGGTGATAAAGACCGCCGCAAGTCTCTTAGTGTTATGGCTCCTCCCGATCGTTCTGCACTGACTAGTGTTGGTTGTGGTCTGCTTCCTCCTCCTGGTCTTTTGTGCCTATCTGTGATCACCGTGGTCTAAGGGGACATTCGGGAGGCATGTTTCAAACTTCATCCTCATCTTGCACCTTCCGGGCGTGGTCGTGGTCGGGGTCGTGGACCAGGCCGCGGGGGCCATCGACACAGTGGCTATCGTTCTCATGATGTTGCTTATACTACTGATGTCTATGATGAGTCTCAATCTCCCGCTTCTTCCTCTCTTACAACACAGGAATTGGATGTTTTTCGCCGCCTGCTTCACTCTCAGCCCGATACGGTCACCGGAGGCTCTACTTCTCTTGCCATCATTGCTATGCCTAGTGCTCATGCTGCCACCACCTCACCTTCTGAATGGGTGCTCAACTCTGGTGCTACTCAGCACATGACTGGGTCTTCCTTAGGTTTTTTCTCTTATACTCCTTTATCTTGTATGAAGAAAGTTATTTCTGCTGGCGGATCGTTGTCTTATATTGCGGGCAAAGGCAACATCTCTTGCTCTCCGTCCAAATCCCTACCCTCTATTCTTTATGTTCCCTCTTTTCCTCTCTATTTACTCTCCATCAGCAATATTACAAAATCTCTTAATTGCTCGGTAATTTTTTTTCCTTATTATTGTGTCTTTCAGGAACTGGGTACGAAACGGAACATTGGCAGTGGTAGGAACCGTGGCGGCTTGTACTACCTGGACACTCATCCTCTCTCTCATGTTCTTTCCAGTTCCACTATTACTACGAAGGATGTTAGCCGTTGGCATCGGCGTCTGGGACATCCTTCCTCCGTTTAGGTGCAAAAATTATTTCGTGCTTTTGTACCTTTTCTTCAGAACTTTGCTTGTGAAATATGTGATATGTCTAAATATGTGTGACATACTTCTTCCCCTAGCAGTAATCCTTTTGATGTTATACATTCTGATGTTTGGGGGTCGTCCCCCATTGTATCTTTAACTGGATTTTGATGGTGTCACCTTTATTGATTGCTTCTCGTGCACTACGTGAGTTTATCTGATGAAAATGAAAAGTCAAGTTTTTTCTTGTTTTCAAGTTTTTCATAAAATGGTACAAACACAATTCAATGCCTCTATCCGTGTTCTTCGAAGTGACAGTTGGGGGGGGGGGGAGTATGATGATCGTGGTACCGTTGGATCCTACCTCACCTCTCGCGGTGTCATCCACTAAAAAACTTTTGTTTACACCTCTACTCAGAACGGAGTGGCCGAACGGAAAAATTGGCCCCACCTCGAGGTTGCGCGCTATCTTCTAACCACTATGCACCTCCCTAAATCCTATTGGGGTGATGCAGTTCTTACAACTGCTCACCTTATCAACCGTCTTCATTCTCGTTCCCTTTCCTTTATTACTCTATCTCGCTTCTCCACCTCTGGCGTGGTTCATACTTCCCATCTACCACCCCGTGTCTTTGGGTGGGGCTGTTTCGTGCATGTGCACCAACCCCTTCGTGAAAAACTTAATCCTCGGGCTTAACGTTGTGTCTTTCTTGGTTATTCTTCTACGACCAAAGGATACTGCTGTTATCACCCCCCTCCCGACAGATGTTCTGTATCATGGATGTCACCTTCCGTGAGGGGGAGCCCTATTTTCTGCCTTCGACTCATCTTTTTCGTCAGTGGGAGAGTAGTGGTGATACAAATGTTACTCTTGTTCCTCTTCCTCTTCTCCCTTCCATTCCCTCCACTCATTTCACTATGGTACCCATAGCTCCTATTCTGGTACCGAACTCCTCTATTATGATTTCTTCGTTTCCACACGTATATCATCGTCGTTCATGTACATAGGCTACCACCGCTCCACCTCTACCAGTACCGATTTCAGACTCAGATTCTGATGATGTTGATCTGCATAGTCCTCTTGCATTGCTAAAGAGAGGTAAAGCTACTTGTGCGCATCCTATTTTTAATCATGTGACTTACCACCATCTTACTCCGATTCATTGGGTCTTTGTTTCGTCTCTTTCCCTAGTTGTTATTTCCAAGACATGGCATGAGGCTTTGGATATATCTGCTTGGACATAGGCTATGCAAGATGAGATGTCTGCCCTGGACAAAAATCACACGTGAGATGTTTCTGCTCTCCCTTCAGGAAAGAAAGCTATAGGTTCCTGGTGAGTCTTCTCTGTTAAGCTGAACCAAGATGGCAAGGTGGAACGATACAAAGCACGTCTGGTCGCTCAAAGATACACCCAGACTCAAGAAGTTGATTATCAGGAGACGTTTGCTCATATAACAAATATGGACTATTCAGGCATTACTATCGTGTGCTACTTGCCTGGACTGGGAACTCCATCAACTGGACGTGAAAAATGTGTTCCTCTATGTTGAACTTGAGGAGGTGTACATGAAGTTTCCTCCTGGTTTTGTGAAGAAAGGAGCTGAAGGACTTATCTTCCGCCTAAGGAAATCCTTATATGTCCTGAAGCAATCACCTTGCACCTGGTTCAGGAGATTTCTCATGGCGATGCTCAAGTTTGGGTACAAGCAAGCCCGATCTAATCATACCATGTTTATCCGGAGATATGAACACCGTGTTGTGGTTCTTATTGTCTCCATGGATGACATCGTGATTATTGGAAATAACACAGGAGATTGTCATCTCAAGACCCTCCTATCTGCTGAATTTGAAGTGAAAGACTTGGGAAGATTACAGTACTTCCTGGGTATCGAAGTGGTCAGATCTGAGCAGGGTATCTTTATATCGCAACGAAAGTACATATTGGATCTCCTAAAGGAAACTGGTATGCTTGGTTTTGTTCCTGCGAACACCCCTATAGAGAAAAATCACAAGATTGATGAAAATGGTGATGGTGATCACACAGATGTATCACGTTATCAAAGATTGGTCGGAAAACTTATATATCTATCGCACACACACCCCGACATTACCTATGTAGTTGGTATCCTTAGCAGATATCTGCATTCTCCTAGAAGCAGACATTAAGAAGCGGCGTATCGTTTGCTGCGATATTTAAGGAAAGCTCCTGGTCGTGGTCTCTTATTCTCCAGGAACAACAACTTGAAGATTGAGATTTTTACTGATGCTGATTGGGCTGGTTGCCGTGATCAATGTTTTAAATGTCCTCCGACATGTCCGACATGTCTCCCGACGTGTCCGACATGTCCCCCGACGTGTCCGACATGTCCCCCGACGTGTCCGACATGTCCCCCGACGTGTCCGACATGTCCCCCGACGTGTCCGACATGTCCCCCGACGTGTCCGACATGTCCCCCGACGTGTCCGACATGTCCCCCGACGTGTCCGACATGTCCCCCGACGTGTCCGACATGTCCCCCGACGTGGCCGACATGTCCCCCGACGTGTCCGACATGTCCCCCGACGTGGCCGACATGTCCCCCGACGTGTCATTTTTTAGGGAAAAACGATATGTTTTTCTAAAAAAAAATTATGTCCTTTGGTAAAAAATAAGTTGACATGTTCGATTTTTTCTGATATATCAGCCGACATAACATTTAAATATATCGTCCGCTATTTTATCTTATGTTATATTAGCAGACTAACATCATATGTTTAAATCGTGTATATATATATTATGTATGTTTAAATCGATTAAACTTATTTTTTCGATTTTTTAACATTTCATTTTTACAACTAATTTTGTAAAAAATATTTCACAATATTTTAATTTGATATTACAAAAAATATGAAAACTTTTAATAAATTTTAGTTGATTATTTTCATGTTTTTAATGTAAATTTATTTGTTTGAAAAGATTTTATAATCAATCAAGGATTATTTAATCTTTAAATCTTGTTTATTTGCAATAAACTTACTGTCATCGAAATAAAATTATTGTTTAATATTAAATATATTTTACAATCTATCATTTTTTATTTGTTAATAATATTTTATCTTAGATATTTTTCTATTTTATTTTGTAATATAAATGATTCATTTTTTATCTATTTGTAATTTTATTTTTCTTTTTTATAACATATAATTTTAGTTAGTATATATAAAAATAAATTTTTATTTATAAGTTATGAAAATCCGATATTTAAAATATCTCTGACATGTCTCCGACTTCCGACATCCGACATTTAAAAAAATCAATCTGATATGTCATCGACATCCGATATTTAAAACAATGGCCGTGATGACACTAAGTCCACAACATGATACTTCTCGTTTGTTGGTGGAAACCTTGTAACGTGACGTAGCAAGAAGTAGAATGTGGTGGCTAGATCAAGTGCAGTGGCAGAATATCGTGTCATGTCCCAAGACTTATGTGAGGGGCTATGGCTGCGTACTGTGTTACAGAATCTGAGATTCTCTGTGACAGCCTCTTTCTCCTTGTTCTGTGACAATAATGCAACCATTAATATTGCTCATATCCCGGTCCAACATGACAGGACAAAGCATGTTGACGTTGATCGACACTTTATCGAAGATCACATGGATAAAAAAACAGTTGTCACTACATTTGTTCATTCCAAAGATCAGTTGACCGATGTGTTTACCAAAAACTTGCGGTGTGACGTGTTTACCGACGATATTCAAAAGCTTGGGATGACTGACATCTTCCTTTCGACTTGAGGGAGAGAGTTGTAATATGTTATTTTCAAGTCGCCGTAGTCCTTTTCTGTATTTACCCCAGATTGGGATAGTTTGGTCTTTTCCTTGTTTTTAGGTTTTCCCTTACTCAAGTATATGTATGAGTAAGGGACCTTCTTCATAATTAATCAAGCATTATTTCCTCTCCACTAAATTAACACTAAAACACCTCTTAGACAACTTTCGGAATCCACACAAAAGCAGTTGAACCAATACCTGCAATAGTCAAAGTCTCCCTCATTACATTTAAAAGCCACAATTGGCAATACCTCTAACAAACAATATAACCCCAAAAAAGGATACATATGGTCAGGATAAGTACTGTGTGTAATGAAGCGATAAATGTACTAAACAATTGGGAGGGTGTCATACAGAACAATATCCTTGCATGATCATTGTTGCTGGACAACACTGTAGCTCATGATATGCTATATAACAGACAAAGTAGCTAGTAGGTGGAAGAAGTGATTATAAGCTATGAAGGGGCAGAGCATGGGAATGAAAAATTCATATAACCAGACAAAATACAAGTAGTCAAGAGCCTACCTAAGGATATGATCCCAGACAAGTAACATCATCGGATGTACATCACTATATCTCCAATATACAAAAAATACAAATGATCAAACAATTAAATAAAAAATCAATACAAATAGAAATAACAAGCATAAAAATAAAAATGTGTGATTGCCATCTCTATGTATGTTAATACACCGTAATTGTTTTTTTAATTAGACATAGTCTGAGTTCAATCATTTTTGCAGGCTTAATGGAATGATTTATTGTGGTGAAAGACATAAGCATATTTATCAAAGAGCCATGCTTCATGTAGAGCAAGTTAAAGTGAGCAAGGGTAGCCCACTTCTTACATGTCTTTTGGAAGGTCCCAAGGGAAGGTAAAGTTAGCCTTCTTATTTTCCATAATGATTTGTTTTGTTAATTTTTTTATTTTTATGCTCTGGCAGTGGTAAGACAGCCATTGCAGCAACTGTTGGTATTGACAGTGATTTTCCATTTGTCAAAATTGTAAGTTAATTCTGCTGCATAATCCCTTGGAGGTTTTTGCATTAAGATTCATGTGTTGATGTCAAATTAGCACAGGTTTCAGCTGAGTCAATGCTTGGTCTAAGCGAGAGCAGTAAATGTGCGCGAATTGTGAAGGTTTGTTTATTCCGGACAAATCTAGATTTCAATTGATCATTTATACCTCATGAATTCAGAAATCCAGCAAAAAATGTATAATAATATAATCTTTGTATTATCTTTTGATACCAAGTTTCAAACAATTGGTTTTTTGAGATGAAAATGAGATTTATTCTTTTTATATTTCAAATCTAACCAAAGTAGATACAAGGCCACTCTATAATATATATATACACAAGAGGGAGAGTCCTAATACTCTACAATAGGCGTGAGAATAAACTAAAGGAGGATTGGAGAAAAAAACAATATGAGCCTCTAGTGTGGACCTTTTACATGGGTATTTACATTACATGGGCATTTATTTCAATCCCCCCTCTCAAGATGGGAGATATCGATCATTCCCAGCTTCAAGATAATATCATCAAAAACCACACTTCAGGTTCTTAGTGAAGATGTCTGTGAGCTGATTTTGAGATTGGACGAACGGTGTGTAGGCGTTTCCTTTTTCCAAATAATTTTGAATGAAGTATCTGTCAATTTCAACATGATTTGCTCGATCATGTTGGACATGATTGTGTGCAATGTTAATAGCCGCCTTGTTGTCGCAATAGAGCCGAATGATTCTTCTATCTTGTAAACCCAGATCATGCAGTATAAACTGAATTCATAAGCCTTCACATATCTTTTGTGACATCACTATATTTTTGGGTACTGCGCTTGATCTGACTACCACATTTTATTTTTTACTTCGCCACATCACGAGATTTCCTCTGACAAAGTTACAATATCAAATGATGCATTTCCTGTCATCTTCACTTCCAACGCAATCTGCATCTGTGAAAACTTTGGCATCCAAATGTTCATTTCCAAAAAAGAGAATTCTTCAACCATGTGACTTCTTTAGGCACCTCAGTAACATGTGTCCTGATGTCTCAATCTTGATGAGTACATGTACCGACTTAATATCTCTACTGCATATGATATATCAGGCCCGGTGCCATATATCAGGCCCGGTGCCATATATCAGGCCCGGTGCCAGTAAGATAATTCAGCCTTCCAATTAATCTCTAATAACTAGACGTGTCGATTTTTGCAACATTCGCCACTCTGTGTCTGCACTAATTTTGCAGTTGGCTTCAATTGAAGTATTAGCTGATGCACAACCGAGCAACCCAGTTCTTTCTAAGTGATCGATGACATATTCCCTCTGAGAGATAATAATTCCACTTCCAGATCTAACAAATTCAATTCCTAAGAAATATTTAAGCTTCCATAGGTCCTTGATCTGTATTTCATATGCATTTTTAAGCCCCATGATTTCTTCTGGATCATTTCCGGTGATAATAATGTCATTTACATACATAATAAGGAACAATATTTTTTTTTTGTCGTTTAATGAAGAAAGTGTGATCAGAATGCCCTTGATTGCACCCTAAGAGTATCATGGCATCTTGAAACCTCCCGAATCATGCTCGCGGGGATTATATTAGATTATAAAGTGATTTGAGATAACAAACAACTCCGGCTGTCCCATATTTACGGAATCTTGACGAGAATTTTACGGAAACTTCTTTCTCGTGTTCACCATGCTTGAATGCAATTTTGATATCCATTTGTTGCAATACAGAAACTCTCAACCAAGGCACACCGCACAGGATAAGACAATTCAGATTGTATCCACTTTTTCTACTGACAAAATGTTTTAGTATATCCTTAAGAGATCAGTTGCGCTTTATCTCTCTTCCACCCCTTCCGGGTTTTGCTTGACAGAGTAGACCCACTTAGACCAAACGATTTTCTTCCAAGATGGAAGAGGAGAGAGTTCTCATGTGTTGTTTTTTCCAATGCAAACATCTCTTCTTCCATTTCAATTCTCCATGCGGGTATATCAATTATTTTCTACCAATTTTTAGGAATTCTAACAGAGGGAAGCAATGAAATGAATCCTTGATGTGCCAGAGTTAGATAATGGTATGAGACATAATTGACAATAAGATGCTGGGTAGAGGTAGACGTACATTTAAGCTGTATATGGGGAAGATGAAGGTCTTTATCAAAATTTGATGCTGAAGGTGGTATTGGGAGTGACAGAACTGGTAAGGGTTGTACAATCTCAGCACTAGCAATACGCCGTTGATAAACATGACGCAGAGAAGGAATGAGATTAAAAGGATGTGGATGGATCAAATGAGGCATAGGATTTGTTGTAGATACTGAAGGGGGTACATCTGGGCAATAACGTGAGCGGGGATTGAAGGAGCTTCAACACCATTTTCCATCTCCTCTAAAGAGGGGCTAAAGAAAGGGTCTCTTTCACAAAATGTATCATCCTTGGCACAAAGAAAATGGCGGGAGTGCAAATGATAACATCGATATCCTTTTGTAGTGGAGGAATAGCCAACAAAGGCTCTTTTTTGAGTGTGCTATGAACTTATCACGACGAGGGATATGAAGATGAACAAAGCAAATAGACCGAAAGACCTGAGTGGGATATGAGAGGTGTGGATTGTGGACAATGCACTTAGTGGATAAACGGGAGATATGTGAGTTATATTGTAAGGTATTTGTGGGTAGTTTGTTAATGAGGTATGCAACAGTGAGAACAACTTCACCCTAATATGATTTAGGTAAATGCATCGTATTAAGCAACGAGCATCATCCATGAGATGTCGGATCTTACACTCAGCGACACCGTATTGAGTAGATGTATGGACGCATAGTTTTGTGAAGTATCCCATTAACAGGGATATATGAGCCAACAAAATACTGCGACTATCATATTCACCCCCATTGTTACTACGAAGGACCCGAATAGTACCCCCAAATTGGGTAAGAACCATTTGATGGAAACTTAAAAATAGCTAAAACATCACTTTTCCTTTTTAGCTGGTACACCCAAGTAGAACAAGATAAATAATCAATAAAAGTTACAAGCCAATGATGACCACATAAAGAGAGCACAACCAAAGATCCCCAAACATTAGTATGAATAATATCAAAGGGCAACAAGCTTGGAGAATGGAGATAAAATATTAGTAGGACTATGTTGAATATGTTTAGAGAAGTTGCAATCATAACAAACAAAAGTTTTCAACAACGTGGAAAACATAGGAAATATCTTGAGAAGATAAACATGAGAGGAATGTCCCATACGTTGATGCCAACATTGATCATCTAAATAGGAAGGACTAGAAGCACTTGAGAGGGCCTTGGGAGCTTGTGGATCAAAGATGTGCAATCCTCTACAATTCCTACTACAGGAAATACACCGTTTTGTTCTCAGATCCTGAAAAAAATCGCCATCGGGAAGGAATGTTACATAGCATTTTAAGGAGATAGGTATATGTTTAGTGGTAGAAAATTTTTGGGGAACTGAGGGAACATGTAAAATATAGGAGCGAGGGAGAGCGAAGGAGCATAAGATTGTCCTTTTGCCCATAATGGAGGAGGAAAACCCATCTGTGATGTTCATTTTTGTTGGAGTTACCATGGTGATCTAGAAGTGGTCAAACACGTAATCTCACTGCCAACGCGATATGAGCCTGCAGGGTCGCACATAAGAAATGTGGAGAAGTTGGATGATTGACTGTGTTGGTAAAGGTTACCAATCACCGACCTGAATAGAGTTTTGGGCAAAGTGTTGCCTTAAAGGAGAGTCGGGTTGGGCAAGGTGTTGCCTTGGTGGATTGGTGCTCGGATTCTCGCCGATCGACGAGAATCATTGAGTAGTGTACTCTGATTCTCGCCGATCGACGAGAATCGTCGACCCTGTTCGACGTGTATCGTCGGTGATTCTCGACGATCGGCGAGTTCGTTTTGCATCGTCGACCGCGGCTCGACGATCGGCGAGAATTGTCGAGTATCGTACTCTGATTCTCGCCGATCGTTGGTGATACTCGCCGATTGTGATTCTCACCGATTGTGATTCTCGCTGATTCTGCTAGCCGATTCTCGCCGATTCTCGACGAATCGATTCTCGCCGATCAGCTGGTGATTCTTGCCGATTCTGAAACCCTTATTCTTGGGTGGTCTGCGGATAGCTGCACTCCTAAGTCTATTTTATACCTTAGGTATAAATAGAACACTTAGGGTTTTCGGGCTCTCACTCTCGATCTCTTATCGGCTGATAGAAACCCGCGACGGAAGAGTTCCGCTCCGCGATTGTTCCGCCGATCCCGAATCCCGCCGCCGACGGAAGGGTTCCGCCGCCGCCGTGTTCGCTCCGCCGACCTCCCCTTCTCCGGCGATCGTCACTGGTGTTGCTCTTCCTGGCGCGGATCTAGCAGTCCGTGGAATAAAAAGGTGCGGTAATCGTCCTTCCCGATCTTCCGTGCGACGGAAAGCTCGGCGTTCTCCCGCTCGTGTGGACTTCTGCAGAGACGTGGACATTATTCTACGTAGAACTCGCCACCAGCAGGAATACTAGGCTTGGAGCATCTCCGTTGAGTTGTGACTCAACGTCACCGAGGTAATTTTGCATAGTTGTATGTTAACTTCTTGATTCAACTATCATGGCCCGATCCCATCTCTTTTGGGTTTTCTTGATGTTTTTGACCTTCCGCTGCATGCACAACTGTTGTGTCATCCTCATCGAGAAACCCAACAGTGGTATCAGAGGGAGGTTGCGGCCATGATTGTTGTATTGGAAGTTTTGTTATTCCAGTGTGTGTAAACGTAGGGATTTAGAAGTGTTCTAAATGTCTAGATTTAGTCTTGGTTCCCCGCCAAGAACGTCTGGAATTTCGTGGTTATTTCTAAATGTTAGAAATTGTAGTCTCCTTAGCAGTAACCATCCCTCGAGTATGTCTTGGATTTTGAATCCAACATAGAGAGATGAGCTTGTCTACTGTTTTATGTTGAGTTGTCTTTGCCTTTGTCCAATGCATGTAAATCTGAGGATTTGGAAGTTTCCGGATGTTCAGATTTAGCCTTTCCTTCTATAAAATGTTGATGATGTCAGAATGTGCACATAAGGGATGCATGTGGTTTTAGAAGAATTGTTTTTCTTTGGATGTGCACATTGATCAAATGTTGATCATGGTTAATTGTTAACCTAAAATTGAAATCCCTTCATCAAATATTAAGTGATCGGATGCCTTCCGATGGATGACACTCTTCCTGCCTCGATCGAGGAAGTGTGGGCTTGCCAAAGCAAGGTGCATTAATCTATCTTGGTAAGGGTGCGAGCGGATAATTGTGATATCCCACTGTCGACATCGGGTCCAGCTTAACTAGGTGACCTCAAAGGTTGAGTGCCTACAGGCATAGGGTTGGCATGCACCATATGATGAATGCGAATAAGGAGTTATTCACCAACCATACAAGAATTGCATGAGGATGCAATTGGCAAGCGTTGCCTACCTAAATAACCGCATCGTGAGAGGAAAGCCAAAGCTGACTCACTGTGTTGGTGAAATACGGATCTTGTCCACTAAGAGAGTAGCTCGCATGAACTCTCCGAATTGTTAGTGAGGGATATCATTTCGAATAAAATAGTGGGAGTGTTTTAATTGAAGTCCAAATTAAAATAAATTGTATTTGAAATTTTGGTACTGATTTTATTCTGCATAAATTCTTGTAGAATTCCATGACAAATGTTTCACACTCCACTTTGTCTCTGAGAGCCATCCTTGAGAAGGATAAGCTCAGTGAGACTAATTACATGGACTGGTACAGGAACCTGATAATTGTTCTCAGGCAAGAGCGAAAGCTCTATGTCTTGGAAGACGAAGCCCCCGAGGTGCTGACCGGGAATTCTTCCCGTGCTGAGAAGGATACTTATAAGAAGTATATTGACGATGCTTTAGATGTCGAATGCCTTATGCTTGCCACTATGAACTCTGAGCTTCAGAAGCAACATGAGAATATGGGGTGCAAGGAGATTGACGAGCTTCTCAAGAAAATGTTTCAAGGGCAGGCTCGTCAAGAGAGGTTCAACATCACAAAAGCGTTGTTTCAGTGCAAGATGGGAGTTCGAGACTCAGTAGGGACTCACGTACTCAAGATGATTGAGTATATAGAGAACCTTGAAAGACTGGGTTTTCCTATTGGTCAAGAGTTGGCCACAGATCTGATCCTGCAATCGTTGCCGGACAGCTATGAGCAGTTCGTCTTGAACTATAACATGAATGAAATAGACAAGACACTGCCCGAACTCCTAGGCATGTTAAGAACTGCCGAAATCAATATGAAGAAGGCCAAGCCTGCCAGCCACATACTGATGGTGCATAAGAGCAAGGGCAAAGCCAAGGGATCTAAGAAGACGAAGGTGGGACCTAAGTCATATCTTGAGCCCAAATCTTCTGCACTGATGAAAAGGAAAGGCACGGTGAAGGAAGGGAAATGCCACCACTGTGGCAAGACTGGTCATTGGCGGAGGAATTGTCCTTCGTACATTGAAGGTCTGCAGAAATTGAAGGGAGGTATGACTTCCGCTTCTACTGTTTACGTTATAGGGATAAACCTTTCTGCTCCTTCATCTTGGGTATTGGATACCGGATGTGGTTCTCACATTTGTACGAATGTGCAGGAACTGGGAAGGAGAAGATTGCTGAGTAAAGGGGAGGTGGACCTCCGCGTCGGCAATGGAGCAAGAGTTGCTGCTGTAGCCGTAGGAGTTTACCGTCTTTCTTTGCCCAGTGGGCTTGTAATAGAACTTGATAATTGTTATTTTGTTCCGGCCATAACTAGAAACATTATATCTATTTCATGTTTGGATATGATTGGATTCTCTTTTATAATTAAGAACAATTATTGTTCTATATTTAAGAATGATGTTTGTTATGCTGTAGCCCAATTGTTTAATGGTCTTTATGTTTTGAACTTGGACCATCTGATCTATAATGTAGAAAATAGTAAAAGACTAAGAACAAATAACTCGAACCATACTTTTCTCTGGCATTGTCATTTGGGCCATATCAACGAGAAGCGCATATCCAAGCTCCATAGAGATGGACTTTTGGACTCATTTGATTATGAATCATTTGAGCGATGCGAATCTTGTTTGTTAGGCAAGATGACTAAAGCTCCTTTCACTGGTTATACTGAGAGGGCTGAGGATCTCTTGAGTGTTGTACATAGTGATGTATGCGGACCCATGAGTTCCATGGCTAGAGGTGGGTATTTCTACTTTGTTACATTTACTGATGATTTCAGTAGATACAGATACGTGTATCTTATGAAGTGCAAATCCGAGACATTTGAAAAGTTCAAAGAGTTCAAGAATGAAGTAGAAAACCAGTTGGGTAAAAGGGTTAAAGCACTCCGATCTGATCGAGGTGGCGAATACCTGATTCATGAGTTCCGTGATCATCTGAAAGAGTGTGGTATTGTATCACAGCTCACTCCACCTAGAACACCACAACATAATGGTGTGTCTGAGAGAAGAAATCGTACTCTGTTAGACATGGTACGTTCGATGATGAGTCATGCAGACTTGCATGTTTCCTTTTGGGGTTTTGCTTTAGAGACTGTTGTAATGACATTGAATCGCGCTCCAACGAAAACGGTTCTAAAAACACCATATGAGATATGGACTGGGAAGCGTCCTAGTATGTCGTTCATTAAAATTTGGGGCTGTGAGGCATACGTGAGACGTCAAATGTCTGACAAGCTGGAACCCAAATCGGATAAATGTTATCTGGTGGGATATCCTAAGGAAACAAAAGGGTATTACTTTTACCTACCGTCTGAGGGCAAAGTGTTTGTCGCAAGGACTGGTGTCTTCTTGGAGAAAGAGTTCTTATCAAGAAAGACTGAAAAGGTAGAGCTTGAAGAAGTTCAAGAACCACATGTAGTGAATGAACCGGAATTGGATTCTGAGACAGGACTACAAGATGTTGTAGCTAGAGAACCTGCTCAAGCAACACAAGTCCTACGTAGATCTGGTAGACCGATGTTTGAGCCTGAGAGATATGGATTTCTCGTGTCTCAAATAGGTAATGTGTTGCTCATGGATCATGATGATGAACCAGCAACCTACCAAGATGCTATGAATGGACCGGACTCCGACAAATGGCTTGAGGCTATGAAATCCGAAATGGACTCCATGTATGCAAACCAAGTTTGGAACTTGGTGGAACCACCTGAAGGGGTACGACCCATAGGGTGCAAGTGGGTCTTCAAGAAGAAGACCGACATGGATGAGAATGTACAGACATTCAAAGGGCGACTGGTGGCTAAGGGTTTCAAGCAAATTCATGGTATTGACTATGATGAGACCTTTTCCCCTGTTGCTATGGTAAAGTTCATAAGGATATTGCTTGCTATTGCTGCGTATTATGACTACGAGATCTGACAGATGAATGTCAAAACGGCTTTCCTTAATGGAAACCTCCTTGAGGAAGTGTATATGACACAACCCGAGGGTTTTGTATCCCCAGATGAAGCCACTAAAATATGCAAGCTGAATAAGTCCATTTATGGACTGAAACAGGCCTCTTGAAGTTGGAATCTTCGTTTTGATGAGAAAATCAAAGAGTTTGGTTTCATCAAGAATGAAGATGAGACTTGTGTTTACAAGCGAATCAGTGGGAGCATTGTTGTCTTCCTGATATTGTATGTAGATGGCATACTGTTGATTGGGAATGACATTCCTACCCTGAAAGTTGTTAAGAACAACCTAGGGAACTGCTTTTCAATGAAGGATTTGGGTGAAGCGACTTATATACTCGGTATTAAGATCTATAGAGATAGATCGAAGAAGTTGCTGGGTTTGACCCAGAGTACGTACATCGAAAAGGTGTTGAAGCGGTTCAACATGCTTGAGTCCAAGAAAGGATTTTTGCCCATGTCTCATGGTGTGAATCTCTCTAAGGACCAGTGTCCAAAGTCTTGTGAAGATAAGGACCGCATGAAGTTGATACCATATGCTTCGGCAATTGGATCAATCATGTACGCGATGTTATGTACTCGACCCGATGTCTCCTTTGCTTTGAGCATGACTAGCAGGTATCAGTCAGACCCCGGTGAGCGTCACTGGATTGCAGTCAAGAATGTCCTGAAGTACTTGAGAAGGACTAAGGATGTGTTCTTGGTGTATGGTGGAGAGGAAGAGCTCGTTGTAAGTGGTTACACGGATGCTAGCTTCCAAACTGATAGAGACGACTCCAAGTCTCAGTCAGGTTTTGTGTTTTGCCTGAATGGAGGAGCTGTGAGCTGGAAGAGTTCCAAGCAAGAGACAGTTGCTGATTCTACAACAGAGACCGAGTATATCGCTGCAGCTAATGCGGCGAAGGAGGCTGTATGTATTAGGAAATTCATCGGCGAGCTTGATGTAGTTCCTAGCATTGTTGGTCCCGTAGTTCTCTACTGTGATAACAATGGTGCAATTGCACAATCTAAGAAACCTAGATCCCATCAGCGCTCCAAGCACATACTTCGGCGGTTCCATCTTATTCGTTAGATCGTCGAACGAGGAGATGTGAACATCTGCAGAGTGCCGACTGAGGAAAATATTGCGGATCCGCTGACAAAGCCTCTCGCGCAGAGAAAGCATGATGGTCATACTAGATCAATGGGTATACGATACCTAAATGATCAACTCTAGCGAGAATCTTGTGGATTGCATGTAAATATGTATTTTGTTGGCTATTTGTTCATATGATGAACATTGTACCTTGTTTTTCTCTTACAATTAATGACAAGTTCTTTTATTATGAGTTTTTCTATTTGATAGTTAAATGATAACATAATAGATACCCTTAGAATGTTCGCTTCCATGGGACGTCAAGTACATGACTTGAATGTGAGAGCCTATGATTTTTGAAGCTTCATTCTTAAAAGGTCCCTGATCGAGTATCATCATAGAAACTAAGGGTGATGATGGTACATAAAGGCTAGCACGTGCGTTGACTGATGACCGGTTCTCACAGGTCATGATATTGTGATATCAAGTCATCACGTGGGTACTTGTTAGTGAACAAGTTGTACTGGACAGACCCAACCTGAGACTACTCTGTGGATTGTCATCCAATCGTGTCACGAGTAGGTCTCAATTGACAGTGGCGTTGTGGTCCTTTGACCTCAAGTCACAGCATTCATCAAGTGAGGAAGAGCGTGCTTTGATGCCATCTAAAGTCTTCCTTGAGAAAGGTTGATGATAAGGGTGGTTGTTAGGCACGTTACGAATCATTTGGGTGTTTGTGTGTGAGCAAATATGGAATTTGTCCTCCTGTATGACAGGAGTTGCATCCATGAGCCCCTTGATGGAAGTGGACTGAGAAATGCATGGCCATGCTTGGTTTAGTCAATATGTGATATTGGACTCACCATTCTCTGGGAGTCCGTCCTAGATCAAGAAAACTTGGATTGAGCTATTACGAGGGTGACACAGTCCATGCCTCTAGTTCTTTTCGGATGTAAGGGACAAAGGGACAAAGACAACGCTGATACATTGGTCATAAAGGCTTATGAGTTATAAACTCTTATTGCTTGGGGAGCAATGATGCATTGCTAGATGCCGCTCATTGTTTGTGAGGTTTTTGGTTTGATACTTTCAAGATCAGGTGGGAGTCTGTTGGAGTTACCATGGTGATCTACAAGTGGTCAAACACGTAATCTCACTGCCAACGCGATATGAGCCTGCAGGGTCGCACATAAGAGATGTGGAGAAGTTGGATGATTGACTGTGTTGGTAAAGATTACCAATCACCGACCTGAATAGGGTTTTGGGCAAAGTGTTGCCTTAAAGGAGAGTCAGGTTGGGCAAGGTGTTGCCTTGGTGGATTGGTGCTCGGATTCTCGCCGTTCAACGAGAATCATTGAGTAGTGTACTCTGATTCTCGCCGATCGACGAGAATCGTCGACCCTGTTCGACGTGTATCGTCGGTGATTCTCGACGATCGGCGAGTTCGTTTTGCATCGTCGACCGCGGCTCGACGATCGGCGAGAATCGTCGAGTATCGTACTCTGATTCTCGCCGATCGTTGGTGATACTCGCCGATTGTGATTCTCACCGATTGTGATTCTCGCCGATTCTGCTAGCCGATTCTCGCCGATTCTCGACGAATCGATTCTCGCCGATCGGCTGGTGATTCTCGCCGATTCTGAAACCCTTATTCTTGGGTGGTCTGCGGATAGCTGCACTCCTAAGTCTATTTTATACCTTAGGTATAAATAGAACACTTAGGGTTTTCGGGCTCTCACTCTCGATCTCTTATCGGCTGGATAGAAACCCGCGACGGAAGAGTTCCGCTCCGCGATTGTTCCGCCGATCCCGAATCCCGCCGCCGACGGAAGGGTTCCGCCGCCGCCGTGTTCGCTCCGCCGACCTCCCCTTCTCCGGCGATCGTCGCTGGTGTTGCTCTTCCTGGCGCGGATCTAGCAGTCCGTGGAATAGCAAGGTGCGGTCATCGTCCTTCCCGATCTTCCGTGCGACGGAAAGCTCGGCGTTCTCCCGCTCGTGTGGACTTCTGCAGAGACGTGGACATTATTCCACGTAGAACTCGCCACCAGCAGGAATACTAGGCTTGGAGCATCTCCGTTGAGTTGTGACTCAACGCCACCGAGGTAATTTTGCATAGTTGTATGTTAACTTCTTGATTCAACTATCATGGCCCGATCCCATCTCTTTTGGGTTTGCTTGATGTTTTTGACCTTCCGCTGCATGCACAACTGTTGTGCCATCCTCATCGAGAAACCCAACAATTTTATCTTGACCAGAGAGGGGAGTGTATTAGGTAAAACCTGAGGAAGTTCCTCTCATGTGATCAGTCGCACCAGCGTCAATAATCCAATCAGATGAAGAAGCCGAAGCAAAGTTGACTCTTGGTGTCTCGGATGTTGTGTATGCAACAACAAGGGTGCCACATTGGGGTGTGGAGGAGACGGGTCAAAACATCGTAATCTTCCTTGGAGAAACCGCCAGAGGGGACGTGGCAGGCACTATCTTCAGGTCCTTCAGAAACATGTGCAAAGTTCCCGGAGGGATTGAAACCATTATTCGTTCCACACCCACGACCACCATTGCTTTTTCTTGAGGGATTGAGATGGGGGTATAAGAAGAAACAAGAATCGTTGCTGTGACCCGATTTTCTATAGTTGTCACAGAGACGTGAGGATGGTCCGGGGAAGGCAATCCTCGACCAATCCATGCACCCAATCAGAAGAAGCGGCCCGTCGGGGGTCCTCATCTCCTAAGACCTTGGTCAATGCTTTTTGAAGAGAGGGAATAGGTTGACGGTTTAGAACATGTGTACATATAGTATTGAAGTTCATGTTGAGCCCCATTAGATAAACATGAAGGCTGTAGCGATTCTCCTTGATTTGTAGTTCACGGGCATCAACTGTGCATGCATGTGTAAAGTTCTCGAAGTAATCCAATTCTTGATAAAGATGTTCAAATTCCGAGAAGTAGGCAAAATAGTTGAGGGAGCCTTGTTTGAGTTCCAAAACATGGAGAGTGAGTTCATATACTTGAGATGAACTATCAATTTGAGAATAAGTCTAACGTGTTCGGGACCAAATCTCAAGTGCTGAGTTTAGAAACATGTAACATGGGCAAGGTTTCTGGAGGGCTTGCAACCTTTATTCGTTCAACTCCCAAGACCACCACTGTTTTTACTTAAGGGGAGTGAGATGGTGTAGTTGGGAACAAGAATTGTGGGTGTGCTCTGACCTCTCACATTAGTCACACAGACAGGAAGGTGATTCGAGGGCAGGCAGTCCTCGACCAATGTCGGCAAGAGCAGAAAATGCACCCAATTATAAAAAAGGGCATGTCGACAATTTTCGTCTCCTAAAACCATGTTGAATGCTTCCTGAAGAAAGGGATCTAGTGTTGGATCTTGAGACGCCCTTAAAGGGGGGGGGGGTGAATAAGGGCAAATAAATATTTTTACTAAATGTAAAACTTAAGGCAAAATTAATGCAAATGTTAAGATGGTTTTTTTCATAAACCAAAAAATATTCCAAACACTCGAAAATTTAATGTAGATGAAATCAAGATTTTATTTCTTAAGTAATGAAAAAAATAAGCAAAGATTTCCATAGAACTTGAAATCAAAGCTACAAATGAAAAATATCTTTTGAGTTTTCACCTGTCCTTCTCCTAAGGACCGGTAGGCTAAAGCTTATCTCTCCCTAGATACAACTACTAGCCTCCCCCTAGATCACTCCACGACCTAGTCGCTGCATACAAGACGACGATTCCGCCCTAAGCTACACACTGACCTAGTCGCTACTCACATGGTGGCGATTTTTCTAACAAATACAAGAACAAAGAGAAGTAGCAAAATAGAAATACGAATGAAAACTCCCTCTGGTGTAGAGCACTTGAAGAAGACGATGAATCCTTGAAAAAGTCGTCGGAATTGTAACGAACGAACGGTCTTTTCTACACCCTTCAACTTAATTGCATACTTGGGAGTTTCTCTGGTTACACGGAGTTATCAGGCTGGGAACTCTCAACACAAAGGCTCCTGAAGTTGTGTCCTGAAATGCACGAAAAGTAGCCCTTTTAAGCAATCTGAGCTATCCCCCCGCGATAGCTTGATATCGCCTGTGCGATATCACCTCAGCTTGCCATGTGGACCACTCTGATGCAACCGTGCCGGAATGGTGGTGATCATGCTGGATCATGCGCTATCGCCCCGTGATAGCCAGGTATCGCCTGGCGATATCACTGTATAATGCGCTTCGTTGGAACCGTTGAGAAAATGGCTGACGTCATCAAGTTGATATCGCCGGCGATAGATAGCTATCGCCAGCGATAGCTCCGTCTTTGAAAATTTTGTAGCTCAATGTCAATCCAAAATTATCATAACATTTATCTGGAGATACCTGCACACCATAAACACACTATCATCAAATACATTCAGGATTTGTTATTTTCAAAACAAGGAACGCAGAACGCATGCTCCAACATCTGGAACTGCCACTTTGAGAGTAAATCTCTCATGCCTGAGACCTAATCTCAATAGTTGAGTTTAGAACCATGTAACTTTGATAAACTAAGGCGGACATGAAGGGAAGCAACCATGTGACGATAAGCAAATTTTTCGTGTCCCAGTTTCGCCAAGTAGGATCGGTAGAAAGAGGCTCGACAATTGTTCCATCAATCTATCCATACAATTGATGGTTGCAAATAACATGAAGTGTTGCCCGTGACCATTCTAGGTAATTTGTACCATCCAACGGAACGGTAGTAAACCATGTGTCCATATATACTCATTGTTGGGTTGGGTCGGAACACTCGTCGTTGTTTGAACGCTCGAGTTTGAAGAACCTACCACAGTCAAGTCTCAGGTAAAAATAAGAATCCAAAAAGGAATTGCTCACATGAATTTGTGGCAATTGCAGGCGAAGCCGTCTCGTGATGTACTTGGGAAATAGTTGCACTAATTGGACCCCAAGAAGTCGTCGTGTGAAGAATAGGGAAGCAATCGTAGAACCATGGAAGGAGTTACAGAGAGCTTGCTGGAAGAAGCACATCCTGGAAGGCTCACGGAAGAGCTCTCCGGAAGCACGCGATTGCAGGAAGGGCTCGCACAAGAAGGTCTCACTGAACGTAGAGGCCGAAAGCTTGCAAACTCGGAGCTCGCATATGCCAAACTTGCGGGAAGCTGTGCTCTCCTTGCTCGCGACAACAAGAGACACTTGCCTAGGTAGAGGTTGCTTAACAAGTAACTTAGAGCTTGCCTTGCGGAAGTTACGACAGAAATAATGCTCAAATTAGGGAACCGGAACACGCGGCAATAGTAATTTTGTCAAAAAGGAAAAATGTTCGCACAAAAAAATGGATCTGGGAAATAAATCGACTGTGCTATGATATCTCCTTGAGAATAAGGAGTATCCTTTTTGTATTTTAAATCTAACCAAAGTAGAAAAAACACAACTCTATATATACACAAGTGGGAGAGACCTAGTACACTACAAGTGGTGTTGGATTAAACTTAAGGAGGATAAGAGAGGCATGAGCCTCTAGAGTTTGTGATGGGGATCGACCACATGATCATGTTTGATGGAGATCGGGACACCAATCGACAGAACCCATTTTTGCACATTGGGCGGAGTTGCGTTGATCGGATCGGTGATCCGAGACCGCGAGCACGCCCAAAGAATCGCTTTTCATTATATATGTATTTTTTGGCATGTATTTGATGTTTTAGGACACCAGACACAACAGACGATCGTAATCGTTCACGTCGGATGTCCAACCGCCCCTCTCGTTATAAATAAGAGCAGATGTTCAGATTTTCTGTCATTGCTAATTTTGTGAGAAATTCCAGAATTCCGACAATTTTTGTGGTGCGACGCATGTTGAGTCCGATTTATATAGGATTTTTCGGACTCCTTTATGCTAGTTTTCACACACTTGCACTTCACTTTTAGTATGTTATCGTTGATATTTCATTTATACAGTTTATCACGCTAAGTGCATTATTTTGACTCATTTTGGTGTGCGAATGCGCACTCTTGTGTTGAGGGTAAGTTCTGTGAGCTCATCGCATTTGTTTTTTTTTTATTTATATGATTGTTTGGGACATTTGGGGGTTATGCCTCAGTTGGATTTATTGCTGTGCCGGTGGTCGGGATGTTCGAAATTCTATTTCCAGCTCCAGTGTAAAACGCACGGTCGTGCGAATTTCTTCACGCACTGTTTCAGCGTAAGCGTGCGTTATACACAGCAATCCTGGGGACGTCTGATCTACCCCGTGCGTTTTGTTCCCGCACGGTTCCGGCCAAAACGTGCGAGAAAGAATCGCACGGTCTGCATAATGTTCTCGGAATTCCAGCGCTCTGGGATTAATCGTGCGTTTTCCTTCACGCACGGGCGTACGCGCCCGTGTGCGAGTAAAACGCACAGTTCCTCTTTGTTATCCTGTTTTTCAGCTCTCTGTGGTTACCCGTGCGTTTTCCTTCACGCACGGGCGGAAGCGTCCGTGCGCGAGTAAAACGCATGTGTCAACTCATCTTTCTCGCAGGATATTATCTGCGCGTGATTAACGCAGGGTTAACGCACGGTCGTGCGCCAAACTATGCGTGACCATTTTTCTGACCTGCTTCTATTTAAGCGCAGATTTCCTTCTGTTTGAGGAGGATTGTTTTCAGCCATTCCTGCCGCCGTTTTAGGAAAAAAACTCCACCGTTCCTCCTCCGCCCTTCATCTTCCACCGAGGAGAGAAGCTCCGGCCATGCTCGCGAAGCTTACCTCTCGCTGATGCTTGCTCTCGGCCTTCTCCTTCACCTCTTAGCTCTATTGCAAGTTTTGACGTCATAGCCATCAAACAAAGGGAAGCTTGCAACCTTCTTCCGTATTGTGACACGAAGAAGACGTGTCCATTGGAGGGTCGTGACAGCATTCTCTACCTCGGACGTAGTTGAGGACCGAGCTTGGATGCGGACTGACAACCCGACGATTCCTTCCGCAACACCTCGACGAGCCTTCGGATTCCGTCGATTTCTTGACTTGTTCTTGCTTTATTGTTATATATGTGTGGTTAAATCTTCATATGTAGATGATGTTGCACTTTAGTTGTAAGCGTTATTTGTTTCATGTCGATGTGAATCTATATCATTTTACTGCTTTAGTTGCTTGAGCAACGCCCATATTTCCACTCGCCACCATAATTAGTATTGTCGCACTAGCGATCGCTAGAGGTGCACATTGCGATAAGGTGTTTGCGACCTTCAATCCGTTGTTCTACTCGTTCCCTACATCTGCCTACTCCTCCATTCCGCTGAGCGAAGAAGCGCATAGCGGCCTGCATAGGAGTAGATTTAATTATTTTTTATTTTCTTGTATCTAAAACGAAACCCCTTCATGACCTCTACCTAAGGACTTCAATCTCAAGTCCTCCTTCAAAGACAACTCCACCTTGCGGTGTTCCTTGAGAGATCGATACTTCGTAAAACCTTCCCATTTTATATTACTTATGCGAGCGGTACACTTGCCGTAAGCGCATCAAGTTTTTGGCGCCGTGGTCGGGGGACACAGTCGCGTGAGTTTTCTGAAAGAAAGTCTTGTTATTGTTGGTTTTTTTATTATTATTTTAGTTGCTTACCATTTCTTTTGTTTATTTCTTTGTCTCTTTTCTGATTTTTGGTTTAGAAAGCGGGTCTGTGATATTTTTATTTTAAGTTGTGTAGTACCCTTTCAACAAATATTTTTGTTCGTAATGTATTCTGTAGCTGAGTGCCATCTCTATGACACTTTGCGCCGATACATCGACGCCTTGACTGTTTTAAATGCTGAGCATTGTATTAGGTGTTTTCTATGCCAAGGTATATGCCACATGTTGAAGAATTGCCCTCGTCTGTGCAAGTCTTCTCCCCCTGAGGACGTATGCGCAACAACCTCCTGTTTACGGAGGACCACTGTGGACATGCCTACCAGGGTGTTGCCGGGCACATACACTGACATCACACATCTTGCTCGTTCTTTGCCCGTTGAGATTACCGAAGAATCTCTCGCCGCATACAAGTCTTTCATGGGTCCCTCGCTTCCTTTTTACGAGCTTCCCTTGAGTGATGCCAATCACTCTGGTGTTAGCCATCAAAAAGAGGATCAGGAACACATGGGCGCTCCTGTATGGGACGTAGAGATTGTTCCCGTCGACGGGGTGATGTCGGCAGATGATTTTGCGATGGGGCCTGCTCATTCACTGCCAGGTTTCGAGAGCAGTTTTGCCCCTCCACAATTTTTGCTTGATCGTGCTACTCCTTTTTCGTGTGATCGGCTGGTGATGCCGTATTCGTGGGTGATTCAGTGTCTAAGGTTGCCCCGAAGTGGGATGAGGACTTTACTATCTCCGACGAAGAAGGTGGATCTTCGGAACGCTCTGACGCATCCCGGTGGGATGGAGAATATCCCCTTTCTGATGCGGAGGTTTGCACCTCCTTATTGGACGAGGTGGTCCATCTTACCACCGCGGACCTCGAGTTCTCGGATTCCCCCCGATATGAATCATATGATACTGATAGTGATCTGTGCTCGGATCCTGCTGAGACTGATACCGGGATCACTCTCCCGTATTCTGTGTATTTTAGTTTTTCCTCTCATTTATTACTTGACCCCCCTTTCATTATCTGAGCCTGTGCGGGTTGAGTCTTCACGGGTACGTTGGGATGACGATGAGTCTTGTGCTCAAGGCGTCGGCGAGTGCATCTGCTTGTGTGAGAAGGTTCCTACCTCCTTCGCAGTGGAAGCCCCTGTCGCCGCCATCGTCTCCTGCGGACCTGCGGTGGACAACGCCTTGCTAGGCAAGGATTTATCTTCTGATGAGATTAGCGAGGACCAGTGCTCCTCCCCTTCTTGTTTCTTATTTCCTCTACCTGAGTTGGGCAGGTATTATTATTTAGGTAGAGGGGTAACTGCATTATCGCTGTATCGGTACTCACTACCGCAATGGATATTCGGCCAGTTACCTGTGCATCTTTTATTTCATAGGCCCATTAGCTAGAACTTTTCGTTAGTCGAATAAGTCATGCTGGGTGGACAATAACCCGAGTACTTATCTAGGAGTAGGTATAATTAGTTATTTTTACTGTTTTAAAAAATTGTTTTACGTATTGTATAGCTTGTTTTAGCTTTAGTGCATGCTTGCGAGATTTTTGTGTGTTTGCCCCTAATTCGAGCAGATTGCTAGTCTCTCGGGAGGTTCATTGTTCCATTTGCTGTTGTTTTTCTTGTTGTTTTTGCAGGATGAGACTTCCCGGAGAAAATTAGTCGAATCGGGTTGTTTGTGCAAAACGCACGGTTTAGGGAAAACGTGCGCAGCAAAAGGCACGACCGTGCGTTTTATATTTATTAAAACGCTCGGCCGAGCGACTTTGTACGCACGCTAGCCCTAGTTCTTCCGTGCCGCTGCTGCAACCGCCCACTTCTCCTCCGTTTTCTCCGGCGAGATCTCCCTCTTCTCCTCCAAATCCTCCCCCATTTCTCCTCTCTCTCCACTCCCCTCTCTCTTCTTTGCCATGGGGTTTAAGAAGGTGATTATCAATTTGTGCGGCTCCGGTGGTGCCTCCTCCTCTACGCGGAATGCGGCTCCTGAGGAGCCGGAAGAAGCTCCGGATGCACCGGTTGATACTGAAGAAGCAGAGCTGATGCTCCGATTTGGGCGGCCCGAGATGGTCATGAGGTTTGAACGGTTGGTCCAGAAACCATTTTTTGGATTTTCGCTATGTTTTGGACGAGGAGCTCGCGATCGTCGGTCTAAAGCAGGATGTGGACCGTTTGCTCTACGTTCGTGGCGTCACCTCGACCATTGTGGAGACCGGGTTTCGCGAACTCACGCTCGAGTTCCCCTCCACCTTCCGCATTGTAGAACGACGCGACGCGGCCACCGGTGAGTCCACAGCTGTGACATTCCGGATGAAATTCCGTACTTACACCATTAGTGTGGCGATGCTTGCCGTTTATGCGGGGATATACGCGGTTGACGATCTCACGGAGTCGGACGTTCTGTCCCGTCCCTTTGAGTTCCCAACTGGTGTATCTCCCCATACTTTCTGGCAGGAGATCACCGGGCTGTCACAGCAGTACGAAGCGCGTTCAGCCAAGTCTTCCCATATCATCTCCCCCGTTCTCCGCTATGTTAAGCACTTGATCGGGCACATCATCAACGCCCGCTCGATGAGTCAGAACGTCGCGGGGTGGTCAGACCTACTCTACCTCTACAGTAGGTACCACAACGTTCCTCTCCACCTCGGCCGGGTCCTTGCAGATTACTTCGTTCACCAGGCTACGTACGTGCCACTGAAGGCTATCGATGGTTCGCACTTCATTTCGCGAATCGCCAAGGGCTTGGGAGTTTTTGATGCTTTGCCCTCCATGACTCCCGTCTTCCGCGGCGATTTCATCTCAGCAACCATGATGATCGCCTTCAGGCTGGTACGTCGCGTTTTCGCTGGCGGTACCTGGCGCTACGCTATTCGTACATTGGAGCGTGAGCTTCCAACCAGGGCTTCTTCTGCTGATGCGGGATCCTCTTCGGAGTCCAGCAGGCTCAACGATGCCCGCTCCGGTCCATCCCGTGCCCTTGGCCCCAGCGCCTTCTTTTGCCTATGCCCCCACATTGTTGGAGTTTTACGGAGGATTATCCCGACTCCTACGCGTGGCAGATGCAGATGGAGGAGCTGATGCGCCAGCAGCACGGCATGACGACGTGCATTGTTGACTTTCTTCAGGTGCCCCCCGCTGTCCCCGCTTGAGTTTCTACTTCGCGTGCCCGTGCACCGCCTCCACCTCCATCTTCTTTTGAGCAGCCTAAGTGACTATTGCTTCTCTCCCCGGATGGGGTTTTATGTTTTTCTTTATGTTTGCGTTTTTGTTTATTTGTCTGATTGTGTACTTGACATTATTTAGCTGGGTCTTCGTCCCCAGGGTGGTTAGTAGTTATATTTTTCAGTACCCTTCATTCATGTGCTACTGTGATTCGTTTTTTATATATATAATGATTTTGTTTAGCTTTATAACTTGCAAGCATAACTTAGATTAAATTTGATATTGTCATAGTATATACAATTTTTGCTGAAGCTCTTTTGCAGGTTTGCCCTTCCCTTGCGCGACGGAGTGAGTAAAACTTTTGCCGGTTTATCTTCAAGCTTTCTCGCGTCTTCTGGTATGCTCATTTGCTGAGTATGAGGAAACCTCTCCCCCAACTTATATTTCATTGTTTTTATTGCAAATCCTGTGGTAGGTTGCTTAGATTAAGTCTGGTGGGGGACAGATTCGAGTTGTTATCCGCTCACGTGCACATTCCGCTCGCATACTAAAATCTTTTATTGTTGTTAGAATAACCCTTGTATTGGGCCCATGTTTGTTGGCCCATTTATACTTCTTCTCCTTTAGTCCCACATCTTGTATAAGATTTGTTTCCTCTCTTTCTCTCATATATATTTGTATACTCTCTTTGTATTTACACACTCAATCAATATACATAAGTTTCGGGCTATTTCTACATGGTATCAGAGCCAGGTTCTGACTCTCGCGGTCTGCCGACGTCTGATCGCACTGTGTAATTTCTCTTGCGGTCTTCCTCCCGCGGCTTGTTCTTCGCGGACTGTTTTTTTCTAGCCGCGCTTCCCTGCGGCCTGCCCTTTCAGTCCGCTTCCTTCTGCCCTTTTTTTCTCTCCGTGGATCCACCTTTCCCCCCCTTTTGCTTTTATAGCCTTTTCTCTCTCCGTGGGACCACCTTCTTACCTGTCCGCTGCGGCCTCTCTCCTAGTCGCGGCCTCTCGTCAGTCCGCTCCTGCGCTCTTTGCTTGTTCGCGGCCTGTCTTGCCTGTGGCCTCTTTTCTGTCCGTCGCGGCCTCTCTACTCGTCGCGGCCTCCTTCTCTGTCTGCTGCTAAGATCTGCCTGACCGTGCGGGCTGTCTCCTTCTCGCCTGCATCTTGGTCGCGATCTCCTGCCTTCTCCTGGTCGCGCGACTTGTCTCAGTCCGACGCGACTTGTCTCAGTCCGGCGCGACTTGTCTCAGTCCGACGCGTAAGATCTGCCTGACCGTGCGGGCTGTCTCCTTCTCGCCTGCATCTTGGTCGCGATCTCCTGCCGTCTCCTGGTCGCCCGATTTGTCTCAGTCCGGTGCGGCTTGTCTCAGTCCGCCCGGCTTGTCTCTATCCGCGGCATTCTTCCCTATTCGTCTAAGGGTTGCGGCCTGTCTCCATGACTTCCTCCGGTACTTCTCCCAGCTCGGCGGCCAGCCCGCCCCCTGTCCATCCGGCCTGTCCTCCAGACCGCCCGTCCTGTTCTGTCGAACTCCGTGACGAGCTCCGGATAACTACCATCTCTATTTCTGGCAAGAAGAACTTTATTCCTTGGGTACATTCTGTTCGGCGGGTTCTCCAGGCTAAGGGCCTTCTACCGCACCTTACTCAGGCACCTCCTTCCCCAATTACGGATGATTGGCTTCGTAATGACGGTCGTGTTCAGACTTGGATTCTGAACTCCTTGGATGGTGAGCCATATCAAATGGCTATGTACCACGACACCGCCAAGGCTATGTGGGATGAGCTCCATTTCTTGTATTCTGGCCGCGACAGCCTCCAACATCTTTATGACATCCTCACTGATCTCTTCACTCTCGACACTGGCGGCGCCTCAGATATGACCTCGTTTGTCGCTCGGGCTAAAACGCTTGCTGAAGCCTGGATCCTGCACCAGCCGCCGACCACTGATCCTGCTGCTCAGCGGGCTCAGAAGGAAGCTGCTTGCATTGTCATCCTTATGGCTCGACTTCCTTCTCATCTTCACAGTCTTCGTGCTCAGGTCCTGGCCGCTCCTACTACACCCTCCTTTTCGGATGTCTGCTCCATGATTCTCCGGGTCTCGCCTCCTCCAGATCCTCCGGCTCCTTCTCCACCGGCTCTCCTTCAGCATACCCCTCCGCTCTTACCCTCTCCTCCCCCTTCTACTCGGGGGGGACGGTCGGGCTCGCGGGGCCGTGGCCGTGGAGGCCGTGGCCGGCCAAAGTGCTCCTTCTGCGGGAAGGATGGCCATCTTGAGGCGACTTGTTACAAGAAACTCGGCTATCCCCCTCGCCCGACGGCTTCTGCTGTTACTGACGCTACTCCTCCGGATCTCGAGACCGTCCGTCTTCAGCTCCAGCATCTCCAGGGTCTGCTCAACCCCCCCTCGGCCTCCGTCGCCTCCGTCTCCCACACAAGTACTGCTTGTCTCTCCCACAGCCCAGGTTGGATTATGGACTCTGGCGCTACTCATCACATCACTTCGCAACGGCCTGTCCAGTACTCGGATTCTCCTTATCCGAAGTCCATCACCGTGGTCAATGGGGCGCTGGTTCCTGTGTCCGGGTCGGCCGATCTTTCTATCCACCCATCCCTCCCTCTTCGCTCGGCTCTTTATGTTCCAAGTTTCCCTTTTAACTTACTCTCTGTTGGGCGTCTTACGAGTGACCTGGATTGTTCTATTATATTCACTTCCTCTTCCTTTGTTATACAGGATCGGCGGACGCGGACTACCATTGGTAAAGGCCAGCTGCAGAATGGGCTCTACCTTCTCGATGCCTCTCCGATCGCTCTGTCTTCCGTCTCCTCCACTGCCTGGCATCGCCGACTTGGTCATGCCCCTCTGCCAGTTCTCCAGCGGGCTCTTCCAGACCTTTCTTTTACTTCTTTTCAGTGTGATTCATGTATTCTCGGCAAACAACCACGTTCTTCGTTTCCTTCGCATTGTACTCGGAGTGCGGCTCCTTTTGATCTTGTTCATTCGGATATTTGAGGACCATTTCGGATTCCTAGTATATGTGGTTATCGTTATTTTCTCACCTTTATTGATGATCATTCACGCACCACGTGGCTCTACTTACTTCGAGAACGCTCCGAGCGTCCCCGGTTGTTTCGGGCATTTGTCCTCGAGACCCGGACGCAATTCAATACCACCCTCAAAACTCTCCGTACTGATAATGCTCGTGAATACACAAGCCACGACTTTACCACCTTATGTTCGGAATACGGGATTCTCCATCAAACCTCTTGCGCGTATACCCCGCAACAAAATGGGGTTGCCGAACGCAAGAACCGCCATTTATTGGATGTTGTCCGCTCCCTCATGATCCAAATGCATGTTCCTAAAGCCTACTGGAACTTTGCGGTCTCCACTGCCTGCTTTCTCATCAATCGCCTCCCTTCCTCTGTCCTCAATTATGCGACTCCCTTCAGCATATTGTTTCCCTCCACTCCGGCTTTCCCTCTCTCGCCCCGTATCTTCAGAAGCACCTGCTATGTCCACTGCCTCGGGCCCTCCTCAGATAAATTGGATCCCAGGGCGGCGAAACACATCTTTGTTGGCTACTCCCACACCCAGAAGGGCTATGTTTGTTACTCACCCGCTACCTGCAAGGTCACTGTTTCTGCTGATGTTACCTTCTGGGAAGACGAACCGTTCTTTCCTGCTCCATCCCCCACTGCTCTACCACCGCCTCCTCTTCCGCCGTCCTTACCCCGTCCCGTTATTCCTGCTACTCCACCACCACCACCGCTCTCCCCTCCCCCCGCTCCTTCTACCACCAAACCACCCGTTATCCGGGTCTACACTCGTCGCCCTCCCAGTTCCGTTGCCCCTCTGCCGCCGACCTCTGCCGTGGACACTTCGCGTCCCTCTGATCATGTAACGCCCTCCACTGCCCATCCTCTGGAGGCCTACGTCTCTCTTCATCGCCTTTCTCCACCTCTGCACACCTTTGCTACTTCTCTCTCTTCGATTTCTGTTCCTAACTCTGTACAGGAGGCGCTTCAACATCCGGGATGGCGGGCAGCCATGGAAGAGGAGATGTCTGCTCTCTGGGCTAACCAGACATGGACCGTTGTCCCCCTCCCTCCGGGTCAGAAACCGGTAGGGTGCAAGTGGGTCTTTGTCATCAAACATGCTGCTGATGGGACGATCGACCGTCTGAAGGCTCGCCTTGTCGCTCGCGGCTTCACTCAACAACAGGGGTCGACTATGAGGAAACCTTTTCTCCGATCGCCAAGATCAATACCGTTCGGGTCCTCCTCTCTGTCGTTGTTCATCGCCAGTGGCCTCTCTTTCAGCTCGATGTCAAGAATGCTTTCTTAAATGGGGATCTCCAGGAGACGGTCTACATGCAACAACCGCCCGGGTTTGAGACCACGGGGGATTCTTAGGTTTGCCGCCTTCGTAAGGCTCTGTATGGTCTCAAACAATCTCCACGGGCCTGGTATAAGAAATTCAGTAAAGTATTTCGATCTGTCGGCTTTAGTCGAAGCTCGGCTGACTTCTCGCTCTTCACTCGTCACCGACCATCAGGGGCGGTCCTTCTATTAGTATATGTTAACGACATCATCATCACGGGAGATGACTCATAAGGGATACATGCCGTCAAAGCTCATCTGAACTCGGTCTTTCAGACAAAGGACCTGGGCACTCTGCGATATTTTCTGGGTCTTGAGGTTGTCAGGCGACCGGACGGCCTTATTCTATCTCAACGAAAGTACTGTATTGATCTTCTTCATGATGCTGGTCTCTTAGGGTGTAAGCCATGTGATACCCCCATGGATGTAAACCACAAGCTGTGTGCTCAGGCTTCTGACTCGGATCTTCTTCTCCAGAACCCTGAATATTATCGACGACTTGTTGGAAAGTTGATCTATCTTACTGTTACCAAACCAGATATTTCCTTTGCTGTTGGTCTTGTTAGTCGCTACATGCACTCTCCTCGCAAGTCTCATCTTCTGGTGGTTGAACGCATTCTGAGGTACTTAAAAACAGCCCCGGGTCAAGGACTTGTGTACCGGACTTCCTCGTCTGCTCCTACCTTAGTGGCATATTCTGATGCGGACTATGCGGGCTCTCTTGATGACCGGCGATCTACTAGTGGTTTCTGCACATACTTTGAGGGACATTTGGTTACATGGAGAAGAAAGAAACAAGCGGTCGTTGCTCGCTCATCGGCTGAGGCAGAATACCGCGCAATGACATCTGTTGTATCCGAACTCACATGGCTTGAAAGTCTTCTCATTGATCTGGGTGTAAAATTACCTTCTCCTGCTCTACTTCTTTGTGATAGCCAAGCGGCTATACATATCGCAAGAACCCAGTTTTCCACGAAAGAACGAAGCACATTGAAGTCGATTGCCACTTCGTTCGAGAGAAAGTTCAAATGAAGAAGCTCGATTTAAAGCATGTTCCAGGAACGGAACAAGTTGCAGATGCCCTCACAAAGGCTCTTCCCAAAGCATCCTTCTATCAATGCTTGTACAAGTTTGGTGCATACGATTTGTACGCTCCAGCTTGCGGGGGAGTGTTAGAATAACCCTTGTATTGGGCCCATGTTTGTTGGCCCATTTATGCTTCTTCTCCTTTAGTCCCACATCTTGTATAGGATTTGTTTCCTCTCTTTCTCTCCTATATATTTGTATACTCTCTTTGTATTTACACACTCAATCAATATACATAAGTTTCGGACTATTTCTACAATTGTTATATCATTTACATTTGCAACGCGCTCCACAGCACCTACTTGAGAACGCGTACTTAAGCAGTTGCACACGCCGAGCTTGTTTATCACTTGTACGTAGAATAAAAAATGTTGTGTTGACTTAGGATTGCGTGATGGAGTAAAATGTTGACTCCAAGAGCGTTCCTAGGCATGCACTCATGCTCACTTAGAGTCTGTGTAGATTAAAATTCTTTATATGCTTATAGTTTCTATTTTTCTATTACCGTAGATTTTGTTTACGGTACTCTAGTTGTGAATCCAGTTATGAATCAAACGGTGGTGTAAGATTGTGTGTAAGAGTTCAATAGTCTCGTATTGCTCGAGTTGGGAGGAAGGTTGATCTTTCTCAGTGACTAAGAACTTGCCCCTAGCTACTCTCGAAGCATGAGTACATGGTTAGTCAAGTGCGCGCGTGATGTATGCCGTCACTTTGCTCTAGTTTGAGCCTTGTACCATTCCCGATGTCTATCCGTTACTATCCCCGTTGAGCCTGTCTCTTTCTTTGACATCCCTACGCCTCGCTACCAAAGCCATATAGCCTTTCCTACTCGCACACCCGAATGTGGTCGCTCGGTTGGTTTGTTTTATTGTCGTTTTGTATCTGTTATGTGTGGCTGTTATGTGGGAGATTTGTACCGCTTGTGGTGTTGCCGTGTTTTCGGCTCGTTTTGGTTATTTGGTTAAATAAAAAAGAAAAAAAATAAATGAAATAAAATGGAAATGAAAATTCTCAATGTGGAATAAAAGAAAAAAAAGAAAGAAAATTTGTTGTAGAGTTGTGGCTTTATGGTTGTGAAATTTTGTTGTATTGTGTTTGTTATGAGCGTGCACACACCGTTAAAAGTCCAAGTCTGGTGGTGCGGTGCACGTGTTTGTCGTTGTGTGTAACTCTGAGTGTTTTCGGGCGGTCTCATTTTGGGTGTGCGTATCCGTCGTGTTTATCTTTGTATACCCCGCCTTCGCCTAAGCCTCCATTATACTCCAAGTCCTACAGATTTGCGTTTGAGTCAAACTAGTGTCGTGGAGAGAGTATGAACGAGCGAGCTTATGGTCATCGACATTGCTGGATTCCTTTGGAGATTCTCCTGAGACCTGATCTTTGGCAATGCTCACCTCATTGTCCGCCTGCTTTCGTTCTACGCGCAACCAAATGATTTACCGTGATTCACTTTAGGAGTATTAATAATATCTTCTTTACGTTTGCAGAAATTAGAAATTGTTATGCATGTATAGATGGGTTTTCTACTATTGCTTTTTGTACATGAGGGTATGACTTCGCATGATACTCTATTCATGCAATTGCTTAGCCAACTAGCTTTATTTCACTCCGCTTAGAGATGATTTGCTCGAGACGAGCAAAGGTTTAAGTCTGGTGGTGTGTTGAGTCCGATTTATATAGCGTTTTTCGGACTCCTTTGGGCTAGGTTTCACGCACTTGCACTTCACTTTTAGTATGTTATCGTTGATATTTCATTTATACAGTTTATCACGCTAAGTGCATTGTTTTGGCCAATTGTGGTGTGCGAATGCGCACTCTTGTGTTGAGGGTAAGTTCTGCGAGCTCCTCACACTTGTTTTTTTTATTATTTATACGATTGTTTGGGACATTTGGGGGATATGCCTCAGTTGAATTTATTGCTGTGCCTGTGGTCGGGATGTCCAAAATTCTATTTCCAGCTCCTGTGTAAAACACACGGTCGTGCGAATTTCTTCGCGCACTATTTCAGCGTAAGCGTGCGTTATACACAACAATCCTGGGGACGTCTGATCTACCCGTGCGTTTTGTTCCCGCACGGTTCCGGCCAAACGTGCGAGAAGGAATCACATGGTCTGTATAATGTTCTCGGAATTCCAGCGCTCTGGGGTTAATCGTGTGTTTTCCTTCACGCACGGGCATACGCGCCCGTGCGCGAGTAAAACGCACAGTTCCTCTTTGTTATCCTGTTTTTCAGCGCTCTGTGGTTACCCGTGCGTTTTCCTTCACGCACGGGCGGAACCGTCCGTGCACGAGTAAAACGCACGGGTCAACTCATCTTTCTCGCAGGCCATTATCTGCGCGTGATTAACGCACGGTTAACGCACGACCGTGTGTCAAACCGTACGTGACCATTTTTCTGACCTGCTTATATTTAAGCGCAAATTTCCTTCCATTTGAGGAGGATCGTTTTCAGCCATTCCAGCCGTCGTTTTAGGGCAAAACTCCGTCGTTCTTCCTCCGCCCTTCATCTTCCACCGAGGAGAGAAGCTCCGGCCATGCTCACGAAGCTTACCTCTCGCTGGTGCTTGCTCTCGGCCTTCTCCTTCACCTCTTAGCTCTATTTCAAGTTTTGACGCCGTAGCCATCAAACAAAGGGAAGCTTGCAAACTTCTTCTGTATCGTGACACGAAGAAGACGGGTCCATTGGAGGGTAGTGACAGTCTTCTCTACCCCGGACGTAGTTGAGGATCGAGCTTGGACGTGTACTGACAACCCGACGATTCCTTCCGCGACACCTCGACGAGCCTTCAGATTCGGTCGATTTCTTGACTTGTTCTTGCTTTATTGTTGTATATGCGTGGTTAAATCTTCATATGTAGATGATGTTACACTTTAGTTGTAAGCGTTATTTGTTTCATGTTGATGTGAATCTATATTGTTTTACTGCTTTAGTTGCTTGAGCAACGCCCATATTTCCACCCGCCGCCATAGTTAGTATTGCCGCACTAGCGATCGCTAGAGGCGCGCGTTGCGACGAGGTGTTTGCGACCCTCAATCCGCTGTTCTACTCATTCTCTACGCCTGCCTACTCCATTCTGCTGAGCGAAGCAGCACATAGCGGCCAACATAGGAGTAGATTTAATTAGTTTTTATTTTCTTGTATCTAAAATCAAACCCCTTCATGACCTCGACCTAAGAACTTCGATCTCAAGTCCTCCTTGAAAGACAACTCCACCTTGCGGTGTTCCTTGAGAGATCGATACTTGGGAAAACCTCTCCATTTTATATTACTTATGCGAGCGGTACACTTGTCGTAAGCGCATCAACGCCTCAGTTATTTTCAGTTATTTTCTCTTTCATTTCTATTATTTTGTTTTGCCCGTGAACCTTCACTGTATTCCCCCCTACATCACACGATTTTTTCATCCAGCTGAAGGAGGTAACTGCCCATACCAGCAACTTTTCATCGTCCCTTTTCTCACAATTCCCGTCATTGTTCAACAACTGTACGCTCTTGTCAATCATCTTCTACCATCACAAGTCCCGTCTACTTCCTGGAACGACATCTCTCTCGCCACTGTCTTGTTCATCCTCCGCCTTCGACGAACAAGGAAACACCCCAGACCGGGTCGCTGACCCTAATCGACGACAGAGGGTGACTGGATTTCAACGACTTGCTTCCCCCCCCCCCCCCACGCACCCCATCGACACGCAGAACGCTTCCAGTATTTGTCGCCTGCCCAAATCGACAACCTCTCTTCTACAGTAGTTCGTCGCCGCTTTCAGTGTCCCTTTCCTGCTGCTAAATCCCCTAACCCCTTTTCAAGCGAGGTCCCCCACAACCATCCCTTGATGCAAGTCCACAGTACTCCCTCCCATTCCATCTCTGTCGTGGCTCCTCCCCATATTCATGTCAATACTGTTCATCTTCCTTACCTTAACGCTTCATCCAGTTTTCCCCATCCTCCAACTTCCGTTTATTATCCAAAACTCCATTTTTTTATATTTCTCCCCGACAATTCCTACGCTTAAACCACAAACCTCACTACCTCTTTCTATAATTCCATCCTAGCCCACCTCACCTCCAGAAAGTAAATTTCAATCATCTACATTCTCACCCTAGCAAATTCAGACCCCCACTGCCACTGCCGATCATCGTTGTTTGTGAGTATCAACGTTTTGTGCTATTTTATTTTGCATTGAATAGTAGATGGACATGCTATATGTGTTTCGGTATTGTGATTGTTAGTAATTTTGTCCTATTTCTTGTACTCTATTGTATTTATTCGTGCAATTTGTAGTTGATCAACCTTTATGCGGAGAAAGCGCCTGATATAATTTGTGTGTTTGGAAATTAATGACTCACTTTGTGTAGATCTGTGTAAATTGTATAATTAAAATTGTTGTTGTTTTGTTTCTGGGCTAATTGCAAAAACGTTTACCCATCATTTAAATTGGGTTTGGTTGCATTCATTCTGCACATTTGTAGTTTGTTTTGCTTAAAGGTTTGGTTGCATTCATTCTGACTCACTTTGTGTAGATCTGTGATTGTTAGTAATTCTGCATTCATTCTGCAATTTGTAGTTTGTTTTGTTTCTGGGTTTGGTTGTTTCTGGGCTAATTGCAAAAGCGTGTCGGCATCGTCATATTTTCACATAGACCCGTCCTCTGTCAATTGGACTTTTACATGGGTATTTACATTACATGTGTGTTCATTTCAACTGTGTTCATTCCATCTGTTTGAAATTTTATCTTTTATTTCATTTCTGACCAAGTCCATAGTAGAATTTTAAATTTGAAGTGCGTGTATTTCTCATACAGGTTTTTGAGGATGCTTATAAGTCTCAGTTGAGCATCATTGTCCTTGATGATATTGAAAGGTAGCTCTTAACACTTAAATTTTATTGTGCTTTGCCGTTTTTTTAATGCTATCCATCATTATGCAGACATTCTTTTTTATTTGTCTTTAAACCACTTTTTTGTTTGCTACTTATAAAATGTTCCATTTTACCAGTATATATGCTTTACCAAACTCAGTGTGTTAGCATTGTTCAATTCATAGTTATTTGAATGTGTACTTGCATTTTAATATTTGCAATTTCATCTTTTCTCTATAATACCTTTTAACGACAGTATCAATTGAAACTACCTGATTTACATCTCAGGCTATTGGAATATTTTCCCATTGGTCCACGATTCTCAAATTTGATTTCACAGACATTGTTGGTTCTTCTAAAAAAACATCCTCCAGAGGTTTGTGGTTGCTCTGTATATTCCTTATGCTAGCATGCATTATTTTTCTCTAATCTGGCATTTGTTTAATACTCTTTTTTTCGTAGTTATATGGGATTATATCCTCGGAACCAGTCATATTTTTCTAGGATACTATCTCTGTCTCATCATTTCTTCTATAGTTTTTCTATTCAGCCTGGAGCGGATTTTTTTTCTATTAACTTTAAATAGATCTTCAGTCAGTGAGCTTTGTTAAACGAAGAATAAAGATTATCCATTTTTTAAACATATTGCAGGGAAAGAATATGCTCGTTATTGGAACTACAAGTGAGTTTGACTTTCTTGATTCTGCTGGAATTTGTCATGCCTTTTCGGTTACTTATCATGTCCCACCATTGGCCAAGGAAGATGCCACAAAGGTAAAGTATCTGAAGTTACATGTAATTAAGTTAACTCTGTTCCTATAGTTCACCACCGTGAAATCATTTAATAATTCGAATTAAACTTTAAATAGAAAATTTCTTAACTTGAGCTTCCCTGGAGAATCAGGCAGTTATTTTCTTTAACTGTATATTAAAATCCAATATCAACTATTTGTGGTGATGCTAGATCACTAATTAAGGAGTGTTTGCTAATTAAAGTACATTGCTAACTTTTGATCTCTAGCTGATATGACCCCCTATCTAAGAGTGACTCAAAATTACTCGCGGAAACCTAGGTCTGAGTTGGGCATAGATATAGGCTGGCTCCTTCTGATCTTGATTCGAACAAACTTGGCTTGCTGGCTAATTTAAAGTCAAGTTCAATTTGAGACAAGTGCACAGACAATATTTACTGTTTTTTGTTCTTATAAGATGTAACACCTCTTAGTCTACATGCATGCCATGATCCCTGGCTATGCTCAACCCATGATACATGAATGAGAACAAAAGTATAAGAGAAAGATACCGTTTTGTACATAAACATCAGAATACAACACAAATTTCAAAAACAACAAATTATAAGCAATTTATTAAAATCTTAATTACTGTCCCATGAGGCCATGATGATCACAAAGCCAAATAAACTAATGCCCCGCTAAGCTGAAAATACTACTTGTCAAAGAATGAATTATCTAAGCAAATAGTATTAGAAGCAAGTAGTTTTATATCTAAGTAAATTTAGCATATATTATCTAGATCTCACGATCATGTTTGGTTCCCTGCAACAACAATTATTCAAATGATCGACTGTCTGACTTCTCCCTCCCTTTATGCTTTTAAGGAAGTATACAGTACAACACAAATTTTAAAAACAACATACCATAAGCAATTTATTAAAATTTTAGCAAGCATTCAATAGTAGTCACAAAGCCAAATAAACTGACGCCCACCTAAACCGGAAATACTGTTTCTTATGAACTTGGTAGAAAGACAACTAATACCGAGCAAGAAATTCTTCTACTAAGAAATTTTAGCAACCGTTGTCCTGAGTTCAAAATCGCGTTTGATTCCCAAGTTCCCAACAACAAAAACAGTTGAAATGACTGAGTCATTTGATTGAGTGGCATCTCCCTCCCATTGTGCATGTTTTTTAGTCTGACACTAATCAGGTCACATCTTGGGTGGCAGCTCTAACTATATGCAAAACTGTTTTTTGGGGTATACAAACTTCGCGCATACTCAACTGTTTAAGAAATTATTTTAATGACCTAATAGGCTAGTTGAAAAAACTTAGAAACATTGTAGTAAGTAGGGGAGGGTTAATTTTTTTACTGTAATTAAATAGCCTAGTTTAAACAAATTACTAAATTGATTTTCATACATTTTATGAATTGCACTGCAACAACAACAACATTCAAGCCTTTATCTTACTATAGTGGAGTCGGCTATATGGATCATTTGTCGTCATTGTGCCCTATCTTTTGTCGTAATCTCACTAATGCCTAAGTACATCATGTCTTTCCTTATAGTTTCATTCCAAGTCTTTATTAGTCTACCCTCCCTCGTTTAACATGCCTAGTGACTAGACTCTCACAACGCCTAATAGGTGTCTGTAATGAATTGCAGAGCAATGTGGAAAATTTTTTTTTTGCATGAATTCTATTTTTCTGAAATAAAATATAGAATATCGATCAAACAATCTCAAACAATATATAATAATCAAAAGAAGTATTACTCAGCATTCAACATTGTTATTTTTAATTACACCCAATCTTAGTTGTGAAGAATTTAAATAGAAAACATGGAATATGAAAGTTAGCACCAAAGAAAGAAGTTGATAACTTCATTTAAGAAATAATAAATTTTAGTGATAGAGGATAAAAAAGTAATAATAATATAATATGTTGAAACTTCAAACCTTTGTAAAGCCTAAAGAAGATGCACTTGTTAGAGATCGGTGGGGGAGAATATTGAGCACCTCATGTATAGAAAATAAAGAAGCTAATAAATTCAATATAAAAAAGATATGAAAATTTAGTGTGAGTGTGTTCAGGAAAACAATGCCAAACCTTTATGGTGTTACATTGTCGGGGATCCTGAGAGAGAAGGGGGGAAAAGAGAGAAGAGGAGGACATGGGGAGAGGAGGAGAAGAGAAAACCCCTAGAGTTTTATTTTCATCATACTTCCAAGATAATGCGAATGAGATATGCATAAAGGCTTATATGGTGCCTAATTCCAAAGTCCGCAAGAGAAAACGGTAAATAATCCACGTTATAAAATACATGTGCAATCATAAAAAGGTAGTCTTGCGGCTGCGTTACTCTTGCGCACACTAGTAGCGAACGTTGGTCGTCGTGTTGGGATCCATGCCCACATCGCCTTGGTCCTGATGTTTCCTTCAATCTTGGACATTGTGGGCAATGGACCCAACAATCTCCCCCTATTTGAGGAAGTCAAAACTTTTAAGCAAGTGGGTCAATTACATACACAGAACCATGCAACAATAAACATAAAAACTATGTAATTGAGAAGTGATCTATAGTTACCCTGCTTCCCAACCTGCAGAGTGGAACATTACTACACCTACTTCCCATGAATTGCTGCTAGCATACTAGAACATTAATCTGATCATCTGATTATCTTTTCCTCCCCCTTTTTGACTTCAGCAAATAGCTGCTAGGATTCATCTGATCATCTGATCGTCTGCTCCCCCTCAATTAGACAACAGAGAATTATTGGAGTTGTGTTGGACATGCTCCCCCTCAATTGGAGAACCTTCATTTCTTTAAAGAACAACTCCATCTGCAGACTACCAAATAGCTTGCAAACAGATGATGAGCAACTGAAGCTATACTAAGTTTAATATACCCAACTCAAATTTGAATGTGTTAAACTTAGCTTCATCTAGTGGCTTAGTAAATATTTTAGCCACTTGTTTGTTTGTTGGAACAAACTTAAGGGTGATGTCTTCACATTCCACATGCTCCCTAATGAAATGATATCTAATCTCTATGTGCTTAATCCTGTTATGGGACACAGGATTCCTAACAATTGAGATTGCACTAGTAGAATCACAGAATAGATGAGTTCTACTTATCTGGAGGTTGTAGTCTTGAAGAGGGTGTTGGATCCACAACAACTGAGCACAACAACTACCTTCTGAGATGTACTCTGACTCTGCAGTTGATATTGCAACACCGGTTTGTTTCTTGCATCTCCAAGATACCAGTCTCCCTCTAAAAAACTGACAAGTGACGGATGTTCTATTCTTGTCCTCTTTGCAGCATGCAAAATCTGCATCTGAATAGTCTGTTAGTTCAAACTCTTCATTCATAGGGTACCATAGGCCAAGATATTGAGTCCCCTTAACATACCTCAAGATTTTCTTAGCAGCAGAGTTGTGAGATTTTTTAGGGCAAGCCTGATACCTAGCACAAACACATGTAACATACATGATGTCTGACCTACTTGCAGTCAGATATAGAAGGGAGTCAATTATCCCTCTATACAAAGTTTCGTCAACAGGTTTCCTTGCCTCATCTTTGCTTGCAACCATACTTGACCCCATGAGAGTTCTCATGGTGGAGGAGTTCCCCATGCCATATTTCTTTATTAACTCCCTAGTGAATTTAGACTAGATATGAACAAGCAATCATCAGTCTGTCTTACTTGGAGGCCCAAGAAGAACTTAAGTTCACTCATGTTGCTCATCTCAAACTTCTCCTGCATAAGTTTAGCAAACTTTTTGCAGAGGTTGTCATCAGTAGATCCAAAGATGATGTCATCTACATAGATCTGAACTAGGATGATCTTACCCTTAGATTTCCTTAGGAATAGGGTCTTGTCTATTTTTCCCTTGACAATTTGCTTTCAATGAGGAAAGTAGATAAAGTCTCATATCATGCTTTAGGGGCTTGCTTCAGCCCATATAGAGCTTTCTTAAGTCTATAATCATAATCAGGTGAGTTAGGAACTACAAAACCTTGAGGTTGCTCAACATAGACTTCCTCTTTTAAGTCACCATTCAAGAAAACTGACTTCATATCCATCTGGTGGATCTTGAATCCCGTGTGTGCAGCATATGCAAGGAACAGTCTGATGACCTCCAATCTTGCTACAGGGGAAAAGTTTGATCAAAGTCAATGCCTTCTTCTTGCATGTACCCCTTAGCCACTAGTCTGACTTTGTTCTTTATTATAATGTCATTTTCATCAAGTTTGTTTCTGTAGATCCACTTGACTTCAATGACATTATGTTTTTGTGGTCTGGGAAACAACTTTTAGACCTTGAACCTCTTGAACTTGTTTAGTTCCTCCTGCATAGCTCCAATCCAATGCTGGCCTATGTTGGCTTCTTCAAACTTCTTGGGCTCCACTTGGGATAGAAAGTTTGAATACATGGCAGTATTCTGACTTCTGCTCCTTGTTGTTACTCCTTGGCTTGGCTCACCAATTATCTGGTATGCTGGATGATCTCTTATGTGTCTGACTGCTGGTGACAGTCTTCTTTCAGCAACAGGTTCAGCTTCAGGTGCAGCCTCTTGTTGATCTTCATCCACTCCCAGTGTACCTGGTAGATCTTCTGGAGTATCCACTTCATCTTGTATAACTGGTGATGCTTCCTTGATGGTCAGTTTGTCCATCAACTGTTCTGTACCTGCAGTACTATAAGAGGAGCTTGGTAGCTCCCTGTTAATCATAGTAGACTCATCAAAAAATACATGAACTGATTCTTCTACAACTTGGTTTTTCAAGTTGTAGATCTTATATGCTTTGCTATCAACAAATATTTCATCAAAGGATTTGACATCAAACTTAGTCACATAGGAATTTTCATTATGAAGCGCATAACACTTACTACCAAAGATTCTGTGATAGCTCAGCTTTGGTTTTTTGTCTTTCAAGATCTCATAGAGAGCCTTCTTGTGGCTTTTGGTGATAGAGGTTCTATTGAGGACATGACATGCAGTATTTACTGTCTCAGCCCAAAATTATTCTGGGAGAGATGTGTCACTCAACAGTGTTCTACCAACCTCTATGAGAGTCCTATTTTTCCTCTCAACAATCTCATTTTGCTGGGGTGTCTTTGGTGAAGAGAATTCTTGATGTATCACATGTTCTTCACAAAATCTTGTCATGCTATCAGACTGGAATTCAGTTTCACGTTCACTTCTTAATTTGACTACAGAGTTGTTTAACTTATTCTGAATTTGCTTGACAAACTTAGTGAAAATATCAAGAGTTTCATTCTTTCTCTTTAGGAAGAATACCCAAGCAAACCTGAAAAAGTCATCAACCACCACAAGGGTATAGACCTTACTACCAAGACTATGAACTTGCATATGACCAAACATGTCCATATGCAGGAGGTATAGACACCTCACAGAATCTTTGGCCCCAATGCTCTTGAAGGAGGCTTTTGTCTGCTTGCCCTTTTGACAAGCTGAGCAAATACCCTCTTTGGAGCACTTTATATTGGGATCATTCATAACTAGGTCTTGACTAAAGAGCTTACCAATAGTCTTATAATTCAAATGAGTTAGCCTCTTGTGTCACTGGACACAGTAGGAGACTTTCTCATTTTCCACTAGACAGATAGGATAATTTGTATCTGGACATAGAAAATTTAAGCAATAAACATTCTCACTCCTACTGTCTGTCAAGATGACCTCTTGGTCACTTGACCTACTAATTAGACACTCATCCTTGTGGAAGACACTAACATAGTCAAGATCAGAAAGCTGGCTTATGCTTATAAGGATGTGTTGCAACCCTTCAACATAAGCTACCTTGGTGATGGTGACTATGTCATTGATGATCTTACCATATCCCTTGGTTACACCTCTATTTGAACCACCAAAGATGACTTTGGGTCCATCTTTTACTGGAGTAAACTCATTTAAGTTGCTCCTTGTTCCAGTCATGTGTCTGGAACAACCACTGTCCGAGTACCATATATGGGTATGACAACTTGGACTAATCTACAACACACAATTTACTTTACCTTAGGACCCCAATATCTATTGGTTCCTAGGTGCACATTAGTATCAAACTGAACATGTCTACCAGCAGAATTTCTGACTGGTGGATTGACCCTAGCTCTGGCCACATTGGGATTGTGCCAACAATCAATGATAAAATATCCTATCTTACCATAGCACCAATAGTCATGTATGTTATATCTTCTCTTTTGTGTAGGCCATACAGCTTGGTTAGCAGCAATCCTAACAGGGGGAAGATGTGCTGCAGCCATTTTCTGATTTCTTTCAGCTAGAATTTGACTGAATGTAAGTCTTCTAGCTGACATGTTTGGTCTGCTCTGAGTGTTATCAGCAGCAAGCTTCTTTTCAGAGAGCATGCTTTTGATGGCATCAGAAATGCTTAATTCAGACTGACTGTTAGACTTGCCCTTAGTCTGACCGTTAGTTGTCAGATTCAGAGTCTTGTCTGCAACAACATTCATGAGTGTAGGTGGTGAAACATCAAAAACAAATGGTCCTGGTTGGGCCATCTGAAATTTCTCAAGGGTAGCCTCAAAGGCACTCACCCGGCTAGAGCTTTCACCATGGCAGTGAACATCTTTGTTCACCCCTGATGAACAACCCTTCTCCCAGTGACCACATGAGCTTTCCTGGTCATACCTGTTAGAAGGTAACAAAACGTTTCTAAAAAGAATTGGAGGCTTTGAAGCAATAAGCTCGGGTGGAGCTGGAGCTTTGCCCTTCCTTTTGGAAGGAGCAACTCTTGTGCTTTCTTGGAATCCCAACCCCTTCTTACCCTTTTTAGAGGAGGTGTCTATCAAGAGTAATACTGTACTTGGCTTAGAATAGCTAGCCACTATACTTTTCTCCTTCTCAAGCTTATCTTCAAGCTCCCTGATGAGACAGTTCTTGCTCCTGACGGAGGCTATCTGGATGTCCAAGAGGGACTTCAGTTGGCTTATTTCCCTAGCTTTCTGGTCCAGCAGATTAGCTGTTACAGTCTGCTGGGCAACTGCAACCTTAAGAGATGAGATCTCTTTAGCTTGCTTCTTAGACAACTTCTTGACCTTCTTGAAGGCATTCAGAAGTTCTTCATACTTGTCAATCAGTTGATTGACATCTCCTTCAGATCCAGAATCTTCTTCACCACTCGGTGAAGAAGCTTCTGAGCAAGGACCGATCTCATACTCAAATAGAGAAGAAGAATTAGGTAAAGTATGTACCTTGCTTTGACCAGGCTGATCCTCGATGCCCTCTTCATCTGTCATTGCATCAGCCCTCTGTAGCTGTGGTCATCTTCATCCTCCTCTGTGTCACTATATGATAGTGTCAGAGGGGCCATGATTCCTATCCTCACTGGAGGATTAACTTCTTCCACTGCAACAACTTTATCATTTGCAGCAGCAGCTACTAGCCCAATGTAGGCTTCCTCTTCTTCAGACTCAGATTATGATGTGTCTGTCCAGCTCTTTTTCTTCTTGGCAATGAAGGACTTCTCCTTCTTTCCTTTGTGCTGGTGCTGCTTCTTCTCCTCAGCCTCCTTCCTCTTCTCTGGGCAGTCAGCTATCATATGCGCAGGCTTGCTGCAACACTAGCAAACTACTTTAGAAGAGTTATATTTATTCGGTTTGGAACCATACCTGTCAGTCTTGGACTGATTCTTCCTGTGATGAGTGGAGTTGGAAGACCTCTTCTTCCAATGCTTCTTCATCATCATCCTCTGGAGTTGCCTGGAGAATGCTGCAAAGTTTTCATCAGACATGCTGCTGTCTGATGCCTCTGAGTATGAGCTATCTGACTCAGCTGGTCTTCTTGGTGGAGAGGGAATCCTCTACTTGCCCTTCCTTATGTTTTTTGTTCTGAAGGCCAAGGACTTTTCCTTGGCCAGGGATTTGCTGGTGGCCTCCTCCTCCTTCCTAACAGTTAGCTGCATCTCATAGGAGAGCAGCTTTCCAAACAATATTTGGGGAGGAGTATCAGCAAGCTTAGCCACCTCTCTTATGACACAAATCTTGGTATCCCAGTCTCAAGTGAGAGATTTGAAAAACTTGTCATTTATTTCATAGTTATTGAAGACCCTCTCATAGGTCTTCAACTCATTTATGATCCTAAAGAATCTTTCATAACAAGCAGTTATGTTCTCCTTCAGGTTTTGCCTGAAATCCTCATACTCTTGGTTGAGCAGAGACTTCGTATCATCCCTTACCTCTTCAGTCCCCTCTATGTAGACCACAAGTGTGTCCCACATCTCTTTGGAGGTCTTGCAGTGAACTAGATTCAAAAAGGTTGAGTCATCAACAACATTGACAATTATATTCTGTGCTCTCTTGTCCAGTGCAGCAAGGATGATTTTATCCTTGGTCGTCTCGGAGTATGTCTTAGGAGTCTGGTCATTTGCATTCAGAACAGAGACCTTCATATGGATGTAAGGTCCCTCTTTGATTGTTACAAAAATCCTTGGATCATAAGCTTTCATGAATAGTCTCACCCTCTCTTTCCATATTCCAAAATACTCCTTCCTGCAGATGAGAAGTTTCATGAAACTCAGCTCTCTTTGGCTCTCTTCAGAGCCCGTGATCACTTAACTGTAGCTACCTTTGGAGATCACTCAGATTGTTAAATCCTTTTTTGAGCAACCTACCTCTGATACCACTTGAAATTTCTTGTTTTCAAGGTAGCTAGCAACCTAGACGGGGGGGGGGGGGGGGGGGGGGGGGTGAATAGGTTTATCTAGGTTTTTTGATTTATTTTTGTTTCTTCTTTAGTTATTATGTGATTGAGAGCTTTTTATGATCCTGCAAACAAAAAAAAAACACAGAAAAGCACAAAAGTATTTTATAGTGGTTCTCCAAAATTATGGGTACATTCACTCTCCTCCCGCCTTGCTAACTTCCTGTTAGTCAAAACACTTCTTCAAATCAATGCTCCAAGGAGCTTACACCTTAGATCCCTCAGGATCTCCTCGTCTCCTCCGAGACTAACACCTCAGCCACAAAGGCCTACACTCAGTGATACAAGTATCACATACCTCAGGCAATTAAGTCATACCACTCAGGCTATGGAGGATAGCCCAACCTCAGAGCAAATTTGCTCCTACAACTCAGAGAGATACACTCTCGTACAGCTCAGACAAATTTGCCCTACCTCAGGCCCAAGGTCCTACAGCTCAAATCCAGAAGGATCCTACAACAAGAAATAATTTAATTAACTTTGACACACAAAATTTTGCGTGTCAACAACTAGAGCTGAAAATTTCTGCTCTATCTCTCCCCACAGCAGAGTAAACTTTGCTGGAGGAACTCAGAAGCTTATTCCTGAACTTGCTGTAGAAGACAAAATATTTGTTGATCTTGAGTCTTCAAGCAGCTAACTGAACCTGCCTCAGGCTGAAGGTTCTTCTTTCTTCAGAAATATATCTGATCCTATTGTGCCTGATGGAGACGACACAGCTATCTGAACTTTTCTTTCTGGAGTTCTTCAAGCTTTTTTACATGCAGTAATGGCGAGAAAGATAAAGTCGGCTGCTAACTCTTTTTGTTGATGAGGCCCTAAAAAGTTATCTTGTGTTTTGGCCCATCTCCTCCTTTTGTAGTGCGCTAATCAACGGCTCTTAGAGAGCAGTGGGCCCCACCTGCAGCTTCCAGCTGCATCTTGCTTTAACGCCTATCTGTCGTACAGTAGGCATGCGGCGCCTTTTGTAGTGTACTGTGACTTTGTCGTTAACAATTTCAATATAGTTGACTTTTTGACAAGCTGACATCAGCACCTGAAGACTTAGTTAAAATTCAAGCATCAGTAGTATATGCGTTGAGTGAATGAGTTTCATTCAACGTCAAATCACTTCGACAGATTTACTGTCTCTTGGCGTTGAGTGAATTACCTTCTCTAACGCCAAACTACTTAGATTATAAATTTGTTTTTAGGCGTTGAGTGATTCAACTTCACTCAACGCTAACATGTTTTCTCAGCTTTCTGCTGCTTGCCGTTGAGTGAATGAGCATCACTCAACGCCAAACACCTTAGACAAAATTCTGTCTTTACTAGGCGTTGAGAGCACTGAGTGTGTCTTCATCACTCAACGCTTTTGCTTTAACCCTTTCTGCAGTATATTCTGCATGTAAGGCGTTGAGAGCGTTAAGTGAGCATGCCTCACTCAACGCTTTCTGCCTTACCCATTTCTGCTTCTTCAGCATCTTAAGCATTGACAGCGTTGAGTGAGCATGTCTTACTTAACGTTTTTTGCTTTAACAAATTCTGCGTTATGGCGTTGAGAGCGTTGAGTGACCACGCCTGACTCAACGCTTTCTGTCTTAGCCAAATTTTGGTATTCTTTAAAAATACTGGCTTTGACTGACTGAGTGTTACTCAACACTTAAGAGGCTATGGCGTAGAGTGAATGACCTTCACTCAATGCCTGTGGATTTAGTCACTTTTCTGCCTCTTAAACCTTAGACATTGACTGTCTCAGCCAGCCTCACTCAACTCTGAACTGTGTTCGACGAATGTTGAACTGAGTTCGACGAACAGTGAGCTCAGCTCGACAAACTCTGAGCGTAGTTCGCTAAACCGCAACAGAGGAAAGCCTCCAGACCGCAACTGCTGGTTACCACGAGACCGCAGTTGCGGGTTCACACCAGACCGCTGTTGCGGATAACCACCAGACCGCAGCTGCGGGTTGCCACCAGACCGCAGCTGCGGGTTGCCACCAGACCGCAGCTGCGGGTTGCCACCAGACCGCAGCTGCGGGTTGCCACCAGACCGCTGCTGCGGGTTGCCCCCAGACCGCTGCTGCGGGTTGCCCCCAGACCGCAGCTGCGGGTTGCCCCCAGACCGCAGCTGCGGGTTGCCCCCAGACCGCAGCTGCGGGTTGCCCCCAGACCGCAGCTGCGGGTTGCCCCCAGACCGCAGCTGCGGGTTGCCCCCAGACCGCAGCTGCGGGTTGCCCCCAGACCGCAGCTGCGGGTTGCCCCCAGACCGCAGCTGCGGGTTGCCCCCAGACCGCAGCTGCGGGTTGCCCCCAGACCGCAGCTGCGGGTTGCCCCCAGACCGCAGCTGCGGGTTGCCCCCAGACCGCAGCTGCGGGTTGCCCCCAGACCGCAGCTGCGGGTTGCCCCCAGACCGCAGCTGCGGGTTGCCCCCAGACCGCAGCTGCGGGTTGCCCCCAGACCGCAGCTGCGGGTTGCCCCCAGACCGCAGCTGCGGGTTGCCCCCAGACCGCAGCTGCGGGTTGCCACCAGACCGTAGCTGCGGGTTGCCATCAGACCGCAACAACGGGCTGCCCTCCGAACTACTACTCGAGCCTGGACAGCTCTGCTAAACTGCCTGGCCAAACCGACAGACCACCAAACCAGCAGACCGCCGAGGCTAGACTGCCAGACCGCCCGAACTCCATAAGATCCAACAATTAAAAAGGGTAAAATTGAATAACATAAAATAATTTGGCTGATTTGATCATTTTTCATCCATATTTCTAATAGATGGGGCATTTTTATAAACTGGTGAAACTTGCGGGGGTGATAAATGTAATTTCAAAAGATAGAGGGTGCAACCTATAATTATGCAAACTTCTAGGGGTGGTCCCGGTAATTAACCCTATATTTATATGCATATGTACATATAATGTAGTTTTTTTATACGTATAGATGATCAAACAATCGGGCAACTGTGATAAATTTGATGGTGTATAATAATAAAAAAATTGGTAGGATGGGAATTCTTATATAATTGCTTACTAAGACGCACTTTATATTAGAGTGGGCTACATATAAATGCACTGAGATTCTTGGTTGCCGTATGCAAAACAGGTCCTGGAACATCTGAATGTGTTTATAAAAGAGGATGTTGATGCAGCTGCCGAAGCATTGCAAGGCGTATGATTTCCTTCCCTTTAATGTTTTTTTTTACTTCTTGTTGTTACATATATACACATTGAGAGTTTTCTGGATATTTCTATCTTGTAAAATTTATCTGGATCTTTCTATCTTGTAAAATTATGAAAATCTCCCCAGTAAATTGACACTGTTAACATATATTTTAAAAAAACTGGAAAACTTTTTGAAGTTTTCTTGTGTGCATGTATGTTAACAATGTAAATTTAATGGGGAGGTTGCAGTATTTTTCAATATATATATATGGAAATATACTAAAAAAAGCTCAAGCTTTTTCATAGATAAAAGACTTGAGCTCGTTCTCCCACCATACATATTAAAATTAGGCAAAAAAATTATATGCATTTTGTAGCCAAGAACGAGATCTACAACTTTCATGTTGAACATTTTTCCAAATTATGAACGGTTTGGCAGGAATCTGGTCCGAAAGGTTGCTGGGCCGAAATGAATATAATAATAATAAATTTTATAATTCGAGCCAACTATCCTTCGGATCAGATTCTGGCCAAACCGTGCATATTTTGGAAAAAATGTTCAACATGAAAGTTGTAGATCTCGTTCTTGATTACAAAATGCATATATTATTTGTCTAATTCTGATAGGTATGATGGGAGAACAAGCAAAAACTTAATCTTATCTATTCCAAATCTTATATATATACATATATATATATATATATATCTATATCTATATCGATATCTCTCTCTCTCTCTATATATATATATATATTGAAGAGGAGTGTTGTCGTGTGACCTTGAGGTCACGGATTCGAGTCCTGGAAGTAGCCTCTTTCAAAAATGCAGGGTAAGGTTTGCCTAAATTTCACCCTTGTGATGGGACCCTTCCCCGAACCTTCGCTGCATAGGGATGCTTTGTGCACCGGGCTGCCCTTTATTCCCATATATATAGATAAAGGTATACATACAAGGTCAGTCATTGAGACCTCCACCTTGAACTTGGTATAATTACAAGGACTTTCCTTCAAATTTTTCTAACTTTACATTGTTAGCTCAGTTTTTTTTGGTCCTTGTATGCTAACAATGTTGAGAGTATTTTTGAGTAATTTAAAAAGTAGAGGGGATGTCCCCGTAATTACAATTACGCAAAGTCACAGAGTACATTTTCGTAAGAATTTATATATATATAAAAATGTCCTATGTTTCAGTTGACGTTGAAGCAGCTATATTTGGTGGTGGAAATGGCTGCCCAGGGATCTACAGGAGGAAGCTCAGAAGCCATTTACTCGGGCCAACAGAAGATCGATATCGATCATTTTTATGATATCTTGGGCGATGTTGTGCCCATTCGCCGCTGACTCGAACTTTCTTTTCTACTCCAATTTTCAGCACTTCCATTTCACTTTTTTTATATGATCTTTTATTGAGCTCTAACACAAAATTGTATTGTAATCAAACAATTTAATATTTGGTCCTTGTATGCTAACAATGTTGAGAGTATTTTTGGTCCTTGTATGCTAACAATGTTGAGAGTATTTTTGAGTAATTTAAAAAGTAGAGGGGATGTCCCCGTAATTACAATTACGCAAAGTCACAGAGTACATTTTCGTAAGAATTTATATATATATAAAAATGTCCTATGTTTCAGTTGACGTTGAAGCAGCTATATTTGGTGGTGGAAATGGCTGCCCAGGGATCTACAGGAGGAAGCTCAGAAGCCATTTACTCGGGCCAACAGAAGATCCATATCGATCATTTTTATGATATCTTGGGCGATGTGCCCATTCGCCGCTGACTCGAACTTTCTTTTCTACTCCAATTTTCAGCACTTCCATTTCACTTTTTTTATATGATCTTTTATTGAGCTCTAACACAAAATTGTATTGTAATCAAACAATTTAATATTTGATTAAGAACATGCATTTACATATAATTGTTTTTCAAAATATTTCTTTTAATTTTTTTGTGAGAAGTATTACTGGTGATCGATTTAGAGTGGTCTTATAGGTACACTGGAATCTGCTACATACACACCTCAAAACATCCCAAAAATACCTTAAAATAAGTTTTCTAACCCGTGTGCCTTTACCCGCAGCCCAGCTTGTGACTCCCAACCAATTGTGTGCTGCCCTAGCTCTGAATGCTGATTTCTCCCCATATCCTCTGTGGTTCCACTTATCCTCGACAAGTGACAGCATAGAGGCGACACTCACCGAGACTCTTGAGTTTGATATTTACGGCTTCACCCCTTCTTCCCGTTTTGGCATTAGGCTTTGAGCCTGTGAATCCGAGACTCCTTTGTTTCCAATTTCTATCACTAGATTAATTAATTTCTGCTGCCAACTTATCCCAGATTCGTTAATGAGGTTTTTTGAGTGAAGATTTAAATACTGAAGCTCAAGATATTTTAAACCTATGTTGTAGAAATTAGAAATAATTAATCTTCTTAATATCAGCAATTAATATAGCAATCCTAGTCATCATATGGCTTCATCCTTTTATTTTTGTTGTGTTATATAAACATGATTGCAGTATTAGCATTTCATGAAGTTATGGTTTGTGGTTTTATGTAGAATATAAGGTAGATTTTATTTAAATTATGTTAGAAGCTGAGTACTTTTGGTGTGACATTGAATGCTTGTAAAATCATTTTTTAGTTAATGTGTAAATATATAAAAAATGTATTTGGTGTAGCCGATGTGCAAATATACGAATTTGTGTGCTACAAATATATTTTGGCGGCAATATAAGAAGGAAAGGTGGGCAACTCGGTAAAAATCACATTCATACCTGTAGCACAAAATATTGAGATTAAAGGCTGTCAATTGAGAAACAAGTAGCCCTTAATGATGATTTCCCTTGCAATTTTGACTTGGTGATGGGGTTAAATTCTGTTTTTGGATAAATGCTTTGCTTATGCCATTTCTTGTTGTAATACACAATCTCAATGATAAATGTAAATGTGCGGTTTCAATTAAGTGAATAAAAAAAATTCAACTGATGTTGATTTACTTTAAACTCATCTTTTTCTGGGTGGGAGATTAGAACCGTTCCATAAGGCCGAATTATTGATATTACCATTGTGATCTGCAAGTGATCAAGTATGTAGCCTTACTGCGAATGCATTATGAGCCTATCAGGATCGCACATAAGAATGTTTGAAGAAATTGAAAGATTTGATTAGTATGGTTTTACTCATGGATGCTTTTATCTTCTAAAAACAATTTAGCCTTGCTAGCTGAGTCATGGTTGTGGTTTTTGCCTCCTGGGAAAATGTGGTTGTTCACCAGAGATAGACGAGTAAGAAGATAGAGAAGGAAAAAATGTTCTGAGTGCGTGACAAATAAAACCATAGAAAGTGAGCCGTTCAAGAGCCGTGTTATCCGGGAGGCCAACCCCCACAGAAAGTGTATTGCTTATTATTCATTTTTTGTAGTGGATGTCTCTGATTTGAATTTTGCTTCGATGTCCTACAAAGATTAGCGAATGGTTCACATTATTGCTTTCATGATACTAGCAGTCGATCTGACAACTCTTGAGCACTTGAGTTCTTCCTTCCTCTGGAGAAGCCCGGCCACAAAGTGAACATATTTTAAATTTGTTTTGTGTGGAATTATAATTGGATGCTCTCTCCATCACTGAGAACTCTTTATTTTATCCGCAGAAATACAAAGGCATTATTAAGGCCGACAATGATGGCAAGACAAGAAAATGAAGCTAAAAATGACATGCAACTTTAATTTTGTGCACTTTGTGTATTCATTGTTAAAGTGTGGTCAACTAATCTGTTGTAGTTAGTTTTAAGTTTAGTATTCACCTTCACAGGTGTCCTTTATTTTTTTGTTTTTTGTTTTAACATACAACTATTTTAGAAGCTATTTGTGATTCTACTGTAGTTGAGAAAACATTGTATTAGCTTCTATCATGTTTGAATACGAATATTGTAAGTTCAATCTTGAACACAATTTCATATTGTAAGATGGTATCATAACACATATTTTGTGATCAAGAATTTTCTTCTTCTCTTTGAATATTTTTCAATGGCTCCCTTTGCAGTTTCGAGTACGCATTCTTCCGATTTTCTTACTAATCCTTTGAACCCTTTTTACCTTTCCTTCAATGAAAGTAGCACTCAACCACCTTTTGTACAGATTCTCTTTATTCTCAATGGGAACGGTGTAATACCATGGTCCTCTTCTGGCTTCATAAATCCATCATTGTCAGTATTTTACAATCCATTCTGTGGATCGACAATTCATTTGAGGTTTGGAAAGATCTCAAAGATCGTTTCTCTCAGGGAGATATTTTTCACATTTCAGATCTTCAAGAAGACATTTATTGTCATCAGCAAGGAGAATCTTCTGTATCTGAAAACTTCACAGAGTTAAAGGGTTTACGGGATGAATTAGAGATGTTCAAACCCTTGCCATCTTGCCAATGTTCAATACCTTGTTCTTGTGAAGCAGTTCAACGGATACACACTTATCGTGATCAAGATTATTTGATTAGTTTTTTTAAAGGCCTCAATGAACGATATTCTTCTGTTTGATCTCAGATCATGCTTCTCGACCCTTTACCTACGGTAAATAAAGTCTTATCTCTCATTCTACAACAAAAACGACAATTTCATCCAATTTTATTTTCTCCTCCATGAGACGTGCAAACCTTTGTTGGAAATATTAATAAAGTCTCTGCTCCTAATTGGAATCATAAACAAATTTTTGGTCGAGGACGAGGCCGAGGAAACAAGAATTATTCTTGAAATGGGCGGGAAACTTACTTTGTGCTCATTGTGGAAAAACAAATCACACCGTTGATTCTTGCTACTTTCTTCAAAGCTTTCCCCTGTTATAAAAACAAAACTGTTAAGAGTATTAACAATTTGACTACTGGAGAGTTTTTGAATCAACCAGTTCAAACCAATTTTGATTCCAACTATCCTTTTTCTCCATAACAATACTACATCATCCTCGCTCTTCTTCAGCAGAACAAAGTCAATTCCAGAAATCTAATTCCCAGTTCCAGAATCGCTGCCTCCAATATAGAGATGAGTGAATAGAGATTTAAAATTTGATTTAATTAAATTACTGATTTTAATATAGCACAAAATTTACATTCATAGAGAATTAGCAAGTAAATTATTGCAGTAAATAAAAAATACTGCAAAATAAGTAATCATAAAAAACACAACACAAAAGACACCAACACTATAGTGGCTCCCCAAAATCTGGGTACATCTACTCTTCTACCATCTTTGTAGGAATACATTATCCTAGTGCCTATGTCTTTTGATAAAGAGACTCTCAGAATCAACAATTAGTTCTTTTGATAAGAAGATCTTGAACCAACACCAGATCTTTTGATAAGTAGATCTTGAACCATTGAATGACTGAGTCTTTTGATAAAAAAAGACTCTTAGAACCAATTACTGAATCCTTTTAAAAAGGATTCTTACTTAACAATACAAAAAGAGAAGATTAAGAAAGAAGAGGAATGAAGTCTTCAATGATTAGTCCTCTCTCAGTAAATATACGAGAATTGTTGGCACTAAGTGTACAACCTGTATTCGTCGACGATGGGTCCTACCATGACCAGGTCAGCATAAGTCAAGGTCAACAAGTCAAGATAGGAGTCAAAGTCAGCGCGCAAGATCGCGGAAGGCCTGGGCGAGTATGGTGAGCTCCTTCCACTTACTCGCCAGGTAGGCGACTAGGCGGGATACTCGCTCAGCCCATGCGAGTTCCTCTGGAAGTCGCCTAGTCGTCGTGGGGTGGGGTATAAATATGGCCCCCCTCCTTGGATTTCCCTATAAATAAGACCCCAGGGGTACGGGGTGAGGCACGCAAATTCCACAGCAGGGTACTCGCGAGCTCTCCTTTCAAGATACTAGCCGAGCCTTTGGATTACTCTTCCTTAGAGGTCAGGTTGCGACCTTGCGGCTTGTCATCAGCTAGTCTCCCTCGTACCTAGTTCGACCACTTTTGGTTGAGAAGGGGCTGCTCCTTTCGAGCACCCGGGTACGTGGTGGTACCTTCCTGCCGCAACATCTGGGGTCCTGTTGACCTTCATTCTTCATCCTGGTCATCCTAGTCGTCTGATCTTACCTCTGAGCCGGTAACCTTAGACGGCATTGGTCCGAATTTTGAGGTTGAGAATTTTCCTGGCTTCAACACTAAGTGATCTGGATCCCTTCAATATGATGAACCCTTGCTTGAGAAGATGTTGTAGGTGTTATAAGCCTTGGATTCCCATAGAGCAATCTGTTCTTTTTGCAGCAGTAGCACGAAAGAAAAAGAAGAAGAAGATCAGAAGAGCTGATGTAGAATTCTATCAGAACAGTGTATCTCTCCATGTTGTTTGTATTCTCTTTTGTCATTTGAATATATCCTTTTTGAATAAATTTGAATTTCTCTTCTTCATAGAAACTTTCTTCGGAAGAAATAAAATTATATTCTTCCAATTTTATATTCAATAACTCTCAAAATTTTCTTCAAAATTCTTCCGAATAAGCTCTTTTGAATTTTGTGGAGAAATCGTTTCTTTAAGTTTCCTTCCAACAACTAAAAATATTTGAAAGAATTCCATTAAATCTTCCTGGAAATAAGCCTGGACAGATACTCGTTCATTTCCAAATTAAGCTTTACTCGACACTACGTCGACTTCCAATATGTTACGTCAATATCTTCCTTCAAAATGAACTCTTGTGGACTTAACTCTTTAATCAACGTTGCGTCAATATCATATCGATGCATGCATCATCTTCTACCTTTGAGTAGTGTTGACTTAACATCTGTTATTGCTCTGACTTCTAGTTGAAGTGACGTCGACTTCCGATCGATGTTGCATTGACTTCTAGTCGATGCATGTTGACTAAACTTGATTTTTTTGTCTTTATTTTCAGTGTGCCTACCACATGCTTTTGACTCAACTAACATCCTAGGACATCTATGACCATATTACCCTCACTTTACAATATGGATAATAATCTTAGGTTGTAAACTCACTTATAATATAATTTGTTAAGTTAATTCAAAAGAGCTTTTCCCAACAATCTCCCCCTATTTAGCTTAACAAAGGGAATGAAAGAATTACAACATTGATAAATAAGTAATGATAAACACAAGCAAGAGCAGACAACTAAAACTTTCATAAATTAGAACACTTATGCATGAATAATGTCATCCACACCATTTATATATAAGAAATTATGAAAACACAATGTACAATTTCTTGGAGATTTTTTCAACAAACTGAAAATGAGTAGACCTTACTTTATTTGGGAGCTTTTGAATGTCATGATACGTTCTTAATAACTTCTAAATCGTTGCTTCTATATTATTAGATGCTTCATTATTTTTATAGCCATGCCTCAGAATCTTTGCTAATAGTTCATTGATATATTCTAAACTATTTTCAGAAAACCCATCCCCTTGGTAATCTCTAGCTATAGATTCTTGGGCATTAGAAGATGGAGCTTTTATAAAACTGATAAGTCTGTCTTTATCAGTTGTATAAGGAATATAATCACCCTTTTTGAAACCCAGACCTTCCACTCTTTTGTAGTGATCTTCTATGACATCAAAAATTTTAGCTTGAGGATGTTTTGTGGCATAACCTTTGAGATCTAAGATTGCATCTGATAATGGAATTAGCTTTACAATGATATCATCTTCCTTGGACTCCCATGTTTTAAGTTTATCAATAAAGATATTCCTCTTATCTGCTATATCTTTTTCAATAGCTTCAAATTCAACTACATCTCTTTCTCTTATTTTATCAAGAACTTTTTCCAACTCAAGATTCCTGTATTCTCTTATTATCGATTCAAGAGTATCAACTTTGGTATATACCTTCTTGTACAAATTATGCTTTTTATATTGCTTCATCCGGGCTTTTGTATATTTCTTCCATCTTGTCTTTGATTTTGTGATATACTTTACTGGTGATAGTCTTTCTAGAATTTCATACATATGGGTCTCTTCCCATGTTTTGTATTCTTCAATTCTGTGTTGGAGCAAATTATCAGATAGGGGATTCCCCTAAGTGGTTGGCTCCGCTTGTGGAACAGGAACCATGAACATAGCTTCTGGCTCTGGGATAAATAGAGATAATGTCGATTCAATAGCCGGCTCCCCCTCAGAAAAATAAGGAGAACCAGGGATAACCATGGTATAGATTATTTCCATTGGTTTCTCAGGCATCTGACAATGATCATCCTTTTTCTCTAAACTTCTTTCATTGTCATTATCATTCATTTTATCTGCCATCTCAACCTCTGAGACCTTGTCATTATCAACCTCATCATCCTGTTTCTCTGAAGTCTCAATATTGTCGGCATAAAGGTCAATATTTTGAGAATAATTTCAATCCAGGAGCCTGCCTTGACTCTCCCCCTTCTTTAGATTCTTGAAAAAGTATTGAAAGACTTCAACAAGAACATGTGATTGATCCATTTGTCGTTCCAATTATTATACAGATCAACATAGATTGTTTAGTCAATCTTGAAGAATAGCAATTTTATTAGAGCAGTCTTCTGAGAAGAGTATAAAGTGATTAGTGAGTTTTGTAACTAGAGCTGCAGGGAATCAATGAGAGCATCTCATTTTTCTAATTTTGTTAGCATTGAATCCATTTGAGTGCCTGTAAAAACACTTGACAACCAGGAGAGAAAGAGAACAGGAAAGTAAAGAGCTGGGAAGATGAAGAGCTTTGAAGATATATTAAGTAATAACAGAAGTTTGGTCTAAGTAGATGTTGTGTCAAGATTTAGGGAACAAAGAGACACATTTTTTAGGAAATTATTTTGTGCGTGCATATTGTATCGACGTTATGTCGATGCATATGTCGATTTATATTGATGTTACTTCGAGAAAATTTAAACTCTTCATAATCTCCTGCTCTGGATGTTGCTTCAAATAGAAGTCGATGTTTTGTCGACTTGTATATGACATTACATCAGATACAGGCTTAAATTTTTAAGTGTTCTGTAGTTTTTTTCCCAATAATGGATTATGATGTAGAATCTATTTTCTGTTTATTTTAATATGGTTTATTGTGCACCATTAAGCATACTCATTACATTAATGAAATACTTGTACTTTATTTCATCAAGATGCTTAGTGAAAATGTCAGACCTTTGATCCTTAGCGGACACATATTCAAGGGAAATTTTCCCTTTCTATACATTATCCCTGAGAAAGTGATGTCAGATTTCTATATGTTATGTTCTGCTTTACAACACTGGATTGGAGGCAATAGAGAGTGCACTTGAGTTATCACAGAAAATTATGAAGTTTGTGAAATTTAAATTATAATCATGCAATTGATTTTGCATCCATAATATCTATGAGTAGCAACTTTCAACAACTATATATTCATCCTCAGCTATGGAAGTAGAGAATGAGGTTTGCTTTTTGCTAAACTAAGAAATCAGTCAAACACCCAGGACTTAACAAATTCCTGAAGTACTTTTTCTATCCAGTCTACATCTAGTATAATCTGCATGTGAGTATCCATATAGCTCAAATTCAGTTTCTATTGGATACTATAGCCCAAGCTCAGGTGTACCCTTATGATATCTTAGAATTCTTTTTATATAACTCAAGTGTGATTTTTTGAGGTCTCCCTAGAATCAAGAACACACACATATGACAAACATTATATCTAGTCTGCTAGTGGTAAGGTGGAGAAGAGAGCCAATGATTGCTCTAAATATTTTCTGGTCATTGGATTGACCTGATTCCTCTCTATCTATTGCAAAATTGGTAGCAATGGGGGGTTTCATGGTAGAGGCATTTTTCATCCTAAACTTTTTGATCAGTTTTTTTGTGTATTTAGACTGAGTTATGAAGATGTCTTCATCACTTTACTTCACTTGGAGACTAAGGAAAATGATAACTACCATATGCAACTCATTTCAAACCTAGATTGCATTAAGTCAACAAACTTTTTGCAAAGTCTTAGTTCTGTTGAGCCAAAGATAATATCATTCATATAGATTTGAACAATGAGTAATTATTTTTTATTTGTTCTAGTGAATACTGTTTTATCTGCATTTCCACTTGTGAATGAGTATTATAGGAGGAAAGTAGATAAGGTCGTATATCATGCTCTTGGAGCTTATTTTAGAACATGTAGTGCTTTATTTAATTTATAAACATAAGAATGGTAAGTTGGATTGATAAAACCTTGAGGTTGTTCAATATAGATCTCTTCTTGGAGAGTGTCATTGGGGAAAACACTCTTAACATCCATCAAATATACTTTGATCTTCTTGTGAGCATCATATGCAAGGAATAACCTAATTTTCTCTAATCTAGCAACTGGTGCAAAGGTTTGGTTATAGTCTATCTTTTCCTCTTGCCTATATCCTTGAGCAACTAGTCTGGTCTTATTCCGAATTATTACTCCACTTTAATCTAACTTATTTCTATATACCCATTTTGTTTCAATGATTGGGTATTTTTTAGGCCTTTCTACTAGGACCTGGAACTTGTTCCTTTTAAACTGAGCTAGCTCATCGTACATTGCAACAATGCAGTAAAGATCATTGTCAGCTTTCTCATACTTCTTGGGTTCATATTGGGAAAAAAGCATTGTAGCATAGCCTCAGTTGGCAGTTGGTTCCTTATTCTCACTCCTAAATTCACATCTCCTATCACTTGAGATTGAGGGTGATCCCTGAGAATTTCTCTCTCAGGATCTATTTTACCTTCCCTAAGGGTAGGAAATATCTCTTCATGTGCTTCCTCTTCATTTGAATCCTTTTTATTTACAACCTTAGGTTCAACAACCTGTTCTTGGGTCTGAACTAGAATTGGAGCTGAATTGGCATTTTTTTCAACTAGAACTTCACAATCAGAGTTAGCTTCAGCAATTCCCAGCTAATGATAACACTCTTTAGAGAATCCATCTCCATTTTCATTCAATGTTAATTATTTTAACATAGCAACTAGAGGATCTTCTTCCTGCAAAATAATTTTGGTGGAAGTTTCCTTCCCCTTGGAAGATGATTGAGCTTCATTAAACACTACATGTATGGACTCTTCTATCTTGAGAGTCATTTTGTTATAGCATCTACAGGCCTTGCTAGATGACGAATACCCTAAAAAGATACCATCATCAGCCTTCTTATCAAATTTGGTTAGATAGTTCTTCCCATTATTGATAATGTAGCAAGTACACCCAAATATCCTAAAGTACAATACTATAGGTAGTGTTCCCTTCAATAGCTCATCGGGAGTCTTCAGCTCAGTCTTATAGATGGAGTTACCTATTCAGAATATAGTTGGTAGTGTTAACAGCTTAAGCCTAGAAGGACTTAGATAAGTTTGACTCGACCAGTAATATCCTTCTTGATTCAATTAGAGTTATATTTTTACTTTCAACAACCCCATTTGTTGAGGAGTTCTTAGAGCAGAAAAGATTTGCCTTATTCCTCCATCCTTATAGAATCTACAGATTAACTAGTTCTTAAACTTAGTGTTATGATCACTTCTGATCATAGAGATTTGAGTATTGAATTCAGATTGAATCTTTTTAATAAATCTTGAGAGAATCCAAAATGTGTTAGACTTAGCTCTCATAAAGAACACCCAGCTGAATCTGCAAATGTTATCCACAATTATCAAGGTATAGTACTTTCCCCCTAAACTTTGAGTGGAGATTGCACCAAATAGGTCTATATATAATAAATAATGTATTTTAGGTGAATCATTCTTACCAATTGGTTTGAATGATGATTTAGTTTATTTACATAATTAACACATTCTAGATGGATTCAATTTCTTATACATACCTTTTGGTAAGCCTCTAACCAAATTATTCTTTGCATGCTTGGCTATGGTCTTATAATTAAGGTGACCAAGCCTACTATACAAAAGCTCAATTTGTCTATATCAACACTGAATAGACATATTTCCTTTTCATTTGAGCTGAATACAACTACATAAACATTGCCTTTCCTAAAACTAGATAACATTATTTCATCTATTTTAATGTTGACTATATAACATAGGTTGTGAGTGAATACCACTTTGCATTCACCATCACAAAGCTAACTGATGCTTATGAGATTATGTTGAAGCCCTTCAACATAAGCTACTTTGGAAAATAAAATATCTCCAATTTGATCACACCATAGCCTTTGGTTTTGTTAGGAGTATTGTCCACAAGATTTTTGATTTGAAGAAACCCTTAATATGATGATAAACATTTTATATTTGATGTCTGTGTGAGTTTTGATGTAACCAGTATAATAGAAATGACTTGACTAATATAGTGTTAGGCTTATGATCACCCAAACAAGGTTTTGCCCTTTTAATCCCTCAAGTTGCAAAAGTCATGTTAATCTATGACATAATCCTATATTAGATATGTCATTATCATAAGGAAGATAAGTAAAGTTAAAATAATTTGTAGGCAGAAGCAAAATTTAGTCTTAGTCAATTGTCGACTATATTGACTGCAAGCTAAGTCATTTGTCAAGTGCATCGACTGGAAGCTAAGTTCTTTATAGACTTCATCAACTAAATGTTTAAGGAAAATGTTGACTGTATCAACTTAAAGAATGAGAAATTTGTCAACTGCATCGACTTAAAGACAAAATAGTTTGTAGACTGCATCGACTGAAGGAACAATATCAACTGCATCGACTTAAATACAAAGTATTTTAGTGATTGCATCGTCTGGATAGTGATAGAAGGATTTCTTCTGGATCGAATGCATGAATGTTGACTACATCAAGACATTATTCTCAGTAACATGTCGACTGTATCATGATTAATATAAGTATTGACGTACTTTATTGACTACAAGCTGGACTTATACTTATATCACTTTTATCGGCCTGAATAGTGTTCTCACGGTCACATGCTGAAACTTAGTTGTAGATTGCGTGATCATTCAAATCATTTTGAATTCCTCTTTTTGTTGCATTAATCAAGGTGCCTTAAGTGAAAAAGAAAAATATATATTGATTCTTATTCTTAGCCGCTTGAAGAACATTCCTTATGAATATTTTTCTAGGCATTGGAAGATTTTCTTTTCAACATTAAGGCCTCTACCAATCCAATGAGCTATAAAATGGAGTTGCAAAATTAAACACAAACTCACACATATATATAGATAGAGATTTTTGTGTATGAACTTTGCAAGTAATCAAGCTCTCAAATTCTCTCTAAGTCCTCGACAATTGCAAACCCTAGAGAGACGGCTTCTAAGGCTCAACAGATTCATGTTCTTCCTGAAGATCTATCTCTCTGACAAAAAGGATTCTTGATTCAAACCAACACATTCCAAGAAGATATCTTAAAGTGTTGATAAAAAAAGAAGAAGCATTTACAGTGCTTCCATAAAAGACGCAAGTGTTTTTGTTTGAGACAAATCTACTATAATTTCTCTATAATTATAGGGTCCTTGTTAGAACTAAGACTACTGTAGGATTACAGTTGGAGTTTGAGTTATAGGATCATTGTGATATAAGGTAGGAAATTTGGAGAATATCTGAGTATAGATATCAGGGTGTAAAGATTAATGTAGGGCTATTGTTGCCCTGAGTTGGTAGGATCTTGTGGTTGAAGGTCTAAGGTAGGGAACTATTATTGTTCCTGAGTTGTAGGTGTCAAACACTCTGAGTGTTAGATCATTGAATCTGAGCAAATTGGAGAGGTTGACCGAATCTAGCACTCTGCTAGATAGGTGAAGGGGGAAGTGAATATACCCATAATTGGGGAACCACTATATATCTTGGTGTACTGTGTTGTGATTGTGTTGATTCTATGTTGTGCTTAACTAAAGAAAAATCAAGAAAAGGCTAAAAATCTTGACACACCTATTCACCCCACTTTAGGTGATTAGACTACCCTTATCGTTCAAGTGGTATCAGTGCTAGATTGTTTAAAAGGTCCTAACAACTGATCAAGATCCTTAAGGGTTTTAAGAGTCTAAAGTATCATGACTTCTAGAGAGAGATATAAGGAACCGAGCATTATGAAACTTCCCATATGTAAGAAGGAGAACTTTGGAATTTGGAAATAAAGGGTTGAGCTTTTCATGGAGGCTTTTGACATTAGAATCTTCACCACTATTAAAGAGGGAGCTTGCATCCCCAGTAAGGTCTCAACTATTGATAAAAATCTGAAAGTACCAAAGAAACTTTCAGATATGACAAAAGATGAAGTCATCTTGACTACTATAGATAAAAGAGCAAAAATGTTATAGTTAGTGTCATTGATGACTCCACATTCCAAAACTTTATTCACTATCAAACAACCAAAGAGTTGTGGGACACTTTGATAGTATACATAGAAGGCACAAAGGAGGCAAGGGATGATAGGAAATCCCCATTTAACCAAGAATATGAAGCCTTCAAGCTGGACAAGAAAGACTATATAGCTGACTATTATGAGAAGTTCTTTTAGATAGTGAATGGATTGAAGAATTACGGAAGAACCTTCACCAACTATGAATTGAATAACAAGTTCTTAATATCCCTCACCAAGGAGTGGGACATTATGATATGTGTAATAAAAGAGTTGGGAAATTTGGGCAATATTCAACCTCAGAATTTTTTTGGAAAGCTATTATCGCATGAACTGCACCTAAATACTAGGAAACATGAAGAAGGGAATAACAGGGAAAAATCAGTGGCTCTAAAGGCTAAATATTCTAAATGAGGCAAAGAGAAGGCCTCCTCCCCACTAAGAGACCACCTGAGTCAGAAGAATCTAAACCCAGCACCTCTGAAGATAAATGTTAGTGTCCATTGATTACAATGTCCCATATTTGAAGAAGACCCACAATTCAATAATATACACATATTTATATTTGATATATGTTCAAGTTCAAAATATGCAGGTTGTCTACTGTTCCATGATTAGACAAGTTATTAGGGTCATAATGCTAGTTGGACCCAAGACAGGAGACTAGAGAAGTATAAATCTGCTTAAGTCTGAAAGCGTTGAGAGAGTACACTTCACTCAAGACCAGAAGGCTAAAAGAATTAACCGAAGATCAGGCATTCAAAGCCTCAATGGTGTTGGACACAAATCTGCCTAAGTCTAGAAGCATTGAGTGAGTACACTTCACTCAACACCAGAAGGCTAAAAGCATTGACAGAAGATCGGGCATTCAAAGCCTCAAAAGTGCTGGACACAAATCTGGCTAAGTCTAAATGTGTTGAGTGAAGTTTGTTCACTTAACGCCTACTCAAAGTACCAAGTACAAAAGGAAATCTGTCTAAGTACAGAAGCATTGAGTGAAGAAGCGTCACTCGACGCCTTATCTATAATTCAATAAAGTCCAGAAGCGTTGAGTAAAGTAGCTTCAGTCAACGCCTTCAACCAGAAGAATTCTACCAAGTACAAATGCATTGAGTGATGAAGGTTCACTCAACTCCTTATTTGTTTAGCTATCTGAGACAAAAGCGTTGAGTGATGAAGGCTCAATCAACGCCTCAAGAAATAGATTTTCAGCTAAGTGTTATTACGTGGAATGGAAAAGCTTCACTAAATGCCCATGCAGATTGATTGTGAAAACAACTAAGTCCACATGCGTTGAGTCATGATAACATCATCCAAATTCAAATTAAGTGGGATTTGCACACTAGAAGCCAAAATGCACTGAATGCTTTCTGAACAGCAGTTAAAGATAAAGTAACTTTATAGCTGCCTATTTTGGCTTGCCCATACAGATCAAAGAGCCGTTGAAGGGCGGGATATAAATAATCCTTGCAGGAAAAGGACGGTGTGATCTTTTACAGAAAAGTTATAGAATATATAAAGTTGTTTGCTGATTGAAGTGATCAAAGTTGGAAAACTCTAAGGAGTCTTCAACAAGAACAGAAAACCAAATTTTTTATAAAAGGTGGAGTAGCAGAGCACTCAAGAAAGTTATTGTTCTTCTTCAAGGCTACTGCATTCAACTCAGATATTTTAAAACTTGAAGAACTAGAGCTCTGCATCAGTTCTTCTCAGCACAAGCAAAATTACTCTAAAGATCTATAGTCTTGCTACTATGAAGAGTTAGGACTGTATTTACATAATCTAGGAAGGTGACTCAGAGGACTATTTCTTTGGAGTCAATCATTATAAAATCATTATTCATTATGTAGGATCATTGTTTGATCTGATTTGTAAGCCTGCATAATAAAGGCTGAGTGTAGGAGCCGTGTCTCTGAGTTGTAGGATCCTATTTAGGATCTAAGGTAAGGCTTTTGCCTGAGGTGGGACCTCTGCGTAGATTTGAGGTAGGAGATCTAGTGTATCTGAGTGTAGGGCTGCTATACCTGAATTAGGAGTTGCTTAACTTTGAGTTATAGGAGCGAGGTTCACTCTGAGGAATAGGATCTTGAGGTATCTAAGGTGTAAGATCAAAGAGCTACAGGAAAGAAGGAGTTAGCTGAATCTATTATACTACTAGATAGGTGAAGGGGGAAAGTGAATGTACCATAAATAGAGGAACCACTATAAATTCTTGTGTGTTGTTGTGACTCTTGAAAGCTAACAACTAATTCTAAGACACATCTTTAACAAAGCTTAAAAGATTTAAAAAGATTTAAAACAAACCTATTCACCCCCCCCCCCCTCTATGTGTGTAACTACTTTTAAACAAAGGCTTTCAAGTGGTATCAGATGGTGGTTGTTCAAAAAGGACTTAACAGTCTAAACATATCTCCAAGGGTAACAGAAGATTATCTCCATGGGTTCAGGTGAGAACCATAAGGAGTTGAGTTTTATGAAACTTCTTATACGTAGTAAGGAAAATTTTGGGATCTGGAAGGTGAGAGTAAGACTATTTATTAAAGCCCCAGACCCTAGGATATTCATAACTATTTAAGAGGGACCTTTCATTCTCATAAAGGTCTCTGATATAGATCCTAATATCGAGACACCCAAGAAATACACTGAGATGACCAATGATGAAGTCATTCTGGCAACTATGGACAAAAGGACTCAAAACACCATTGTAAGTGTTATAGATGACTCCACATTCCAGAACTATTTCCACTGCAGAACAGCTAAAGAGATGTGAGATTCTCTGATAGTGTATATGGAAGGGACAGATGAGGTGAGGGATGACAGGAAATCCCTCCTAAATTAGCAATATGAGGCCTTCAAGCAAGACAAGAAAGATTTTATAGTTGATTGCTATGAAAAATTCTTCATGATAGTGAACAGTCTGATTACTTATGGCAGACAATTCACAAATTATGAACAAAATGACATGTTCTTAATATCTCTCAATAAAGAATAAAATATCAAGATCTGTGACATTAGGGAGGTTGGTAACCTGGCCAACACTATGCCTCAAAACCTGTTTGGGAAGCTGTTGTCTCATAAGATGCAGCTGAACTCTAGAAGGGAAGAAGAAGATGCTGCCAGAACTCTCAACAGAGAGAAGATTGTGGCCTTCAGAGCTAAAGCCACAAGGAGGAGTAGGGAAAAGACTCCTCCACCAAGAAGAGCAGCTGAGTCAGAGTGCTCAAATCCCAGCTCCTCAAACAATGAGCTGTCAGATAGAGAACTGGCCTTGTTCTCCAAATAGTTCAAGAAAATGTTGAGCAGGAAAAGACAGTGGAAGAACAAGGGCTCTTCAAGCTTCATCTCAAGAAAGCCTTATTCCAGCATAGAGAAGTACAGAAAAGACCCCTTTAGGGAAAGGTATGATTCTAAGCAGAACAAACTTATTAAGACTAATGTTGTTTGTTATTGTTGCAACAGAATTGGACATTCCATTGCTGACTGTCCAATCAAGAGGAAGGAGAACAAGAAATCTGATGACAAGAAGCATTATAAGGACAAGAAGGCTGAAAAGGGCTTCTTGGCCAAGAAGTAAATAACTTGTCAGATAGTGATTCTGAGTCTTCAGAATCAGAGGAAGAAGCGGCCTACATTGGTCTCATTTTTATTGAAGTGGAGGTTGATCATCCAGATGCCTCAATTGGCATAAGAGATCCACAGTACTCTGTTGATAGTGACTTTGAAGATGATGAAGAGTTCATCCTTATGGCCCTAACTGAAGACAATCAGGACAATTCTGTTCCTGATGTGGTACACTCTCTTCCCAACTCTCCTTCTATCTATGAGACTGGCTTAGACTCTAAAGCATCCACTTAATCCAGCGGGAATGATGGATCAAATCTGATGATGATGTCAATTAAATGGTTGATAAGTATGATGTTATTCTGAATGCTCTGAAGAATAGCAAGAAGATTGTAACACCCCAAATAAGTTGTCGGGTTGAAAATCGTCGAGCGGAGCTCGACAAAATTCATCGAGCGGAGCTCGACGAAGATCGTCGAGCGGAGGTCGATGAAACGTCGAAAAGAGCTCGAAGAAGAGCATCGAGTAGAGCTCAACGAAGAGCATCGAGTGGAGCTTGATGAAGGGATCATCGTCAAGCGGAGCTCGACGAAATGTCGAACAGAGCTCGACGAAAATACTATGCCTATTGTGATGGCCAGCTCCACGAACTCAGCCCAGTTAGATGAAATCTATCCTATTCGATGAATTCCGTCCGACGAAATGTCGAAATCGGATATTGCTTAGGCGGTGATTCGTGCCAGGTTGGTGTTATCCAGCAGTTAAGCGGTGCTTGGCTGTTCAGCCTTATCCTGAGCCATTGATGTGTCTTAGATAGAGATGTCACTTAAAACTGAAAACCGTAAATCGAACCGGAACCGAACCGGAACCGCAAAGAACCGGACCGAACCGTTTGAAAATTATTCGGGTTCTGGTTTGAATTTTGGAACCGTGAACAACTTTGGTTCGTGTGTGGTTCTTACATTTTATTATCCGAACCGGAACCGGAACCGAAACCGCAACATACAAGTATCAAGCGGTTTCAAGATTTTTGGACCCGATCCGAACCGGACCGAAGTAGAACCGAACCGCAACCCGTTTATTATTATTAATTTTCTTATAATATTATTATAATTTTATAATCTATCTATAATATTTATAATTACTATCAGTGGTGAAACTGGTGTAGTTTGGACCCAAACCGTTATCACACCAAAATGGGTCGGTTTTGGACTGAACAAAACCGCACCAAAACCGTGTGATATGCTTTGACATTGATGCAGTTTGAAGTCGGTTTTTAAAGTACAGTTTTGATTTTTATACAATTATATAATGTATTTTCAATTTTACTTACATATTTTTCTGAAATATTTTATTTTAAAAATATAGAAGGTATACAATTACTATTAAATAGTAATAATGAAAGACACAAATAATTATTGTCGATTATTAAGGTTGCGCAAGTTGGCGAGATGCGCACAAGCCGACTAGACGTTGTGACAAGTATTTACACGTAGAAAAGCGACAGATACTAGCTCACGGACCGTGAAAGAGACTGACGAGTAGTGCACAACTTAATTATTTTTATTTCATTGTTTTTTGAGTTTTACTATTTGCAGACCGCTTTTATTTCACTCCGTCAAATTTGGTTTTGTTTTAGTTGGAACTCATTTGAACCGGACCGAACCACATAAAAGCATGTTCACGAGACGTGCACATGCCAACTAGACGTCGTAGCAAGTCTACATGCGTAGAAAGGCGACATATTAGGCCCACCGATCGTGGAAGAGACCGTCGAGGAGTGTGCAACTTAATTATTTCTATTATGAAGGTGTTTTGAGTTTTTTGCAGACCGCTTTTATTTTATTATATCAAATTTGATTTTAGTTGGAACCGATTAGAACCGGACCGAACCGCATAGAACCGGACCGAACCGTTAGTGACTGGTTTGGTTTTGGTTCTTGTTAAACCGTAACCGGAACCGTTGACACGATGGTTCCAAAAATTATGATGGAACTGAAACCAGAACCAGAACCGGTCAAACCAAATAAGGTTTTGGTTCTAACTTGAAGAACCGTTATCTTAGCGGTTCGGTTCATGGTTTTAGTAGAACCGGAACCGAACCGGAACCGTGACAGCTCTAGTCTTAGATGGGCAAAAATCATGTGGCTGGGGAAAACCCTAATGCATTATCTGTAGAGGATTGAAATTTGGGAAATCATTCCTCCTTTTTGTTTCTCTCTCTTTCTTCCCGAGTGCTGGAGCAAGAAGTCTCGACTCTTAGGGTTTAGTGCTCTGATGGTGCTGTTGGAGGCAAGTTTGGGGCTGGAATTTCAAGCCAAAGCGAGAGTTGCGAAGAGTAAAGGGAGACGATCATTTCCGTACGCATGGAAACGCTTTGCCATGGCTTCAAAAAGATCGTCAAGGGTAACAATCTTTCTTCCTTAGACAAGTGAAGTACTTTATTTTGCATATGCATGGATTTCCCTCACCAAAAGGTGGAAGATTGAGGGATTTCCATTGGGTTGATTCTTGATATCCACAAGATGTCTTGCATGTAGATCCGGAAATGTGTAATATAGAATAAATATACTGTGTGAAGCTCATCTAGACAGGTTGGTCTGGATTGGTGATGTTTTATTTTGTGCACCAGAGAAGACTCCACATAAAAATGAGTATTGTGTGGAGTCCGTAGGTTGTGCCTGTGAAGTGAAGTAGTAGGGAGTACTGGCGGGGAATGCTAGGAAAATACCCTCATAGTGCGTATGTTGTATGCTATGAAAGTCCAGTGTTTCTGGCACTGCAGGTGACTGCAGGGATTTCTGTATGGTTAATCCAGATATTGTTAGGGCTGGATACAGAAAGAGAGTTCTGCTGCTAACGCCAGGTGATAGTGATTGTCATGGGCGAAAGCTCATAGCTAACCTGTAATTGTGCAGCGAGACCTTAGGGGACAGTGTGGCTATTGTGAGCTCTTAAAGGACAGTGAGCCGAATGGACAAGGGGATGCCGACCCACGTCAGTCTAGACATTGAACTGGTGATTTGAGCAACATGCAAGGGCTGAACTGTATCTGCGTGATGGTTGTCTAACTTGAGTGCCTGAAAAAGTAGCATCGTTAGGATCACATCATGAGAGTCTTGGGTTGTTCGCCATCAAGACTAAAGTCTCCGGTCGTGGGCCGTGGAGCATGAATGCTCAAGTTTACCATTGGGTTTGAAGCCCGAGAATGGTTGTGGGACCCTTATTTTCCAGTACACCAAGAATGTGCCCTGAGTGCACGAAGCGTCGGGCCGTGTGGTCGATGTTTGAAATATATTGATGGTGCGTGAGTGCACATCTTGTGATATATATGCGTGTGAAATGCTATTCCTGCAGGAAAGGAATACCGCTACCCCGGGTAAGGGGTGGGGTCGTTATAAATTGGTCAGCTGAATGCTGACTGTTGCTTTGTTTGCCACTGTTGCGGTGGATTGTCCCCATGCGGGTACTGGAGAGCCGAGCGGAAAATATTGGGCTAAAGCCCTTGCTGCTGCTGCTATGCTGGCCCTCGAAGGCCAATGAAAGAAAAACGTTTTGTGATTTTCATGTGTGGCCGGCCTGCGTGCCGATGTATGTAATACACACGTATGAAGAAAACTTGTAAGGCCTTAAGGCCAAACACGTTGGTGTAATTTGTATACATTCCTGTGGGATATATATATATATATATATGATGGTTTATATATAAAGTGGACATTCATGGCTAATGAGCTCAAGTTTAACCCCTAATGCTTCCGCTAGAATGCTCTGCGTTAGGGTGCGTGGTTTGGTCTTTGATATTAACTTATAACCTTGCCATCTGTTTATGACATATAGTGTAGGGCCCCGACCTGACCTTCTATTATATGTCATGTTATAGATGGAGACGTTACAATTTGGTATTAGCTTGTCTTGGTCTTCCTCCTTCGAATTCGTGGTCGAATTCTTTTGAGGGGTGGCACGCACGTGTATGTGCAACCCGTTATAACTCGAAATGAACTTAAGAATGTCCACTAAGGAATGTAAATACATTTGTTTGAGGAACCTGCACGTTCCTATATTGTTGTTGTTGCTTTTGCCAAGTCGCTAAAGTGCATCTTTTACATGTATAGGTGACGCGAAGTGGTGCGGAGCATTCTAAGCCCCAGCGCTCTTATGAGAGTACGACACTAGCTGAGGTGCCTATACCTCCTCCTTTTGTGGAGGTTGCACGCTTGGTTGCTAAGGAGTTGTTTGCTATGATCCAGGCATAGCCTACTGGCAGGTGCAGCCTGCGGTGGTGCCAGAATAGGTGGGTGTGAGGCCCGAACCTGTTGCGGCTGTTGTAGATCCCCGAGCAGCAGAACAGCAACTGAAGTAATTTATGAGCTTCAATCCTCCTACGTTTCCAGGGGAGGGATACCCAACGCAGGCAGAGGATTAGCTTGTGCGTGTCAAGAGTAATTTGATGGCGATTCGAACTGAAGAGGAACAAAAAGTATGTAACACCCCCCTATCCGTCGCATAGCTTATATCAGTAGGTCAGGTCAGGACCCGACGCCATATATCACAGACAGACGGAAGGGTTATGCAATGGAACCATCCTTCCAATAACTAACATCCTACATAGAGTACATTCTAGCGGAAACAATTTAAAAGTTGCAAATTAAGGACCCAGCTACAGCATGAATGTCCACTACATAAACCCAACTGAAAGATATGGTACCTAAACACCTAGAGGGGGGGGGGGGTGAATAGGTGACCTAATCCTTTTTAAACTTTAATGACAGCAAACAGTTAATATCACAGATTTCTAACTATTTTATCACAGCATACACAGCAAATCACAACACAGTAGACACAGTGATTTATAGTGGTTCCCCAAGCTTTGGGTACATCCACTTTCCCCCTTCGCCTATCTAGCAGTGTACTAGATTCGGCCAAACTTCACCACTGTCTCAGAACCCAAATTGGTTCCTACACCTCAGGCCCAAAGCCTTACAACTCAGCTTTATCCCAAAGCCTACACTCAGCCACAAAGGCCTACACTCAGCCAATCAAGGCCTACACTCAGCCAACAAGGCATGCACTCAGCCAACAAGGCCTATACTCAGAGATTACAATCTCCTACACTCAGGCTCTCAAGCCCTACCCTCAGCCTTTATAAATACAGGCTTACAATTCACTCAGATCCAAAGGATCCTACAAGATAAAATGATTTTACAAGTATTAACTCAACAACCCTAAGATAAGAGAGGAAGGTTGTGAGTTTCTTGATGAGTTCTTGGAAGAAATCAGCTGGATTCAATCTGACTTAGCTTTCTTCAAAGCTTCTTGAAAGTAAACCTGAATAAGAATGAATCCTCCTGCAGTTGATCCTTGACCTCTGCCACTTAGAATTTAGAATAAATCTGAACCCTTCTTCTCAGCCTTGTTCCAACGGCTGATTTCTTGGATGGAGCCCTCTCTCTCCAACTTCTTAGATCTTCACTTGGACAGCTAGATCTTCTTGAGTTGATACTCTGTGTACCACTTCAATAACTACTTGAACAATAATATGAACAACTACAACAACAACGGTTTCTGTAAACTGTATGAGCCTATTTATAGGTCTTCTTCATGGTAACCGGCTGGTCCGGTTCATAACTGTCTTCTGACATCTCTGACAGGTGCTGTAGACCGGCTGGAACGGCAGCTGTCAAGTCATCCAGTCAATTCTTGAAAATCTCTAGCTGTCTGAAAGTGTCGAGACTTTCTGTCTTTAAGTGTCGACACTTATAGTCCAAGTGTCGACACATGCTGTGTAAGGCCCCTAGCCGATCCAACGTGACAGCGTCACGGCTCTGCTCTAGGCGACCCTACCGGGCTGCAGCCCAAGCACCTCAACCCCTCTCCATCCACAGGCGGGTTGTTGGTGGCCACAGCCTCCCTTTCATGAGCGAACTCGATAGTCAAGCCCGCACTACGGGGACTTCCCAGGAGGTCACCCATCCCAGTACTACTCCAGCCCGAGCACGCTTAACTATGGAGTTCTTTCAACTCTCATCACCAATTGAGCTGCAGCTCAATTGGTGATGAGAGTTGAAAGAACTCCATAGTTAAGCGTGCTCGGGCTGGAGTAGTACTGGGATGGGTGACCTCCTGGGAAGTCCCCGTAGTGCGGGCTTGACTATCGAGTTCGCTCATGAAAGGGAGGCTGTGGCCACCAACAACCCGCCTGTGGATGGAGAGGGGTTGGGGTGCTTGGGCTGCAGCCCGGTAGGGTCGCCTAGAGCAGAGCCGTGACGCTGTCACGTTGGATCGGCTAGGGGCCTTACAATAAAAGTGCACTTTTATTGTAACGACCCTAGCCGATCCAACGTGACAGCGTCACGGATCCGCTCTAGGCGTCGCTACCGGGCTGCAGCCCAAGCACCCCAACCCCTCTCCATCCACAGGCGGGTTGTTGGTGGCCACAGCCTCCCTTTCATGAGCGAACTCGACAGTTAAGCTGGGCCGTACGGGGACTTCCCAGGAGGTCACCCATCCCAGTACTACTCTCGCCCGAGCACGCTTAACTATGGAGTTCTTTCAACTCTCATCACCAATTGAGCTGCAGCTCAGTTGGTGATGAGAGTTGAAAGAACTCCATAGTTAAGCGTGCTCGGGCTGGAGTAGTACTGGGATGGGTGACCTCCTGGGAAGTCCCCGTAGTGCGGGCTTGACTATCGAGTTTACCTCATGAAAGGGAGGCTGTGGCCACCAACAACCCGCCTGTGGATGGAGAGGGGTTGGGGTGCTTGGGCTGCAGCCCGGTAGCGTCTCCTAGAGCGGAGCCGTGACGCTGTCACGTTGGATCGGCTAGGGTCGTTACATGCTGTGTAAGTGTCGACACAAGTCTACAAGATGTCGACACAACTCCTTGTGTTGTAGATACTATGTCTCGACACAGATTCTTCTTCAGGTGTCGACACTAAAATTGAGTGTCAACATAAGTACTTGATCTTCTATCTTTAGCTGTATTCTTTTGAGTGTCGACACATCTCCTTTGTGTCGACACAACTTCTTGTGTTGAATCTGTTAAGTGTCGACACTGCTTCTTGGTGTCGACACATAGTCTTCTATGTTGATACTTGCTGAGTGTCGACACAGCTCCTTATGTCGACACTTGATTCTTCTGTTGAGACTTCAGCTGAGTGTCGACACATTCTCTTAGTGTCGACACTTGTACTTAGAATATTTTGTTGATAATTCTGTTCTTTGCTAAGTGTCGACACAGCTCCTTGTGTCGACACTTTCTTCAAGTGTAGAGTCTTCAGCTGAGTGTCGACATATTGTTCTAGGTGTCGACACTTACTTCATGTGTTGACTCTTCTGTTGAGTGTCGACACTTTGTTCTTGGTGTCGACACTTTCTTCAAGTGCTGACTCTTCTTATTGTGTGTCGACACATTGTTCATGGTGTCTACACTTTAACTTAGTCTCTGCAGACTTTTGCTGAGTGTCAACACAGCTTCAAGTGTCGACACTTTCTGGTGTAGACACAGCTTCACTGGGTGTCGACACAGCTCCTTGTGTCGACACTTTCTATCTGCACTATTCTTCACTGAGTGTCGACACAGCTCCTTGTGTCGACACTTTCTGTCTGGTGTCGACTCTGCATCCCAGGTGTTGACACAATGACTCCAAGTGTCGACACTGCTTGTCTGGGTGTCGACACAAGCCTTCTTAAGTGTCGACACTTTCCCTCTGGGTGTCGACACATGGACTTAGATACTTTTTGCTTCAGTCCAGTAATTACTTAACCTGCACAAGTAAACTCAATATACATCAAATACATTATGATGTATATCATTGAGTTGGGTGAGGCTTCTTCAAATCAGGTACATTTAACCAATGTACCCAACAATCTCCCCCTATTTGGAGAAGTCATAACCCTTAGTCAATGATATACACCATTCATAATTAAAAATTACAAAATGATGTAAAGCAGGATAATGTACAGCAGGGTAAACATAACATGTATAAATCACACATGTATACACATACATCAACACAGAACAAATAAGAAATAGACATATCCACAACAAACATGAAATATATTGATCATATATTGTTCTAACATTTATCTTATACATTTTCAGTAGTTCACAAAAATGTTTTACATTCAAAAGATTACAAAATAATCTTCAAGTAAATTCTTAATCTATTTCTGTTCTGGTTCCTTGATAACTATTCCCTTGCCAGCTTGAACTTTAGCTTTGACAGGGGCATTAGCAGTTTCAGCATCAGCAGGCTTCTTGCCTTTCAGATCTTTCTTTTTAAGCTCTTCAGCTTTGATCTTCTGCCTCTCAAAATAGTGGTATGACTTTGGAAAGTACTTGCTAGGCTCCTGAGCTGTAGGAGGTAGCTTTCCCATCTTTGCCTTCCTTCTGTATTGAACAATGGCCTCTTGTCTAGATTCATGCTTTCTCCATTCAGCTTCAGAGAACCACTTGTTCCTGTCATGAATATTATCCTTGGCAGCTTTCCAGGCAGTTAGTATAATGTTCCTAGAGGTAGGGCTCCACTGTTCAAAGTCTGGCCTTTGTTCTGCTTGTTCCCTAAACCTCTTCTTAGACAACCTTATCTCTTCATCCTTCTGCAATGCCTCTTGCATGGCTTCTGATATAGGCTGAACCACTTTTTCCAGAATAACATTAGACTTCCCTTCAGTTGGGCTATACATGTGATGAATATCAGCTTGCACCATGTCAAAATCTGGTGGAGGATAGATCACTTGAGCTACCTCTGGTTGCTCACCTCCAAGATATGCAGGTTGAATTCCAGATTTAGCAACATTGCCATCATCACAAAGTGGAGGATAGCCCAGTGTAGCTCTGATGGAATTAGATATCCATTTGGCATGGTCAGAGCTAGCTTTGACTAAAACTCTCTCCCCCTTTTTGACTTCTCTAGCCATATGATCTCTGACATCATCCTTCTGAAATCTGATTTGACTATCCAAGTATCTGATTCCCTCTTTAAAGAATGGTTTGAGCTTTTGAAGTTGTTCAGATATGGCTTTCTGGGAGGCATGGATTACAGTCTTAACAGCAGTAATTTCTTCCTGTAATACTTTATCAAATTCAGCTTTAGCAGCAGCAGTAGATGTAGAAGGTTCAGCAGCCTTGTTCTATAACTCAGTGACAATAGCATTATGTGAAGCAGTCAAATTGTCATTCATCCTTATTTGATTTTCAAGAATATATCCTTGCTTCAATGCTATGTCATCCACTTGGGCTTTGATCTTCTCCTGGTGGGTTACCAAGAACACCACTGCATTGCCACCCTTGTGGAAGCATTCTGTCATCTCTTTCTTGTTAAGGTTCATTTCAAACCTTATAGACTTTATGTCCTGGGCTAGATCAAATTGGAGTGATTTTTGCCCTTCATCTACATAAGTCTCTATTGCCTTTCTTTGTTCATCCAGTTTTATTTGCATTTCCACCATCAGTGCACTATAATCAATGGCTGGGGCTGGTTGAATTATAGGCTGTGGTGCAACTGTTTGGAGTGCCTTCTTGTAACTCTGGCTTCTTCTCCTGAAGATATAAAGTTTCTTTTTCTTTGCCCTAGTAGCCTCCTCATCTTCAGACTCTGAGGAGCTGGCTATGTCAACCCTGTCCTTAGGGGTTGAAGGCTTCTCAGATTGTGCAACTGGAGCTTTCTCAGTTTCTGGCCTTATAGGCTCTTCATGAACTTGCACTTGCTCCCCCTCAGCAGCATCATTATCTTTTTCAGCAGCATCAATTTCCTTATCAAAATCTGCTTGATCCAGATTTAGGAATAAATCTTCCATTGTGTATTCTTGTGGAGACTGTGCAGGAGAAATTTTTGGTTCTTCAACTACTGAATCAGGAACCACTTCCAGTACAGCAGATGTGTCTTCTCTAACAGCATCTGGTACTGGACTATCCAGCTGAGTTTACTGAGGAACATCAGACAAATCAGCATCTTCTATAAGATATTCTAAAGTGTTTAGTTCAGAGAGTACCTCTTGTATGATGGTGGTGGCTTGCTCAGTTTCCAGTATAGAGGGTGTTAAAATTCAACAACCCGCAGACGCCCCCTTGGATACCCTGTTGACAACTCAACAAACCGAAGGAGAAACGCCCACTTATAATGTTGAAAGTTTTCCCGGATCGTGGAGTTAGCAGAGATTATCTCAACAAAGCAGTAACAACCAGCAACACATGCAGCACAAGCTTCTTTCTTGATCAAGAGCAACCTTCTTTACAAGGCGAGACATACATGGCGAGACATGCTTCACCAAAACCCAACACCGGGAAAGCAGAGACAGTTACAAAGACAAGAACAAAAAACAAGCCGCGCGGACTCAATCAACAAGCCGCCGACCTACTGCTGTGGAGTCCGCTCAGTCCGCCAGGTCGCCAGACTGCAACCCAAGCCGCGCGGACTCACCCCTTATTCCAATGCTTAGTTCTTCACCGCCGGTCTTCAAGCCGCCTGACCGCGAGGTCGCCTAGCCGCCAGACCGCACAAGCTGCGTCACCGAATGGAACAGTCCGCCTGATGCAGGCGACCTCCTGAACCCCGAACCAAGTTGCCAAAGAGAAGACTGCCTGGTCGCTATCCGCGACCTGCTGTTTACCGCCTGTTGCATAACCGCAGAGTCCGCACTGTCCCTGAACGCAATCAGCGCCAAGTCCTGGCTTCCAGCGCTATCCGCACAACCTGCACAGCACAACCTGGTCAACCCTCTATCCGCGCGGACACAAAGTCCAGACCGCAGCAACTTACGCGAGCTCAATTACTGTTCACTTACTTCGGTCCAGGTCTCTCTTATTTGTTCTTGATGTGACATGGGTCCTATTTATAGGCACGACGATGAGTATGGTCACCGCCCTTCCCGATAGGATAACCGCCACAACCCGCAGCAAGAACATAGTGTGTCCGCCAGCCCGCAGACACACATTCCAGTTCGCCGCTCCTGTGCAGATAGCCAGTCCGCCACAGCTTCTCCAAGGCCGGACTCCAATATCCAGTCCGCCTTGCCGCCAGAGACCAAGCCAGGACAACAGCCAGACTCCACAACAGCCGTGTCCGCCATTCTGCGGACAAGGCATCAGCCCGCAAAACCCGAGCCCGCAGCCTCGCCATCAAGGCACCTGCCGGACTCAGCGGACACCCGACTTCCGTCCGCATATCCCAAGTCCATTGCCTAATCACCAAGGCATTGCCGGACTCAGCGGACACGAAGATCCAGTCCGCTAACAGCAGACTCCAGTCCGCAATTCCCGAGTCCATAACGTCATCACAAGGCTCAACCGGACTCAGCGGACACCAGCTCCAGTCCGCACGCTCCTGCACAAGCAATCCTCCAGTCCGCATATCCCCAAGCTAGCAAACAAGGCAACAGCACTTCTACTAAGCTTGGCGGACTGAGAAACCAGCCCGCGCTCCACTGTGCGATCTCCCCGGACTGAGCCTCCTGGACTTGGTTCAATTCCCACCAAGTCCAGCCCACTGGCCGCAAGGGCCAGTCCGCACTTACTGGCGGACACTGGATCTAGCCCGCCATACCGGGCGACCTCCAGTTTCTGTCCGCGCTGACCGGCGGTCTCCGCAGCTTCCACTTGCCGCTTCACTAGAGCAAGACCAAGGCAACTGCCAAACCGGTCTGCCGAGCTCCAGTTCTTCAGTCCGCTTTATGCCGGACTCTGCGGATAGCATTCCTATCCGCCCGGTTACTTCCTGGGAGTCATCCGCCTGCTGAGCATACACTGGCCTGTCAGACTTCTGCTGCTGTCCGCGTAGTCCGCGCGAACAGACCGCCCAGGCCGCCACAGAGCAAACCGCCTGCAACATCCCTGCCGACCTAGCAGTCCGCCAACCCTGTCCGCGTAGGCCGCGCGGATAGGTTTCCCAAGCCTTCCATTCACCCACTTTCACTTCACAGAATTCAACACTCCCCCTTGAAGTGAGAAGTGGTGAATAACTCCAGCAGCTCCCATAACCTTGCACCTGGTCCTTCCGATAGCATCTACGAAGAGTTGTCAAAGACATAGTCTTCGCCCCGCATATCATGGACCATGAGGGCGCCCTCCAGCATCTCCAAAAAGGAGTCATGCTTCCCTCTGCCTTCTTCAGCTTCAACCTCCACTCTTGCATCACAGGAGTATAACCAACTTCCTTGAACACTGAAGTCCAAGCCTCGTTGCCTCTGAGAGAAGTCACCTCATCAGCCTTGGTGTTAACCACCTCCTTGATTCGAGTGAGGTCATCACAGCCAGAAGAACTTTGCTCGACCTGAGGGCTAGCAAAGAAACACGAGACCAAGTCTGCCGTATTCCCTTCGCTATATCGAGCTGGTGGCTTACTGATCCTCTTCGATCTCCGAAGAACCGGATCATGGCTAACCACCTCCGCTGCTATTGAACCAGCTCCGTTCCCAGGCAAACCCGGAACAATGCTCCCTTTGCTCTCTGAACAAGACGCCTCCTTACTGGAATCAAAAGCACCTGGAGCAACGCTCCCCCTGCTACCTGAACCAGAAGACTCCCCTCTTGAACAAGAACTACCTGGAACATCGCTCCCCCTGCTTCCTGAACCGGAAGCCTCTGCCTTCGAGTCTGAAGTTCCTGGAGCTTTGCTCCCCCTTCTTACCGACTCTGACGCCTTTGCCCCGGAGCTAGAACAACCTGGAGCACCTGGTGACTCAGGCAACTCCACTTCCTTAGCAGCAGCCTCCTTCAGCCCACCATCTAACCTGCTTATCTCTAGCTCCACATAAGAGCTACCCCAATACGGCGTCAACTCATCGAAAACAATGTCTCTCGACACTATGAGTTTCTTCATCGCATGATCCATACACCTCCATCTTCTTTTCTGCTCATCATACCCAACAAAGGCTAGCTTTGTTTTGAGAGCACCTGGAGAATGTAAATAGCAGGTAGATCCAAACACCCGAAGGTGATTCACTGAGGGCTTCACTCCGAATATCAGCTCATAAGGAGTCTTCACTATGATCAGACTAAGAGGCATTCGGTTGATGACATGAGCAGCACAGGCCATCCCTTCCGCCCAAAGAGCCTTCGGAACGCCTTTACTCTGAAGCCAACACTTGCAGGTCGCCGTTAACCAACGGACCATCCGAGCTGCAATACTTCCTTGTTGTGAAGTATGTCCACAAGAAAGCTCCATCCGGATCCCTTGCTTCCTGCAAAAGCGTGAGAACTCGGTTGAGGCAAACTCACCACCGATACTTGTCCTCAACACCTTGATCCTCCGGCCAAGCTGGCCTTCCACAAGCTTCTTGAACTCCACAAACAAGCGTACCATGTTGGACTTCTTCTTCATAAAGTATACCCAAGTATACCTAGAATAGTCATCAACCAATACCAGCATAAACCTGCTGCCTCCAAGACTGGCCGTGACGGTCGGTCCCACCAGAGCACAATGGACAACCGCCAATGGTGCTTTACATCTGGATTGTGCTTTGTCAACCATGAAGCGATAGGCTCCACATTCCTGACATCCCGCACACCCCCGACCATCGCCATAGGATGACAATCTAGGCAAGCCTCTTACGAGTCTTCTTTCCGCCATTGCTTTCAGCTTGTCCATCCCTACATGCCCCAGTCTTTCATGCCAGATAGTAGCACTATCACTGGCATTCCTCCGATCAAGTCCAGAACTAGTTGAAATCCCAACTACGTTCTTCTCCTTCCTCTCTACATGAGCTACGTTCGCCGAGAGCAAGACAACCTTGCACTCCCTCCGAAGATGACCTTGCTGCTTGCATTTATAGCACCTTGGTCCTTCCTTCCTCTTCTTATCACGCCTAGGAGAAACACTCCTTTCTTCCTGATATGAAGTAGAGGGACCAACTTCCGCAGCAACCTTCACCTTCTTCCTGAACAACCCATCAAGGGAAGTCCAGACCTCCGCAGCTGACCGACATCCACCGATGTGGTCCAAGAACTCCGATGAGATCACCTGCCTGAGAATAGACTCCGCTTTCGCATTTGCCTCCTTCCAAGCTCTCATCGACTCAGCATTGCCAGCAGTATCCTCTTGTCTTCCTGCTCCGCATACAACCTCCCAAAGGTCCTCGCCAAGAAGAAAGCTCTTCATACAGGACTTCCACTTTTCACAGTTCGTCTCTGTAAGAAGATCAATACCAAGACAACTTGCATCCTCCACTGCCATGGTTCTACCACTTGTTTCCTCTATAAAAGAGCAACTACTTCCATTGAGCACTGCTTGACCACTCCAACATCCTCGCTCTGATACCATGTTAAAATTCAACAACCCGCAGACGCCCCCTTGGATACCCTGTTGACAACTCAACAAACCGAAGGAGAAACGCACACTTATAATGTTGAAAGTTTTCCCGGATCGTGGAGTTAGCAGAGATTATCTCAACAAAGCAGTAACAACCAGCAACACATGCAGCACAAGCTTATTTATTGATCAAGAGCAACCTTCTTTACAAGGCGAGACATACATGGCGAGACATGCTTCACCAAAACCCAACACCGGGAAAGCAGAGACAGTTACAAAGACAAGAACAAAAAACAAGCCGCGCGGACTCAATCAACAAGCCGCCGACCTACTGCTGTGGAGTCCGCTCAGTCCGCCAGGTCGCCAGACCGCAACCCAAGCCGCGCGGACTCACCCCTTATTCCAATGCTTAGTTCTTCACCACCGGTCTGCAAGCCGCCTGACCGCGAGGTCGCCTAGCCGCCAGACCGCACAAGCTGCATCACCGAATGGAACAGTCCGCCTGATGCAGGCGACCTCCTGAACCCCGAACCAAGTTGCCAAAGATAAGACCGCCTGGTCGCTATCCGCGACCTGCTGTTTACCGCCTGTTGCTTAACCGCAGAGTCCGCACTGTCCCTGACTGCAATCAGCGCCAAGTCCTGGCTTCCAGCGCTATCCGCACAACCTGCACAGCACAACCTGGTCAACCCTCTATCAGCGCGGACACAAAGTCCAGACCGCAGCAACTTACGCGAGCTCAATTACTGTTCACTTACTTCGGTCCAGGTCTCTCTTATTTGTTCTTGATGTGACATGGGTCCTATTTATAGGCACGACGATGAGTATGGTCACCGCCCTTCCCGATAGGATAACCGCCACAACCCGCAGCAAGAACATAGTGTGTCCGCCAGCCCGCGGACACACATTCCAGTTCGCCGCTCCTGTGCAGATAGCCAGTCCGCCCCAGCTTCTCCAAGGCCGGACTCCAATATCCAGTCCGCCTTGCCGCCAGAGACCAAGCCAGGACAACAGCCGGACTCCACAACAGCCGTGTCCGCCATTCTGCGGACAAGGCATCAGCCCGCAAAACCCGAGCCCGCAGCCTCGCCATCAAGGCACCTGCCGGACTCAGCGGACACCCGGCTTCCGTCCGCATATCCCAAGTCCATTGCCTAATCACCAAGGCATTGCCGGACTCAGCGGATACGAAGATCCAGTCCGCTAACAGCAGACTCCAGTCCGCAATTCCCGAGTCCATAACCTCATCACAAGGCTCAACCGGACTCAGCGGACACCAGCTCCAGTCCGCACGCTCCTGCACAAGCAATCCTCCAGTCCGCATATCCCCAAGCTAGCAAACAAGGCAACAGCACTTCTACTAAGCTTGGCGGACTGAGAAACCAGCCCGTGCTCCACTGCGCGATCTCCCCGGACTGAGCCTCCTGGACTTGGTTCAATTCCCACCAAGTCCAGCCCACTGGCCGCAAGGGCCAGTCCGCACTTACTGGCGGACACTGGATCTAGCCCGCCATACCGGGCGACCTCCAATTTCTGTCCGCGCTTACCGGCGGTCTCCGCAGCTTCCACTTGCCGCTTCACTAGAGCAAGACCAAGGCAACTGCCAAACCGGTCTGCCGAGCTCCAGTTCTTCAGTCCGCTTTATGCCGGACTCTGCGGATAGCATTCCTATCCGCCCGGTTACTTCCTGGGAGTCATCCGCCTGCTGAGCATACACTGGCCTGTCAGACCGCTGCTGCTGTCCGCGTAGTCCGCGCGAACAGACCGCCCAGGCCGCCATAGAGCAAACTGCCTGCAACATCCCTGCCGACCTAGCAGTCCGCCAAACTTGTCCGCGTAGGCCGCGCGGATAGGTTTCCCAAGCCTTCCATTCACCCACTTTCACTTCACAGAATTCAACAGAGGGTTCTTCTACAACTGGAGGCTCCCCCTGGCTTTGATCCTTGTGGATGGGGCTAGCTTGAGGCAGCTCCCCCTGGATCTCAGCATCCTCTTGAGGAGCAGGAGTCTTCACTGCAGGCTCTTCCTCTTGGTCATCTGGAGTGAAAACAACCTGTTCTTCACTATCAGAACTACTGGTGGACTCTTGTGCCACTGGAGCAGTTTTTCTCTTTTTCTTTGGAGGAATCTCCTTCTCAGTAACTGCCTTCTCAATGGTTGGCATTTCCTTTGACAACACCCTGTCCCATCTTGAAAAGATCCTTTGATCCATCTTCCTCATATGATTTATCTTGCTGCCAGCAGCAGTATTCATTACCTCTGGTATAGTACCAGCTAGGTAGAGACTTAAGATTCTGCCCAGGTTGGGCTTCTTCAAGCTTTCCTTAATCTTCTCAAACACTACTATAGACCAGTCTGTTTTTAGAGTGAAGATTATCCTTGTCATTATCCCAAACATATAGGCAGACACTCTGTCATGCCCTCCTGGCTTGCTGAGTAACACTTTTCCAACTATTTCAGACATGAATTTGCCTTGGATGTTCATGCCTTTCCTGTTAAACACAGAGCCCAGCTTCATCTTTGGATCAAGTCCACACCAGGTTAGAGCTTCCCTGGTCTTGGATGTAGTAACTTCTTCTTCATCTTGAGTTCTTGCCAATTGAAGCACCTTCCTCAAGCTCTTTGGGGAAATCTTAACCTTAGTTCCATGAACTCTGGATTTGATTCTGTATCCAGATTCATCCACTTCAGCTCCATTTAGGAATTCAAGAACCTCTTTCTTCCAGATCTTAGTAGGTTCTGAAACTAAATACTCTAACCCTGAATCTGCTACTAGGGTTACGACAGACTTGATTTCTTGATCTGCATCTTCGAAAGCACCGCGCACTAGCTCATATCCTTCGTTGACATTCTCCTCAAGCTTAGGTGCCATTAGGGTTTGTAGAATTTGTCTTGACAGAAGAGAGGTGTCGACACAGAAGTTTGAGTCTTGAAACTTTGAAAGCGTGTCGACAAACAAAGACAGAACCCTATTTATACCTTTCTGATTTTGAAGATGAACAGGCGGGACAGCTAACTTAAAATGTGTCGACACTGGCAATAAGTGTCGACACCGACTTATAATGTCTCGACACATATGTGTCGACACAAGTTTAGTCAACAGATTTTATGTGTCGACACTTGTTTATGTGTCGACATAACATAACTCGACACATAGTCGAGACTTTACTTAGAAAATTCTGAGTAAAACTTAAGTGTCGACACCACATTGGATGTGTCGACACCTACTTGTCATGTGTCGACACTAACATTCTGAAGTGTCGACACCAACATCCTAGATGTGTCGACACCTTTTTCCTGAAGTGTCGACACCACTATTCTGTGTCGACATAGACTTGTCTATTGTGTCGACACCTTTTTTACTTAGCCAATCTCAATTCTGTAAACTTACTCTAAGTTTATCATTCTTAGTTCAATTTTGAATCTATTGAACTTAGCTTCTTCTAGGGGCTTAGTAAACATATCAGCTACTTGATTATCAGTTTTAACATATTCTAATAAAATATCTTCTCTTTCTACATGCTCCATAAGAAAATGATATTTAATTTCAATATGTTTAGTTCTACTATGGGATACAAGGTTATTAGCTATTGAAATAGCACTAGTAGAATCACAGAAAAGTGGAGTTCTACTTACCTGAAATCCATAGTCCTCTAGCTGATGTTGTATCCACAGAAGTTGAGCACAGCAATTTCCTGCAGCCACATACTCTGACTCTGCTGTGGAGATAGCCACACTGGTTTGCTTTTTACTACTCCATGAAATTAGTCTCCCACCTAGGAATTGACAGGTTCAAATAGTGCTTTTTCTATCTTCTTTGCATCCTGCAAAGTCTGCATCTGAATAACCTGTTAGATCAAAATCCCCATTCCTAGGGTACCAGAGGCCTAGATAGGGAGTGCCCTTTAGATATCTCAATATTCTTTTGACTGCTGTCAAATGAGACTCTTTAGGGCAGGCTTGATACCTTGCACAAACACATGTAGCATACATGATGTCTGGTCTACTAGTAGTCAAGTATAATAGGGAGCCAACTATCCCTCTATACAAGGTTTCATCCACAGGTTTCCCTGCATCATCCTTGCTAAGAGACATATTTGACCCCATAGGAGTCTTCATGGTGCTGGATGAATCCATACCATACTTCCTTATGAGTTCTAGGGTGAACTTGGACTGACATATGGATAAACCACTTTCAGTCTGTTTAACTTGGAGACCCAAGAAAAACTTCAGCTCTCCCATACTACTCATCTCAAACTGACCTTGCATAAGTTTTGCAAACTTTTTGCAAAGGCTGCTTTCAGTAGACCCAAATATAATGTCATCTACAAATATTTGGACTAGTATAACTTTGCCTCTAGATTCCCTAAGAAATAGAGTCTTATCTATTTTCCCCCTTGAGAACTTGTTCTCAATGAGGAAACTAGATAGGGTTTCATACCAAGCCCTAGGGGCTTGCTTTAACCCATATAAAGCTTTCCTAAGTCTATAGACATGATGAGGTAGAGTTGAATCAACAAAACCTGAGGGCTGTTCCACATAGACTTCTTCCTTAAGATTACCATTTAGGAATGCTGACTTGACATCCATCTGGTAAACCTTGAATCCTTGATAGGTTGCATAGGCCAAGAACATCCTTATGGCTTCCAGTCTGGCTACTGGAGCAAAGGTTTGATCAAAATCAATACCTTCTTCTTGCCTATAACCTTTTGCAACCAGTCTTGCCTTATTCTTAATGATGACCCCTTGTTCATCCATCTTATTCATGTAGATCCGCTTAGTTCCTATTACAATGTGGTCTTTAGGTTTAGGAACTAATTCCCAGACCTTGCACCTCTTGAACTGATTAAGCTCTTCTTGCATTGCTTCAGTCAAAATGATCTCTTGATCACTTGACCTCTTGATATGACAACCATTTTTAACAAATGAGATGTCATACCCTACATCACTTAATTGACTTATACTTATTAGGTTGTGTTTCAACCCTTTAACATAAGCCACTTGAGTAATGGTAACCAAGTTTGTAGAAATGTTACCAAATCCTTTGATGATTCCTTTTTCAGAACCACCAAAGGTGACTTTTAGACCATCTTTTATTGGAATGTAGTCCTTTAGTAATCCTCTAGTTCCAGTCATATGTCTGGAACATCAACTGTCCAAGTACCATGTTGGGGTATGGCCACTTGGACTCACCTGCAAAACAGATTAATAAACCTTAGAACCCAAAGAATTCTTGGGTCCTTGGTACTTGTTAGTTTGCAATCTGACAAAGCTACCCACTGGCTTTCCAACATGTAGTTTGGTACTCACTTTGGCACTAGCATTGTGCCAACAGTCCACTGCAAAATGGCCAACCTTGCCACAGCACCAACATTCAAACTTATTGTACCTTTGCTTAGGTACTGCCTTAGCTGTCTTGTCTACATCAGGCTTGTTGAATGTTGGGGCTTTGCCCTTGGACTTAGACTTGGACTGCTCAGTCCTAGCAGGTCTAATAAAGCCCAGTCCAGCTTTACCCTTGTGATGAACAAATTCATCAATTATGGGTAACACTGACTTAGGTTTAGAAAACCTAGCAACAAGCTCTCTCTCTTTCTGAAGATTGATCTCCAGACTCTTGATTTGATCATTCTTAAAGGTGATAGTCCCCATCTGAATCACTGTTATGTGTTTCAGCCTGGCTATCTCATTAAGCTTTTGATCAAATTGCTTCTCAAACTCTGTTGCAGTAGCTTTAAGATCAGCAATTTCCTTTGCCTGACTTTTGGCTAGGGACTTGCTTTTCTTGTAAGCTTGCAACAGTACCTTATATTCATCTATCAGTTGATGAATATCATCCTCAGACTCAGATACACTTTCATCACTAGATGAAGATGAATCTGATTCTGAACTGGAACAAGAAATTGAACTTAAAGTTGAACTTTGTACCTTACTGGGTCCTGACTGCTCCAGGATTTTGTCACTCTCAGTCAATGCCATCAGTCCTTGGCACTGACAGTCTTCTTGTTCATAAATAGACTCCATTATCTGCATGAATTCTTCTTCTTCTTCTTCAACAAACAGTCCTATGTATGCCTCAGCATCAGACTCAGTTTCTGAAGAGCAAATATCTGATAGAGTCTTCTCTTTCTTGGCTACAAAAGACTTCTCTTTCTTGCCTTTGAAATGAGTCTTCTTCCTGTCACTAGACTCTTTTCTCTTTTTAGGACAATCTGCAATAACATGGCCATGTCTATTGCAGTAATAGCACACTATCTTAGAACTAGTTGCCTTGCTAGATTTTGTCCTCTTCCTGTCCTTCTTTGAAGCCTTTTTATCTTGATAAAAATCTTCTTTTCCTTTTGAAGTAGAGGGCCTTGTCCTCCACTGTTTCTTCTTCAAGAATTTATGAAAGTGTCTAGTGAAGGCAGCAAAGTCTTCATCACTTTCACTGCTTGCAGATTTTGTACTGACTGACTCATCTGACTCTGATTCAACTTCCTTTGGTGGTGGAGTTGATGACTTATTCCTGCACTTTCTGGAGGCATCTATCTTGAAGGCTACTGTTCTTTCATTGTGTTCAGTTCTTGTTGACTTCTCCTCCTCTTTCCTCACTGTCAATTGCATTTCATAAGACAATAACTTGCCAAACAGTGTAGGAGGAGGAATTTCTCCCAACTTAGCCATTTCTCTAATGGCACAGATCTTTGTGTCCCAATCTTTAGTTAGGGACCTTAGGAACTTGTCATTTAGTTCATAATTACTGAACTCTCTTCCATAAGACATGAGTTCATTAACTATTCTGTAAAACTTCTTATAGCACTCAGTTATGCTATCACCCTTTCCTTGTCTAAAACTTTCATACTCCTGATTTAGCAAGGATTTTCTATCTTGTCTAACTTCTTCAGATCCTTCCATATACACAATAAGAGTGTCCCACATCTCTTTGGCTGTCTTACAGTGTATAAGATTCTGAAATGTTGCATCATCTATGGCACTCACTATAATGTTTTGTGCCCTCTTGTCCATGGTGGCTAGGACAATCTCATCCTTAGTCATTTCAGAGAAATCCTTTGGAGTTCTCTGATTTGCATCTAGAACTGAAATCTTCATGGGCACATAAGGCCCTTCCTTTACTGTGATGTATATCCTAGGGTCTGAGGCCTCCATAAACAGCCTTACCCTTTCCTTCCAGATCCCAAAGATTTCCTTCCTGCATATGGGCAATTTCATGGAACTCAATTCCTTATGATTCTCAGAGGAACCCATGTTTCTTGATTTTCTTGAATCTGTATTTTTGCCTTAACTGAATCTGCCAAACAGGATCTCCTTAGACTGTTAGTCCTTTTTGAGCAACCTGGCTCTGATACCACTTCAAAGATATGGTACCTAAACACCTAGAGGGGGGGGGGGGGGGGTGAATAGGTGACCTAATCCTTTTTAAACTTTAATGGCAGCAAACAGTTAATATCACAGATTTCTAACTATTTTATCATAGCATACACAGCATACACAGCAAATCACAACACAGCAGACACAGTGATTTATAGTGGTTCCCCAAGCTTTGGGTACATCCACTTTCCCCCTTCGCCTATCTAGCAGTGTACTAGATTCAGCCAAACTTCACCACTGTCTCAGAACCCAAATTGGTTCCTACACCTCAGGCCCAAAGCCTTACAACTCAGCTTTATCCCAAAGCCTACACTCAGCCACAAAGGCCTACACTCAGCCAATCAAGGCCTACACTCAGCCAACAAGGCCTACACTCAGCCAACAAGGCCTACACTCAGAGATTACAATCTCCTACACTCAGGCTCTCAAGCCCTACCCTCAGCCTTTATAAATACAGGCTTACAATTCACTCAGATCCAAAGGATCCTACAAGATAAAATGATTTTACAAGTATTAACTCAACAACCCTAAGAAAAGAGAGGAAGGTTGTGAGTTTCTTGATGAGTTCTTGGAAGAACTCAACTGGATTCAATCTGACTTAGCTTTCTTCAAAGCTTCTTGAAAGTAGAACTGAATAAGAATGAATCCTCCTGCAGTTGATCCTTGACCTCTGCCACTTAGAATTCAAAATAAATCTGAACCCTTCTTCTCAGCCTTGTTCCAACGGCTGATTTCTTGGATGGAGCCCTCTCTCTCCAACTTCTTAGATCTTCACTTGGACAACTCGATCTTCTTGAGTTGATACTCTGTGTACCACTTCAATAACTACTTGAACAATAATCTGAACAACTACAACAACAACGGTTTCTGTAAACTGTATGAGCCTATTTATAGGCCTTCTTCATGGTAACTGGCTGGTCCGGTTCATAACTGTCTTCTGACATCTCTGACAGGTGCTGTAGACCGGCTGGAACGGCAGCTGTCAAGTCATCCAGTCAATTCTTGAAAATCTCTAGCTGTCTGAAAGTGTCAAGACTTTCTGTCTTTAAGTGTCGACACTTATAGTCCAAGTGTCGACACATGCTGTGTAAGTGTCGACACAAGTCTACAAGGTGTCGACACAACTCCTTGTGTTGTAGATACTATGTATCGACACAGATTCTTCTTCAGGTGTCGATACTAAAATTGAGTGTCGACACAAGTACTTGATCTTCTATCTTTAGCAGTATTCTTCTGAGTGTCGACACATCTCCTTTGTGTCGACACAACTTCTTGTGTTGAATCTGTTAAGTGTCGACACTGCTTCTTGGTGTCGACACATAGTCTTCTATGTTGATACTTGCTGAGTGTCGACACAGCTCCTTGTGTCGACACTTGATTCTTCTGTTGAGACTTCAGCTGAGTGTCGACACATTCCCTTAGTGTCGACACTTGTACTTAGAATATTTTGTTGATAATTCTGTTCTTTGCTAAGTGTCGACACAGCTCCTTGTGTCGACACTTTCTTCAAGTGTAGAGTCTTCAGCTGAGTGTCGACACATTGTTCTAGGTGTCGACACTTACTTCATATGTTGACTCTTCTGTTGAGTGTCGACACTTTATTCTTTGTGTCGACACTTTCTTCAAGTGCTGACTCTTCTTGTTGTGTGTCGACACATTGTTCATGGTGTCGACACTTTAACTTAGTCTCTGCAGACTTTTGCTGAGTGTCGACACAGCTCCAAGTGTCGACACTTTCTGGTGTAGACACAACTTCACTGTGTGTCGACACAGCTCCTTCTGTCGACACTTTCTGTCTGTACTATTCTTCACTGAGTGTTGACACAGCTCCTTGTGTCGACACTTTTTGTCTGGTGTCGACTCTGCATCCCAGGTGTCGACACAATGACTCCAAGTGTCGACACTGCTTGTCTGGGTGTCGACACAAGCCTTCTTAAGTGTCGACACTTTCCCTCTGGGTGTCGACACATGGACTTAGATACTTTTTGCTTCAGTCCAGTAATTACTTAACCTGCACAAGTAAACTCAATATACATCAAATACATTATGATGTATATCATTGAGTTGGGTGAGGCTTCTTCAAATCAGGTACATTTAACCAATGTACCCAACACCAACATGAATGAACGTACAAATACACAAGTACTTGGCCTTATGGCCTTACAATAGTTTTCTCAAATAAAAGTGTCTTCCAAACCTCGGCACGCAGGCCGGTCACACATGAAAAACAAAGTAAACATTGAAATTTAGGCCTTCGAGGGCCGGCTTAGCAACAAGGGCTTTTGCCCGCTACTTGCCACTAGGCTCCGCAGCACCTGCAAGCAACAATCCATCGAAGCGGTGACAAACAAAAGCAACAGTCAGCTAAGCTGACCAAATTATAATGATCCCACCCCTAAACTTGTGGCGGCGATGCTCCTTCCATGCACTTTATTAACATAGCCAAATAATAGAGAAATTACACATCGTCACAGGCATAGGCTCGCACGATCACACACCCCGTGCTCTCACGTCACATTCTCGGTGAACCCGGTCAAAGTCCACGGTCTCACCACCACCCCTTGGACGACAATTCTCGTGAGCATTATGGTCTTACTGGCCTATGCCTAAGACCCTCCATCTATGCCAACGACAAGTACCGCGTACCTTAGGTACCAAAAATAATTTTGTCCCGAAATTACAGAAAGGAAAAGATACACAAAACTTAAACGGTACCTGAATGGAATAACTCTGGGTACTCCTCAAGCATGGTTTGCTATTGCTCCCACGAGAGCTCCTGCCGACTGCAATTGTCCCAACGGACCTTGACCATCCTGATTTCCTTATTACGCAATCGCTTGACTTCTGAGTCCTCAATGCGAACGGGCTTGACCTTCGTCGTCAACCCATTATCAACCGGTACTTGATAGACCACAATCACTTGCGAAGGCTCTTGCACCGCCTTCCGTAGCACCGATATGTGGAATACATCATGTAGACCACCCAGTTCCGCCGAAAACTTTAATCGATAAGCTGATTCGTCAATCCGCTCCAGAACCTCAAACGGTCTAAGGTACCTCAGGCTTAGCTTCTTCAAGCGCCGTACCCGCGAGACACCCTTGAACGGCTTAATCTTCAAGTACACCCAGTCGCCAACAGCGAACTCCACGTTGCTATGCTTGACATTATAATATTTATCTTGTCGGTACTGAGCGATTAGCAATCTTTCTCGAATGGTTCGTACCAACGAGGTTGCATCTTCCACTTCTTGCCGCTTGTATAGCTTTGACTCTCCCGTTTCCAACTATGACAATGGCGTGCGACATCTTCTACCATAAAGGGCCTCGAAGGGCGCCATTTGTGTGCTCGCCTGGTAGCTGTGGTTATAAGTGAATTCCACCAAATACAGGTGATCTTACCACTGCTTCCCGAAATCCAATACGCACATGCGAAGCATGTCTTCCATCGTCCTGTTAACTCTCTCGGTCTGACCATCCGTATGCGGATGAAAGGCCGTGATGAATCTCAGATTTGTTCCCAACATCTGCTGCACCAATCTCCAGTCATTGGACGTGAACCGCCCATCCCGGTCACTCACGATGCTGCGGGGCACACCGTGAAGCCGAACAATGTTATCCACATACACTTTTGCCAATTTCTCCACAGAATCATCCTTCCTATGCGGAATGAAATGCGACACTTTCATCAAACGATCTACGACCACCAAGATGGCGTTGTTTCCCTTCTGCGACCATGGAAACATATGCACAAAGTCCATTGTAATATCGTCAAACTTCCATTCCGGAATAGGAAAGGAGTTCAAGAAACCTCCAGGCTTCTGGCACTCCGCCTTCACTAAGGCGCATGTTTGACACTTTGCCACGTACAGTGCCATATCCTTCTTAAGTCCTGGCCACCAGAACAATTTCTTCATATCGCGGTACATCTTCATGCTCCCCGGGTGAATCGAGTACTTGGTATAATGAACCTCGTACATCAATTCCACCTGCAGCTTGCCCACATTTAGGGACGCACAGACGACTGTCCTTCCATAGTAATCCATCCACCACATCAAATTGGGAATTTGACCCATCCAAAGCCTCAACCATGTTTTGCTTCATGCGGCCATCCAAACCTAGAGCCTGCCAAATCCGATTAGTCAGGTCACACTGAACTTTTGTCCAGTTCAACTGCACTTCGACACTAGACTTCTTGTCAACACAAGAGATCTCCAACGCCTCCAACTCCCGAACCAAACGCTCGTCATGAACCGACAACCAGTTGGCTTGAGCTGGGGCCCTGCAACTCAACGCATCCGCAACTACATTGCCTTTCTCAGGCACATAATGAATCTTCAATGTGTAGTCCCCCAGGAACTCCATCCATCTCAACTGTTGCATGTTTAGATCCTTCTGATCCAACAAGTACTTCAGGCTCTTGTGGTCGGTATAGATATCGACCTTCACCCCATACAAGTAATGCCTCTACAGCTTCAGGGCAAATATTACGGCCGCTAACTCCAAGTCATGGACCGGATAATTCCTCTCATGCACCTTCAGCTGACGTGAGCCATAAGCTATCACACTTCCATGCTGCAGTAGAACACAACCCAATATACTGCCCATAGCATCATTGTAGATCTCAAAGCCTTCGGTCCCACTCGGCGAACTCAGCACAAGAGCCGTGGTCAACTGACTTTTCAACTCTTTGAAAGCTTGTACGCACTCCGGCGTCCAAACAAACTTCTGCTCTTTCCTTGTCAGAGTCGTGACGGGTAACGCTATCCACGAGAAGTTCTCCACGAAGCGCCTGTAATAGCCGGCAAGACCCAAAAAACTCCGGACTTTTGCTATCGTAGATAGTACAGGACACTCTCGTATAGCAACAATATTTGCCGGATCCACCACAATTCCCTCTCCACTGACTATATGACCAAGGAACGCTACTGAGGATAACCAAAACTCGCTTTTGGAGAACTTGGCATACAGTTGATTCCTCCTTAGCATCTCCAACACCAAATGCAGATGCTTAAAGTGATCCTCCTCACTCTGCGAGTATACCAATATATCATCGATGAAGACGATCACAAAGTGGTCCAGGTACTCCCTGAAAGTCCTGTTCATCAGATCCATGAACACTGGCGGCGCATTAGTCAGCCCAAACGACATGACCGTAAACTCATAATGCCCGTATCTCGTACTAAAAGCTGTCTTGGGTATATCACTTTCTCTGATCCTCAGCTGATAATACCCGGACTTAAGATCTAATTTCGAGTACACCGATGACCCGACTAACTGATCGAAAAGATCATCAATCCTTGGGATCGGGTACTTGTTCTTCTCTGTTAACTTGTTCAGCTCTCGATAGTCGATACAGAGCCACAAACTTTCGTCCTTCTTCTTCACAAAAAGAACCAGTGTACTTCAAGGCGACGAACTTGGACGCACATAACCCTGTTCCAGCAACTCTTGAAGTTGTACCTTCAGCTTCTCCATCTCCTTAGGCGCTAGCCGATACGGAGAGCGTGACAAGGTTTAGCACCTAGCACTAGCTCGATGGTGAAATATATCTCCCGTTGAGGTGGGGTGCCGGGGAGATCACAAGGGAACAAATCAGGGTATTCAAATACCACTGGGATGATGTCCAAAGTAGGCCTAGGCTTTGAAGCCTCCATTAGCGTGAAGAATAACTATACACCAGCATGAACCGCCTTAACCACCTGAAGAGCAGACGTTAAAGTCTTGCTCGACCCTTTCAAGCCCGCAAATGTCGTCTCACGACCCGTTCCAAACTTGATCTCCTTGCGATTGCAATCAATGTATGCTTGCTGCTCTGAGAGCCAGTACATACAAAATATTACGTCGAACGCCACCAGCGGCAGTAACGACGCTTGCAAGTCGAACTCTTGACTCCCAATACGAATATTTACGCCATAGACTCTATTTGCGCTTATCGAACACCCATTTGGCAACAACACATCCAGTTTGTCCTTTGCCATCGAAGAAGGTACTCTGATGCACAGTATAAATCATTCGGACAAAAAGGAGTGCGAAGCTCCTGTATCAAAGAGTGCGATCGCTGGATTATCGCAAATTAAAACAAAGCCTATACAAGCAGTATTAAGGTAACATACGCAAGGTAACAAGTATTTAAAAACTAACTTGCTATAAATTTAAACCGTACATGTCACCACATCTGCTTGCTTGATGGCCTCATGCTGGCCAAGGTTATAGACTCTATGTTGAGCCAGAGCATAATGGGATGCGGTTGACTCCACCGCCTTGCCCTTCTCCTCATAGGTTGCTCCCGGCTTCCTTTCATACTTTGGACGTCCGCTCCAACAGTCTTGGGAAAAGTGTCCCGGCTTCCCACATGTATATCATGCGCCCGGGCTTCGGCTCGTAGTTACCCCCGAAGCACCGGAAGAAGGGGTCGAACCTGAAGTCCTAGCCTTCTTATGGAACTTACGATACCCAGACTTTGAGTTAGTCGGCACCTTGAACTTTGTCTTCTTGGCACCAGAGTCTCTCTTCGCTTGCACATTCCTCAAATCCTTTTCCAATGGCTGGGCCGTATTGACCAAGGTCAAGAAGCGCTGCGTCATAGGCCCCGAGAGCAGTAGCCTTTGGTCATCCCTCAGACCCTCATAGAAACGATTCGTCTTACGCTCCTCATCCGCGAACATAGAGCTAGCATACCAACCCAACCATGTAAATTCGTGGAGATATTTGTCCACTCTACTCTCTCCTTGCGCCAACTTCTGGAACTCATTCTCCATTGCAATCCTCTGAGCCGAGGGATGGTACCTTGCCAAGAATAGTATAGAAAATTCTTCCATCGAGACGTCTGTGAGTTGCCTTCCCCTCAGGTGATGTAGCTCTAAACCTTCCCACCACAGCCTTGCATCTCCGTCCAACGGGAACATAGCTATGGTGGTCATCTACCACTCTTCAGTTTCAGTAGCTGTTAGGACTCTCTTAACACAGGAGAGCCAATCCTCAGCTTGGGATGGGGTTCCCGTCCCCGAGAACACCGGAGTATTGAAGCCCATAACATGCTTGAGCTGCCTTTCAGTTGCTTTCCTAGGTACCAAAGGCTCCACCACTACATGCTCCACCCTTCTCGGTTCCGCTGCTTAAAGCAGTACCTGCTCCACCGCAGGAGCAGGCTGCTACATTTGCCTTGCAGGCTGTGCATTGATCATAGAAAACACCACTTCAGCCACCAATCGTATGGTTTCTGCCGAGGGAGGTGTTGCATGCACATCATTCAGTGCGCTACTAGCCTCAGAAACCGGGCGTTCTGACGGCCCTGCACCACTCCTAGTCACCTATAGTTGTACAAAACACCGTTAAGCGACCAAAAAAATTGCAAAAATCAATTATAGGAACATGCAAGTTCCTCAAACATGTGTATTTTCATTCCTAAGTAGATATTCATTGGTTCTTTTTATGTTATAACAATGACGCACACACATGTGCTCACCACCCCTTAAAATAATTCGTCCATGAATTCATTTAAGTTGACCGAAACTAGTAGTCTGATACCAAATTGTAACACCCACTATCCGTTGCATAGCATATAGCAGTAGGTCCGGCCGGGGCCCGACGCCATATACCACAGAGAGACCAAAGGGTTACGCAATGAAACCGTCCTTTCAATAACTAATGTCCTACACAAAGTATATTATAGCGGAAGCAATTTAAAAGTTGCAAATTAAGAACCCAACCACAACATGAATGCCCACTACATAAACCCAACAAGAATGAATGTACAAATACACAAGTACTTGACCTTATGGCCTTATAATAGTTTTCTCAAATAAAAGTGTCTTCCAAACCTCGACACGCAGGCCGGTCACACATGAGAAACAAAGTAAACATTCAAATTTAGGCCTTCGAGGGCTGGCTCAGCAATAAGGGCTTTTGCCCGCTACTTGCTAATAGGCTCCGCAGCACCTGCAAGCAACAATCCACCGAAGCAGTGGTAAACAAAAGCAACGGTCAGCTAAGTTGACCAAATTATAACGATCCCGCCCCTAAATTCGGAGAGGCGATGCTCCTTCCCTGCACTTTATTAGCATAGCCAAATAATAGAGAAATTACACATCGCCACAGGCGTAGGCTCACACGGCCACACACCATGTGCTCTCAGGGCACATTCTCGGTGAACCCGGTCAAAGTCCGCGGTCTCACCACCGCCCCTTGGGCGACAATTTTCATGAGCATTATGGTCTTTCTGGACTATGACTAAGACCCTCCATCTATGCTAACAGCGAGTACCACGTACCTTAGGTCTCTCGAACCGAATGATATAGAGCGGGTATGGTTCCGCCTAACCCGTTGCTCACACCGCAACGTCAATTTAAGTTGTCTGTGCGGGTCAAGCTTCCTTGAGTCCCAATCCAATTACATACTTTACATAACCCAGTTATGTGCAAGTTGGCTCCTAGGCCATCATGTTGGCAGAATCACGCATCTGCCCAGTTTTCCGGGTGCACCTCGGAGTTAGTCTCCAAGGTTTCCTGTTGCAATCTACCGCGTAGAAAACCCGAAAAACAACCATCGGCGCGGAGTCTTCTCCGGCCATTCATGCAATGCAACATCACCGATCAAGACCAACTTGTCCAGGTAGGTTTCACACAACATGCCTATGTCCGTTTCTCGATTACGGACTGTATACGCAAAACAACGGGGACTATTCATGTCTACCCGAAGGAACACATCACACTAACCGTAAACTCGCGAGAGCGGGCTTCCTATGCAAAAGGGAAAGAGGACTTCATGTGTCCATGATGAGAATCGTTACCCTAGCATTTCTCTTTGGCTCCATGAAGATCTATGTGAATGAAAAGCACCACAACGTCCTCGCCTCTACAGATCCGAACTCGACTTGCGATTTGGGGCTCTGAAGCTCCACCGGTGGCCGGATCTCTCCTCCTTCTTCTTCCTTGCTCTCCCCTCTCTCTAGAACTCTTAGAAAGAGAAAACCCAAAAAGAATGAGGTTTTCTCACCCTTTTCCCGGGTATATCCCAGCAAGGACAACCCTGGGCCATTAGATCCCAAAAGAAGGAAACGGACGTCCACGATTCGCACTTAAAATCCGAAACATGGGCCGAACACGGCTTGTGACATGCCCGTGTCCAAGGCCATGTGCCTCAATCGATGCCAAAACCGTCGCATCCCGAAAAAAACACGGGCTCTCGATACGCCCGTGTCAGGCTTGACACGCCCGTGTCATTCATTGCACGCCCGTGTTGCTTGGCGTGTTCCTCCATTGAAGCAGCACCAAACACAAACCGAGGAGAACATGGGTGTTTGACACGCCCGTGTCAAACCCGAACACGCCTGGGCTCTAGGCCGTGTTTCTCCCCCGACACAACTCTGCTAACTACCCGAGTAGGATACAGCCTGGGACACGCCCGTGTCTCAGGCCGTGTTCGCTGTCTCGACGATCGTCGACTGCATTTTCGTCGACCACACGACCATCATCGAACCCGAGCACGATACGGCCCGGGGACACGCCCGTGTCCGAGGCCGTATGACCCCTACCAAGTCTCAAACTTAGCTCAAAATGCCACCTGTCACTCTTTTGAGTTTCGGGGTGTTACAAAGTAACCTTAGCCACTTTCCTATTGAAAAGAGAGGCTCGGGTTTGGTGGGATGAGATGGAGCTGCACTACTTGGCAGGCAGAAAACTGACGAATGTCTCGATCGAGGAGTTTTCGAGAGTGTTTTTTGTAAATCACTTGCCATCGGCTCAGTACATAGCCATGGAGAATGAATTCCAGCGTCTAACTCAGGGAGAAAGTAGTGTTGATACCTACTTGCATGAGTTTATGTGGTTGGGACACTATGCAGGAACAATCTCTGCTAATGAAGAGCGGAAAATCAACAGGTTCTACGAAGGGTTGCAGGATGAACTGAGATTCCTGCTCTCGAGTTCGGTGAACCAGGGGTTTCAAGCATTGGTGGATACGGCTCGTGCGTTGGAGAAAGATATGAAGCGGGTACAGGGCAAGAGGAACTTGGCTATGACAAAGCCCGAGTTCAAAGAGCTGCACTCGGGAAAACCAAACTACCGAAAGAAATGGGGTAAGAGATCCAAGTCTTCTTCACAGGCTCCCTCGAGTGTTGCATCTGGAGCAAATTCTAGGCAAGACTCTCGTGCTTGCTATACTTGTGGTAAGGTGGGTCACCTAGCCCGTGATTGTCGGGTTTGTTTGCCTAAGGGTGAGAAGAAGACAGGAGCGTCTTATGCAGAATAAGGAAAGACAGTGGTGGAATCCTCTGCATCCCAGGCACAACCCCGAGTATATAATCTTGGCCAACATGAGTCCATAAAGTAAAGTGACGTCATCACAGGTATGAATTAAGATATTTGATTATTTTTGTTGATATTTCATATCTTGTATGTAGCTTATGTATGATGTGTTTGTATTAGGCTTTATCCTGATTCGGGACTATCCGACGAGAGCACTATTTGATACGGGTGCTTCGCATTCGTTTCTATCTGTGGATTTCGTGTCACGGATTAGTGTGCCGATTCGTATGGTGGCAGATAGTGTGAAAGTGAAATTACCAAACGGATGTGTGATGTATGTGGATAGATCTTGCTTTGTGGAGGTACGGATAGGAAGTCGGGATTTCAGATTGGAAGCTTCCGTACTGCTGATATCGGAATTTGATGTGATTTTTGGTATGGATTGGCTCTCGGAGCAGCGTGCCTATATAGATTGCAATTCAAAGGAGGTCAAACTAGGGCAGAACACCGAACGAGAGACTACGTTCGCTGAGATGCGAGGATCGAGCAGGACATTGTTGTCTGCTATCCAAGTGGTCAAAGTTGTTCGGAAAGGTGCAGAGTTGTTCTTCACGCTTATTGAGGCTGTTGAGCCAAAAGCCAGTGTGAGTAATGTTCTGATTGTTTCAGAGTATGCTTATGTGTTTCCGAAGGAGCTTCCGAGGTTACCACCACAGCGGGAGATTGAATTCTCGATTGAGTTGGTGCCAGGTGCAAAACCTATGACCCGCTCTTCATATCGAGTAGGGCTAGAGGAAATGATGGAACTAAAAGTGCAACTACAATAGTTGCTGGAATAGGGATATATACGCCCAAGTATGTCACCTTGGAGCGCACCTGTTCTCTTTGTGAAAAAGAAGGATGATACCTTGCGGTTGTGCATTGATCGCGCAAAACTATATCCGCAAACGACAACGACAAGTGTACCGTATCGGGAGTGGTATAGGTTTATAAAAACCAAGGTCGTATTAGACTCGGGGTGATCGAGTAATCATACTTTGAAAATCGTTATTATTTTATCAATAGAAATTTGAGTTGGGGTTGAGAAAAGTAAAATCTAGAAATGTTAACAGAATTAAAACAATGGTTTTATAATAGTACCCGATCTTGAGTCACCTTGGAATTATAAATTATGAAATGAAAATAACAATGCAATTCTCTTGTTGAAGAGGCTTTGACCGTGGAGGTTCCCAAAGCATGAACACCCATCTTTTGAGGATTAGGTTCAACTAAACTTAGGTGTATCGACCGAACTTTCGTTCTCAAATCGTATCGCCTAAGACTTGCTTTAGGTAGTGAACCTCGCTATTAGATTTTAATCCAATACGGAAGAGTTACGTTGTCCTCTCTAGAGGGTTGCGTTCTACTCTTTTTACCGATGAGCGATTGATTCGCCTTACGAGCCTCTCGGCCAACTATTTTGAAAACTATATAAAATATATAGCCTCAATGAATTGATCAACGGTAAATCGTAAGCGTTCAACAAATTGAGAAGCACAAAATTAAAGTCATCGCAAAAAATTATCTCATCCTTGGATCGTCTCGATCGAGCACTATAGAGAATTAGCCGCTCATGGAGATGGATGAATCATTATTATAATAATGCGACATTATGAAGACAACAAGAGATACAAATTTGAAAGAGGAATATAAGGGATAAATTTTGAAACGGGAATGATAAAATTTTATTTCGAGTAGAACGAGGGTTTACAAGAAATGAAAGTGCGAAATTACGAGGTTACAAGCTAGCAAAAATTTCAAGTTAAAAGAGAAAAAACGTATAAGGTAACAAAAAACAAAAAAAAAATGATTAAAACAATGACCGAAATTGACAACTTTCAGAAACAAAATTCTACAATAAATTTCTCGAGATGGATTTCTGGACTGAAATTTTCTTCTTAATCGATGGCCTTAGAATTGCTCTCCGGAATGCTCCCCCCTCAATCTCAAAATGATGGATATTTAAGCATAGTGAATAGTAACGGCTGAAATTAATTTCATTCGGCCGTTACTGTTCATGCTACAGTAACAGCCGAAGGAATTAATTTCGGCCATTATTATTTCTTTCTGAACTGAAACCGCGGAGGAGGCGTGTGCTCCGGCTGGATCGCTGACGTGGAAGAGCTGCTGGATTATTGACGTGGAAGAGGCTGGTGCTGGAGCTGTCCGAGCATGGTGGTGGAGTTAAGGTGGCTGCCAAGCTTCCTGTTATGGACTTGCTGGAGGTGGCCGGAAGTTGCCTGGGCTTCATTCGAGCTGCTGCTAGGAGGAGGAAGTCACTGTTGGAGCTGGATGCTTGGCCGGAGTTTGGAGTTGGGAGGAGCTGGAGGTTGCTGTTTGTGGAAGGTGGCAGTGCATGTTGGAGGTGCGTGGTGGTGGCGCTGCTGAAGGTGGCCGGAGCTGGATGGCGGAACCGACACTTGCCGAGGTGGCGCTGGAGGTGTTGGCCGGAGCGGCTTAGATGGGACTCGGGCTGTATGAAGGTGGTGCTTCTAGAGCTGTTGGCCGGAGTAGGGAGCTTGCTGGTGGCCGGGTTGAGGGGATGCAGGCGGTGTTATATATATATATATATATATATATATATATATATATATATATATATATATATATATATATATATATATAGTGAACATAGTTTGTATTGGTGCTAGAGGAGCTTGGGTTGCATGCATGGAGGGCCATCGAGAGTTCCTTCATGCAAGGTAGTGGCGTTGAATATATCTGGTCGAGCTCTATGTTGTTAAGTTGGGCTCGAATACGAACTCATGAACGCAACATCGGGATTTTGTACGTAAATTCCTACGAGACCTGCCGTAATCCTACAAAATAGAGAATATTAGTGTTAGACCTCAAAATATTATTTTTCTACGAAATATTTTATAAAAATCACGAACACATATCAATATTTAGAATGTCTAATTAAGATAAAATCCATATATGATGACTAAATTACAAGTCATCATGCATCGACTATCGCGAGTTAAATAAGCTGATGGAGAAGAAAAAGTATCCAATACCTCAAATTGATGACTTGTTTGATCAGCTAGCGGGATCAACCGTCTATTCTAAACTAGACTTGAAGTCTGGGTATTACCAGTTGAGGATTCGGGAAGGTGACATTCCCAAGACAGTGTTTGGAACACGCTACAGTCACTAATGAGTTCATTGTAATGTCGTTTGGGCTAACAAATGCGCCATCGGTGTTCATAGACTTAATGCATCAAACATTTCGAGAGTACTTGGATTTGTTTGTGATCGTCTTCATCAACGACATTCTAGTGTATTCTCAGTCTGAAGAAGATCGTGCGAACCATTTACGGATGGTGTTACACACCCTGAGGAGGAATAAGCTTTACGCCAAGTTCTCAAAGTGTGAGTTTTGGCTGTCGTTAGAGGCTTTTCTTGGCCATGTGGTGAGTGGAGAGGGCATTGCGGTGGATCAGTCAAAGATAAGAGCCATATGGGAGTGGCCAGTGTTGTCTTCTATGGCCGAAGTCAGGAGTTTCCTTGAACTGGCGGGCTACTACAGACGTTTCGTAGAAAACTTCTCAAGGATCGCTTTGCCCCTTACCACACTAACGAGGAAGGACCAGATGTTCGTTTGGACACCGGACTGCGCGCGAGCTTTTTAAGAGCTAAAAAGTTGCTTGACCACGATGCCCATCTTGACGTCGCCATGTGGCACGAACGACTTTGAAATTTATAGTGATGCATCAGGGAGCAGCTTAGGTTGCGTTCTTCTTCAGTTTGTCAAGTTGATCGCTTATGGCTCATGCCAGTGGAAAATGCATGAGCGAAACTATCCTGTCCACAACTTGGAGTTGACGGCGGTGATTTTTGCACTTAAATTGTGGCGTCATTATTTATATGGCGTGAACGTGGATATATTCACCGACCATAAGAGCCTAAAATACCTATTGGATCAGAAGGATCTTAACATGCGACAACGAAGGTGGATGAAGTTTCTCGGGGACTACACCTTCCAGATTCACTATACTCCAGGGAAGGGAAACATCGTCGCAGATGCCTTGAGTCGTAAGACTCCGGCAAGGGCAACTTGGTTGCAGATGCATGATGAGCGTCTGATCCAGGATTTGGAAGCTTTAGAGATTTCTTGTGTTGGCAAGAATTCCACAGCAAATGTGTACTTGACCTGGACGGAGTTACAATATAACCTTGCGGACAGGGTTTGGCGGGCAACGAAACTTGATGAAAGTTTGCAATGTTATATAGTGGATGGAGTAAATGGCCAATTCTCCTGAGATGACGACCTTTTGCGGAAAGATGGTCATTTGTGTGTCCCAAAGATGGGTAAGTTAAGAGATGAATTGATGTATGATGCTCATTTTACGAAGTACTCAATTCACCCAGGGAGCACAAAAATGTATAGAGACCTGAAAAGCTGTTCTGGTGGCCGAGCATGAAGAAATACATAGCACTTTACGTGGCTAAATGTTAGACATGTGCCTTGGTGAAAACTGAATGCCAGAAGCCTTGTGGTTTCCTGAAGTCGTTATCTGTTCCGGAATGGAAGTTTGATGATATTTCAATGGATTTAGTGCACGGTTTGCCGAGATATCAATGCGGTAACGATTCGGTGTGGGTGATCGTGGATTGGTTGACGAATGTGGCTCACTTCATTCTGAATAAGAGGGACGATTCGGTGGAAGTTTTGGCAAAGCTTTATGTTGAGCAAATAGTACGATTACACGGTGTTCCCCGTAGCATTGTAAGTGATCGAGACGGGCACTTCACTTTGAATGATTGGAGGCTAATCCATCAATTGTTGGGGACAAAATTACAATTCAGTACGACCTTTCATCCACAAACGGATGGTCAAACTGAGAGGACCAACAAAACAATGGAGAACATGCTCTGAATGTGCGCCTTGGATTTCAGGAAGAGATGGGAAGATCATCTTTATATGGTGGAGTTCGCCTACAATAATAGCTATCAAGCTAGTATAAATATGACACCATTTGAAGCTTTGTATGGTAGGAAATGCCGTACACCATTGGCTTGCACGAAAATAGGTGAGTCAAAGCTCTACAAGCATAAGGAAGTCGAAGAGGAGAATTTGACTATACACTCTATTCGAGAGAGGCTGGTAATGGACCAAGAGAGGCAAGCAAAATATTATAACGCCAAGCACCGAAATGTGAAATTTGCGGTTGGTGATTGGGTATGTTTGAAAATCAAACCCTTCAAGGGCGTGTCCAGGATTCGACGCTTGAAAAAGTTAAGTCTGCGGTATTTTGGTCCATTTGAAGTAATGGAACAAGTTGGAGATGCTGCCTATCGGCTCGCTCTTTCGGCAGAATTGAGTGGATTGCATGATGTGTTCCACATATCAGTGCTTCAAAAAGCCATGAAAGATCCAGCTCAAGTAATTGCGAATGATCGCGTACCGGTCGAATCTGGGCTAACGGCGAAAGTTAGACCCATTCGTATTGAGGATAAAGCGGTTAAGCAACTACGGAACAAGACAATCGGGATGGTCAAGGTCCAGTGGGACAATTATGGCTGTGAGGAGCTAACATGGGAGTGAGAGCAGGCCATGCGTGATGAATAGCGTCAAGTGGAGCTATTCAGACTAGCCATGGCTAACCCTTTGCCATAGCTCAAAAGAGATCGTCAAGGGTTACGATCTTTCTTCCTTGTACAAGTGAAGTCCTTTATTTGGCATATGCATGGATTTCTCTCACCAAAAGGTGGAAGGTTGAGGGATTTTCGTTGGGTTGATTCTTGATATCCCCAAGATGTCTTGCATGTAAATCCAGAAATGTGTAGTACGAAATAGGCATACTGTGTGAAGCCCATCTGGACAGGTTAGTCTGGATTGGTGATGTTTTATTTTGTGCACCGGAGAAGTCTCCGCGTAAAAATGAGTATTATGTGGAGTCCGTTGGTTGTGCCTGTGAAGTGAAGTAGCAGGAAGTACTGGCGGGGAATGTTAGGAAAATACCCTCAGAGTGCATATGTTGTATGCTATGAAAGTTCAGTGTTTCTGGCACTGCAGCTGGCTGTAGGGATTTCTGGATGGTTGATCCAGATATGGTTAGGGCTGGGTATAGAAAGAGAGTTCTGTCACTAACGCCAGGCGATAGCGATTGTCATGGGCGATAACTCTTAGCTAACCTGTAATTGTGCAGCCAGTCCTTAGGGGACAGTATGGCTATTGTGAGTTATGTGAGATCTTAAAGGCCATTGAGCCGAATGGACAAGGGGATGCCAACCCACATCAGTCTAGACATTGAACTAGCATTTTGAGCAACGGGCAATGGCTGAACTGTATCCACGTGATGGTTGTCTAACTTGAGTGCCTGAAAAGTGGCTTCGTTAGGATCACACCATGTGAGTCTTGGGCTATTCACCATCAAGACTAAAGTCTCCGGCCATGGGCCGTGGAGCATGAATGATCAAGTTTACCGTTGGGTTTGAAGCCCGAGAACGGTGATGGGACCCTGGTTGTTCGGTACATCGAGAATGTGCTCTGAGTGCACGGAGCGTCGGGCCGTGTGGACGACGTTTCTGATATATTGATGGTGCGTGAGTGCACATCTTGTGATATATCTACTTGTAAAATGCTATGCCTGCAGGAAAGGAATACCGCTGCAACGGGTAAGGGGTAGGGTCGTTATAAATTGGTTAGTTGTATGTTGACCGTTGATTTGTTTGCCACCGTTGCGGTGGATTGTCCCCATGCAGGTGCTGGAGAGCCGAGCGGAAAATAGTGGGCTGAAGCCCTTGCTGCTACTACTAATATGCTGGCCCTCGAAGGCCAATGAAAGAAAAGTGTTATGTGATTTTCATGTGCGGCCGACTTGCGTGCCGATGTATGTAATCCACACGTATGAAGAAAACTTGTAGGGCCTTAAGGCCAAACACATTGGCGTAATTTGTATACATTCCCGTGGGATATATATATATATATATATATATATATATATATATATATATATATATATATATATATATATATATATATGGTGGTTTATATATAGTGGGCATTCATGGCTAATGAGTTCAAGTTTAACACTGAATGCTTCCACTAGAATTCTCTGAGTTAGGATGCGTGGTTTGGTCTTTGATATTAACCTGTAACCTTGTCGTCTGTTTGTGTCATATAGTGTGGGGCCCCAGCCGGACCTTCTATTATATGTCATGTAATGGATGGAGGCGTTACAAAGCTTATCAAAAGACAAGATGAGGAGATTGCCTCTCTTTAGCAAGCTACTTCCCAGCAGTCTTGGTCAGCTCCTTTGCTATCTTAGATGAGGAGGGAAGTCAGTCAGCCGAAGACACTCTCAGTCATTCAAATTGGCACCATTAGCCAGAAGAATAAGATCATCAAAGATCTTGAAGAGAAGCTTCTCAAAAAGAGGATGCTAGTGGCTGAGTTTTGTAAGCCCAAAACAGTGTTTCCACTAATTGGCTCCTTCACCTCTCAAAATGATGAGAGAGATTTGGGGTTTAAGTGGAATACTAGGGCTACCCATTTCAAATGGAAAGGCGAGGCTCTAGTTGTGCCTCAGACCACCTTTCAGAAGATAATTTTCCCTTCTAATAGGTCTGACCATGATAGCATGAATGGTCACTGGAAGAATGGTCGCTCTTCTTGTAGGGATATAAGTGTATCTTACAATGGAAGAAGAAAGGGCATAATATTGAGTGCACTAAAGGCTCCCCGTGAGGAAATCCAAATGGCCCATCATGGACCATTTATGTTTGGTGCTCCAACTCCCACTCTCAAGGGTAAGGTTGTGGCCAATCCCCATGTTCCTTCAGCAAATAACAAGACTATGAGAAAGTCAGCCAGTAAGCCCCACTTGGCTGTTTCTAATGCCATCAACACCATGTTAGTGGCAAAGAAGACATCTGTTAGTGTAATTCAGAATAAACCTAGTATATCTACTGGCAGACTTACTTTCAGTCAAATACTTGCTGAAAGAAACAGGAAGAAGGCTGCTTCTCTCCCCTTTGAACAGATAAAAACTGATAGCTTGCATAATTCAAAGGATATTTAGAAGAGGAGATACAATATCCATGGGTGTTGGTGCTGTGGCAAGTTGGGTCACTTTGGTGGGATGAGCGTGGAGCGTGGCCAGCACAAAATGTAACACCTCCATCTGTTGCATGGCATATAATAGAAGGTTCGGTCGGGGCCCACACCATATGCTTCAAACAGGCGGCGACGTTACGGGTTAATATCAGAGTTGCGCATCCTAACTCAGAGCATTCTAGCAGAAGCTTTTAAGTTGATTGAACTCAACTTGTCTGAATGTCCATAATATATAAACCAGCATTTATATATATAACAACACGAAGGAATGTTCTCCAAATATACAGCAAGTCTGGCCTTATGGCCTTACAATTAAGCTTTAAACATAGGTGTTTCATACATCGGCACGCAGGCCGACCACACATGAAAATAACATCATATGAACTTCTTTGGACTTCAAGGGCAAGCGGAGTAGCAGCAGCAACAACAACAACAACAAGGGCTTCAGCCCCCTATTTTCTGCTCGGCTCTCTTGCACTTGCACGGGACAATCCACCGCACGGAGGTAAACAAGGCAATGATCAGTGTTCAGCTGACCAATTTATAACGATCCTACCCCTTACCCGGGGCAGTGGTATTCCTTCCCTGCAGGCATAGCATTTCACAAGCAGATATGTCACACAAAGTGCATTCACGCAAAATCAATATATCATAAACGTCGACCACACAACCTGACGCTACGTGAACTCATCACACATTCTTGGTGTACCAGAAATACCAGGGTCCCACCGCCATTCAAGGCCCGAAGCCCAATAAGAAACTTGAGCATTTCACTCCACGGCCCTCAGCCAAAGACTTTAGTCTTATTGTAACGACCTGGGATTTGGCCCGTAGCCCCCCATGGTATCACTACCGGATGGCGCACAGGCCTAAGACTCTCATTATGCGTTTATAGCATAGGCACTCATGGAGGACAACCATAATGCGAATACATTTCAGCCCTTGCCCGTTGCTCAAATAGTTAGTTCAATGACTAGACTAACGCGGGTCGGCATCCCTTTATCCGTTCGGCGTGAAGCCTTTTCAAGAGCACACAAAGCTCACAAATAGCCACACTGTCCCCGAAGGACTGGCTTCACTATCACAGGTTAGCTAGGGGCCATTATCAGCGACACTCACTCTCGCACGGCATTAGCGACAAAACTCGCTTTCCATCCCTAGCCTTAACCATATCAGGATCAACTATCCAGCAATCCCTGCAGCCACCTGCAGTACCAGAAATACTGGTCTTTCATAGCATAAAGCACAAGCACTTTGAGGGTATTCTCCCAGACTTTCACTCCAGTACTTCCTGCTACTATCCTTCACAGACATAACCCACCGAATCCGCAAACATAATCATTTATACGCAGAGTCTTCTCCGGTGTGCAAAATAAAACATCACCAATCCAGACCAACCTGTCCAGATGGGCTTCATATAGTATGACTATTCCGTACTACATTTTTCTGGATCTACATGCAAGACATCTTAGGGATATCCAAAATCAAGCCGAGGGGAATCCCTCAACAATCCACCTTTTGGTGGGGGAAACCCATGCATATGCCAAATTAAGGACTTCACATGTCCAAGGAAGAAAGATCATTACCCTTGACAATCACTTTGGAGCCATGGAAAACTAGCCGGATGAAAAGCACCACCATGGCCTTGCCTCCACAAATCTGGACTCGGCACGTGATTTGAAGCTCTGAAGCTCCACTGGCAGCCGGATTCCTCCTCCTTCTCCTTGCTCTCACCACTCTCTACCTCTTTAGAAAGAGAGAGAAGCCTTTGCTAATGAGAGAGTTTATCCTCAACTCATAGCCTTATAATAGCAGGGAGATCTCATGACCGTTGGGTCTTTGTTGAAAGGAATGGACGACCACAAAAGGCCCTGAAAATCACTTTCCTAGGCTGAACACGGCTTGTGACACTCCCGTGTCACAGGCCGTGTACCTTAAGCGACAAAGAAACCGACTTAACCAGACCTGGACACGGTCGTATGACACCCCCGTGTCACAGGACGTGTGCCAGACACGGCTTCAGACACGCCCGTGTCCAGCCCGTGTTCATCAGTCCTCACAGAACTGTCCAAGCACAGAGAAAGACACGGCCCTTCATACGTCCGTATTATAGGCCGTGTGCCCCACTCGAGGATCGTCGAGCGCATTTTGTCGAACTCACACGAGAGAACGTCGAGCGCATAGCAGGATACGGCCCTGAACACGCCCGTATCACAGGTCATGTACCCAACTCGAGGATCGTCGACTGTATTTCGTCGAACTCACTCGAGAACACCCTGCCGACAATCGAGTATAGGACATGGCCATAGACACGCCCGTTTCCCCGGCCGTGTACCTCATACAGAGTAGGACAAGGCTTTGGGACACGGCCGTGTCCCAGACCGTGTTACCCGCCCTTCTCAGCCTAGTCATCACTGGGATTTGGCGTGTTACAATCCTCCCCTCCTTATAAGAAATTTCGTTCAGAACTTTGCATACAGTACTCATGAAAATCTTCAATAATATGTGTTACAACATTCTGTGTACAACACAAACTGTTATACAAGTTTAAACAAACAATTCGGGAAACTCAGCACGCATGGTCTGCTCCCGCTCCCATGTTAGCTCCTCACGGCCACAGTTGTCCCATCGGACCTTGACCATCCCGATTGTTTTGTTTCGCAACTGCTTATCGGCTTTATCCTTGATCCGAATGGGCCTAACCTTCATCGTTAGCCCAAATTTGATCGGTACACGATCATTTGCAATCACTTGAGCTGGATCTTTTACGGCTTTTCGAAGCACTGAGATGTCGAACACATCATGCAATCCACTTAATTCATCCGACAGAGCTAGCCAATAAGAAACTTCACCAACTCTTTCCACCACTTCAAATGGACCAAGATATCGCAAACTTAACTTTTTCAAGCGTCGAATCCTGGAAAAGCCTTTGAAGGGTTTGATTTTCAAATATACCGAATCGCCAATCGCAAACTCAACATTTCGGTGCTTGGCATTGTAATATTTGTCTTGTCTATCTTGGGCTATCAGTAGTCTCTCCCGAATATAGCATATCGTCAAATTAGCGTCTTCGACTTCCTTACACTTATATAGTTTAGATTCGCCTGCTTCCGCCCAAGCTAATGTGTACGACATTTTCGACCATACAAAGCTTCAAACGGTATCATACTTATGCTCGCTTGGTAGCTATTATTGTAGGCAAACTCTGCCATATAGAGATGATCTTCCCACCTCTTACAAAAATCCAAGGCGCACATTCAGAGCATATCTTCCATCGTTCTGTTTGTCCTCTCAGTCTGGCCATCAGTTTGGGGATGAAAGGCCGTACTGAACGTTAACTTCGTTCCCAACATTTGATGGATTAGCCTCCAATCATTCGATGTGAATCGCCTGTCACGATCACTTACGATGCTACGGGGAACACTGTGCAATCGTACGATCTGCTCAACATAGGGTTTCGCCAAGACTTCCACTAAATCATCCCTCTTGTTCGGAAGGAAATGAGCCACTTTAGTCATTGAAATATCATCAAACTTCCACTTCGGAATAAGTAGCGACTTCAGGAAAGCTCTAGGCTTCTGGCACTCAGCCTTCACTAAGGCAGATGTCTGACATTTAGCCACATAATGTGCTACATATTTCTTTAGCCCTGACCACCAGAACAACTTTCTCATGTCTTTGTACATCTTTGTGCTCCCTGGGTGAATTTAGTATTTCGTAAAGTGAGCCTCATACATCAATTCTTCTCTTAGCTTACCTATACTTGGAACGCACAAACGACCATCTTTTCGCAAAAGGACGTCATCCCAGGAGAATTTGTCATTGACTCCATCCACTACATAGCGTTGCAAACTTTCATCAAGTTCCGTTTCCCGCCGAACCCTGTCTGCAATGTCACAATGTACCTTCGTCCAATGAAAGCATATATGTGCTGTGGAGTTCTTGTCAACACAAGAATTCTCTAATGCTTCCAACTCCTGCATCAGACGCTCATCATGCATCTGCAACCAATTTGCCTTTGACGGAGTCCTACGACTCAAGGCATCTACAACCACATTTCCTTTCCCGGGAGTGTAGTGAATATCAAAGGTGTAGTCCCCGAGGAACTTCATCCACCTTTGTTGTCGCATATTGAGAACCTTCTGATCCAATAAGTACTTTAGGCTCTTATGGTCCGTGAATATATCCACTTTCACGCCATATAAATAGTGATGCCTCAATTTCAGTGCAAAAATCACCGCTGCCAACTCCGAATCGCGGACGGGATAGTTTTGTTCATGCACTTTCAACTAACGTGAGCCATAAGCGATCACCTTTCCAAATTGAAGAAGAATGCAGCCAAAGCCGCTCCCTGACGCATCACTATAAATCTCAAATCCGTCTGAACCACATGGCGATGTCAAAACAGGCGCCGTGGTCAAACGACTCTTTAGCTCTTCAAAAGCTCGTGCGCACTCCGGCGTCCAAACAAACTTCTGGTCCTTCCTCATCAATGTGGTAAGAGTCAAAGCGATCCGTGAGAAGTTTTCTACAAAACGTCTGTAGTAGCCTGCCAGTCCAAGGAAACTCCTGACTTCGGCCATTGAAGACAACACTGGCCACTCCCGGATGGCTCTTATCTTTGACAGATCCATCGTAATGCCCTCTCCACTCACTACATGGCTAAGAAAATTCACTGATGACATCTAAAACTCAAACTTTGAGAACTTGGCGTAGAGCTTGTTTCTCCGCAGGATATGCAGCACCAACCGTAAATGGTTCGCATGATCTTCTTCAGATTGAGAGTACACCAAGATATCATCAACAAAGACAATCACAAATAGATCCAAGTACTCTCAAAACGTTCTGTGCATTAAATCCATAAACACCGATAGTGCATTACATAGTCCCAACGACATTACAGTGAACTCGTAATGACCGTAGCGTGTTCCAAACGCTATCTTGGGAATGTCACCTTCCCTAATTCGCAACTAGTAGTAGCCCGATTTCAAATCCAATTTTTAATATACTGTCGATCCCGCCAGTTGATCAAACAAATCATCTATTCGTGGAATAAATATTTATCTTTCTCCGCAACTTGTTTAATTCAAGATAATCAATACACAATAGCAGGCTACCGTCCATCTTTTTCACAAAAAGAACAGGTGCGCTCCAAGGTGACATACTTGGGCATATATAACCCTGTTCCAACAACTCTTGCAGTTGAACCTTCAGTTCGTACATTTCCTTTGGCACTACTCGATATGGCGAGTGGCCTACAAGTTTTGCACATGGCATCAGCTCAATCGAGAAATCAATCTCCCGCTGTAGTGGTAATCCCGGAAGCTCCTTTGGAAACACATCAGCAAACTCCGAAACAATCGGAACATCACTCACACTGGCTTTTGGCTCAACAGCCTCAACAAGCGTGAAGAACAACTCCGCGCCTTTCCAAACCGCCTTAACCACTTGAAGAGCAGACATCAATGTCATGCTCGATGCTCGCATACCAGTGAAATTCATTTCCCGTTCGGTATTCTGCTCCAGTGTGACCTCCTTTGACTTGCAATCTATATAGGAACGCTGCTCCGAGAGCCAGTCCATACCAATGATCACATCAAACTCTGATATCGGCAGCACCGATGCTTCCAATCAGAAGTCCTGACTTCCTATTTGTACCTCCACAAAACAAGAACTATCCGCATGTATTACACATCCATTTGGTAATAAAACGTTCACACTATCTGCCACCATACGAATCGATACACTGATCCGTAACACGAAGTCCACAGATAGAAATGAATGAGAAGCACCGATATCAAACAGTGCTCTCGCCGGACAGTCTCAAATCAGGACAAAGCCTAACACAAACACATCATACACAATCTACGAACAAGATATGAAATAACAAAAACAACAATCAAAGTTGTTAACACATACCTGTGACAATGTCACTTTGATTTATGGCCTCCTGCTGGCCAAGATTATACACTCGGGGTTGTGCCTGGGATATAGTGGACTCCACCACTGCCTTTCCCTTTTCAGCATATGACGCTCCTGTCTTCTTCTCAACCTTTGGTGGACCACTCCGATAGTGACGGGCTAGATGCCCAACTTTACCACATGTATAGCAAGTCCGAGACTCCTGCCTCAAAGTTTCTCCCGATGCAACACTCGAGGGAGCCTGTGAAGAAGACTTGAATCTCTTACCCCATTTCCTTCAGTACGTTGATTTCCCCGGGTGCGACATTTTGAACTCGGACTTTGTCACCGCCAAGTCCCTTTTTCCTTACACCCGCTTCCTATCCTTCTCCAACGTACACGCCATATCCACCAATGCTTGAAACCCTTGGTTCACCGAACTTGATAGCAGGAATCTCAACTCATCCTGCAATCCTTTGTAGAACCAATTGGTTTTTCGTTGTTCATCTGCGAAGATAGACCCCGCATAACGTCCCAATTGTGTAAACTCATGCAAGTATGTATCAACACTACTCTCTCCCTGAATTAGACGCTGGAACTCATTTTCCATAGCGATGCGTTGAGCCGCTGACAAGTGTTTTGCCAAGAAAAGTCATGAGAACTCCTCAATCGAGACTTTTGTTATTTGCCTGCCCGCTAAGTGGTGTAACTCTATCTTGTCCAACCATAGCCGAGCCTCTCCTTCCAATAAGAAGGTGGCCAAGGTGACCTTCTAATTTTCCTCTGTCCTTATCGCCGTCAATATTCGCTTGAAGCATGACAACCAATCTTCCGCCTGCGTTGGGGATCCCACACCCGTAAATGTAGGAGGATTGAAGCTCATAAACTGCTTCAACTGCCTTTCAGCTGCCCGAGGATCAACAGCCTCAACAGGTTCTGGCCTTACACCAACACGTTCTTGCACTAATGCCGGTTGCGCCTGCCCAGTAGGCTGTGCATGAATCATTGCAAACAACACCTCAACAACTAAGCATACTGTTTCTGCAGAAGGAGGAGGTGTAGGCACCTCAGCTGGTGTCGCACTCTCATTAGAACGCTGGGGCTCAGACTGCCCAGCACCACTACGAGTCACCTATAGGTGGACAAGACACACATTAGTGACCTTACACAAGCAATAACAACAATATAGGAACACGCATGTTCCTCAAACAGTTGTATTTACATTCCTTAGTGGACATTCTTGAGTTCATTAATGTATAGCAGGTCGCACTTACACGTGCTCGCCACCCCACAAAATAATTAGACCACGAATTTGAAAGTGGAAGATCGAGACAAGCTGATACCAAAATGTAACACCTTCATCAATTGTATGACATATAATAGAAGGTCCGAACGGGAACCCACACCATATGCCATAAATAGGCGGCGAAGTTATGGGTTAATATCAAAGTTACACATCCTAACTCAGAGCATTCTAACAGAAGCTTTTAAGTTGATTGAACTCAACTCGTCTGAATGTCCACAATATATAAACCAACATTTATATATATAACAACTTGAAGGAATGTTCTCGAAATACACAGCAAGTCTGGCCTCATGGCCTTACAGTTAAGCTTTATACATATGAGTTTCATACATCGGCACGCAAACCGGCCACACATGAAAATAACATCATGTGAACTTCTTTGGCCTTCAAGGGCCAGCGTAGCAGCAACAACAACAACAACAAGAGCTTCAGCCCCCTATTTTTCACTCGGCTCTCCTGCACCTGCACGGGACAATCCACCACACTGTGGTAAATAAGGCAATGGTCAGCGTTTAGCTGACCAATTTATAACGACCCTACCCCTTACCCGGGGCAGTGGTATTCCTTCCTTGCATGCATAGTGTTTCACAAGCAGATATATCACACAAAGTGCATTCACGCACAATCAATATATCACAAACGTCAACCACACTGCCCGACGCTCCGTGCACTCATGGCACATTCTTGGTGTACAATAAATACCAGGGTCCCACCGCCATTCAAGGCCCGAATTCCAACGACAAACTTGAGCATTTCACTCCATGACCCTCAGCCGGAGACTTTAGTCTTATTTTAACGACCCGGGATTTGGCCCGTAGCCCCCCATGGTATCGCTACGATATGGCGCGCAGGCCTAAGACTCTCATTATGTGTTTCTGCTGAATGCCAATAGCCCAGGCACTCATGGCAGACAACCATAATGCGGATACAGTTCAGCCCTTGCCCGTTGCTCAAATCGTTAGTTCAATGACTAGAATAACGTGGGTTGGCATCCCCTTATCTGTTCGGCACGAAGCCTTTTCAAGAGCTCACAAAGCTCACAAATATCCACACTGTCCCCGAAGGACTGGCTTCACAATCACATGTTAGCTGGGAGTCATCGCAAGCGACACTCACTCAAACCCGGCGTTAGCGACAGAACTCGCTTTCCATCCCTAGCCCTAACCTTATCTGGATCAACCATCCAGCAATCCCTGTAGTCATCTGTAGTACCAGAAACACTGGTCTTTCATAGCATACAATACAAGCACTTTGCGGGTATTTTCCTGGACTTTCACTCCAGTACTTCTTGCTACTATCCTTCATAGACACAGCCCACCAAATCCGCAAACATAATCATTTATACGCGGAGTCTTCTCCGATGTGCAAAATAAAACATCACCAATCCAGACCAACCTGTCCAGATGGGCTTCACACAGTATGTCTATTCCGTACTACACATTTCCGGATCTACATGCAAGACATCTTGGGGATATCCAAAATCAACCCAAGGGGAATCCCTCAACAATCCATCTTTTGGTGGGGGAAACCCATGCATATGCCAAATTAAGGACTTCACATGTCCAAGAAAGAAAGATCGTTACCCTTGACGATCGCTTTGGAGTCATGGAAAACTAGCCAGATGAAAAGCACCACCACGGCCTTGCCTCCACAAATCTGGACTCGGCACGCAATTCAGGGCTCTGAAGCTCCACCGGCAGCCGAATTCCTCCTCCTTCTCCCTTTCTCTCCCCACTCTCTACCTCTTTAGAAAGAGAGAGAAGCCTTTGCTAATGAAAGAGTTTATCCTCAACTCATAGCCTTATAATAGTAGGGAGATCCCAGGACCATTGGATCTTAGTTGAAAGGAATGGACGGCCAAGAAAAGCCCTGAAAATCACTTTTCTAGTCTGAACACGGCTTGTGACACGGCCGTATCACAGGCCGTGTACCTTAAGCGGCAAAGAATCCGACTTAACCAGACCATCACACGGATGTGTGACATGCCTGAGTCACAGGCCGTGTGCCAGACACGGCTTTGGACACTCCCGTGTACAGCCCGTGTTCATCAGTCCTCACAGAACAGTCCAAGCACAGAGAAGGACACGACCCTTGACACGCCCATGCCACAGACCGGGTGCCCCACTCGAGGATCGTCGAGCGCATTCCGTCGAGCTCACTTGAGAGAACGTCAAGAGAATAGCAGGACACAACCCTGAACACGCCCCTATCACCGGCCGTGTACCCAACTTGAGGATTGTCAACTGCATTTTGTTGAACTCACTTGAGAACACCCTGCCAGCAGTCGAGTGCAGGACACGGCCATGGACACACCCGTGTACCTCACACATAGTAGGACATGACTTTTGGACACACCCGTGTCCCAGGCCGTGTTACCCACACTTCTCAGTCCAGTCATCACTGGGATTTGGGGCGTTACACAAAATATCCTCAGCTAGTTCCATGATTGGAGGTGAAGGACAAGGGTCTGTCCAGGAGCAATTGCCATGCCCACCGGTCTTAGCCACGGTGGTTATGTTTGAAGATTTTAGGAAGGAGGTCATGGAGACCTTACAGCATTGGCTCGGTGCCACTCGCGGCGAATGCTCAACACCGACTATTCTAGTGGTCGCGCAGCCTACTTTAGGCGAGAACGCACCGGTCAGGAGGACTGAGAAGGATAAAGAGGGCGAGGTTGGCGAGCAGGATCTCACTGAGTGAGAGCTTTCCCTGACTCGCCGAGTATGGGCCGCGTCAGCGAGATGGTTTGCGGGAGCCAAACACTCACGTCACAGGAGGTATCCCCTTCAGCGAGTTGGTTGTATCAGCCCCAGTTCTAGAGGGGATCAGGGAGCCTTAGATGTCCTACTACACCGGTATAGACGACCCCATCCGACATGTCCAATGGTTTGAGGATGCGTTCTCCATTAGACAAATGTCGGACGTCTTCAAGTGCCTACTTTTTGTCATCTCCTTCAAAGATAAGGCAAGAGAATGGTTCCACCGGCTTCCCACCAACTCAATTTACTGCTACACAGATTTGCGTCGAACATTCCTGTTGAGATTCTCGACTTCAAAGAATAGGAAGAAGGGTGCACAGTTCTTCTTTGCAGTCAAGTAGGGGCCAGAATAAACCTTGGCAAGCTATGTAGACAGGTTCCGGGAGGAAGTCCTCATTGTGGAAGAGGTGTCAGGGTTTACCCTAATGATGGCCATCATGTTGGGGCTTCAAGAGGGGTTCTTCAGGGTGGCATTCATGCAGAGGCCACTACTATCCTTTGAGGAAGTGATGGAGAGAGTAGTGTAGGATATCATGGGTGAGGAAGCAATTCCCAACTTTGCTAGGAAGCTATCCAGGTTGGGAGAAAGTGAAGAGATTGAGTAGGGAGTAAGTAGGTGCCGGGAGGAGAGCAGGAGAGATGATCCTAGAGGGCAGGGTTTCCAAAGGCAACAACAGGGGTGTGGTCATCAAGAACCCAACAACCAGCTAGCATGAAGGCAATAGTGGGGACCTAACCAGGGTCAAGGAAGAGGGTTCCAAGGAGAGGGGAACTACTAGGTGGCAGGGTAGGTTTAACCCTCTAGGTTGGAGGCAGGGTCCAAGGCTACCCCTCCCCCCACAACATCAAGCCATAACAATATCACGGGGAAGGGTTGAGAGGAGAAGGAACGGTCGAGGGGGAAGGAGAGGGGGGAGGTGGAGTTGCCACACTGTGACTTCTATCAAGTGGAAGGTTACACAACGACCACCTGTGTCATAACCCTCTTTTTTCACCGCCAATAAAGGTGTATCAGAGTAAGTGAAAAATGCGCGTCATAATGCCACGTCAGCAGGGGATAACTGCAGACGCTCAGGCAAAACTCGTACTTAACCATGAAGAAAATTCTTTAAGTTATTTAAAGGTAAAATCAGTTTAAGTGAGGAAGTTAGCCGTATCCCTCGGCTTAGTGACTCATCTAGTCCATGAGAAAAGTAGTTAAATGTTGCGGAAAAATACTTCTTTTACAAGATTATACATCCTATATAAGCTTAGAGGATCTCAGAGGACACCTCAAGGTATGCAAGTTATAAATTTATAATAGCAATAAAAGTAGATTTTTTACGGTCGCTAAATATAGTGATTTAACATTTTTAAAAACGTGCAATGCATGAGGTAATAATAGTAGTTTTATACTTGAAAATACCTAACATGCATTTCTAGCACAAAACATCCTAGAGAGCAAGTAATCCAAACACACAGGAAGAAAACTAAGCAGCTAGCAAGCATACAAAAATCACAATCCTGTGGGCGTCAACAAACTAACACGAACCCACATAAAACAAGTATGTATGAACTAGAAAAGTAAACAAAACAACAATCTACCTCGCTATGGCGAGGCAAAACCACAGCCAACACAGCTGCCCAGGAACTCGAAAACCAGCACGGCTACCAGCTACAGCTCTGAACCTGAGGCATTCCAAAGACAGAATACCTCAGTAAGAATGTACAAGTGATGGTAGAAAGTAAGCCAAAAGTAATCAAAGTCAAGGTGTAACAACCCAAGACCAAGGGAAAAATACTAAAATAAGGTACCACAGTAAGGTACAAAAGTAAAAAGTGAACACTTAGGTGAAGCGTCACGTAAAATGTTAGAAAGTAGCGAAAAGAAGCGAAAAGTAGAGAACAAGCGGATAAGCTTTTGAATAATTGAAACTTTATTATCCAAAAAAAGATAACTATTACAAAGGTATGCCCTCCCTTATATATAATGAAGGAGAGAAGAGAGAATACAAATAAGAGATGTGAGACTAAAAATTTACAAGCTAAGCGGACTGTACAAAGTAAACCGCACAGGCCGCGTGGTTAGACAGAAGGACTAACCGCACGGCTACAACAAGAGAAGCAGAGAGGTCGCCTGTGAAGATTGCTAGATCGCCCGGTTTACAAGTCGCCGAGCCAAACCGCCAGACCGCGCGGTCTCCAACCCGCCAAGACAGACCGCCCGGTCACCAACTTCAACACTCCCCCTCAAGCTGGAGCATATATATCAATCATGCCCAGCTTGTCGCAAACATGCAGAAACGAGGCGGAGACTGGCTTGGTGAAGATGTCAGCTAGCTCTTTATCAGACGTGACAAACGGAGCGCAAATTTGTTCTTTTAAAATCTCTTCACGAATGAAATGGCAGTCAACCTCAATGTGCTTTGTTCTTTCATGGAATACCGGATTTTTGGAGATGTATATGGCGGCCTTGTTATCACAGAACATAGGTAGAGGATGGTTGTACACCTCTCCTAAATCTAGCATGAGAGCCCGCAACCATTTCAACTCACAAGTGGTTGACGCCATACTGCGATACTCAGCTTCTGCACTGGACCTGGAGACAACAGACTGCTTTTTGCTCTTCCAGCTCACCAGATTTCCCCCAACAAAGGTGCAAAAACCTGAGATTGACTTGCGATCCCCTTTGTCATCAGCATAACTTGCATCTGAGTAGGCTTCAATCCTCAAATGACCATTCTTCTGAAATAGTAATCCTTTCCCAGGCGCTGCTTTGACATATTCCAAGATCCGCAAGACGGACTGTAGATGACATTCCCTAGGCGCTTGCATGAATTGACTCACCTTGCCCACAGCATAGGAAATGTCGGGTCTGGTCAATGTGAGATATATGAGCTTACCAACCAGACGCCTGTACCGCGAACTATCTGAAAGAGGAGGCGAATCATCTGTCCAGGTTTTGTCCTCCCCAGTAGCCATGGGGCATCGGACAGGTTTAGCTCCAGTCAATCCTGCCTCTTTTAAAAGATCAAGGGCATACTTACGCTGAGAGAGAACTAAGGAGTCGGGCTTCCGAGAGAGTTCGATCCCCAGAAAGTACTTTGGAGAGCCCATATCTTTAGTGATCAGATGTTGGCGAAGATGTCGCTTTGTCAGGGCTACCCCTTCCTGGTCATCGCCAGTGAGAAGAATATCATCGACGTACACAGCAAGAACAACCAGCCTAGAAGGAGTGTTGCGAATAAAGAGAGAGTGATCAGCAGAGCTTCGCACAAAACCAACAGCCGCCACAATACCGCTGAACTTGTCAAACCAAGCTCGAGGACTCTGCTTGAGGCCATAAATTGCCTTCTGCAGCCGGCATACTCGTGTCTCCCCCTGAGTAACATACCCAGGAGGTTGCTCCATGTAAACGGCCTCGTGAAGATCACCATAAAGGAAGGCATTCTTGACGTCCAGCTGAGATATCGGCCAATCCCGATTGACGGCCACAGAGAGAAGAACCCGGATTGTGCTGAGACGAGCCACAGGGGAGAAGGTGTCAAAGTAATCAACCCCATAGGTCTGAGTAAAGCCCTTAGCAACAAGACGAGCCTTATACCGATCCACAGTGCCGTCTGGGCTAAATTTGACCACAAAGACCCAGCGACAGCCAACAACATCAGTACCAAAGGGAGGAGGAATAAGAGTCCAGGTACCCCGCTCAGTTAGGGTCGCCATTTCCTCATCCATGGCCATCTTCCAGTGAGGAATAGCAAGGGCCTCCTGATAGGAGTGGGGTGTGGCAGTGGCAGAGATAGCCAGTGCAAATGCCCTGCGAGAAGGAGTAAGACGATCATAGGAAACAACAGCAGCAAGGGGGTGTAAGGTACACGTCCGCACCCCTTTGCGAAGAGCTATAGGAAGATCCAGGTCAGCCGGGCCCGCGGCATCCAGAGCATCCGTGGTAGAGAAAGCTGGCCCGGGAGAAGAGAGCGACGGCAGCGGAGATGAGGGAGAGGGTGGTGGAAGAGGAGGGGGTGGAGACGGTGTAGGGGTGGAGAGCATAGGAGGAGGCGAGGGAACGAAGGGAACGACAGGAGAATCAGAAGCTGGGAGAAGAGGAGAAGAGTCATCCGAGAAGTAGGAGGTATTCTCGAAGAAGGTGACGTCAGCAGAGACGAACTGCTTACGAAGGACGAGATCAAAGCAACAGTAGCCTTTCTGAGTAGTGGAGTACCCCAGAAAGACACATTTGGTGGAGCGAGGGGAGAGCTTATCACGGGTGGCAGAAGGGGTATGCACAAAGGCAGTGCATCCAAAGATTTGGAGAGGGAGAGGAAACGGCTCCTTTCCCGGATACAAAATGGAGAACGGGGTTTGGCCGTGGAGAACCGTGGAGGGAATGCGATTGATGAGGTAGCAGGCAAGGAGAACAGCATAGCCCCAATAGGAGCGAGGAACATGCATCTGGGTCATCAAGGTACGAGCGACATCGAGCAGGTGACGGTTTTTGCGTTCGGCCACACCATTTTGTTGTGAAGTATAGACACAACTAGTTTGATGAAGAATCCCATTTTGCATGCAGAAGGTAGAGAAGTCACGACTGAGATATTCTTGGGCATTATCAGATCGAAAAACTTGGATAGAAACACCAAACTGAGTTTTGATCATGAGATAGAAGGATGCCCATACAGAGAATAATTCGGAGCGATCGTTTAACAGATACACCCACGTACAGCGAGAGAAATCATCAATGAACGTGACAAAATAGGAACTACCCCGACCAATGGTAAGAGTAGGAGAAGGACCTCAGATATCGGAGTGGATAAGATCAAACGGACGGGTAGAGCTACGAACGTGCTTTGGAGGGAAGGAGGAGCGGTGATGCTTGCCAAGCTGACAGGCCTCACAGTTGAGCGGAGGACTTTGAGGAGGAAGGTGGGGCAGAAGTTGACGAAGAAGACGGGGAGGAGCATGACCAAGGCGGAGATGCCATTGGAGAAGATCTGTGGAGGTGGAGGAGAAGGTGGAAAAAGCAGAAATATTGTCGAGGAAGTATAAGCCGCCACTCTCAGTCCCAGTAGCAATCGTCCGTTGGGAGTCCGGATCCTGAAAAGAGCAAGAAGTAGAAGTAAATGTGACGGAACACTGTAATTGTTTGCAAAGAGAGGTAACAGATAATAAATTGCACGGGAACTGGGGTACGTATAGAGTATCCGCCAAGTGAAGAGACGGAGTGACATGAACTATCCCCGTTCCATGAACTGATGATGAAGAGCCGTCAGCGAGAATAACCGGGGGCAAGCGAGCATGTTTTTCTAAGAGAGAGAAACACGGGAGATGGCCGGTCATATGATTCGTAGCACTAGTGTCGATCAGCCATTTGCCCTGAGTAACAACGTGTGCACGACCAGAAGACGTGACAACCGAGGCGAATGGCGTGGAGGAGGATATGAAGGCCATGAAGGGAGGAAGAAGAAACTGCAGCGGTCTCGGTGACAGCACACCAGCGGTCACGAAGGGCCACGACCAAGGTGCAGAGCACAAGCCGCGCGACTAAACCAGGAGGTCGCGGCGACTAACAAGCAGGAGCGGCTAAAGGAAGAAGGGCAGAGAGGCCGCTCAAACAAGGAAGAATCCGCGGAAATAGAGAGAAAGCCGCGGGGAGAGGAAAAGAGAGCAAACCCGCGTGAAACCGCGGCGGGAAAAAGGAAGGAAGCCGCACGAACACGAGCGGCGAGAATGCAGATCAAGGAACAGCGGGGAAGAGGTCGCGCGGACTGAAAAAGGCCGAGCGAACAGAAGAGAGGAGAAGAGCAGGTGACCGCGACCAAGATGCGGGTAAGAAAGGTACAACCCGCACGGTCAGGCAGATCACAGCAGTTGCTAGAATGCGGTCAAGGGCACAGCGGGGAAGAGGTCGCGCGGACTGAAAAGGCCGAGCGAACAGAAGAGAGGAGAAGAGCAGGTGACCGCGACCAAGATGCGGGTGAGAAAGGAACAACCCGCACGGTCAGGCAGATCACAGTAGCAAACCGCGAGTACAGAGACAATACACGCAGACAGAGACAGACTGCAACGACTAGGAAGTCAGAGCGGCAGGAAAGAACAAGGAGCGCGGCGACAAGGAAATAGGTCGCTGCGACAAAGAGCAGTAGGAGAAGAGAACCAAGAAGAAGCAAGCCGCGCGAACAGGCAGCGGACAGAAACAAGCCGCGCGGATAGAAACAAGGCAAGCCGCGAACAAGTTGCAGAATGCGGAAGACAAGCCGCGAACAACAGAGAGCGCACAGAATTAGGAGGAAATGACTGTGTCCTCTGATACCATGTTAGAAAGTAGCGAAAAGAAGCGAAAAGTAGAGAACAAGCGGATAAGCTTTTGAATAATTGAAACTTTATTATCCAAAAAAAGATAACTATTACAAAGGTATGCCCTCCCTTATATAGAATGGAGGAGAGAAGAGAGAATACAAATAAGAGATGTGGGACTAAAAATTTACAAGCTAAGCGGACTGTACAAAGTAAACCGCACAGGCCGCGCGGTTAGACAGAAGGACTAACCACACGGCTACAACAAGAGAAGCAGAGAGGTCGCCTGTGAAGATTGCTAGACCGCCCGGTTTACAAGTCGCCGAATCAAACCGCCAGACCGCGCGGTCTCCAACCCGCCAAGACAGACCGCCCGGTCACCAACTTCAACATAAAACAATAGCACCCCAAATGCACAAGACCATAAGGGGAAAAAGAAAGGTCAAGATTAAATCATCAGGAAGAGGAACAAATCCCTACTAGCCACCTGTGGTCAATTCCACCAAAATACCAAAATGGGCGGAGTGGCCAACCCCAAAGACAATTCATTCGTCTAAAAGCGGGGGAGACTGTATACTCCACCATACACCGCAAATGCCCAAAACCCCGGTGGAGCCCCACAAAGTACAAATAGGGAGAACAAACATTGTGACGGTGGTTTTGTCCACAAATAACGTCCGCAACAAAGGAAACCTAACAAGAAATTAGAAACCTCTACAAATCTGGATAAAGAAGGGAAGGGGAGGAGAAAAACCATTACATGCCTTGGTTTAACCGGAGAAAGACATCCAAATCACTCCTTGACGTAGATCAGGACGAAAGAAAACGAGGGAGTCAAAACCAAACAAGAATGGACGAAAATACGGGTTAGGGCCGAAAACCCTAGCAAGAAAAACTCAAGGAATGGGGAAAAATTTACCACGATGGCGTAGCTCTCGTTGAGAGCTTTTCAGATCTATATTCGGTTGAAGATTTCGAGACCGGAGCACCGTCGGAGGCCACTGGAAGGATAGCGGAAAAACTTCTCTCTCGTTCACACCGCTCTGGTTTGGGTGATAGATAGAAATTCGGTCAGCTTAAAGAGGAAGAAGAAGAAGTAGGTATATATATATATATATATATATATATATATATATATATATATATATATATATATATATATATATATATATATATAAGTGTAGCATTAGGATAACCATGCTTAAGAAATGAACCGGGTTCTGCTGAACCGGGTTTTAAATATGAAGAGAGAATTTATGGAGTGGAAGAAAATTATTAAAGTATAAAAAAACATCACTCGGGAACAGGCAAGGGTTACCCGAGAAGGGAGTGTACAATACTCGAGCACTTAAGAAAGATTACTCGAGAACAAGGGTAGATAGTTCTCGAGAACAAGGCAGATAGTTCTCGAGAACAAGGCTGATAGTTCTCGAGAACAAGGTAGATAGTTCTCGAGAACAATAAAGTCCTCGAGAACAGAGGGTAGTTCTCGAGAACAAGGCAGATAGTTCTTGAGAATAATAAAGTCCTTCTCGAGAACAGAGGGTAGTTCTCAAGAACAAGGCAGATAGTTCTCGAGCACAATAAGTCCTTCTAGATAACAAGAAATCCCTTCTCGAGACCAAGAAACACATCTCGAGAACAATAAATCACTTTTCGAGAAAATAAGATAGTTCTTGAGAACAACAAAGGCATCTCGAGAACAGAAGGTAGTTCTCGAGAACAGCAAAGGCATCTCGAGAACAGAAGGTAGTTCTCGAGAATAGTAAAGGCATCTCGAGAATAGAAGGTAGTTCTCGAGAACAGCAAGGGCATACTTCTCGGGAATGAAGGACCGTTCTCGAGTACAACAAGTCTTCTCGAGAACCAGAAAATAGCTCTCGAGTACAAGGAAAAACACTTCTCGGGAACTAGAACAGCATTTCTCAGGAACAATAAGACTCCTCAAGAACCAGGAGGACAGTTCTCGAGTACAAGAAAAGTTTCTCGAGCACAAAGAAGAGTAATTTTCAGAAATTCCAATTTGACTAACGTCCAGGATAAAATGTGACTCTACAAATTTAGAGCGAGGAAAAAATCTCGAGAATCCGACGTACTATTCTTGAGACACTATCAACAAAAGCTTACACAAGCAAAGACAATCCTCCCAAGGATCCAAACATGCGTCGAGACTCCAAAATGCTCGGAACGCAACAAAACCGAACAAGTCAAAGTCCTCAAAACCTCAACCTTTATAACAGGGAAGACATTCCAACCCAATAGAATCCCAAAATCTCGATAAATAGGACCAACGGACGCGAAAATGCACAACGATGCAGCGCTGTCAACAAAACGAAGGGGGGGGGGGGGGGCTAACTCCTTGACGTCGTAATCAAGACATCGACAATCCAAATAATGACATCAGAAAATCGGGGGCGTTACAGTCACGCCCCCTAAAAAGAAGTTTCGTCCCGAAACTTAACACAAACTCCAAACCAAACCCAAAACAAAACTTAATTATTACCAACAACTCGATGACATACTTGAACTAAGGGAAGAGATGCGGATGAGATTCTCTCATCGCCGATTCCAATTACCAAGTCGCGCTCTCGACGTCTTGATTTCGCCAGAGAACTTTAACCATGGGGATGGTCTTTCTCCGCAACTCTCAATTTTGAGAATCTAAAATACGAATAGGTTCTTCCACGTATGTAAGGTTGCGCTGAATCTGGGGCACTGAGTCAAGAACATGACGATCACTACGGATACACTTCCGCAACTGGCTCACAAGGAATACCTCATGGACACCAGAGAAGGTAGCCGAGAACTCCATCCTATAAGCTGACACTCCGATGCGCTCAAGAATCTGAAAAGGTCCCACATACCGGGGGTCTAACTTGTGGTTCCTTCCAAACCTTTTAACACCTGACATCGGAGAAACTTTCAGAAAAACCGTGTCCCCAACAGCGAACTTCAAATCAACCCTTCATTGATTAACATATTTCTCATATCGCTCTTGTGCCACACAGAGCTTTTCTCGAATATGAGTCACGATACAATTCATCTCTTCAAGGGCTTCCGAACCTAGCAACGTTCTTTCACCAACCTCAGCCCAAAACAAATGAGTCCTATAATGCCTCCCATATAAGGCCTCAAATGGGGCCATCTACAGACTCTCTTGATAACTATTATTGTACTCAAACTCCATAAGTCTGAGGCGTTCATCCCAAGAACCACCGTGATCCAAAATATAACACCTGATCATGTCTTTTACGATCTGATTAACTCTTTTCGTCTGACCATTTGTCTGTGGATGATAGGTGGTGGAATACCTCAAATCGATACTCAACCCCTCGTGTAAACTCTTCCAAAAACAGGACGTAAATCTAGAGTCTCGATCCGACAAGATACTGACAGGCACTCCATGCAATCTGAGAACCTCATTAAGGTACAACTCAACTATCTTTTTCATAGAATATCCGATCTTAAAAGGTACGAAGTGAGCACTTTTAGTCAATCTATAACTATCACCCAAACAAAGTCGTGCCACGGGGAGATCTCGGTAAGCTAGTGATGAAATCCATCAAAATACTCTCCCACTTCCAACGTGGAATATCAAGCAATGTCAATTTACCACCAGGTCTTCTATGGTCAGCCTTAACACGCTGACACGTATAACATTCCGCCACAAACTTTTCTATATCATTCTTCATCCCCGACCACCAAACAATCTGCTTTAGATCTTTATACATTTTTGTGGAACCAGGATGGTAGGCAACACTAGAACCATGACCTTCAGTACAAATTTTAGTCCGAATATTACCAAAAGCGGGAATGCAAAATCTACCCTGATATTTTAAGGTATCGAGCTCATCAAAGGAGAAGTTAGGTAGCTCTCCCTTCCCAGTTCTATTTCAGAGATGCAACAAATATGGATCTTCCTTCTAGTGGGCTCTAGTAAGGGAAATCCAAGAGGGCTCCTCTGCTTCCAAACTAGCAGGCACTGCCCCATTCCCAACTCCAATGTCCATCAACAAGAATTCTTCTACCAAGGACTGCAAAGACAAATTGAAAATTTTGGCAGTATTTCTACTCAAAGACTTGGCTACTACGTTATCCTTTCTTGGGTGATAAAGTATCTCCACTTCATAAACCTCCACATATTCTAACCACCGATACTGGCGCAGATTTAATTCCTTCTGAGTGAAGACGTACTTCAAACTCTTATGGTCTGTATAGATCTTGCACAGCGCGAAATACAATAAATGTCTCCACAGCTTCAACGCATAAATTACAGCAGCAAACTCCAAATCATGCGTAGGATAGTCTCTTTCATGAATCTTCAATTATCTTGATCTATACGCGATCACCTTCCAATCTTGCATAAAAACACAGCCAAGTCCAATGTATGATGCATCCACATACACAATGTACTCAACCCCTTCGGTAGGCAAGGCTAAGACTGGAGCAGTACACAATCTCTTCTTCAACTCTTGGAAAGCTTCTTCACACTTATCACTCCAAATGAATGTAGTATTCTTCTGAGTAAGTCTAGTTAGAGGGGCTGACAACACTAAAAGTTCTTCCACGATTTGTCTATAATAGCCGGCCAGGCCCAAGAAGCTCCTAATCTCTTTAGGTGTAGAAGGTCTCTCCCATTCCATCACAACAGAAATCTTGGTCGGGTCTACGGAAACACCGTCCTTACTTACAACATGACCCAGAAAGGACACCTAAGATAGCCAGAACTCACACTTACTTAACTTTGCGTAAAGCTTATGCTCCCTCAGGGTTGGCAAAACCAATTGCAAATGTTGAGAATGATCCTCAACACTGCGAGAATACACTAGGATGTCATCTATGAACACGATCACGAAACGATCCAAGAAATCCTTGAACACTCTATTCATTAAATCCATGAATATAGAGGGTACATTAGTCAACCCAAAGGACATCACCAAAAACTCAAAATGTCCATGTCGCGATCAGAAAGCGGTCCGAGGAATATCTACCTCACGAATTCTCAACTGGTGGTAGCCTGAACGAAGATCAATCTTTGAAAATACAGAGCTACCACACAACTGATCAAAAAATCATCAATTCTTGGCAAGGGATATCTATTATTAACGGTCACCTTGTTCAATTCTCTGTAATCGATGCAAAGCCTCATCAATCCATCCTTCTTCTTTACAAATAATACAAGAGCACCCCACGGGGAAGAACTTGGCCTAATAAATCCACACTACAGCAATTTATCAAGCTGAGTACGCAACTCATCCAACTCACGCGAAGCCATGCGATACAGTTCTATGGCAATAAGACGAGTACCAGGCTCAAGGTCTATCACAAACTCAATCTCCCTCACTGGAGGAAGTTGTAACACCCACAAATCCCAATTTGGGTTAAGATTGGGTGACACGGCCTGGGACACAGGCGTGTCCCAAGGCGTGTCGTGCTCGAGTTGAGCAATTGGGTGTGTGGTCGACGAAATTCAGTTGACAGAGTTTTTGGAGGGAACACGCCCTGAGACATGGGCATGTTAGAGGGCGTGTCCCCCTCTAGTCGAACTGCTCTCGATGACCGTCGAGCGGATAGCAAAGGTAGTACACGGCCTATGACACGGGCGTGTCACAAGGCGTGTCCTTTGCGGGTTTCAGCCAGGGATGCATGTGTTGGTGGACACGGGTGTGTCCTGGGGTACGCGGCCTGGGACACGGGCGTGTCCCATGGCTGTGTCCCGCTCGGGTGAGTTGATGTTGTGTTGTGTGAAGTACACGGCTGCTTGACACGGGCGTGTCGGACATGACACAGGCGTGTAAGGTGTGATACAGGCGTGTAAGGTGTGACACGGGCGTGTCACACGGTCGTGCACTGGTTGGATTTGAGTCGGTTGTGTGCCGCTTAAGGGACACAGCCTGTGACACGGGCGTGCCACAGGGCATGTCAGGCCGTGTTCAGCCAATTTTTGGGCAAATCAGAGCCGTACGTTTTCCTTATCCTGGATCCAAGGGTCCATGCCCCCTTCCCTGTAGATAAAAGGCCGAGAATGAGGGATTACTTCCTTCATTTTATTCTTTCTCCTTCTTATCAAAGAGAGAGAGAAAGAGGGCAAGGGAAGGAAAGGGAGGAGAAAGCTAGCTGCTGGAGGAGCTGCGGAGTGCGGATCCAAGATCCGAGATTGGATTCGTGGAGGCAACGCCGAGACGGTGATTTCTATCCGGCTAGTTCATGTCTCCAAAGCGATCTTCAAGGGTAACGATCTCCTTCTTGGACATCGAAGTCTTTTATTTATGCATATGCATGGAATCCTCCACCAAGAGGTGGACATCGTAAGTGATTCCTTGCTTGAGTTTGCATCTAGAGCCGGAAGTGTGGAGTATGGTATAGGCATGCTGTGTGAAGCCCATCTAGACAGTTAGTCTAGATTGGTGATGATTATGTGTAAACCGAAGAAGACTTCGTGTATTTGATACCTGTATATACTTTGTAAGTATGGATGTTTTGTATGGATGTATGGATCTTGGATGCTTTGCGTAAGCACCTTGTGGTGTGAGTGCTATGAGCGCTATTTGCTCTGGGAGAGCGAAAATCTGCTGCTAATTAGGAGGGAAGGCCGACCCGCGTCTAGTGGTGTGCTACTAACGTATTGAGCACAGGAAAGGCTAACCTGCCCCTGGTTGTTTTGGGAGGTCGATTAGTGGCAATGTTTGGGAGGACGCGTGGCAAACCCTACTTGCTGCACCACATTGGTAGGTCGATCTAATTACTCGAGTTTGCCGTGAGATTATCACCTCTGAGTGGTTTAGGAGAAATGCTCCCAGTCTGTGGGTTGGGGTGACTAGGACCGGCCAGCCAACAAGTTAATAATTCTCTAATCGGTGATGTTGCCTTGGAGACCGGTACACCGTAAGGTGCCCTGAGTGCATAGAGCGTCTGGTGGAAACCGATGTTTGTGAGATTGTTGTGCCTGAGAGCACTTGTTTGTGATTGGTAGATAGGATAGTTGACAAGGAACCACTGCCCCGGGTAAGGGGTAAGGTCGTTATAATTGGTCAGCTAATGCTGACCGTTGCTTTATTTACCGCTCTTTGGGTGGATGTTGTTGGAACACCCTATTACTAATTTGGGTCAGGATCACTATGTCTCTAGGAACCTTTGCTTGACCTTCTGTATAGCTTAATAGGTCAATTAGAATTGAGTCTAAGGGTTAGAAGTCTAGGAGTTGGAAGCTGCCCTAAAGACCAAGTTTTTCTGTCTGGAGACTAAGTCTGATCGTCGAGCTCAGCACGACGATTCGTCGAACTCCGATCGACGATCGTCTAGCTCAACTTCGACAGATCGTCGAGCTCCACTCGACGATCGCTGAGCTCAACTTCATAATATCGTCGAACTCCATTCGACGATCGGTGAGCTCAGGTCGACGATTTTGACTCTGCATTGGATCTTTATCTCTGAGCTCAGTTCGACGATCTTTGAGCTCAGATCGATGATTTTTTTGCTGCTTAAGTTTTCCAGTTCGCTGAGCTCAGCTCGACGATAGCAGAGCTCAGTTCGACGATTTCAGATAACTTCCAGAATTCAAATTCAAATCAGTCAGGAGTTTTTCTGCAATTAATTCAGAGATTTGCTAGCCATTTTCATTTACTTCTGGACCAAGTTTCAAGGGATCTTTCAAGGAATAATTCTGTGGACTTTCCTCCAGAAGAGTTTATGCAATTAAGGATGCAATCAATGCAGACCAACGGCTATCCTTGACAGAGAATGATATTCTATTCTGGAATAGAGAATAAAAGACAGAATGTTTTTGAATCCATACCAACCAGAAGAAAGAAGACACACAATACAGAATACAGAAATATACTCAAAAGTTTTCTGTCAAAAAGAATTCTGAAGAACACTCAAAGAGATCAAGCTTTCAAAAATCTTCAGATCTCTTCAGCTCTCAAAGTGTTCAAGGCCAACATCATTTCAAGACTCCAGACACTCAACATTTCAGCTTGCTGAAATCATCTATTGCTGGAGTTCTATCTTTGAAGGCCTATCACCCTCAGCAAAGCTTTTCTTCCTGAAGATCTCAAGGACTCAGGGGGAGCTTTGACATCAATCCACATAGTCTTCTCAGTTGGTTGAGAAAGAGAAGACTGCCATAACTCTCTCACCCCCACTCTATAAAGGGTTTCTCAAACTCCCTTCAAAAGTTTGAATCTGGTTTTTGAGCACCTTGTCAAAAGCTCATTGGTGGCAAGACACCTGATCAAAAAATCTGCTTTGGTTTTTGAGCACCTTATCAAAAGCTCATTGGTGCACAGGACACCTGATCAACTCATCCTACAGTGGATTTCTACCTAAGGTGGTAGAAGAGTGGATGTACCCAAGTTTGGGGAACCACTATATTCCCTTGTGTCATCTGGTTTTGGCTTGCTTTCTTTTTGTTTCTGGCCTTGATTTTTCTGTGCTTAGTTTTTGCATAGCTTAGTACTGTGATTAGATTTATTTCTGCTTCCCTGCTCACACATATTACAACAATTGTTGTAAAAGTTTGCAAAAGTTTTTAAAGCACCATATACTCTATTCACCCCCCTCTAGAGTATATCAGATCTAGTTGCTCTTTCAATTGGTATTAGAGCCAGGTTGGTTAAACATACCATCTCTGATTGGTTGTACAGGCTAACACCTGAACCCCAAGATCCCAAACTAGATCTGTTTTTCTTTTGTATTTTATTATTAGATTCTGTTTGCACAAATCATGGCCCAAAACAAAGATTATGCTAGCTCCAAACCTCCAGTGTGCAATCTGTCAAAGTTTGCACTTTGGAAAGCAAGGATTAGACTTTACATGAATTCTATTGACGAAGATATATTTAATTCTGTTTTGACAGTGTGTCCAAGATCTCCAGAAAGTACAAGTACAAATGCTGTTCCACCTCCATCAGGAACAGATGCTGACATCAAAAAATGGAAAGTAGCTGATGCCAAGGCTATGAACATTCTAGCCCAGACAATGTCAGATGACATTTTTCAAAAGGTAGCTGAATGTAATTCAGCCAAGGAAATTTGGGATAGACTCTCAGAAATAGTCTCAGGCTCAGCTGATGAGAGAAAGGATAGAAGATCCCATCTCATCTCTCAATATGAGAACTTCAAGAAGGGAGAGACTGAGTCAGTGGGAGACATGTACAACAGATTGAGTCTAATTGTCAGTGAACTGAGGACATTAGAGAAAGATATCTCTCTAACAAAACTTAATGACAAGATCCTAATGTGCTTCCCCAGCACTTGGGATTCAAGAATCTGGCCAATTAAAGATGCCAGAAGTCTGAATGAGATCACCACTGAAGCCTTGTTGGGTAAGCTCAAATCTTATGAGCTGCTCATCAAGAATAGAGAGGAAGAACAGAAGGCTGCTTCACTAGCCACAAGAAAAGAGAAGACCATAGCATTCAAGGCAACTGAGGATCTGCCTGAAGATAAAGCTACAGGCAATGATTAACTACTCAGCTTGTTGGCCAAAAGATTCTACAAGATGGCCAGAAAGGACTTCAGAAGAAGATCATACAAGGAGCAGGATAAGCCAAGCTATGACAAGTCCATTGGTAATAACAAAGACATTATTTGCTTTGGTTGCAGGAAACCAGGGCACATAGTTCCTGAATGTCCAGAGAATAAGAACAAGGATAGAAGGGACAGAAAAGAAAGAAGAAAGGAGAAAGACTCCAAAAGGAATGGCATTAGCAAACCTTCTTCAAGCAAAAATAAGCATACAAGGAAAGGGTTTGTTGCTGAATCCTGGAGTGAAACTGAAGAGGATTCAGAAGCCTCTTCCAGCTCCAGTGATGATGAGGATGATGCAGAAGAAAAGGAGTTCTCCATGATGGCAATCAATGCCTCACAGCACAATTCGGAGGAAGAGGAATCAGAGTCAGACTCAGAGACTCAACCTGAAGAAGATCAGGTAATTAGTTCTTTTGATTTTACTTCAGAAGATTTTAAATCTCAATTTAAAGCACTGTGTTTAGACCTACTAAAGTCTGAGAAAGAGATTATCTCTCTTAGAAATCAATTATCTGAACACAATGTTTTAAAGTCAGAAAACCTCAAACTCTCTCAGGAGTTGGAGAACTGTAGGGAACAAATAGCTTCACTGAAAAGTGAGCTCTCTGAGACCAAGAAGCTTGAAGAATCCCTTAATGGGAGAAGCATCAAGCTGATGGACATCACAAGCACAGTGAACTCTAGATTCAACAGTACACTGGGCTTGGGTGCTTCATCCAGCCAACCTATAGTCCTAACAACTCCCATCAAGTTTATTTCTAACAAGGGAAAGGGAGTTGTAGAGGTTGCCAGGAAAAATTCTGATCTGCCTCAGAAAACTAAGTCCCAGCAGAAATCGTCGAACGGAGATCGACGATCGCCGAATGAAGATCGACGATCGCCGAACGCAGCTCGACGATCTCAGGAAAAATCGTCGAACGCTGATTGATGATCTCAGCCAAAGTCGTCGAACCCAGGTCGACGATCACATATACCTGACCTCACCCATAGTCGACCGTCGAACGGAGCTCGACGATCTGACCCAAGATCGTTGAACTCAGCTCCAAGATCGTCGAACAGAGGTCAGAGCTCTGAAAACTTTTTCAAAGGCAAATCAAAACTGAATCCTAAGGGTTTTTCATCCCAAACCTTTAACCCTTATACTGAATGGATCATACCTCCAAGGAGATATCATCCTGAAGGATATAAGAGTCAACCTGGGATGTCTTTCATTTCAGAATTTAGAGGTTATCAACATAGGCCCAAGGTAAACTGGGTCAAAAACAAATGAATTATTTTATGTGCAGGTGAAGACCTATCCAACATCTTACTAGCAATGGTATTTGGATAGTGGGTGCTCTAAGCACATGACAGGGAACAAGGACAACCTCACTTCCTTTAGAGCCAAACTTGGACCCAGAGATATCTTTGGTGATTCCAACTTTGGACAAACTAAAGGATATGGTGCAGTCCAGATTGGTTCAGTAACCTTCAAGAAGGTAGCTTATGTGGAAGGACTGAAGCACAACCTAATCAGCATCAGTCAGCTATGTGATGAAGGCTACCAGGTGACCTTCAGCAAAACCTTATGCAGAATCAAGTCAGAGGACAACACAACTGTGTTGACAGGTAAAAGGAAAGGTAACATCTATCTAGTAGATTTTCTTTCAACTGATGTAGATATTTCCTGTTTAACTCTGTCTGTAGACCAAATGTTTTATGGCATAAGAGACTAGGACACCTAAACCTTAGAACTATTGCTAGGCTCTCCAAGGACAACCTTGTTAGAGGACTACCTTCTGGCCCCTACAAGAAGGAAGGACTCTGCAGGGCTTGTCAATTAGGCAAGCAAACTAAAAACAGTTTTAAGTCACTTAATAAGAGTGATTCACCTAGGATATTGTATCTGTTACACATGGATCTATTTGGACCCATCATAGTACAAAGCCTAGGAGGGAAATCCTACACTTTAGTAGTTGTAGATGACTTCTCTAGATTCACTTGGGTGTTCTTTCTAAGGAAGAAGTCTGATAACTTTAAGTGTCTGACAGAGTTTCTCAAATGTATACAGATTGAGTTCAATACTCACATTGCCCTGATCAGAAGTGATCATGGGACAGAGTTTGATTCTCTTCTTATGCAAGAGTTCTGTCAGAGTGAAGGGATCAGACATACTTTCTCAGCTCCTAGAACTCCTCAACAAAATGGGGTAGCTGAAAGGAAAAATAGAACCCTTATTGAATCTGCCACTACATTATTGTCAGATGCTCATCTACCTCTATCCTTTTGGGCAGAGGCAGTGAACACCTCCAACTATGTGCTGAACAGAAGTCTGATACATAAACTAAAGGGAAAGACTCCCTATGAATTACTCAAAGGGAAGAAACCTAAAGTTGACTATCTTAGAATTTTTGGTTGTATTTGCTACATTCATAATAATGACAAGAAATATCTAGCAAAATTTCAAGCCAAAGCTGATGAAGGAGTGTTTCTGGGATACTCCATGATCAGCAAGGCCTATAGGGTCTATAATAAATCATCTTTGAAAATTGAGGAATCTGTTCATATTTCTTTTGATGAAACTAACATGTCTTTCAAGGAGAAGATTTCTTCTACCATAGAACCTTTGCAGGAACACTCTCTAGTTAAAGATATGACCAAGTTACAGGTTGCTCAAGAGGATGAAAGCAGTGAAGATGAAGGGAATGCTCCACACATTGAAGCACAACCTGAAGAGCCAGTTGTTGTACCACAAGAGGAAACAACAACACAGGTTGGTGAACAATCAACACCCCCGTTGATTTAGTAACATCAAGAGACCATCCAATTTTCCAAATAATTGGATAAATCTCAGCTGGTGTGCAAACCAGAAATCAGGTCAACCAAAACCTGTTGCAAACCTGCTTCCTATCTCAAATTGAACCTCAGTCCATTCAAGATGCAGAGCAAGATCCACATTGGATCATTGCAATGCAAGAGGAATTGCATCAATTTGAGAGGAACAAAGTATGAGAACTAGTGCCAAAGCCTAAGGATCATTCCATTGTTGGAACAAAATGGGTATTCAGAAACAAACTGGATGATCAAGGAGTAATTATAAGGAACAAGGCAAGGCTAGTTGCTCAGGGATATTCTCAAGAAGAAGGAATTGACTACGACCAGACTTTTACACCTGTTGCAAGATTGGAAGCCATCAGGATATTTCTAGCTTATGCAGCTCACAAAGGCTTCAAGGTTTATCAGATGGATGTCAAAAGTGCCTTCTTAAATGGAGACATCAAAGAGGAAGTCTATGTCAGACAACCTCCAGGTTTTATCTCTCCAACTCTTCCTGATTATATTTTTAGACTGAATAAAGCATTATATGGTCTCAAGCAAGCTCCTAGAGCATGGTATGAAACCCTAGCATGCTTTCTCTTGGAAAATGGTTTTATAAGGGGTAGAGTAGACCAAACTCTTTTTATTAGAACCCATAAGTCCCATACCCTACTAGTACAAATTTATGTAGACGATATCATTTTTGGTTCTACTGACTCAAAATTGTGCAGAAGGTTTTCTAACCTGATGCATTCTAAATTTGAGATGAGTAGCATGGGTGAGCTATCATTCTTCCTAGGATTGCAAGTCAAACAACATGCTGAAGGCATTTTTATTTCTCAAACCAAATATGTTAATGAACTGATTAAGAAATTTGGTATGTTTGAGGCATCTTGTATGAAAACACCCATGCCTACCAATGCTGTATTGGATGCTGATGAACATGGGAAACCTCTTGATCAGACAACATATAGAGCAATGATTGGCTCTTTACTGTATCTTACAGCTAGTAGACCAGATATAATGTTTGCTACATGTATATGTGCTAGGTTCCAAGTAAGCCCTAGAGAGTCACACCTAACATTAGTAAAGAGGATTCTCAGGTATGTTAAAAGTTGTCCAAATCTAGGTCTCTGGTATCCAAAAGATTCAGCATTTGAGTTAACTGGATTCTCTGATGCTGATTATGCTGGATGCAGAATTGACAGGAAAAGCACTAGTGGAACTTGTCAGTTCCTTGGTGATAGACTTGTCTCTTGGTTTTGTGAGAAACAAACATCTGTGTCAACTTCAACTGCTGAAGCTGAATATATGCCTGCAGGCAGTTGTTGTTCACAAATTTTATGGATCCAAAATCAACTCCTAGACTATGGTTACAACTTAGAGAAGTCTAAAATCTTTTGTGATAACACAAGTGCTATTTCCATAGCTCAAAATCCAGTCCTCCATAGTAGGACAAAACACATAGAGATTAGGCATCATTTCTTAAGGGATAATGTTGAAAAGCACAAAATTGAATTACAATATATCCCAACTGATTTACAAAGGGGAGATATTTTCACCAAGCATTTGGATGAAAAGAAACACACCTTCTTCCTAAATCAGTTAGGAATGTTAGATGGAGGAAGCCTTCAATTATATCCAAGATTTTGAAAGCTTAAAAATTGACCAAGACTAGGCAAACATTCTGATTTTCCTTGGTGTCTAGAATCTTTCTGATCTCTGAACTGCGCTCGATGATTTCCCCTAAGATCGTCGAACGGAGATCGACGATTTCCAAAAATCGTCGAACTGAGTTCAGCGCCTCTCAGATAGTATGAACTATCTCATCCGGTCAACGATCGTCGAACGGCGCTCGACGATCTTGTTCTCTGCACGATCGTCGAACGGAGCTCGACGTTCTCCAATATCGTCGAACGGAGATCGACGATGTTGAAAACTCTTCAGATTCCTTTAGAAGCCTCGATCGTCGAACTGAGTTCAACGATCTTTCCAATTCTGCGTCGAACCCTAATATAAAACTCTTTTTTCGCCGTCGTTCTCTCTTGCGCTTTCGATTTCTCTGCAAGGATTTTCTTTCCCTCCAAACAGTTCTACGCTTGGTCGTTTTGTTTGTTGAATTTTTGCAGGTACAATGGCTGTGTCAGTTGCAGTTCTAGCCGCAATGAAGTTCGATGCTGGATTCGACATTGATATAGAATCTTTCAACACCACTGATCAAATTTTCCAAGATATACTGGCTTTATTCAAGGATCAGAATCTGTCTGCCCTCATGACCACTAGAATCAAGCTGGCTTCAGATGACATAAAGGAGTGGGTCTATACTGCTCATAATCAAGACAACTCCACAATAGTTGGGTCCATTGTTGGAACTCAGGTACCCTTGACCCCCACCATTTTAACAGAGGTTTTTGGACTAAGAAATGGAGATGATATTGCTGAGTTATCTGGAGAGGATTACTGTGACCTGCTTGCCAGGATGGGTCATCCAGAGGGAAACCCTAGCAAGCTATTCAAGAGGAACCTGTCTGTTGAATACAGGTTCCTAGCAGATGTGGTAGGGAAAGTGCTGCTGGCAAAGCACTCTGCTCATGACACAATATCCAGACACCAGCTCTGCCTCATGGGAGCTCTGGTGGATAAGAGAAGTTTAAACTGGGGAGAGGTCTTCTTTGACCTAATCAAGAAGAAAATAAACAAAAGTTTTGTTAACTTTGGAAGGATTCTTGGAGTTTTCCTGCAGAACAGGTGCCCTGTCTTGCTGGTCTCCTCTGGAGTTCACATAAATGCCTCCAAGAGACTCACCTGTGCCCTCTTTGGCAAGTGGGACAGGCAAATCAGCAAGCCTAGCAGGCCCTCCTCAAGTGCTCCTTCAGGCACTAGGACTCAAAGAGTCACTCCTCCACAGGTCTCTGCTCCTGCAGATGACCTGGCTGTTGCTGTTGCTGCCTCTTCTCCTCCTCCACTTCCAACCCTTCCTCTACCATCCACCATTCCAGCTCCATCCACAATTACCATCTCTAGCTCATCTCCAACATCAATTCCATCTCCACAACCCATTCTGCCTCCACCAGTAGACCACTTCCACCCTCTGTTCTCATACCCTCCACCAGATGTCACCTCTTCTCCATCCATTCCATCCTTCACCCTCCTGGATGACTCCTATATGAATGATTCCCCATCCTCTCCTCCAGAGTTACCCTCCTCCTCAACTTCATTCCAAGATCTCCTCCACCATATCATTGACCAACCAACTTTCACCCCATCCATATCCATCCCCTTGTCCTCCATTTCCACCATCCCAACACCTGAGCCATCCATTCCACTCTCCAGCCCTCCACTTCCAGCATCTTCAGCTATCCCTATTCCATCTACCTCTGCTCCAGTTGTTGAGCAAGTAGACCTCTCAGCCCTAGCTGACAGGTTGTATGAGCTAATTGCCCCCAGGCTCTCTCTACTCTTGGAGACCTCATTGGCTCCTCTACACTTATCAGTGGCAGCCCTCTCTGCCACGCTTTCCTCCCTCCTTCCTCAGGCAGCACCACTAGCAGTTTGCCTTGATACAGATGTATCTGCATCTAGGCAGGGGGAGATGCCCTATGAAGCAAGCTTTCAAGCTGTTGCTGCTGCTGTTTCTGCTCCAGCTGCTGATGATACTACTGCTGCTGCTGATAATGTTTCTATGTCTGCTGCTCCTTCTGCTCCTGTTGCTGTGCCTCCAGAATGTCAGACTCCTACTGCAGTTCTAGCAATAGACCTAAGGTCTTTGCTTTTTTGCTTTTGATACTGCCTTCTTCAGCTATCTCCCAGAGGTTAATGCTATCCAGCCCCCAGAAGACTTATCCAAGGCACTGGTGCCTTTCTCTTGCTGTGACCCTAGCCTTATCTCTTCACTTGTACATTCAGTGATTGCTGCTACTGAAGTTGTTGTTGCTGCTGCTGCTGTTAAAGAAAAGACTGACTTTGCTTCTGAAATTGTTGATACTGCTGAGATTGTTCACACTGCTGCTGAAATTCCAATTGCTTCTGATAAGCCAATTTCCAAGGATCTTCTGATGACAGAGGCCACTATTTTTGAGCCTGCTGCAGATTTTGATGATGTTACTGCTGTTACTGCTGCTGTCACTACTCCAGTATCTGTTGCTGCTGCTGTATTTGCTCCTATTGCACCCTCTGCATCTGCTGCTCCATCTGCTGTTGTCCTTGCTGCTGCTACTTCTGCTTCTGCCTCATCTGCTGCTATTCAACTGAAGAAAGACTTGATGAAGAGAATTGATGCTCTATATGACGACCAGAGTTCTGAATCTGATGAGTTCAAGACAGACTCTGATGATTCTTCTGCTACTATTGCAAGGAAAAGGAAGGCTAGGAGCAAGGCAATGAAAAGGGTCCCTCCTGCAAAAGTCAACGATGATAATGATATTCCTTATTACATTCTGCATAACAGCCCAATCACAGAACATTGGATGCAATTTTCTAAAAACCAGCTGAAAGCCATGAAGAAGAAGAGAAAGTATGAAAAGGGCTCCTCCCAGTTCCAGCACCCTCATCCTCCTCCACCACCTCCTCCTGATGCAGGTGCAGGTGGAAGCTCTGCAAGTCAAGCCCCAGCTAGAAGCCAGGCTCCCTATCAACCCCATGCCAGATCCTACCAAAGGGAAAGCCAGTCTAGGGGTTCTTATTCTAGGAGAGGAGGATACAGGGGTAATCAAAGAGATTTTCAAGTTTATTCCAAAGGGTATTCCAGGCAGCCCCCATATTCCAGGGGAGGACATGGTTCTTCTGATACATCATCAGGTCCTTTCCCCTACAAGCTAAAAGAAACTGTGTCTGCCAGGCCTCCTCAAGATAATCCTTCCAACAGGTATGAGCCACCTGTACCTTTTGAGGACCCTGAGAATAATCCATCTGCTTGGACTGCTAGGATGAAGGAACTGGCTGCACTAGATCAGATCAAGAAGGCCAGAGATTAAGGATTAGACACTTCAAATATTTCTACAATGTCTGAGCAAAGACAAAAAGAATTAGAGAAATATGCTTCCAGCAAATTCTTTGATGCTGAGAGATATATGGAGTTGCATCCTGCTGCTGTGGTTCCCAGGCCTTCAAAGCAAACTTATTTGGGTGCAGCAGATGACACCAGGTCCAACAAGGAAGCTCTAAATCCAAACAGAGAAATTAAACTTGTCAAAGGCAAAGAGAAGAAGTGACAGTGTAAGGTGACAATTTCTGTGAATTCTGACTGCTATCTGAATGCCATATATATATATATATCTCTGTGATGTTTCTGCAATGTCTAGCTGTTGTTTTTATGATTTTCTGATTGTATGTTATTATTTGAATTTTCCAAAGTCTGTAAATAGTAATCCTAACCCAAATAGTGGGAGATTGTTGGAACACCCTATTACTAATTTGGGTCAGGATCACTATGTCTCTAGGAACCTTTGCTTGACCTTCTGTATAGCTTAATAGGTCAATTAGAATTGAGTCTAAGGGTTAGAAGTCTAGGAGTTGGAAGCTGCCCTAAAGACCAAGTTTTTCTGTCTGGAGACTAAGTCTGATCGTCGAGCTCAGCACGACAATTCGTCGAACTCCGATCGACGATCGTCTAGCTCAACTTCGACAGATCGTCGAGCTCCACTCGACGATCGCTGAGCTCAACTTCATAATATTGTCGAACTCCATTCGACGATCGGTGAGCTCAGGTCGACGATTTTGACTCTGCATTGGATCTTTATCTCTGAGCTCAGTTCGACGATCTTTGAGCTAAGATCGACGATTTTTTTGCTGCTTAAGTTTTCCAGTTCGCTGAGCTCAGATCGACGATAGCAGAGCTCAGTTCGACGATTTCAGATAACTTGCAGAATTCAAATTCAAATCAGTCAGGAGTTATTCTGCAATTAATTCAGAGATTTGCTAGCCGTTTTCATTTACTTCTAGACCAAGTTTCAAGGGATCTTTCAAAGAATAATTCTGTGGACTTTCCTCCAGAAGAGTTTATGCAATTAAGGATGCAATCAATGCAGACCAACGACTATCCTTGACAGAGAATGATATTCTATTCTGGAACAGAGAATAAAAGACAGAATGTTTTTGAATCCATACCAACCAGAAGAAAGAAGACACACAATACAGAATACAGAAATATACTCAAAAGTTTTCTGTCAAAAAGAATTCTGAAGAACACTCAAAGAGATCAAGCTTTCAAAAATCTTCAGATCTCTTCAGCTCTCAAAGTGTTCAAGGCCAACATCATTTCAAGACTCCAGACACTCAACATTTCAGCTTGCTGAAATCATCTATTGCTGGAGTTCTATCTTTGAAGGCCTATCACCCTCAGCAAAGCTTTTCTTCCTGAAGATCTCAAGGACTCAGGGGGAGCTTTGACATCAATCCACATAGTCTTCTCAGTTGGTTGAGAAAGAGAAGACTGCCATCACTCTCTCACCCCCACTCTGTAAAGAGTTTCTCAAACTCCCTTCAAAAGTTTGAATCTGGTTTTTGAGCACCTTGTCAAAAGCTCATTGGTGGCAAGACACCTGATCAAAAAATCTGCTTTGGTTTTTGAGCACCTTATCAAAAGCTCATTGGTGCCCAGGACACCTGATCAACTCATCCTGCAGTGGATTCCTACCTAGGGTGGTAGAAGAGTGGATGTACCCAAGTTTGGGGAACCACTATATTCCCTTGTGTCATCTGGTTTTGGCTTGCTTTCTTTTTGTTTCTGGCCTTGATTTTTTGTGCTTAGTTTTTGCATAGCTTAGTACTGTGATTAGATTTATTTCTGCTTCCCTGCTCACACATATTACAACAATTGTTGTAAAAGTTTGCAAAAGTTTTTAAAGCACCATATACTCTATTCACCCCCCTCTAGAGTATATCAGATCTAGTTGCTCTTTCAGATGTCTAATTGCAGGTGCTGTTGAATTGAAATGAATTGAGCGGAATAAAGGCTTGTTGCTTAAGGCCCTCGAAGGCCGTGCGAAGAATGTTTGGATTTCATGAATGGTCGGCCAGCGTGCCGATGTATGAAATTGTATATTTTGTAAAGAGCAACTTGTAAGGCCTTAAGGCCATGGGTGTGTGTGTTGTATACATTCCTGTTATATATAAATATGGAGTTTATATATTTAGTGGACATTCGATGGGATGAGTTCATATAACCTAAACTACTGCGATAGAATGTGTTGAGTTAGGATACGAGTTGAATGAGATTTTGATTTCCACACGTAATTCCGTCGTTTGTCTATGAAATATGGTGTAGGGCCCCAGCCGGACCCACCGTTATATTCTGTATGACGGATGGAGGCGTTGCAGAAGTCCTGGAAGGCAATCAGGAAAAACATCTAGAAACTCTCGCACCACCGAGACATCCTCAAGGCGTGGTGTAACAAGAGCAGTTTCCAAAGCAGAAATAGAAACCAAAAACGCCTCACAACCAGACTCGATAGCACGACAAGCACGTATCGCAGAAATGATGGGGGAAACCCTGTCCTGAAGACCATAAACACTCATAGGTTGGCAATTTTCCATCCTGAAATCTAGTCGCCTTGCCTTGCACTGGATGACTACATCATACTTGGACAGCCAGTCCATGCCCAAAATCACATCAAAGTCCGTCAAATCCAACACCATCAGCTCCGCAAAGGCTAGGAAATCGCCTAGATAAATATGGCATTTCAGAACTCCTTGATTAGATACTACCGATTCACCGGAGGGAAGCCTGACATTGAAGGAGTCTCTTAACTGATCCAAGTTCATATGATGTTTATCTACGAACCTTCGGGCCATAAAGGAATGGGTGGCACCCGAATCAAAAATAACGCGCGCCCACCTATTCTGCACCTTAAACTCCCCTAAAACCATAGCATATATAACTAAACAAACGAAAACTAGGGCAACTAAAGAGGATAAAGAATAAAAAATCAAACTAGGGTTTAACCTAAAATCACTTGGGTAGAGGTTTGGGCTTCCTCCCTAGTCAACACGTTCAGCTTTCCTTTTCCTTTGTCCTGGTTTGGCGGCAGCGGTAAAGCCCGAAGCAGGGCAGGTTGCAGTGGAGTCTGAGCCTAGGGGCATGAAGACTTCGGGTTCCCCTTCTTCCTGCTCTGGAAGCAAACCATATCCTTCAACCAGTAGCGACTGAAGTCATGACCCTTATTTGCACAGATCGGGCACACCAGATCTCCTTTGGGTGCACCTTGGATGGCGACCACATGCTGCTGCTTTAGGCTGGCAGTCCTCTTGAAACACCTTTCGAAAGGGTGGCCATGTCGACCATAAAAACTACATACTTATCTTTTTCGAAGAAGGGCCAGATGCCCTAAAGCTTCCATCCTCATCACCTTTCCTCTTTTCCTTCCTTGCTGCAACACCTCGATTCTTGTCATTTTCAATCGCCTCAACCTTCAGTACGACATCCACTACCTCAGCATAGATTTCTGCTCTATAAGTGCATGCCAATTGTTGGACATCGCTTCTTAATCCTCAGAGAAAGCGCTTCACTCTCCCTTCCTCCGAAGTTACCATATCAGGAGCAAATCTACTCAATTTACTAAACTCGATCTCATATTTGCTCACCGTGAGCTGTCTCTGCTTCAAATACAGGAAATTGTTCATCAAACGGTCCTGCACAACCGAGGGCAAGAATTTCTTAAACAACATCTTCTTGAAGGACTCCCATGAGCATCCTTCCTTCAAACCTTCCTTTTATCGAATCCACCAAGTCTTTGTCAGGCCTTTCAGCTGGTAGGCCTCAATCATTACCCTTTGGGCTTCAGCGATCACCGAATATGTGAACATCTCATCCATAGTAATGATCCAGTCATCCAAAACCATAAAATCATCACTCCCATCATAAGTGGGAGGTCTCAATCACTGGAAATGTGATATAAGGTTCATCTCCGATGGTAGCGTCACTGGGGGTACCAAAGGAGCAGGATTAGCAGGTATGGCTTGAACCGTGGCAGAGTATTACACTACGGGTTGATGCGCGAGAGCGGCAGACAACAACGACTGAATTTACGACTGCATCACAACAAGCTGCCTCAACAAAGCCTCATTACTCTAACGCAAGCTCTCGATCAACGCCTCACTCTGCACACCCAATGATACACCCTCTAACTGGGGAGCCGACCTCATTGCAGGATGCTTTGGATACATTTCTAAAAAGGTAACGAACAACTTATCAAAATCCTAGCTTACAACTAAGCCACTAAACTAGTTCAGACCATACTTAAGACACTTGCTTATACTGCAACTTGCTCGGGATTTGATAATGATGCTTTGTCCTACTTAGGTTGATATCCTCTCATCCTATTTAATCATGTGTGTTGAAGTTGGTGACCGAGCGGTCTGGCGGTCTGTCTTGGCGGATTGAAGACCGCGCGGTCTGGTGGTTTGTCTCAGCCGGCTTGGAGACCGGGCGGTCTAGCGGTCTACTCTGGCAATCTCTCTTTCTCTCTGGTGGTAGCCGTGCGGTTAGTCCGTCTGTCTAACCGCGCGGCTTGTGCGGTTTGTTCTGTATAGTCCGCTTAGTCCTGTAAATTTTTAGTCCCACATATGTTATTTGTATTCTCTCTTCTCTCCTCCATTCTATATAAGGGAGGACATACCTTTGTAATAGATATTCTTTTTGGATAATAAAGTTTCAATTATTCAAAACTCTATCCGTTTGCTACTACATGTTCGCTACTTTTAACATGGTATCAGAGCACACGGTCTTTTCCTCCTAATTGTGTGTGCTCTCTGCTTCTCGCCGCTTGTTTTTGCTTCTCGCGACCTGTCTTCGCGGCTTGTCCTCTCTTCCGCCCGCTACTCTGTTCGGGCGGCTTGTTGCCTCTCTTCCCTTCTCTTGCTGCTCTTCGTCGCCGCGACCTGTTTAGTTGTCGCAGCGACCTGTTTCCTTCTAGCCGCCTGTTTTTCCCTTAGCTGGGTGGCCTGGATCTGTTCGCCCGGCTTGCGACTTGTTGTTGTCGCTGCTCCTCCTTCTTCCTCTTATCTTCTGTTCGCTCGGACCTTTCAGTCCGCACGACCTCTTACTCGCTGTGCCTTGTTCTTCTTCCTAGCCGCTTGTGTTCGTGCGGCTTCTTCCCTTTAAACCGCTGCGGTTTCGCGCGGGTTGCTCTATTTTCCTCTCCCCGCGGCTTTCTCTCTGTTCGCGCGGATTCTTCCTTGTTTGAGCGGCCTCTCTGCCGTTCTTCTTTTAGCTGCTCCTGCTTGTTAGTCGCCGCGACCTCCTGTTCAGTCGCGCGGCTTGTGCTTCCCTCTTCTTCCCCTTTTGCCTTGCTCTGCACCTTGGTCGTGGCCCTTCTTGCCGCTGGTGTGCTGTCACCGAGACCGCTGTAGTTTCTTATTCCTCCCTTCATGGCTTTCATCTCCTCCTCCAAGCCGTTCACCTCGGTTGTCACGTCTTCTGGTCGTGCCCATGTTGTTACTCAGGGAAAATGGCTGATCGACACTAGTGCTACAAATCATATGACCGGCAATCTCCAGTGTTTCTCTCTCCTAGAAAAACATGATCGGTTGCCCCCGGTTATTCTCGCTGACGGCTCTTCATCATCAGTCCATGGAACGGGGATAGTTCATGTCACTCCGTCTCTTCACTTGGCGGATACTCTATATGTGCCCCAGTTCCCGTACAACTTATTATCTGTTACCTCTCTTTGCAAGCAATTACAGTGTTCCGTCACATTTACTTCTACTTCTTGCTCTTTTCAGGATCCGGACTCCCAACGGACGATTGCTACTGGGACTGAGAGTGACGGCCTATACTTCCTGGACAACATTTCTATTTTTTCCACCTTCTCCTCCACCTCCACAGATATTCTCCAATGGCATCTCCGCCTTGGTCATGCTCCTCCCCGTCTTCTTCGTCAACTTCTGCCCCACCTTCCTCCATAAAGTCCTCCGCTCAACTGTGAGGCCTGTCAGCTTGGCAAGCATCACCGCTCCTCCTTCCCTTCAAAGTATGTTCGTGGCTCTACCCGTCCGTTTGATCTTATCCACTCCGATATTTGGGGTCCTTCTCCTACTCTTACAATTGGTCGGGGTAGTTCATATTTTGTCACGTTCATTGATGATTTCTCTCGCTGTACGTGGGTATATCTAATAAAAGATCGCTCTGAATTATTCTCTGTCCGGACGTCCTTTTATCTCATGGTCAAAACTCAGTTTGGTGTTTCTATCAAAGATTTTCGATCTGATAATGCCAAAGAATATATCAGTCATGACTTTTTTACATTATGCATGCAAAATGGGATTATTCATCAAACTAGTTGTGTATATACTTCACAACAAAATGGTGTGGCCGAACGCAAAAACCGTCACCTCCTCGATGTCGCTCGCACCTTGATGACCCAGATGCATGTTTCTCGCTCCTATTGGGGCTATGTTGTTCTCCTTGCCTGCTACCTTATCAATCACATTCCCTCCACAGTTCTCCAAGGCCAAACCCCGTTCTCCATTTTGTATCCGGGCAAGGAGTCGTTTCCTCTCCCTCTCCAAATCTTTGGATGCATTGCCTTTGTTCATACCCCTTCTGCCACCCGTGATAAGCTCTCCCCTCGCTCCACCAAATGTGTCTTTCTGGGGTACTCCACCTCTCAGAAAGGCTATTGTTGCTTTGATCCCGTCCTTCGTAAGCAGTTCGTCTCTGCTGACGTCACCTTCTTCGAGAATACCTCCTACTTCTCGGATGACTCCTCTCCTCTTCTCCCCGCTTCTGATTCTCCTGCTGTTCCCTTCGTTCCCTCGCCTCCTACTCCAATCTCCACCCCTACACCGTCTCCATCCCGTCCTCTCCCTCCACCTCTCTCTTTCCCTTCTCCACCACCCTCTCCCTCATCTCCGCTGCCGTCGCTCTCTACTCCGGGGCCAGCTTTCTCTACCACGGATGCTCCGGATGCCGCGGGCCCGGCTGACCTGGATATTCTTATAGCTCTTCGCAAAGGGGTGCAGACGTGTACCCTACACCCCCTTGCTGCTGTTGTTTCCTATGATCGTCTTACCCCTTCTCGCAGGGCATTTGCACTGGCTATCTCTGCCACTACCATACCCCACTCCTACCAGGAGGCCCTTGCTATTCCTCATTGGAAGATGGCCATGGATGAGGAAATGACGACCCTAACTGAGCGGGGTACCTGGACTCTTGTTCCTCCTCCCTTCGGCACTGATGTTGTTGGCTGTCGCTGGGTCTTTGTGGTCAAATTTGGCCCCGACGGCACTGTGGATCGTTATAAGGCTCGCCTTATTGCTAAGGGCTTCACTCAGACATATGGGGTTGATTACTTTGACACCTTCTCCCCAATGGCTCGTCTCAGCACTATCCGAGTCCTTCTCTCTGTGGCGGTAAATAAGGATTGGCCGTTTTCCCAGCTGGATGTCAAGAATGCCTTCCTTTATGGTGATCTTCATGAGGCCGTTTACATGGAGCAACCTCCTGGGTATGTTGCTCAGGGGAGACACGCGTATGTCGGCTGAAGAAGGCAATTTATGGCCTCAAGCAGAGCCCTCGAGCTTGGTTTGACAAGTTCAGTGGGATCGTGGCGGCCGTTGGTTTTGTGCGAAGCTCTGCCGATCACTCTCTCTTTATTCACAAAACTCCTTCTGGGATGGTTGTTCTTGCTGTGTACGTCGATGATATTCTTCTCACTGGCGATGACCAGGAAGGGGTAGCCCTGACAAAGCGTCATCTTCGCCAACATCTGATCACAAAAGATATGGGCTCTCCAAAGTACTTTCTGGGGATCGAAATCTCTCGGAACCCCGACTCTTTAGTTCTCTCTCAGCGTAAGTATGCCCTTGATCTTTTAAAAGAGGCAGGATTGACTGGAGCGAAACCTGCCCGATGCCCCATGGCAACTGGAGAAGACAAAACCTGGACAGATGATTCGCCTCCTCTTTTAGATAGTTCGCAGTACAGGCGTCTGGTTGGTAAGCTCATATATCTCACAGTGACTAGGCCTGATATTTCCTATGCTGTGGGCAAGGTGAGTCAATTCATGCAAGCACCTAGGGAGTGCCATCCACAGTCCGCCTTACGGATCTTAGAGTATATCAAAGCAGCATCTGTGAAAGGATTACTGTTTTAGAAGAATGGTCATCTGAGGATTGAAGCATACTCAGATGCAAGTTATGCTGATGACAAAGGGGATCGCAAGTCAACCTCAGGTTTTTGCACCTTTGTTGGGGGAAATCTGGTGAGCTGGAAGAGCAAGAAGCAGTCTGTTGTCTCCAAGTCCAGTGCAGAAGCTGAGTATCGCAGTATGGCATCTACCACTTTTGAGTTAAAATGGTTGCGGGCTCTCATGCTAGATTTAGGAGAGGTCTACAACCATCCTCTACCTATGTTCTGTGATAACAAGGCCGCGATATACATCTCTAAAAATCCGGTATTCCATGAAAGAACAAAGCACATTGAGGTCGACTGTCATTTCATTCGTGAAGAGATCTTAAAGGAACAAATTTGCACTCCCTTTGTCACTTCTGATAAAGAGCTGGCTGACATCTTCACCAAGCCAGTTTCCGCCTCGTTTCTTCATGTTTGTGACAAGCTGGGCATGATCGATATATATGCTCCAGCTTGAGGGGGAGTGTTGAAGTTGGTGACCGGGCGGTCTATCTTGGTGGGTTGAAGACCGCACGGTCTGGCGGTTTGTCTCAGCCGGCTTGGAGACCGGGCGGTCTAGCGGTCTACTCTGGCAATCTCTCTTTCTCTCTGGTGGTAGCCGTGCGGTTAGCCCGTCTGTCTAACCGCGCGGCTTGTGCGGTTTGTTCTGTATAGTCCGCTTAGTCCTGTAAATTTTTGTCCCACATCTCTTATTTGTATTCTCTCTTCTCTCCTCCATTCTATATAAGGGAGGGCATACCTTTGTAATAGATATTCTTTTTGGATAATAAAGTTTCAATTATTCAAAACTCTATCCGTTTGCTACTGTATGTTCGCTACTTTTAACAATGTGCCTATGAGATGAATGCATGAATTATTTATTCTTCTTTAAAATCATGTGTGTACATGTGTCATCCTGTAAACCTTAACCTAGCACACATGCATATGCAATGATATGCTATGTATGCAGTGTTATACATTCTATGAAGGCCTTAATGCATGCATGAGCGGTGTACACATGAAATATTATGCATCCCATACTACATAACATCAAATGCAACGAGAAAATAAAATGTGCTAATGGGAACCCATGTGATGATGGTTATGCATCCCATACTACATAATCGTCATATGTTGCCTCCTATGGTCGATCCATATACAAACACATATTATGCTTCACATACTACATAATATGCCCCGTATACTTCTTATCATGCTATGAGTGTAGTTACTATGCTTCAGTTAATATGTACTGATGACACATCGGTGTGTGTATGCAAATGAAAGAAGGAAACAAACTAAACGAGATTGGCTGGTTCAACCAACTTGTCAAACAAACCTCCCTCTGATATCAACTGTCACAACCCGTTTTTTTCACCGCTAATAAAGGTGTATCAGAGTAAGGGAAAAATGTGCGTCATGATGTCACGTCAGTAGGGTATAACTGCGGACGCTCAGGTAAAACTCCTACTTAACTATGAAGAAAATTCTTTAAGTTATTTAAAGGTAAAATCAGTTTGAGTGAGGAAGTTAGCCATATCCCTTGTCTTAGTGGCTCATCTAGTCCACGAGAAAAGTAATTAAACACTGCGGAAAAGTACTTCTTTTACAAGATTAGACATCCTATATGAGTTTAGAGATTCCCAGAGGACACCTCAAGGTATGCAAGTTCTAAATTTATAATAGCAATAAAAGTAGATTTTTTACGGTGGCTAAATATAGTGATTTAATATTTTAAAAACGGGCAATGCATGAGATAATAGTAGTAGTTTTTATACTTGAAAATACATAACATGCATTCCTAGCATAAAACATCCCAGAGAGCAAGTAATCCAAACACACAGGAAGAAAACTAAGCAGCTAGCAAGCATCCAAAAATCACAATCCTGTGGGCGTCAACAAACTGACACAAACCCACATAAAACAAGTTTGTCTGAACTAGATGTAACATCCCTCAAACAAGTAGACCCCTAGGAGTGTTTTTGACATGACTAGGTCATGAAAAAACCCTAGGAAGCCCAAGAAGGCCAAGTGAACCTAGGAATGTAGGTGAGATCACTATGGTCTACAAATAATAGATTTTTAAACCCTAGTTTAAGATGATCATGGGGCTTCACCAAGACTCCAAGACCCCACCATGATCTCACCAATCCATTGGGAGGTTCATTAGAGCCCTAAGGGTCTATTGTAGTAGACCCAGGGTGGCCAAGTTGACCTAGGACCACTCTAGGCCTAAATTGGGCAAGGTGCCCTAACTAAGGGTAGTGTGCCCTAGTAAAGCCCAAACAACCCTACCAGGGTATTCCTAGACTTAAGGTGGGGTCAATGGGTCACTAAGGACCCATGGAGGGCAGTCAAAGTGGTTAAGTTGACCAAAGTCAACTCTAACCCTAAATGGGTCAAACTGACCTACATAAGGCCAACTGACCTTCCCTTAGCCAAGTTGATCTCACTCATGTCCTCCTAACCCTAGCGTGAGGTCAATGGGTCGTCTAGGACCCATTGGGGTCAACTCTAGAGCCTAAGTTGACCCAAGTCGACCTTAGCCCTAAAAAGGTCAAAGTGTCCTAACTAAGGGGCAAGTGACCTTCATAGTGCAAGTTAACCCTACGCAAGTACTTCTAGACTTTAGGGGAGGCCCATGAATCACCAAGGACCCATTGGGGTCAGCCCTAGTGGCTAATTTGACCAAAGTCAACTCTTGGGTCAAAGTGGTCAAACTAGCCTTAATGGCTAACTCAAGCCCAATCTAAGTGGGCTAGGCCTAGGCAAGTGTGGTCCATTGGTCTAGGAGGTGGTGAGACACATTTTGGGTACACCAAATTCAGAATTTGGTTGCTAGGAGAGATAAAGAGGGAGTTACCCAAATTTGGAGGAGAGAGAAAGAAGAGCTTAATGGCCATCTTGGCCATGGAGGCCCCATAACTCCCCCTTTTGATGAGGCTTTAACTCCTTGGAGGCAGGGGAGGAGTTTTTAGGAGGTGGCCGGCCAGTGGGGAGGCTTAGCCCATCAAATTGGGTGAAACTGAAAACTCACCATTAATGGCTTTAATGATGTTTTGAAGAATAGGGGAGTTACAATCCTCCTCTCCCCAATTCCTTCTTTAAGAACCTTCACCAGGGTCAGAGCAGGAATTTCCCCCGATCACATCTCAATTTCCTTACTATTGGTGTAGAAGTTGTAGAGGATCCCAAGCTTGGTGTTCGGAAATGGCAAGGAGGCACAACACCCGCTCTCAGGCCGCGATTCAGGTCCTCCCCTACTCCTTCATCCACGGGTAGATCTTAGGACTCATTAGGAATAAGGATCGGGCTCAACTGAGCTAGATTGGGAGAAGTCTTCTCCAGATTTTTCGGCAAAAACTAACTGATCGGGTTAGCCGGAATAGGCCCCTCCGGCGGCTGTGCCGCCTCTTGACAACAGCCACCACCTCGACGGAGTTGGTGGTGGCGGTGGTTGGACAGGGATGTGGCTAGGTGGCCGGCAGCAACGGCTTGAAGTTGGCCCAGGAAGAATCAATCCTGGACATTAGCACGCTGGGGACGACGACCAGATGTCGTCCGTTACTACGCCAATATTCGTGCAAATATAAAATTAAACTATAGGTTATGTTTTATGTTTATTTCATTTCTGTCACACATTATCTATTTAAAGTTTTAATTATTAAAAATACCTAGATGCTAAGCAGAGAAAATGGTAAACATGAAATTTGTAGCCCAAGGGGTCTACTTTAAGTCAAAATTAGTTTGAATTTATTTGAGTGCCTGGTGTGACCAGGGCACTCATTTTGGTGTGGTCTATACCTAGAGCTATGTACAGATTAAAATGGGTGCCCACACTTCATCTCTGGTCCAAATGACTTGAAAGTTGGACAGGGAGTCACTCTAGTCTATACCTAGGTCCTGCATAAAAATGAGAATTTTTGGGAATGATTTTTCTATAGTTTTGGAAATTATTTAATTTTTCTAGGGTAAATTAATTGAGGGACCGAATGACCTCCAAACTCATTCAAATTTTGGTGACTAGTGCTTGGGGTCATCATAAGGCTCTGGTTAAAATTTCATCTCATTTGGAGATGGTTTGAGTTGAAGTCATGCAAACGATAGCCTTGCCATAATAAGGGTATTTAGGTCAAAAGTGCACTTTGAGTTTTGAGTGGCCAAATCACTTCAACAGAGGTTGAAATTGGGGCCACTGACTTGGCATGGCTTTTAACACCCTCCCATGGAAGATGGGGAGGATTGGAATAGATTTGCCCTAGGACCTAAGACCAAACCCTAAGGATGGGCTTTGGTGTCTTGTGAAGGGCATGAGGTCAAAAGACCTTGTATGGACTTGACATTTGGTAGGGAGGGTACTAGGGTATCTAAAACTCTCTGGTAAAAATCTTAAAAGATGTGGAGATAGATAGGCCCCTCAAAACCCTAACCTTAGTTTAGGGCACAAGCTTAGTAGTGATAGAATAGGGTATTAAAACTCATTGAATAGTAATGAAACTTGGGTATTATGGTCATAGAGGTTATAAGAACCTCTGGAAATTTAATTGGTAATTTTGGATCAATAATCTTAGTACTTCCTTTGTAATGCATGAGCTAGCCCTACTTAAAGATTTGGTTATTGTGAACTCACTGTCCATTGGAAAGTCTTGAAAATTAGGCAAAGGGAGTTTTAGACCGTTATTCTCATGTATGAATTTTATTAGAATTTTTGAATACATAATTACAGTACCTACTTCACAAGCTCATTAGTTTGGAAACTTGTTCAATATTTTATTCTGAGCTCATTATTTGTTGATAAATTATGAAACTGGACCTAGAGTATCCTTACAATCATTCTTGAATTTTCTCAGAATTTTTGAAAGTATTCTTGCAGTACTTGTCTCTTAAAATGATTTATTGTAGGTTATATTTAAAATTAGAATTAGAGTGCTAAACCTTGCTGAAAAACTGGGAGACTTTGAATTCTATGTTAAATAGTCATATTGTATTTATCATAAATTTTGTGGAGCATTTGCTTGTATAAAATTGGTACTTCATGTTCAAACTTGGGGTTTTTGGATTACTAGAATAATTAAATAAATTATCAGATAAATTAGGAAAATTATGAATTTCTAGGTTTAGGCTAAAACTATCTTGAGAGCCCTCCAATAATTATTATAGGGATAATGGATGACCTATTTTGAGTACTTCCCATTTTATACATCATATAGCTTAAGTTGGTCTGCATTTAGTAAAACTGCAGAAATTATGTTGGAATATGAATTTGGGCACATGAGTTGGGGTTACTTGTTTGCTGGTTTGGATAAATAAAAATGAGTTCGTCATTAGAAGTTAGGATGAGTAGAGTGTTGGATTGGCTAGTGTTAGGTGGCGCCCGGGATCGACGAAAGATCGTCTTTTTCGTGGAGAGGAAGTGTCAAATACACTAGGGTTAGATCCAATACAACATTTAAGGGACTAGGATTTGGGTATTAACCAATAAAAGAATAAGTGCCTTGTGAAAGGGAGCTTTGGGCTTCAGCCCATCGTAGTTCCTAGTTCCCTCGAGAGCCCTTCACGGGGAATACCTTGGGCAGTCCTGGGCTAACCTAAACAGTAAGAATTATAAACTGGAATGCAAGAGTAACTAGTAAAGCTAGGGTTTCACCTTCATTCACCTCGACATCTCTGGGTGTTAGGTTGGGTCACTCGGATAGTAGGCTCAGTGGATTTGGTGATGGGCAGGTTGGCCCGGCAAGCTTTGGCTCGGTAGTTGTTTGTGATGGGCAGGTTGGCCCATCGAGCTTTGGCTTGGTTGTTGTTTGTGATGAACGGGTTAGTCCGGGGAGCTTTAGCTCGGTGGTGATACATTAAGATTGCATGTGCAGAAAGAATAAAGTGGTGGGTCTTTGGTATTGGAGAGTCGATGCACCAACGCCAATACGTTGACTCGGCAAGTGTGGTTTAGCACTTGGCCAAATAAATTCCGGTATGCCAGCCGGTAAGAGTATGCAGGAGCTCCTCTTAGTGCAGCAGCGTTGAGGCGTACGATAGGTCTGACTAGTAGTGCAATTACCGGTTTAGAGGTGGGTGAGGCCCAAACCACCACTTCCATTTGCCACTACGGAGGTATCCTAGGAGGTTCAGCTCTAGAAAGGGGGAACTAAAGGTCTGTGTACACAGAGTCAAGTGGGTGAGTTGCACTTGCATGTTCACATCATGGCATAATTTTATTTCATAGCATAACCATTCCATAAAACCCGACACCTATTGTATAAGTGGTATGAGACGCTTTATATAATAGGCCCTGCAAAACGACCCCTTGGTTTATAAGTTCGTGGGAGCGTGCTTATAAGTTATGGTTTTATTTAGTAAATTTATATGTATTGTTGTTAGAAAACTGACACCCTATCGTATAAATTAGTATGTGACTTTTTATACGATAGGATCCCTGCAAAAGATCCCTTGGCTTTTGTGTTTTTATATAAGTTAAGGTTACTTTTCTTTTTCAGTATTTCTTACCTTCACTCTGTCTTATATACTATAGAACTTCTAGATTAGTTTCGCCGCCACCTGCTTACATTTGCTATTCTCCACTTTCATGTCCTCTCCTTTCCTTCTCCCCGCTCGGTGCCTAGGGCCATGGGGGAAGGGGCGGAGGATGATAGGACTTAGTCTTTTAGACAAATGGTTTTCGAACCACATCATTTTAGGGGACCGTGGAGCCCAGCATGGAGGAGCAGCCCCGGAAGTCGGCATGTTTGGAGATGGGGCAGTCTAGCACCAGAGTTCAGACAGCAGGGACAGTGAGTCCTAATGGCTAGTAGTTATATTTGTTTTCTTTCGCAATGAGAGATATGTAGTGAGGACATTGATGTACGGGGCAAGAGCCCAAGATTTTAGTATTTTATTATTATTTATGTGGACACTCCCTTCGTGGAGATTATTTACTATATGTGATTTCTGTGGACTTGCCTTTTATTACTTGCTACAGTTGTGATCGATTTGGCCGGCAGGATAGGCATTTTATAGTGATGACCTTCCCGACGTGAAGGTGTCACCGCAAAGCGGCGGTTCTGGGCCTAAGACCCCAGTGTTAAAAAAGGGCTCTTACACTAGAAAAGTAAACAAAACAACAATCTACCTCGCTATGGCGAGGCAAAACCACAGCCAACACAGCTGCCCAGGAACTCAAAAACCAGCATGGCTACCAGCTACAGCTCTGAACCTGAGGCATTCCAAAGACAGAACACCTCAGTAAGAATGTACAAGTGATGGCAAAAAGTAAGCCAAAAGTAATCAAAGTCAAGGGGTACCAACCCAAGACCAAGGGAAAAATACTAAAATAAGGTACCACGGTAAGGTACAAAAGTAAAAAAGGGAACACTTATGTGAAGCGTCACGTAAAACAATAGCACCCCAAATGCACAAGACCATAAGGGGAAAAAGAAAGGTCAAGATTAAATCATCAGGAAGAGGAACAAACCCCTACTAACCACCTGTGGTCAACTCCACCAAAAAAATCAAAATGGGCAGGGTGGCCAACCCCAAAGACAATTCATCCGTCTAAAAGAGGGGGAGACTGGATACTCCACCATACACTGCAAATGCCCAAAAACTCGGTGGAGCCCCACAAAATACTAATAGGGATAACAAACATTACAGTGGTGGTTTCGTCCACAAATAACGCCAGCAACAAAGGAAACCCAGAAAGAAAATCCCGTAATGACCCGGGTTTAGAGCTCAGAGGCACACTACAACCAAATCAGGGTCTGGTGGCTTGTCTCACCCCACGACATCGCCACGAATAAAAACCATGATAGAAAACTCAAGTCAACAATGGCACATCAGATTTTACTGGACAATTCAAGAATGAAACGGTTGATCAACCTTCAGGAAAAATTTACAATCCTAAATAACTCTAGTGCATGCTACATGAAAGTTATGGAATGGTAAGAAGAGTGATATTTAATCTCATCATCAAAACATATAGCACTTTCAAGGTTAGGTAACCAACATCAAGAACAGGAAATTAAAATGGAAATGGACAAAGATCTTATCAACACTTTAACCAGCAAGTTATTTATTAATCGTGATAGCAAGAAATTAGAAACCTCTACAAATCTGGATAAAGAAGGGAAGGGGAGGAGAAAAACCATCACTTGCCTTGGTTTAGCTGGAGAAAGACGTCCAAATCACTCTTTGACATAGATCGGGACGAAAGAAGATGAGGGAAGTCAAAACCCAACAAGAATGGATGAAAATAAGGGTTAGGGCCGAAAACCCTAGCAAGAAAAACTCAAGGAATGGGGAAAAATTTACCACGATGGCGTAGCTCTTGTTGAGAGCTTTCCAGATCTATATTCGGTTGAAGATTTCGACCACCGAAGCACCGTTGGCGGCCACTAGAAGGATAGAGGCTAGGAAAAACTTCTCTCTCGTTCACGCCGCTCTGGTTCAGGAGATAGACAGAAATTCGGTCTGCTTAAAGAGGAATAAGAAGTAGGTATATATATATATATATATATATATATATATATATATATATATATATATATATATATATATATATATATATATATATATATATATATATATATATATATGAGTGTAGCATTAGGATAACCATGCATAAGAAATGACCTGGGTTCTGCTGAACCGGGTTCTGCTAAACCGGATTCTAAATATGAAGAGAGGATTTCTCGAGTGGAAGAGAATTATTCGAGTAGAAGAAAACATCACTTGGGAACAGACAAGGGTTACCCGAGAAGGGAGTGTATAGTACTCGAGCACTAAAAAAAGACTACTCGAGAACAAGGGTGGATAGTTCTCGAGAACAAGGCAGATAGTTCTCAAGAACAATAAAGTCCTTCTCGAGAACAGAGGGTAGTTCTCGAGAACATGGCAGATAGTTCTTGGGAACAATAAAGTCCTTCTCGAGAACAGAGGGTAGTTCTCAATAACAAGGAAGATAGTTCTCATGAACAATAAGTCCTTCTCGAGAACAAGAACCACATCTCGAGAACAAGAAATCACTTTTCGTGAATAGAAGGTAGTTCTCGAGAACAGCAAAGGCATATCGAGAATAGAAGGTAGTTCTTGAGAACAACAAAGGCATCTCGGGAACAGAAGGTAATTCTCGAGAACAGCAAAGGCATCTCGACAACAGAAGGTAGTTCTCGAGAACAGCAAGGGCATACTTCTCGGGAACGAAGGACCGTTCTCGAGTACAACAAGTTTTCTCGAGAACGAGAAAACAACTCTCGAGTATAAGGAAAAACACTTCTCGGGAACTAGAACAACATTTCTTGGGAACAACAGGACTCCTCGAGAACCAGGAGGATAGTTCTCAATTACAAGAAACGTTTCTCAAGCACAAAACAGAGTAAATTTTAGAAATTCCAATTTGACTAACATCCAGGATAAAATGTGACTCTATGAATTTAGAGCAAGGAAAAATCTCTAGAATCTGACGTACCATTCTTGAGACACTATCAACAAAAGCTTATACAAGAAAAGAAAATCCTCACAAGGATCCAAACACGCATCGAGACTCCAAAAGGCTCGGAACGCAACAAAATCGGTCAAATCCAAGTCCTCAAAACCTGAACCTTTATAACAAGGAAGACATTCCAACCCAACAGAATCCCAAAATCGGAATAAATAGGACCGACGGATGTGAAAACGCACAATAGTGCAGTACCGTCAACAAAATGAAAAGGGGGGCGGGTAACTCCCTGACGTTATAATCATGACGTTGACAATCCAAATAATGACATCAGAAAATTGGGGGCGTTACAACCTGCCTGGAGTTTCTGGAGCTTAGAAGGGCAAGAGGACAGGGGCAGCAGCCTCCAGCAGTGCGGATCGAGGAAGTGGACGCGGTGGCATATGACGACAGATGTGAAGAGCAGGCCGATATAAGAGGATCTGGGAGCATTGGAGTGATCCATTGGGGGGGGTGGAGGGAATCGATGCCACCCGTAAGGGGAGCTTCCAAATCATGTTCCGTTGAAGTGTCTCTTCGACGTCCCAGACCCCGCCTCCCGTGGAGAGGATTACCTTCACCTCGAGCGACATGCCAGATCATGGGGATCCATTCTGCGATGTGCTGGTGATTCAGACAGCGATCGAGAACATCACCGTCTCCCGGATCCTGGTAGATAACGGGAGCTCGATCAATTTCATCATTAAAAAGTCACTTGACGGGATGAAGGTGGAGGTGAAGAGGGTGCTAGACTCGGATGGACCACTCTTCGGATTCTCAGGAGAGAGGAAGGAAGTGGAAGGGGGTCTGAGCTCAATATGACTTTAGGGGGTCAATCCCGCAATTGTAAGTTTGTGATCGTAGACGCCCCCAACAGCTACAATGCCATCTTTGGTCGGCCTCTCATCAACACTTTCCATTGTATCCCCTCGTCCTTTCATCAGTGCCTCAAGTTCAACAATGGGTGGTGCATGTCCGGATCTGATGAGATCCTAAGGTGACAAGGCAATGCTATATCACCACAGTCAACACCATCTCATGGATGGGAGAGGCCGAGGAGATGGAAAAGATGATGGAGGAGGTGAAGATGGAGTTAATGGGGGAGTAGGTCCTCGCTTAGGGGGTAAGCAAGGTAGGAGAGCCAGAAGGAGGAGAGGAGATAATGGTGGTCGAGGAAGTAGTAGAATAGGATACCCTAGCCCAAAGGGAGAGGGTAGCTGAAGATTGGGAGGAACAGTCCTGGCTTGAGTCGGTAGAAGCAATGGTGGAGATGGAGGTTCTAACCCAAGCAGGTAAGGCAGAGAATGTACGGGTCAGCGAAGGATTGCGATAGAAGGATCAAGAGAGGATGCTGGCATGCATCCAGAAGTACGTGGATGTCTTCGCTTGTAGCACGGCGGATATGCTCAGCATCGATGTATAAGCAGTTTGTCACCAGCTGAATCTCGACCTGAAGGTCCTCCCAATTTGTTAGAAGAAGTGGAATGTGGCTGACAAGCTTGAAGGGCCAATCAAAGAGGAAGTGGATGCTATAGCTACAAGATGATGCCCTTTGGGCTAAAAAATGCAGGGACAACCTATCAAAGGATGATGGATAGGGTCTTTCAGTGGCATAGGGGGAGAAACTTCGAGGTATATGTAGACGATCTATTGGTGAAAAGTAAGGACTGTTGGGTTTTGCTATACATCACAACAGTTGTGCGCAACAGAAATGGAACAATAAAACCCAAAATTGTTCGGATGTAGTGATGAACATTGATAAAAAAGTAAAATGCTATTAATAAAATTATACCTTTGCGGGATTGAGTCGATACTCAACCAAGGTGCTCCGAATGATTCCAACAAATGGCAACGGCTAGAGTTCCGAGCATAGAATAGTGTTCATGCCTATACAGATATCCACACGAGTACGGAGAACCCTAGACTCTTGTCACACAAGATCTAGGTCGGAAGAAGGCTTGCCCTCAACATCTCCACAGACTACTAGATCAGTTAAAGGAGAGGCGGCGGTGACGGAGACGACGCTTAGGAAATGATTTTCGGCGACGTACAACACCGGCAGACAGTCGGCGCTGAGATCGGCTTTCACGACCTTGGCGGAGCTGTTCCATTGGGGAGAAAGTTTGTCTCGCTCTATTAGGTCAAAACAAAACGTAAGTCGTTCGGTTTACTGTATATATCGTATATATACTTAGTAGCGAACCAGCCTATACCCGCAGACCACGCTGAACCGAACTTAAAAGAAATAAACCGAAGCATATAGAATTCGTCGAGTATTCACGTCGATATTCGACGAATCAAAATTAATTCATCGAAATAACATGAGTATACTCGACGAATCGAGACGGGGCAAATTGTCCAAGTATTAAGGCGATATTCGACGAATCGGGGTCTAACTCGTCAAATCTGTCGTGTGATACTCTACGAACCAAGTACAATTCGTCTAGATAACATAACGATACTCAATGAATTAAAACAGACTCACCGAGATGTCACGACTATACTCGGCGAATTAAAGACTATTTGTCGAAATCTTACGACTATACTCGACGAATTTCCCTTAGATTCTTCCGACCACTTACCTGATGACCCGTATTCACAATATAGGTCCCGGAATGAAAATCCTTCACATCCAGAATGTCATAGGCTTGGTCCTCTACTCATATCACATATGAGCAAGACCAACATAAACCTTTCCAACTTCTCCAATGCTCTTATGTGCAACCACATGGGCTCATATTGTGTTGGCAGTGAGACTACATGTTTGATCACTTTCAGATCACCATGGTAATACCAGCAAGGACGTGAGCTTTCACCATCAAGACCCGGAGGAGACTTTTTCCATCTTGCTATCGTTTAAAATGAGGTTGAATCCCCAGAAGTGTGTTTTTGGAGCCAGTCGAGGGAAGTTCCTTGGGCACCTCTTGACTCCAGCCCGGGTGGAGCCGAATCTAGACAAAGTAAAAGCAATAATGGAGTTAGAATATCCAAGAAGTGCCAAGGAGGTTCAGCGTCTGACTCAGAAGCTGGTAGGACTAAGCATGTTTCTTTCCTGGGAAGGAGAGAAGTGCCCACCATTCTTCAGGGTACTGTGGGGGAATCAGAAGTTTGAATGGTCTAAGGAATGTGAGGAGGCTTTCCAATCTTTGAAGGATCAGCTCTCCAAGGCTCCTCTACTCTAGGTACCCAAAGAATGAGAAGATATGACCTTGTACCTCAGAGTGGGGGTGGAGTTTGTAAGCTCTGTATCGTTCTAAGAGGATGGTAAGAGGTAGCTACCAATTTACTATGTTAGTTGGATTTTGAGGAAGGCAGAGCTCAGGTCCGATCTTGGAGAATCTAACCTTTTCTTTGATCCTCTTGGCCCAAAGACTCCGACCTTACTTTCAAGCTAACTCGATTAGGGTAGTGACCGATCATACACTGCATAACATCTTCGAATGGGTGGAGTATTCGGGAAGGTTGGCAAAATGGTCGGTGGTGTTGAGCAAATTTGACACCTCTTTCATCCTACGCTTGTCGGTTAAAGCTCAAGTGGTGGCAGATTTCTTCGCAGACTATGTGGTGGAGTCGGGAGAGGCAGGACCAAGGCACCTTGTTGCTTGGAAGCTGTTGGTGGATGGGGATTCAGGAAGACATTCCTTGGGAGCATGGATGGTCTTGGAAATCCCCCAGGGGACGAAGATTGAGCAGGTCGTAGTGATACACTTCCCTGTTACCAATAACTAGGTAGAGTGTGAGGCGGTCATCATGGGGATGCAACTTACTAAGGAGTTGGGTGTGCAAGATGTGGAGGCGTTGATGGATTCGATGGTAGTGTCCTTGTAGGTCAAGGGAGAGTTCAAGGTAAGGGAGCCGATCCTACAATGGTATTTGGTTAAGGTAAGTGGCCATTTTGAGGGGTTCCGGACATTCTCCATCTGGCATGTACCGCGGGAAGAGATTGCTAAAGCAGATTGGCTAGCAAAGTTCGGTCTGTGGGCAGGAGGGACCGTGATGGACTTATTTCGACTGTCCGTGGAGGAGGAAGAGCTAATGGAGATAGATCAACGACCATCGTGGAGGGACCCATTCATCACATTTTTAACCACCAGCGAAATCCCAAGGGAGGCCGCAGACAAGAAGTGCTTCAGACAGAAGTTGGCGTACTATCTGTTGCGCGAAGGAGAGATATTTTGGAAGACTCTCTCAGAACTTCTGGCTAGGTGTGTGGCTGAGAAAGAGTTTCCGAAGATCTTAGAGGAGGTCCACTCAGGAGAGTGTGGTAGCCACTCTGAAAGTAGGACCCTGGAAGGCAGGATAGTTTGACAAGGGTACTTTTGGCCAACCTTGAGCAAAGATGCAAAAGAATTCGAGAAAAAATGTAATAAATGTTAGCTGTTCATACCACTTCAGCTCCTGCTCGCCTAGAGACTCAGAAGTATCACGACACCATGGTAATTTTCAATTTGGGGAATGGACTTGGTGGGGCCTTTTCCCCTTGCCAACGGGCAAAGAAGATTCCTTCTGGTCATGGTTAATTATTTCTCAAAGTGACTGGAAGTCAAGGATCTAGCCAAGGTTACCTCTCAGGTAATCAATAACTTTGTATAGGGAGAGATCATCTATTGGCAAGGGTTGCCTCAAGCTATAGTTATAGACAACAGGCTACAATTCGCTAGTGATGAGTTTATCAGCTTCTATGGCAAGCTCAGAATTGATCTTAGGTTCGCATCAGTCCAACACCCCAGGAGTGATGGGCAGGTGGATATAGAAAATAAGATTATCATGAAGTTGTTGAAGAATAAGTTTGAGAACCTGAAGGAAAGCTGGGTGGAGAAGCTTTCGTTGATCCTTTGGGCCTTGAGAATCACGCCCAACATTGCCACAGGGGAAACTCCATTCAAGATTTCACATGGCTGCGAAGTCGTGCTTGAAAGATATTGTACCTACTCACCTAGAGGGGGGGGGGGGGTGAATAGGTGACTTAAATCTTTTTCACGTTTTAGGCAGAATTCAGAGTTTTATCACAGAATTATAACACAGCAATTAATCAGTAATTACAGCAATCAATCCAGCACACAGTGAACACACAAATTTATAGTGGTTCCCCAAGATTTGGGTACATTCACTTTCCCACTTCGCCTATCTAGCAGTGTACTAGATTCGGCCAAACTCCTCCACTATCTCAGATCCTCAGATCTTACACTCAGAACCCCAAAACAGGTTCCTACAGCTCAGGCCCAAGGCCCTACAACTCAGCTTCTTCACAAAGCCTACACTCAGCCACCAAGGCCTACACTCAGCCACCAAGGCCTACACTCAGAGATACAACTCTCCTACACTCAGGCACACAGGCCCTACACTCAGTCTTTATAATTACAGGCTTACAATCTCAGATCCCTAAGGATCCTACAAGACAATATGAATACAAAATTGTTGACTCTACAACTCAGAGAAAAGAGAGAAGAGTTGAGAGTTTCTTGATGAGTTCTTGAATGAACTCTGCTGAGATCAACCTGACTTGGCTTTCTTCAAAGCTTCTTGAATGTAGAATACAATAAGATTGATCTCCTCTGCAGTTGATCCTTGATCTCTGCTACTTACGATTCAGACCAAATCTGAACCCTTCTTCTCAGCCTGGTTCCAACGGCTGACTTCTTGGATGAAGCTCTCTCTCTCCAACTTTTTAGATCCTCAGAGGATTCTTCAATGAATAACTAGATCTTCTTTGTATATTGATCACTTGAACAACAACAACTACATCAACAACATTAACCTTAACATCATTTCTGTAGACAATATAAGCATATTTATAGGTCTTCTTCATGGTAACCGGCTGGTCCGGTTCATAACTGATTTCTGACAACTCTGACAGGTGCAGTAGATCAGCTGGAATGGCAGCTGTCAAGTCATCCAGTCAGTTTTTGAAACAATCTGTAACTGTCTGAAAGTGTCGAGACTGTCTGTCTTTAAGTGTCGACACTTATAGGCCAAGTGTCGACACAAGTTGACAAAGTGTCGACACAAGTTGACAAAGTGTCGACACTAGCCTTCAAGGTGTCGACACAACTCCTTGTGTTGTAGAATTGACTTCTCGACACAGCTTCTTCTTCATGTGTCGACACTGATATTGAGTGTCGACACAACACTTTGTTCTTCAGCACTTTGTTGAATTCTTGTAAGTGTCGACACAACACCTTTGTGTCGACACATCTTCATGTGTTGAACTTGTTCAGTGTCGACACATCTTCTTGGTGTCGACACATGCCTTCTGTGTTGATACTTGCTGAGTGTCGACACTACTCCTTGTGTCAACACATTCTTCTTCTGTTGAGACTTTGGCTGAGTGTCGACACTTTCCCTTAGTGTCGACACTTGTACTTAGAATTTTGCTAATCTTTGCTAAGTGTCGACACAGCTCCTTGTGTCGACACTCACTTCAAGTGTTGAGTCTTCAGCTGAGTGTCGACACTTCTTTCTTGTGTCGACACTTTCTTCAAGTGTTGACACTTTTGCTGTGTGTCGACACATTGCTGTGGGTGTCGACACTTATACTTAGACTCTGCTGACTTTTGCTGAGTGTCGACACATCTTCCAAGTGTCGACACTTTCTGATGTAGACACAGTTTCACTGGGTGTCGACACAGCTGCTAAGTGTCGACACTGCTTCACTGGACTTTTCTTCATTGAGTGTCGACACAGCTCCTTGTGTCGACACTTTCTGCCTGGTGTCGACTTAGCATCACTGGTGTCGACACAATCACTCCAAGTGTCGACACTGCTTGTCTGGGTGTCGACACAAGTCTTCTTAAGTGTCGACACTTTCCTCCTGGGTGTCGACACATGGACTTAGAAACTTTTTCATCTTTCCTGCAAATACTTAACATGCACAAGTAAACTCAAAAATACATCAAATACATTTTGATGTATATCATTGAGTAGGGTGAGGGTTCTTCAAATCAGGTACATTAAAACCAATGTACCCAACAATCTCTCCCTATTTGGAGAAGTCATAACCCTTAGTCAATGATATACACCATACAGAATAAAATCATAGCATGATGTACAGAAGGATTATACAACAGGGCAAACATAAACATGTAACAATCAAACATGTATACATAGACATAATCTCAGAACAACTATGAAATAAATTTATCACATAACAAATTTATCACACAACATATTGTTCTAACAGCTTTGTCATATTCATTTTTCAAACGTTTACAAGGTGTTTAAAAACGAAAGATTACAATTGTAAACTTAAGATAATGCAATTCTATTTCTGACCAGCCTCCTTGATCACTATGCCCTTCCTAGACTTTATCTTTGCTTGCACAGGAGCTTTAGCAGCTTCAGTATCAGCAGCCTTTTTCCCTTTTAGCTCCTTCTTCTTTAGCTCTTCAGCTTTAATCTTTTGCCTTTCAAAATAATGATATGGCTTGGGAAAGTACTTGCTAGGCTCCTGGGCAGTAGGAGGTAGCTTTCCCATCTTGGCCTTTCTCCTGTATTGGACTATGGCTTCTTGCCTTGTCTCATGCTTTCTCCATTCCAATTCAGAAAACCACTTGTTTCTGCCTTGTATATTATCTTTTGCAGCTTTCCATGCAGTTAAGATAATGTTCCTAGAAGTGGGGCTTCACTGCTCAAAGTCAGGTCTTTGTTCAGCTTGCTCCTTGAATCTCTTCTTAGACAATCTGGCTTCTTCTTCTTTCTGCAGAGCTTCTTGCATAGCCTCAGATACTGGCTGAACCACCTTCTCTATGATGACATTTTGCTGTCCCCCAGGTGGGCTATACATTGATTGTATATCAACTTGAACCATATCAAAATCTGGAGGAGGGAAGATTACTTGAGCCACTTCTGGTTGCTCCCCTCCTAGATATGCAGGATGTATCCCAGATTCTGCAACATTGTCATCATCACATAAAGGAGGATAACCAAGAGTAGCTCTGATAGAATTAGAAATCCACTTAGCATGATCAGAGCTAGCTTTGACTAACACCCTCTCCCCCTTTATGACTTCTCTTTCCATGTGATCTCTTAGATAATCCTTTTGAAATCTGACTTGGTTATCCAAATAATTGACTCCATCTTTAAAGAAAGGTTTCAACCTTTGGAGTTTGTCAGTTATCAACTTCTGAGAGTCTTGAATTGCAGTTGTTACATCAGATAAACTCTTTTGCAAGGCTTTATCAAACTCTGCCTTAGCAGTAGCATTAGAAGTAGTCAGTCCTGTAGCTATGTTCTTCATCTCTGTGACAATAGCATTGTGGGAAGCTGTTAAGTTGTCATTCATTCTGATCTGGTTCTCTAGAACATAACCTTGCTTCAGTGCAATGTCATGTACTTGTGCCTTTATTTTCTCTTAATGAGTAGCTAAGTAGACTACTGCATTCCCTCCCTTGTGGAAGCAGTCAGTCATCTCTTTCTTATTGAGATTCATCTCAAATCTAATAGACTTAATTTCTTGGGCTAGATCAAACTGGAGAGATTTATGTCCCTCATCCACATATGTTTCTATAGCTTTCCTGTGCTCATCAAGTTTGATTTGCATAGCAACCATCAAAGCACTGTAATCTACAGTTGGGGTTGGCTGTAGTGCAGGCTATGGTGCAATAGTTTGTGGAGCCTTTTTGTAATTCTGACTTCTTATTTTAAAGACTTGAAACTTCCTTTTCTTAGCCCTTGTAGCTTCCTCATCTTTAGATGCTGATGTGCTAGCAATATCTACCCTCTCCCTGGGTAGCTCCTCAACAGTTTGTTGTTTTTCAGCCTCTTGCCTTGGAGGTTCTTCTAGAATTTCCACTTGCTCCCCCTCAACTGGAGCATTCTCCCCCTCAGCAGCAGTTTCCTTGTCAAAATCAGTTTGATCCAGATTTAGGAAGAGATCTTCCATTGTATATTCTTGTGGAGAATGGGCTGGAGAAATTCTTGGCTCATCTACCACTGGATCAGATACTTCTTGAACTGGAACAGATGTGTCCTTCGTGACAACATCTGGGAGTTGACTATCAACCTGAGATTGCAGAGTAACATGATTTAATGAATCTGACAAATTAGTATCCTCTACAGGAAAATCTATAGCATTAATCGCAGTGATTACCTCAAGAATAGTGGTTGTAGCTTGTTCACTTTCCAGTGGAGCTGGCTCTTCCACTACTAGGGGCTCCCCCTGGACTGAATCTTGATGTAAGGGGCTAGCTTGAGGTAGCTCCCCCTGCCTCACTGCAGCATCTTGGGGAGCTGGAGACTTCTCAGCATTTCCTTCTACATCCTCACCAGGTGTAAAGAAAATTTACTCTTCACTACCAGAGATGCTAGATGAAACCTGAGCCACAGGGGCTATTTTCTTCTTCTTCTTTTGGGGTGTTACTTTCTCAGGAGTTATTTTCTCAGGGGTTGGCATTTCCTTAGACAAAACTCTGTCCCACCTTGAGAAGATCCTTAAGTCCATTTTCCTCATATGATTGATTTTACTGCCGGCAGCTTGACTCATAATTTCTGGTATACTACCAGCCAAGTATAGACTTAAGATCCTACCCAAGTTGGGTTTCTTCAGACTTTCTTTAATCTTATCAAAGACTATAACAGACCAATCTGTTTTCAATGTGAAGATTATCCTTGTCATAATGCTGAACATATGGGCTGATACCCTATCATGCCCTCCAGGCTTACTTAAGATTACCTTGCCAACAATTTCAGAAAGAAATTTCCCCTGGCTGTTCATCCCCTTTCTATTAAAAACTGATCCAATTTTCATCTTTGAATCCAGACCACACCATGTCAATGCTTCTCTGGTTTTTGAAGCAGTTACTTCATCCTCTTCTTTTATTCTTGGCAGGTTTAGAACTTTTCTCAAACTTTTGGGAGAGACCTTCACTTTTTCTCCATGGACCCTGTACTTGATCTTGAATCCAGATTTGTCTACTTTAGCTCTATTCAGGAATTCCAGTACTTCTTTCTTCCAGATCTTAGTCGGCTCAGAAACAAGAAATTCTAACCCTGAGTCTGCAACTAGGGTTACTACATCCTTGATTTCTTGTTCTGCTTCGTCAAACGCTTGTCGCACCAGTTCATAGCCTTCATTGACGTTCTCCTCGAGCTTTGACGCCATTAGGGTTTGAAGAATTTGACTGGAGAGAAGAGAGGTGTCGACACACAAGTTTGGTCTCGAAACGTTAGTGAGCGTGTCGACAGACAAAGGTAAAATCCTATTTATACCTTTCTAAGTTTGAAGATGAAATGGCAGGTCAGCTAACTTAAATTGTGTCGACACTGTGGATAAGTGTCGACACAGACTTATAATGTCTCGACACCTATGTGTCGACACAAGTTTAGTCAACATATATATGTGTCGACACTTGATTATGTGTCGAGACTTTACTTAGATAATTCTGAGTAAATACTAAGTGTCGACACTAATTTTCTGAAGTGTCGACACCTACTTATTATGTGTCGACACTAATTTTCTGAAGTGTCGACACCAACATCCTAGATGTGTCGACACCTTTTCTCTGAAGTGTCGACACCACTTTTCTGTGTCGACACAGATATCTCTGTGTGTCGACACCATTTTACTTAGCCATTTTTATAAACTTATTCTAAGTTTATCATACCTAGTTCAATTTTAAACCTATTGAACTTAGTTTCTTCTAAGGGCTTAGTATACATATCAGCTAGTTGATTATCTGTTCTAACATATTCCAGTAAAATATCTTCTTTTTCTACAAGTTCTCTAAGAAAATGATATTTTATTTCAATATGTTTGGTTCTACTATGGGAAACAGGATTGTTTGCAATTGATATAGCACTAGTAGAATCACAAAATAGTGGAGTTCTACTTACCTGAATTCCATAGTCCTCAAGCTGATGTTGTATCCATAGAAGTTGAGCATAAAAACTTCCTGCAGCCACATATTCTAATTCTGCAGTGGAGATAGCCACACTTGTTTGCTTCTTGCTACTCCATGAAATCAGTCTTCCACCTAGGAATTGACAGGTTCCAGTTGTGCTTTTTCTATCTTCTTTGCATCCTGCAAAGTCTGCATCTGAATAACCTGTTAGTTCAAAATCTCCATTCCTAGGGTACCAGAGGCCTAGATAAGGAGTGCCCTTTATATATCTCAGTATCCTTTTGACTGCTGTCAAATGAGACTCCTTAGGGCATGCTTGATACCTAGCACAGACACATGTAGCATACATGATATCTGGTCTACTTGCAGTCAAATAGAGTAGGGAGCCAACTATCCCTCTATACAAAGTCTCATCTACAGGTTTCCCTGCATCATCTTTTCTAAGAGACATACTTGACCCCATAGGAGTCTTCATGGTACTGGATGAATCCATACCATACTTCCTTATGAGTTCTAGGGTGAACTTAGAGTGGCATATGGATAAACCATTCTCAGTCTATCTAACTTGGAGACCCAAGAAGAACTTAAGTTCCCCCATACTACTCATCTCAAATTGTCCATGCATTAGTTTTGCAAACTTTTTGCAAAGACTACTTTCAGTAGACCCAAATATTATGTCATCTACATATATTTGGACTAGTATTACTTTGCCTCTGGATTCCCTAAGTAATAGAGTCTTGTCTATTTTCCCCCTTGTGAACTTATTCTCAATGAGGAAACTAGACAGGGTTTCATACCAAGCCCTAGGGGCTTGCTTTAACCCATATAATGCTTTCCTAAGTCTATATACATGATTAGGTTGAGTTAAATCAACAAAACCTGATGGCTGTTCCACATAGACTTCCTCTTTTAGATTACCATTCAAAAAGGTTGACTTTACATCCATTTGGTATACTTTAAATCTTTGAAAGGTTGCATAGGCCAGGAACATCCTTATGGCTTCCAGTCTGGCTACTGGAGCAAAGGTTTGATCAAAGTCAATACCTTCTTCCTGTCTATATCCTTTAGCAACCAATCTTGCTTTATTCTTAATGATGACTCCATGTTCATCCATCTTGTTCCTAAAGATCCACTTGGTTCCTATTATGTTGTGGTCTTTTGGTTTAGGAACAAGCTCCCAGACTTTGCACCTCTTGAACTGATTCAGCTCTTCTTGCATTGCTTCAATCCAATGTGGGTCTAGGATGGCTTCTTCAAACTTTTTTGGCTCAACTTGGGATAGAAAACTGGAGAAGAGCACTGAATTCAGATTTCTGCTCCTTGTTTGTACCCCTTGTCTTGGATCACCAATGATTTGTTCTACTGAATGATCTCTAAGATGCCTATTGGCTGGAGGCATCCTGACTTCAGGTTGAACTTCTTCAGTTTCTTCATCTTGCTGTACTCCTTGAACTTCTTCTTCATTAGGTACATGTAGTACTCCCCCTGGACAACAGCCACTTTCTTCTACCTGCTGTCTTACTGTAGGTCCTTCTTCTATAGTGAGCTTGTCCATCTTTTTAGTTATACCTGAGGAGCTGCAAATACTACTAGACAACTCATTGTTAATAAGTCTAGTTTCATCAAATACTACATGTACAGATTCTTCTACAACTTGAGTAGACAAGTTGTAGACTCTATAAGCCTTACTGTTGTTGCTTGTTAACTCAGAAATCGGCGATCCTTCCCAAGGTGGACAGCCGGCTAATCGCGACCCTTAGATTCTCTCTCTGATCGCGATGAGCCCCAGCGTAGGCGGACAGTTTTCCCTATCCGCCTAGGTCTCCTAGCAATCGCATGCCCTACGGGACGGCGGGCTATTCCCATGGCTCACCCTCGCGGGACATGCGGTTGGGTTCGCTAATCATACAGTGCTTTTCCTTGCAGGAGTCCGCCAACAGCATTGCCAGGAGCGGCCTCCCGTTTTTCGCCCAAGGGGGGGTGGTCTCTAGCCATCGTCCGTCGAGGACGCCCATCAGGGGCGACCTCCCTGCTGCCCGAGAGGCGGCGGCCTCCTGCCGCCGTCCGCCGAGGCCGCCCACCCGGGGCGGCCTCTGCCCGCCAGCCGGGCGGACTCCCCCCGGAGTCCGCCCAGGCCGCCCGCAAGGGGGCGGCCAGGCCAGCCGGGCGGACTCCCCCTGGACTCCGCCCAGGCCGCCCGCTAGGGGGCGGCCTCTGCCCGTCTGCCGGGCGGACTCCCCCTGGAGTCCGCCCAGGCCGCCCGCTAGGGGGCGGCCCCGGCTCTCTGCCGGGCGGACTCCCCCTGGAGTCCGCCCAGGCCGCCCGCTAGGGGGCGGCCCCGGCGCCCTGCCGGGCGGACTCCTCCCGGAGTCCGCCCAGTCCGCCCGCTAGGGGGCGGACTCCGGCCCTGCCGGGCGGACTCCTCCCGGAGTCCGCCCAGTCCGCCCGCTAGGGGGCGGACTCCGGCCCTGCAGGGCGGACTCCTCCCGGAGTCCGCCCAGTCCGCCCGCTAGGGGGCGGACCCCGGTTCTCTCCAGGGGCCTCCTGCCGCTCGCTTCATCAGTCAAGGTGCGAACGCAAAATCTCTGTCCGCGGAGTCCGCGCAGGTCGTCATGCTGATGTCACTGGGCCCCGCTTCTAGAAGAACTTCCCTGGGCCTATAAATAGCCCATGGTGCCTCTCATTCGGAATCAGCTGATCATCTGCCAAGATCCTGCAAGTCCTGCCAGCAAGCCCTGCAGACTCCATTTTCCAGTCCGCGCAGTCCGTCATCGCCTTCTCCAGCAAGCTCTGCGGACTTAGTTTCCTGACCGCGCAGCTCTCCAGCAGCTCTTCAGCAGCTTGCCAGCAGACTCTGCAGACTCAGTTTCCCAGTCCTCCAGCTTGCCAGCAGACTCTTTTACTTAGTCTCTGGCAGCTTCTCTTCTGCTTTCTGGCACTTTCTTCTCTCTTAGCCGCCAGCTTCTCCTTGTACCCTTTAAGTGATTTTGTTGTAAAGGTGTACTTGTAAGCTTGTAATCTCTAGCTATTAATAAAAGGAAAGCCCGTCGCAGGAGTGGCATTTAGGCCGCGGCGGGCGAAGTGTGTTGTTGCCGCTGCTAGCGGCCCCCTCTTCTTCTCCTCTGCTCAGCAAGCCTTGCTCCTCTGCTCAGCAAGTCTTGCTCCTCTGCTCAGCAGACTTCTTCTCAGCTCAGCTCAGCTCTCCTCGGCTTCCAACCTGCAAGCACAACCGTCCCCTTAGCCGTCTGCTCGACAGCTCCTGGTCATCCTCCCTCTCCTCTCTTGGTCAACCTGCTCTGTTGATCAAGCTTCTCTCCTCTATCCCCGCAACCCTCTTTGACAAGCCGTTTGCTCCACTCTCGAGCACTCAGAGGCTTCCTTCCTTCCCTCCTCTCCTCCTCTCCTAGCTGTGAGACCGAACACCCCCTCCGTGTTAGCTGGCTGGTGCCCCGCGACGTTTTCGCGCATCAACAATTAACACGCGACCTTCAGATCCGGTCAGACGGTGAACAGCGACAGTTAGCCATGTCAGATCAGTCAGCCGAGAACTTTGCCCCAAGTCCCAGTGAAGATCCTCTCTGGGAAGCTTTTGAGCAGTCGTGCCGTGAGAATGCTCAACAGTTCCAAGCCATCAACCAAGTCCTTGCTGCGATCACGCAGCGGTTAGATTCTCATCCAGCAGCTGCTCCAGCTGCTCCAGCTGCTCCAGTCAACCCAACGCCAACATCAGAGCATAAGCGAGCTTATTCTCAAGCTTGTCCTCCGTTCTATCCGCCTTACACCCCAACCTTCCCGCAAGGTCCTGCTGCTCCTTTGCGAACTCAAGATGAAGAGTTTACCGCTCGCCAAAACTTCTTCCGGCAAGCAGCCCGGGGAAGTCCTGCTAGGCTTTTCAACTTTCAAGGAAGTCATCCTTGCCCCCCAGCTCCTGCCTCTGCTCCTCCTGCAGCAACCTTTCCTTTCTACCCCCCTGCTTCTTTTGCAGCTGCAGCCTATGCTCCCTTTGATCCCTATGCTGTGGGAGAGAAGGAAGAGCCGTCGCCCTTCATTGAGAGTGTTCGCCTTGAACCTACTCCAGCAAACTTCAGAGAGCCTCGACTGCCAATCTATACAGGAGAGACTGATCCGGTCAAGCATCTTCAAGCCTTCGAATCAGCCGTTGCTCTCAAGACTCTGTCAGATGCAACCAAGTGCAAGCTCCTTGTGACAACCTTTGATGGGCAAGTGAGGGATTGGTTCTATGGCCTCCGTCCTCACTCCATCTCTTCCTTCCCCGATCTTCGTAGAGAATTCCTTCTCAGATTCTCTACCTCCTCCAAGAGAAAGGGCGGTCCTGAAGCCCTCTTCGAGATCAGACAGCGCAGTGATGAAACCTGGTCTCAATTTGTTGATCGATTCCAGAGAGAGATTCTGGACATCGAAATCGTTGATCAAGAAATGTACCGAGTGGCTCTTATCCATGGTCTTCGCAAAGGGCCTCTCAAGTTCGAAGCTAATGTCCGTGCTCCAAGGACATACCAAGAGCTGATCGCTCTAGCCAACTCATACATCCGAGGCGAGAAGAGCAATCCAGGCTTCGTCTCCAAGCTCGTATCAGAGAAAGATCCGTTTCGCAAGCAACCTCCAAGGTCTCCTTACAATCGTTTCCCAGCTCACTCAAGGAAGGAGAGAAGGCTTCATCGCCAGCGATACTCCTTCCCGAGCCGTGGTGCTCAAGATCCTTTGCTCCCGCTAGCTCCTTCTCAAACAGCAGCTGTCCAACAGCAGCAAGACGATGACTTGCACGAGTCTGATCTCGACGATGCCGTGCAAGAAGTGATCCAGATCATGAAAGATAGGGCGAGCTACAAGAAGCCCTACCGACCAGCAGATCAGAGGTCTAGAGACTCAGAGCCTTATTGTGAATTCCACAAAGAGCCAGGCCACCGAACAGAAAATTGCCGAGCATTCCGCCAGCTTGTGCAAAGGATGCTCCGGCAGGGCAAGATGCATGACTTGCTCCCTAAAGAAGATCGCCCTGACCCATCAACGTCAAAGGGCAAAGAAATTGCAGATGTTCCTTGCTCCTCAAGGGGAGTAAATCACGTCGAAGAGCCTCCTCTCCTCATTGTCAACCAAGAAGTCGAATGCTTCGACGCCGACGATGAGGGCGTGCTGGGAAGGCTATTCTGAACTAGCAAGGACTTCACAGTCCTCCAAAGCCATGGACTTCACAGTCCTCCAGAGCTCCTTGCAACCTTCAGGGGTTATCTCAACCCTTACTCTCTCCCTCTTTTCATACATTCTTTACAACACTTCTCAGTGTTTTATTCTTGCTTTTCTGCAAAGCTTTTATTCAGAGATCCTGTACTGACACAGTTCCCTTTTTGTTGCCTCTCTCTCTCTCTCTCTGGATCAATACGCCAATGAGATTTCGCCGAGTCTGAAATGTTCCCTCCGTAGTTTGTTCTCGCACTACCGCTTCGACCACATATGGCGGGAGTATACCCATGTGTGCAGTGGGAGCAGTTCATCTACGATTATGGGCTTCAGGCTTAGGATCCTAGCCAGCATCTGACACAGAGTGTGTGCTAGGGGAGCCCCATGTGTTAGCTCTGCTGTGCGTCATATAGGAAACACTACAGTTAGGATGATCTTCGCTGGACAAGCAATGGCAATCAAACGTAGCCTTGTCTCTTAGATCAGCCTTCAACTGTGGTGGCCGAATAACTCTCTCCGGTATCCTCGATCCATGCCTCTCGGGTTCTCACAACTCCACTGATCAACACACAGACAATATAGGCCTCTTGGCGCAACCTGTCTCCTTGATCAGTGATGCTTGTGCCCAGGGCAAGAGAGCAGAGTTTCTAGCGATCCTTCTCAGGATCTTCCTTGCTTCCAGCGGTCCTTCTCAGGACCTTCCCTTGCTTTGTGCCCTCCTTGAGGATGCGCGGCCAGCCCGCTTTGAGCAGGACCATACTCGGAATGATTTTCGGGCAAGTGATGCATAAGGCCCACGGGGAACACCTGTGGCAGCATTCAACCCTCTGTAGTCATTCCGAACATGGACCTCTTTTTCCTTGCCCGCTTTGAGCAGGACCATACTCGGAATGATTTTTCGGGCAAGTGATGCATAAGGCCCACGGGGAACACCTGTGGCAGCATTCAACCCTCTGTAGTCATTCCGAACATGGACCTCTTTTTTCCTTTTCCCCCCTCCTTGAGGATGCGCGGCCAGCCCGCTTTGAGTAGGACTATACTCGGGATGATTTTCCGGGCAAGTGATGCATAAGGCCCACGGGGAACACCTGTGGCAGCATTCAACCCACTTTAATCATTCCGGGTGCAGCCCTCCTTTTCTCTCTTCCCTCCTTTCACAGGTGAACAGGTTAATCCCACCTACCAAAAGGATTCTGGCATTCATTTTGATCATGCCCATCTAGTCATGTCATATCGACCCCATCTCATCAATCTTCATGGGTTATCTCAAAAGGATTTCCAGCAATCACTTTGCTCGTGCTCATCCTATATGAATTGCTTACTCAAAGCTCTATCGGATGGTGACTCGCACTCTACCTATATAAGTTCTATTGCTCTTACCTTCTATATATTGTTTGCTCAAGCGCTATCAGCCATGCAATCGCAATCCAGTCATATCTGTCAGCAGTTAACACAGTTTATGGATCTGGGCTTCATGATAGTGTCCATCAGGCATTCTCCTTGCTAATTGGTCATATCGGCCTTATCTCGTCAAACAGTTAACAATCAACAGTCAACACTTGCAAGCCTTCTCTTCACAGGTACTTGCAAGTTATCTTCATATCTTATTTGTTTCTAACTCTTCTTTTTGCAGAGATTAGCCAACACCTGCAAGCCTCATCCAGGTACTTGCAGCTTATTTTTATACGATACCTGCCCCTAACTCTCTTTTTGCAGAGATCAGCAAACCCTTGCAAGTTTCTTCACAGGTACTTGCAAGTTACTCTTATATATTGTGCATGCTCCTAACTCTTCCTTTGCAGAAACCAGCAAAGACTTGCAGGTCCATTTCAGGTACTTGCGAGTTGTTATGCCTTTCTGTTTTCCCTCACTTTTGTTTTGCAGAGCGTTTACAAAAGACATGCCTTCTTCGTTTTGCAAAAGCAAATTCATGTACACACTCGATGTGCCACCCATACATGCTTGCCCTAACTTTCCTCTTGCAGGAAAATAGACAGGAAGCACCAAGCTTGTAAGGAGAGTCTTCAGGTTCTGTCTCTCCTTGCTCCTCTTCTTCTGTTGGGGTGGATCACGATTTTCGTGGGTCTCCAACTTTTTCGAAGTTCTTTGCAGAACTTAAAAAAGTGCGGGGATTATGTTAACCCAGAAATCGGCGATCCTTCCCAAGGTGGACAGCCGGCTAATCGCGACCCTTAGATTCTCTCTCTGATCGCGATGAGCCCCAGCGTAGGCGGACAGTTTTCCCTATCCGCCTAGGTCTCCTAGCAATCGCATGCCCTACGGGACGGCGGGCTATTCCCATGGCTCACCCTCGCGGGACATGCGGTTGGGTTCGCTAATCATACAGTGCTTTTCCTTGCAGGAGTCCGCCAACAGCATTGCCAGGAGCGGCCTCCCGTTTTTCGCCCAAGGGGCGGTGGTCTCTAGCCATCGTCCGTCGAGGACGCCCATCAGGGGCGACCTCCCTGCTGCCCGAGAGGCGGCGGCCTCCTGCCGCCGTCCGCCGAGGCCGCCCACCCGGGGCGGCCTCTGCCCGCCAGCCGGGCGGACTCCCCCCGGAGTCCGCCCAGGCCGCCCGCAAGGGGGCGGCCAGGCCAGCCGGGCGGACTCCCCCTGGATTCCGCCCAGGCCGCCCGCTAGGGGGCGGCCTCTGCCCGTCTGCCGGGCGGACTCCCCCTGGAGTCCGCCCAGGCCGCCCGCTAGGGGGCGGCCCCGGCTCTCTGCCGGGCGGACTCCCCCTGGAGTCCGCCCAGGCCGCCCGCTAGGGGGCGGCCCCGGCGCCCTGCCGGGCGGACTCCTCCCGGAGTCCGCCCAGTCCGCCCGCTAGGGGGCAGACTCCGGCCCTGCCGGGCGGACTCCTCCCGGAGTCCGCCCAGTCCGCCCGCTAGGGGGCGGACTCCGGCCCTGCCGGGCGGACTCCTCCCGGAGTCCGCCCAGTCCGCCCGCTAGGGGGCGGACCCCGGTTCTCTCCAGGGGCCTCCTGCCGCTCGCTTCATCAGTCAAGGTGCGGACGCAAAATCTCTGTCCGCGGAGTCCGCGCAGGTCGTCATGCTGATGTCACTGGGCCCCGCTTCTAGAAGAACTTCCCTGGGCCTATAAATAGCCCATGGTGCCTCTCATTCGGAATCAGCTGATCATCTGCCAAGATCCTGCAAGTCCTGCCAGCAAGCCCTGCGGACTCCATTTTCCAGTCCGCGCAGTCCGTCATCGCCTTCTCCAGCAAGCTCTGTGGACTTAGTTTCCTGACCGCGCAGCTCTCCAGCAGCTCTTCAGCAGCTTGCCAGCAGACTCTGCAGAATCAGTTTCCCAGTCCTCCAGCTTGCCAGCAGACTCTTTTACTTAGTCTCTGGCAGCTTCTCTTCTGCTTTCTGGCACTTTCTTCTCTCTTAGCCGCCAGCTTCTCCTTGTACCCTTTAAGTGATTTTGTTGTAAAGGTGTACTTGTAAGCTTGTAATCTCTAGCTATTAATAAAAGGAAAGCCCGTCGCAGGAGTGGCATTTAGGCCGCGGCGGGCGAAGTGTGTTGTTGCCGCTGCTAGCGGCCCCCTCTTCTTCTCCTCTGCTCAGCAAGCCTTGCTCCTCTGCTCAGCAAGTCTTGCTCCTCTGCTCAGCAGACTTCTTCTCAGCTCAGCTCAGCTCTCCTCGGCTTCCAACCTGCAAGCACAACCGTCCCCTTAGTCGTCATGCTCGACAGCTCCTGGTCATCCTCCCTCTCCTCTCTTGGTCAACCTGCTCTGTTGATCAAGCTTCTCTCCTCTATCCCCGCAACCCTCTTTGACAAGCCGTTTGCTCCACTCTCGAGCACTCAGAGGCTTCCTTCCTTCCCTCCTCTCCTCCTCTCCTAGCTGTGAGACCGAACACCCCCTCCGTGTTAGCTGGCTGGTGCCCCGCGACGTTTTCGCGCATCAACATTGCTGTACCCAACAAAAATTCCCTCTTGGGACTTGGCAGCAAACTTTGTCAAGTAAGACTTTCCATTGTTAAGTATGAAGCACTTACAACCAAAGATCCTGAAATAGGATAGGTTTGGTTTTCTGCCTTTCACAACCTCATAGGGGGTCTTGTTGAGGCTTTTAGTAATGGTAGCCCTATTAATAACATGGCATGCAGTATTAACTGCCTCAGCCCAGAAATATTCTGGTAGTGATGTATCACTTAATAGGGTCCTACCAGCCTCAATCAAGGTTCTATTCTTCCTCTCAGCAATGTCATTTTGCTGAGGTGTTCTTGGTGAAGAAAACTCTTGAAATATCCCAAATTCTTCACATAGTTTTGAAATACTATCAGACTGAAATTCAGTACCATGGTCACTTCTTATTTTGACTACTGTACTATCTAGTTCATTCTGAATCTGTTTGACAAAGCTATAGAAGACACTAGGTGTTTCAGATTTCTATCTAAGAAAGAACACCCAGGAAAACCTTGAGTAGTCATCTATAACTACAAAGGTATAGACCTTCTTACCTAGGCTGTGAACTGGCATAGGACTAAAGAGATCCATATGCAAGAGGTATAAACACCTCACAACATCTTTGTTTTCAATGCTACTAAAGGTGGATCTAGTCTGCTTGCCCTTTTGACAAGCTGAGCATATTCCCTCTTTAATACACTTAACATGAGGACCATTCCTCACTAACTCTTTGCTAAAGAGTTGGCTAATTGTCTTGTAATTTAGATGGGCTAGCCTCTTGTGCCATTTGACACAATGAGAGACTGTCTCATCAGCTACAAGACACACTGGAGAACCAATGTTCTCACACATAATGTCTAGGCAATAGACATTTCTTTTCCTATAACCAGTCAAAATGATCTCTTGATCATTTGATCTCTTGATATGACAACCATTTTTGGCAAAAGAGATGTCATATCCTACATCACTCAATTGTCTTATACTAATAAGGTTATGTTTCAAACCTTTGACATAAGCCACTTGAGTAATAGTAACTAAGTTACTAGAAATGTTACCAAACCCTTTGATGATTCCTTTTTCAGAACCACCAAAGGTGACTTTTGGACCATCCTTGATAGGTGTATAGTCCTTTAGTAATCCCCTAGTTCCAGTCATATGTCTGGAACATCCTCTGTCCAAGTACCATATTGGGGCATGGCCACTTGAACTTACCTGCAAAACAGATTAGTGAACCTTAGAACCCAAAGAATTCTTGGGTCCTTGGTACTGGTTAGTTTGCTTCCTAACAAAGCTACTTGTAGGTTTTCCAACAGGGAGTTTGCTACTCACTCTGGCACTTGCATTGTGCCAACAGTCCATGACAAAGTGGCCTACCTTGCCACAACACCTGTTAAATTTTCTCAACGTGGTCAGCAAGATAGCCCAAACGCCAAATTAATATCTTCGGAACTACCCAGTTCGCACGTTGAACCAGCGGAAAACCCGAGGACCAGAGGTTTCACCCAACAAACAATGGAAGCACAAGAAGGTCTTTTATACATTCGCTTCTTTACAATCCGAGGCATACATAGCGAGACATGATTTCGCTAGTATTACAGCTGTAAACAGAAAGCACCAAAAAACAAGCCGGGCGGACAGCACCGGAGTCCGCCGAGACCGCGAGGTCGCCGAGGTCGCCGAGTCCGCTGAGATCGCCCAAGCTAAGCTGCAATCTGCCGAATACCACGGAGTCTGCCGAAACCGCAAGGCCGCGCAGACACACCATTATTCGCCTCCTGCTGAACCCGAACTGAGGAACACCCCTACCCGCCTGAAGCCGGCGGACTGGTTATTGAAGCTGGCAAAGATGAAACAGAACTGACAAGCCGCAGAGTGACCTCCTGCTGAGTCCGCAGAGACCGCACACTTCCAAGCACTGACCGAAGTCACAGCCAAACTCCTGGCTCCTTGAAGCTATCCGCGCGACCTGCACACAGAGAACCGTCAGCCTGAAACAATCCGCGCGGACTGACAAACACAGACCGCAACTCCTTACCCAACCCAACTTACTGTTCACTCAAGTTACTTAGGTTACTGTAGATATGCCAGGGGGTCCTATTTATAGGCCAGGTGAGTAGTGTGGTCACCGCCCAAGAGATAGCGACACCGCCCCAGCCCGCGCGAATGCAAACCACCGTCCGCTGAGTCCGCGAGGACTTAGCCGGTCACCAAGGAAAACCGCCAGGAGCAAGGCAACCATTGACGAACCCTCTCCAGTCCGCCCAAGCTAAGCGGACAAGGCATCAGCCCTCAAAGCTCCAACCACTGCAAGACAGCAAACCCCCTTCAATGGCTGTCCGCACCAACCTGAGGCAGTCCGCAAGACTCACACCTCAATCCGCCACAAGTCCACGACCAAAGGCGGCTATCAACAGACCGCCCGGTCACAGCGGACTTGGCGGATACGGCGGACATCATGAACTTGGCACAGAGAGTGACCAAGCCCAAAACTATCAAAGGCCAATGCGAGCATGGCGGACGCAAAACCCCGTCCGCCAAAACACCGAGCACAGACCGCCATCAGTCCGCGAGCTCCCCGCACTCCTGCCCCATCGCAGTGGTCTTATCCCGGACTCCAACACCAGGCCGCCAAAATGATCTCCACAGCAAACACCTATTGTGCCACCAGAGCTCGACAAGGCCTCAGCCAAGCTCTAAGCTCAGTCCGTAACAGCCCATACCGCGGACACGCCAGTCCGCAAGCTTCCCGCGAACATGAGCCAACCCGCCTGTCAGCACAAGCTGGCACCCGCGGCCACTGAGCAATGCACCAGTCCGCAAGCCTCTCTATCCGCAGATACCAGGCCGCACAGTCCGCGAACTCCATGCAAATAACCCGCTCAGAAGAACAGCCGGCTTCCCACTAGACCTTCCACCAGGCCGCACAATGCAGTCCGCCCAGTCCGCCAAAGTTGTCCGCCACAGGCCGCCCGGCCTGTCCCGTCACCCACTTCCACTTCACAAATTTCAACACTCCCCCTTGAAGTGAGAAGTGGTGACCAAGCCCAGCAAGCTGCGCAAGCGTTCAAAGGGCCCCTTCGACAGTGGCTTCGTGAAGATGTCAGCAAGATTATCTTCACTCCGAACATGCCCGACCAGCAGAGATCCTTCCAACACCTTCTCCCTGATGAAATGGTGATCAATCTCTATATGCTTGATCCTGGCGTGACACACTGGATTGTTAACCAGTTTGAGAGCACTCTCATTGTCACCTCGGAGTAAAGTAGGCCCTTGCACTTCTTCATGGACATCCTCTATAAGCCTCCTCAACCAAACGGCTTCCCGAGCAGCCAAGGCCGAAGCCTTATACTCCGCCTCCGTGGTTGAAATCGACACCGAGTCTTGCTTCTTGCTACACCATGAGATGCTAGCTGAACCGCAAGTGAACACATAACCTGAAGTAGACCTCCGATCATCCGAATCATCGCCATAGTCAGCATCCGTGTACCCAAGCAACGCAAACTCCGCCTCCCTTCCATAGAGGAGTACCATCTCAGAAGTCACCTTGACATACTTCAGAATCCCCTTTGCCGCCACTAGATGAGATTGCCTTGGTTCAGCCATAAACCGACTTACTCGGCCAACAACATAAGCTATATCCGGCCTTGTAATCGTCAGATAAATCAAGCTCCCAACAAGATCCCTGAACACCAAGGGATCATGAAGAACCCTTCCTTCATCTCGTCGAAGCTTCAACCCAGGTTCCAGTGGAGTAGAGCACTTCTTCCCTTCGCCCATGCCAAACCGCTTCACAATGCGATCAGCATACCCTTTCTGGCTAATGAGAATCCCGCACTCCTTCCTCTCCACTTCCAGACCGAGAAAGTGATGCAACTCTCCCAAGTCTTTCATCTCGAAGCGTATAGCAAGCTCAGCCCTGAGCCTTGCTACTTCCTCCTCCGAATTCCCTATGATGATCATGTCATCGACATACAGCAGGACCAAGACACGAAGCTCTTCCTTCTTCTTGACGAACAAGCTTGAATCCGAGTTAGAAGCAAAGTATCCACAGAATTGCAGGTACTCTGCAATCTTCCCATACCACGCTCTAGGAGCTTGCTTCAACCCGTAGAGAGCCTTCCCGAGTTTGCAGACATAGTCCGGATGCTATTCAGAGACAAAACCAAGCGGCTGATCCATGAAGATATCCTTGTCAATCTCTCCGTAAAGAAAGGCATTCTTCACATCGAGTTGCCACAACCTCCATCCCTTGCTAGCAGCCAAGGCGATCACCACTCTTATAGAAGTCATCTTCGCAACTGGACTGAATGTCTCCTCATAGTCTTCTCCATACTGCTGTGAGAATCCTCTAGCGACCAGGCGAGCCTTGAACCTATCAATGCTCCCATCAGCCTTCTTCTTCAACTTATACACCCACTTGCAAGTAACCGGAGTAATGCCATCAACCTTGGGCACAAGGTCCCAGGTTTCATTCTTCTTCAGAGCATCAATCTCTTCCTTCATGGAACCTTCCCACTCCTTCACTCCAGTGGCCTCGTTGAAGTTTGCAGGCTCTCGCTCATCCAGAGGACCTGCAAAGAAGCAGGAGACAAAGCTCACTGCATTCCCATCACAGTACCGAGCCGGTGGCTTAACCACCCTCTTCGATCTCCGAAGATTTGGCTCCTTGCTCACGGCTTCCGTTGCTTCTTCAGGCTCCACTCCTACCTGGGGAAAGCATTGAGCAGTGCTCCCCCTGCTTCCTGAGCCAGAAGGCTCAGCCTCGGAGTTCGAAGCAACAGGAGCTGCTGGTAAAACAGCAAGCTCCTCTTCCAAGCCTTCAGCAGCCACCCCCAGTGCTTCCTCAACCTTGCTACTTCTGGTTAGCTCCACCGAGCCACCTCCATATGATGTCAGCTCGTCAAAGACAACGTCTCTTGAAACCACGAACTTCTTCGTCACAGGGTCCATGCATTTCCATCCCTTCTTCCGCTCATCGTAGCCAACAAAGACAAGTTTCCTTGCCTTCGCATCCAGCTTTGTCCGTGAAGCATCCGGGACATGCACATAGCAAGTTGAACCGAATACCCTAAGGTGTCCAACACTCGGCTTCTCCTTCAACAACAGCTCAATAGAAGTCTTCATGTTGATAGGGCTGAGTGGCATCCGGTTGATAACATAAGCAGCACAAGACATTCCCTCCGCCCAAAAGGACCTTGGGATATCTTTCGCATGAAGCAAGCATTTGCAGGTCTCCGTCAAATGACGGATCTTCCGCTCCGCTACCCCATTTTGTTGTGGAGTGTGGGCACAAGTAAGCTCCCGTTGGATCCCGTGCTTCCTGCAGAAGTTAGAAAACTCGGAGGAGACAAACTCACCCCCGTTATCAGTTCTAAGCTTCTTAATCTGCAGGCCAAGCCGGCCTTCTACCAACTCCTTAAACTCCACAAACAAACGGAAGGCTTCCGACTTCTCCTTCAAGAAGTACACCCAAGTATACCTTGAGTAGTCATCAACCAAGACAAGCATGTATCTGCTTCCACCAAGGCTGGCAGTAACCGTCGGTCCCATCAGGTCGCCATGAATACACTCCAATGGTTTCTTGCTCCTTGTTTATGATTTATCAAATGGAAGGCGATGTGCCTTACCATATTGACAGCCCGCACAAACATGCCTATCACCAAAGGAGGACAACTTTGGCAACCACCTCACCAGACTTCTACTAGCCATCGCCTTCAGCTTGTCCATGCCAACATGCCCCAGCCTCTCATGCCAGATAACAGCACTATCATTGGCCCTCATTCTATCAACATAAGCATTGGTGGAAAGAACAAACAAGTTCTTCACCCTCCTCCCAACATGAGCAACATCAGCCATAACCGCTGATACGTTGCGAAGGAACCTTACGTCTGTTGGCCCAAACAGAATGTGATACCCAGCGTCCACCGCATTGGTCACCGAGAAGAGGTTCTTATTCATGCCCGACACGTGATACACACTCCTTAATGTTAGTGGCCCCTGATCACTACCCAAAGACACGACCCCCTCTTTCTCTACTGCATAAACAGTATTATTAGCAGTGATAATAACTTCATTACCTGAGTAAGCCTACATGGAGGTGAACTTTGACTTGTCTCCGGTGAGGTGATGACCACATCCGGAGTCCACGATCCACTCGCTGTTGAAGTCCTCAGCATACAAGGCCCGAACACAAGTGCCCGTCATGAAAGCTCCGCCCCATTCTGCTTCTTCACTTCTCGAGCAAGCTTCCTCCTTTTCCACAGCATGCCCAGGCTGCAGTTTGACCTTGCAGTCCCGCTTGAAGTGCCCTCACTAATGACACCGGTAGCACTTCAGGTTCTTCTTCCTGTCCTTAGGATCATTGCTCCTCTCCGGCGGATATGAAGTTGAAGTCTCCTTCTCACAAGCGGCCTGCACCTTCTTCTTCTTCTTCCCTTCCCATCCTTTCTTCTTGCCTAAGAAGAGAGCTCTCCTGCGAGGGCTAGAGAATAGCCCGCCGTCCCGTAGGCAAGCAGATTCAGATTCACTCCAGCCATCTGCCTTGCTAAGCTCTCCTGCGAGGCAAGCAGATTCTCCAACTCCAGCAGAGACGGCTGAGTAGCCCACCCTTGAACAGATGTAACAAAGGCCACATACTCCTTCCGCAAGCCGCGGATAATGTGCCTTTTCATCTTAGCCTCAGAGATAGGCTCATCAGGATCCAGTGCCGACAGCTCAGCACACAAGCTCTTCATCTTTAAGAAGTATTTGGAGATGGAAAGGTCTCCCTGAGTTGCCCTGGCCAACTCATTCTCCAGGAACTGAAGCCGTGCCACATTCTTCCTATTGAACAACTCATCAATGGTTGTCCAAATATCAGCAGCCGACTCACACCCAACGATGTGATCAAACAGTTCCGGAGACACAGCTCTCTTCAGAATGAACTCTGCCTTAGCATTTGTTCTTCTCCAGAGCCTCACCTGCTCAGCAGTACCGAACGCAGCAGTCACTTCCTGTCTGTCGTCACCACCGACGACTTCCCACAGCTCCTCGCCAAGAAGATAACTCTTCATGCACGAATTCCACTTCTTGAAGTTAGTCGGCGTTAAGAGTTCAATGCCCAGACCTCTTGCAAAACTCACTTCCATTGCAACACCTGTTGGCACCCTTTCAGAAGCTCCGAGCAACAACACAGGTTGAGCATCACTCAATCACTGAGTAACAACGCTGGTTGACTTCCGCTCACACAACTGAACCTCAGAGACCTCAGAAACCTCGCTCTGATACCATGTTAAATTTTCTCAACGTGGTCAGCAAGATAGCCCAAATGCCAAATTAATATCTTCGGAACTACCCAGTTCGCACGTTGAACCAGCGGAAAACCCGAGGACCAGAGGTTTCACCCAACAAACAATGGAAGCACAAGAAGGTCTTTTATACATTCACTTCTTTACAATCCGAGGCATACATAGCGAGACATGATTTCGCTAGTATTACAGCTGTAAACAGAAAGCACCAAAAAACAAGCCGGGCGGATAGCACCGGAGTCCGCCGAGACCGCGAGGTCGCCGAGGTCGCCAAGTCCGCTGAGATCGCCCAAGCTAAGCTGCAATCCGCCGAATACCACGGAGTCTGCCGAAGCCGCGAGGCCGTGCGGACACACCGTTATTCGCCTCCTGCTGAACCCGAACTGAGGAACACCCCTACCCGCCTAAAGCCGGCGGACAGGTTATTGAAGCTTGCAAAGATGAAACAGAACTGACAAGCCGCAGAGCGACCTCCTGCTGAGTCTGCAGAGACCGCACACTTCCAAGCACTGACCGAAGTCACAGCCAAACTCCTGGCTCCTTGAAGCTATCCGCGCGACCTGCACACAGCAAACCGTCAGCCTGAAACAATTCGCGCGGACTGACAAACACAGACCGCAGCTCCTTGCCCAACCCAACTTACTGTTCGCTCAAGTTACTTAGGTTACTGTAGATGTGCCAGGGGGGTCCTATTTATAGGCCAGGTGAGGAGTGTGGTCACCGCCCAAGAGAGAGCGACACCGCCCCAGCCCGCGCGAATGCAAACCACCGTCCGCTGAGTCCGCGAGGACTTAGCCGGTCACCAAGGAAAACTGCCAGGAGCAAGGCAACCATTGACGAACCCTCTCCAGTCCGCCCAAGCTAAGCGGACAAGGCATAAGCACGCAAAGCTCCAACCACTGCAGGACAGCAAACCCCCTTCAATGGCTGTCCGCACCAACCCGAGGCAGTCCACAGGACTCACACCTCAATCCGCCACAAGTCCACGACCAAAGGCGGCTATCAACAGACCGCCCGGTCACAGCGGACTTGGCGGATACGGCGGACTCCATGAACTTGGCATAGAGAGTGACCAAGCCCAAAACCATCAAAGGCCAATGCGAGCATGGCGGACGCAAAACCCCGTCCGCCAAAACACCGAGCACAGACCGCCATCAGTCCGCGAGCTCCCCGCACTCCTGCCCCATCGCAGTGGTCTTATCCCGGACTCCAACACCAGGCCGCCAAAACGATCTCCACAGCAAACACCTGCTGTGCCACCAGAGCTCGACAAGGCCTCAGCCAAGCTCTAAGCTCAGTCCGCAACAACCCATACCGCGGACACGCCAGTCCGCAAGCTTCCCGCGAACATGAGCCAACCCGCCTGTCAGCACAAGCTTGCACCCGCGGCCACTGAGCAATGCACCCGTCCGCAAGCCTCTCTATCCGCAGATACCAGGCCGCACAGTCCGCGAACTCCATACAAACAACCCGCTCAGAATAACAGTCGGCTTCCCACTAGACCTTCCACCAGGCCGCACAATGCAGTCCGCCCAGTCCGCCCAGTCCGCCAAAGCTGTCCGCCACAGGCTGCCCGGCCTGTCCCGTCACCCACTTCCACTTCACAAATTTCAACAGCACCAACACTCAAACTTATTGTACCTTTGCTTAGGTACATTCTTAGCTGTTTTATCTATAGCTGGCTTGTTGAGAGCTGGGGCTTTGCCCTTGGACTTGGACTGAACAGTCCTAGCTGGTTTAGTAGACCCTAGTCTAGCTTTCCCTTTTTGATGAACAAATTCATCAATTAAGGGTAGAACTGACTTTGGTTTAGAAAACCTAGCAATTAAATCTCTCTCCTTCTGAAGACTAATCTCCAGACTTTTGATTTTATCATTCTTAAATGATATAGTCCCCATCTGAATCACAGTTATGTGCTTCAGTCTGGTTATTTCATTTAGCTTTTGATCAAGCATCTTCTCAAAATCAGTTGCAGCAACTTTGAGATTAGCAATTTCCTTTGCCTGACTCTTGGCTAGAGACTTGCTCTTCTTATAAGCTTGCAACAGAACTTTATATTCATCTATCAATTGATGAATATCCTCTTCAGACTCAGATGCACTCTCATCACTTGATGATGATGAATCTGATTCTGAACTTGCACAAGAAATTGAACTTAAAGAACAATTTTGTACCTTACTAGGTCCAGGCTGCTCCTGGATTTTGTCACTTTCTGTCAATGCCATCAGTCCTTGGCACTGACTGTCCTCTTGTTCATATATAGAGTTCATGATCTGGATGAACTCTTCTTCTTCTTCCTCAGCAAACAGTCCTATGTATGCTTCAGCATCTGACTCAGTTTCTGATGAAGAAATGTCTGACAGGCTCTTATCCTTTTTGGCAACAAAAGATCTTTCCTTCTTGCCCTTAAATTGAGTCTTTTTATTATCATTAGACTCCTTCCTTTTCTCAGGACAGTCAGCAATAACATGTCCTTGTCTATTACAGCAATAGCAAACAATTTTTGATAGAGTTGCTTTGCTAGACTTAGTCTTTTTCCTGTCTTTCTTTGAAGACTTTTTATTCTGATAATAGTCTTCTTTACCCTGTGAAGTAGATGGCTTTGTCCTCCACTGTTTCTTCTTTAAGAACTTCTGAAAATGTCTTGTGAAGACAGCAAAGTCCTCATCACTTTCACTGCTTTCAGACTTTCTGATTATTGACTCATCTGACTCAGTTTCAACTACTTTTGGTGGTGGAGATGGTGACTTACTTCTATACTTTCTGGGGGCTTCTATCTTGAATGCCACTGTCCTTTCTTTATGTTCACTTCTTGTAGATTTCTCCTCTTCTTTTCTCATCATTAACTGCATCTCATAGGATAGCAGTTTTCCAAACAGTGTGGGTGGAGGGAAATCTGCTAACTTTATCATTTCCCTTATGGCACAGATCTTGGTGTCCCAATCCTTTGTAAGGGACCTTAGAAACTTATCATTAAGCTCATAATTACTGAACTCCCTGCCATAGGACATTAGCTCATTCACAATCCTATAGAACTTTTTATAGCATTCAGTTATGCTATCAGATCTACCTTGCCTAAAGCTTTCATATTCTTGGTTTAATAAGGACTTTCTGTCCTGCCTCACTTCTTCAGAACCCTCCATGTACACAATAAGAGTATCCCACATCTCCTTAGATGTCTTATAGTGTATCAAATTCTGAAAGGTAGCATCATCTATAGCACTCACAATGATGTTCTGAGCCCTCTTGTCCATTGTGGCTAGAACAATCTCATCCTTTGTCATTTCAGAGAAATCCTTAGGGGTTCTCTGATTTGCATCTAAGACTGAAACCTTTATGTGCACATATGACCCTTCTTTCACTGTGATATATATTCTAGGGTCTGAGGCTTCCATAAACAGTCTCACCCTTTCCTTCCAGATGCCAAATATTTCTTTTCTGCAAATGGGTAGCTTCATGGATCCCAATTCCTTATGATTCTCAGTGGAACCCATGGTTCTTGATTTTCTTGATTCTGCAAATTACTTAGACTGAATCTGCCAACAGGATCTACTCAGACTGTTATGTCCCTTTTAGAGTAACCTCCCTCTGATACCACTTGAAAGATATTGTACCTACTCACCTAGAGGGGGGGGGGGTGAATAGGCGACTTAAATCTTTTTCACTTTTTAGGCAGAATTCAGAGTTTTATCACAGAATTATTACATAGCAATTAATCAGCAATTACAGCAATCAATCCAGCACACAGTGAACACACAAATTTATCGTGGTTCCCCAAGATTTGGGTACATCCACTTTCCCCCTTCGCCTATCTAGCAGTGTACTAGATTCGGCCAAACTCCTCCACTATCTCAGATCCTCAGATCTTACACTCAGAACCCCAAAATAGGTTCCTACAGCTCAGGCCCAAGGCCCTACAACTCAGCTTCTTCACAAAGCCTACACTTATCCACCAAGGCCTACACTCAGCCACCAAGGCCTACACTCAGAGATACAACTCTCCTACACTCAGGCACACAGGCCCTACACTCAGCCTTTATAATTACAGGCTTACAAACTCAGATCCCTAATGATCCTATAAGATAATATGAATACAAAATTGTTGAATCTACAACTCAGAGAAAAGAGAGAAGAGTTGAGAGTTTCTTGATGAGTTCTTGAATGAACTCTGCTGAGATCAACCTGACTTGGCTTTCTTCAAAGCTTCTTGAATATAGAACACAATAAGATTGATCTCCTCTGCAGTTGATCCTTGATCTCTGCTACTTATGATTCAGACCAAATCTGAACCCTTCTTCTCAGCCTGGTTCCAACGGCTGACTTCTTGGATGGAGCTCTCTCTCTCCAACTTCTTAGATCCTCACAGGATTCTTCAATGAATAGCTAGATCTTCTTTGTATATTGATCACTTGAACAACAACAACAACTACATCAACAATATTAACCTTAACATCATTTCTATAAACAGTATAAGCCTATTTATAGGCCTTCTTCATGGTAACCGGGTGGTCCGGTTCATAACTGATTTCTGACAACTCTGACAGGTGCAGTAGACCGGCTGGAATGGCAGCTATCAAGTCATCCAGTCAGTTCTTGAAACAATCTGTAACTGTCTGAAAGTGTCGAGACTGTCTGTCTTTAAGTGTCAACACTTATAGACCAAGTGTCGACATAAGTTGACAAAGTGTCGACACTAGCCTTCAAGGTGTCGACACAACTCCTTGTGTTGTAGAATTGACTTCTCGACACAGCTTCTTCTTCATGTGTCGACACTGATATTGAGTGTCGACACAACACTTTGTTCTTCAGCACTTTGTTGAATCTTGTAAGTGTCGACACAACACCTTTGTGTCGACACATCTTCATGTTTTGAACTTGTTCAGTGTCGACACATCTTCTTGGTGTCGACACATGCCTTCTGTGTTGATACTTGCTGAGTGTCGATACAACTCCTTGTGTCGAAACATTCTTCTTCTGTTGAGACTTTGGCTGAGTGTCGACACTTTCCCTTAGTGTCGACACTTGTACTTAGAATTGTGCTAATCTTTGCTAAGTGTCGACACAGCTCCTTGTGTCGACACTCTCTTCAAGTGTTGAGTCTTCAGCTGAGTGTCGACACTTCTTTCTTGTGTCGACACTTTCTTCAAGTGTTGACTCTTTTGCTGTGTGTCGACACATTGCTCTGGGTGTCGACACTTATACTTAGACTCTGCTGACTTTTGCTGAGTGTCGACACATCTTCCAAGTGTCGACACTTTCTGATGTAGACACAGTTTCACTAGGTGTCGACACAACTGCTAAGTGTCGACACTGCTTCACTGGACTTTTCTTCATTGAGTGTCGATATAGCTCCTTGTGTCGACACTTTCTGCCTGGTGTCGACTCAGCATCCCTGGTGTCAACACAATCACTCCAAGTGTCGACACTGCTTGTCTGGGTGTCGACACAAGTCTTCTTAAGTGTCGACACTTTCCTCCTGGGTGTCGACACATGGACTTAGAAATACATCAAATACATTTTGATGTATATCATTGAGTAGGGTGAGGCTTCTTCAAATCAGGTATATTAAAACCAATGTACCCAACAGTGCTTCCCATAGAGTTCGAGGTCAGGTCACCACGGGTGTTCATCATAGGAGAAGGAGATAAAGACTAGAGAATTGAGAATGAAGGCGAGATGCAGATCTCACTAGAACTGGTGGAAGAGCTTCATAACTTATACGCCATCCGACAAGAGGTGGTCAAACATCAAATGACCAAGTATTTCGACAAACATGTACGTGTCAAGCAATTTGTGAATGGAGATCTTGTCTTGAAAAAGGTAGATGCGGACAGGAGGTCGGCATTAGTTGGAAAGCTCAATCCCAATTGGGAGGGTCCTTATGTTGTCAAGGAAGCCCTCAAATCAGGGGGTTATTGCCTCCAAAATGTAGATAGAGTAACCATCAGTCACACTTGGAGTGGTGATGACTGGAAATGCTTCTATCCAAGAGTATGAACAAGAAAAATGTTTATTTGTCTAACTCTTTTTCATTCTTAGCATGTCCCCCCTTATGGCCTGAAAAATAAAGTTGAATTTAGATCCTAAGATGATCCCGCTGTCAGGCTCCCATTAGCTGGCATGTCTGGAAGGCACTCAATGGATGTTGCGAAACAAAGTCTAATTTAGATCCCGAGGTGATCCCGCTATCATGCTCCCATTAGCTGGCAGGTCTGGAAGGCCCTCGATCGATGTTGTGAAAGAAATTTGAATTTAGATCCTTAGCTGATCCCGATTGTTGGAACACCCTATTACTAATTTGAGTCAGGATCACTATGTCTCTAGGAAACCTGTTTTTGACCTCCTGTATAGATCTAAAGGTCAATTAGAATTGAGTCTAAGGGATAGTACTTAGGTTTGGAAGCTGCCCTCACGACCAAGGATTTTCTGTTTGGAGACCAAGTCTTATCGTCGAGCTCAGTACGACGAATCATCGAACTCCAGTCGACGATCGTCTAGCTCAACTTCGACAGATCGTCGAACTCCATTCGACGATCGCTGAGCTCAACTTCATCAAATCGTTGAACTCCGTTCGACGATCTGCGAGCTCAGTTCGACGATCTTGACTCAGTATTGATTCTCGATCTCTGAGCTCAGTTCGACGATAGTTGAGCTCAGATCGAATGATCTCTGTTGTTGTATAAGTCCAAATCGCTGAGCTCAGTTCGACGATAGCAGAGCTCAGTTCGACGTTTTTCTGATGAGTTAAAGGATTTTTCAAGATTCAAATTCAGAACAGTTAAGGAGTTATTCAGCAATTAATTCAGAAGATTTTCTAGCCGTTTTCATTTATTGCTGGACCAAGTTTCAAGGGATTATCAAGGAATGTTTCTTTGGACTTTCCACTAGAAGACATTTGCAATTAAGGATGCAATTAATGTCAGGCCAACGGCTATTCTTGACAGAGGATGACTTTTTATTCAGTACCAGAGAATAAAAGACAAGTTTTTTTGAATCTCTCCATCACTCAGAACACAGATCAGAAGAGAGACAACATAGAACAAGAAGAAAAAGAACATTCTCTACTACACTTCTCTGGACAACATCTTTCTCAAACATCTTTCTGTTCACAAGAGAAAAGGAGAAAGAGCTGTAGACATTCTCTGTCTCAAAGAATTCTCTCAAGAACACATCCAAGGAGATCAAACCTTCTGAAATCTTCTGATCTCTTGTGATTCAAGTGTTCAAGGCCAACATCTCTCAAAGACTCCAGACACCTAACATTTCAGCTGTTGCTGAAATCATCTTTTGCTGGAGATCAACCTCTGAAGGCCTATCACCCTACAACAAAGCTTCATTTCCTGAACATCTCAAGAACTCAGGGGGAGCTTTGACAACATCAAATCCATATAGTCTTCTTAGCTGCTTTGAGAAAGAGAAGACTTCCATAACTCTCTCATCCCCATCTCTGTAAAGGGTTTTTCAAACTCCCTTCAAAAGTTTGAGCTTGGTTTTTGAGCACCTTATCAAAAGCTCATTGGTGGCAAGACACCTGATCAAAAAATCTGATTTGGTTTTTGAGCACCTTATCAAAAACTCATTGGTGCCCAGGACACCTGATCAACTCATCCTACAGTGGATTCCTACCTATGGTGGTAGAAGAGTGGATGTACCCAAGTTTAGGGGAACCACTATAGCTCCTTATGTCTTCTAGCTTGCTTGTCTTTATCTTTTGTTTCTGGCTGTGATTGTTTTGAGATTAGTTTAGATCTGTGATTAATTTCTGTTGTAGGTTTTTTTGTGATTAAATTTAATAGTTGCTTCCCTGTTCACTCAGATTACAACAATTGTTGTAAAAAGTTTTCAAGCACCATATACTCTATTCACCCCCCCCCCCTCTAGAGTATATCAGATCTAGCTGTACTTTCAATTGGTATCAGAGCCAGGTTGGTTAAACATACCACCCCTTGGTTGCACAGGCTAACACCTGAACCCAAAGATCCCTAGTTAGATCTGCTTGCTGTAGATTTTATTATTAGGTTTTGTTTTCACAAATCATGGCCCAAAACAAAGATTATGCTAGCACCAGACCTCCAGTGTGCAATCTATCCAAGTTTGCACTTTGGAAAGCAAGGATTAGATTATACATGAATTCTATTGACGAGGATATTTTTAATTCTGTTTTGACAGTTTGTCAAAGACCTCCAGAGAACTCAGGTACAAATGCTGTTCCACCTCCATCAGGAACAGATGCTGATATCAAAAAATGGAAGGTAGCTGATGCAAAGGCTATGAACATCTTAGCCCAGACCATGTCTGATGACATCTTTCAAAAGGTGGCTGAATGCAATTCAGCAAAGAAAATTTGGGATAAGCTCACTGAAATAGTGTCAGGATCAGCTAATGAGAGAAAGGACAGGAGATCCCACCTCATATCTCAATATAAGAATTTTAAGAAGGGAGAAACTGAGTCAGTTGCAGATATGTATAACAGACTCAGTCTGATAGTTAATGAACTCAAGACCTTGGATAAAGAGATCTCACTAATTGAACTTAATGATAAAATCCTAATGTGCTTCCCAAGCACTTGTGATTCAAGAATCTGGCCAATCAAGGATGTCAGAAGTTTAAATGAGATCACCACAGAAGCTCTTTTGGGCAAGCTCAAATCTTATGAGCTGCTCATTAAGAATAGAGAAGAAGAGTAGAAGGCTGCTTCACCAGCCACAAGAAAAGAGAAGACAATAGCCTTCAAAGCAACTGAAGATCAGCCTGAAGACAAAGTCACAGGAAATGATGAACTGCTCAGTCTGTTGGCCAAAAGATTTTACAAGATGGCCAGAAAGGACTTCAGAAAGATATCATACAAGGAGCATGATAAGCCAAGGTATGATAAGTTAATTAATAATAAGGATATTGTCTGCTTTGGTTGCAGGAAACTAGGGCACATTGTACCTGACTGTCCAGAAAACAAAAAGGAGGACAGAAGGGACAAGAAAGAAAGAAGAAAGGAGAAAGACTTCAAGAGGAATGATAATGGCAAACCCTCCTCAAGCAAAAACAAACACACAAGAAACGGATTTGTTGCTGAATCCTGGAGTGAAACTGAAGAGGAATCAGAAGCCTCATCCAGCTCCAGTAATGATGAAGATGATGCAGAAGAGAAGGAGTCCTGCATGATGGCAATCAATGCCTCCCAACATAATTCAGATGAAGAAGAGTTAGAGTAAGACTCAGAGACTCAACTTGAAGAGGACCAGGTAATCAGTTCCTTTGATTTCAATTCAGAGGACTTTAAATCTGAGTTTAAAGCATTATGTTTAGACTTACTAAAATCTGAGAAAGAAATTATCTCTCTCAGAAATCATTTATCTGAACATGATACCTTAAAGTCAGAAAACCTCAAACTCTCTCAGGAGTTGGAGTGCTGTAGGGAGCAGATAGCTTCACTGAAAGGTGAGCTATCTAAGGCCAAGAAGCTTGAAGAATCGCTTAATGGGAGAAGTATCAAGCTGATGGACATCACAAGCACAGTGAACTCCAGATTTAATAGTACACTGGGCTTGGGTGCTTCATCCAGCCAACCCATAGTTCTAACAACTCCAATCAAGTTCATTTCTGATAAAGGAAAGGGAGTTGTAGAGGTAGCTAGGAAAAATTCTGATCTGCCTAAGAAAACTAAGTCCCAGCAGAAATCGTCAAACGGAGCTCGATGATCGCCGAACGCAGATCGACAATCTCAGGCAAAATCGTTGAACTCAGGCCGACGATCTCTAATTCCTGAACTCTGCCATAGTCGACCGTCGAACGGAGCACGACGATCTGACCCAAGATCGTCGAACGCAGCTCCACGATCGTCGAATAGAGGTCAGAGCTCTGGAAATTCTTTCAAGGGCAAATCAAAATCCAATCCTAGGGGTCCTACATCCCAAATTTTTAACCCTTATACTGAATAGATAATACCTCTAATGAGATATCATCCTGAAGGTTATAAGAGTCAACCTGGGATGTCCTTTATTTCTGAGTTTAAAGGTTATCAACCTAGGCCCAAGGTAAACTGGGTCAAAAACAAATGAATTATTATATGTGCAGGTGAAGACCTATCCAACATCTAACTAGCAATGGTACTTGGATAGTGGGTGCTCTAAGCACATGACAGGAAACAAGGACAACCTCACATCCTTTAAAGCCAAGCTTGGAGCCAAAGTTATCTTTGGTGATTCAAATTTTGGACAAACTAAAGGATATGGTGCAGTCCAGATTGGATCAGTAACATTCAAGAAGGTAGCTTATGTGGAAGGACTGAAGCATAACTTAATAAGCATCAGTCAGCTGTGTGATGAAGGCTACCAGGTGACCTTCAGCAAAGCATTATGAAAGATCAAGTCAGAGGACAACACAACTGTGTTGACAGGTAAAAGGAAAGGTAATATCTATCTAGTAGATTTTCTTTCAACAGATGTAGATATTTACCTGTTCAATTCTGTCTGTAGACCTAATATTTTATGGCATAAAAGACTAGGACACTTAAACCTTAGAACTATTGCTAGGCTATCCAAGGATAACCTTGTTAGAGGACTACCTTCTGGCCCCTACAAGAAGGAAGGACTCTGCAGGGCTTGTCAATTAGGCAAGCAAACTAAAAATAGTTTTAAGTCACTTAATAAGAGTGATTCACCTAGGATCTTGTATCTGTTACACATGGATCTTTTTGGACCCATTACAGTACAAAGCCTAGGAGGGAAATCTTACACCTTAGTGGTTGTAGATGACTTCTCTAGATTCACATGAGTGTTCTTTCTAAGGAAGAAGTCTGATAACTTTAAGTGTTTGACAGAGTTTCTCAAATGTATACAGATTGAGTTCAATACTCACATTACCATGATCAGAAGTTATCATGGGACAGAGTTTGATTCTCTTCTTATGCAAGAGTTCTGTCAGAGTGAAGGGATCAGGCATACTTTCTCAGCTCCTAGAAGTCCTCAACAAAATGGGGTAACAGAAAGGAAAAATAGAACCCTTATTGAATCTGCCACTACATTGTTGTCAGATGATCATCTTCCTCTATCCTTTTGGGCAGAGGCAGTGAACACCTCCAACTATGTGATGAATAGAAGTTTGATACATAAACTAAAGGGAAAGACTCCCTATGAATTACTCAAAGGGAAGAAACCTAAAGTTGATTATTTTAGAGTTTTTGGCTGCATTTGTTATATACATAATAATAACAAGAAATATTTAGCAAAATTTCAAGCTAAAGCTGATGAAGGAGTGTTTCTGGGATACTCCATGATCAGCAAGGCTTATAGGGTTTATAATAAATCGTCTCTTAAAATTGAGGAATCTGTTCACATATCATTTGATGAATCTAACATGTCTTTCAAGGAGAAGAACACTTCTACCATAGAACCTTTGCAGGAACACTCTCTTGTTGAAGATTTGAACAAGTTACATGTCACTCAAAAGGATGAAAGTAGTGAAGATGAAGAAAGTATTCAACATATTGAAGAAAAACAACTTGAAGAGCCAGTTGTTGTACCACAAGAGGAAACAACTACACAGGTTGGTGAACAATCAACACCCCCTGTTGATTTAGTAACATCAAGAGACCATCCAATTTCCCAAATAATTGGAGACATCTCAGCTGGTGTGCAAACCAGAAATCAGGTTAACCAAAACCTGTTGCACACTTGCTTCCTATCTCAAATTGAACCTCAGTCCATTCAAGATGCAGAGCAAGATCCACACTGGATTATTGTAATACAAGAAGAACTGCATCAATTTGAAAGAAACAAAGTGTGGGAACTAGTGCCAAAGCCTAAGGATCACTCCATTGTTGGAACAAAGTGGGTGTTCAGAAACAAACTGGATGATCAAGGAGTAATTGTAAGGAACAAGGCAAGGCTAGTTGCTCAAGGATATTCTCAAGAAAAAGACATAGACTATGAGCAGACTTTTGCACCAGTTGCAAGATTGGAAGCCATCAGAATCTTCTTAGCTTATGCAGCACATAAAGGATTCAAGGTATATCAGATGGATGTGAAAAGTGCATTTCTAAATAGAGACATCAAAGAAGAAGTATATGTCAGACAACCTCCAGGTTTTATCCCTCCAACTTATCCTGATTATGTTTTTAAGTTGAACAAAGCATTATATGGTCTCAAGCAAGCTCCTAGAGCATGGTATGAGACCCTAGCATGCTTCCTTTTGGAAAATGGATTTATGAGGGGTAGAGTAGACCAAACTCTTTTCATTAGAACCCATAAGTCCCATACCCTGCTAGTACAGATTTATGTAGATGATATTATTTTTGGTTCTACTGATTCAAAATTAAACAGAAGGTTTTCCAACCTAATGCATTCTAAATTTGAAATGAGTAGCATGGGTGAGCTATCCTTCTTTCTAGGATTGCAAGTCAAACAACATGCTGAAGGCATCTTTATTTCTCAAACCAAGTATGCAAATGAATTGGTTAAGAAATTTGGTATGTCTGAAGCATCTTGCATGAAAACACCCATGCCTACTAATGTTGTATTGGATGCTGATGAACATGGGAAACCTGTTGATCAGTCAACATATAGAGCAATGATTGGCTCTTTACTGTACCTTACAGCTAGTAGACCAGATATAATGTTTGCTACATGTATATGTGCTAGGTTCCAAGTAAGCTTTAGAGAGTCACACCTAACACTAGTAAAGAGGATTCTCAGGTATGTTAAAAGTTGTCCAAATCTAGGTCTCTGGTATCCAAAAGATTCAGCATTTGATTTAACTAGATTTTCTGATGCTGATTATGCTCAATGCAGAATTGACAGGAAAAGCACCAGTGGAACTTGTCAGTTCCTTGGTGACAGACTTGTCTCTTGGTTTTATAAGAAACAAACTTCTATGTCAACTTCAACTGCTGAAGCTGGATATATGGCTGCAGGAAGTTGTTGTTCACAAATCTTGTGGATTCAAAACCAAATCCTAGACTATGGCTACAACTTAGAGAAGTCTAAAATCTTTTGTGAGAACACCAGTGCTATTTCTATAGCTCAAAATCCAGTCCTCCATAGTAGGACAAAACACATAGAGATTAGGCATCACTTCTTAAGGGATAATGTTGAGAAGAATAAAATTGAACTTCAATATATCCCAACTGATTTACAAAGGGGAGATATTTTCACCAAGCCCTTGGATGAAAAGAAACACACGTTCTTCCTAAATCAGTTAGGAATGTTAGATGGAGGAAGTCTAAAATAATATCCAAGATTTTAAAAAGTTTAAAAATTGACCAAGACTAGGCAAACATCTTGATTTTTTTTAGTGTCTAGAGTGTTTTTCTGGTCTCTGAACTGCGCTCGACGATTTTCCCCAGATCGTCGAACGGAGATCGACGATTTCTGAAATCGTCGACCTGAGTTCAGCGCTTCTCAGATAGTATGAACTATCTCTTCGGTCAACGATCGTCGAACGGCGCTCGACGATTTTGTTCTCTGAACGATCGTCGACCAGAGCTCGACGCTCTCCAATATCGTCGAACGGAGATCGACGATATTGAAGACCTTTCAGATTCCTTTAGGAGCCCCGATCGTCGAACTGAGTTCAACGATCTTTCCTTTTCTGCGTCGAACCCTAATATAAAATTCATTTTTCGCCATCATTCTCCTTTTGCGCTTTCGATTTCTCTGCAAAAATTCTCTTTCCCTCCAAACATTTCCACACTTGGTCGTTTTGTTTGTTGATTTCTTTTGTAGGTAACCATGGCAGTTTCTGTTGCTGTTCTCGCCGCAATGAAAGTTGATGCTGGCTTTGACATTGACATGGAGTCCTTCAGCACAACAGATTAAGTTTTCCAGGACATTTTGGAGTTGTTTAAGGAGCAGAAACTTGCTACAATCATGACCATCAGGATTAAACTTGTTGCTGATGAGATTAAGGAATGGGTCTACACTTCCCACAACCAGGATCAAAACACAATCGTTGGATCAATTTCTGGCACCCAGGTACCCTTGACTCCAACCAGTCTGACAGAAGTTTTTGAGTTAAGTTCTGGTAGAGATTCTGCTGATCTGTCTCGAGAGGAATTTGATGATCTACTTGTAAGAATGGTTCACTGTGAAGCTAACCCTAGCAAGCTGCTGAAGAAGAACCTAGCTGTGGAGTACAGGTTCTTGGCTGATGTAGTTGGGAAGGTTTTGTTGGCTAAGCACTCATCACATGATACCATTTCTAGGTATCGGCTATACTTAATGGGAGCCATAGTGGACAAGAAGAATTTGAACTGTGGAGAGGTCTTCTTTGACCTAATTAAAAAGAAAATAAATAAGAATTTTGTGAATTTTGGGAGGATTCTAGGCCTCTTTCTGCAGAACAGATGCCCTACTCTGCTTGTATCATCTGGGATACATATTAATGCATCTAAGAGATTGTCCTGTGACCTATTTGACAAATAGGACAGGCAGATCACCAAGCCTAGCAGGCCCTCTTCAAGCACACCTTCAGGCACCAGGACTGTAATAGTCACTTCTCCTCAAGTCTCTGCCCCTGCAGATGACTTGCCTGCTGCTGCCTCTCCTCCTCCTCCAATTCCATCTTCTCTAGTTCCATCCACCACTCAAACTCCATCCACTATCATCATCTCAAGCCCTTCTCCAACATCAATACCATCTCCAATTCTAACTTTACCAACAACAGAAGAAATCTTCCATCCATTATATTCCTACCCTCAACCAGACATTGACACATCACCATCCATTCCCTCCTTCAATCTTCTTGATGATTCCTTCATGGATGACTCTCCCTCATCTCCTCCTGAGTTGCCATCCTCATCAACATCATACCAACAACTTCTACAAGAGATCATTGATCAACCCACCTTCACACCCTCTATCTCAATCCCTCTGTCTTCCATCTCCACTATACCCACACCTCAACCATCACTCCTACCATCCACCAGCTCTCCATCACCATCACCAGTAGCTCCACCTCCATCCTCTACCTCTGCTCCAGTCACTGCTGAGCAAGTAGATCTTCCATCCTTAGCTGACAAGATATATGAATTGCTAGACCCTAGACTATCTCTTCTATTGGAGACCTCCTTGGCTCCATTACTTGAGTCAGTGGCAGCCCTTTCTGCCAGGCTATCCTCCCTCTTCCCTCAGGCAATCCCTTCATCAGTGTGCCTTGATCCAGCCTTATCTGAATCTAGGCAGGGGGAGATGCCTTATGAAGTAAGCTTGCATGCTGTTTCTTCAGTTATTGTTGTTGCTGCTGCTGTTGTTCTTCAAGATCCAGTTCCCCCTCCAGTTGCAGTCTTCCCAGTGGACATCAGGTACTTACTTTCAGTATTTGATTCAGCCTACTTCAGTTGTCTTCTAGAGAGAGAGTTGCTGTCCAGCCCCCAGAGGATCTCTCCAAGGCCCTTGTGCCCTTCTCATGTTGTGACACCAGCATTATAACCTCTTTTGTCAATTCAGTATATGCTGCTGCTGTCAATAATGATGCTACTGTTGTTCCAGTTTCTGATGATATACATATGTGTTGGGTATTGTATCCACAACCTACCTGATTTGAAGAAGCCCCTGAACAAGCTAAGGTAAATAGACAATGTATTTGACAAAATATTTCAAGTTGTGCTTGCAATTATTCCACGCTACGTGCACACCAATGTCAGGGTGCAGTAGGTCAATATACACGGGTCTGCACGACGTAATCCCTCGTTGAGCAGATCAGTGTGTTGGCCTACGTGTACTCTCTCTATTGGAGTGTACTTATTTTCAAGTACAGAGATGTGTTAAGGCAAGAGCAGACAAGGAGCAAGGTTGGGTCAAGGAGCACCTCATGGGTGGAAAGATAAGTGTAAATCGACGAGAATCACCAAGTGATTCTCGCCGATTCGGCGAGAATCACTAGTGATTCTCGCCGAATCGTCGAGAATCATTGGTTGATTCTCACCAACTCGATCCAGCTACTTCAAAGCGAGCAACTCTGATGCTAAGTAATAATCGACGAGAATCACCAAGTGATTCTCGCCGAATCATCGAGAATCACTGGCTGATTCTCGTCGTCTCGACCCGGCTAAATCAGAGCGTGCAATCAAGTCAACATCGACGAGAATCATCTTTGATTCTCGCTGAATTGACGAGAATCACCTTTGATTCTCGCAGAATCGACGAGAATCACCTTCGATTCTCGCCGATTCGACGAGAATCACCTTCGATTCTCGCCGATTTTGACTTGGGCAATTTTCTGGAAACATCTGGACCGGATTCTGCCGCTGGCACTGTTTTGAACCGGAATTAGGGTTTCCTTCAGGTGGGACCCACAACAGTCATTTAGGAGTATACTTGTGTATAAATACACGCGTATTTTTGAACAGTTACACACAGAGAAAAAGACGAAAAACGAGCAGCCGACCTTGACCTAAATCGCGATTCCGCTCCGCCGCCGCCGTCGCCGCTCGTGCTAGTTGGTCGCCGCTTTTGATCGAGATTCTTCCTGATCTTCCGGCGACCGAAGCCTAGCCAAGCATAGCATCTCACGCGTCTAACCAGAGATCCCTTGTCTCTTGATTCGTTGATCGGGAAAACTTTCCCTGTCCGAATCGATCGAGACGATCGATCCTAGTGTGACCATTGGAAGACCTTGCTAGCTTCGCTAGGAAGTTTGGATCTCCAAAGTACAGCAGCCGCACACCGTTGTCGCTGCCGATCCCATGAACCAAGCTGCCGCCCATCTTGCCACCGCCGGTTCCGGGGAGATACTCTTCAAGAGAGATCTAGGGTTATGGACTCTTCGTGGACTTCAAGAACATGTCGTCAACGAAGAGGGACACCTTAGTCTCCAAAAGTAGTTTGTATTTCTTGTACATTCTAGTTCATTTTATTGTAAAGGAATGTTGGTTCCAAGTTGTAAGGGTTGGGTGCAACCCGTGTTGTGGGAGTGTTGACTCCTACGTGTGGAAGGGTTCCTTCCGATAGTGCAAGGATTGGATTTCAATCCTGTTGGTGAAGAGACCGAGTCGTCCCTTGTTGGGAGATAGGTCGAAGGGGTAAAGTGGATGTACCCAAATCGGGGAACCACTATAAATTGCTTGTGTACCTTCCTTGCTGTGGTGTTTTGTTTTCTTGTGCAGGTACAATTTTAAATTCCGCAAAAACACTGCACGTCACCTATTCCCCCCCCCCCCATAGGTGAAGATAGTTGACACTAGGTGGACTTTCAAGTGGTATCAGAGCCAGGTTACTCATCAAAAAGGTTAACACCTTGAGTTGAATCCTGCCGCTAGTGTCAAGAAGAAGGCAAACATATACTATGGACGGGCTCAAGTTCACAGGCAAGATCCCAGTGTGCACCAGGCTCAACTTTCCTATCTGGAAGGAAAGGATCAGGTTCTACATGGAAGCAGTTGATCCTCGACTCTTCTTGATCGTGGAGGAGGGACCTTATGTCCCTACTAAGGTCTCCACCATAGATCCTACCAAGAAAGTGCCAAAGAAAATTTCTGAAATGGACAAGGACGAGATGGTGCTGGAGGGACTTGACAAGAAGGCGCAGAACATTCTGGTCAGCGCGGTCGATGACTCAATGATGCAGAACTTCTGCAATTGCAGGACAGCAAAGGAGATCTGGCACTGCC